>CM061751.1:166010882-167320846 GCA_030979885.1 Lolium multiflorum | reverse complement strand
AACGACATGACCCGACGAAGGACAAACAGAGTGATTTTGGAATTGTCATTTCAAAACCAGTGGGGCATGTTACTACCTGGGATTTTTGACTGGATCGCAGGTGGGCCGCCATTGAAGATGGGCTGAAGAATATATATAGAAGAAATACATGAATCGGGTGTTATGCACAAAGTTTGGGCTAGTTTGCCCGTGTATCTCTATTATAGTAGGTCGGTTAGTGAGAGTTTGGCTCGTGCACGGTGGGGATTATTCCTACGTTAGAAAGTCTACGGACTATAAATATGTATCTAGGTTTAGAAATAAAACAACAATCACGTTCTCATCACAAACCAATCTAGCGCACGCCAACCTCCCTTGTCTCGAGGGAAGCTCGGCAGACATATCGCTTGGATCGGATTCACGATCTAGGTACATGTTTATTCGTTGTTCATGCGTTGAGGCTGAGGCCTTGTTGATGGCGAGTAACGTGGTTATCATAGATGTGTTAGGTTAGCATTGTTCATCAGATCATATGCTATATCGTCAACTCCTTAGATGTTTAGGGCCGCCTCTTGCCCTATCTTAGGTAAGGGGTGGCACCCCGCTTGACTATTTAGTAGATCCGATCCGTTATGATTGCCTCTTGTTCTTCAAGGATTAGTTTAATATCTGCATAGTTAGGCCTTACAAACGGGTTGAAGGATCCAGTAATGCGGGGGTAGTTTGCTAGCCCTAGACAGAATGTTCCGGGGATCAATCTCGTGTTGGTTTTTAGCCTTGTCTAGGGTCGGTTTACGATCACTGTGCGTGGCCGCGAGGCCCAATCGTGAGTAGGATGCTCCGATTATGTGGTGAAAACCCTAAATCGTAGTAGTCTTTTTAGCTTTGTTTTGATCAAGTAGGACTCACTATATTCGTATTAATCTCCGCACGGGATCATGTGGACTGCCTCTTGAGCCGATTCACAGACAACCTCGATGCCGATCGAGGCTCGTATTTAATGTTTACGGCGTTATGCATGAAACTAAGCGAGGCACATCCAACACCTTCCTGACCAGGCTGGCACGCCCCTGCATCAGCATCGGACGTGCGTGCCGAGTGCCCTTGCGGGCTGCTGCTTCTGAGGGACCAGGGCCAAACAGCCTGGAGCCTCCGCTCATCATGGTTGGGCCTGCCATTGCTTCGCCAGTGGGGTTTCCCGATCAGAACACCAAAGATGCATCTATGCTTCAAAAGTCCACCTTCAGTTATCATCCGAACCCTCTTCAGTATTAAACAAATACAAATTGCATTAAGTATGTGCGTAATAATCAATAACTACATCCCTGGACATAGCATCAATGTTTTATCCCTAGGGCAACAACATCCACAACCTTAGAACTGTCACTGTGTTCCTGATTTAATGGAGGCATGAAACTCCACTATCGAGCACAAATACTCCCTCTGGCAAGACAAAACTTGGCCAGAGCCTCTACTAATAACGGAGAGTAAGGCAAGATCATAAACAACACATAGGTAATAGATTGATAATCAACATAACATAGTATTCTCAGTCCACTGGATCCACAAACACAAATACATAGAATTACAAGAGAAATAGATCTTGATCATGTTAGGGCAGCTCACAAGATCCAATAATGAAGCACATGAGGAGAAGACGGACCATCTAGGCTACTGCTATGGACCCATAGTCCAGGTGGGTGAACTACTCACTCATCACCTCGGGAGGCACTCAGTGGCGGTGAAGAGTCCTCCTATATGATCTCCCCTCTCCCGGTGTGGTGCCGCCGGAGGCGATCGTAATCCCCCGAGATGGATTGCGGTGTATGCCTCTGGAAGGCTTCGCATCGTGGCCCCTGTACCGGGGCTCGCGACTAAGGCCGAAGAGCTAAGGGCAACGCGGTGGAGGGGGGGCACACGAGGGCCCCACACGTCAGGTCACACATGGCACAAAGCTACTTTCGCCTGTTGTGTTTGCGCTCGTGTTCTGTAATTTCCTTTTCCCTCGGCTCCTGGAAGCTTCGTGCAAAAATAGGTTCTGAAGATTTCGTCCAATTCCGAGAATATTTCCTTTGTAGGATTTCTGAAACCAAACAGCAGAAACAAAGAACTGCCCTTCGGCATCTCAAGCAGGTTAGGCTGAGGCTGGAAAATACGGTTATTACAATGGTAAACATGTAGATATCATCAATAATGTGGCATGGAGCATAAGAAATTATCGATACGTCGGAGACGTATCAGGCGCAGTCGCTGGTTAAGTTCGTCAATCTGCTTCTACTGCTCCTTTTGTCGCTGGATAAATTTGGCAAGCAACTGGTTCAACTTCTCATTTTGGTCCTCCTCTTGTCGCTTCTTATCTCTCGCTCCGCTTCTGTAAGTATCTTGGTCTTTGGCAAACCCAAGCCACCACTGTAATAACCCACAACATAGGAACATCGAAGGGTAGATTTAGAAATGGGATGTGCATTTCATCGCAAAATAAGGGAAATTTTCGCGCCTTGTTGCAACTAAACCTAAGAGGGATCGAGGTTCCACTTGCAATTAGGGTTAGGCAATGTGAGATATGGAATTTCGACATGATCTCTTTTGTATCTTGTTGATTTTGGGAGTTGATTTCATTTGACAAGTTATAATGAATTTATAACTCAAGATAGAAATGATAAACAAGATAGAATTTGAATTATGAATTTAAAATTCAAATACATTTCATATAAATTCAAGTCAATTTGAATTTCAAATTGAGAAATGAATACACAAATATTTATAAGTAATTGACACATATACAAATTGAGCTCATAAGTAAAATTTGAGCTTTATTGATCATACACACATAGATACAAAGTCTCTACAATATTCTTGATATAAGAATTGACTGAATATAAACAGAAAATAAAAAGAAGATTACATTATTTTCTCCTAGACGTACTAAATCCTAAAACTAATGGCTTGGAAGAATTATCCTTAAGGTCATATTCACCTTCAAAACCTGCAAAACAAAGAGAATAGCTAGGCAGGGGTTAAATAGAAAGTCAGTAATCAGTTAGAGGTAAACCAAGTGTCATTGACACTTGTGTCTGTCCAAAATCCTGGACAACACAAGGATAGGATCAGCAGCAAACCAAACCTGAGCACACCAGGGGGCTCAAGTTTCACCACAAAGCTCCACAGCTCATGAAGGAGCTGTGCAGCAACAGCACATCACCCACAGGTGAGTCACCAGCCAAGCAGGGATGTGTGTCACAGCCAGAGAAGAAGTGCAGCAGGGATAAATAGGGTAGAAACTCTAGAAACCAAACATCAGTCGACAGATAACCATTCAGCAAGCCACAGCCAAGAGCAGCAAGTGTTCACAAGTTCTTGCTCAAGAACAGCACCAACCATCACTGAACCCAGTTATCCATCCAAAAATCACCAAACAGAACTCAACAGAAACCATGGGCACATGAACAAGACATTCAGGAGCTAGAAGGAGAAGGACAAGTCACCAGAACCCCAAGCAACTGCACAACTGCAGTTGATCTTAAACATCTAGGAGCTGGAGACAGGTATACCAAGTTCCTGGATTGGATCCAATGGATCCAAACCATCATTTATGCATGACACAGGTCATGGTATGAGCAGATGCTCAAGGGGGTGATCATCACTTGGTATAACCAAGGATCACTGGCAGAAACAAAGGGAGCCAATAGCACCTAAACCATCCAGATATTGTTTCTGTGCAAATAAGCTAGAGAACATGCACAGAAGTGCACACAAGCAAGCACACATGCACAGAAAGCACTAGTAGAAGATTACAGGTTATAAATAGCTAGCAAAGACCACCTAGTGAAACCCTAGCTATTAAACCATCAGAAAGACCCAAGGTTTCTTCACAGGCTAGCATAATGGTATTCATAGCATGTATGATGTCCTATTATGCAAGCAGAGATGAGTAGCCAACAAGATTTAGCCAACTGTGTGAGCAACCAAGCAGTTGTAGTGCTACTGTGGTCACATCAAACACAAATCCATCCATTTAACCAAGTATATAAGACATCATAATCCAAAAATGGATTCAGACTTGTATTAATTCCAAATTATTCATGGAAATATCAAATCATGCATAGCAATACACTTAAGCATCACTGCATAAGCAGTTCATCAGTAATCCATTCAACCGGGAAGGAATACATCACAAATCCATGCATGAATCATATCAAGGCATCAATGTAAGGCAGCAACAACACACACACAGAGAAGCATAAGCATCATTAGCATGCATCAGTGACAACAACAGCTAGCAATTCATCCATATAGCAAGGAGTTGACCAATAAGTAAGCCACTAGCAGATAATTTCTCAAGTAGATCAAACACAAGACCAAGCAGAGCATCACAGGCAAGCCAGGATCCAAGGATTGGATCAACTGAAGCTTACACAAGCCATGGGTGAGCATCACTAACACCACAAGTGTCAGTAGTGCAAACCTAGGACAATCACAAGTCCAATAATCCTATGAGTTAACCAGCAAGCCTATAAGCAAGTCAATGAGCATAGGATCAAGCCAGTAGGCATATGAACATGAGACAGTAAGCAAGTGCACAACATAGGGTCAAGCACAGCACAACACAAGGAGCCAGTAGGCATAGGCATAGCATCAACAACTTTAGGAGTAGAGCATGGCATGCACATCAGCATAGCACAAGCAGTAGCACAACAGCATCGTGTGAACAGCAAGAACAGCAGCAAAGGCAATGGCACAACAAGTACGGTCACATGATAAGCACAGCCGCAACAGCATACACTGGCGGCAGTAGGCATAGATCGTGAAGGATTGGATGGAGAAGAGGAGGTAGAAGAAGCAGTAGGGGTTACATAGCGAAGGAGCAGCGGCAGCAATGGCGGCTCGGTGGCACAGGCCCATCACGGCGGCGCCAAACCGCGACCGGGCCCGTGCCATGCCACACACCTCACCAGGGAAGGCGGCGAACCACCAGGAACGGCGAGGAGGCGCAGATCGGCGGAGATCGCCACAGATCCGTCGGCGTCTGCGAGCACCGCACACGCGCGCGCACACACGAGGACGAGATCAACGAAACCACTCGAACGAGCAGATGCGCCGTCTCGAGCTGCGTCGGTGAGCACCACGGCATGCCCTGGTTCGGCCGGAGACGGCCGGAGCACGGCGGCGACCATGGCGGCGGCTCAGTCGCCACGAGAATCGCCTCGGGCGATTAGGGTTAGGGTTCGCGAGCGAAGCGGTAAGGACGAGAGAGAGTGAGGTGGGCCGAGTGACTCGGTGCCACCGAGTCATTTTGGACTGGCCCTGGTGGGCTGTCCAAATGGGCCAGAGAGGTGGGTCGTCCCAATTTGGCAAGGGGCATTTTAGTGTTTTTAGTTTTTCAATAATCTCCTGGATTCTACCAAATAAAAATAAATGGAAAATACCTCTAAAAATTCAAGAAAAATAAGATTAAGGAATAATAAATTATTCTTAACAAGAATAAAATAATAAATGAGAATTTTTATACAATTTCAAATTTTGGAATTTTTGAATTCAAATTTAAACTCTAAATTTTAAATTGCAATTTTCCTTGGATTTAAAAATCAAGGAAAAGGCAAAATGAATTCAAATAATTATTATTCAAATAATTTCAACGGGGAATTCTATTATTCCAAACCATTTCTTTTCAAAGTTAAGATTTTCCAAAAAGAGGGAAAATCTTAATAACTCAAAATTCATGAATAATTCCCAAATGTGGGAAACCCTATTTTTTATTTATTTGAAATAAATATTTTCCAAAGGAAAATATTAACTATATTTCATTCTTTTCTTATTAAGAAATAAAACCTTGTTAAAGTACTTAAAGAATTACAAAGTACCGCCAAAGGCACCAATCTTTAACTCAACACTAAATTTGTAATAACCATGTCGGGGTAAGGGATTCAACATGAAATAATACATCCATTCATGCATCATTTGGATCTTATAACATTGTCTTTACCGGACAATGATGCTTCTTTACAGAACCCGAGGTTCAGGGAATCCAACACTTCGAACTGCATTATCTCGCAGTCACCAGGAAAGTTCACTCTTGCTCATGTCACCTTGATTATTTTTATCAATTTACCGCAAAAGTACTATACTTATCATTACTCATTGAAAAGAAAAATGTTACTTTTCCAATTATGAATATGACTATGTGGTGGGCAATGGAACCATGGTATGTGTTGATATGGTGGAGGTTCCATTGCAAGGGTCCTATTCATCTAGGACTAATTACTAATGCCGTCTAGTGATTCTAGCGATGTACATATCATAGTAACCATAAGATCTATAATGGTCTGGGGAAGAAGTATATATTTTTCCTTCTTGCATATCAACAGACTTGATAGAGCGTGGCCGTGTGTTGGTGAACACTCAGAGTTTGGGATGGACTTACTCTCTCCATCCGTGTGGATGAAGGGCGCTCTACCGTCTATGATGGATTGTATCATGGTCAGGTATCGAGTGATCGAAGACCCTTTGAATACAACAGGGTGGGTATGCAGGGTCACGGAGAAGGCAGTGATTGACTTGGTTCTTATACTGGCCTCACACCAAGGAAGTGTGAACGAAAAGTACGGGTTGGCAACAAAGATAAGTTCTCTTATGGGAAAAGTAACGCACCTCTACAGAGTGTATCAAATTGTGGCTTGCACTCCCCTGTTTCGGGAAGGGAACTATGATCGCGACAAGAAAGGAACTCCATGAAGTTCTCGTCAACTTGTGAAGACTGGTGGGCATAGTTTTCAGAATAAAATAAACCTTCAAGAAATGTTCTAAACATGCATTGACCTCAGATCTTCGATCAATGGTCGTAGCTAGTGCAGCAAACACTTTTTCTTTGAGCTTGCCGAGTACCCATTGATACGTCTCTCCGAATGGGAATTTCTTATGTTCCATGCCACATTATTGATGATATCTACATGTTTTATGCACACTTTATGTCATATTCGTGCATTTTCCGGAACTAACCTATTAACAAGATGCCGAAGAGCCAGTTGTTCTTTGTTTTTGGTTTCGTAAATCCTAGTAACGAAATATTCTCAATTGGACGAAATCAACGTGGTCCTATTTTGCCACGAAGCTTCCGGAAGACCGAAGAGGAGTCGAAGTGGGGCCACGAGGCGCCGCCACCATAGGGCGGCGCGGCCTGTGCCTTGGCCGCCGACCAGGGTGGGGGCTCGTGGCCCCCACTGTTCCTTCTGCCACTTAAAGCCTCCGTCGCACCCCACACAAGAACCACGATACGGAAACCTTCCGTAGACGCCGCCGCCGCCAATCCCATCTCGGGATTCAGGAGATCTCCTCCGGCACCTCGCCGGAGAGGGGATTCATCTTCCTGGAGGACCTCTTCACCGCCATGGTCGCCTCCGGAGTGATGAGTGAGTAGTTCACCCTGGACTATGGGTCCATAGCAGTAGCGATGGTTGTCCCTCCTCATTGTGCTCATTGTTGGATTGTGAGCTGCCTAACATGATCAAGATCATCTATCCGTAATGCTATATGTTGTGTTTGTCGGATCCGATGGATAGAGAATACCATGTTATGTTAATTATCAAGTTATTACCTATGTGTTGTTTATGATCTTGTGCTCTCCGTTATTAGTAGAGGCTCTGGCCAAGTTTTTGCTCTAACTCCAAGAGGGAGTATTTATGCTCGATAGTGGGTTCATGCCTACATTGATACCCGGGACAGGAGAAAGTTCTAAGGTTGTGTTGTCGTTGCCACTAGGGATAAAACATTGATGCTATGTCTAAGGATGTAGTTGTTGATTACATTACGCACCATACTTGATGCAATTGTCTGTTGCTTTGCAACTTAATACTGAAGGGGTTCGGATGATAACCTAAAGGTGGACTTTTTAGGCATAGATGCAGTTGGATGGCGGTCTATGTACTTTGTCGTAATGCCCAATTAAATCTCACCTGTACTTATCATGACATGTATGTGCATTGTTATGCCCTCTCTATTTGTCAATTGCCCGACCGTAATTTGTTCACCCAACATGCTTTTATCTTATGGGAGAGACACCTTAGTGAACCGTGGACCCCGGTCCATTCTTTATACCGAAATACAAATCTGTCGCAATACTTGTTCTTTAATGCTTCCAAAAACAATCATCTTCCACACAATACGGTTAATCCTTTGTTACAGAAGTTTGAGATTGACAACCTCACCGCTTCGTTGGGGCAAAGTACTATGGTTGTGTTGTGCGGGTTCCACGTTGGCGCTGGAATCCCCGGTGTTGCGCAGCACTACATCCCGCCACCAACCTTCAACGTGCTTCTGGCTCCTCCTGGTTCGATAAACCTGGTTTCTTTCTCTGAGGGAAAACTTGCCGCTGTGCGCATCATACCTTCCTCTGGGTTCCCAACGAACGTGTGAGTTACACGCCATCACCCATGTACTCACTTTCTTTCTAAACCCTTGCTAGACTATGAAACTGAAGAGGAGGCCTGCACCGGACCACCTAAAGGCGAATATGACTTGGTCTACGAGGAGCCAGACTTGTCCGGAGGTGTCGAAGGAGTGGACTATGGGATAGTCTACGGCACCGAAGTAGTGGAAGCGGAGGAGTAGAGTTATGCCATAGGCATAGCAGAGCCGAGCAGCGTAGAGGCTTACCTAAATAAGTTGCTGAGCTCTCATCATGTCTACCTTAGTAGTTATGACTTGTAATAGTACCTTGAACATTATGGTGTTCTCATCGGACCTATGACAATACCGAGTTGTTGAGAACTCATGGTTTGAAATAATAATGTGAAGTGCTTATGACCTTCAATGTTTCTATTGTACCACTCTGAGGGATGTGATATTTGTGAAGAAGCCCCTTCATGAGTATCATATCAATGACTTGTATACTACAAAATGCAGTGGTATACTGGGTCACCGCATCAAACTCTCGGGAAACTAAGCAAAGAATATTATCTTCTCTCTTCTTCTAGCAATCTTGCAAAGTAAACTAATAGCCTTGTGTCCCCAACTCCACCGTGTGGTTGTCAAGCGCAAGGTTTCGTGTAAGTAAATAAAACACAAGTAATAATAAAGCAAGTAAAACTAGATAAAATATAGTAACTAAGTAAAAAATGTAAAGGGGTAGATTATTTTTGGTGTTTTGGATGAAAATAACAAAATTAAATATTTTTATTTTTGGATCAAAACTGTGGAGCAAATAGAAAACAAGATAAAAGCAATATAAACGTGTTTCTTATGATAAAAAGTGGACCTGGTTCATGGGTTCATTTGACTATTCTCTCTTTTAAGTTGTAGTGGAAAATAGTAATTCATCAATGAGATATGAGGATGCAAAATAATAACATGAGTAAGATACGCATTCATATGGGCATCACATCCTAACATAGAGATGATGCAACACATCTCTCTTATACTCCACAAGAAAGGGGAAACTCCATGCAATCTTGTATTAAGATTTAAAAGAGCACAACCATAAGTACTTTGATATGATGTTTGAATATCAAATATGCTACCTTGAACAAACAAGATCATCACTTTTGTCGCGTGACGAACATAGTGAGGTAGCAAAAGAAAAGGCAAAACCATAATAGATCATGAATTTGTTGTCACTATTCAATCAATAAAACCATGGTACTCCATCTAATACACACATCACGCCAAACACGCTCTTTCATAGATGTTGGATCAGAACAAATACTTAAGAACGGGGTACATAATATGCATCTATCAATACCTCTTACACATAATACGATCAGATCTCATAGCACAATATCATAGAATAAGGACCGGGCTGCCCTTTTTAAGGATCCACCACATAGGTATTACAAATATGGCCATAATTATATTAGGCAGCTCATATGGCACTGAGAACTATGAAGAACATGAGAGAAATAGATCAAGCTACTGCCACAAACCTGTAGTCTAGAGATGGACTACTCTCCCTTGATCATGGTGATGATGATGAAGACGTTGGAGAAGGTGGAGATCCCTCCGGCGGGATCCCGGTGGAGTCCCCCCCCCCACCTCCAATATTCTCTGTTGCAGACCTCTTTTTTCATGTTTCTATCTTCTGCGGCACTCTTCTCCCGAGAAATCTTCGGGGACATATATATAGTGATGTTTAGGTCAAAATATGTCGGTGGGTGAAAGAATCAGGTCAATTGGATGATCGACGGTCGAAAGACCTCGGGTGGCACGCCCTACATGTTTGGTGCGCCACCTGATTTCTTTTGGGCATCATGCCCATCCAGACTCCTCCAAAGCTCCGGTGCTTCTCCCGATGAAAAAGTGACGCTCCAAAAATCTCAGGTCAATTTGACTCCGTATAGGTCTCTAAAAGTGAAAAATACGCAAAATAGAGTTTTCCTGTTCTGCAGAGTTATAAACCAAATAAAGGGGATCATTGGTAAATCCCCATAAATCAATGTAAAACATGGTATTATCATCATATATGTTGCAAATATGTGGGAATTCAATATGATAAAGGACAAAGTTCATGTATGCATTTTACATGCATCAACATCCCAAGCTTAACCTATGCTTGTCCCGAGCATATAGGTGATAAAACTAACATGAACTTTGGAGTTTATTATATATAGATTCTAAATAATCATGCAAAATATCACAAGGTTCAGTCAATAAAGAATGACGATAAGTAATATGAACTCATCAAGTGATAACTCTTACATTCTAGAGAGCATGTATTATAGTAAATAGCATTGGAAGTAACATGAATGATAAGTAGTATGACTCATAAAGCATGCTTAGGAGAATCATATAGAATTGTTGGAAGACTCTTTGTCCTATCTTTTCTTGAATATTTCTTTCGACTCTTGAACACAAGAAAGTAAGCATGAAATGTATGTGCTAAACCTCCAACAAAATAAAAAGTAGAGAGAATAAAACAAGGTTTTAAGATATGCAATTCATGTCAACAATAATAATAAGGATGGGGCACCATGAATCTCTTGTAAGAATATATATATGTGTCATGAGTTTGACCTCTTATGAGTAAGTGTTGCCTCATTTTCTTGCATGCTAAGGATTACACCTGTTCCTACTCAGCTTTGGGTTACCAAGACTTTTGAACACACATGTTTCAACCAAGTATCGCAATAAGGGATCTTCATGCCGCATGTACAAAGGACCAAAGGAGATGGGTATCTCAATTATAGGCAATCCATATCGGGACAACATGAACTACATACGTGGAGCATCCTCTCTAACTCTCCCTCACTTTTTTCTCTAACTCTTTTTTCTTTCCTTATTTTCTTTTATTTTCTTTTTCCACTCTCTCTCTATTTTCGCTAACTCTTTTTCACTCTTCCTATTGAGGATGCTCGTTTCTAAAACTTTCACCATGATTAAGCATGGCTTTGGTTAGCAGCCCATTGCTCTTCTCTAGCAATGCATGCATACTTACTCTTGATAACCTCGACTTATTCCACAAGAGATAGCCATCAACAAAAAAAAGTGATGATCAACGCATGGTGCAATACCCTGATAGTGCAATGTTGAAAGACTTCCCTAGTAAAAATTTGGTTATGGTCTAGCTCATTACTCATAATCAGACAAACCCACAACATGCATAGTGGTATTTTCCTTCCAAACCTTACTTTCTTATGAGCTTTAAATTACACAAAAAGGATATTTTGAAAAGGTTGGAGGCATAAAATACAAATAATAATTGGAATAGCAAGTGCTATATAGGTAGGTATGATAGACATTGTATTTGAGTTGACCTTGGAAACAAGTCTATGCTTGTGTAAGGATCCAATTCTTTTGGCTAGCAAGAGGTCTAAAAGCATGCAATAGTATCCATAGACTATTCATTCGTCATCAAACAATGATAATTAAAATTAAACATATATGTATACTAGCAACAAGTAGCACTGAATAAGGCACATAACAAATCATCACTCAATAGAGCATGTGAAACTAGAAATACCATGCACAAAATAAATTTCAGCTTTTAAACATTCCTCCTTTTCTTTTATAATCATGCAACTTAATTGTATTTAACCATTCAGAGATAGAGAGTTTGGTCCAGTAGCTCATGCATATGCATTATGAACACTCAATATGACAGTCCTTTCATTAAAAAAACAAAACTAGACAAAAATTAAACAAAGACGCTTCAAGTTTTTACGAAAATTCTATGTTGCTAAAAAAATAGAGTTTAGAGGTGTTCAAACCAGGAGTTTTGAATGAGTCCAGTGGGGTGTCATGTTCATCACATAGCTTATGATATTCATCATACTTGAATTATCTTAGTGTGATATTTCTCCATTCCCTACGAAAAAACTTCAACACAAACTTTCCTTCCCATTCTTTTCTATGGGGTGACATTAGAGGTACAAAGAAATCATGCTTTCTTCTGTTCTAATCATAAATAAAATTATATCTTCATGAAACAGGGAGAACATAATGTTCTACTCATTCTATCATATCAAAAGTTTCAAACAACAATCATTTTGATACTCAAAAGAATGGATCTAACATAGAAAGGCAGAATCTCTTCAGATTTTTTGCTGCAGCAAAACTGAATTTTTAGCACGACTTAGACACATCATTAAATTTAGAAAATTTACGTGCATATAGAGTATAAAAAGTTACATCTACTGTTAATTTATCAAAATTTTAGGAGTTAGCAAAAAAATCATACAAATCTTAAACTAAAAAGTGCAGCGCAAAAAATAGCAACTCCATATTGTGTTTGCAAATGGTTAAAAACTTGACACTTCATTTAAAAACCATAGAGTAAAAAAGAAAATTAAGATGCTACAGAAAGCATGCAGAATAAAAATCAAATATAAAAAGCATCTCAGGTTGCCTCCCGTAAAGCGCTTTCTTTATAGCCATATAGCTTGGCTTACTTACTTGCTTCAAGTGTCATGGAAATTATGTGGTAGCAACGAATGCTACCTCCTTCTTCCTCGGAAAGTGCTCCATACACTTCTTGTGCAGGAATAGAAACTTTAAATTCCCTTCTTTAGAATTTATGATAGCTCCTGTTGTTCTCAGAAAATGTCTTCCAAGGATTATAGGACTAGAGGTATTTCTACCCATGTCCATAACAATGAAATCAACATGCACATATGTCATATGCGATTCAACCATTACATAATTTACACTTCCTAAAGCCTTTTTTGTTGAATCACCAGCAAGTAATAAATCAATAGAACATTTTTCCATATTTTTTAGATTAAGTAATTCATATAGCTCCTTTGATATGACAGAAACACTAGATCCTAAATCTAGAATGGCATGATGTGTTTCGTTATCAATAGAAATTAAGATCTTGGGGATCCACGCATCCCCAAGCTTAGATGGTATCATAGCCTCATTATTGTATCTGGGTATCTTTTCTTTAATGACATAGTTAGCAATATAGGAACCAAAACCAGCTTGATTGACATTAATAGTGGGATCTTTAGCAAATTTCTCAAGTACTGCAATCAATTCAGGCAAGCTACAATTATCAAGATCCAAAAGTGGTTCCCTTTCTTCACTAAGCATTTTAACTTCTTCAATTTGTTAATCATTAATAAGCATAAGAGTTTCTTTTCATCCATTACATTTAAAGCTTCCGAAAATTTATCTATAACTTCTTGCACATATTTAATTGTTTCTTCATGGCTCTTTTGTTGTAAGAGATTTTTGAAAGATACAACTTCCTGTGTTAAGAGCTCAACTTTCTCAATCAAAGCATATTGCCTTCAAATTTTTCTATGAATTCTTTATTTAACTCCTTTTGTGCAGCAATAAAAGATCTAATGGTGTTTTCTAATTCATTAGAGTTACTACCACTAGCATATTTGTTGGGAACATACGGTGGCCAGCCATAGTTATTATAATTTTTCTCATACCAAGTGTTGCCAAAGTTTCTTACAAAATTAACATCCACATTTTCATTGTTGTTTCCAACTAATTCTTGTAGAGGGACATTGTCATTATTTTCTTGGCTATGTAGGCAAGTATGGCATCAATTTTATTAGATATAGGATTTTATTCTTCAAATGAATGCACTTTCCTGGTGGGATTAGGTGCTATTTCAGTATGCCATTGGCTATGATTATGTAGCATGCTTTCTAATATGGCTTTAGCTTTAGGCACAGTTTTACCCATAAAAGCACCTCCCGCAGTGGAATCTATCATGCTTCTAGACATCATGTTTAACCGATTATAGAAAGAGTGTAAGATAGTCCATTCGTTAACTCCATTTGATGAGAAAATTCTAAGCATGTTTTTAATTGTTTCCCGCGCTGTTGCTACATGTTTATTATCATTTTGTGTAAATGATAGGATACTATTTCAATTTTGTAAGATCTTAACAGGTGGGTAATACATTTTAATTAAGGCTTCTTTAAGATCATCCCAAGAATTAATACTAGCAGTAGGTAATGACAATAACCATTCTTTAGCCTTCCCTCTAAGAGAAAATGGGAATAGCTCGAGCTTGACAATATTGTTTTCCACATTTTAAAACTTTTGCATATCACATATTACACAGAAATCATGTAAATGCATAGAGGCATCTTCACTAGAACTACCGCCAAATTGTTCCCTTGTTCTAAGATTTAATAACCCAGGACTTACTTCAAAGCTTGCAACATTTATCTCAGGTGTAGTGATAAGTTTAGCAATAAATGATCATTTGGAATGGTTGTGTAATCACACAACTTAGTATTTCCTTCCCCCAGGATTTTTAGAAGATAGTTATTACTACTTTTTTATGTGTTTTTCAATTTTTAAGAAAAAGAACTAACAAGCAAAAACTAAAAACAAGCAAAGACTACAAACAGGACAATAAAATACGATGCAAAATCTAAAAGAGATAAGAGAGCTCACCGTGGTGTTACCTCCCCAAGCTTAGGTGAGACGCAGTTGTAAGTAGATTCTTGTAGAAAATACCTCTTACGCAGCAACCACAGCAACTCCCTGGCAATAGCGACAGAAAATATCTTGATGGTGCTGGGACTCAAAGTGCAGAGTGTTGAGACAGCAAAGTATTTTTCCCACAAGTGTGACTTGAGGGTTTAAATTGAACTCTCGAGGAACTGAGCAAAGAGTATTCCCTTCTCACTTCTTCTATCAATCCCGCAAAGTAAAATAAAAACATTGTGTTCCCAACTCCACCATGTGGTTAGCAAGCACAAGGTTTCGTGTAAGTAAATAAAACACAAGTAATAATAAAGCGAGTAAAACTAGATAAAATATAGTAACAAAGTAAAACAAAATATAAAGGGGTTGATTGTTTTTGGTGTTTTGGATGCAAATAAGAAAAGTAAATATTTTTGTATTTTCGGATTAAAATAGTGCAGCAAATAGAAAACAAGATAAAAGCAAGATAAAGGTGTTTCTGAAGATAAAAAGTGGACCGGGGTTCATGGGTTCACTTGACTATTCTCTCTTTTAAATTGTAGTGGGAAAATAGTAATTCATCAATGAGATATGAGGATGCAAAATAATAACATGAGTAAGATACGCATTCATATGGGCATCACGTTCTAACATAGAGATGATGCAACACATCTCTCTTATACTCCACAAGAAAGGGAAAACTTCATGCAATCTTGTATTAAGAATTAACAGAGCATACACTACAAGAAAAGTTCCGATAGACAACGTCTCAAAATCGTCCGCTAAGGGGTATTTTTCGTCGCCTATGGGCCTAACCCGACGATATGGGTTATGTTGTGGAAACTGCGTCGGAGCAAAGTCCAACGACGTTTTTTTCGGCCCGTCGCGCTGGCGCCCTTCCGCCACGGAAAATCTGGATCATGCATGTTTCGGAGCTGATCGCCGACGTCATGCAAATCGACACGTGCGTCAGCCTGCGTTAACGGCAACTGGCTAAACCCGTGGTAGATGGTAGGCCCACACGAGCCTGCCACGTCTTAAGCGGGTCGGCCCATTAAGTTTGCGGGCCGGGCCAGCCTGACTTAGTTTGACCGGTCAACTATATAGGTGGGTGGTCCATTAGTTACGTGGGCCGGCCTAACCTCTAAGGTTGATGGTCAAACTTAATGGGCTTACCACTAAGCATGGGCCCGACCGAATGCACTCGTTTGACCGGTCAACAGCAAAAGGGCCGCCCACAAGACATGTGGGACCCACTTTCCCGTTATGGCCGCCCATTTACAAAGTGGGGTCCACATTAAAGCAACTGGCCGGCCCAAGTTAGTGGGCCGGCCAATTAGCATGTGGGTCCCACTTCCCTGTATCGGCCCATTTAGTACGTCGGGCCCACATTAGATTAAATGGACGGCCCAACAAGCCGGTGGGCCGCCAAAGCACGGTGTCCCAATCTCCGTTAAAGGCCAGCCCATTTAGTATGTGGGGTCCACCATATAGAAGTGGGCCGGCCCAACAAGATGGTGGGGGCCAAACACGTGGGTCCCACTTTCTCGCTAAAGGGCCGGCCCATTTAGTATGGGGTCCACCATAGAGCAAGTGGGCTGGCCCAACACGCGCAGCGGGCCGGACAAAAACACTGGTAGGTCCCAATTTCGTCTTAAAGGGACGGCCCATTTAGTATGTGGGGTCCACTATATAGCAAGTGGGCCGGGCCAAAGATAGTGGGCCGGGCCAAAAAATACTAGTGGGTCCCACTTTCGTCTTAAATGGCCGGCCCATTTAGTACAGGGGTCCACCACAAAGCAATTGGGCTGGCCTAACTAGGTAGTGGGCCGGCCCAAAGTGGCGGGGTACCCACCTTAAAGTGTGGTAGCCCAATTAGAGAGTGGGGTCCACAAGAAATGGGCTGGCCCAATAAGTAAGTGGGCCACCGTTTAGTTGTTTATATGCCGCGTAAAAGGCGCTTTAGGATTTTGCGGCCGCACGTACATGTGATTTCGCTTAATTGGACCGTTTAAGGGATAGTGATTTAGATACTGAGAATATTTACTTAATTGATTCTCTCGGATAGCCTCACTTACCACAAGCACCAAAGAAAAATGCGCGAAAGAACTATAAAAACTAACTAAATATTACACCTGCATGGCTTTGAAAAATATTACAGAACCCAGAAATTGAATGGTAATTAAACCTAGCAATACAATGAAGCGATCCGGCAATATTTTAAGTTGTCCATGCCACTTATATCTGAAACAAAGACATTACAAGTTAAGACAGCAACAATGGAAACGCAAAGACACTGCAATATTGTTTGCCAAAGAATTTGGAACTCATCATTTCGTCGTTATAACAAGATCATTGTAAGCACAAAAACAAAGAGTGCATGCCGCATACCAACACCAATATAACAGAGCATGTTAGAATGAAACAAAGACTTACTCTCGCTAGTCCCATGCAAACCAACATGTTCGGGAGTAAAATTGGCATGAACAACATAGTAGCAGGCTATACATTTTGTAACAACGATCGAGCAAGATGAAGTTATGATGGCTACATCTACGCAGGGAATGTAAACCAAAAATAGAAGTTACGATGGCAAAAGCTAAGAGGAGGGAATGTGAACCAACATGTGCCAAGTGCAATTACTTAATTTTGGCCGTGAACTAAATAATACTGAACTTATAGTGAAGGGATGCAAATCAAGATGTTTCGGGATATAAACTTGTAATGAGCAACACATAGAGGATAGTTAATGTGGAGCTTAGGATGGACCAGATACGAATATAGTGGGATCACCTGTGAACTTGTATAAGAGGGAATGCAAACCAATATGTTCAGCTTTCCATATGTGAGCGCCATGTCAGAGAAACAAGTCAATAATGCAGCTTTTGAAGAACAAGATGGCACGCAAAATTATTATCTAGTAGTATGACAAGTTTATTTGTACTATGCTAGATAGTAGAGTGATAGCATGCCAAACTAAGTCCTTACTTTGTTAGCTTACAATGAACTAGATACAAAACAATGGCATCAACGTAGTACAGGGAATGCAAGCCAACATGTTCATGGAGTAAAAAATTGGCACAAACAACATAGTAGCAGGCATAAATTTTGTAACAACAACGAAAGCAAGATAAAGTTATGATGGCTAGATCTACAGAGCAGGGAATGTAAAACCAAATATAGAAGTTACGATGCCAAAAGCTATAGAGCAGGGAATGCGAACCAACATGTGCAATTACTTAAAATTGGCCATGAACTAAATAATAGCAGATGTTACATAATACCTATAATTTTTGTAACAACGACCGAGCAAGATAGAAGTTATGATGGCTACATCTACAGAACAGGAATGCAAACCAAAATGTTCAATCGCTTAAAGTTAGCAATGAAGTAGAAAATAGCAACGTGTTACTGTCATAGCTAGAATGAACTAAAAGAGCTTCAGATAAACAAGCATCTGAACCAGAACATGGCGCTAAAACAAGGGACTTACATTAGGAGAAGCACTCTGTGGGAGCAGTAGATCTCCTGGTTGATAGATCCGGTGATGAAGTACGCTACATGTGCTACTTGGGGTTGGAGAGACGGCCATTACACTTCATGATTACTCATCTCATCTGCAAAACGGTGCGTCGTTAGCACAAACAAGTTCCCCAAGATTAAACAAGAACTTGCGGTAAGCAATAGAAAAGCGACAGAGAAGAGTTTAGATCATGCACGGCGCCGAAGCAGATCCGGTTCATGCACAGAGGTGTCGGTGAGCAAGATCCGATGCGGGGGATCTACGGATCCGGCGCGGCTCCGGTGGGTGGACGATACCGCAGCTGAAGCGACACGGTAGATCGCTAGGATGAGCATGGTTTCGAGGTTCGGCGGGGATGATCCGATCCGGTTGATGACGGCGTCGATGAAGGGCCGGCAGCCGGATGACGAGGATCGCGAGGGCTGGGTAGGCCAGGGAAGTCCGGCGGATGTTCCGTGCGGTGGTCGTGGAGGTGGAGAGAGGGACTTGGGAAGTTCTGGTGGGGTGGTCCGAGGGAAATGAATTTTTTTTGGAAGGGTTTCCGGCTAGGAAGGTGGTGATCCAAAAAATGACAGACCCCCCCACCAACCGATTTTCTGCCATCTCCACAGGGTAGAATGGGAATTTGGAAGTGTGAAATTTTTGTATTTTGTAGGCGGGAAGTTTTGCCGCTATGAGATTTTGAATTTCGCTAAGGTCCAAGTATAATGATAAAAAATTGTGAGACCGTACTAGTACCTCTGTTCAAGGCCGAGTGCAAAATCAAATCATCGTCACCTTGAATATTGGTCACTACCATGGCCATGATCTATCTCTCAAATTAGCGTATCCGCTATATCTTGCAAAGTATAATGATAAAAATTGTGAGACCGTACTAGTACTTCTATTCTAGGCTTAGTGCAACATCAAATCATCATCACGTTGAAAATTTGTTACCATGATCATGATCTATCTTCAAATTTGGCGATCCGCTATATCTTTCAAAGTATAATGATATAAAAATTGTGAGACCATACTAGTACTCCTGTTCAAGTTCGAAGTGCAACATCAAATCATCATCACGTTGAAAATTTGTTACCATGATCATGATCTACCTCTAAAATGGGCGCATCCGCTAAAACTTGCAAAGTATAATGATACAAAATTGTGAGACCGTACTAGTACTTATGTTCAAGGTTAGTGCAACATCAAATCATCATTACATTGAAAAGTGTGTTACCATGATCACGATCTATCTCTGAATTTGGCGCATCCGCTAAATCTTGCAAATATAATAATGATAAAAAATTGTGAGACTGTACTAGTACTTCTTTTCAAGTTCGAGTGCAACATCAAATCATCATCACGTTGAAAATTTGCTACCATGATCATGATCTATCTCTGCAATTTGGCGCATCTGCTAAATCTTGCAAAGTATAATGATAAAGAAATTGTAAGACAGTAGTAGTACTTCTGTTCAAGGTCGAGTGCAACATCAAATCATCATCACGTTGAAAATTTGTTACCATGATCCTCAAAATGGGCGCATCCGCTAAAACTTGCAAAGTATAATGATACAAAATTGTGAGACCGTACTAGTACTTATGTTCAAGGTCTAGTGCAACATCAAAACATCATTACATTGAAAATTGTGTTACCATGATCATGATCTATCTCTGAATTTGGCGCATCCGCTAAATCTCGCAAAGTATAATGATAAAAAAAAATTGTGAGACTGTATAGTACTTATGTTCAAGGCCGAGTGAAGGATCAAATCATCATCATGTTGAAATTTGTTACAACGATCATGACATATTCTAAAATTGGCGCATCCGCTAAATCTTGCACGTGGCGCATCTCGGTGCGAAGCAACAAGCCGGTGCTATCAAGGTTGAGGCGTCGGTAGCGCATCGGGCTCTACTCTTTTGATAGATCTTCACACATGGCGTGGCGCATCGCCCACCGAGAAGCAACACATGTGAGATCGAGGTGGAGACGTCGGCATCCTCGAGGCGCGACCGCCCTTCTACGAGCGAGAGTCCACTCAAGGTATGAATCCATGCGCACCACCCCTTCTGCATATGAAGTGGGATGCCTTAGATTTATTGTTCTTCTTCACTACTATTCTAGCCGGACATGTGTGCTCTTTCTCTGAATATATTGCTTGAAAAGCTAACCAGTTACTTAAATTCACTTCCTTCTTAATCTTGCGTGCTAATTTTGTTATTTTTGTCGACAGTAGTGCGCGTAAGGAAAATTTTATTTGTGTGTTGAGCTGTTAGGCCTAAGTCGAAATCCCCAGCAAACAAGGCCTCACTTAACACATAAAAAGGTGTTCAATCTCTCCCACAATGTCCTCTTCTCTTCCTCTTCCTTTATTGGAACTTGTTTTGCAGACAAGGAAAGTGGCACGTGTAATGTGAGTAAAACCTCTTAGCCAAAATCAGCTACGAGCAAGATTTTATGTATTGTAGATTCCCCAATTGACTCTCATCCCCAATGTAATCTTTTTTATGTCAGTATAGACTTCTTTACCTGATGGTATACTATCGTACATGGCATGCATTTGCCTAATGAGGAGCATTGTATTGCCATTCTAGCCAACCTGATCGATCTGTCAAGCTTCATGCACGAGATGCCATGTTTAATTTACTCCTCGCTCCGATCCATATTTCTTCGTGTAAAATGAATGTGAATCGGAGGAGTACTTCTTAGATAGTACTATACCAAAAAAAAGTACTACTACTACATCAACAAATGCATCAAAAGAGTACTACATCACAAGACCACCACGGTTGTACTAGTAGAGTTTAATGCTTAACTTCCAAAGGGATAAGATTACACATATGAACTTTAAACAGGCGCTGTCCGATGTCTGCTTGTTTGGGAGCACAACATAAATAATACTACCCCCGTCCATACATAAGTGACTAAACTTTGTCTGAAGATGGTTTCATCTATATATGTTTTTAGTGTGTAGATACATCCGTATCTTGAAGGAAAAAGGTGAGCCGCTAACTTTTTGAATAGAGTGAGTAATACAATTCGGATAAACAATGGTGTAGTAAAACAAATACTCCTGCCTATCATAAAACAAAACACAGACTGACTCAAATATATGTACAGATCACAAAAAAGGTTTCATCAGAACCCAACATATACATGCAGATGACCGTTGAGCACACAAAACAAAGGTTTCGTGGCATATTTGTGCCCCCAAAACAAGCACGTAGGATAGCGCCAACGTACTAGCAGCCAGCACACATGGAGCTGCGGACAAACAAATGGTGCAGCGACATTTCCACTAGAACGAAAACTAAAAGACATCAGACCAAACAAAAGCTGGGCTATCACTTCTTGCCCAAACAAGCCTTGCTCCTTCATATGCGACTTTCTCTTATGGATGTTGAACTTTGAATTAGATGGGTTCCTGACAGCGCGTTCTTTTTCGTGTCCTTGATGTTGCACTCTGGATCAGGTCGGTTACTGTCAGGAAATGAACAAATTGATCGCGCAAAAGTCATATGTAAATGAATGCAAAGGTTACATATGAATGACTAACCCGGTCTGAGTAGGGATGTAAAGTGCACCAACGTCTAGCAGAATTGTACTTTTCCATGCCAGTTGCTCATATCTAATTGAATACTCTCCTTTGCCCGTACAACCAGCTCATTTTTGTCCTCAAATACGCAGAGTAACTTATCTGACATGTTTCCAATTGTATGGAAATGATGGGTCAAGGCCAAAAAAAGTATCCAATTCAAAATTTATATGACATGTCCATGACTCGTGATCACTGTTGATGATCTTGTACTGGCCCATGTTTGTAGGGTGAAGTCTCTATAACAGCAAGGGCAACATCTCCATTATGTCCCTTGAAGATGTGAATGTTAAGCATGAATATATCATGCTCTCATGAGGGCACTGAATATATTTCAGCCTTCTTTGCATGGTCAAGCTCAATGATATATCTAGACTTCGATGGCCAGTACAAAATACCCCCTATGAGAGTTGCCGGTCTACGGTCAATCTCTGACAGATCGGAGTTGATCGAGCTAGAAACTCCCATTCTTTTGAATCTGGTGAGTAGATATGAGCCTGTGCATCGTAACGTTTAGTTGTTATCCAAACAACCGAGAACTTGCCACAATGTGTAACGGTTCAGAGTTGTTTCTACGAATTGAGCCGCTGCTTTCAATGTGTGATTGCGCCACAATGGTGGTTCTGGTATCGCCGTGAGAACTTGCCTAATTGGATCCCGACTGATATATACCCACTGGATACATTAGAATGGAGAGCACCATACCATCGCGCATCCTGTGACATAGATTTTGGGACCGTTTCACTTGAGACGGGATTTGCGAGCATCTTCAAGATGGCGGGGAAGATCATGCTCTGTGATGAATCGATTGTCCTCGGAGTTGTTGGTGAAAACCCTAGCAACGGGTTTCCTCCGTTGTGTGACACAGTTAGCTTTCTGAAATAATTGCTTCCATACATTGCCTCCATGCTTTCTTGGTGCCTTGATGCAATAGTAGCAGGTTGATGGGGAGGAAGCCCGACAAGAATCGAGAGACTACATCTCCAGGCAGATCGTTGATTGTTGTGGGTGTCCTTCGACTGAAGCTGGTAGGATTATGCAAATCGCACGATGCATCGTAAATTATGTAAACAACACTGCATCTATTTTTTTTAAAAATGCAACATCTAATTTGACTAAGCAGCAAAAATGCATCATCTAATTCATCATCAAAGTTTCCTAAACTGCACGTGCATCAGCAAAAATCAATAGTGTAAATAAGACAATAACCAAAGAAAATCAAAATAATGTAAACAGAAAATGCATCAGCAAATCAAAATAATGTGAACAAGACAATGCATCAATAAAATCAAAATATTGTAAACAGACAATGCAATTGTAATCCTGTTTGCATAATCAATGAAGCCCCTAATTTGCAAAAAAAAACACCACAAAAATAGGACGCACCAACGGAAGGCAATCTCGCATATACAGGAATAATTGCTAACGTGTCAACACGATTGAGGAAAAAGAGACCTCTACAGGACCCAAAACACTGTGGTAACATCGATGGGGTTAGCTTTGATATAGGTAATAAAATGTAAACAGACAATACATCATCTAAGTTGACAGCAAAATTCTTCATCGAAATTTCCCACACTGCTCAAGAATCAGAAAAATTACCTAAAGGCTAAAAGAGCAAAATGCATCATCGGAGTAAAATATATGTAAACAAGACAATGCATCATCCAACTTTTGGCTAAACAGCAGAGATCATTAGCTAGGTTGAGAAGAAAAAACAAAAAAACCATGAAAAATTCCTGAAGAGGTGAGTGCATCAGAAAATTACTACCTAAAAAGCATAATGAATCACCCAAATTACAAAAGAAGCAGAATGCATCATCAAAAATACAAAAACATCTCAATGCATCATCACGTCTGGTTTGGGCAAAAAACCCAATCCACCAGATCTAACCTCATTGCAGTTGGGGAAGGTAGAACTTACAAAGGGGTTGACGAGTCACGATCATATGCAACAAGCGCCGCCTTAGATGAAGTCACCATCCAAGCTCTCGACGCGTTCAAAACAGCCAGCTTCGAAGCCTCCGACGTCATTGCGCGCTAAAACTCTCGAAGCACGCGCTAAGACCTTCCAACAAAATGCTTCGATACGAGCATTTGCCGGCGCCAAAGCGCACGGTCCCGCCCTAGCCACCGTCGCCTTTGCTCTCCGCATCCGCATCCGCACATGTCTCCGCCGATGCATGCGAGCATCCGTCTCCGCTTTCCATGTATCCGCCGACGCAGTGTAGGCATCGAGCGACGCCGTTTTCATTTCCTAGAAAACCCAGTAGTTACTCACATTGTAATCCCCAAATTAAGGTTATATCGAACACAATGACCGATGAACCTCTCTTACTCGCCGGAGGTTGGAGATGTACATACCTGCGAAGATCGGTCCGGTGGTGCTTGACGGTGGTGCGTCGGGACGGGGGAGAACTCGGCGGGAGAATGGTGGCGCGGCCCAAGACGGCGGCGCGGAGAGGGGCGACGGTGCGGTCATCGAACCTCGGCAGACAGTATTTTGTATATATATGAGAAGAAGAATAAAGTCTGGTCGAATGAGGCAGCGCGACCGGCAGAGTACAACCGAAGGCTACTAGTGCTACCTTTGAGTATTGTAGTAATATAACATAATAAAAATAATGGCCTTGTTTAAACCACTCTCATGTTGTGGCATCGCGTCCAAATTAATGCATTCTGTGGAAATCGGAATAATGCTGTAAAAACTCTCATACTAGTGTGGTATATAGCATGCACCGACACTTTTCAACAAAATGTCGTCTCCATTTCATAGGAGACTCCTTGCACACTGGGATACGATGCTGACATGACGCGCGCAAGTATTTTGGAGTATTTCATTCGAGCAGATCGGGGCGACGGTGCGTCTTTGGAGGGAATACCGTGTGTGGTGTGTTGGAGGGAATACCGTACGTACTTAGGAGTATTTCATTCGAGAAGACTGCTTGCACACTGGGATACGATGCTGACATGACGAAGGGCGCAGAAGTTTGCGAAAATGGTTGTACTACCATCCGACCATTAGTATAATCATTGCGTGATAGCTTACACGAGAAGGAAAAGAGCCGAACAGCTGTGGATAATAAAAGCATTTGGCTCTTCGAGGATCCTTCTTCTACTGCCTTCTCAAAGGAGTACTACTATTGTAATTTTTTTTTTTTTTTTTTGACCTTCGGGTCCCTTCCCCATTGAAAAGTGAAGTGTTTCGAATACATTCATATGCCTATGTTTCTATTTTTACAAGCAAATAAATAACAAAGGATGACTCAATGCACAAGTTGATCTCATTTTGAAAAAAATTTAAACTTCTTCTATTGTATTCAAATTTGATTAGAAGGAGTCGATCGATTGTACATGCCAATCGTATAGCTTGGTGGGTGGATTGGCATTTGAAGTTTGGTCATTGTGTTCTTGTTTGTTACCACCCTCGCAAGGCACGTCCAAGTATTTCCTGTCAGAATTTATGGCATGTATGTAGTTAAATAACCTACATTATTTCAATTATGAGTTTAATTACTAGGCAAAAGCTTAAAAATCCATACATAGTTGCAGATTAAGATGAACAAATCCTTGAACCTATATCTACAAAATTGATGGCACTAACACATCCTACCAAGCGGAAAGCATGTCTACCCTACTGCTTCCAAAAGGTGGAATTATGACAATAATGTGCAACCGTTAAAATTTGGTAGCCCTCCTTCACAAATAACACACATCTAGCCATTTTTGTACAAGAATAAAAAAAATCATTCTTTCATGCATGCATATAATTGTTAGAATCTCTTGTTTGTGAAGTTGCTTAAAATACGATCTCTTCCAAACTTGAGGTCATATGATAACTAAAAAGTTTTGTATGGCCGGATTTTGCATCAAAGTACATGCGCACAATACTCACTGTGGGGAAACAAACAAACTCATATTACTAGGTTTTATTAATTTGTTCTAGAAATTTCACCATCACACATGATTTTGTGCTTGCGTTAATTTTACTTAAAAACTTCTTCCAAATTCAAATTTTTTCAAACATGCCAACGGTACATGTCTACCAATTAATAATTAAGGGTACCCACTTATTGCCTCGTAGGGTACATAAAAAATTACTATATATTTATGGCATGTACATTTTCACATAATCTACAACTCAATGTTGAGTTTAATGATCAGCCCAGAACTAGAAAACAAATATACATATAGTTGCAAATTAACCTAGAAAAGCTCTAGTATCCTTTAAAACCCTAGAAAATGGCCATGCATGCATGCATCCTACTAATAATAATTAATTAAGGTCTCGATCTCTATACTGCTAACAATTTAAGGAATTCTGGCAAATATGCAACTTGTTTCATTAATTTACCATGGCGAGATAGATGCATGCACATCGATCTCTTAAAAATGAAGGCCTTGATTCATAGGATTGATATAGGAATTATGTAGGAATTGGATCCTATAGGAAAATTTCTATACAAGTCATTTGATTCATAGGAACATATCCTATAGGAATTATTCCTATAGGAATCTTGTAGTACAAATCCTATAGAAAAAAGCATTAGCTCATACCTCATGGAAAAATTCCTTTGCTACAATCAAAGACACACCATATTCCTATAGGATTCAACTGGCATGACATTCCAATCCTACACCTTCTATTCCTACACTTTCATATTCCTATGAATCAAAGGAGCCCTTTGTAAAGGATTTGGCATCCATATATGCTCACCTGATATATAGATAAGGCCAAGCAAACACATCGAATATTTGTGAAGAAATGTTTGCTAGAACCTTCAAATTTTAGATTTACATCACACACAAAGAACACACCTTTAATTTCGCCAGGTTTGTGTACTAATAAAGTACTCCTACAGTACTAGAAATTGGATTGTTCTACTCCTAGAGTGATATGCTCACCGAGTATTTTTGGATCTTAGCTGAGCGGCGTTTGGCGGTTGCACCGAAGCCGTGCTGGATGTTAAGCCTGTCGAGGCACGCTGGGGAAAGCGTGCGCCACCTTAGCCTCATCGGCGCGCCGCCGCAATGCTGCGTCCCTGGGATTTGCAGCCGCCGCATTCTTAGCCTGCACGAAGCTGGCAGAGCATCCCGGATCTATAGAGTGCCGGAACATCACGTTATATACGAGCTCCTGGCGGTGTTGCTCCTGCAAAGGGCGTCGCCGTGATGCGCTTCGAAAGAACGGCTGGTCTACGGCCGCACCGCCTGGTGCGGTCGGATTAGGGCGGCTGGCCACCGGAGCTCCCCGCCTCCGCATCGTTCGCGCCGCCGGAAGGGGATCTCACCGCCGGCAAAGAAACCATGGGCATGCGCTGGCGGAAAAGCGGCCAGGGCCGAGCGGCGTCGCATGCGGGGTTGCGTGAGATCCTGCCTCTGCATCCATCGCCCGCACGGGAAGCGGCCGGCGAGGGGCTCCAGGGCCAGCGCCGCCGCGCGGCTGAACAACCGCCAGCTGCGCAGCGGGCGGGTTATGCCTTGGTGCGCGATGGACGAAGCGAAGGCGGCGCTGATGCTCCGCTTCCTCGTCGGTGGTAGGACTACGCGGCTGCGACGAGAGCCAAGTCGGAAGGCCATAGCTATGTCGATTGGTCACTTAAGCTGGAGATCTCTACGTACCATTTCGGAGAAGCGAGTAAGAGGAAGTTGTTTGCACGGGTTCACTGCCACGTTGGGTTAAGACGGGCAAAGTTGGTTAATGCCTAGGAAGTTGGAATCGTTTTGGCCCCAATTTTTTAATTACCTTGCGGTTCATCTCTCGGTCTCTCCCACCTCTTCACTATCCCTCCCCTTGCCTCCTTTCATGCTTCATCGTAGTGCATCTTGTTTTTCTAGCACCTTCACAAAAATCATACACATTTGGCCGATTCTGTCATTGTGTGCACTAATAAAGTAAAAAATCCATTATATGTGAATAAACGTTTAATACACTAGCTCGCAAAGATGTTTCTCAAGGCGATATGCACAATGCCTGCCAAAAATGGGTCATGATAACTAAATTTCGTGTTAATTTTTGCATGACATGTACTCACTTGTGTATGAAGCCAAGCAAACTCATAATCTATACCAAAAAATGTGAAAGAGTTCTTTTTAGTATCCTTCATACATGGGGTTCCTATTTGTACTTTCTATTTTTACTAGTTACAAGTACTCATGCATGAAAACTTTTGAAAATATGTGCATTTTGGGCTATGTGGAGACATGGTACAATAATATATTCAAGTTGATATACAAAGTCTAGACATATTCAAACTAGACAAATAATGTATCTAACCCCCTGACCCTAAACTCTGTCTTATGAAGTCAAGCATGCATGAAGAGAATTGGTTTTGGGTTTCAAACATGGAAATTTCAAAATCATCCCAAAAGCTTCATTTTAGAGCGACTAAGAAGGATCCAGGCTTACCTTTCCATTTTCATGTTTTAAACTTGTTTAAATCTTGGTCAAATCTAGGATTTGACCCCGATTCAAATGGGCATAAAATAAAAAAATGAAAAATGAAACCAAAGCGCACATAGTCTTCTTCTTATATGTCATATAGTAAGCATTAAAGTTGGTAAACAAGGTCTAGACATATTCAAACTAGACAAATCATGTATCTACCCCTAACCCCTAAACTCTTCTTATGACGAAGTCAAGCATGAAGATTAAGTGGTTTGGGGTTTCAAACATGGAAATTTCAAAAACCTCCCAAAACTTCATTTTAGGGTGACTAAGAAGGATACATGCTTCCCTTTTCATTTTCATGTTCTATACTTGTTTAAATCTTGGTCAAACCTAGGATTTGACCAAGATTCAAATGTGCATCAAAATTCCAAAAAAATCAGAAAAATGAAAAACCAAAGCACATAGTTTTCTTATGTCATATAGTAAGCATTAAAGTTGATAAACAAGGGTCTAGACATATTCAAACAAGAAAAATCATGTATCTACCCCCTAACCCTAAACTTTGTCTTATGTAGTCAAGCATGAAGAGAAGTGGTTTTGGGTTTCAAATATGGAAATTTCAAAAACCTATCAAAAGCTTCATTTTAGAGTGACTAAAGGATCCATGCTTACCTTTTCATTTTCATATTTGAAACTTGTTTAAATCATTGTCAAACCTAGGATTTGACCAAGATTTAAATGGGCATAAAATTAAAAAAATTGGAAAAATGAAAAACAAAAGCACATAGTCTTCTTATGTCACATATATATAGTAAGCATTCAAAAGTTGATAAACAAGGTCTAGCTAGACATATTCAAATAAGACAAATCATGTATCTACCCCTCTAACCCTAAACTCTGTCTTATGAAGTCAAGCATGAAGAGAAGTGGTTTTAGGTTTCAAACATGGAAATTTCAAAAACCTCCCAAAACTTCATTTTAGAGTGACTAAGAAGGATACATGTTTCCTTTTCATTTTCATGTTTTAAACTTGTTTAAATCTTGGTCAAACCTAGGATTTGACCAAGATATACAAATGGGCACAAAAATGAAAAACAAAAAGCACATAGTGTTCTTATGTCATATCGTAAGCATTCAAGTTGATAAACAAGGTCTAGATATATCCAAACCAGACAAATCATGTATGTACCGTGTCGATCTTATGAAGTCTAGCATGAAGAAAAGTCGTTTTGGCCGGTTTCAAACATGGAAATTTCAAGAACATCCCAAAAGCTTCATTTTAGAGCGACTAAGAAGGATCCAGGCTTACCTTTTCCATTTTCATGATTTAAACTTGTTTAAATCTTGGTCAAATCTGCTCAAGCATGAAGATAAGTGGTTTTGGGTTTCAAACATGGAAATTTCAAAACCTCCCAAAAACTTCATTTAGGGTGACTAAGAAGGATACATGCTTCCCTTCTCATTTTCATGTTCTATATATACTTGTTTAAATCTTGTCAAACCTAGGATTTGACCAAGATTCAAATGTGCATCAAAATTCTAAAAAAATCAGAAAAATGAAAAACCAAAGCACATAGTCTTCTTATGTCATATAGTAAGCATTAAAGTTGATAAACATGGTCTAGACATATTCAAACCATACAAATCATGTATCTACCCCTATCGACCCTAAACTTCGTCATGAAGTCAAGCATGAAGAGAAGTGGTTTTGGGTTTCAAACATGGAAATTTCAAAAACCTCCCAAAATTAAAGCTTCATTTTAGAGTGACTAGTTAAGAAGGATCCAGGCTTACCTTTTCATTTTCATGTTTTAAACTTGTTTAAATCTTGGTCAAACCTAGGATTTGACCAATATTCAAATGGGCATAAAATAAAAAATAAATAAAATAAAAAACCAAAGCACATAGTCTTCTTATGTCATATAGTAAGCATTCAAGTTCATAAACAAGGTCTAGACATATTCAAACCAGACAAATCATGTACCCCTAACCCTAAACTTTGTCTTAATTATATATGAAGTCAAGCATGAAGCAGAGAAGTGTGGTTTTGGGTTTCAAACATGGAAATTTCAAAACCTCCCAAAAAGCTTCATTTTAATTAGACTCAGTTAATTAAGAAGGATCCATGATTAATTACCTTTTCATTGTCATGTTTTAAACTTGTTTAAATCTTGGTCAACCTAGGATTTGACCAAGATTCAAATGGGCATAAATTTTAAAAAATCGAAAGAATGAAAAACCAAAGCACATAGCTTTCTTATGTCATATAGTAAGCATTCAAATTGATAAACATGGTCTAGACATATTCAAACCAGAAAAATCATGTATCTACCCCTAACCCTAAACTCTGTCTTATGAAGTCAAGCATGAAGAGGGTTTTGGGTTTCAAACATGGTAAATTCAAGAACCTCCCAAAAGCTTCATTTTAGAGTTACTAAGAGAAAGATCCAGACTTAATTACCTTATCATTTTCACATGTTAAACTTGTTTAAATCTTGCTCAACAAACCTAGGATTTTACCAAGATTCTCAAATGGGCATAAAAATCAAAAAATGAAATACCAATGCACATAGTCCTCTTATGTCATATAGTAAGCATTCAAGTTGATAAACAAGGTCTAGACATATTCAAACAAGACAAATCATGTATCTACCCCCTATCGACCCTAAACTTCCTTCTTATGAAGTCAAGCATGAAGAGAAGTGGTTTTGGGTTCAAACATGGAAATTTCAAAACCTCCCAAAATTCAGCTTCATTTTAGAGCGACTAAGAAGGATCGATGCTTACCTTTTCATTTCCATGTTTTAAACTTATTTAAATCTTGGTCAAACCTAGGATTTGACCAAGATTCAAATGGGCATAAAAATTCAGACAAAAAATCTAAAGAATGAAGCCTTCTTAATTATGTCATATAGTAAACACTCAAGTTGATAAACAAGGTCTAGACATATTCAAACCAGAAAAATCATGTGTATATCTACCCCGTAGTTGGATTTTTTGAACCTTGATCTGTAGTACTGGCAAAACCCTAGTTTAACCTATTTAATTATAGATTCGTAGGTCGATTTTTTCTACCTTTTTATTATTACTATGCAGCACATGTGTGTTTGCCCGTCGAGTGAAACTCGAGGAAGAGGGATCACTCGGAAGGAGAGAAGAAGGAGAGAATTATGGTGTCTCCCTTTTTCGGGTGATGATGTTGACTTTTGCAGTGTGGTTTGTCGGTGAGCAGGAGGAGCGAGCGAGCGAGCGAGTCGAGCGAGGCCGAGAATGAGAGAGATTTGTTTTTTTGTGAGAGGGACAACCGAAGGATCCGGACCCACAGACTTCCAATACGCATCCCGATGCGTCTTCTTGACAAAGAAGGGCTGGGAGTTTGCGTACCTATTGCACGTGACTTGTGCTCACAAAGTGTGGGACCTCACGCATGGGCACCACACGTAAGTGACACACCTTTGGTGTAAAAGCTCGGTTGATTATTATAGTGCATTAGAACAAAGTTTCCTATGGATTCAAGGGTAGGAAATCCAAGTTAACTCATTTACATGACATTATTTTTCAGAAGCAAAGTTAACGCACCTATCAATTGGTACATTTTGGAGTGACTAAGAAGGATCCAGGCTTACTTATTCGTTTTCACGTGTAAAACTTGTCTAAATCTTGGTCAAACAAAATTGCGTAAAATTCAAAAAAAACAGAAAAATGAAAAACCAAAGCACATAGTCTTCTTATGTCATATAGTAAGCATTAAAGTTGATAAACAAGGTCTAGACATATTCAAACCATACAAATCATGTATCTACCCGCTAACCCCTAAACTATGTCTTAAGAAGTCAAGCATGAAGAGAAGTGGTTTTGGGTTTCAAACATGGAAATTTCAAAACCTCCAAAACTTCATTTTAGGGTGACTAAGAAGGATACAAGCTTCCCTTTTCATTTTCATGTTCTATACTTGTTTAAATCTTGGTCAAACCTAGGATTTGACCAAGATTCAAATGGGCACAAAAAATAAAAATAAAAAGCACATAGTGTTCTTATGTTATATCGTAAGCATTCAAGTTGATAAACAAGGTCTAGATATATCCAAACCAGACAAATCATGTACCCCTTATCGACCCTAAACTTCGTCTTATGAAGTCAAGCATGAAGAGAAGTGGTTTTGGGTTTCAAACATGGAAATTTCAAAAACCTCCCAAAATTCAGCTTCATTTTAGAGCGACTAAGAAGGATCGATGCTTACCTTTTCATTTCCATGTTTTAAACTTATTTAAATCTTGGTCAAACCTAGGATTTGACCAAGATTCAAATGGGCATAAAAATTCAGACAAAAAATCTAAAGAATGAAAAACCAAAGCACACATAGCCTTCTTAATTATGTCATATAGTAAACACTCAAGTTGATAAACAAGGTCTAGACATATTCAAACCAAAAATTATGTGTATATCTACCCCTAACCCTAAACTCTGCCTTATGAAGTCAATCTAGGATTTGACCAAGATTCAAATGGGCATAAAATAAAAACAAAAATGAAAAACCAAAGCGCACATAGTCTTCTTATATGTCATATAGTAAGCATTAAAGTTGATAAACAAGGTCTGACATATTCAAACTAGCTAGACAAATCGATCATGTATCTACCCCCTAACCCTAAACTCTGTTTATGACGAAGTCAAGGATGAAGATAAGTGGTTTTGGGTTTCAAACATGGAAATTTCAAAAACCTCCCAAAAACTTCATTTTAGGGTGACTAAGAAGGATGCAGGCTTCCCTTTTCATTTTCATGTTCTATACTTGTTTAAATCTTGGTCAAACCTAGGATTTGACTAAGATTCAAATGTGCATCAAAATTCCAAAAAAAGAAAAATGAAAAACCAAAGCACATAAGTTTTCTTATGTCACATACATATATATAGTAAGCATTCAAAAGTTGATAAACAAGGTCTAGCTAGACATATTCAATTAAGACAAATCATGTATCTACCCTCTAAAACCATAAACTCTGTCTTATGAAGTCAAGCATGAAGAGAAGTGGTTTTTGGTTTCAAACATGGAAATTTCAAAAACCTCCCAAAATTAAAGCTTCATTTTAGAGTGACTAGTTAAGAAGGATCCAGGCTTATATACCTTTTCATTTTCATGTTTTGAACTTGTTTAAATCTTGGTCAAACCTAGGATTTGACCAAGATTCAAATGGGCATAAAATAAAAATAAAAACCAAAGCACATAGTCTTCTTATGTCATATATAGTAAGTATTCAAAAGTTCATAACAAGGTCTAGACATATTCAAACCAGACAAATCATGTTCCCCTAACCCTAAACTTTGTCTTAATTATATATGAAGTCAAGCATGAGAGAGAAGTGGTTTTGGGTTTCAAACATGGAAATTTCAAAAACCTCCCAAAAAGCTTCATTTTAATTAGACTCGCTGGTTAATTAAGAAGGATCCATGATTAATTACCTTTTCATTGTCATGTTTAAACTTGTTTAAATCTTGGTCGAACCTAGGATTTGACCAAGATTCAAATGGGCATAAAAATTCAGAAAAAAATCGAAAGAATGAAAAACCAAAGCACATAGCCTTGTTATGTCATATAGTAAGCATTCAAATTGATAAACATGGTCTAGACATATTCAAACCAAAATCATGTATCTACCCCTAACCCTAAACTCTGCCTTATGAAGTCAAGCATGAAAAGAAGTACGGTGGTTTTGGGTTTCAAACATGGCAAATTCAAGAACCTCCCAAAAGCTTCATTTTAGAGTTACTAAGAGAAAGATCCAGACTTAATTACCTTATCATTTTCACATGTTAAACTTGTTTAAATCTTGCTCAACAAACCTAGGATTTTACCAAGATTCTCAAATGGGCATAAAAATCAAAAAATGAAATACCAATGCACATAGTCCTCTTATGTCATATAGTAAGCATTCGAGTTGATAAACAAGGTCTAGACATATTCAAACAAGACAAATCATGTATCTACCCCTATCGACCCTAAACTTCGTCTTATGAAGTCAAGCATGAAGAGAAGTGGTTTTGGGTTTCAAACATGGAAATTTCAAAAACCTCCCAAAAGCTTCATTTTAGAGCGACTAAGAAGGATCGATGCTTACCTTTTAATTTCCATGTTTTAAACTTATTTAAATCTTGGTCAAACCTAGGATTTGACCAAGATTCAAATGGGCATAAAAATTCGACAAAAAATCTAAAGAATGAAAAACCAAAGCACATAGCCTTCTTAATTATGTCATATAGTAAACACTCAAGTTGATAAACAAGGTCTAGACATATTCAAACAAGAAAAATCATGTGTATATCTACCCCTAACCCTAAACTTTGTCTTATGAAGTCAATCATGAAGAGAATTGGTTTTGGGTTTCAAACATGGAAATTTCAAGTACGTCCCAAAAGCTTCATATTTTTTAGAGTGACTAATTAAGAAGGATCTTGGCTTACGTTTTCATTTTCATGCTTGAAACTTGTTTAAATCTTGGTTGAACCTAGGATTTGACCAGAATCAAATGTGCATAAAATTCTTAAAAAAATAGAAAAATGAAAAACAAAAGCACATGGTCTTCTTATGTCATATAGTAAGCATTCAAGTTGATAAACAAGGTTTAGACATATTCAAACCGACAAATCATGTATCTACCCCCTAACCCTAAACTCGGTCTTATGAAGTCTAGCATGAGGAGAAGTCGTTTTGGGTTTCAAACGTTTAAGCCAAAAGCCCCATTTCAAATATTTCAAACTTATTCAAATTTGGTTCAAATTTGAAAGACACACAAGTTATAGCACACATAGTGCATACATTCTCACACATACGCACTAGATGCTAACCCGGCCTATAGTTTGAGGCCATTGGATGAGGTGGAAAAATCTCGGATTAGAAATGGGGTTGTTCGAACCCCGTAGTTGGATTTTGAACCTTGATCTGTAGTACTGGGCAAAACCCTAGTTTAACCTATTTAATTATAGATTCGTAGGTCGATTTTTCTACCTTTTTATTATTACTATGCAGCACATGTGTTTTGCCCGTCGAGTGAAACTCGGAGGAAGAGGATCACTAAGGAGAGAAGAAGGGAGAGAATTATGGTGTCTCCCTTTCTGTGATGATGTTGACTTTGTGCAGGTTTGTCAAGGAGCAGGAGGTGCGAGCGAGCGAGAGCGAGTCGAGCGAGGCCGAGAATGAGAGAGATTTGTTTTTTTTGTGAGAGGGACAACCGAAGGATCCCCAAGGACCCACAGACTTCCAATACGCATCCCGATGCGTCTTCTCTTCAAAGAAAATGGCCGGGAGTTTGCGTACCTATTGCACGTGACTTGTGCTCTGAAGTGTGGGACCTCACGCATGGGCACCACACGTAAGTGACCTGTTGGTGTAAAAGCTCGGTTGATTATTATAGTGCATTAGAACAAAGTTTCCTATGGATTCAAGGGTAGGAAATCCAAGTTAACTCATTTACATGAAATTATTTTTTCCATGAAGCAAAGTTAACGCACCTATCAATTGGTACATTTGGAGTGACTAAGAAGGATCCAGCTTACTTATTCGTTTTCACGTGTAAAACTTGTCTAAATCTTGGTCAAACAAAATTGCGTAAAATTCAAAAAGAAAAAAAGAAAAATGAAAAACCAAAGCACATAGTCTTCTTATGTCATATAGTAAGCATTAAAGTTGATAAACAAGGTCTAGACATATTCAAACCATACAAATCATGTATCTACCCGCTAACCCCTAAACTATGTCTTAAGAAGTCAAGCATGAAGAGAAGTGGTTTTGGGTTTCAAACATGGAAATTTCAAAACCTCCCAAAACTTCATTTTAGGGTGACTAAGAAGGATACAGCTTCCCTTTTCATTTTCATGTTCTATACTTGTTTAAATCTTGGTCAAACCTAGGATTTGACCAAGATTCAAATGGGCACAAAAAATAAAAATAAAAAGCACATAGTGTTCTTATGTCATATCGTAAGCATTCAAGTTGATAAACAAGGTCTAAATATATCCAAACCAGACAAATCATGTATCTACCCCTATCGACCCTAAACTTCGTCTTATGAAGTCAAGCATGAGAGAAGTGGTTTTGGTTTCAAACATGGAAATTTCAAAAACCTCCCAAAATTCTTCATTTTAGAGCGACTAAGAAGGATCGATGCTTACCTTTTCATTTCCATGTTTTTAAATCTTTGGTCAAACCTAGGATTTGACCAAGATTCAAATGGGCATAAAAATTCATAAAAAATCTAAAGAATGAAAAACCAAAGCACATATAGCCTTCTTAATTATGTCATATAGTAAATACTCAAGTTGATAAACAAGGTCTAGACATATTCAAACCAGAAAAATTATGTGTATATCTACCCCTAACCCTAAACTCTGTCTTATGAAGTCAATCTAGGATTTGACCAAGATTCAAATGGGCATAAAAAAAAAAACAGAAAATGAAAAACCATAAAGCATAGTAGTCTTCTTATATGTCATATAGTAAGCATTAAAGTTGATAAACAAGGTCTGGACATATTCAAACTAGCTAGACAAATCATGTATCTACCCCTAACCCCTAAACTCTGTCTTATGACGAAGTCAAGCATGAAGATAAGTGGTTTTGGGTTTCAAACATGGAAATTTCAAAACCTCCCAAAAACTTCATTTTAGGGTGACTAAGAAGGATACAGGCTTCCCTTTTCATTTTCATGTTCTATACTTGTTTAAATCTTGGTCAAACCTAGGATTTGACCAAGATTCAAATGTGCATCAAAATTCAAAAAAATCAGAAAAATGAAAAACCAAAGCACATACCGTAGTTTTATGTCACATACATATATATAGTAAGCATTCAAAAGTTGATAAACAAGGTCTAGCTAGACATATTCAGATAAGACAAATCATGTATCTACCCCTCTAAAACCATAAACTTTGTCTTATGAAGTCAAGCATGAAGAGAAGTGGTTTTTGGTTTCAAACATGGAAATTTCAAAACCTCCCAAAATTAAAGCTTCATTTTAGAGTGACTAGTTAAGAAGGATCCAGGCTTATATACCTTTTCATTTTCATGTTTTGAACTTGTTTAAATCTTGGTCAAACCTAGGATTTGACCAATATTCAAATGGGCATAAAATAAAAAATAAAAAACCAAAGCACATAGTCTTCTTATGTCATATATAGTAAGCATTCAAAAGTTCATAAACAAGGTCTAGACATATTCAAACCGTACAAATCATGTTCCCCCTAACCCTAAACTTTGTCTTAATTATATATGAAGTCAAGCATGAAGCGAGAAGTGTGGTTTTGGGTTTCAAACATGGAAATTTCAAAAACCTCCCAAAAGCTTCATTTTAATTAGACTGGCTGGTTAATTAAGAAGGATCCATGATTAATTTCCTTTTCATTGTCATGTTTTAAACTTGTTTAAATCTTGGTCGAACCTAGGATTTGACCAAGATTCAAATGGGCATAAAAATTCAGAAAAAAATCGAAAGAATGAAAACCAAAGCACATAGCCTTGTTATGTCATATAGTAAGCATTCAAATTGATAAACATGGTCTAGACATATTCAAACCAGAAAATCATGTATCTACCCCTAACCCTAAACTCGTCTTATGAAGTCAAGCATGAAAGTAGTACGGTGGTTTTGGGTTTCAAACATGGCAAATTCAAGAACCTCCCAAAAGCTTCATTTTAGAGTTACTAAGAGAAAGATCCAGACTTAATTACCTTATCATTTTCACATGTTAAACTTGTTTAAATATTGCTCAACAAACCTAGGATCTTACCAAGATTCTCAAATGGGCATAAAAATCAAAAAATGAAATACCAATGCACATAGTCCTCTTATGTCATATAGTAAGCATTCGAGTTGATAAACAAGGTCTAGACATATTCAAACAAGACAAATCATGTATCTACCCCTATCGACCCTAAACTTCGTCTTATGAAGTCAAGCATGAAGAGAAGTGGTTTTGGGTTTCAAACATGGAAATTTCAAAACCTCCCAAAATTCAGCTTCATTTTAGAGCGACTAAGAAGGATCGATGCTTACCTTTTCATTTCCATGTTTTAAACTTATTTAAATCTTGGTCAAACCTAGGATTTGACCAAGATTCAAATGGGCATAAAAATTGCACAAAAAATCTAAAGAATGAAAAACCAAAGCACATAGCCTTCTTAATTATGTCATATAGTAAACACTCAAGTTGATAAACAAGGTCTAGACATATTCAAACCAGAAAAATCATGTGTATATCTACCCCTAACCCTAAACTCGTCTTATGAAGTCAATCATGAAGAGAATTGGTTTGGGTTTCAAACATGGAAATTTCAAGTACGTCCCAAAAGCTTCATATATTTTAGAGTGACTAATTAAGAAGGATCTTGGCTTACGTTTTCATTTTCATGCTTGAAACTTGTTTAAATCTTGGTTGAACCTAGGATTTGACCAGAATCAAATGTGCATAAAATTCTTTAAAAAATTAGAAAAATGAAAAACAAAAGCACATGGTCTTCTTATGTCATATAGTAAGCATTCAAGTTGATAAACAAGGTTTAGACATATTCAAACCGACAAATCATGTATCTACCCTAACCCTAAACTCGGTCTTATGAAGTCTAGCATGAGGAGAAGTCGTTTTGGGTTTCAAACGTTTAAGCCAAAAGCCCCATTTCAAATATTTCAAACTTATTCAAATTTGGTTCAAATTTGAAAGACACACAAGTTATAGCACACATAGTGCATACATTCTCACACATACGGCACTAGATGCTAACCCGGCCTATAGTTTGAGGCCATTGGATGAGGTCGAAAAAATCTTGGATTAGAAATGGGGTTGTTCGAACCCCGTAGTTGGATTTTTTGAACCTTGATCTGTAGTACTGGGCAAAACCCTAGTTTAACCTATTTAATTATAGATTCGTAGGTCGATTTTTCTACCTTTTATTATTACTATGCAGACATGTGTGTTTGCCCGAGTGAAACTCGGAGGAGAGAGGGATCACTCGGAAGGAGAGAAGAAGAGAGAGTGTCTCCCTTTTTCGGTGATGATGTTGACTTTTGTGCAGGGTTTGTCATGAGCAGGAGGTGCGAGCGAAGCGAGCTAGTCGAGCGAGGCCGAGAGAGAGATTTGTTTTTTTGTGAGAGGGACAAACCGAAGGATCCAAGGACCCACACTTCCAATACGCATCCTGATGCGTCTTCTCTTGACAAAGAAAATGGCTGGGAGTTTGCGTACCTATTGCACGTGACTTGTGCTCACCGAAGTGTGGGACCTCACGCATGGGCACCACACGTAAGTGACAGACCTGTTGGTGTAAAAGCTCGGTTGATTATTATAGTGCATTAGAACAAAGTTTCCTATGGATTCAAGGGTAGGAAATCCAAGTTAACTCATTTACATGACATTATTTTTTCCATGAAGCAAAGTTAACGCACCTATCAATTGGTACATTTTGGAGTGACTAAGAAGGATCCAGGCTTACTTATTCGTTTTCACGTGTAAAACTTGTCTAAATCTTGGTCAAACAAAATTGGCAGAAAATTCAAAAAAAAACAGAAAAATGAGAAACCAAAGCACATAGTCTTTATGTCATATAGTAAGCATTAAAGTTGATAAACAAGGTCTAGACATATTCAAACCATACAAATCATGTATCTACCCGCTAACCCCTAAACTATGTCTTAAGAAGTCAAGCATGAAGAGAAGTGGTTTTGGGTTTCAAACATGGAAATTTCAAAACCTCCCAAAACTTCATTTTAGGGTGACTAAGAAGGATACAGGCTTCCCTTTTCATTTTCATGTTCTATACTTGTTTAAATCTTGGTCAAACCTAGGATTTGACCAAGATTCAAATGGGCAAAAAAATAAAAATAAAAAGCACATAGTGTTCTTATGTCATATCGTAAGCATTCAAGTTGATAAACAAGGTCTAGATATATCCAAACCAGACAAATCATGTATCTACCCCCTATCGACCCTAAACTTCTTATGAAGTCAAGCATGAAGAGAAGTGGTTTTGGGTTTCAAGCATGGAAATTTCAAAAAACCTCCCAAAATTCAAAGCTTCATTTTAGAGCGACTAAGAAGGATCGATGCTTACCTTTTCATTTCCATGTTTTAAACTTATTTAAATCTGGTCAAACCTAGGATTTGACCAAGATTCAAATGGGCATAAAAATTCAGACAAAAAATCTAAAGAATGAAAAACCAAAGCACACATAGCCTTCTTAATTATGTCATATAGTAAACACTCAAGTTGATAAACAAGGTCTAGACATATTCAAACCGAAAAATTATGTGTATATCTACCCCTAACCCTAAACTCTGTCTTATGAAGTCAATCTAGGATTTGACAAAGATTCAAATGGGCATAAAATAAAAAAACACAAAAATGAAAAACCAAAGCGCACATAGTCTTCTTATATGTCATATAGTAAGCATTAAAGTTGATAAACAAGGTCTGGACATATTCAAACTAGCTAGACAAATCATGTATCTACCCCCTAACCCCTAAACTCGTCTTATGACGAAGTCAAGCATGAAGATAAGTGGTTTTGGGTTTCAAACATGGAAATTTCAAAAACCTCCCAAAAACTTCATTTTAGGGTGACTAAGAAGGATACAAGCTTCCCTTTTCATTTTCATGTTCTATACTTGTTTAAATCTTGGTCAAACCTAGGATTTGACCAAGATTCAAATGTGCATCAAAATTCAAAAAAAATCAGAAAAATGAAAAACCAAAGCACATACTGTAGTTTTCTTATGTCACATACATATATATAGTAAGCATTCAAAAGTTGATAAAAAGGTCTAGCTAGACATATTCAAATAAGACAAATCATGTATCTACCCCTCTAAAACCATAAACTTTGTCTTATGAAGTCAAGCATGAAGAGAAGTGGTTTTTGGTTTCAAACATGGAAATTTCAAAAACCTCCCAAAATTAAAGCTTCATTTTAGAGTGACTAGTTAAGAAGGATCCAGGCTTATATACCTTTCATTTTCATGTTTTGAACTTGTTTAAATCTTGGTCAAACCTAGGATTTGACCAATATTCAAATGGGCATAAAATAAAAAAAAACAAAGCACATAGTCTTCTTATGTCATATATAGTAAGCATTCAAAAGTTCATAAACAAGGTCTAGACATATTCAAACCGACAAATCATGTTCCCCCTAACCCTAAACTTTGTCTTAATTATATATGAAGTCAAGCATGAAGCAGAGAAGTGTGGTTTTGGGTTTCAAACATGGAAATTTCAAAAACCTCCTAAAAAGCTTCATTTTAATTAGACTGGCTGGTTAATTAAGAAGGATCCATGATTAATTTCCTTTTCATTGTCATGTTTTAAACTTGTTTAAATCTTGGTCGAACCTAGGATTTGACCAAGATTCAAATGGGCATAAAAATTCAGAAAAAATCGAAAGAATGAAAAACCAAAGCACATAGCCTTGTTATGTCATATAGTAAGCATTCAAATTGATAAACATGGTCTAGACATATTCAAACCAGAAAAATCATGTATCTACCCCTAACCCTAAACTCTGTCTTATGAAGTCAAGCATGAACAAGTACGGTTTTGGGTTTCAAACATGGCAAATTCAAGAACCTCCCAAAAGCTTCATTTTAGAGTTACTAAGAGAAAGATCCAGACTTAATTACCTTATCATTTTCACATGTTAAACTTGTTTAAATATTGCTCAACAAACCTAGGATTTTACCAAGATTCTCAAATGGGCATAAAAATCAAAAATGAAATACCAATGCACATAGTCCTCTTATGTCATATAGTAAGCATTCAAGTTGATAAACAAGGTCTAGACATATTCAAACAAGACAAATCATGTATCTACCCCTATCGACCCTAAACTTCGTCTTATGAAGTCAAGCATGAAGAGAAGTGGTTTTGGGTTTCAAACATGGAAATTTCAAAAACCTCCCAAAATTCAGCTTCATTTTAGAGCGACTAAGAAGGATCGATGCTTACCTTTTCATTTCCATGTTTTAAACTTATTTAAATCTTGGTCAAACCTAGGATTTGACCAAGATTCAAATGGGCATAAAAATTCAGACAAAAAATCTAAAGAATGAAAAACCAAAGCACATAGCCTTTAATTATGTCATATAGTAAACACTCAAGTTGATAAACAAGGTCTAGACATATTCAAACCAGAAAAATCATGTGTATATCTACCCCTAACCCTAAACTCTGTCTTATGAAGTCAATCTAGGATTTGACCAAGATTCAAATGGGCATAAAATAAAAAAAATGAAAAATGAAAAACCAAAGCGCACATAGTCTTCTTATATGTCATATAGTAAGCATTAAAGTTGATAAACAAGGTCTGGACATATTCAAACTAGCTAGACAAATCATGTATCTACCCCCTAACCCCTAAACTCTGTCTTATGACGAAGTCAAGCATGAAGATACGTGGTTTTGGGTTTCAAACATGGAAATTTCAAAAACCTCCCAAAAACTTCATTTTAGGGTGACTAAGAAGGATACAGCTTCCCATTTCATTTTCATGTTCTATACTTGTTTAAATCTTGGTCAAACCTAGGATTTGACCAAGATTCAAATGTGCATCAAAATTCCAAAAAATTCAGAAAAATGAAATACCAATGCACATAGTTTTCTTATGTCACATACATATATATAGTAAGCATTCAAAAGTTGATAAACAAGGTCTATCTAGACATATTCAAATAAGACAAATCATGTATCTACCCCTCTAAAACCATAAACTCTGTCTTATGAAGTCAAGCATGAAGAGAAGTGGTTTTTGGTTTCAAACATGGAAATTTCAAAAACCTCCCAAAATTAAAGCTTCATTTTAGAGTGACTAGTTAAGAAGGATCCGGGCTTACCTTTTCATTTTCATGTTTTAAACTTGTTTAAATCTTGGTCAAACAAGCGCGTAATATTTGTGAAATTTTAATAATAGCTACTACTTATGTGAATTTTTTCGTTCATACGCTTATTGGGGGTAGGCTAACCCTAATGGCCTCCTCAAGATCCCTACCTCTACCAAGGTTTCCCGAGTTCATCCACCTCGACGGGTTCCTTGCCACTTTCGACCATGTTGTGGGCATCATACCACGGCCAGTCCTTTTCAGGAGTCCCGAACCCGATGCCATAATATTTGTTTGAAAAAAATTCAAGACCGCACAATATTTGTTGAAATAAATGAATAAGCATTTTTAAATAGCTAAATAAAAGAAGTATGAATTTTGAAAAATTTATTTTTTCTAAAACATTAATTGGAGCATTGACATGTTGAACCCACTTGTCGATTTTGCTATCAACATGACTAACTAGCTGATTAGATAACCAAGTGGTGAAATTTGCAACATATTAGACCACCACATGGTGGAAACAAAAAAAATGTCCAAGTGGTGGTTTGTGCAACATATAGTACAAGATATGGTAGTACAAGATGAATGTGCACTGCCGTGGGCCCGTGGTAATATATCATGATGATGGCAAAGGATCTTTTCTCTGCTGAAACTGTCCGAGCTGATTTGATGAGACAAAATACAGCTCCACGGCGTGCAAGGACAGTATACAGTACATTAACTTCTTCTCGGGTCACACGCCTTCACGACAGTGCAGTAGTGCAGCAGAGACCAGAGAGAAGGCACGCCCGTAGTACTCGTATTATTGATTTCAATTCAAATTGTTTTTTTTGCCTCTTCTCCGTCTTCTTCATCTCCATCTTCTCCGCGACCCCGCCTACACCAGCAGCCCCGCACCACCGCCGCCATGCCTTTTTCGGATCATCTCGAGCCACCTATTTGATGGTACTAGTAGGAGTTGTGGACTTTTATCCATATCGCTCTACCAGCTGCCGCTCGCACTGTCCTCCAATACCTCATACCCAAACGCCGTCCCACTCCCACACCCCCACACCCACTTGACCGCATCCTTCCAATGGCGAGATCGATCAATGAGAGTGGCAGTTCTTGGGTGTTTCCTGATGGCCCCCTTGAAGAAATCGCATCCCGATGCGATGTCATCACCGCCGCGAGCCTCGTCGGTTCATGCAAGTTTTATCATGATTCAGCAACACAAAGTGTAGCCCTCATCTCAGCCGTTTGGCATGCCCTGTGTTCTTCATACTCACCAAGGTACCGCCCGCGCACAATCCCTTCTCCCGCGTCCACAAGTTCAAGCAGAGGGTGCGCAGAAGGACAAGCAGCATGATGCAAAAGATCGCAAGGGTACCTTGTGCCAACCGACGCCGCTGGACAGGATCTTCCGATGCCGTGATTCCGGATGGTGGTACGGGCATGTGGGCGCGAATGGAGATTGGATCGCCCTTCTTGGGTTCCCCTGGAATTGGGAGCTTGTCAATGTGTACACTGGTCGCCGGATTCCTCTACCACCAATAAGTGAGTTTAAATCCACCCCGGATAAACTTGTGTTCGAGTCTAATGATCAACATCTTCAATTGCTGAAGATAGCTATTTGCCGAGTTCCAACAGCTGCTTCAAATTATACTAGTTTCTCTGTTCTTGCCATCTTCAACGCGGCAATTGCAGTCCTTCACTGTGCTTCTAGCAGATGGACAGTTCTTGACAACCAGTTCTTAGCGTACGGCTACTCCGATGCAATCATCCACAAGGGTATTGTATTTGTGTAACTCAGACAGGCGAAGTTTATGCATGGAATCAACTTTCTTGGGGTAATTTTTCTCATCTCATATGATGTTTTCGCTATTACCTGCTAGTTTCAGATTTAGCTTTAGCCTTTTTCTTTTTGTTGTGCAGTTTTCGTGTCATGCCTGTACCTTTCCCCCTCTATATTCAATCAAAATCAGCAGCGATATGCCTTTGAGTCAAAATAAAGTACTCCCTCCGATCCAAATCAAATTGACTCAGCTTTGTCTAGCAGTGCATCTAGCTAGACAAACTTGAGTCAATTAATTTGTGCATATCTAGCTAGACACATCCAGTTGAGTCAATTAATTTGGATCGGAGGCAGTATTTTAGCTACATCATTATTCATGTATGTAATGAACTAATCAAGTTTTGCTGAACTGACTTCAAGCTGTGCTTTCCTTTGCAAGGTCCTTTGTTGATCGGCACGGCACCTATTCGCCAGAACTTGATGAACAAGGTCGGTACAATCTTGGCTCTGGTGGTTAGCACGATCTCCGATGGTTCTAGACTTTTTGGTCCATACGTTACGTGGGCGGGATTATACTGACCGGATTTTACCTCTTCTGCTACCTCCGAGGGTCGTCATGGTCGCACTATTCGCGGGTATGGTAAGGGTTTACTTGGCTGCGAGGTGTACAGCATGGACACCAGTCAGTTGATGCCACCGAGGCCATGGAGGAGGATTATTTCCCTTGGATCATATTCTCTCTTCCTTGGAGTGAACTATCCGATTATCATTCCAGTAGAAGACGGGCAGAACATGACCGTCCAAATATGGCGAGAAGCAACTCTGTTTACACATCACACCATGCAGTAGGCCTTGCATATCCTCCTTCTCCAGAAATTTGCCGCTTCAGTTTGAATTCTGAAGACTGTAATGTTGGTTTCCAAACCAACATTAGATGGACATGGCGGCAGGTTCCGTTGTGGCTCATCCCAAGCTTCGCCAACGCCCGGCAATGGAACCTTCGTCCAGAAAGAAGGGCTGATGTACTTTATTAATACTCGTGTTGTAATGCAAGATTTGTATCTGTTGAACTATTTCATTTGCATGTTTATCTCTACCTAGGCTACTCCCTTTCCGTAGTTGTGTTGTACTATCTGTTGAACTATTTCCTTTGCATGTTATCTCTACCTAGGCTACTCCTCCGTAGTTGTTAAATTGATGTAATGCTCCTACAATGCACGCTACACTGGGCGTGTGGCCTGTAATGTTATCAAACACCTTTTGTACTCGTTCTAGTAAGCATTTCACACTATAGCTCACATAATTAAAGTACTCCTACAACGTATTAGTTGAAAGATATCTCTCATAAGTAAGTACCCCTCTTTGAGCTTATGCGAAACAATTAGAAATATATACTCTCGACACAAGATTATATTAAAAACAATGGTACATAGTTCTATTAGAAAAAGAAAGTGTGAATAGTAGAATGATGGAGAAGTGTTTTTTGAGGTCTGTGCATAGCTAGTGTTCATGGTGCAAAAGCACTTAGACTAGTCACAATGGGAAGTATCGTAGACCGATACTAGTCTATGATACAACACCTTCAATGCATAGTATCATGAATTAGTATCATGCAATGTTGCGAAAAACCAATTATTCATTTCTTTCCAAATAGACTAGCTTTGCGAGGATGACAAAACATTTCTTTATTGCCCTCTCGTATGAATCACCTCCATACATCACCTCTCATACCGATTGAAAGCCATGCCAAATCGTTGGTTCAAGACCATGAATACCAAGCCAATTTTGTTAGCTAGTTGGACCACCCTCGGATTGAGAACCAACGGTTGAAAGAAAGGTGGGCGCCAACTCATTTTTTCTCGAGAGTCCGACACTTGATGTTGATTGCAAAGTTCACAAAGGCCAAAATTTTGACATCCTTTTGTGCAAGTCTTGCCACCATCCAAACTCGGTTTTGAAGTACCAACCAAGAAAAAAAGCTTGCACTTTGGAGGACCCCATGGACCATGAAAATTTTGAAAAACTTCCAGTAAATCATGCATATTTCGATTTATATTTTGGTGAAGTTTCATTCGATTTGAATCATAGGTTTGTGAGCAAATATATATTTAGTTTAAACTAGTGCTCGAGTACGTAAGAATCTATTTAATCACAAGCTAGTCATCCGAATGGGATGAAATATTCATAGATTTTAAAACAAGGAATCTACATATTACTGGATTTTTTTCAAAATTTTCTGAATAGTTTTTCTTTTTTAGCTTCGAAATAAGAGATAGTTTGGAACGTTGGATCTCAAATGGATGGTAGATGGTGGGACACAGTCACAATGTATCTTGGAAGCATCAAGTCACTGAAGCTCTGTCCGGTTTCCAAACCAAGCTAGGAAAGGCATTGAAAATGAAGTTCTGCTCTAAAACATTTCTCATTCCATTTTGGTGCTCGCGCGGTTGCATGCTGCCCACGTGTTAAGGTACGTGTCTCTGGCATGTAGAGAACTACGATTATTGGCGAAAAATATATCGAAATGGAACCAAAAAAATCTCTGGTCAACCTGATGTGACGAGACATCACCGCACCAAACGTCGTCGCAAATTTATAGATGGGTGGCGTGCTATTCTACCAACAGTCAAATCGGCGCCCAGTCGCAGCAGCAGCCTAGAGTACTACCTAGTTTTTGGGATAGAGATCAGGTGACATGCACCTTTTGCATGTCACCTGGTGACATGCGGCCTAAATCCACATTTAAATATTGCGAAAAAATCTAAAAAAAATCATGCATGTTCACAACACATATTAACATAACCCCTAAAAATTTCAGATCAAAATTCGAAACACACATCGAGAAACAAAAAAGAGAAATCTGCCATGAATAGTTCCCGAATTCAAATATGAGTTTATCTGTAGACTATTCACATCTGAATTTCTCTTTTTTGTTTCTTGATGTATGTTTCGAATTTTGATATGAAATTTTTAGGGGTCGCGTTAATATTTGTTGTGAACATGCATGATTTTTTTCAAATTTTTTCACAATATTTAAATTTGGATTTAGGCCGCATGTCACCAGGTGACATGCAAAATGTGCATGTCACCTGATCTCCCTCCTAGTTTTTGCCCCTTGCATGTCTATCATCTTCTTCTTCACCCCGTTACAAAAAAAATAAAAAATCTTCTTCTTCACCCTCCAGAATCACGCGCACGCGCAGGATCTCGATCCCCATCACGCCGCATCACTAGTACTACTCCGTATACCTTTCTCTCCTTACCCCGGCCGGCCGCGCGCCGCATCGTTCCTTCCATAGCGCTCGCCCTCTCCTCCAAACCCAAGCGCAGTTGCATCCGCCATCCACCTAAATCCATCTTCACGTGATGGATTATTCTAGGCTTTGCCGGGGCGGCGGGGACGGCCACTTGGGGGCTCTCACCGGCGACAACATCGACCTCATCGATGCGCATCTGGACGCGTACACCGTCCGACTTGCTGCATGTTCCAGGGAGCTCTACGACATGATCAGCAAGGATGAAGATAAGATGCACCATTGGGATGAACCCTGCCTCCTGATGCCTCCGCCTGCTTATTGGTTCGGTGAACACTGGGACCTGGCGACAGCATCTCGCATGATACCGTGTACGACCTGGTGTCCCTCGACCATCCTCGCCGTTTCGTCGCCTGCCGTTCATGCACGACGAAAATGGCTTGGCGCGAACGGCGACTGGATCACCGCCGCCGATCATCATGGGTACCAGTGGTGCCTCGTGAACGTCTACACCGAGCGACATATCTCCCTTCCATCCCTACCTGATTCGAAGATTCATCATAGTATTGTTTCATATCGACCTGCATACTCTTTTAACTGGGGTCCAGCAATTTATTTGTTGAAGATTGTAATCTGCCAAGTGCCCACAAAAGGTGGGAGGTACGCAGATTACAAGCTCATCGCCTTGTTCGACAAAACGATTTTCTACCTTGAAGGGGTGGCGACTGGAGAATGCTGGAGGCCCTTACACCTGCACCTGATTATCCAAATTACTGTGATGCCATTGAACTCCGTGGCCACGTTTTGCGGTGGACGAAACTGACGGCTCCACGTACTGCTGGGACACCGCAAATGGTATTTTTTCAGTCCTTATGTTGCATTGCATGATACCTTGCCTTAACCAATGAAGTTATTCATGAACTACCTTGTTTATATTTTACCTTTCTTATATGACTTAATGATCACACCCCCTTTTGCTGAATATGAATGAACCGTTGCTTGCAATGAATTAGTAGTACTTATTAGTCACCAACAAACATAGTATGCTCAGTATGTGATTGCATTCCTGAATTAGTAACTCTACGCCACTGCAGAATATGGGTGTAATTAACCAGTATCTCAAAAGATAACGTGGCACTATGAAGGCACCCTTTTTGATAACCTTTTACACCCATTGTTTCATATATAACTAATTGATTTTGCCTCCAAAAGGAGGACGAGAGACCCGCCATCTGCATCAGAGAGATGCATAAGGACTTTCATAAGTATATGACTTAACGATCACATCCTTTATCTGAATATGAATGAACCGTTGCTTGCAATGAATTAGTACTAGTCAGTCATCAGCAAACATAGTATACTCCGTATGTGAATGCATTCCTGAATTAGTAACTCTATGCAAAGAATATGGATGTAATTAACAAGTATCTCAAATGTTAACGTAGAAACAGAAAAATAGAAGAAAATCGTTTGTAATTACATGCGTAGCTTATATTTTCTAGAGATCGGGGAAAAGCCTTGATTGGATGTACCTACATGCAGATCAAACAGTTCTTTGTTTATATCGGTGAACAATCTGCAGAATGGTATAATTAATTTTGTTTTTGATACATTTTTTCTCCCATTTTCTTGAATAGATTTCAGTTTGCCACAATAATCTTTCATTAGTGATTGTGACGTCCCCTCATTCAAAATAACTCAGGTTATCTTTTTCCTAATTCAATGATATTTAAGTTTGAGTAAGTTTACGATTAATATCTACAACCTCATATATATATAATATTTAGCACCTGCAGGCCTAACAAAGTTAGCTGCCTCTAGTCCCCTGTATAATTCTTTCTTTTGCTTTCTCAGTTTTTCGTAGCCTTGCAACAACCCTGTATGCTCTAATATATAATGATGCACGACTAGGCATGTGTTCGGGAAAAGAAAATCTAAATATCTTTTGTAATATATGAACCTATATTGATGTTTTAGATGTTGGTAGTATAATTTTCGACTTGAACAGACTTAAATCAGTTTAACTTAGCACAACCATATAGCGTACCTTTTTTAGAACGCGAAAATGAGGTAAACAAATACCATGTGTACCCTTTACTATCAATAGTAGAGAAGAGATTATGAACCTTCAACTCTAAAATGCAAATTCTTCTACTGAATGGATAGCTGCATCTGATACCTATTTTGTAAATGTTACCAGACTTGGGGTTAGCTACAAAGAGCATTTATTTCTTGTCAAGCTTCATGCACTACCAACACAACCAAAAGTCCGAACTGATCGCAAGGGCGGCAATCCACTTATACAATTCAACACCCCCCCCCCCTCACGTGTGATGGGAGACAAGTCAACATGTGGAAAGACTCAGAGGTATAGCTCAAGAGGCATATACGTGGACTCGAGGGGGCAACAACAATTTTAGGATAAATTGCGAAAGCCAGGACTCGAGACCCTGGCTCTGACACCATGTCAAGCTTCATGGACTAGCCAACGCAACCAAAAGTCCGAATGATGAAAGGTCTAGGCAATCCACTTATACATTAAACATTTCTTACCCTTGGTCACAGGGAAGCTCTCTAATAGATCACTTAAGACAAAGGGAATTAACTACAGCACAAGACTTAAACTTAAGATGATATATATTTATCAAAATTTGAATGTATCTATATGCTTTCACTGTCTCTAGATACATCTGAATTTGGACAAATCTCAGACACTTTCGGTGGGACAGAGGTAGTATATAACTGTGTATACACTAACTAGTGTCTAGTTTTGGCGAAGTTTAGACTAGTTTCGTGGGATGGATGCAGTATAACTGATATATTGGACACTCGATTTGAACACATGAATGACCAATGTCCTTAGCTTACATAGTCGTATTTATACCGTGAGCATGAACGATGAACAATGCTGCTGTTTGAATATGGTTGCCGTAACACCCTATTCGTCTCCATTTCTAATATTGCAGAAAACCCGATGCTCCCGTTTGTAATCCCGCCACCGGTGGTGGATGATCAGCAGTACGCGTGGTTCCTCGCTCCATCTGCGATGGCAAGCGATTGATGATCATCCTTACGTAAACAAGATTGGGATTGCCAATGCTGAAGTACCTCCTGACATTCCCTATGCTAATGGGCTTCAGCTACGGCGTATCCTCCTGTTGCCACCTACGTCTTTGAGCTGGATCCCTTATCTACTGCACGTGCAGGGGACTTTCTTTGGAGGCAGGTTGCCTCAGCGACCACTCTCTGTTCCTCGGACTCAATTACCCAATCATTGCCAACCTGAAGAAGCGTGAATCCAAAGCTCCTGATGGCACATTGGTTCCATTCATGAGGAAAAACTGCGTCTACCGGAATATTCGTTATAATCAATACCCTAAAATTTTGCGCTGCAACCTGATGAAGGTGAGACTGTGGGAGTTATTAGCCTTCCCAAGGATGGTTGGGATAGTGTCCAACAAGCGGCTATGTGGTTTAAGCCTGCTTTAAACATTGCCCGTTCGGTGTTACCTTTAAAAAAACAGTGACACTTTTTTATTATGATTGAACTGTTGAGAAGGGAGCGGTGTTTTGGAACATGGGTTCATATGCTCTCTATATTTCGAAATGCATCTTACATACATTTTAAATTTAAAAAAAAATTGGAACTAAAAGTTCGCACGTACATCTTCACGTGCTACGTGCTCACAAAGTCGTTTCATAAAAAATCGACTTATCATGTGACGTGTGTAAAAAAGACAAAATTCAGTGCTAAAAATAATGTTTTTCACAAGATAAATTTTCTCTTTTTTATATAGACCACACAAAATATTGATTTTTCGTGAAACTTGACGAACGCACGTATATTATGAAGATGTACATGTAGAATTTTTTGTCCAAATTTTTCGACATTTCGAATTATAACTTTTTAGTAGAGGGAGCATACGCACCCGGGAGCCGAATTGAATTTCCGCTGTTGAGAAGTAGTACACTGTTTTTAGTATGTACTAGTTTGAATCAGTTTATTTGAACACTGCCCTGCTTTTGTATTTCGTGTTGCCTTCATATTATAACCCATGCATGGCTGTTTTAGGATTGACTTTATTTCAGCACTATAATTACAATGTGTGTACGTCCTTTATAATATAGCCACCTCTTGTTGATCATACTCATGAGAGGGAGAGGGGATATTCCGCAACTAGTTGCGCCCGCACCCCATTTTTGTTGTGACACTTTCAAGTTTCCAAAAAATGCAAACTAAAATTCTAGACATACATTGTGTTGTGTCTTATGCATCTGTGAAGTTTCATCCAAAAATATGTCAAAATGTATGTCTAGAATTTTAGTTTGCATTTTTTGGAAACTTAGAAGTGTCACAACAAAAAATGGGGTGCGGGCGCAACTAGTTGCAAATGAGAGTTTCCCCATGAGAGGACCATTCCTATTTTTTTAAAGGGTAAAGTACATCCACTGGCACGGGGGTGTGTTCGGTTCCACCCCATCCCCAAACCGAACATGCATCAACTACGAGCAAGGAAGTAGATGTGCGACCTAGGTGACTGTGCGGACCCCACATGTGAACCAAAGAAAAAAACATGTCAATACGGAACTGATGTACATACGACAACTCCTATATGATATGCGTATGTACGATTGAGCATCTGGAGGTGTGCTGCCACCTGCTTCCTCACACGAAGGGTTGGATCTTGTGTTTCGTACACGGATCGGTGAAATTGTCGTGTGCATAGCAAGGTTCATGTCAATAAGGCTGAGTTTGGCATCTAAGTCTAGGCAACAAATACTTTTGGGTTCCAACGGCCATCTACAAGGTATTTGCTATAGGCCTACTTGCTCCGGCTGTCGAAGCCCAATAACTACAAATGGGCCCTTTTCTAAAGAACCACAGATCCTATGATTGGCAAAAAACAAAAACACGGAGATTCTACATAAAAGTTGTTTGTATTTATTTTGAATTATTGGGTTGCAATTTTTGAAACTGCTCATGGCCAATATGAAAATCCTTGATCGCTCCATACCCACATAGATCACGGTATTTTCAAAAATTCATAAAGTGGATTTGAAATTTAAAACATATCCTAATAATTCCATGATTTATTCTATTAACTTGCAAGATCTTGGAGCGAAAGAGCTTGTATTATTCTGCGAAAATAATACTGATAAATCGTTAACAAGAAATGAAGGTTTATCGTTCAGAGAGGATGCCATGTGGGACCCATGAGACAGTGGCGTCCTCAACGTTTCAAAGAAAAAGGCAAGTAGCCCGAAAATAGGGGTAAAAAATAAATCCTACAAAGGAAACATTTATAGTTCATAGAGGTGACATGTGGGACCGAGCCAGCTGCATCCTCATCATTTCGAAGTCGGCAGATCAAGAAAAAGGCAAATAGCAAATTAGGGTCAAAAATAAATCCAAAAAGGAAACTTTTATTCTTCATAGAGGATGACATGTGGGACCGACCTGCCAGCAGCGTCCTCATCGTTTCAAAGGCCGCAGGGATCAAAAGAAAAAAGGCAAATAGCCAGAAATTAGGGGTAAAAAATAAATCCAACAAAGGAAAGGTTTGTTGTTCATAGAGGCTGACATGTGGGACCCATGAGCCGGCGACCTCAATTTCAAAGGCGGCATATGATCGAAAAGAAAAAGGCAAGTTAGCAAAAATCGGGGGTAAAAATCTAAGAAAAGAAACTTTATTGTACATAGAGGATGACATGCGGGTCCCATGAGCCACCTTACTCAACATTTCAGAGGCGGCATGAGATCAAAGAAAAAGGAAACCAAATATCGAGCAAAAAATAATCCAAGAAAAGAAACTTTTATTGTACATAGAGGATGACATATGGGTCCCACTTATACAAGCTCTTTCGCTCCAAGATCTTGCAAGTTGATTGTACATAGAGGATGACATGCGGGGCCCTTGTGTCAGCAGCTTAATCAACGTTTCCAAGGCTGGGGATCAAAAGAAAAAGGAAATAGCCAAAAATAAGAGGGTGAAAAAAATCCAAGAAAAGAAACTTTTATAGTATAGAGGATGACATGTGGGTCCCATGAGCCACAGCTTCCTCAACGTTTCAGAGGCTGCATGAGATCGAAAGAAAAAGGCAAGTGACAAAAAATAAGAGGGTAAAAAAATCCAAGAAAAGAGATTTGATTGTACATAGAGGATGACATGCGGGTCCCATCATCAGCAGCTTACTCAACGTTTCCAAGGCGGCGGGGATCAAAAGAAAATGGAAATAGCTAAAGATCATAGGGTGAAAAAATCCAAGAAAAGAAACTTTTATAGTACATAGAGGATGACATGCGGGTCCCATGAGCCAGCAGGTTCCGCAACATTTTCAAAGGCGGCATGAGATCGAAAGAAAAAGGCAAGTGACCAAAAAAGAGGGTGAAAAAAAATCGAAGAAAAGAAACTTTTATTGTACATAGAGGATGACATGCTGTCCCATTTTGCAGCAGAGGTCCCAACGTTTTAAATGCGGCTTGAGATCAAAAGAAAAGAAAGTAGCCAGCTTACTAAACGTTTCAAAGGCGGCAGGATCAAAAGAAAAAGGAAATAGCCAAAAATCGAGGGTGAAAAAAAATCCAAGAAATCAAACTTTTATTGTACATAGAGGATGACATGCGGGTCCCATGAGCCAGAGATTCCTCAACGTTTCAAACGTGGCATGAGATCGAAAGAAAAGGCAAGTGACCAAATATCGAGCCAAAAATAATCCAAGAAAGGAAACTTTATTGTACATAGAGGATGACATGCGGGTCCCATTTGCAGCAGCGGTCTCAACGTTTCCAAGGTGGCACAGGACCAAAAGAAAAATGAAGTAGCCAGAAATCGGGGTGAAAAAATCCAAGAAAAGAAAGATTTCAATTGGCTGCATCGGACATGGGCCTTCGAACTATCCTTCGGGCCTTTTGATTCGTACAATTTCAGCCCACCAACATGGAAGTTCGGATTTTTATCAAAAAAAACAGGAATGTCCTATGCTTCGCAAAAACAAAAAACAAGGAGATTCAAGATATAAGTTGTAAAAATAAAGATTTAAAGACGAACTTTTATTGTACATAGAGGATGACATGCTGTCCCATTTTGCAGCAGAGGTCCCAACGTTTCAAATGCGGCTTGAGATCAAAAAGAAAAAGAAAGTAGCCGAAATTAGGGGGTAAAAAACTCGAAGAAAAGAAAGTTTATTGTACATAGAGGATGACATGGGACCCACGAGTTAGCTTACTCAACGTTTCCAAGGCGGATCAAAAGAAAAAGGAAATAGCCAAAAATCAGAGAGTGAAAAAAACCCTAGAAAATAAACTTTTGTAGTACATAGAGGATGACATGCGGGTCCCATGAGCCAGCAGGTTCCTCAACATTTCAAACGTGGCATGGGATCGAAAGAAAAGGCAAGTGACCAAATATCGGAGCCAAAAATATTCCAAGAAAAGAAACTTGATTGTACATAGAGGATGACATGCGGGTCCCATTTTGCAGCAGCGGTCCCAACGTTTCAAATGCGGCTTGAGATCAAAAGAAAAAGAAAGTAGCCAGAAATTAGGGGGTCAAAAACTCCAAGAAAGGAAAGCTTTATCGTTCATACAAGCTGACATGTGGGACCTATGAGCCAGCAGCTTACTAAACGTTTCAAAGGCGGCGGGATCAAAAGAAAAAGGAAATAGCCAAAAATCGAGGGTGAAAAAATCCAAGAAATCAAACTTTTATTGTACATAGAGGATGACATGGGGTCCCATGAGCCACAGATTCCTCAACGTTTCAAACGTGGCATGAGATCGAAAGAAAAAGGCAAGTGACCAAATATCGAGCCAAAAATAATCCAAGAAAGGAAACTTTATTGTACATAGAGGATGACATGCGGGTCCCATTTGCAGCGGTCTCAACGTTTCCAAGGTGGCAGGACCAAAAGAAAATGAAGTAGCAGAAATCGGGGGTGAAAAAATCCAAGAAAAGATAGATTTCAATTGGGCTGCATCTGGACATCTGGGACTTCGAACTATCCTTCTGGGCCTTTTGATTCGTACAATTTCAGCCCACAAACATGGAAGTTCGGATTTTTCTAAAAAAAAACAGAATGTCCTATGCTTCGCAAAAACAAAAAACAAGGAGATTCAAGATATAAGTTGTAAAAATAAAGATTTAATTTATCCGTTTGCAATAGCTCGGAAATACACTGTTTATTGTCTGCAAAATAATCAAGATATCACATGTTTCTTGTACGGGGAGGCCGACATCGGGACCCATGAGCCCGTCGTCAACGTTTCAAAGGCAGGGGTCGAAAATAAATAAATAAAAATCAGTTGGTAAAAATCAAGAAAAGAAAACATTTATCGTTCGAGAGGATGACATGCGGGACCGATGAGGCAGCAGCATCCTCAACGTTTCCAAGGCGGCGGGGATCAAAAGAAAGAAAAGGAAATAGCCGAAATTAATTAGGGGTCAAAAATAAATCCACCAACGGAAACTTTTATTGTTCATAGAGGATGACATGTGGGACCGACCTGCCAACAGCGTCCTCATCGTTTCAAAGGGGGCAGGGGATCGAATAAAAAGGAAAATAGCCAGAAATTAGGGGTCAAAAATAACTCCAAGAAAGGAAACTTTTATTGTTCGTAGAGGATGACATGCGGGACCCATGAGCCAGCAGCTTACTTAACGAGGTGGCATGAGATCGAAAGAAAAAGGCAAGTGACCAAATATCGGAGCCAAAAATAATCCAAGATTTATTGTACATAGAGGATGACATGTGGGTCCCATTTTGCAGCAGCGGTCTCAATGTTTGTAATGCTTGAGATCAAAAGAAAAAGAAAGTAGCTAGTAATTAGGGGTGAAAAAAATCCAAGAAAAGAAAGTTGATGGACATAGAGGATGACATGCGGGTCCCTTGAGCCAACACTTACTCAACGTTTCAAAGGGGGCGGGGATCAAAAGAAAAAGGCAAGCCAAAAATCAGAGGGTGAAAAAATTCAACAAAGGAAACTTTTATAGCACATAGAGGATGACATGCGGGTCCCATGAGCCAGCAGGTCCTCAACGTTTCAAACGTGGCATGAGATCGAAAGAAAAAGGCAAGTGAAAAAATATCAGAGCCAAAAATAATTCAAGAAAAGAAAGTTTTATAGTACATAGAGGATGACATGCGGGTCCCATTTAGCAGCGGTATCACCGTTTGAGAGGCGGGGGATCGAAAGAAAAAGGCAAGTGAAAAAATATGAGCAGCCAAAAATAATTCAAGAAAAGAAAGTTTTATAGTACATAGAGGATGACATGCGGGTCCGATTTAGCAGCAACGGTATCACCGTTTGAGAGGCGGGGGATCAAAAGAAAAAAGAAATTGCCAAAAATCAGAGGGTGAAAAAAACCAAGAAAATGAACTTTTATAGTACATAGAGGATGACATGCGGGTCCCATGAGCCTGCAGGTTCCTCAACGTTTCAAACGTGGCATGAGATCGAAAGAAAAGGTAAGTGACCAAATATGAGGTGCCAAAAATAATTCAAGAAAAGAAAGTTTTATAGTACATAGAGGATGACATGCGGGTCCCAGTTAGCAGCAGCGGTATCACCGTTTGAGAGGCGGCAGGGGATCGAAAGAAAAAGGCAAGTGACCAAATTTGAGGTACCAAAAAAACTCCAAGAAAAGAAAGTTTTATAGTACATAGAGGATGACATGCGGGTCCCATTTAGCAGCGGTATCACCGTTTGAGAGGCGGGGATCGAAAGAAAAAGGTAAGTGACCAAATATGAGGTGCCAAAAATAATTTAAGAAAAGAAAGTTTTATAGTGCATAGAGGATGACATGCGGGTCCCAGAGCAGCGGTATCACCGTTTGAGAGGCGGGGATCGAAGAAAAAGGCAAGTGTCCAAATTTGAGGTGCCAAAAAAACTCCAAGAAAAGAAAGTTGATTGCACATAGAGGATGACATGCGGGTCCCATTTAGCAGCAGCGGTCTCAACGTTTCCAAGGCGGCAAGGGATCAAAAAAAAGGAAGTAGAAATCGGGGGTCAAAAATCCAAGAATAGAAAGAATTTTGGTTCATAGAGGATGACATGCGGGACCCATGATCCCGCATAAACGGCTCGATCGGAGAACGTTGAACGAGATGGCGCGATCGAGAAAAAAACAATGCAGAGAGGCTGCCATCCGGGCCCTACATCCCTCGGTGCGGATTTGCGTTGACTCGGCCGGCGAACCCGAGAATTCGCGATGCACCACGTCCGGGCCACCATACGCGACGTTTTGGCCGCTTTGTCGGGCTAGGTGGCCTCAAAAACGAGAAAAAGTTATGACATGCACCACGGAGGGACCAAAATCGTCGGCCATGGTACACCAGCAACCACGGCGCGACTTCAACTTCGTCGGCCATGGCAACTTTTCTTGTAGTGATAGCCATAAGTACTTTGACATGATGTCTGAATATTAAATATGCTACCTTCAACAAACAAGATCATCACTTTTACCACGTGACGAACATAGCACATGCATTCACTTCATCCCTAGTGAGGTAGAAAAAGAAAATAAAAATCCATAATAGATCATGAATTTGTTGTCACTATTCAATCACTAAAACCATGTTACTCCATCTAATACATACATCACCCCACACACGCTCTTGCATAGATGTTGGATCAGAACAAATACTTAAGAATGTGGTACATAATATACATCTATCAATATATCTTACACATAATACGATTAGATCTCATAGCACGATATCATAGAATAAGGATCCACGGCATAGGTATTACGAATATGGGAATAATCATGTGAGGCATATCATATGGCAGTAAGAACTATGAAGAACATGAGAGAAATATATCAAGCTACTGCCACAAACCCATAGTCTAGAGGTGTAGTACTCTCCCTTGATCATGGTGATGATGATGAATACGTTGGAGAAGGTGGAGATCCCTCCTGCAGTGACCCCGACGGAGTTTCCCCCTCCAATCTTCTCTGCTACAGGCTTATGTTTTCTTGTTTCTACCTTCTGTAGCTCTCTCCTCTTGAGAACTCTTCGGGATCATATATATAGTGATTTTAGGTCAAAATACGTCGGTGGGCGAAAGAATCGGGTCAATTGGATGATCGACGGTTGAAAGACCTCGGGTGGCGCGCCCTAGATGTTTGGGCGTGCCACCTGATGTCTTTTGGGCCTTAGGCCCATCCAGGCCTCCTTCAAAGTTCCAGGGTGCTTCTCTCGATGAAAAAGTGACAATCCAAATATCCCAGGTTAATTTGACTCCATATAGGTCTTTGAAAGTGAAAAATACGCAAAACAGGGTTTTCCTATTTTCCAGAGTTATAAACCAAATAAATGGGTCATTGGTAAATCCCCATAAATCAATGTAAAACATGTTATTAACATCATATATGTTAAAAATATGTGGAAATTCAATATGATAAAGGACAAAGTTCATGTATGCATTTTACATGCATCAATGGTATGTAGCATTTTTGTATCAAGGCACAATTATAGGGGTATAATGATGTTATTGTGGGAAAATTGTTATAATGCATTTTTTTCAACTTAAGTGGTTGTGCAACTTAATGTTGTCATACAACTTGATGTTAGATACTACGTAGCACTGCTGCAATAAATGAAAAAAAAAAATAACTCGACGATGACTCTACTATTTGTAGGGACTTGTTGCTAGCATCATCCTAGGAGGTTTTGACCTAAGCCAGCAGCTTGATGAAGAAGCGTATGATACTAATGATGTGCATAATGATAATGCTTCGTTTGCGTTGGATCTAGAGAGAGCAATAAGTAGGAATGTTGCTAGTGCTGCCGAAGAAGCCAGTGATGAAATATATTGACAACCTGTTCTGTCTTATGCGAGTATGGTATTTGATGATCTTGAAGAAGCTAAAAAGTTCTACAATGACCATGCCTTTAAAAGTGGTTTTGGTATACGCATTGGTAACACCACGTACATCACAACATGTAATGCTCTGAGGGACACAATTCTGAACATGGTATGTGGGTATGTACATACTGGAAAGCCTGTTATTGAAGCTCAAGTCCCACAAAGCAAAAAAAATTTCTACGAACGATGTGAACGGTACAATTAACATGTGCAACTTCACTACAGAATAATCACGCAACATACATAAGGTGTTGAAGATGTACGTGAAGGACACAAGACAATGATTGAGGCTACCACAATATGATTACAACACACACATGCTTGGTGGAAAGCGGACCGGTTCATGGGAAGTTACAGTTTTCAAAGAGGATCATATAGACCCTATGGTGAAACACATTGGTAGGCATGGATAATACCGCTCACACCGGAAGGTGCTAGAGGAAGACTCTCATCTACTACCCTACAAAATCAAAACATTAGCATGCTTGAATTATGGGTTGCCTGGGAAATGTGCAGAGGGATATTTCCAACATAAGAACAAATTTTCCAGAATAAGTAACGTTGTGAGATATGAGCATCATGATCGAGTACTTTGAAAAATACAAGCTGAAAGCCCAAGCTTATTATATGCGCCGCGCCTAGTGAAAACAATGCTATCAGAGCACTATTCTTGGTTGATGGGAGTATCATAGCATTGTAACGCAAGTACAAGGACTGTGTTTTCTTTGACAGTACCTTCTGCACCAATAAATACAATATGAAATTTGCTCCATTAGCAATGATTAATAACCACAGACATACAATTGTGTTGGGATATGCTTTACACCCTGATATAGATTGGATACATTCAAGTTGGTTTTCGAGTGGTGGATGATGGCGATGAATCAAATTCCACCCGACCACATTATGATTGATTAGGACCAGCAAATGTCGAGATCAATATCTCAGATGTTTCCTAACTCGATACATAGATGTTGCTTCTACCATGTGGTGAACCTAGCTAGGACAATGCTCGGCCCAAAAATTGTTGATGGTAACCCGTTTGTGGATGCTTTGTACACTAATGCATCTATGGCACATATACAATTGAGTACTTTGAGTTTTGCTCGTAGCACATGCTACAAGTGCCTTCAATGGCTGAGAACACCCACCTCTGAAATGTGTGGAAGAGTAGGAAAACATGGGTGCATGTGTAAGAAACCAATTATTCACATTTACATCAACAACGGGGAGATATGAAGGACTAAACTCATATTTCGGGAAGTTGGTTTGACCAAGTGAACCAGTGTCAAATTTCATGTAGCAATATGAACTGTGCCAAAATTTGATGCTAGACCGCGAGGATAACACAAGATTCGCAATGGAGACCACGGTAGAGCTGCTTTGGAAAGATGACAAATATTAAACACACAATGCACAATGAAAAAACATTTCTTCAATGTGCATAGTTTATTATGTAGAAATATGTAAGATGTACTGTAGCATAAACTGACACTATTGGCATTTGGCAACATAATTTTTTCAGTTGGAGCATTGAGAAGCAAGGCCAGAAACTCTACACCCTGGAAGTATTCCATAAAATGGTTTCGACGTAGGCAAGGTTTCATCCACTACATGTAGAATGGGAAGGCCTCAGTTTTGGTCTTGTTCCAAACGTTGTATTTGATCAAACATATAAGGTTCAAGTTGTGCTACCGAATGGATTCTACAATTGTGGCTGCAATTTTTTTGGGATGTGTGGTTTGATATGCTCACATACCGTCTGGGTAATGGTAAATCTTAATGTCTAGGACATACCATCAATACTGAAAGTGCATGGATCGCCCCATGTGTGATTTTGGTAATTAATGACAATCTCTATGGACTAATGGTTGCATTGAGTTCTATTTGTAGGATTTTTCCATAGCCATTCCTTGAACCTTATGATGGCTTCAAGGATGATAGAAGAAGAATATAAAGTGACGACCAAGGCGTTATTAAAGGATTGATCGAAGATTGGTCCTGGGAGAATTTGAGCCTATGGTGAGTATGTCTTGAAGAATAAAACTAAGTGATCTCTAATGTTTAGGACATCAATGTGATGAAGAAAGAAGAAGCTCTAATGAAGTTCACGTTCAAGATGGGCCATCTAGAAGAGATCATGAGCTTGAATCTTGCGATCCATATGGTGGTTATGGATTCATGGAGATATGACGAAGGAAGAAAATCCTCTCCCATAGCGATCCGCAAGACTTCATCGAGCAAACACAATCAAGAAAGGCGTTCGATCTTGTTGCGTTCAAGATCATCATCATCTAGCTCAAGTGGAATACGCAAGGTTAAGGTTTTTCTGCTTTGTAGTGTTTATTTCTTACCGGTATCGTGGTTTAGTGGGGAGAGATATTTATAGGATAGTTGTCGTACTATCAAGAGGGCTCTCAAATGAGTAACTGGATCGTATCGTTCGAAAAGTGTTCATGCCCTTGTATGCTTTGCACCATATTTCTCGGTTATAGTTTGTATATTATCCATATGGTGATTTAGTGCTTGTGGTTATTTAAATAATAAGATCATTCATCAAAAATATATTTCGCTTAAAATATTAGAGTTTTCAATATTGGAGTTTGCACCAGTATTGCGTTTTCAATATTGGAGTTTGCACAAGTTCATTGTGTTGAGAGATTTCACCTATAAATTCATGTAAATATCTATCCCACTTTTATGGTATCTCTTTTCATCCTCCTTCCAAAAGAATTAGAACTTAATCAGAGTTTCCAAACTTAAGATATTTCAGTTTCCGAAAACAATTTTTTTGACAGGAAGTTCTGCTTGGGGAGGCCGGTACTACCGTCGGGCAGCTCAGCTTCTACCCATTTCCTTGTTCGCTAGCTTGGACGACCTGAAGTTGGTTGTTACTAAAGCTGGGTGGTAGTACAACTCTATCTCCGGTCAAGTGCCAGAAAATCGTTTTTAGATGCAAAACAGGTAATGGGAGCATTTTGCAGGATTCCGATAGTTGGCTACTGGCCACCCGGTAGTACCGCCCTACTTCTGCCCACTCCCCTTTGTTATTTTGACCGTTATGATGCTTTTCTTCTTGGCCGGTAGTACCACCCCAACTGAGCGGAACTTCCAGCCCTACGTTTTATGTACCTAACGATTGGATTTTCGAGGAACCTATTTAAGGGACCTTCTTCCGCAATGATACCCAATTTTGCATAAATCGTTGTTGCCACATGGTTGACCTTCTTTGTCCCTCCATGATTCTTACACCTATTTGAGGGAAAAGAGAGATTAGATCTAGATCTATAACCCTACCTATAAAAAGCCCCTCTTTGTGAGGAAATCCATTAGTCAGGAAAATAGGATTATCATTATGAAATGCACTATTCACAGAGGCATGACTAGGTATATCTTATTAGATGTTTATATTCCTCAAAAGTTTTCCTCTGATATCACAATATCTGGAGCTAATACAATTATATCATAGAATATAAACTTAATTATGAAACAGGAAATACAAATAATAATACACTTTATTATTTCTTCAAGGGCATATTTCCTTCAGTGAGCATTCTACTCGCAGCCAAGAGAACTTCATCTACCAAGAGCTCTTCTCCGCCGTGATAGACGGGAAGTGTTCTCCCTATGCTCTTTATGTCATGAATATGCTCATTGGAGGAGTAACAGGTCAAGGTGATCTCATGGAGCTTGCGTATGTGCACCCGTACAGCTCAATTCAAAGGAAGAAAGCTCTTGTAGTTTATGAAGACTGTGCTGGTCTTACCTCTCAACCGAGTGGTGACCCCATGTGGACCTCCAAGCTCTCCAAGGATATGGTCAACAAGAAAGTCAAGAATCTATATTGGTTTCAAAAATTCTTCATTTACGTGCAAGTGGAGACTCACAAGGAGAACTATGCTCAATACCGCAACCACCGCATCATCGTCAAGAAAAATGATGGCATTATCAAGAGCCAACGTGAGCTGGATAATGATACAAGGAGAGGAGTGGGTGAGCCTCTTCTTGACTCTCCTCCTAAGAGCTACAATGACACGTCCAGAGCCACCATCCCCTATGAATGTTGTCAAAAAATTATCACATGCATTGGGGTGAGTTCAATTAAACCACGTCCGCCGACAAGGGCAAGGATCCAGTTGAACAAGAAGGAGGACATGGTCGTGCAGAGGAGTATTTGAGTGAAAACAACTAATATGAGGATGATGAAGAAGAAGAGGAAGTGTAAGATCGGAAGTGATCCATGGGGCGAGTTGCATGCTTTTATCCCGTTCGGCGTCTTGATGCCCAATGGGGATGTAGTTCTATTAGGTTGTCCTCGGGAATTAGCATGCGCCTTGCACCAAATCTTGCTTTTCCTTTTTTCCTATCTTACTTTGGTGCCCTCTTTCCTAGTTTATTTGTGTTGAACTTATTTTCTTTGGTAATAACTAAGTAGTGGTGGTGAACCTTATGGTACTTTGTGATGTGATGATGGTTATTCATTGCATATATGTATATCATCATTTCAGAGACATATTGGTATTGGTATGCACATTAAAGATTTTGAGAATTCATATGGCTATGGTATTGTCGCGTCTCCGCCTACGCGGACACCGGGGATGAACACACCCCCATTTCTTGTTGGTTAGTGGGCACGAAGGCGTTTCAGACTCAACGCCGCCATAGGATCATTCCCAGGCAGAGCAAGATCATACACAAAGCACACAAGATCATTTTTTACCCAGGTTCAGGCCGCCCTTTGGCTAATAGCCCTACATCCTTCTTTGGTGGATTATCTTGTGGATACAAAGTACAATGGTGATGAACTCTCGATCGGGAGGACGCTTTGATCAGCTCCTATACCTCCCGGACTTCTTCAATCTTTTCCTCACTCTTTTCCTCTCTCAATCTTGGCCTTAATGTTGTCAAGAACAAAGCTCTAACTCTACCTACTCTCTCTCGACATAGCTCTCTCTCTCTCTCTCGACGTAATCTTCCCTTCTCGACGTAATAATCTTCCTCTCTTGACGTAATAATCTTCCTCTCTCTACTACGTGTGAATCTCTGGCTTATATATCTCAAGAGGCGGTCACAACGTCTCACCGGGGCACCACCCAAGAGCGTTTCCGGGCTCAATCAAATGGAGCCACACAGGCGATGGGCAAATGGGTGGTGCGTGTGGCCAATAGACGGCCATGGGCGGTGCGCATGCGCGCTTGATGATGGCGTGACAGCTCGGGCAGCGAGCTATCACTCATGTCCGCGGTGCAGGCCTCTGTTGGTCTGCGCCATGATGGCTCGCAAGGGTGCAGGCACCTCGCCTGTTCCCCACGCAAGTCCTGAATCGTTCCATCGATACTAGTTGTCCCCCGCTCCCCGGCCTCGCCTGGCCAAGGAGAGGAGGCTCCTGAGCCCTTCCCGGGGCCGTCCGAGCCACGTCTTGGCTTGGAGGCTCCGCTTCCGTTCCCTTAGTCTCTCCCTAGGGGCTGCTCCCGGGAGGAGGCCAAGGGCAGCTCTCGGTTCCGTTTGTCCTATTCTCCGCTTCCTCTCTGCTCGACTGGCTGTCCTACGTGAGAAGGTAAACTTTAAGCGTTGTTGCACAATTTTTACCACAAGTCATACATGTGTGGCTTGCCATAGAAGCATCATAGAGGTCGTGGGATGGGGCCGGCGCACGCCGCGGTGTAATCGTGTGGGTCATGGGTCACATTACGCCGACCGGTATGTTAATTCTCTACCTAAACTTTTTTTATCTTATGTTGTGCCCCCTTGTTGTGCAAGATATGATATGTATGTTATACTCTTTATCTTGCACATGTTGTTGGTTTACAAAATAAAGGGGGTGTTGACCCTAGAGTGTGCACTTGCATTCAAAATGCAAATAAAAAAGTTGCACACATCTAGGGGGAGCCCCATCTTTATTTGAAAATCATGTTCTTATCATGATATCTATTTTTGAGATGCAAATTCTTGTGTTGTCATCAAACACCAAAAGGGAGGAGATTGAAATAGAAAATTCTCTATTCCGCTTAGTTTTGCTTGGTGTTGTATAAGCTTCAAGGTGTTGTTGGGAGCCTCCGATTGAGTTGTGGAGTTGTGCCCTAACCATGTGAAGATTTGGTAGCCACCTCGAACGACACCGCCAGGGAAACCCATTATCATGGCTCATCTCCGTACTTGCCCTCGACCCTTTACATTATCTTCTATACCTTGACATGGAGAGAGGCGACCTTCATCGTCTGAGGAGGCATGGTTCCTACCTCCGCACCTCCCTCTGTGGATATGATGTCTGTGGAGTTAGGTCGCTCACATCTGGTACATGGACATAAATCTTGATGGTGTCCTCCATAACATCGTGGCCATCCGAGCCTTATTTATGATGCTATACCTTGGGTTGCCCCTTGCGGTGCACCTCCTTCACAAGATCGATTTCCAACCTCTCTCTGACAAATGGAAAATAAGATTGTTCCTTGGAAAGGAGTGACACATCGGCTGGATGATTTACCTTGGTCAAGTCGGTTCTCGTATCCCTTGAAATCTACGATATTACGTCGCTCGGACTATAGAAGGGGGTTCCCAAAAGTGGATCTCCTTCGCATGATGGCATTTCTTTGGGTAGGAACTGGCAAAACTTTGGGGTCATACTTAGATTAAATTGGAAAACCATTTATAGGCCGACGAAGCTCGATGGCTAATGATCTTGGACATCGCGAAATTCTTTAAGGGAATGGCTTCGGTGGTCTTAGCATGAGTGAGAAAAAAACCAAAATAGCCTTGGATGTGCCTAGAAAATCCTTCTAAGGATGAAGTCATGTGCCTCTTTATAACGCCAATTAAATTACTATCGAAGATGAAAAAAAGCGAATTTTGGTCCTTCTCTTGGCTACATGTACAAAGCATAAATACATCGCACCTACAATATTTGACATCTTCAGCTCAAAAAAGTCAAGTGTTAGCTAAGCTCTTCATGATAACTATTGGATCACCCATATTGACCAAGAAGGTGACCTTAGCATTCATCACATCCACTAGTTTTCCACTCTATGGACCATGATATCCACTGTCCAGTTGCACACAAAATAATACGCCTATGCTATCTCATAGAAGTTCACTACTTTGGGAATCTACTATATGAGATTGGCCTATCATGTGCAATTCGTGAGATCCATTTTCACTGGATGAAGCCAACCATATGGAACTATTAAACACTTCAAAAAATGTAAATTCTTTTCTTGGTTAATTTTGAATAACCATGTTTTTGACGGTCAGAAAACAACAGTTGCATGGGTGCCCATGTCGTGGTCTACGTCAACTATGCAAGCAGGTCAATCCCCGAGATTGCTTCCCACCTTCTTTTCAAGTGTAGATACTCGCTTCGCATGTGGCACCTGGTATGGGTCTACCAAAGCTTGATCCGAACTCTTTGTAGGGAGATCAACTAATTCATGATTAATTGGTGGACCAGCGTCATCCTCAATGCCGATGCAAGAAAAAGAAAAAATTCCGTTCTTGCTTGTGTCATGGGAACTATGGAAAGAGCAAAATACCCACATATATATCTATTGCATATTAGTGTCATGAGACGAAAAGTTGGGTTCTTGCGGATAATGAGAAATGATTTGTATAGCCGTGATAGTAAGCTTTCTTTTGAGGGGCCTTGCCCATAATTCTTATTAACTTCATAATTGATGAGTTGAGGCAAAGTTTTCCAATCCATTAAAAAAATGCTCCTCGGACGTATTAACCCTAGCAACATGGCAAGTAAAAAAGCAGATTCTGAGCAGTTTGAACTTGATCACAAAAAGAGCACAAGGGAGAATCCCAGCCAATTTATTTTCATAAGAGTAACTTTTTGTAGCTACTCGACATAAACTTTTAAATTGAGATTTATGGCATAGTTTAACAACCAAAATTCTTCCCGACAAAGATTCCTACCATCGATTACTATCGTAGATATAATTTTTAAATTATTTTCCTAGTACATATCTTCCAAAAGCAACGTAAGAAAAAGACCGTTCTGTGTTTTGGGAAGGTGGCATAGTCCAACTCTCTCAACTAGACATGAATACGGAGTACATGGTACGCAGACTCACGAACTTTCAGCTAGTGCTTGGATTGCATGATCTATCGCAGAAAGTTAAAGCTTTGGCTTTCCATAAGAAGAACTATCTCACTGCTTCCGTGACTAGCCGTGGAAGAGATAGAACAAGACAAGTCAAACGTATAGCACATTCCCCGCGACTGAGTGATCTGAGACGTACGCGATCCTGCTTCAGGCTTCCAGATTCTTCCCTGGCCTGCCCAGCTGATGGCCTCCATGTGTGTACTGCAGGCTCGTGCTCCTCATGATGGCATGAATCATCAGGGAATGCACCATGCATGGAAAGAGAAAAGGTCCTGCAAAATGTATTTTGGATATCATATCACCGTTGTCTCCACTTGACGGCAGCCTTAAAACAGTTGTTAACGTGTCGATTTATTTGGGGTTGTGGTTGATAGATTTGCAGGGTGGCAAACCTTGATCCAGGTTAGTGCGATCGATCTCCATTAAATCGTCAATTTTCTCTCTCGGGTACTCCTGATCCCAAATTTCAAAGCATAATAATGTTTGTATTTGTAATTTTAAAAAAGTTTGATATAAATCATACACATAACTAGGTATTAACTTGAAACCTATTGTTGCAAATTTTCGAGGAAAAATGCGCTCAAATGTGGCCTGCACACAAAAAAAAAACGTGTAAATTGGTCTTCCTCCATGAAAATTTTGGAGTGCGTTGTTTTTGTTTTTGCTCAAGTATATAGTTTTGTGTTTATGTTTCAAATTTTGCATACACATGCCCGCATAGATCTTGTGTATGTATGATTTGTTTTTCATTTACAAAAATTATCTAGTACTTTTTACCAATTTTACATTTCCCTACTTTTTACCAATTTTACATTTCACTTGGGATCCATAGTATCCATATTTTGAAAAATTGCTTGTATGAGTTATATGCCCCCAAATGAGTACACATGTATTTTAATGAGTTTATAGCTCTTTTTATGTGCTTGATAGATCATTGATCTCCAGCCACCAACTCCATATGCAAGGTTTATGCCTAATATATTGGCTTGAACATACACATGTAGGAAATGGGTCTAGCTCACTTGATTAGGGTAGTGGATGTATAAACCCGACACTTGGGTTCGAATCTTCACAAGCGCTTATACTTCTAGATCATGCTTTTCTGATACTCATGCATTTTATCTTGAAGATCATGCTTGTGTTTATTCAAGATTAAAACCATGGTACCCATTCTTCATGGTTGTGTGCATCTCTAGTTGATGTAGAGGTCGGGGAACTGAAATTCTTCCCAAGTTCTATTGGACGTGGTGGCTACACTTGTGTGTCAGAGATTAAGATGGGTTTAGCTTTCTAATGAAAACCACATATTTGTTTTAGAAGCTTACATACAATGATGTATTTTGGGTAAAATCTAGGTATGCCAACATGATGATTGTCACACTAGATTCCTACACACCTACCTTTGGAGTTGAAAACCTCACTGGATTATTTTTTAAAGTGGTTTTTGAAGCATACGGTCTTGATGGCAAAGGATAACTTAGCTCAAAGAAATGGCAATGCTGTAATGAATGGCGCTTTTGTGATTTGGAGGTGATAGTTGGACACTTCTTTATGTCTTATCTTTTTGCTCAAATTGTTTGGCGTATTATGTATATGACTTACAATATTACACCTCTAACCAATATTACTAATATGTTAGGAAACTACTTTAATAGAATTGAGAGGAAAAATAAAGCTAAAATATGAATTGGTGTTTCAGCTATATGTAGGTCTATTTGGACATGTAGAAACAACATTAGTTTTTAACAAGATGAGAGGTATGTAATCCTTTAGGCTATGCACGGAATCAACCGTGTTTTTTTCTCCTCCCAGTAGTTTATGGCTTCTGGATGCAACTGGACGCATATAGATGCTTAGGATATTTACGGTATGGCTGGTTGGTGGCATACTAGTCGACTTCAGTATGAATAGACAGTGCTCTGTGATTGTAATATACTAATATTTGAAACTTCATAACAATAAGGCTGAGTTCTTTTCCCATTTCAAAAGGAAATGAACGTAGGCAGGGGGGCCCTCTATCTCACATACTTTTCAACATATCATAGCAGATATGTTAGCTATTCTCATTGCCCGTGCCAAGGATGTAGGGCAAGTGGGGAGTTTGTTACCTCATCTTGTTGATGGTGGAATCTCCATTTTACAGTATGCGGATGACACTATTTGTGTTCATGGAGCATGACCTTGAAAAAGCTGTTAATATGAAGCTGATTATGTGTATTTTTGAACAGCTTTCTGGTCTGAAAATTAATTTTCATAAGAGTGAGATATTTTGCTTCGGTAAGGCTCGAGACGTACAACATAAGTACAAGGAAATTCTAGGTTGCGAATTTGGTACTTTACCTATGAGCTATCTGGGTATACCTATTCATCACAGAACACTTCGCAATACGGAATGGAATCCGATCGAGTCCCGCTTTGCTTCTAAATTGGGTTCCTAGTGGAGTAAAATGTTGTCATATGGTGATAGGCTAGTCCTTATTAACTCTGTGTTAACAAGTTTGCCTATGTTCATGTTGTCTTTCCTTGAAATCCCAGTTGGGGTTAGGAAACAGCTAGATTTTTATCGATCTACTTTCTTTTGGCAGTCCGATGAAAATAGAAAAAATATCGTCTATCTTAATGGACAATGATTTGTAGGCCTAAGGATGAAGGGGGTCTAGGCATAGAAGTACTGAAGATTAAGAATAGATGTCTTCTTAGAAAATGGCTATTTAAACTCTTATCTGAAGAGGGTATGTGGCAAAAAATTATGCACAACAAGTATCTTAAACATAAGACTTTGTCTCAAGTCGAGGCGCCCACAGATTCTTTTAAACAGGAGGCACAAAGTGCCCAGCTTTAAATTAATAAAGCCAAAACGGCTCGAAGATACAAGAATGCTGAAACAGCTTACAACATCCAACACCACAGCAAACACAAGAAAAACAAGAAACCCAGCTAAAGTCCTCGATGTCCCCAAGCAAGAACGAAGCACCCGGGAGCGACGAAGGTGGAGCAGGGTAGAAGCATCGAACGCGAAGCAGCGGAGACCCGCCTGCCCCAGGAGCAATCTGGCGTCTTGCAGTACTCCTCCATCACCGGAGAAGGCCCCTGCCCCCTCGTCCTGGCTCGAAAGGACGCCGAACCGCCGGCAATGGAAACGCTCCCCTTGAGAAGAGCACACAGCAGGAACCAAGCCTACCACTAGGGCTGGAACAAAGCCCCGACACTCGCAGCGCGAACTCACCTTGAGAAGCCAAGCCACCCGCCGGGGTTCACCCACGCAGAGCCGAAGCTGCGGACATGGTCGTTGATGAAAAAAGGCAAATGTCGACAAGCAACACCGCCACCTCCACACCGCACAACGGCAGCAGCCACTCACCCCGAGAGGTCCCAACATCAGCGCCTCCAAGGAGAACACGGCGTCCGTGGTGTTGTCGCCGCCCAACAAAGTTAGGGTTTTCACCCCGGGAACGCAGCAGGGGTGGGGTGGAGGGAAGGGAGTACCTCGACGTCACCACCAATGAGGAAAACGGCGCCACTCGGGCGTCGCCGCCGTCGAAGCCGAGACCGGCCAAAGGATTTCTCCCGGACTCCACTTCCAACCACCAGCACCACCTCCATCCAAGGAACCAGCAGCACAAGGCCCTCGAGATCCAGATCCGGCATGGTGGGCTGCACCGAGGTGAGGCGGAGGAGCTTCTTCAGATCTGGCGCCGCCAGCCACCAGAGCAGCCCCACGCCACGACCAACATCCGCCGGAAATCTCGCCGCCCACGCGACCAAGATCCCGGAATGCATCCGCGCCCACCGCTCGCCTCGGAGCCGGTGGTGCCTCACCGAGCAAGGCCGCCGCTTCGCAGTCCCGAGCCCCCGCCGAGGGAGCCGCCGGACAAGACCACCCGCACCAGACCGCCGACCAGAGGCCAGCCATCGGAGAGGGGAGCCCGTCGAGCCGCCGCCTTAGCCATGGCGAGCCCGCCGCGAAGATCCTCCACCTAGCCACCGCGGGGGGAGCTGAGAGCTCAGATCCCCACCGCCCCCTTCACCGGCGTCGCGGGCTTAGCCCGGGAGCGCCTCTGGGAGCAGCAGAGATGGGAGGGAGAAGGGGAGGGGGCGGCGGCGGCGCGCTAGGGTTTCCCCTCCCCAGTCGCCAGGAGGGGGCGACGCGAGGAGGAGAGCGTTTTTTGAGCAGATTCTGCCTTTTGGAAGGAGCTAATGCGGGTCAAATCTGATTTTTTGCTAGAGGGTTTTTTAAAGTAGGATGTGGGTATGTTGTTCGATTTTGGGAAGATGTGTGGTTAGGTGATTCACCCCTGGATGAGCAATATCCATCGATGTACAACATTGTACAACATAAGAATGTGCTAGTTGCAACTGTTCTTGCTCAATCTCCTCTCAATATTTGTTTTAGGAGAGGATTAAATGATCATAAATGGAATGCTTGGTTACATTTGTGTCAATGTTTGATGGATGTGAATCTTTCTACTGAATCAGATAGGTTTTGTTGGAAACTTAATGACTTGGGTGTTTTTTCGGTGAAATCATTATACCTTGATTTGATGAATGGACATACTTCTTTTCTTCGTAAGTATTTATGGAAGCTTAAGATACCTCTTAAAATCAAAATTTTCATGTGGTTCCTCAACAACAAGGTTCTTCTCACCAAAGATAATTTGGCTAAACGTAATTGGAATGGGTGTCAAAAGTGTTGTTTTTGTGATTCCAATGAAATGGTTGAACGTATTTTTCCGAATTGTCCTTTTGCTCAAATTGTTTGGCGCATGTTATATTGGTCTACTAATGTATTTGGTAATTGGTTTAATGGAGTTAAATAATTGGATAAAGCTAGGATTCATATTGACATTTCAGCTTTATGTTGAGCGATTTGGACAAGCAGGAATGATATTGTTTTTAACAAGCAAAAGGGGATGAATTTTTTGCAGGTTATTCGAAGGGCTACGCATTGGATCTAGCTTTGGGCTTTGCTCCTCCCGGAAGATCAGCGGGAGGCTATGTCTACTGGATGTACCCGGCTGCTCAAGGTTATGGAGGATTTCCTCTTCCAGGCTACTGGGTGGCGTCATATTAATAGACTAGAGAATGTCTAGTTTTGTTCCCCTGATTTTCATTCTCATGTTGATTTATCTAAACTTTAGATGGTGAACTTTTTGTAATGAATGTTTGATACTGTGCCACTTTTTAAATAAATGAATCAGCCGTGTGCATCTTTCGATGTAGAGGCTGGGGCACCGCCCCATATCGAAAAGAAAACGGCAGGCAATCCGTAGTGATCCACCGCCTATCCACTGGTTCTGGAGCACGAACAGTACGTCTCCCCTACCAGCCTCACACACGGAGTTAAACCATGGAGCTGCAATTAACACTTTCGCCGTTCAACATTCAGATCGATCAGTCGCATGCATTTCACCCAAGACTTCCCACTATATCTTCCCGCCGTCCTTCTCTCTTGTCTTTTTTCATTGCTGGGGACAAAAACTGGATCAACTTGTTGCTCTCGCATATATTTTCTAGTTTGAATGAATTTCGGTCTTACACGCGTGCAACTTGCGTGATCGACGTGACCAATGTTTTGGAACGGTTTGGTCCGGCGCAATGTGCACATGCCGTGGCATGAACTATAGTAGTTGCTGACTGTAGAGCGGTCGGTTGTTAACTGGTTGGTCGTAGGTTTGAATCGTACTTGGGGTGCTGGGTGATTTTTTTCGTTCCAAAATGGACATAAAAGTTTTACCTCAAACTATTAGTTGAAAAAAGACAAAAAAATGTTACGACAATACAACAGGAGGACTACTCTGAAAGCATGCAGGTCCAACAACCATAAACTCTCAACACGAAGATCTTAGAATCGACAACCCAAAAGATGAGAACGATCCATGAAGCGGACTCCTTCCATATGATGCCACTCTTCTAAATTTTGCTTTTGAGATACTCCTTCGCTTCTCAATTTTAGCCATCGGAAGTCTTCTCCACCGGGAGACGAGCAATCACATTGCTTGGTGACTAATACTGCATGACAGCCAAGTCTTCCCACACGAGTCGCATGCATATGCGTGGGTGCAAATATGCAATGTACACGAGCTAGGGTAGTTTGCTAGTACTCCGTCCGTCCGACGAAGGTTGTCTAAGATTTGTCAGCGCAAATGTTAGACAACCTTCGTGTATCGGACAATTGTCAAACTCTATATGCATGTATCAGACAGATCTTAGATAACATCGTGTATTGGACAAATCTTAAACAACATTCATGGGACGTAGAGAGTACAATGAACGTTGGAAATTGGACAACTTGAAGATGGGAAAGGGAAGTGTTCAACTGCTAGAATATGAATTGCATAAAGACTAGGAGCTTTGAATACAGTATTTGCTTTGACCTCTGAGTTTCCAAAGTTTCATGCATCTATATGTCCTTTGTTTCACACATGCATGCGCGATGGAACTAGGGCCAATAAAGTCACCCCAAAACCCTAATCCAATTCCAGAAGCATTCCCTGCCACCTTGCGCACTGGTTGACCATGCATGTACATCAATATGTGCGTACGTGTGTCAAGTTGTGCACATGAGAGAAGAAAATGAACCCTTTAGTGGAATACATGCACGCCTTCTTGGCTTCTTGCAAAGACCAACACTAGAGCTATAAAAAAGTACTCCCTCCGTCACATGAAAGCTTTCATGAGACCGAGGGAATAGCAGTAAACTCAACTAATCTAGCTATGACAACCTTCTGAAAAAATTTACCCGACAAATGGATCTCCAGTACGATGACCACACTTAGATTCGCGGCACAAGCTAAAGAAATAATGGGGGAAGAAAGCCTATCATAGGTGGGAGAATATACAACATCATCTCACCAAATCACGAGCCTTTCGATCGACAGCGAGAAAGAGCGGTCTACAACTACAAACCACTTTTACTTTCCGGAGCAACAGATGCTGATTTCGTTGTGGTGAAAAGATTAGAGCATCTCCAGCCGCGTCCCCAAAGGGATTTGGGACGCGTCGGACAAAAAATCGTTCCTAGCCGCGCGTCCCAAAGCCTCTTTCCGTCCGGCGCGGCCTAACACGGTGTCCGGTGGCTCGAGCCCGTCCCTGCTATACAGGGGACGCTCCGGGCACGCCGGATACAACGAAAAGCGAGGCGAGGAGTGGCGGGACCGACACGTCAGCGACACATTGAAGTTTAACCTAACCGCCGCCTACCTCGCGACAGAAGTTATTGGCGCGCAGCGATGGTGCAGTCCCCGCAGAGGCGCAGCGAAGCGTCTCGTCGCGCCTAGCTATGCGTGCTGGCGTTAATGAGCGTCACCGCTCCCCCGCCTCCCTCCAGCCTATAAAAAGGGGCGCTCTCTCATCGTCCCTCACACACAAACCCTAGCGCCTCTCTCCCCAACCCTAGCCTCCACCATCTCAAGAGTCGACGCCATGGCTGGTAGAGGCAGAGATCGAGGTCGTGGTCGTGGCCGCTGCAGAGCTGCACGCTCGCTGTCTCCTGCGAAGTCATCGTCTTCATCGTCAGACCTGCAGGAGGAGGAGCATGAAGTGATGTTCGAATTCGTCGTCGTCCTCAAGGGCGACCCACTCGGCATCCAGAGGCTGTCGGACATGTTCGCCGACTTCATCGCTGGCAACGAGCCGGCCTCGCTGCATCTGCGGGAGGCTGGCTGCGATCGCTGCCGGTGGCCGTGGACGTGCTTTTCGACGGGTGCGGCAAGATGTACCTCCACACCGGCTGGGAGAAGTTCGCGCACTACCACGACCTCGAAGCCGGCTGCGTGCTCACATTCTCCTACCTTGGCGACGTCGATATGAGCATCAAGGTGTTCGACGAGACGCGCTGCCGCCGGCACTACCATGGTGACACCGATGATGAGGACGATTGAGTGTTGTTTCTTCACATCGAAAATAGGCACGGAGGTTTCTGGATGTTCTTCTTTGAAAGGACCAACATGGCTATCATCACCAGCTGGATTTTCCAGTTTGGGTGACTCGAAGTGTCTGGGAGTGTTCTTTCTTGACAGCGAACACACGAAATCTACCATGGGCGGGCACAGAAAATTTGCAATGGGTATTCAAACTCAAGAAAAAAAATTCCAAGGAAAAACTTGAAGGGTAAGAATTGTGCAATACAACAATACAAACATAAGGATTGACAAAGGATTTAATATAAACATAAGGTTTGGGAATTTTCAATAACGACATCATCACAAAATAGTAGAGAAATGACATGACAAATTATTCAATACTAAACAGAAAGGTTCACATTTTTCCGTAAATAATCTAAATTGGAAGAGCATTTGCTGATTTACTAGTCTACAATCTGGGAAAAAAAATCAAGATTCAGAATCCTAACCTGCAGGCCGCAACGTGCAGTGAGAAATTTCAGAGAACTTCATGTTGTAATCTCCTAGCTCTGGCCTCCTGGTTACCCCTGGCCGCTACTCCCTGATCGAGTCGTGGTGCCGGCGGCCAGGCGACCCGCGCCTGGCAGCAATCACGATTCCTATCGCCGCCTCCATGGGGTGACAATCGCCTGCTGCTGGACAAAATAACCGTGGAAGCTGAAGTGTCACGGATTCGCCGGAGCAAATCTGCTGCCGTTTGGGCTTCGGTCTAGATTTTTCGGTCGGTCTAGTGCTTATGGGCCAGACACGTTCGTGATTTTGTTGCCTAGATGGGCAGGATACCTGCACGTACTGAATACTGACGAGAAATATGATGTGTACATAAAAAATTTCGGTCCAAAAAATGGGTATTCAGCTGAATACCCATGAATCTGTTTGTGCCCGCCAGTGAAATCTACGATGTCAACACTAGTTAGGTTTCGTTATTTTGGAATGTTTTAATTTGTGTAAATCATGGTTCAAACTATGTATTATAGTTTGTGTAAACCATGTTCCAAACTATGTCTTAATTTGTGTAAACCACGTTCGGAATTATGTATTAGTTTGTGGAATGTTTCTTCTCTCTATTGAAATAAAAATAAAAAATAAAATAGAGTTTTTAATGTTTAAAAAAGTTTGGAGGCGGCGTTTGAGGACACGGATGGGGAGTGAAATCCCCCAAACGCGACACGAATGAAACGCGTCCCTCAAACGCTCGATCCGACGCTGTTTAGGCAGGGCCGGCCCATAGGCCGGGCAAACAGTGCGACCGCACTGGGCCCCAGTGAGCCAGGGGCCCCGGTCCAGTTAGTAGTTCTACTATTAGTAGTTAAAATTTATGTTTTTTAGTTCTCTAAATAAGGTTAACGGCCCATGTGCAGCCCACGCTTGCCCACCCAGATCACCACGTACGGGAACGCAATCACCAATCGATGGATTCTGCTTCTCTGCCTGTATATCCTCTCGATCGCTCCCAATAATCAAAGGATACCACTCATCTCCTCGACTGCTCCTCCCCCAAATTCCTAAAAGGGCGCCTAGGCCACTACCTTTCCCACGATTGCGGTCATTAATGGAGGCCAAAGTGCAGCTCCAAGCCAAATAAAAAGTGCAGCGGGTTCGGGATTGTGCAGCGGATATGTGCAGCGGATATGTGCAGCGGATATATGTGTTATTCTCAACTTCTACTAATACATGGAAAGTGTTGCTTGACCATATACCAAGTTAATCATGAACAGTTTATCAAATAATCGGTGAGTGAGTCCAATAAAAAGTGTCGGTGAGTGAGTCCAATAAAAAGTGCTAAACCTATTAGATTTCAAGCTCCCGAACTAAGGGTTGCTTTGTTTGAGGAAGGTAAAATTGTGATCACGCAAGTCAAAGTGTGACACGAAAACTTTATTTGATGGGCTTGGTAAATTTGAGTTTTAACTTGAAATAAAAAGTGTTAAAGATATAAGATTTCAAGATCCTGAACTAAGGGTTGCTTTGTCCGAGATAGGTAAAATTCGTGATGACGCCAAGTCAAGAGTGACACAAAAAATTTATTTGATGCGAATGCGATTGGTAAATTTGAGTTTTAACTTTTCACTTGAAATATAGTGCTTTGATAGTTTGTGTGTGTGTGTGTGTGAATAAGGGCCCCTTTCTGTCATTTTGCACCAGGGCCCCCAAAAAGTATGGTCCGGCCCTGTGTTTAGGGGACGCGACTGAAAATGCTCTTAGGACTACTTCCCTTTGTTGAACCGCATGCAATCATGGGCTGGCCACCAATCACCCGGAGAGGAATGCTGGCTAGCTGCACGCATTACCTGCTGTCTACTAGCTAGTGCACGAGAAGTCTCGAGTGTACGCGCTGATGACCGAGATTAGTTTTGTGCACTTTGTGCCGACATGACATTCTGCCGGCGGCGTGGCCGTGTCGATCCGGTACAGGTTAACCAGACGCGTTTGATCGAGGTCGTCCACGGGCCTCGGATAGGTTTTTGGAATTCAGAGGAGAGCTAGCCTCATGAAGACGTCGTTCCCAGAGAGCATTGCACCTGGACTGCTAATTTCTTTCTCCAAAACCAGTCTAATCGAAGACTAGAGATGTGAATTATGTCATGCTTTCTCATCGAAAGATATTTTTCTTCGATAGCGCCATCCTAGCGCCATCCCTATTCTGAACGTTGAACATTACTCCAGAAAAGAAATAAAACGTAATGTTTTGAGACAGAAAGTCGTAGGAATGTTCCCAGAGAGCATTGCACCTGGAGTAAGTAGCAGCTTCGGTTTGACTGACGTTCGTTGCAATTCGTGATCCAGAAAAGAAAAAAACGTAATGTTTTGAGACAGAAGGTCGTCGGAATGTTCGACACCAGCCTGTTCTTTTCGATCACAACCATTTTTTTAGTGAAAGATCACAGGAGTATGATTTTTCTTAGATTTGTTTTTTAAAATATGATTTTTCTTAGATCACAGCGATAAGTTGGTGCTACGTAATATGTGCGGCCGCAGCCCAACAGGTTGCGAGATGCTGGAGTGGCCTAGGCCTAACACCACCACTGAAGCCCGCACGCAGTCCTGTCCGAAATCGTTAAAAAAAGGCCGACCTTCGGGAAGGGAAAGGCAACTCGCTCCGCACGCGACAAGTGGCACGCTGTGTGCGAAAATCCTTTGGCTCCGCTGCCACGTGTCGAGTTGGGGATGGGGAGAGAGAGAGAAGATGTAGCTTTTCCCTTTTTCTTCTGATTCGTTTTTCAAAATGAAATATCTTGAGAATCGTAAGTCCAAATTGCGAACCGTTTTCACTTTTGAGATCCTCGTCGAGATCTTGAAAACTAGATCCCATGTTGATAGGTTTGGAGATACTTTTTTTCGTACTTCCTATAATATGATTGTACTGTGTCTACCTAATCGTGTGTTTAAACGAAGTATTGTTTTTAGTGTATTTGGTGCAATTTTTCACTTTACTCGCTAACGTATTGTGGCGGATCATTGCATGCGATCAATTGCTCGTGTGGCTTGTGTTTCACTCACGTCGATGCTGCTTGTATTTTGCGTGATCAATTCGTGTTCAATCATCGTGTGTTGTGCGTGGTACCTGCTCGTGTGCGTGACTGTACTTGTACTCGCCTGTGTGTTCAACTGTACTCGTGTGTTGTGCGTGACTGTACCTGCTCGTGTGCACGACTCTACCTCCTCGTGCTCGCGACTGTACTTGTACTAGCCTGTGTATGCTGTATTAGCGTCGTGTACCTAATATTGCTTTGTTCTTGATTTGCAAGAGATAGCTGGCTGCGTGCGCGGCAGTATGCGTACCTCACGCGGGAACTCGCGCGTACTCGCGCCCGAGGATGAGCCAGCTACACTCGCGCGGGATGAGCCTAGCTAGCGGCGCGTACTCGCGTGCGGCGGCGCGCGTACTCGGCGCGAGATTGGAAGAGCGCGTCGCGCGGGACGGGATCGCGCGGGACGGACACGCGTCAGCTTTTCGTAAGTTTCGTGGACGTAACTTTCCCTTCGTGAAGGTTGGTTTTTTTCTAGTGGTACCCAGTCCTGTCACGCACACAATGGACGACACTGCGGAGAGCCCACGAAGCGGCCCAGTGCGACATTAAGCACTGGTTAGACTAAAAACGAGGCATTAGGCACTGGTTTTGGAAGAACTGGATTTTTATGTTGATTAGTTGAATGCTCGTGTGTTACTACGAGAATTCTTAAGTTTCTTTCTTTCCGTACATGTGTAATTAAAATACACATGAAAATATATATGTTAAAAAAATATCTACTATATTGTAAATATCATATACATAGAAAGCAACACTCCAACAACACGTAGCAACACGAAAGTAATATTTTCGCATGGAGATTTGATCGATGCGGTGTTCTCTAGGTTAAATAAAACAACTATTAGTATCATGCAAGAATCAACATAAAGGTAAAACACGTGCTCATTCCGTTCCGGAAAAACATGACACGAGGAGAAGAAAATGATTGAACAATCCATCTTACAAAATCAATCGAATGGATCCAAAGCAGTGATCGTCCTGATAATCATTCCTGGCACCGTCAAGTTCAATCGGATCAAATTCACCTACTCAGCTCCGCTGGATCAATTGCATCTAGTGAAAGCAGCGATAGATCACATCTATGCATCCAATGACCTCTGGCTCCAACGCAACGGCAACCGCATCCCGTTGACAAGTCAAGCTCACATTCATCCCCAATAGCAAGCATCTTCCAAGCACACATCCAGCAAACTCCAGCAAGTGTGGGAAAGAAGAAGCTCATCCTCCGTCGTCCCTATCTTGTCGCCGGCACTCCATCTAAAGAATGGTGGTTCCTAATCTCAATTTCAGTCCACCTAATAAACAAGAATGTCAAAATTCGTGGGTAGAAGTAAATAATCCAGAACAAGCATGTGGAGATTTAGTTAATGTAGAAGTCAAAACAAAATATAACATGCGCCTATATTGAAAAGTTCAGTTGTTTGATGGGTGTATAGGACATTTATATGAGTTTCATGCTTCAGTCATGGATATCACATTTTCATATATACTTGATAGTGGTTCATTGTGTAGTGTAGCAAAGTTTTAGTTATTAGGCTATAGGAGTACATGCACATAGTGTTTGCAATTACTCCCAATAGTAGACCAGTATGTCATGGTGATTTCCCCACTTTTGTCAATGAGTATATGAAAACTGAATGAGTATATGCAACGCAAGCTTAGAATGCATCAGCAAAGAAAATGCAGTCAATAGCTACAGGTTAGTAAGGCATATCCAAATACAGAGATAGAAGAGCTATGAGAATAATAAAAGCGTATCCAAATACAAGATTCATATCCTATAACTAAATAAGTTTTAAAGGGTAATATTTTCATATTTACATAGTTACTCCCCAGTAACCGGAAACAAACCAGAATGTAGAAGGAAATATCTCTTTTTCTTAGTTACAATGGATACAAGTGAACTACTGGCTTGGGCTATTGGCGACTACAGATAAAACTAAGAACACAAACGTAATCCAACACATGTACAAATATGTAAAAAAAAACAGGAAAGAATCACCTTCCCACTATTTTTGCCGGCAAGGTGCCGAATTTCTACATGAAACTTGAGAGCATAAAAAGCTACCCTGCACCTAAGTCTCGAAAATCCTTCCAATCAAGAAGAATGGACTACAGAAAAGGCATGTAGAGGCTCTGTAAATCAAGAATGTACCACAAACCAAAATAAAAAGTTAGTGGGACCTGTAGAAATACAAGGACACATCAACCTTCATTAATGATTATCCCAATGGCTTTTGATTTTACAAGTCTGGAAAATACATCAGTGGTGTAATATTCCGAAGTAGGTGTATTCCTAGGAGATACAGAGGGGAATTTTATCTTTTTCCTAGCCTCTCTAAGATACTTTGGCAAACCCCGCACAATGGCCGCATCACTAGAAAGTGCAGCAACGAAGTGTTTCTCCTCACATAGAGACAAAAGGTTTGAATTTTAAACTACAAGATACGACAATATTAGTAATAGATAAACAAGCAAACTGAACATCAGAAAGCGGAAGGAGAGAGTGACCTTATGCCCTTTTACAAGTTGCCGCTTGTATTTCAGGAATAACAAGAGTGGCATTTAAAAGCTTGGAAACCGCGACAAGATCATAGATTCTAACAAATGAAAATATGTCATGATCCTAGGGCATAATGGCATGAGATGTGGACATTTACACAAGAAAACTTTCCGAAGAGTGTATTTTCTCAAAGCCACCATAAATATTTGCATAAATAAAACCATTGTGCTAAGCAGGAGCTGCTACATGGTATATCAAACAAGTCAGACCATAGTTTAATAATGGTTTGAATTAGAAGGAAAAAACTCATAAGGTCAATAAGATTTACTAAATATAAAAATAATACCAGTTTAGATAAACAAAAGTTTCAGAAATGGTATTAGTTCTACAGTAAGTAAAGGAGTGTAAAAGTTTAGAACTTAAAAGGTAAAATTAAAATAAATCAGCTCTGAGTTGATTCGGTGTCAAAAGAAAATCTATTCAACATTGGACATAATATTCCTGGTACAAAAGAAATTCGCTCAGTGGTCTTTTCACTGAGCACTTAGCAATCAAATCAGAGTAAAAGATGGGAATAAATCAAAGTAAAAAATAAGAGAACAAGTCTCTCAATCTCTACTGTAGGTGAACACATTCAACTTTAAAAGGTGCAATAAGAAAAGTGTAGATCGGCAATCCAGCGGAAAGAAGAAAAAAAACTCACAAAACCAATTAAGGCACTTCATAACTTGATGATTGATCCAGAGACTATGTGTATTGCACAATCTAAAAAATAATTCATTGGAATGTTTAATAAGCCACAAATGGAACCGCCTGAGATCACAAAATCATGATTCATTGACGCTAGCTGATTCCAACTGAAAAAATCTCAAACTTAGATCGCAATATCTTAGGGATGATGGATGGATGCAGGTGAGATGTCTCACTTGGAGACAGAGAAAAAGGGCATTGAGACATCTCTGAGGTATGCAATGCAAGCACCTCTGAGAAGCCTCGGCCCATTGATGACCCGTGCTCCTTCTGCCGCCGCCATTGCCTCTTTGGGATTTCGTCGGACTCCAACGACCTTAGGTCTTCAAGCCTCTGCACATCTAGTTGTAGACGTTCACCTCGTCATCGTCTCAGATCACCCAGAAAGTTGATCACCTAGAAACTCTTCATAGTCTGAGATCATCAAACACGTTTCATCTATGCATACCAAAAATAAGACATTCAACTCTCTGATCCAGCCTAATCCATACACCATAATTTGATGGAAGAAACCTAAAAGGAATGTTTACGCATTTAAATTGACAGCGACATGGAATAAGAAATCATAACTTTTGCTCCTTCCTAAAAGAATACCCAAAAACAGCTTTGCTGATGACAAATAGTCAAGCTTAATTCATTAATATCTCAGAAAAAAACTGAAGGTAAGTTTCTTGCAGAGTTTGGATCACATATCAGTTCATATTTTTCTACATACCAGCAGACGGAATTTCTTCAGCCAAATATTATGACGGCAACTATATTTGCAAGGAGAAACACACCAAGCAAATCAAGTTTATTTCACAATCAGGAGTTTTTGCGTACTTTCAGCATATCATATACAAAGTAGATTAGATAAGAAATAGACTGTTTGTTTACTTCAGAATAAGAAATAGACTGTTTGTTTACTTTCAGCATATCATTTCCAGTCCACACGTGTGGAATTAAGTTATCTGCAACTTTTTACAACCTCAACATACCTGCAGAGATAATTTATTATACTATGATAAACACTTAGTACACAAGCATCTAGTATCTTGATAATTCTCCCACGACTAAGCTAACCATAATCCATTTTGTCACATGTTCTTCTACAAACTAAACGTCCTAGAATAACACCTGAAATTCTCCAAGCTCAAAACCAGAGTTGGCAAAAATTGAAACAAACTACTTACCACTGGTTGGGCGACGAGGTGCCGACATCGCATGAAGCATCGGAGGCGCAACAGAACAAGTCAGATGTGGAGCAACCGGAGATAGTCCACTCGCCCTTCCCTGGCCCTCTTTTCCCATAGAGATACATGGCGGAAGAGGCGGCGTGCAGCAGGGAGGATAAGACCGCATCGTCTTGCGCGATGTGCTGGCGTGGGCTGATGATTGGGCGAGGAAGAGATGGCAGTGGCGTCCGGGGAGACGAGGCAACGATGACGTTGAGATGCGGCGAGGAACTCCAGGAGATCGAGAGCCGGTAGGTTGAGGAGGTTCCTGGACCATGATGGCAAGGAGCTGGTGCAATGGCTGGCGTGGGGCACCTCAATGGTGCGACGACGGGCGCGGTGACACTCCAAGGCAGTGATCGTGGGCTGAGAGCTTGTAGGAGGCAATGCGTGGTTGTGGGTAGAGAGTAAACGTAGTGATTCTGGCAACTAATATCTGATTGATTCATTTGTTTGTATTAATTGACATATTATGACTATAATTGAATGTAGAGGAAGGAAATGCCATTATGGTTAATTAAATGAGAATCAATTTGATTGATCCTATCATATGTGGGGAGGAGTGGGAAAGCGATCGAACGAATCAGAGACCTTAGATTGGATCAAACGGTTCAGATGCTCCGAATCTCCTTCACCTAACTCGTTGTATGACCTACGACCAATTCCAATATAATAGTATAGATGGGGTCGATGTCTTGAGAGGATTTTGCAAAGGTAGCGGTGACCTTGTGAGCTACTACATGATGGCGAGTTCCAATATAATAGTAGTATTTGGTATGCTCATAGAAGGATCATACATGATGGCGAGTTCCAACTCTATTAATCTTTGCATGCTGAGTGGTGATGATGACGTTGGTGGGCAACCTTGACGACGGTCTTCGCTTCGGTGATGTTTGTGCAGCTTCTATGGTTGCCAGGATGGTTGTGTGTACCCTCGTGATAGTCATGCTCCGCGACGGTCGACAAAGGTGGTTATACCAGTTTTTAGCCAATTTTTGTTAATAAACCGGCCACATATTCTTCTCTATTCATAAAAATGGCAAGTCTTAACTCGTTTTAAAAAATATGCATATATTCATCCAGATATTCTTGAAGGACCTGGATATTTCTAGTGTTCGGACGTTGGTGCCAAGAGCGAATCGCACTCAGCCCCGACTGAAGTGGATTTCCCCGCTTGCTGGTTATGTGAAAATCAATGTGGATGCTAAGATTTCCAAGACGAGGAAGGGAGGCGCTCCTGACGTGGTGTGTCGTCAAGATGAGATGGGTTTTTCCTCGGGGCGTCGTTTCTGACGATTGATGGAATTGATGATCTAGCCAATAGCTCTTGCATGCAGGGAGGCCCTCGCCTTGTAGGATATGCAGCTCAAGGCTCCAGCGGATGGTGATCGCAACTGACTGTCTTTCATGTGGGGTATCCGAGTCGGTAACCCACATAATATTCACTTGTCATGTGGCTAGATTTTTATGAAACTTTGTTCACGAGGTTTTGGGTCCCGACTGGTTGGCTCAAGACCTTCGGGAGTTCCTCGAGAACCGGGCCAACAACCCCGGCCAGAATAGACGCCTCTTCTGGCTAATGTCTATTGCCATGTCGTGGACAATTTGGACCGTGCGTAATAAAATAGTTATCAAGAAAGTTTTCCTTCGACATGCAATCTTCAAATTTGGACCGACTCAATCTTCAAATTCCTAGCCTTCTTGCAGCAATGTTACCCGTTGTGTAAACAGCGGGATCGGGAGTGACTAGACGGCATGCTTTGACATCTCTTGGAGGTGGCACGACGCTTCTCGCATCCACCCAGTCGCTCACCGGTATTCCATCATTGTGGGACGCCGTGCTTCGTCTTTTTCTTCGGTTTTGATTTGGGCTTATGTCTACTGGTGCGGCCATAGCAAGCCTCTTTTTTTCATTTTTCTTTTGGTTTGTGACTTGAAACTTGCTCCCGTACTCTATATGGTTGTGGCTACTTTATTTATAAAGTGAAGCGAAGGGAAGAGAAGCCTATTTCGGGGTTCAATCTGAACCGCGTGTTTGCAGAAAACTACAGCATGGTTATTCAGGAGGTTAAATCAAAGTTAGCTTCTTTCCAGGATGTAGTATTTAAACACAAGAGTAGGCTTCCAAATTCTGAACCGCATAAAGTGTCCCGAAGAGCTGTTTCTAGTAGCGTGGGACGTCAGCTATGGCTCCTTCAACCTCCTGACGGACTTTGTATCCCTATGACTATATTGCACGAATAAAGAGGCCACTGTTCTCCCAAAAAAAAAGGCACTGGTTATAGGAGTAAAAATTCCGTTTTCACTCCTCTAAACTGCACCTAGCTGAACTCTAAAACGGTTTAGAGGAGTAAAACAAATTCATCGATCGAGCGGCCAAGTACTTTTCTCCCCACAGCCGCCCTCCCAACTCCTCCCAAATCTGCGCCGGTATCCCCACCGCAATCGTAGCCTCACTTCAGCGCCGCAAATTGCTAGATCCTTCCTCCACCGGTCCCCTCCACCAATTCGGAGTGAGAGACAGCGCACATTCTTCCCGATGTGGCACGTCCTCCTCGCAGTACCCCGACCTGCCACCGCAACGGAAGTGCCACTTCGTGCGCCAGTGTGCGTGGGGGGCGGAGATCACCGACCACAACACGCACAAAAGATATGGATTTACACCTTCCATTTGGCGGTGCAAGTGGCGAAGGCGTATGACATCAAGTCGTTGTGCCTCCACAGTGTAGATGCGAAGGTGAACTTCCCGATATGCAGCCCTGATTGGTCGGATGACGATGCTCCGACCGATCGGCACACGCGAGGTTCGGCAGGATAGGGAGGCCCACGAGCGCCTCGAGGCGAAGCGCGCCAACAAGGAGTAAATGATGATGCTCCGCTGCAAATATCGAAGCGTGTCGAGGAGAAGCACCAAGCTTTCAGGCGCTACAAGGCAGGGAAGACCGACGAATCCAAGCCGTCCGGTGAGCCATTTATCGACCTCAGCTCCAACACCAATGACTCAGCGAAGAGATAGGTAGATGAGATCTTTAGTAGAAGTGATGAAGGATTTTAGTTTAGATTTAGGGTGATGTAGTCAATCCTAGTAGTTTAATCAAGTTCAATGTACTAGTTTGAGTCAAATTTATATGAATTTGTTTCAAATTGGTATGAGTTTAAGTTTAAGGAGTGAAGTATTAGGGGTCAGCTAAAAACGATAAGGGGCCAGATACTGAGTGCGGATTTGGAGCACGGGCTACCCAAACCATTCGAAAATGACATTTTGAAGTTCCAAAATATTTTGACCAACAAATCTAGCTGTACAAAATAATGTACTCCAGATTCTGTCTCAACTCGAAATACCCCTTGGTTTGGGCTGCACAAAAATGCCAAATTTGACGTCTAAAGCAGTGAACACTGCAAAATTGAATCCTCAAGATTCTGTCAGATTTTGTTACTTTTGTGAGGCCCATAATATAAGGCATTTCAGGTTGACATTTTGTGGGTTGATAGAGTAAAACATTGAATTTTATGGAACTTTAAAATTGTTTTTTTCAAATTTTGAAAAAATACCGAGCTGCATGTAGCTCGAGCACCAAAGTGAATTCCTGGCCAGATACTCCTCTAAAATGGCCAGATACTCCTGGATCGGCTAGAGATGCCCTTTTAGGTCCGAGTGAATAACAGAAAAGCACTCAACCAGCAGCCACACTCGGTGGGATATCACTGATTAGTCGCCGCTAGCCCAGTACCCTTTCCGAGCTTAACTGTGCAACCGTAGCACCTGGTGTAGTGCTGTTGGAGACCTCTGTATTAACAGTGACCCAAAATATTCAGCATCAGCAGAAGCTTCACCGGGTGCCCAGAACCCCCGGGACGACAGCGTCAATGAAGCCGTCCAGCGTACAAGGCACCCTGCGTCCAACAGAGTGTATCAATAGAGACATACAAGAATTCCACAATAATTTTCGTTACCAGTCGAAGCTGTAACGAGTACTCCTAACTATTTGTGGGACTTGCTAAACCAGGAGAAGCCAAGGCGTAGCGCGGTCGTTGTGCTAGCCCTGCCTCTATATCAACGTCCAGCTACGCACCAAAATTACCACCTGCAAAACCAAGGCGCCAACAGAGGGAACATCGCCTCCAAGGCTTCTGGATACAGGCCAAAACCCCTCTTGCTTGGCCGTTTGGGATGCGTCCATGGCAGCATTGCTTACTCAGAAACGTTCTTGTTTGTTGCACCATATAAAATCAAGCGGGGCAGAGGGGAAACTCTGCAAGCTACCGCAAAGATGCAGCCTCAGCAGCAGCAGCACAGGTCAGCCATGCGGAGGGAGGATCAGAGGGCAAGCGAGATGCCTGCCCATCGGACAGAGAGGGTGGGCGAGGCGGATACCCGGAGAGCGGCGGAGCTGCCACCCCGCCGGATGGAGAGGGCGGGCGAGGCGGACACCCGGAGAGCAGCGGAGTTGCCACCACGCCCGATAGAAACCGTTCGGCGAGCGGCTGAGAAGCCTGCCCATCGGACTGAGAGGGCGGGTGAGGCGGACACCCGGAGAGCGGCAGAGCTGCCACCCCGCCGGACAGAGAGGAAGAAAAGTCTGGAGAGCCTCCTCGACGCACCGGAAGTGCGGGGGAAGCGCAGCGGCCCTGTTCCGGCTGGCGAGAAGGTGGCCAACTTCCCTGGCCAGGGCCTCGAGTTCAAGAACCTGTCCTACAGCGTCATAAAGAAGCAGAAGAAAGATGGGGTCAAGATCAAGAAGGAGGTGTACCTGCTCAATGACATATCTGGGCAGGCTCTCCGGGGCCAGGTCACCGCCATCCTCGGACCCAGCGGTGCTGGCAAGTCCACTTTCCTCGACGCCATTGCTGGAAGGATCGCCAAGGGGAGTCTCGAGGGATCCGTCAGCATCGACGGACGACCTGTAAGATACACAGCCCATTTTTCTGTTGCAGTTTCAGGTACCAGGCAGCAGGGTTCAGAAAAAATAAAAGGAATGATGCACTTTCTTATGCTCTGAATTGAAACTTCTTCAGGTCACCACCAGCTACATGAAGCAAATTTCCTCTTATGTCATGCAAGATGATCAGCTGTTTCCCATGCTTACGGTGCTGGAGACACTTACATTTGCAGCTGAAGTCAGGCTCCCACCATCCCTATCCAGGGCTGAGAAGCTGCAGAGGGTATGGGAACTCATTGAGCAGCTCGGTTTGCAGGTAACCCTTTAGTTCCTCCTATTCTAGCCTTAGGTAGCACAGCCGAAATAAATCATATAGAGAAAGAATGCTAGCATCTCTGCTTCCTAGCTAAAGTTGCGTGAATACAAGCCTTCAGTTTATGCACTGCTTTGCTCACATTCTGAACCTTGTTTGATCACAATTAACATCTACAATGACAATACTAGCTCAGAACTTTCCAGACCTCATGTTTCCCTTTTTCCTGTTAGATATTTTCCCTTATAGTAGTATATTGTAATACTATGCCTTTTCACCCAAAAAGATGTCTCAACTGACAATAGTAGCAACAGGATCACAACCAAACTTTCCCGCGAAAAAAAATATCACAACCAAACCACCCGAGCTTTACTTACTAATCATATTTCTCAAGCAAAAGCTGAAGCAAGTCAGAACAATATTCTAATAATGTTTGTTCTACTGGAACTACATGAAAATTGCACCCGAGAAAATTACCAGATTTTTGACATATACCATACAAAATGCAGACAACAGCTCACACATACATTGGGGATGAAGGCGTAAGAGGGGTCTCTGGTGGGGAACGCCGCAGAGTGTCAATTGGTACAGACATCATCCATAAACCATCCCTGCTATTTCTCGACGAACCAACCTCTGGCCTCGACTCCACTAGTGCATACAGTGTGGTGGAGAAGGTGAAGGATATTGCAAAAGGAGGAAGCATTGTGCTCATGACAATTCATCAACCGTCTTTCAGGATACAGATGCTTCTTGACAGAATTGTCATCCTTGCAAGGTGATACAACTATCCCATTTTATTCAACTTGGTGTTCTTAGAACATGTTTAATTACATACTTTCCGCTGAGGTTGTTAATGGGTAAACAGTTTAAAACCACATTGCACTATGTAATATACCCTTCTAACTAGTTCCAATACTTTATCCAGGGGAAGATTGATCTATCTAGGCAACCCAGTCACACTTCCCACATACCTTGCTGGATTTGGTCGACCAGTACCTGATGGTGAGAACAGCATGGAATACCTACTGGATGTCATCAAGGAGTATGATGAATCAACACTTGGACTTGAGCCTTTGGTTGCTTACCAGAGGGATGGCAGCAAACCCAATGAAGCTGCAAAAACTCCGGTACCAAGAACACCAAGAACACCATATCAGAAGTCAGTGCAGTTCCGACAAATCCAGCTCAAAAGCAACAACCACTTTTCACTTGCAAGCGCAACACCTCATGCTAACCCCTTCTCGAACTTCGAGTCGTACAATATTGATGATGAGGAGGGTGATTTTGACAATTCTCTTGAAAGAAAAACACGAACACCGCTGCATAATATAACCTCAGGCTACCATCCAAGATTAGCTTCAGACTTCTACAAGGATTTCTCCGTCTGGGTTTACAATGGGGTCGCGGGAACACCACAACGGAGGCCTACTTGGACTCCAGCTCGAACGCCATCAAGGACCCCAGTTCCAAGCTACCCACCAAGCCGTGTGACTACGCCACACAGGTCAATTCCCCCATCTCCCCAAGAACCAGTGTTCAAGATAGAAGAGCCAACCTATCAGGAGTACGAGCTTGCTATTGAGCCACTAGATGCACCCGAGGACGGGCCCAAGTTCGCAAATCCTTGGCTCAGGGAAGTCATCGTACTATCTTGGCGTACCGCACTAAATGTTGTGCGCACACCAGAGCTGTTCCTCTCACGTGAGATCGTTCTCACAGTCATGGCACTCATCCTTTCAACACTGTTCCATCGCCTCAGTGCTTCTGATTTCCTAACAATCAACCGCATCCTGAACTTCTACATCTTTGCAGTTTGCCTTGTCTTCTTCTCCTCAAATGATGCAGTTCCAACATTCATCCAGGAGCGCTTCATCTTCATCCGTGAGAGGTCCCACAATGCATACCGTGCTTCATCATATGTGATCTCCTCCCTTATTGTCTATCTCCCGTTCTTCGCCATTCAGGGCTTCACCTTTGCAGTGATCACAAAGTTCATGCTCCATCTGAATAGCAGTTTGCTTTACTTCTGGATCATCCTCTTTGCATCGCTCATAACCACAAATGCGTATGTCATGCTGGTGAGTGCACTTGTTCCAAGCTACATCACTGGCTATGCTGTCGTGATTGCGACAACAGCCCTCTTCTTCCTCACTTGTGGGTTCTTCTTGAAACGATCAAAGATCCCTATTGTCTGGCGTTGGCTTCACTACATCTCTGCAATCAAGTATCCATTTGAGGCATTGCTTGTGAACGAGTTCAAAGGAGGCCACTGCTATGTTGGCCAAGCTAATGAGCTGTCACCGGGACCTCTGGGACAAATCAAGGACAGTGACCTTTTCACAGAACTGCACTTAAACAGAACAATATGCCCCCTGATAGGCCAGGATGTGCTCACAACCATGGATATCACAATGGACAGCATCTGGGTAGATGTTGCAATCCTCCTTGCCTGGGGTGTGCTCTATCGACTCTTCTTCTACGTGGTCCTGAGATTCTACTCCAAGAACGAGAGGAAATAAATAGCTTTCCAGCGAAGGCATACCATATCCATTTATGCCACATCTGTTTGTGTGCATTTGTTATCTTTCTTTTTTGATGGAATACATTTGTTATCTATGCTTAAAACATTCCTAGCAGTTATATCAATGTAAAGGAAAGTTTGTATTCAAAAGCATTGATTGGAAGACAGCATTAAATCATTTTTTATATTGCATTCAGGTATATGTACCTAAGAGCACTTAGTAGTATTTATATACAGGTTGAAAACAAGGCAAACCATTTTTTGATATTACTAGGAAGCTTTGGTCGATTCATGAATTCATCTCTTGGCTGCACAAATTGTTTCGGTGCCCTTACACATAATAAACATTGTACTACATGAAAATAATGTAAATGCAAATTTTACCATGAATACCACACCAACACAAAGGCAACTACCAATTATCATCTCTATTTCTTTATTCCTAGCAGACAATACATCAATTATCAAAGGAAAGACCGAAAGAGATAAGAAGACTGCAATGACATCAACATCAATCATATATTGAATCTATCATAGGAGAAATATTTAAGAGATCAAATGAAGAATGCTCAAGTTATTAACTGTGAAAAGTAATAGTACTATAACATATAAGAACATCGTAGCATGGGCATGAATCTGACTCACACTACTAATGATATAGTTCATTATAGAAATTAGAAAGATAAAAAAAAGATAAAAGATTCTTGTAAGACCAACTTAGTTTGTAACTAAACTTTCAGCATGTAGAATGTCAGAGTTACTTCTTCTGGACCATCAAACTAATGTTACTCTATTATGTGCATATGCATATACCACCACCAAAAAGGCACATACGTGATAAATCAGCATGGAACATACAAACAAGAAAACAACATCGGTCAGATTTCCAACATGTAGGCTAACATTTATTCATAAACATTCTTTATTGAGAGTTTTAAGTCACTTGAAGTACACCATAGAAGTAGCGATAGCTCACTATTTAGGCTGAGCCATACTGCGCAAGCTTCCTTTCAAGACCAGTCTTGTCTGCACCAACAACCTTATCGATCTCTTTGCCGTTTATCACAAAGGAGAATGTTGGGACACTGGTGACATTCCAGCGATGTGCAACATTCCCTAATTCATCGATGTCCACCTTAAGAAAGACGATGTTCCGGTGCTTTTCAGCTAAGCTTTTGTAAACCGGTCCCATGAAACGACATGGCCCACACCACGTTGCAGTGAAATAGAGAATCACAAGCCTAGACAAGCTTGATGCAGCCTTAATTTTTGCTTCAAACTCATTTGACGAGTGGATAGTGATCACATCACCTGGTAAAACACCACAAATATGTATGTATTAGATGCATTAAATTCCAGCGAAAGTAACAATATTGATCACTTCAGTTTGCAGAGAAAACGTGATCCGAGCACAGAACACTAAGGTATATACTCTGTAAGAAAAACTTTGTATATACTACCTTCTAATATTTGTATATAAATGTGTATGGAAAAAACCTAATAAACAAGCATATAACAAACTTACCATCCTTTAGAACAGCAGAAGCAGCAGAAACCTGCGCACGATAATGCATATGAAAACATAAGTATAAAGTAGTTTCTTGAGTTATTAATACAACTAGCACTAAGCATGTGTCTTGCTATGAAAAGTCACAAGAAAACGCAAGGAGATGGACCATGTATATGAGGATTTTCGGAAGAGCCTTGATGTCATGGGATCGTTGTGTGGTTAGTGTATATATTTATTTCGTGTGTTTTTTTTTATGCACTACGTATGAATATAAGAGTGCATTTTGTTTATTGGATGTCTTTTGCATGATTGGTGACCCCAAAAGTGTGGATGGTTGTAGTTGTTTATTCAAGTCATTTGTAAGATGTTGGTCCCACCAATATATATAATAGTGATGGGGGAGTGAATTAAACACTAACTCCAAATTTTATAAGTAGGAAAGATCACAGAAACACCTAACTTGTTTTGAAACGAGTTTCAGTCTTAATGACAAAACATTAAAACTTGAATGAAAACACAGAAGAGACCAGTTTTGTAGAGAGCTTTCACACTTTTATCAACCATTTGGGAAGGTGATTACCTCCTCAGCATGTTTACGCTTTCTTTCAGCGTCAGCTTTTTTCATGTCCCTCTCTTTACGCAAGCGTTCATACTTCTTCTTGTGTTCCTCAATTTTGTGGACATTGGGTTCAACCTGTACATGGAATGCATGTCTGAGACACATTCTTACTTTAAGCAGATGGGGTCTGTGTTCTCCGTACTTTCCTTTTTCTAGGGTAGGTTATGTTAATTATTACCTTCTTAAGCTCTGCGCTAATCTCTTCATCAAAATCCAGTTTTGCTGCCACGTGAAGGTCATGAGCAGCATCTTCCCACTTCCCAAGCATAGCTTTTGCCATCCCTCGTGATTTATATCCTTTAGCAGAATCTGGATTAATCTGAAAGGTGACATTACACACGAAGTAACTCGATTATGGGCGTATATATGGACAGCAATGAGATTTATTATCAAAGAATTGCCAAACCTGTAATGCTACATCTGCATCACGAATTGCTGCATTTGGTTTCTTCATCTTCATAAAAACACCAGCTGCAATAAATTGCATCCAGGATAAGAGCGCGATATAAAGTTTAACATAAAATAAATGATTGTATACATTAATTCTTAATACCCCTGGTTGCATAGAGGATAGCTGAAGTGGGGTTCAGCAAGATGGCCTCCGTCAGGTGCTCGATTGCTTCGTTCAGTTTACCTAATACGCAAAATCCACATTGATTCAATCAAATATCTAAATACGCGGAGAACTTTCAGTGTGGAGCTTCACTGAACTACAAAAATCACACTCCATTCTCTTATATTGTAGATATGCAAAAATTGATTGTTGTACATTCCCATGATAATAATTAGACCTGCTCTCTCACAGCGCATATAACCTTTCCTTCCAGACTATAATAATAATAGTTAAACCTTGCCTTCCGAAAGGGCGTCAACGCCCTTCTTTTTGTACAGCTGTGCCTTATCACGTTTCTCTTCAGAGACTTCAACTGATGGATCTCCCATCTATAAAGGAGAAGGGCAAAGCAACATCATCAATTCTTTGTACCACCAACACAGACCATATGGTTTTATCAAGATCAGACTACTATTCAACAAAAATCCCGACCTTCTGCGGAAGATCATTGTCAGGCTCAACAACTTCCCCTTCCAACTCGACATCTGACTCCATAATCTCATCGTTGAAGCTGCTATCTCCAGCCTTCGCCATGCCTTCTGCCGCCTTCTGCTAAAAAATGTATTTCAGTAAAACTCAACTTATCTCCAAATTCTTGTATGAACAACTTGCAGAGAACTAATTAATAGGACTAATTGCATGTAAACCAAAAATAATAATCTTGCACAGCAACGATGCCCACATCCATTAATAGGACTAATTGCATGTAAACCAAAAATAATAATCTTGCACAGCAACGATGCCCACATCCATTAGTATGTAAGCGGCACACAATGAAGATACCACGAAATATAACCAGAACCCTTGCTCCAAGGCTGCAAACAGAACTAAGAGCATGTCAAGCACAACGAAACAAATAAAAGTAAATCGAGACAGAGAACGAGAGGAGGGGGAAGCAGGTGCTAAAGCTTTGTCGAAGAGGAATCAGAAACACAAGGTATCTCAGATTTTTCCACTAACTCTGGTGGCAACATGATAAGCTATGGTTTTAACTGAGAGAGATCACAAACCTGAGGAGATAGTCCACAAAGAAGGAGAGAGAGGGGTGGTGGAGGAAACAAGGTTTGGAGCGACAGCGATAGATGAGCAACTGCAGCTGGGCCACCCCCGCATCATCCAGACTATCTTCCATCTCTGACCACTTAAAAGTGTAGGAGTTTTTCTCCCAGAAAGGATTGGTGATGGCGATGAACTCTGGGTGACGAGGTCAATAGATTGTGATGGTGATGAACTATGGGTGACAGGGGTCTATGGATTGGGGATGCACTCCGGATTAAGAGGGAGATCCCAGGAGATGTGAATTTAATGCGGTGTAAATGGTGTGTTTCAGTTACATATTATATATTGTAAAATACTTCAGTCATAGAATCGGGTTGAAATCGATTCTCGCTATAAGTGTGTAGATGTTATGCAAAATTAGCATAATAGCCAGATACCATATAGATTTTCCGTACATAAGAGGAGAAGCGTGGACAACGTAACATACTGTTAGGCTGCAGATGATATGATTTGTGATCACATTCAAAGATCCAATTGCTATGAATTATTGTACTAGACTACTGACTGTATATTCCTCTACAAATGCAGTGATATAAAGAGAACCATCTTAGAATTCAATTTGAGCTCTGAGCCAATGATTTTCCCATATAATTAGGTTTGTGTATCTGTACACTTTTATGCTTTGCACATTGAATGGGGCATTGACCATGACTAAACTGCATTCACCTAAGCTATGGTTTTCGCAGAACAAAAAGGGTTGATTGTAGGAAACGGGAGCGCGCCCACCCCACCCCCCACACACGCACATGAAAACGAAGTAAACTAACAGTAACACGGCCATACTCAATACTCCCTCCGTTCTACTAAATCAAAGTCAATTAAACGGGAATGGAGGGAGTAGGCAACAAGGAGAACCTAGTAATCAAAGTTTGCAATCCAGATGTTACAGCCATAGGGTGAACTAGTTCATCGGTTAAAAAAAGAACGCATGAGAATCTGTTCGCGTCGAATTCAATGGGCAGCACACATGTTATGAAGCTGAATCAGACAATCAGTAGCCCGAGTTACCGAATCCGAGATTGGCGGCACAATCAAACATCACGACACTCTGACACTATATCGAAACACATCCTGCTTAGATTTGCACCTCCACAGGAGGATAATTCTAGGCGACACACATCAAGGAGGAGGCAAGGCGCTCACCCGGTCCTTACGACTGCCGAGACGGTGCGGGTAAGAGCTGACCAGGTGCCGCCGCACGGAGCAGTTCCTCGCCGGAGCAACAACCCTAGGTAGACTCGCCCTCACCGCACGCCGCGCCGCCGTAAGAACCAGCTTATAATCGGAGCTCAGGAGTATCCCTTCGCAATCACGGCCGTGCGGTGACAGTTAGTCGCTGGGAGATGTGATGGGCCGTTTAGTCACCAAGCCCATATATCCCAATTTTGGGCCAAACACACCGCACCCAGCTTACGCTTATCTTCGCGATGACAGGAAGCCCAGGATTTCGCGGCCCGGTTTTCTGAAGTTTGAGCACTCAGAGATTATCTATCGTCTGCTTCGACGCATAAAAAAAATAGATTATCGTCTGCCGTAAAGCCTCACAGACAGTCGTTGTTCGGCAAATTTGCTGCATCCTTCATGTACAGGAAGCTGATCACTGAATATTTTTAAGCCAATTTGTTTCTCAAGTCGCTATAAGCAAAGTATTTATATGGTCAAATTTACCCTCGAGTACTGAGCCTTGAACGTGCTAAACATTTTTCTAAAAAAAAAAGAAGCTGCTCGCTGGAAGGGTTAACATAAGAACGTGCGAGTTCGGTCGACGAAAATATTTCGAAAAGAAAAGAACACAAGCAAACCGAAGCAAGATTCACCGAGGAAACCAAAAAATAACAAGCGATCTCATATATGATCAATTACCATTATAAAGCATAACAGAAAACGTCCTGGTGCAAAACAAAAGAACACGCCACCAACTGCTAGTGTTTAAGCAGACTGAAACGGGAATGATGTTTTGGCTCCTGGATGCGTATGCTCCTTTTAATTTAAACTGCAACATTGATATAGTATTTTAGAATGTTAAAAAATTTCAAACGAAAAAATCACATGTACATCTTCACATGCTAAGTGCGCACAAAGTCTTCCCATAAAAAAAACTTATTGTTTGGGCTGTGTAAAAAAGACAAAATTTAGTGCTAAAAATAAGGCTTTTTGTGAGACTTGTTTTGTCTTTCTTACACCGACCACAAAAAATATCGATTTTTCGCGAAACTACACAAACGCACATAGATTGTCGAGATGTACATGCGAAATTTTTTGTTAGAATTTTTTGACAACTAGAAATATGTGTTTTGGGTGGAGGGAGCATTGAATTTCCGGACTGAAACACAATTCTACGGAGAGGACATCTACCAAAGATTTTGTACAAAAGTAACAAACATCAGGACAGAAACAGAAGCGAGCAACAGTCTAACTTCCATCTTTTCCATACAGCGAAAGTGTTACCGAGGGTAACCAATTTGATGGCATGCATCCTTATTGAATCCCAGGCAGTAGTGTTACAGTAAATGACTCAGTGTTCAAGTAGGTTGCAGAAATGGTGACGCAAGCAATTAAGAATAATTATATTTGAAAAAAAAGTATATAACGGAAACAAGATAATAGAGCATACATCCATCCATACATTAAGGAGAGGACCATCTGGCATCCGCCCAGTTTCAGGCAAAACCAGGACCCCAGTTCTAGCTGGTCCAAAGTGATTATCTGAAACCCAGTACTCACCCAGTCATGCTAATAACTAGTAGATCTTAGATTAGATCTTCGTACACATCTTACATAAAAAGCATTTACTGCCGTACAGAAATGTCGCCAGTGATGTAACAGACCAGAAAATGTGCAAGACCAGAAAATGTGCAAGTATGCAACAACAAGCTCTTGTACTGGAGAGCTAGTAAGTTCATAAGACAGAAGAACAAGATTGTGATCCCTGAAATTTGTAGGCCTATAATTTCATACTGCTAAATTAACATATTTCTTTCTGCAATACAACGGAGCAACGGCAAAAAAGAAGAGATAACAATCAAGAGTCTGACAAGTGACAGACAGCTCTCTTGTTAGTTAGGTGGGGTTGCACCAGCTAAACCAGCATTACAGCAAAAACTAACAAACAAGAACACCTCTAAACATGAATAAGAACAGCATCAATAAATCATATGATGACTATCTCTCTGAGTCGATCCCTCCTCTCCGCTGAACGCAAAATCTTTTTACCATTTGCGTCAGTCAACATGGCTGAATCTATGGACACCCGGAGATTATCGGATCAGATATGTAGGTTTGTACTTGGGGACTCTCCACCAAAACTGATGTTTCTGGGCCGCCATACTGACTTATCATGGCTGCTTGACATGGCAATGCCTGTGCATGATGATTTGTTGTTCTCAATGGAGCTCCCAACTGTGTCGCTGCTCTCAATTGGGCTTTTGGCTGATGGATACGGCGAAACGGTTGTCACTCTGTAAAATAAGCATGCACACATGAATATCAGCCCATCAACACAAATGCAAGCGATCGCACATGAATAGGCTACTGTCTGCAAGGATTATTTGTTCTATAACATTCAGAGAGAGTAAATAAGATGAATGCTAAGGTTATAGTACCTTTCTTTCCGTTTCTCCAAGAATCGGGCTAGGGACGCCTTCCGAGCTTGAGGGACAGCTGAAACAAAAACGGACCACCATGAGCATCATATAGTGTACCGATTCAACAGAAAATACAAAACATCATCAAACTAACAGCAGCAGCAGATGCACACAGTGAACATCCATACCTCTTGGCATAATAGCTGCAACAGTGGCAGCGGCAAGTGTGACGGGACGAGTAGGCGGAGGCTGACTTGCAAGAGGCATAACAGGTTGGCCTGAAGATGATAGTGTCACGGGACGAGCAGGCTGATGCTGACTTGTGGGAGGCGCAACAGGTTGGCCTGAAGATGGACGAGTCGACGGAGGCTGACTTGCGAGAGGCATAACAAATTGGGTTGGACATTTAGGGACTGCCGAGTCGATGTTGGAGCTAGAGGCGCTCTTGGGGAGACACGAAGCTTGAGACACGCTGGATATCGGTCTGGAAACGCCTGACGCAGGAGGCGAGAAGCGCTGCTGAGGTAGCATCTGCTTTGTGAGCGAAACCTCGGGTGCTGCAAATTTAGCCGGCGCGAAAAGATTCGCTTCTTGACTGTGAGAAACCTCAGGTGCAGCGACTTTAGCAGGCGCGAAGAAACTTGTCTCCAGACTGCGAGTGACAGCAGCAGGTGCACTTGGAAGAGACCCTCTGCTAGCTAACATCATAAGCTCCTGAGCCTGCAAGGATGAGAAACAATTGTTCAGCTCAGGCAGGACACTGAAATGGCCACGGTAGCATGGAAATGCGCCATCCACGCAAAGAAAGCGTACCTTCTCTGGCGAAACGTTGTTGAACACGTTGACGGAACCGGCGTAGAAGATGGTCAGTTGTGCCATCTTCGGCTTCGGCATGTTTCTGTGCAAGCAACACAGCGTTTCAGTTTAAGTTGTTTTCTTTGGGAGATGTTTCAGTTTAATTATTTTTTGCGAGATATTTCAGTTTCATTTGAGTTTAAAGCATTTGGTCTGTAAATCACCAGCCATAAATAAACAGAGTAAGATAACTACCTTGCATAGACACCGACTCTGGATGGCGCGACCGCCGCCGTGCCGTTCACCGCGAAAGGTGGCTGTTTGAATGTTCCACCAGCAGCGCCGCCGCCATTTGGTAGGCTAGGCGAACTCTGGACCTTGAACATCGGGTTGTTCGGTGATGACCCAGGAATCACTCTAGCACCATTAGTAGCAGCATGCTGCTGGTGGTGGTGGTGTTGTTGACGCTGCTGTTGTTGCAGTTGTTGCTGTGAAGCCGGGCCGCCGTACGCGTCACGCATCGCTGCCGTGTACTGTGGGCTGCCATGGCTCTCGGCACCGAATGATCTCTGCATAACATGCCGAAAACCGAAAAGAATTAACAAGGCAACAGGAATGATGGAGAAATGAAGAGCAGGAGGTCCAGGTACCTGGTGCGTGAGTGCGCGAGCGGCCTGCTGCTTCTGGGCGGCGGAGAACTGGGGCTGCCCCTGGTCCGCCCTGGGCGCCGACCTGAACGACATGACCCCCGGCGCGGCACCGGCGTCGGCCCTGGTGGCGAACGACCAGTCCATCGGCGGCGGTCCTCCTGCTCCGAAGTAAGCTGCGGAAGAACAAGACAATTGGAAATCAGACCCAGACGGCAGCGTACATATAGGAGGATTGGTGGCAGTGGTAGTAGGACATGGAAGCGAGGCGCCAACGGATCCGGTAGCCATCCCCATCCGACCAGCGGAGCAGAGGGTGCCCGAAATCGGGAAACGACGCGCGCGGGCGGCCGGAAAGGTTCGGCGGGTCTGCCCCGGAACAGTAGGTTTCTTGCGGCGCCGGCTCTCAGCCGCATCGGGCGGTACGCGGCAAGGGATCCGCCGAAAGGAATTCGGCAGCCATGCCTGAGGCGGCCGGGAATGAAAAGAAACGCAGAGGGACGTGGGGGAGGAAAAAGGGGGTGCCGGACACGGCATCGTGGTGGCGGTGCGACGACGGGACGAGAGAGCCGGAACCGGAAGGGGCGTGTTCCGCCATCCAGCCATGGCGGGGCGGCCTACCCGTCCCATCCCGGGATTGGGTACGCCGAACACGCCGAAACGGGGGAGGGATTGAGGGAACCGCCGCACATGGACATGGGTGGCCGAAGGAATCAAGAAAGCAGGGGAGAGACGGGGAGGGAGTGTTACCTGTCTCCTTTCTGCCGCCGTCGTCCTCGTCGGCGCGCTGGTGCCCTGCGGCGCCCATGAAGTCCCTCTCCATTCAAACCGGCCGGAGAAAGGGGCCTGCGGATTTGCCTCGGATAGATAGATAGACAGAATAAACCGGCTCACACGCGCGCGCTCAGGCTGTACTGCTGGAGTAGCTCTCTGTCTGAACCTCCTTCCTCTCTCCTCTGCGACGGTGGTGATGACGATGACCGCCCTACCTCTCTCTCTTGTACTAGTACTGTGGTCTGCGGCTGTGCTCACTGTCTGCTCGTTTATTTTTAGATCGGGCGAGAAACAAATCGGGGAAAAGGTGTGGCGAGCACGGCGGTGACCGGATCTGGCCGCGTCGCCATCGGCGACCCACGTGGTCGGGCACGAGCGCGTCCCGCTCCGCGACCCGCGCAGCCACTGACAGCCCGGTCAAGGCTCGCCGCGGACCCCGCGCGTCGGTGAGCTGGGTAGACTGGCCTGGTTTTACGGGAGTTGCTTGGTGGCGACACGCGGCTCGCACGAGCCGAATTAGGTGGGGATCGACCTCGACCTCGTGGTGCTAGCGTTGAACAGTCGCCGTGGCTGACGAGGCGGGCCCCGTACGGCCGGCGGGATTCTCTGCGCGTGGGTCGCCGGGACGGGCACGTGGTCGCGCGGGCCGTGGGGACCGCCGCGTGTTGGACTTTTTCGAGTTTACTATAGTTTACTACTTTTTATATACTCAAAAATAAATAAATAAATGGGATATTGTTCTTTTCGAGATCGAGCGGGGTGAGTGGGGATAAAATAGTTTTAGCGGTTCACGGGAGGTCGATCTCCCTCTCCTCTGCTTTGCTGTGGGGTGGGGTGGCGTGCGGCCTCGGCTTTGTTTAGGGTTTGCGGCCATCAACCATGTGGGCAACATGTGTTTTATATACTCTCCAGATTTGTACCGGTGGAGTTGCTTTGTTTATAGGGTGATGACTGATGAGGGATTTGTTTAGCAAAGTCTTTGTAGTGATTCGGTGATCACTGACCAGCTAGTGACCTAGCTTTGATTTTTGAAAAAGGACCAAAGGTATTCTACCGAGACGACATGTAAAGACGTGTATACCCCCAACCGGAGATCATACTGAGAGCAGCAACAATAGCGTAGCCGGCTATAACAGTTTGCCGCATCATTTATAGTCAATTTGTAGCTATTATGTACAATAGTAAGCTATAAGAATTTAGTATTTTTACAATACATGACCCACATTTTAGTCTCACATATTGCCTACGAGCACGTGCTAGAGCTGGCTATTGCATAAGAGCTCATTTTCCTTCTCTCTCCTAATCTCTCTCCTCCGATTAAGCAAACTTATAATATTTTATCTCTTATAGCCAGTTGGCTGAACCTTATTATACTTGCTCCGAGACATGCCAATCCACACGAGAGCATTTACTTGATCGGCCTCTATGCAAGACATAAATATAAGCAAGGTTAAAATTAATAGTTAAACTTGATCAAATTTGGGACCTAAGAGTACGCACACGTCTAGTAAACTGTGAGAGAGTGAGTAAAATATGTGCATATACCTTATTTAAAATTAAGTAATTTCATAGTATCCTAATTTCCGCGATACAATAGTGTTGAGAAGAAAACGATACTACTACTGTATGTCAGTACCTAACATCCTTCGGTACTGAAAACCTTGTACATAAGGCGCTTTGATGGAATTATTTTGCATTAATTTATATCATTCGGCAACATTACATTCACTCTTTTCCCCCAAAAAAAAGAATGTCATACCGCCTTTGTTACACATTGATCCGCATATATGTTTTGGTCAAAGTCTGCCAAGATATTATTAGTTAGAAAATAAAAACTAATATTATTAGTACGGTAATGAAATGCACTATCATATCATTTTTATTTTATTATTATTATATATATATATTACTCCCTCCGTCCCAAAATATACAGCGTTTAAAGATTAGTCAAAAGTTAAATCTTATTAACTTTGATTAAATATTTAGGAAAAACATCTACATATATGATATTAATGGATACATTAAGAAATATACCTTATGGTGAATCTACTGATATTGATTCAATATTGTAATTGTACATATTTTGTGAATGAAACTTGGTGAAACTTAGAAAAAATTGACCTTTGACTAATCCTTATACGACTTATATTTTGGAACGGAGTAATATTTTACTATGGATAGTTGATCGAAGATTATAAACCTTGACTTCGACCAAACCTTATATACGAATTAATATGGAATAGAGGGGGGTACAAGTTTGATGTTAGGTTTAATTTTCTCATGTCTGATGAAATTTTGTAGAGTGCACAGTCAATATTCCTTATACGAATTAAGTCTATGAAATATTAAGTGATTCTATTTTCTCTAGATATACATGTGAATTTATCAATTATTATAGGGAAGAGGTTATATATGGGATTGAAGTTGATTTGGTGATAAGTTACACCCCTTTTTTTATATGTTTGACCAAAGTTGTATTGTAAAAATTGATATTCGCAAAACGAAACAAATACTCCGTTCAATACATATTATATGGTGTATCAGCTGAAACTGATTTGGTGTGATATTTTTTCCCAGTAAACATGACAAAGCTTAAAAATTCTGGCTTAGGACAAAGCTTCGGAACTTGTTTGATTTGCTGTGTCAAGCTTTACGTGAGAGACCGTGCGAGATTCTCGTCTGCACCACACGATTAACAACTCTAGTGAATCAGAGAAAAAGGTAGAGGCCATGTGGAGCTACAAATACTATACTCCACACTAGTACCAAGAGTTAACATGTTGATCAATTTAAGTATAGTTTCTGCAAGGTGCTCGTCAGCTGATTGGGGTTTAAGAAGTAGAGAACATTGTTTACGTACTTGATTAACTTACGTGATGCAGGTCTGTCTCCCAACGTGGCGACGTCTAATTGGTTGGCAACTATATATGTCGTACTGAAAGTAGTATTATTTAGCGTAGCTTTGTTAAAGAGCTTTCTGCATCCTCCCATGCATGACGCATGTGCTTTCTTCTCTCCAAGCCCTCGATCTTAGAGTTGGCAAAGTGCCAAGTTCTAGTCGCTGAAATAACTTTAAGCAAGTCTTCAAGTCTTGTTTGATCTCCAGCCACTGATTATTCTACCCAAACAAAGTCTTGTTTGATCTCTAGCCACTGATTATTCTACCCAACCCAACTAATCAAATAGTAATATTTTTTTGTTAGTCATATTATCCATCCACATGAAGTGTACAACTAGATACCTACAGTTATATCTAGAAGGTAAAACAACCATAGCAAATGCAAGTCATTAAGACAAGGGACATGTCTAATGAGGACACCTCGTGCCCGTAACAACCGGAGATTTTCAGTTATTGTTTCACAGTGCAATCAATATAGGCAAATTCACCTTGAGATATCAGATTCATATTATTTTCTTGCTAGTAAATTACTACATTCAGCCGATTCTTCTTATCTCATTTAACGCGATCTGCCTCAAACCGACTCGCCTGCACTTGGCACCAATAAGGGCTAGCTAGCAATTGTTGTATTTTATTACGAGTAATATGATAATCTTTTATCTCGGCGGTTCTTCAGTTGATAATTCACATAGATTCCATTGTGTACCATATTTGATACACCAATATGGTGTACTCTGTATATAGTCGTTGTTTCCAACAAATACAACAAATGAGCGCATCAAATACAATCAGCAGGAACTAAAAAAAATAGTTGGTCCTAACAACATCGTGTCGTCCCACAATTTAAAACATGCATGCCATTAATGCTTCGATCCATGATTTAGAATTTTAAAACAAAGGTCCCTGCCACTCGTGAAGAGATTGCACTGACAGTTTCACGATTAAACAAAATATGTGACTTGTTGAAAAGAATATGGGTACGAAATTGATGCAGAGTAGAGGCCGGTGGATGGATTGACCGTGAATATAGTACATTGTGCCAGAGATCGCGAAAATACCCACCATGATCCAATTTAAAACCCTAAGTTTGGATGGATGATTGATGGTGGAGTAGTGTGCCAGCTTAGACTTCATATACTTAATCATACAATTAATTAGAGCATGTACGAATATTTGTTTAAGTTGTTTTAACTAATTCACAAGTCAACGGTATTCATGACACGTACTCCCTCCATATCGGTCTATAAGTTTTACGCAAATATTTAGGTTGTTAATTTGATCAACCTAATACAAAATATATATCGTTAGAAATATTAAATGTTATGTATTTTTTTAATGGTGTAACTTTTTATTATACAATTAATATTACATTAGAAATACACGCAACATCTATAAACCGGAACGAAGGAGATACTTGATTTTCTTATACGAGTATGTGAATTATTTTGGGCGATGTGAAAGCTGTTATTGTTAAGCGCGTGTATTGGGAACATATCGTTGAAGATAGCGTGATTAGATCGATCTGCATACAGCACGTTATTATTATATTTGGCTATGATCTTTTTTTTGCGGGTATTATAGTATTGTGCATGATGCTTGTAGGAATTAACTAGCATCATTGGAGGAAGCATTGTTAATTCATTCCGTGCTGACCGCTGGGGTGCATGCACCAAGCACAAACTTATGAAGCATGGATGGCCAAAGCGTACGTTCTGCGATAGCAACTTTTGAGATTAAGGCCACGGAGTGGTACTCCTGTTACATAATCCTGAATGTATATAGTTGGGAGTTGGGACTATACGAATAGTTCCAAAAACAGACAATAATTGATCCACAGAAGATAAACACTACCAAGAATAGTGCACACATATGTTTTTTCCCTGAAATCAATAATGATTATAGAAAAGTCCAACAAGTCACACCCACATGTATGCATCTGGGTTGTTTGTATATATTGATGGCCCCTGTCACCAGCTTTTATATTTAATGCCGGTTTTGTCTAGATCTATGGACACTTGTCGATCCTCAGGAAGCCCACGGAAGTTTACAAGTAGTGTAACCCATGCATACTGTGTCAACAAATTATCTAAACCATATGTCTAACAGAAAAAAATCACATAAAACAATCCCAAAGACAGAAGGTGCACCATGTAAAATTCCAACTCCAAGGACAGTTCGTCACTGAGAAAAAGGGAACAAATCAAGCCTCGAACAGTGTTCAGTACAAATTCTACATGAACTTGTCATTTTGGCATGTTGGCCATTATCCACGGTTGGATTATTTTCCCTCAATGTATGAATCAAAATATCAAATCTGAATTTGAAATCTCAGCATTGTAGACATTCCATGCGTTAGATTATCCACGACAATATTTTGTTCCGATGGGATAGCTTTGGGAGTGCATCCTAAGCTAAAATAGCACTAGATACACGTTATCAGACCACGCTCACACATGCTCCTTTCATTCACGATTACTTCGTCTTCTGGAATTTATCTTAGAATGAAGTGCATATAAAGAGACACCAAATTAGGAGTTATGATGGTAAACACGAAAAACACCCATCAACTAGGTTTTGCTATATGTGTGTGTCCACGCTTCTACTTCTGACCATGACTGAAGAATTGGCAAATAATTAGCCCAATAGGATTATTGTTGAACACGTATTTGTAAGCACTTTATTTTAAGGATGCGATATTGTAAGTACTCCCTCCAATTCAAATTAAAACGTGTTTGTTGAGTAGATATATCTATATCTAGATAAAGTTGAGTCAATTAATATGAATCAGAGATAGTAAAAGAACACTTCGATAAATGTACAGCGCGGTATGGCCGAAACTCATACTTGAACCCGCCATCAAACAACTATCTAATCCTTAATCGTTCTCTTATATGATATTAGACTTAACTCCAATCATTTTGGTTAGAGACGTGGACACAGATCTGGTGGCACGTGCCATGTGGTGCACAGTATAGGCGGCACGCTGAGAACGACGGGTTGGTGTAGCGCATCCGCAGCGTACGATGCATCGAACGTCGGTTGGGCCATCGCAATAGCTGACAGCAACTCCCGTACGGATGCATGCCAATGTATAGCAATCTTCAGGGCAAGCCATACTATGTCGTTTGCAACTTGCCTTTTGCTCTCAACGATGCATCCGCAGTTAAGTACTTTTGGACAAATTTAACCTTCTCGTGAAGCTAGTGATTTTTTTAAAACGTAAGGTTTGAAAGCCTAACTTTAATAAATTAATAAGGCTAGGAACCGAAATTTTGTCATTGAGTTTGGGAACCAAAATTTTGCAGGCTAGCACCAAGAAATTCGGACGCTTAAGCGAGGTCAATGTCAAAGCCCACATCGGCAAAGAGAAGTGAGCGCCAGTGGCATCGAACCTCTGAAGCCATTCGGTGAGGAAAATCATTGCGCCAACCTTCATAACTTCGATTCTATCCGCATTGGTGCCACTGGCTATACTCGATGCTTAGCAGCATCAACTGCTCCAACAAGCTGCCCTACCGTGTTATCGTGAGAAGTTCTTTGGCCTAAATGAGTCTTTCTCAAATTCTAAACCATTTAATGGTTGCTTCAAAAACTTCAAAAGTTTATATGATCTCTTGTGGTCACGTCACGTTGGATGGCTAGTTTGAGTCACTAGAATTAGCTGTTTTTAGCTAAGGATGGGTCAAAATAGCTAAGAGTCACCCATTTATTTGGCTGCTTCAGTTAGGTCACACCATCCGAAATAGCTAGACTCAAAATTGTCACACTTTGTGAATAGATTGTAAGACCCTCTGTGTTGAAAAGTAACTAGGTTACGCTGTCTTGGATGGCTAGAATCAACGAAAATTAGTCAAACTAATTGGCATATCATGTACATCAGTTAAGTTAAGTCATCCAACATGTTGTGATCAAGATGTGTCGTAGAAGTTTTTTTGAAGTTTTTTTTACCCTGGTTTTTTAAAAGTTTAAATAGCAGTTAGTTTAGAGTTTGAAAAAGGACTAGCTATTTAGGCCAAAAAAAAAACTTTATGTCCTGAGATAAAACTGTTGTTTTCCATCGGTATTTGGGCGTTTATTTCCAAATCATGACTGACACATTCCAGATCTCATAGGAGCAACCACCAGTCCTTCACGTGGTAGACAACTGAAAATAAAAATGTCGAGTCTGACAGCAATGTTTCACCGGACGGACCCACGCCTCTCCAGGACGGTACGGCGCCACGTGACGGCCAGGAACCCGTGTCTTCCCACTTCAGGCAGGTACTCTGTTTCTATAGTTCGTTAACTGTTTATTTTATTTCGTTATAAGCACGCATCTACTATCTATGTGTCCAATATTCATTTCTAGCTAGGCATCCTGTGTGCCCATACTGAGCCGGAATAACGTGCTAATCCAGGCCCGGCCCGCCTGGACCCACCCGTCGCCGTCGTGCGCAAAGCCCCGCTGGAGGACCACGTTTTGAAGAGCTAGACAGCCCTGCATGATCTGCTCCTGCCAGCTGTGTTACTTATCTTCAAAAAACTTGTGTGTAGAGCAACATACTGTACGTTTTCTATACAAAAAAAACTAAGTTTAGTGATCATGTGGAGTAGAGCACGTTGCAGCATTCTTTTCAATCTCGGGTGAAGAATTAATAATGTAATAACACACATATTGATGTACCCCATTTTGAACTTTTCCCCAAAATAATTTAGAATTTGAAAGTACCTTTCAACCATAGCATATCATTATAATCTTAGAGGCCGAGAGCTTGGTGTGATATAATGGTTGAGTGGAGGGGTACAACTCCAACCTGCAAGATTCACATTTACATGTCACACTCCCACATTTACACACATGTAAGTGCATTTTAGTTAATAGAAGTTTCTGCGACCCCATAATCCTCTCGAACTCTGTAACTTGTAGGCAGGTCGTGTCTTATGGAGGCACGCTTGCATGTTTACATTTGTGATTTTCTGTGCACACGTACATAGCTGACTATTTATTCACAAAAGAGTATGCACCGAGAGATAAAAACCACTACTATCTGAAAGCTTCTTTTGTTGAACTTTTTTTTTAGATTTAGTCATTAGAATTTTGAAGCAACGTTCATATTAAGCGGGGTGAGTTGTGTGAGTGTGTGCGTAGAATGCATGATGGTGTCGGTGCATGAACCTATGTTGTACTTCGCAGGGGCATTCGAATGTAAGTTCAGTAGGAAAAATAAACTCAGACCACACATATCTTAATTATTTGAGGATTCCAATCCTTTTCTCTCTCAATTAATCTCTCTCGATAAAATTGATTTCTCCGAAAATGTGGTGCCCTTTCCATCAAACCATTTCAAGACATCACTTCTAGAATTAATTTATGTATTTTAACATATTGAAAAAATCCATCAGACGTGACATCTTATTTGGGTTTCTGATCCTTCCTTTTCGTCCGCAAAGAAACCATAAATGGTTGTGTTGATAAGCATAGCCACCAGAGACAAGCTACATGTCAGTATTGATTTGCTGAGCATGACTGCTTATCTATAGATCTCTTGCGGGTAAGGAGACATCAATGGCAACTGACCTGCGCTCTTGGTAGATCTTTAGTTATTGCAAACCTGTCTCATTAATAAGTCTAATTGGAGATTGCAAGGTGTCGCAACTTTCAAGAAAAGTGAGAGTAAATTGCACGTTAGAGTAAGAATAACAGTATAGCCAACTAGATATAGCCCATTGTTAACTCATCTACTACAAGAGTGATGCTCTATTTATTTTAAAATGCATTTATGATATATTTTATAATTTTATAAAAATTCAAATGAAAAATTTACGTGAGCTGAATTGCTAAGGGTGCACAAAGTCTTTCCATGAAAAGTTGACTTGTTGTTTGGGATGTGTAAATAAGGCAATTTTTAGTGCTAAAAATATGACTTTTTGTGAGACATGTTGTCTTTTTTTACATCCATTATAAAAAAAAATCAGTTTTTCGCGAAACTGTACAAACACACATAAATTGTTGAGATGTAAATGCGATTTTTTTGTTGATTTTTTTGACAATTAGAAATATGTTTTTTGGGTGGAGGGACCATATGCACCCGGGAGCCAAAGTAAATTTCCATCTATAGCTAGTATTATAGTTAATATGTATAATAGGTAGCTATAAAAATATTAATTTGTTAATACATGGCCCACTTTGTAGTATCGCAAAGTGTCTAGGAGCCTGTGTTGCAGACGAGTCTTAACTTAGAGTTTGCTTATCTTCCCTCTCATATTCTTTCTGTTGCAACTAAGCATAAATGTAATATTTAAATTTTTGTAGCCAGCCCACATCTCCTTACTGGATGTAATAGGTGGATCAGCCCCCATCACTGTTTGTGCAGAACCTGGTAGACTATGGAGGGTCCGCGGTGCTACATATGTATTGTCTATGTCTGGCATGATCCATTCCATCGATAGTCGACGACGATTATGCATGGGAGGCATGACTGTCGGTGGAAACCAAGGATGATGGCAATGTCTTTGCATCGTTACGGTCATGAAGGCCTCATTATTGGAGCTCTCGCTTCTCGCTCGGGTTGCTCCGGGGGGAAACCCTAGATCTGGGTCTCTCGAATGAAACAATGGCTACACTCGGTGTTGTTCTCCCTCCCTGGGGCATCGTTTTTTTGGAGCAGGCGTTGCATGGGTTAGAAGGTAGAGTGGCGTGGCATTTAGTGCATCAACGACAGCGGGTCTCGGCTATGGACACGTAATGGTAGATGTGCGTAGGGCAGTAGCACGGTCTGGCATCGTGGTGGCGTACTATAGACCTGCCAAGGCCAATGCGTTGATCCCTCATAAAGACGGGTTTGTGGAAGACAATGGCAACCGCTTTTGCAGCGTGCGCATACGGCGTGAGTTGAGGGTCTTGCTAGACTCTTTTGTGCTTCCGGCTCACCGTTTGATGGCGTGGTAAGACCGTCATAATTAGATGTTGTGCATAAGTGTGAGGTCATGTCACATAATCCCCAGTCATGGCCACCTCCATCATCAAGTTTCTAGAAGTTTTTTGTGAGGCTTTGTTAAATAATATAATAAAAAACAGAGAGAGTGTGCATCATTTTAATGAACATGCCAAGAGTTATAACCTCCTTTTCGGAAAAAAAATGGTATCTACATGTTGCTAGACATGCTGAAGAGGGTCTAAATTTTATAAAGCAGGGTGAAGTTTTTGCTTACAAATAAGGGCACTGTTTTGAAGAAATAAAATAAATGGTGGGAACGAGTATGAAAAAGAATTAGAATGGGTAAATAGTTCTTGTTCAAATATATAACCTACCTCTTTTTATCAGTTTGGGCTTTTTAAAAAAATCAATATGCCGTCCCACCGCCATGGTTTCCCTGTATGTTGCTCCAACTTTAGAAAACTCAACTAGAAGGGATAGCGCAGAAAGAAAAGGAAAGAACCAGATTAGGGCATGTGCAATGGTTGATAAGACTTATCTTATCTTAACCTGCCACGTAGTTTAGATATAACAATAAAACATGATATATAATGGGTCATTTTTAGTCTTATCCTACTAGCCAAATATCCTAAATATTTGGTGAGATGGATTATACTAAAAGATTGTCTCTTAATTAAGAAAAGATAAATCTTTTTTTTTTGACTTTCTCTTTTCTCCACATCAGCGTTTATCCTACGTGAAACTACTAAAATTCACCATTGTACACGTCCTTATTGATTTTAGAATAGCATATATTCGCCGCATATTATATGCCCGAGTGAAATGCTTTGTTGGAAAGATAAGGAGAAGCAACAGTAAAAGTATATAAGACTAGTCACAATGCATATTATCATATAGAAGTATCATGCGTATGATACTACTACATGTTACTATCTCCACAATGCATGGTATCATATACTAGTATCATAGTCTCCATATATTAATTGTTTTGTAGAATCTCAATGCAAATATGTGTACAAGATTTACTTGACATTATTTTTTAGTAGTATGTGCTATGATACGGTATCTACCTATGATACTAGTACACTCTCTCTCATCTTTAATTGCACTGCCACATCAGCATTTTACATGCATGGAATGCATGATACTACCTATGATACTCCCATTGTGGGTAGTCTAAGGCGAACGAAAAGTCGTACGGAAGCTCCTTTAATTCGTGCGTTAGCAAGGTAGGCAGGTAGGCCTTCAGATTTACTATTCACCACAGTGTCCCCAAATCGAGCGTGGTGGTTTCAACGACATCCATCGGTCGACAAAAGAAACAAGCACGTAAACGCGCCAGAGCAACTCGCATATATGCAGGGGTCCATGGCCATGCGGAACGGATCGAGATCTGCGTCCCGTTCGCATTTTACGTCCGACATCCTCCTTCCTTGCTAGACTTTTTTCATGGTTTTGCCTTTTTGTCTTTGCTAGTTTGCTTAACCCTTTCAACAATGTGCATCATAGCCTACCGAATAGCAATGGACCTCTTCGAGATTGATCATGCATGAGTGTAAGCCAAGCTCCCAACATACACTCTAAATGTTTTTTTCCAGCTATTGTTAAGCTCCACGTGCCCCTCCTTTTTTCACCACTACAGGAGAATTGTCGTACGCCGACGGCCAAATGTCGGGGGCGTCAGCACAGGAGCCTCCGGAGCGCGGCGACAAGGATGGCCGTCGGCGTTAAATTGGCCGTCGGTACAGGATGAAGGTGCCGACAGCCACCATCGGCACAGTTTTGGCCGTCGGCACAACATTTTTTTTCCTTTTTTTTTCACTACAGACTTGTGCCGACGGTTATACCGTCGGCATAGCTTTTTTCTATTTCTCCATGGCAGTATTCAAAAAAGCATAACTAAATCATTCTAATTGAGAAAAATAAATATAATATATCAAATTTTGCAGAAAAACAAGATCTACCGTAGAAAAATATAAAAAGTGGAATATTTCAAATACCTAAACAAATCCTCCTAGAAATGAGCTATAATGTTCGAGGATTCATGGCTTTCACACACGCCAAAAAATGGTCTCTCGTGGGTCGGATTAGAAATCCGTGTCCAGGGTATTGCTTACCATCCTAGGGCCCACACACGTGCCAAATATAACCTCGTTTCGGCAAACTATGCCATGCCGAGGCTGATTCCCACCTCATTTCCCCTGAAATCCATAGAACTTCGGGTGTGATAGCCCTTTTCATGAAGGGTTTTTCAAAAAATTGGCATATCCCAGTTTTGACAAACGGAATAGCTACTATGACATATAAAATGACGCCACGAGGCTCCGTGGGATTTTTATGACTTCGTTCAAATTACCATCTAGCCAAAACAGGGCCCCCGAGACATGCGGTATCGTCGTACCGAGCGTGCGGGTGCACCCATTCACGAACAAACTAAACGGCAAAAAATTAGCACACATAATGATGCGTCGTAGAACTAAAAATATTTTTTCCAGAATTTCTGGAGCGACGAATAGTTGACCCCTAGTTCAAATCCGGTCAGTTTCCAGCGGATTCGGCAGGACACCGCCGGAAGCCGCATGGGTTCCCAAAAAGCTAACGCGTGCACATGTCATGTGATAGGTGGTCTACTATCATCGCACGGAGGTTTCACGTCATACTAAAATGCGCCCCATGTAGTTGCTTCACAAATAAAAACCGTTTGGGAACGCTAAAAATGAAAAGATGGTCGCCCGTGGGTCGGATTAGAAATCCGTGTCCGGGGTATTGCTTCCCATCCTAGGGCCCACACACGTGCCAAATATGACCTCATTTCGGCAAACTATGCCGTCCTGAGGCCGTTTCCCCCCTCATTTCCCCTAAAATGCATAGAACTCCGGACGTGATATCTCTTTTCGTGAAGGGTTTTTCAAAATAATTGTCGTATCCCATTTTTGACAAACGGAATAGTAACCATGACATATAAAATGACGCCGTGTGGCTCCGTGGGATTTTTTTTTGACTTCGTTCAAATTGCCATATGGCCAAAGCAGGGCCCCCGGGACATGCGGTATCGCCGTACCGGGCGTGCGGGTGCACCCATTCGCGAACAAACTAAACGGACAAAAATTAGCATATATAATGATGCGTCGTAGAACTAAAAACATTTTTTTCAGAATTTCTGGAGCGACGGATAGTTGACCCCTAGTTCAAATCGGGTCAATTTCCAGCGAATTCGGCAGGACACCGCCGGAAGCCGCATGGGTTCCCAAAAAGCTAACGCGTGCACATGTCATGTGATAGGTGGTGTGTAGGTGGTCTACTATCACCGCACGGAAGTTTCACGTCATACTAAAATGCCCCCCATGTAGGTGCTTCAGACATAAAAACCGTTTGGGCACGCTAAAAATGAAAAGATGGTCGCCTGTGGGTCAGATTAGAAATCCGCATCCGGGGTATTGCTTCCCATCCTAGAGCCCACACACGTGCCAAATATGACCTTATTTTGGCAAACTATGCCATGCCGAGGCCGTTTCCCACCTCATTTTCCCTAAAATTCATAGAACTCAGGACGTGATAGCCCTTTTTCGTGAAGGGTTTGTCAAAATAATTGCCGTATCCCAGTTTTGATAAACGGAATAGTTAATATGACATATAAAATGACGCCGCGTGGCTCCGTGGGATTTTTTGACTTCGTTCAAATTATCATCTGGCCAAAACAGGGCCCCCGGGACATGCGGTATAGCCGTAACGGGCGTGCGGGTGCACCCATTCGCGAACAAACTAAACGGCAAAAAATTAGCACATATAATGATGCGTCGTAGAACTAAAACCATTTATTCCAGAATTTCTGGAGCGACGAATAGTTGACCCCTAGTTTAAATCCGGTCAGTTTCCAGCGGATTCGGCAGGACACCGCCGGAAGCCGCATGGGTTCCCAAAAAGCTAACGCGTGCACATGTCATGTGATAGGTGGTCTACTATCATCGCACGGAGGTTTCACGTCATACTAAAATGCGCCCCATGTAGTTGCTTCACAAATAAAAAACGTTTGGGGACGCTAAAAATGAAAAGATGGTCGCCCGTGGGTTGGATTAGAAATCTGCGTCCGGGGTATTGCTTCCCATCCTAGGACCCACACACGTGCCAAATATGACTTCATTTCGGCAAATTATGCCATGCCGAGGCCGTTTCCCACCTCATTTCCGATAAAGTCAATCAGATTTAAACTAGAGGTACTTGATCTAATCCTCATGATTTTTGGGTAAATTAACTTTCTAGGTTCAAAATATGATATGGATGTCATATTTGTATGCCTCTCATTTTTCTGATCAATTTAGACATATTATTTGCCAAATTCGCATTTACTGATATTAATTAGTCCATATTAAATAAAAAACAAAAAATAAAATCATTTTTTTTTCAAATTCTATATTATTATTATTATTATATATATTCATTGTTGTTTACTTAAGTAATTATTCAGAATTCAAAAATATAGAGGTGTGGCATCACGGCCAAAGGGTTAATATGATTGATATGGTAGTATGAACAACAAGGTGTCATTTCTATCATGGAAGCTCATCCGAAGAGAAACAAGAAGTTAAGCGTGCTTGGGAGGAAGTAGTGTGAGGATGGGTGACCAACTGGGAAGTTTGACTACAAGTGCAATTGACCTAATATTAGGTGTATTAAGTGTGATTATGAAACATTAACAAGTAAAAAAGATTAAGAAGAAAATTGAATTTTTTTTTTCAAAAAACATAATTTGAATATTTTTTCAAAAATAAATTTGAAAATTTTGAAATACTATGCCGACGATGCTACGCCGACAGTCGCCGTCGGCACAGCCTGTGCGGACGGCCTTCCGTGCTGTGCTGGGGGCTGGCGGCCATCGGCAGACTTCAGCTCTCCCGTAGTGCACGTCTTCCTTGTAGAAGCATACATACCTTCTTGTTTCTCAATAAAAGGGGGAAAAGCTTGCTCCAATGTATTAGTTAAAGAAAAGTTTTACAAAAAAGTAAAAGGAGTTTGAATATTACAAAAGCCTAATCTCCCACGACATAATTTCACCCAAATGCGTAGTGAAGTACATTAAAAGGATGTTTGCTAACTATAAAGATTTATTTTAAAAAACTGTGCTTAGGTGAAGAAGAGAGAATATGAGAGAGAAGATAAATGGGCTCAAAGTTACAAGCCAGCTGCAGCATGAATTCTTAACCATAAGGTGGACCATATGTTAAAAAGGTAGTTTATTTAACTAACTATTATACAAGATGCTTATAATTAAGACTGGATATAAATGACATGGCAATGTGCTATGGCCACCAGTTGGCTATATTGTTGTTTTCGCTCTTCGAAATAGCACCTACGATTACCCATAAGCTGGTTTGTTTCTTAATATTGCTTAGGATCACTGCTAGAGGCACATGCTTGCTGCGTTACTAATGTCTACGGGAGCTTCTATTCTTGTAGACAGTGTTGGGCCTTCAAGAGCAGAGGTTTGTAGAACAGCAGCAAGTTTCCCTTAAGTGGATCACCCAAGGTTTATCGAACTCAGGGAGGAAGAGGTCAAAGATATCCCTCTCATGCAAACCTGCAACCACAAAGCAAGAAGTCTCTTGTGTCCCCAACACACCTAATAGGTGCACTAGTTCGGCGAAGAGATAGTGAAATACAGGTGGTATAAATAAGTATGAGCAGTGGCAACGGCACCAGAAAAGTGCTTTGCCCAGACAGTAAACAAGCGTAGTAACGCAGTAGTAACGCAGAAACAAGAACAAGCAGCGATAGCAGTATTTAGGAACAAGGCCTAGGATTAGACTTTCACTAGTGGACACTCTCAACTTTGATCACATAACAGAATAGATAAATGCATACTCTACACTCTCTTGTTGGATGATAAACACCACTAATTGCGTAGGATTACACGAACCCTCAATGCCGGAGTTAACAAGCTCCACAATATTCAATGTTCATATTTAAATAACCTTAGAGTGCATGATAGATCAACACAACTAAACCAAGTACTAACATAGCATGCACACTGTCACCTTCACACTATGTAGGAGGAATAGATCACATCAATACCATCATAGCAATAGTTAACTTCATAATCTACAAGAGATCATAATCATAGCCTACGCCAAGTACTAACACGATGCACACACTGTCACCATTACAATAAAACTACTTTAATAACATCACTAGAGTAGCACATAGATAAATTGTGATACAAAACACATTGCAATCATAAAGAGATATAAATAAGCACTTCACTATGCCATTCATAACAGTGAATAAGTATTCTGTGAAATATAGCCTAAGAGACCCACACGGTGCACACACTGTCACCTTTACACACGTGGGACAAGGAGTCTCCGGAGATCACATAAGTAAAACCCACTTGACTAGCATAATGACATCTAGATTACAAGCATCATCATATGAATCTCAATCATGTAAGGCAGCTCATGAGATTATTGTATTGAAGTACATAGGAGAGAGATGAACCACATAGCTACCGGTACAGCCCCGAGCCTCGATGGAGAACTACTCCCTCCTCATGGGAGACAGCAGCGTTGATGGAGATGGCGGTGGTGTCGATGGAGGAGCCTTCCGGGGCACTTTGCCCGGCGGCGCGGCCGGAGACTCCTGTCCCCGCATCTTGGCTTCGCGATGGCGGCGGCTCGGAAGGTTTCTCGTACCGTGGCTTTTTCGTCTCGTAGTTTTAGGTCGGGACCTTTATAGGCGAAGAGGCGGAGTCGAGAGGCGACGAGGCGGTGACACACTAGGGGCTCGCCGCGCCGCCTCATCCGGGCCCGGTGGCCCCCCTCGCGACTCTCGGGTGTTCGGAAGTTTCGTGGAAAAATAGGATCTGGGCCTTGATTTCGTCCGATTCGAGAATATTTCCTTACTAGGATTTCGGAACCAAAACAGAAAACAGAACTGGCCCTTCGGCATCTCGTCAATAGGTTAGTTAAAACGCATAAATACGACATATAATGTGTATAAAACATGTAGATATCATCAATAATGTGGCATGGAACATAAGAAATTATCGATACGTCGGAGACGTATCAGCATCCCCAAGCTTAGTTCTGCTCGTCCCGAGCGTAAACGATAACAAAGATAATTTCTGGAGTGACATGCCATCATAACCTTGATCATACTATTGTAAGCATATGTAATGAATGCAGCGATCAAAACAATGGTAATGACATGAGTAAACAATGAATCATAAAGCAAAGACTTTTCATGAATAGTACTTCAAGACAAGCATCAATAAGTCTTGCATAAGAGTTAACTCATAAAGCAATAATTCAAAGTAAAGACATTGAAGCAACACAATGGAAGATTAAGTTTCAGCGGTTGCTTTCAACTTGTAACATGTATATCTCAATGATAGTTTGTCAATGTAAAGTAATATAACAAGTGCAATATGCAAGTATGTAGGAATCAATGCACAGTTCACACAAGTGTTTGCTTCTTGAGGTGGAGAGAGATAGGTGAACTGACTCAACATAAAAGTAAAAGAAAGGCCCTTCGCAGAGGAAGCATTGATTGCTATATTTGTGCTAGAGCTTTGGTTTTGAAAACATAAAGAGAGCATAAAAGTAAAATTTTGAGAGGTGTTTGTTGTTGTCAACGAATGGTAGTGGGCACTCTAACCCCCTTGCCAGACAAACCTTCAAAGAGCGGCTCCCATGAATTATTTTTATTTTTGGGTGGCACTCCTTCCAACCTTTCTTTCACAAACCATGGCTAACCGAATCCTGTGCCTGCCAACAATCTCATACCATGAAGGAGTGCCTTTTTATTTTAGTTTTATTATGATGACACCCCACCTTTGCTTTCTCAAGCCATGGCTAACCGAATCCTTCGGGTGCCATCCAACAATCACATACCATGGAGGAGTGTCTATTTAGGTTAATTAATTTGGAACTGGGAATCCCATTGCCAGCTCCTTTTACAAAATTATTGGATAAGCGGATGAAGCCACTAGTCCATTGGTGAAAGTTGCCCAACAAGAATGAAAGGTAAACACCACATACTTCCTCATGAGCTATAAAACATTGACACAAATCAGATGTGATAAATTTTGAATTATTTAAAGGTAGCACTCAAGCAATTTACTTTGGAATGGCGGAGAAATACCATGTAGTAGGTAGGTATGGTGGACACAAATGGCATAGTGGTTGGCTCAAGGATTTTGGATGCATGAGAAGTATTCCCTCTCGATACAAGGCTTAGGCTAGCAAGGTTATTTGAAACAAACACAAGGATGAACCGGTGCAGCAAAACTCACATAAAAGACATATTGTAAACATTATAAGACTCTACACCGTCTTCCTTGTTGTTCAAAACTCAATACTAGAAATTATCTAGACTTTAGAGAGACCAAATATGCAAACCAAATTTAGCAAGCTCTAGGTGTTTCTTCATTAATGGGTGCAAAGTATATGATGCAAGAGCTTAAACATGAGCACAACAATTGCCAAGTATCAAATTATTCAAGACATTTTAGAATTACTACATGTAGCATTTTCCGTTTCCAACCATATAACAATTAACGAAGCAGTTTCAACCTTCGCCATGAACATTAAAAGCTAAGAACACATGTGTTCATATGAACCAGCGGAGCGTGTCTCTCTCCCACACAAGCATGATGGATCAGGTCTTATTCAAACACAAACAAAAATAAAAGCACACATACGCTCCAAGTAAAGTACATAAGATGTGACCGAATAAAAATATAGTTTCAAGAGAAGAAACCTGATAAGTTGTCGATGAAGAAGGGATGCCTTGGGCATCCCAAGCTTAGATGGTTGAGTCTTCTTGAAATATGCAGGGATGAACCACGGGGCATCCCCAAGCTTAGACTTTTCACTCTTCTTGATCATAGTATATCATCCTCCTCTCTTGACCCTTGAAAACTTCCTCCACACCAAACTCGAAACAACTCATTAGAGGGTTAGTGCACAATAAAAATTAACATGTTCAGAGGTGACACAATCATTCTTAACACTTCTGGACATTGCATAAAGCTACTGGACATTAATGGATCAAAGAATTTCATCCAACATAGCAAAAGAGGCAATGCGAAATAAAAGGCAGAATCTGTCAAAACAGAACAGTCCGTAAAGATGGATTTTATTGAGGCACCAGACTTTCTCAAATGAAAATGCTCAAATTGAATGAAAGTTCCGTACATATCTGAGGATCACTCACGTAAATTGGCATATTTTTCTGAGCTACCTACAGAGAGGCAGGTCGAAATTCGTGACAGCAAAGAAATCTGTATCTGCGCAGTAATCCAAATCTAGTATCAACCTTACTATCAAAGACTTTACTTGGCACAACAATGAAATAAAATAAGATAAGGAGAGGTTGCTACAGTAGTAACAACTTCCAAGACACAAATATAAAACAAAGTACTTGATGTCTACGGGAGCTTCTATTCTTGTAGACAGTGTTGGGCCTCCAAGAGCAGAGATTTGTAGAACAGCAGCAAGTTTCCCTTAAGTGGATCACCCAAGGTTTATCGAACTCAGGGAGGAAGAGGTCAAAGATATCCCTCTCATGCAACCCTGCAACCACAAAGCAAGAAGTCTCTTGTGTCCCCAACACACCTAACAGTGCACTAGTTCGGCGAAGAGATAGTGAAATACAGGTGGTATAAATAAGTATGACCAGTGGCAACGGCACCAGAAAAGTGCTTTGCCCAGGACAGTAAACAAGCAGTAGTAACGCAGCAGTAGTAACGCAGTAAAATAGTAAACAAGCAGCGATAGCAGTATTTAGGGACAAGGCCTAGGGATTAGACTTTCACTAGTGGACACTCTCAACTTTGATCACATAACAGAATAGATAAATGCATACTCTACACTCTCTTGTTGGATGATGAACACCACTAATTGCGTAGGACTACACGAACCCTCAATGCGGAAGTTAACAAGCTCCACAATATTCAATGTTCATATTTAAATAACCTTAGAGTGCATGAAAGATCAACACAACTAAACCAAGTACTAACATAGCATGCACACTGTCACCTTCACACTATGTAGGAGGAATAGATCACATCAATACCATCATAGCAATAGTTAACTTCATAATCTACAAGAGATCATAATCATAGCCTACGCCAAGTACTAACACGGATGCACACACTGTCACCATTACACCGTGCAGGAGGATTAAACTACTTTAATAACATCACTAGAGTAGCACATGGATAAATTGTGATACAAAACACATTGCAATCATAAAAGGATATAAATAAGCACTTCACTATGCCATTCATAACAGTGAATAAGTATTCTGTGAAATATAGCCTAAGAGACCCACACGGTGCACACACACTGTCACCTTTACACACGTGGGACAAGGAGTCTCCGGAGATCACATAAGTAAAACCCACTTGACTAGCATAATGACATCTAGATTACAAGCATCATCATATGAATCTCAATCATGTAAGGCAGCTCATGAGATTATTGTATTGAAGTACATAGGAGAGAGATGAACCACATAGCTACCGGTACAGCCCCGAGCCTCGATGGAGAACTACTCCCTCCTCATGGGAGACAGCGTTGATGGAGATGGCGGTGGTGTCGATGGAGGAGCCTCCGGGGCACCCGTCCCGGCGGCGTGCCGGAACGGAGACTCCTGTCCCCCGGATCTTGGCTTCGCGATGGCGGCGGCTGGAAGGTTTCTCGTACCGTGGCTTTTCCGTATCGAGGTTTTAGGTCCAGGGGCTTTATATAGGCGAAGAGGCGGCGTCGAAGGTCGAAGGGGTGACGACACGCGGGGCGCGGCCCCCTTGGCCGCGCGGCCTAGGGTTTGGTGGGCTGTGCCCCTCTCTCGCGGTTCTCGGGTGTTCGGATGCTTCCGGCAAAATAGGAACCGGGCGTTGATTTCATCCAATTCCGAGAATATTTCGTTACTATGATTTCTGAAACCAAAACAGCAGAAAAAGAACGGCACTTCGGCATCTTGTTAATAGGTTAGTTCCGAAAATGCACGAATATGACATAAAATGTGCATATAACATGTAGATATCATCAATAATGTGGCATGGAACATAAGAAATTATCGATACGTCGGAGATGTATCAGCATCCCCAAGCTTAGTTCCTGCTCGTCCCGAGAAGGTAAACGATAACAAAGATAATTTCTGGAGTGACATGCCATCATAAACTTGATCATACTATTGTAAACATATGTAATGAATGCAGCAATCCAAACAATGGTAATGACATGAGTAAACAAATGAATCATAAAGCAAATACTTTTCATGAATAGTACTTCAAGACAAGCATCAATAAGTCTTGCATAAGAGTTAACTCATAAAGCAATAAATTAAAGTAAAGGTATTGAAGCAACACAAAGGAAGATTAAGTTTCAGCGGTTGCTTTCAACTTGTAACATGTATATCTCAATGATAGTTTGTCAATGCAAAGCAATATAACAAGTGCAATATGCAAGTATGTAGGAATCAATGCACAGTTCACACAAGTGTTTGCTTCTTGAGGTGGAGAGAGATAGGTGAACTGACTCAACAAAAAAGTAAAAGAAAGGTCCTTCAAAGAGGAAAGCATTGATTGCTATATTTATGCTAAAGCTTTTATTTTGAAAATATGAAACAATTTTGTGAACGGTAGTAATAAAGCATATGAGTTATGTAAATTATATCTTACAAGTTTCAAGCCTCATGCATAGTATACTAATAGTGCCCGCACCTTGTCCTAATTAGCTTGGACTACCGGATCATCGCAATAGACATGTTTTAACCAAGTGTCACAATGGGGTACCTCCATGCCGCCTGTACAACGGTCTAAGGAGAAAGCTCGCATTTTGGATTTCTCGCTTTTGATTATTCTCAACTTAGACATCCATACCGGGACAACATGGACAACAGATAATGGACTCCTCTTTAATGCATAAGCATGTGGCAACAATTAGTATTCTCATATGAGATTGAGGATATATGTCCAAACTGAAACTTCCACCATGATTCATGGCTTTAGTTAGCGGCCCAATGTTCTTCTCTAACAATATGCATGCTCCAACCATTAAGGTGGTAGATCTCTCTTACTTCAGACAAGACGGACATGCATAGAAACTCACATGATATTCAACAAAGAGTAGTTGATGGCGTCCCCAGAACATGGTTATCGCACAACAAGCAACTTAATAAGAGATAAAGTGCATAAGTACATATTCAATACCACAATAGTTTTTAAGCTATTTGTCCCATGAGCTATATATTGTAAAGGTGAATGATGGAATTTTAAAGGTAGCACTCAAGCAATTTACTTTGGAATGGCGGAGAAATACCATGTAGTAGGTATGTATGGTGGACACAAATGGCATAGTGGTTGGCTCAAGGATTTTGGATGCATGAGAAGTATTCCCTCTCGATACAAGGTTCAGGCTAGCAAGGTTATTTGAAACAAACACAAGGATGAACGGTGCAGCAAAACTCACATAAAAGACATATTGTAAACATTATAAGACTCTACACCGTCTTCCTTGTTGTTCAAAACTCAATACTAGATATTATCTAGACTTTCGAGAGACCAAATATGCAAACCAAATTAGCAAGCTCAAGGTGTTTCTTCATTAATGGGTGCAAAGTATATGATGCAAGAGCTTAAACATGAGCACAACAATTGCCAAGTATCAAATTATTCAAGACATCATACCAATTACTACATGTAGCATTTTCCGTTTCCAACCATATAACAATTAACGAAGCAGTTTCAACCTTCGCCATGAAAAATAAAAGCTAAGAACACATGTGTTCATATGAACCAGCGGAGAGTGTCTCTCTCCCACACAAGCATTTATTCAAACAAAAACAAAAATAAAAGCACACAGACGCTCCAAGTAAAGTACATAAGATGTGGCCGAATAAAAATATAGTTTCAAGAGAAGGAACCTGATAATTTGTCGATGAAGAAGGGGATGCCTTGGGCATCCCAAGCTTAGATGCTTGAGTCTTCTTGAAATATGCAGGTGAACCACCGGGGCATCCCCAAGCTTAGAGCTTTCACTCTCCTTGATCATATTGCGTCATACTCCTCTCTTGATCCTTGAAAACTTCGTCCACACCAAACTCGAAACAACTCATTAGAGGGTTAGTGGACAATAAAAATTAACATGTTCAGAGGTGACACAATCATTCTTAACACTTCTGGACATTGCATAAAGCTACTGGACATTAATGGATCAAAGAAATTCATCCAATATAGCAAAAGAGGCAATGCGAAATAAAAGGCAGAATCTGTCAAAACAGAACAGTCCGTAAAGATGGATTTTATTGAGGCACCAGACTTGCTCAAATGAAAATGCCCAAATTGAATGAAAGTTGCGTACATATCTGAGGATCACGCACGTAAATTGTCTTAATTTTCTGAGCTACCTACAGGAGGCAGGTCGAAATTCGTGACAGCAAAGAAATCTGTAACTGCGAAGTAATCCAAATCTAGTATGAACTTTACTATCAAAGACTTTACTTGGCACAACAAAACACAAAACTAAGATAAGGAGAGGTTGCTACAGTAGTAAACAACTTCCAAGACTCAAATACAAAATAAAAGTACTGTAGCAAAATAGACACATGGGTTATCTCCCAAGAAGTTCTTTCTTTATAGCCATTAAGATGGGCTCAGCAGTTTTAATGATGCACTCGCAGGAAATAGTATTCGAAGCAAAAGAGAGCTTCAAGAGGCAAATTCAAAACAAATTTAAGTCTAACATGCTTCCTATGAAGAGGAATCTTGTACACAAATGAATTCATGAAGAACAAAGTGACAAGCATAAGAGGATAAAACACGAGTAACTTCAAGATTCTCGACATAAAGAGGGGAAACTTAATATTATTAAGATGCATATAACCATATTTCCCTCTCTCATAATAACATCCAGTAGCATCATGAGCAAACTCAACAATATAAGTATCACATAAAACATCTTTATTCACATGCATAAAAGTATCATTACCCTCCACATAAGCATAGTCAATTTTATTGGTAATAGTGGGAGCAAATTCAACAAAGTAGCTATCATTATTATTCTCATCAAGTGTAGGAGGCATAGTATAATCACAACAAAATTTACTCTCCATAGTAGGTGGCACCAAAAGACCACTATCATTATAATCATCATAAATAGGAGGCAAAGTATCATTAAAGAAAATTTTCTCCTCAATGCTTGGGGGACTAAAAAGATCATGAAAACCAGCTTCCCCAAGCTTAGAACTTTCCATATCATTAGCAACAATGGTGTTCAAAGCGTTCATACTAATATTACTACCAGCATGCAAATAAGGTTCCATAGGTTTTTTAATTTTCGCATCAAACCATCCATGTCTTAAATCAGGAAATAGAATAAGAAGCTCATTGTTGTCCATTATGCCAAACTAGTGTAAACAAGAAACAAAAAGATGCAATTGCAGGATCTAAAGGAAATAGCTTCGAGTACTTACAACGGCGAAAATAGCTTAGTAGCCGAGATCCGGAGTGTGAGTACCTTTTACCTTTCCTCCCCGACAACGGCGCGAAAATAGCTTGATGTCTACGGGAGCTTCTATTCTTGTAGACAGTGTTGGGCCTCCAAGAGCAGAGGTTTGTAGAACAGCAGCAAGTTTCCCTTAAGTGGATCACCCAAGGTTTATCGAACTCAGGGAGGAAGAGTTCAAAGATATCCCTCTCATGCAACCCTGCAACCACAAAGCAAGAAGTCTCTTGTGTCCCCAACACACCTAATAGGTGCACTAGTTCGGCGAAGAGATAGTGAAATACATGTGGTATAAATAAGTATGAGCAGTGGCACCAGAAAAAGTGCTTTGCCCAGACAAGAAAAGCGTAGTAACGCAGTAGTAACGGTAAAACAAGAAACAAGCTATAGTATTTAGGGACAAGGCCTAGGATTAGACTTTCACTAGTGGACACTCTCAACTTTGATCACATAGAATAGATAAATGCATACTCTACACTCTCTTGTTGGATGATGAACACCACTAATTGCGTAGGACTACACGAACCCTCAATGCCGGAGTTAACAAGCTCCACAATATTCAATGTTCATATTTAAATAACCTTAGAGTGCATGAAAGATCAACACAACTAAACCAAGTACTAACATAGCATGCACACTGTCACCTTCACACTATGTAGGAGGAATAGATCACATCAATACCATCATAGCAATAGTTAACTTCATAATCTACAAGAGATCATAATCATAGCCTACGCCAAGTACTAACACGGATGCACACACTGTCACCATTACACCGTGCAGGAGGAATAAACTACTTTAATAACATCACTAGAGTAGCACATGGATAAATTGTGATACAAAACACATTGCAATCATAAAGGGATATAAATAAGCACTTCACTATGCCATTCATAACAGTGAATAAGTATTCTGTGAAATATAGCCTAAGAGACCCACACGGTGCACACACTGTCACCTTTACACACGTGGGACAAGGAGTCTCCGGAGATCACATAAGTAAAACCCACTTGACTAGCATAATGACATCTAGATTACAAGCATCATCATATGAATCTCAATCATGTAAGGCAGCTCATGAGATTATTGTATTGAAGTACATAGGAGAGAGATGAACCACATAGTTACCGGTACAGCCCCGAGCCTCGATGGAGAACTACTCCCTCCTCATGGGAGACAGCAGTTGATGGAGATGGCGGTGGTGTTGATGGAGGAGCCTTCCGGGGCACTTCCCGTCCGGCGTGCCGAACAGAGACTCTGTCCCCCGGATCTTGGCTTCGCGATGGCGGCGGCTCCGGAAGGTTTCGTACGTGGCTTTTCCGTATCGAGGTTTTAGGTCCAGGGGCTTTATATAGGCGAAGAGGCGCGGGTCGAAGGGTGACAACACGCTAGGGGGCGCGTCCCCTTGGTCGCGCGGCCTAGGGTTTGGTGGGCCCGTGCTCCCTCTCCGGTTCTCGTGTTGGATGCTTCCGGCAAAATAGGAACCTGGGCGTTGATTTCGTCCAATTCGAGAATATTTCGTTACTAGGATTTCGAAACCAAATGCAAAAACAAGAACCGGCACTTCGGCATCTTGTTAATAGGTTAGTTCCAGAAAATGCATGAATATGACATAAAATGTGCATATAACATGTAGATATCATCAATAATGTGGCATGGAACATAAGAAATTATCGATACGTCGGAGACATATCAGTACTGTAGCAAAATAAACACATGGGTTATCTCCCAAGAAGTTTTTCTTTATAGCCATTAAGATGGGCTCAGCAGTTTTAATGATGCACTCGCAAGAGATAGTATTTGAAGCAAAAGAGAGCATCAAGAGGCAAATTCAAAACAAATTTAAGCCTAACATGCTTCCTATGAAAAGGAATCTTGTAAATAAACAAGTTCATTAGGAGCAAAGTAACAAGCATAGGAAGATAGAACAAGTGTAGCTTCAAAAATTTCAGCACGTAGAGAGGTGTTTTAGTAACATGAAAATTTCTACAACCATATTTTCCTCTCTCATAATAACTTTCAGTAGCAACATGAGCAAACTCAACAATATAACTATCACATAAAGCATTTTTATCATGAGTCTCATGCATAAAAGTATCATTACTCTCCACATAAGCATAATCAGTTTTATTAGTTGTAGTGGGAGCAAATTCAACAAAGTAGCTATCATTATTATTTTCATCATCAAATATAGGAGGCATATTGTAATCATAATCAAATTTATCCTCCATAACAGGTGGTAACAAAAGACTACTATCATTATAATCATCATAAATTGGAGGCAAAGTATCATCAAAGTAAATTTTCTCCTCAATGCTTGGGGGACTAAAAAGATCATGCTCATCAAAACCAGCTTCCCCAAGCTTAGAACTTTCTATATCATTAGCAACAATGGTATTCAAAGTGTTCATACTAATATGTTCCATGGGTTTTTAATTTTCGCATCAAACCATCCATGTCTTAAATCGGAAATAGAATAAGAAGCTCATTGTTGTCCATTATGCCAAACTAGTGTAAACAAGAAACAAAAAGATGCAATTGCAGATCTAAAGGAAATAGCTTTTAGCACACACAACGCGCCAGAAAAGTACTTTTACCTGGGACCGGAGTATGAATGCCTTTACCTTTCCTCCCGCAAGGCCGAAAATAGCTTGATGTCTACGGGAGCTTCTATTCTTGTAGTGTTGGGCCTCCAAGAGCAGAGGTTTGTAGAGCAGCAAGTTTCCCTTAAGTGGATCACCCAAGGTTTATCGAACTCAGGGAGGAAGAGGTCAAAGATATCCCTCTCATGCAACCCTGCAACCACAAAGCAAGAAGTCTCTTGTGTCCCCAACACACCTAACAGGTGCACTAGTTCGGCGAAGAGATAGTGAAATACAGGTGGTATAAATAAGTATGAGGCAAGCAACGGCACAAAAGTGCTTTGCCCAGACAAGAAACAAGCGAGTAACGCAAAGAGTAGTAACGTAAAGAAAGTAAACAAGCAGCGATAGCAGTATTTAGGGACAAGGCCTAGGGATTAGACTTTCACTAGTGGACACTCTCAACTTTGATCACATAACAGAATAGATAAATGCATACTCTACACTCTCTTGTTGGATGATGAACACCACTAATTGCGTAGGATTACACGAACCCTCAATGCCGGAGTTAACAAGCTCCACAATATTCAATGTTCATATTTAAATAACCTTAGAGTGCATGACAGATCAACACAACTAAACCAAGTACTAACATAGCATGCACACTGTCACCTTCACACTATGTAGGAGGAATAGATCACATCAATACCATCATAGCAATAGTTAACTTCATAATCTACAATAGATCATAATCATAGCCTACGCCAAGTACTAACACGGATGCACACACTGTCACCATTACACCGTGCAGAGGAATAAAACTACTTTAATAACATCACTAGAGTAGCACATAGATAAATTGTGATACAAAACACATTGCAATCATAAAGAGATATAAATAAGCACTTCACTATGCCATTCATAACAGTGAATAAGTATTCTGTGAAATATAGCCTAAGAGACCCACACGGTGCACACACTGTCACCTTTACACACGTGGGACAAGGAGTTCCGGAGATCACATAAGTAAAACCCACTTGACTAGCATAATGACATCTAGATTACAAGCATCATCATATGAATCTCAATCATGTAAGGCAGCTCATGAGATTATTGTATTGAAGTACATAGGAGAGAGATGAACCACATAGCTACCGGTACAGCCCCCTCGATGGAGAACTACTCCTCCTCATGGGAGACAGCGTTGATGGAGATGGCGGTGGTGTCGATGGAGGAGCCTTCCGGGGGCACCCCGTCCCGGCGGCGTGCCGAACAGAGACTCTGTCCCCCGGATCTTGGCTTCGCGATGGCGGCGGCTCTGGAAGGTTTCGTACCGTGGCTTTTTCGTCTTGTAGTTTTAGGTCAGGGACCTTTTTATAGGCGAAGAGGCGGAGTCGGAGAGGCGACGAGGCGGTGACACACTAGTGGGGCGCGCCCCTCCGCCGCCTCATCCTCCCAGGGGCCCCTCTGCGACTCTCGTGTTCTGAAGCTTCGTGGAAAAATAGGATTTGGGCCTTGATTTCGTCCGATTCGAGAATATTTCCTTACTAGGATTTAACCAAAAGCAAACAGGTTCGGCATCTCGTCAATAGGTTAGTTCCGGAAAACGCATAAATACGACATATAATGTGTATAAAACATGTAGATATCATCAATAATGTGGCATGGAACATAAGAAATTATCGATACGTCGGAGACGTATCAGTTACGCTTGGGAGTTCCATCCATCCAAATCTCCCAAGAGGTGAGCAAGCCAAGATCCTTGCAAGGGTGAAGCGCATGGAGGCCATTCAAGCCTTTACGAGACCCCAAAGCTGGATAACAAAATGACAATTGACAGAAGAAAAAGGACGAGTTAGCGACCGTTTCTTGGTTTGCCTTCATAGGGGGCACAATCCATGATTCGACCACCCCTCTTTTCGGACCGATCCGCTATTTAAGGGGTGTTTTGCGTTGCAAGCAAAGAAGCAAAGAATTTTGTTTTGGGAGGTGTCCAACCCTTCCAAGCCGATGCCGTCGAGTATCGTCCATTTACCGTTATTTGGAAGGGACCCAAAGCTCCAAACTTTTGATTTGGGTAGAACCAAAGAGAAGCTTTGGTCCAGTTCAACTTTTCCCTGCCCAATTACGACCTATGGGTATATAGCAAAACATGAGAGGCCCTAGCTGCTAGCCTAGCGGTGCACCATCCATCCATGCAGTTGTGTATACTCCGTGAGCATGCCACGTCCATGTCCTCGTGACTTAAGCGCCAAGCAAGGCGGCGAGCACGCGCGCGCGGCGGCCGGCGGTCGACACCGGGCCCTGATCGTGCTCCCCAGCTAGCTACCTATACACCGGGTCATTTTCCGACGATGGACGCCGGTCGACCTCCCGCTGTAAAATTCACGGGAAAAGGCACCACTCCGGCGTTCGTGCGCGCACGCGCATACGGCATACGTACGCTGGACGCAGACGCGCGTACGGACGGGGACCTAGCCCGTCGATGGTGGCCGGAAGTCACAGCTCCACGTGACGGTGGGTGGCCGCAAGTGGGCGGCGGAATCCGTTCCGATCCACCCCCGCCCGTGTCGCGTCGCCGTCGTCTTTGTGCCCCTGCGCTGGCGACGACGACGATCTCGATCGCCCGATCTTTCATCTGATCTCACTTCGCTTTCGCCCACGTTCGCTCGGTTCCCCCGCTCGATCGCCCGGCCCGTGGTCCAGCCAGCCACTCGATCCCCCGAAACCGTGTTGGCCGGGAGAATGCTAGCTCGCCATGCATATTATTCGCGGGGCCGCTCCTCGTCGTTATCGTGGCCAGTTGGCCATTGCCGGCAGGTCGTGTGATTCTCGTTCCTTGGAGCGAAAATTCTTAACTCACCTTCATCTGGGATTCTGGATCGATAAGGCTTGCAAGGATAGATTTGTCCGAGGGCCACATCGTGGTTACTCATCACACTGTCGAGTGTTGGAGGTGCAGCACATGCACTAGCCAGCCAAGCTTAGTCGTCCCTTCATTTTAGAACGATTACTTTCGTTGCGACGATCTCAGAAATCCTGGTGTGATTTTCTAGCCGTCTTATCTAGTTTTCAGTTATTTACTTCGCTGTTCTGGGTTTAGTCAAAGTGATAAGAACTTAGAAAAATATATCATCAACACCTATAATACCAAACATATATAGTATAAAAATATAATTTTTGGCGTTTCTCATACTATAGGTTTTACATTTTAGATATTGCGATTTTTTTAAATAATTCATTAAACTTAACAAAGTTTAACTTTAACCACACCTAGAATGTCTAATTATGAACAACGGTGGGAGTATGTAGTTATAATTATATCGACGAACTAGAACAAAAGGCATCGTATATATCTTCAGAATAAAAGGGATGCCCCCCCGGTTCCCCGATGCTCGTGCACGACGAGCAAAGTCCTACATTTGTGTATGCCCTTTTACATCACTTGCGCAATAAAGCGCGGCACAAAATCTTCTGTCCACAGGTAATGTTTGCACCAAGCGCGTGTGTGCCCCGCTACTAATTGTGCCGGTGTTCATTGAGGAAAGCTCAGTTGCTTGAATAATCAACAAGTTCGATGCTGCTACTCACGTTCTAAAAAGCTCGCGTACGTCATGGCATACATATAAGTTGCATGTGATTGGATGGCAAATAAACTACTGATAATAGCCTAGAGCTAGCTAGATGTTGGCCTAAACGAAGAGTATAGAGAACAGCAAAGTAAAGCTGACTGAAACCCAATAGATTAACTAACCAACTAAAGATATGCGTGCATGATTCGGTCAATGATTTTCTTTTATCTAGCAACCATGCATAATTTATATACCAAATCTACAGGAGCTGCTTGGCGTCACGCTCTGTAAAGCGATCGCCAGAGCCACCGGAAAACGTAAAGAATAGAGCCACTGGAAAAGGTGTGTAGCTACCACTTGGGTAGCAAATCGTCTCTCAACGCTGGTGACATGTTTAACGCGTAAAAGCAATTATACTTGTTGTCCGTTGTCGAGCTATTTTGCGGCACGATAATATTCCTAGGCAAATAGACCACTTGAAGGTGTGCTCTGGTGCCTCCTCCCCACCACCACCACCACTCACCATTGAAGATGAAGGAGTATCGGAAAATCCTAACCGTCTGCAGGGACCAAAGTTTGGAGGGGGTAACACCGAAGCAAAAAATGTCACTCTATTGCGTGCTCTAACATGATTACATCTATAAGCAGCACCTTTGTTTGTCCCATGCAAGTGAATAGTTTTGCCCATAGATTTGCATAGCTACGCAACATCCAACACACGCTTCTAAATCTTTTCTCCGAATTAAAACAATTTAGGATTAGAATAGTACCATCCAACCATATAACATAAACCTAGAGGCCGAGAACAAGGTTTGAAAAGAGAGGTTGAGTGTCGGTGTATAACTCCAACCTCCAGGTTCAAATCTGGATGTCAACACACATGTGCATTTAGTGAGACCCCATAATCTTTTCTCGATCTCTGTCACTTATACTCCATGTTTGTAGGGGAAAAAATGGTCGCCAAGCTTAAGTTGTAATGGATTGTGTTTTATCGTCTTGTTTACTTTTGCAGAAGCATTCCAAAGCCCTTAATTCAGTGGGAAAATAAATTAACCTCAGACCACACATGTTTTAATTATTTGAGGATTCGAATGCACTTCTCTCCCAAGCTTTGTCAATAGAATTGATTTCTCCAAAAAACAAATTGGTGTCCTTTCCCTCAAACCATTTCCAGACGTCACTTCAAGAATTAGTTTATGTATTTTTGAGATATATTGTGAAATCCATCCAAAGTGACATCTTATATCTATAGTTTTCTGATCCTTATTTTCGTCTGAAAAGAGACCATACACATGGTTGTGTAGATAAGCATAGCCACCAGAGACAATCTTCACGTCACTGTTGATTTGGTGAGCATGACTGCTTATCTAGATCTGCGGGTAAGGAGACATGGATGACATCTGACCTGCGCTCTTGGTAGATCTGTAATTATTACAAACTCGCATCTACTATGTTGTTACTACAAGCACAAAATAGTTTTTATCGATTGACTACATACACTAGTGTATCCAAATTTCACTTTGTAAAATTTGGTTGGCATGCATAAAAGCATATTAAAATTCACAACATAATATATTTATCATTACCATCATAAATAAATACTTTTTTACATTATATGTATTCAACTATATAAATATTGAAGTTTGACCGATTAAACCTAAGATACAGTACAGTTTGATAAAGAAGAAGTTTGACTGATTGTCAAATCATTGTATGTTGCGTGGTAAATGGCTAGATAATTAAGTATTTAGGAAGTTTGGAGTGGAATCGGAAGATGTAGCGCATAAAGGAAAAAACTAGTTTAGTGATTTTTGTTAGGATGATCTCCACGTGGTCGAACCCAACGGATCGAGCACGAGCCTTTGACTTCGTCTGCGCCCTGATCAGGGGCACCCAACCTTATCCCTGGTTGGTGGGCCCCTGTCGCCACGCTATATAAAGAGGTGGGGGCCGGACGCACGCGGTACGAGGTTGACCGACGCGCTGCTCGCCCCACCGACAAACCCCTGCCGATCTAGGGTTAGCGCGTGCCGACGGGAAACGCCGCCACCGTCGCCACGACCTCACCCAGGCCACCACCGCCGCCACCATGTCGACATCCTCCGGAAGGTACACCGTCCCCCCCTCTCGATCTCTCTCGCCCTAGTTCGCAGAACACAACAGCTGTAGCTCCTACCCGTAGGATCTATTATAGTCGTTGGCTACTCTAACATTGATATCAGAGCATAGTTGTAGATCTTTTTGGTAGAAAGAAAGACCAAACCCTAAATCGACCCAGTAACCAAAACAGAAAAGGAAAAGTAACCGGCCAGGGCCTCTGGCCGCCGGCAAAGTAAGCGCCGCCGCAAGGCCGCGTCGTTCCTCTCGATCCAGGTGCGCATCGGCAAGCCGAGGCACCGGGAAGAAGAACTACCTTCTCTCCACTTGCTGCTGCGGCGTGTGTGAGACGGGGGCAAAGAAAAGTAAAAAGAAAAAAGAAACCTCACCGGCTTACATATGCGGCTGCTGCTGCTGTTCACGGTCGCCGGCAAAGGAAAGGGCACCACCTCCGGTTATCTTGACGGCGCTGCGCTCACCCGCGGGAGAACGCACTCACCGGCAAGAAAACCAAGGGGGGGGGGCATGTACTGCCTCCATTCTTTGGTCGTCGCGCCGGGATCTAGTGGTGGAGGAAAAAGGGCAAGGGGAGGGGAGTGTCCCCGCCACCTGCTACGCACGCGCAGCGAGCAGCCGCCCACCTACAGCCGCTGCTAGTCATCTCCTCCACCGTAAATCTGTGAGGGTTTCTTCGGTGGGAGGAGGCAGAGAACGAGTGGAGACCGGGCTGCTCTGCCCCGGGCAAATGAAAGAAAAGGGAGGTAGGGCTGTCGAGCCAGCGCAAGGAGCCGCCGAGCGGCGGCGGCGCTGCCTTCGGCGAGCTGCCAGGGCGGGCGCTGCTCCCCTCTGTGCCGCCAGAGAGAGGGTCAGAGAGATGAAAGGGGAAAATGATGGCTAGGGTTAGCGTTTCTGCCTGTTTCGGTACTTTTATACCGACTGAAAATATTGCTGGACCGTCGATCGCATCTGACGGCCAGGAAAGAGCCACGTCGGCGCGCGGGTGGCAAGCCAGAGGCCGTGTTCGGGCCGCGGCGGCAGGCCGCATAGAGGCTGCTAGCTGGACCGCTGGCCGGGTAGCGTGGCAGGCCGCGTGGGTGACGCGGGCCAGGCCGCGTTAGCAGGTAGCACAACGTGCGGACCGCCTTTGCTGGCCGCGTGGGCGCCGTGTTGCTGCGCGCAGCTCGGTGCGTGCGGGGCGCGTGGGCACAGTAGCTGTTTTGTTGTTTTTTTACATAGGCATTTTAGGCAGTTTTTGGGTCATTTTTTGGCCAATTTTTGCCTAGTTTTTTCTGAATAAATAGGATCAACGAAATATTTGTTCAGAAATTAAAAAGTAAAGGATATGCCTCTGAAAAATTCAAAAGTTAAATAGTTTAAACGCACAATTTCCGCTGCAAATAGTAAAAGGAGCATTTTTAAATGCAAAGTGATAGTTAAAATTCAAAGTTGAATAAAAGTGATTATTGTGATAATTATGGTTCTGTTATTTTTGGACCAACGTTATTAATGACATGACCATGTTTTATTGCAATGATATGTGAATTTATCTCTATTTCTGCCCAACGGTGATATAGTTTTTGTTTGCATTAACAGTTGCATGTCTTAATTCGGACCAACGTTGGATTATAATATGTAATTGTACTGTTCTCACTTCTTTGTGGTTTTCAGGAGGGTACTACTTGATGAGTTGCATCAAGGATGTCCCGACCCTAAGAGGGGATTACTACACAAAGTGGAGGAAGAAGGTGGATTTCGCCTTCGTATGTGCTGAGGTGGACTGGTGCTCGACACACGGCAGCCCATAAAGCATGTTGATCCTGTCAAAGATGACAAGGATAATGATGATGCATGTGCTAAAAAGAAAAGGGAGCATGCTCCTGTGGAGATGTCCTACACCTTAGAGAACAGAAAGTGGAAGACTGCCAATAAAAAATGCATGACATTCATAAAGAACACAATTGAGAACGCCATTGTGGGCTCAATTACAGAGTGTGCTTCCGTTGGGGAGTACTTAGAAAATATAAAGAGCCAGTTCACTGGTTCTTCAAAGACATATGCAACCTAACTGTTGAAGCAGCTGGTGACAGAAAAGTACAGTGGAGGTGCACATGGCATCAGGGAGCACATCCTCAGGATGAGCAACCTGGCTGCAAAGCTGAAGCCCATGGATGCTGACCTGGAGCTGAAGCCTGCACTTCTAGTTCACTTGGTAATGGCTTCATTGACATCACAGTTTGACAACTTTGTTGTCAATTACAACATGAACCCTGAAAAACGGGACATTGAAAATACCATTGCCATGCGTGTGCAAGAGGAGGATAGGCTCAAGGCACAGAATGGAGGCTCCATAAATTATGTGAAGGACAATAAGAAAATGACCTTCACACAAAGCAACAATGGCTCTCCTTCTAAGACATATGGAAAAGGCCCAATGCAGCATCATCAGAAGTTCCAGCACAGGCCATTGCCAGTGAACAAAGATCAGTGTCTCCACTGTTAGAAGACTGGGCACTACAAGAAAGACTGCCCTGATTGGCTGAAAGAACTAATGGCAATGAAAGGTAACAATTTAGTTTCCTTTGTAAATGAATCCCTATATACACAGTTTTCGAAATCTACTTGGTGGATTGACTCAGGTGCAACTGTTCATGTTGCAAATTCTTTACAGGGATTTCATTCGACGCGGACTACGAAAGAAAACGAAAGATGCGTTGAAGTCGCGAATGGAATTCAAGCAAAAGTTGAAGCTGTTGGCGACGTCCTCTTGGAGCTAGCTGATGGCTTGACTATTCTGCTTAAAGATGTCTTATTTGTTCCTTCTTTACATAGAAATTTAATAAGTGTATCACGTTTGGATAAAGATAGTTATCAGTGTTATTTTAGACATGACAAACGTGCCATATGGTGTAATAATACTTATGTTGGGGTTGCTTTGCTCCATGATGAGCTTTCTTTATTGTCCTTGCGTGAAAAAGTATTGTCTGTGTGTAAAGTGAATGAGCAAATATCCGCGTCGGAAAAAGAACAAAGAAAAGAAAAAGAACTGATGAATCATCGAAATTATGGCACTGTCGCTTAGGCCATATTTCGAGGGGGAGAATAGAAAGACTCGTTAAAAATGATATTCTTCCTCCATTAGAATTCTCAGACATAGAACAGTGCATCGATTGCATTAAAGGAAAATTTGTAAAGCAAATTAAAAAGGGTGCAAATCGGAGCACAACAACACTAGAAATAATTCACACCGATATATGTGGACAATTTCCTGTGAAAAGTGTGGATGGCCATGATTCATTCATAACATTCAAGGATGATTACTCCCGATATGGTTATATTTATCCAATCAAAGAAAGAACAGAAGCGTTGGATAAATTTAAAATATTCAAAGCTAAAGTTGAAAATCAGCATGATATAAGAATAAAGATAGTCAGATCTGATCGTGGAGGGGAGTACTACAGTCGACATACTCCATATGGCCAAGTCCCTGGACCTTTTGCAAGGTTCTTATAGGAGACTGGAATAGTTTCCCAGTACTCGATGTCGGGCGAACCTCAGTAGAATGGGTAGCTGAAAGGCGCAACCGTACCCTTATGGATATGGTGCGCAGTATGATGAGATATTCCACCCTACCATTGGGATTGTGGATTTGAGGCGTTAAAAACCGCTATTCACATTCTAAACAGAGTACCAAGCAAATCGGTGCCCAAAACACCGTCTGAGCTATGGACAGGGAGAGTGCCTTCTCTAAATATCGCAAAGTTAGATACCAAAACAGTCAGCTGCCATTTTATTGGCTATCCTGAAAAGTCAAAAGGTTATCGTTTCTACTGTCCAGAGAAATACACAAAGTTTGTGGAAACGAGACATGATGTCTTCTTAGAGGACGAAATGATGAGGGGGAGGATGGTAGCTCGGAAAATTGATCTTGAGGAGAAGAGGGTGCACGCACCCAATCCGATGACTCAAGAGCCATTTTTTGCGCTACCATGTGCACCTGCACCGATAATCCCTGCGATTGTGGTGCAAGCGCATGTTGTGACTCCACCCATGACAACTGACATAGGCATCCCCAATGGGCCTGCCGAAGATGGTACCCGGGGTTTACTGAAGGCCCATAACTCGAAGAATAAGAAGATTCGGAAGCCCAAGTTATTATTAAGGAAAGCTGGAGTTGTATTAGGAAGTACTACTTGTAATCTTGCGGGACGGGTTGGAAACCCTCCCGGACTCTGTAACTTGTGTATTATGAATCCCTCGACTCCACCTCCTATATAAGGGGGATTCGAGGGACAAAGAGGGCATCGATTCACTGTTCCACGCAACCCTAGTTTTTACATCGTCGAGTACTTTTCGGCTGAAACCTTCGAGATCTACTTGCCCTCTACTTCCGACTAAAACCCTAGTCTACAATCTGTAGGCATTGATAAGTTAATCCCTTGTCAATTGGCGCCGTCTGTGGGAATTAGAGGTGGCAAGGGTCTGATCTCGATGGCACATTCAAGATCGTCGACTTCGTCAAGTGCAAGCAACACGATGGACATAGGTAAACAGATCGAAACTTGTCTAGTTGATTTTGTTCCTCACCCGCCCTCCCGTTTGGATGCATATGCGTATCTGGAGGAGCCCATGGAGATGACGTTCGGGAAGTTCCACTTCCGCGTCGAGAAAGAAGGAGCGTATCGTCTCGAAATTCCGATCTCGTTGGGATTATCAGTGGTAGATCCCGATTTTTCGAGTTCAGCATCATCAATCGAGTCAGATGACGAGGAAACTTCGTCGCCACGCTTCATCAGCACCATGGCAAGTGAAAAACTCGCCAAGATCTTCAGCGACATGTCTTTCGAGTCATCTGCGGACTCCGATATAAGCGATGACTCAAGCAACATCGACAGCTTCAACTTCATCAACAGATCCACTACTGTTGGAAAGGTCTTCACCAATCTATATGATGGTGTCACCAAATCCGACAAAATTCAAAATCCAAAATATCATCAGATCTATGCAATTGGAGAACCAAGCCGACCAGAACCGGCGACGTCAGAGGCTTTCGACGATGCGGGAAATCCGTATGTCGATCCTGCAAATCTCACGCGAGGTTTGGGAACGAAATATATCGGACCAGGAACACGAGAGATGGTGTGATTTCCGCAGGCAGTGTGGGATCGAGTCGCAAGAGCTATTGATGGTACAGAACCAATGACCATTACGGCAACACCTGAGGAGTTACAAGCGTATCAATATAGGCTTGCGCGTACCCAGGAGGGAGCTCGAGAAGCGAAAATCGAGTTGGGCAGGAGGCAGGAAGCAGCTTCCGCATCAAGCAGGCGAAGGGCAGAGCTAAGCCGAAATTCAGGAACTTCGGGAGATAGTCATAGAGAAGCTCGAAGGAGAGCAAGATCTCGGCTGCAAAATATACCTGAAGCAAAGAGAGAAAACTTAGTTCAAACCCTCGACATGTCTTTTTTGTCAATCGACATGAGAGGAAATATCATTCCCAAAACACCGGAAGCGGGATATATGGCAACGCAAGCTTACATACTAGCGTCCAGGCCACCCCCCGGAGACCCAAGAGAAGTGTTGTATAACATGGCCATGGCAGGATGTGCAGCCATGGGAGAGGCTTTCACAACCACACCTCCCGAAGGAGCTGCAAGTCAAAATAGTCCACGACCCACTGCAGCAGCACCAGGTCCCGAAAGAACAAGTGGAGCAAGAGATACAGCAACACAAGCACGGGTGGACAGAGCACGACAAAATAGAAGGGAACATCAGCATTCCCCAGAGATAGATGACGAGGATATGTGTGGGCTACCTTGATTTACAAGGAGGGTCCAGAAAACCTGAGTTCCTTCAGGGTTTAAATTACCTGATAATTTCAAAAAATTTGACGGCCTGCAAGATCCCGAGGATTGGCTAGTCGATTACCTCGAGACGGTGAAACTGATAGGTGGAACCAGAGCAACAGCCATGCAGAGCATTCAAGTACACCTAAGTGGAGCCGCAAGATCTTGGATCAAGAAGCTTCCTCCAGGTTCTATCGACAGCTGGGATAGTTTTGAGGATATATTCGTCAAGAATTTCCGATCTACTTGCAAAAAACCAGCATCACTAGAGGAGCTGAGGTTGTGTAGACAAAAGCATGATGAATCAATGAGAAAATACATCCAGAGGTGGAACATCATCAAAAACTCGGCAGAGAACATATCCGACGAGAGAGCAATAGATGGGTTCGTAGCGGGAATTCGACGAGGAGATTTTGTCAAAGACTTGGGCAGAACATACCCTAGGACAGTGTCAGCATTAATGGAGATAGCAAACAGATGGGCGGATGGAGAAGATGTTGTTCACAATAAGCGACATAGGTCACCAGAGGAGGACCGCAGCCAAAATTTTCAAAATAGACGACGATTTTCTCGGCAGTTTTCGAGTTATGATGCTCCTGGCCAAATATCGGCTGGTTTCTGATGGCGTGTATTTCACACGTTCGTTGGGGAACCCCAAGAGGAAGGTATGATGCGCACAGCAGCAAGTTTTCCCTCAGAAAGAAACCAAGGTTTATCGAACCAGGAGGAGCCAAGAAGCACGTTGAAGGTTGATGGCGGCGGGATGTAGTGCGGCGCAACACCAGGGATTCCGGCGCCAACGTGGAACCTGCACAACACAACCAAAGTACTTTGCCCCAACGAAACAGTGAGGTTGTCAATCTCACCGGCTTGCTGTAACAAAGGATTAACCGAATTGTGTGGACGATGATTGTTTGCAAGAAAACAGAAACAAGTATTGCAGCAGATTTGTATTTCAGTATAAAAGAATGGACCGGGGTCCACAGTTCACTAGAGGTGTCTCTCCCATAAGATAAAAGCATGTTGGGTGAACAAATTACAGCGGGCAATTGACAAATAGAGAGGGCATAACAATGCACATACATGTCATGATAAGTATAGTGAGATTTAATTGGGCATTACGACAAAGTACATAGACCGCCATCCAACTGCATCTATGCCTAAAAAGTCCACCTTCAGGTTATCGTCCGAACCCCTTCCAGTATTAAGTTAAGGACAATTGCATTAAGTATGGTGCGTAATGTAATCAATAACTACATCCTCGGACATAGCATCAATGTTTTATCCCTAGTGGCAACAGCACAGCACAACCTTAGAACTTTCTGTCACTGTCCTAGGTGTCAATGCAGGCATGAACCCACTATCGAGCATAAATACTCCCTCTTGGAGTTACTAGCACCAACTTGGCCAGAGCCTCTACTAATAACGGAGAGCATGCAAGATCATAAACAACACATATGCAATAACTTGATAATTAACATAACATGGTATTCTCTATCCATCGGATCCCGACAAACACAACATAGAGTATTATAGATGATCTGATCATGTTAGGCAGCTCACAAGATCCAACAATGAAGCACAATGAGGAGAAGACAACCATCTAGCTACTGCTATGGACCCATAGTCCAGGGGTGAACTACTCACTCATCACTCCGGAGGCGACCATGGCGGTGTAGAGTCCTCCCGGGAGATGAATCCCCTCTCCGGCGGGTGCCGGAGGAGATCTCCAATCCCCCGAGATGGGATTGGCGGCGTCTCCTGGAAGGTTTTCCGTATCGGTTTTTCGCATCGTGGGTTTCGCGACGGAGGCTTTAAGTAGGCGGCAGAGTCGGAGGGCTGACGAGGGCCCACACCATAGGGCGGCGCGGGCCCCCTCGCCGCGCGCCGTGGTGTCGCCACCTCGTGGCCCCACTTCGTATGCTCTTCGGTCTTCGGAAGGTTCGTGGCAAAATAGGCCCCTGGGTCTTGATTTCGTCCAATTCCGAGAATATTTCGTTACTAGGATTTCTGAAACCAAAACAGCAGAAAACAGGAATGGCACTTCGGCATCTTGTTAATAGGTTAGTTCAGAAAATGCACGAATATGACATAAAATGTGCATAAAACATGTAGGTATCATCAATAATATGGCATGGAACATAAGAAATTATCGATACGGAGACGTATCAAGCATCCCCAAGCTTAGTTCTGCTCGTCCCGAGCAGGTAAAACGATAACAAAGATAATTTCTGAAGTGACATGCCATCATAACCTTGATCATACTATTTTTAAACATATGTAATGAATGCAGCGATCAAAACAATGGTAATGACATGAGTAAACAAGTGAATCATAAGGCAAAGACTTTTCATGAATAGTACTTCAAGACAAGCGTCAATAAGTCTTGCATAAGAGTTAACTCATAAAGCAATAAATCAAAGTAAAGGCATTGAAGCAACACAAAGGAAGATTAAGTTTCAGCGGTTGCTTTCAACTTGTAACATGTATATCTCATGGATAATTGTCAACATAGAGTAATATAACAAGTACGATATGCAAGTATGTAGGAATCAATGCATAGTTCACACAAGTGTTTGCTTCTTGAGGGGGAGAGAGATAGGTGAACTGACTCAACATAAAAGTAAAGAGAATGGTCCTTCAAAGAGGAAAGCATCGATTGCTATATTTGTGCTAGAGCTTTTATTTTGAAAACATGAAACAATTTTGTCAACGGTAGTAATAAAGCATATGAGTTATGTAAATTATATCTTACAAGTTGCAAGCCTCATGCATAGTATACTAATAGTGCCCGCACCTTGTCCTAATTAGCTTGGACTACCGGATCTTTGCAATGCACATGTTTTAACCAAGTGTCACAATGGGGTACCTCCATGCCGCATGTACAAAGGTCTAAGGAGAAAGCTCGCATTTTGGATTTCTCGCTTTTGATTATTCTCAACTTAGACATCCATACCGGGACAACATGGACAACAGATAATGGACTCCTCTTTAATGCATAAGCATGTGGCAACAATTATTATTCTCATATGAGATTGAGGATATATGTCCAAAACTGAAACTTCCACCATGATTCATGGCTTTAGTTAGCGGCCCAATGTTCTTCTCTAACAATATGCATGCTCCAACCATAAAGGTGGTAGATCTCTCTTACTTCAGACAAGACGGACATGCATAGCAACTCACATGATATTCAACAAAGAATAGTTGATGGCGTCCCCAGAAGCATGGTTATCGCACAACAAGCAACTTAATAGAGATAAAGTGCATAAGTACATATTCAATACCACAATAGTTTTTAAGCTATTTGTCCCATGAGCTATATATTGCAAAGGTGAATGATGGAATTTTAAAGGTAGCACTCAAGCAATTTACTTTGGAATGGCGGAGAAATACCATGTAGTAGGTAGGTATGGTGGACACAAATAGCATAGTGGTTGGCTCAAGGATTTTGGATGCATGAGAAGTATTCCCTCTCGATACAAGGTTTAGGCTAGCAAGGTTATTTGAAACAAACACAAGGATGAACGGTGCAGCAAAACTCACATAAAAGACATATTGTAAACATCATAAGACTCTACACCGTCTTTCTTGTTGTTCAAAACTCAATACTAGATATTATCTAGACTCTAGAGAAACCAAATATGCAAACCAAATTAGCAAGCTCTAAGTGTTTCTTCATTAATGGGTGCAAAGTATATGATGCAAGAGCTTAAACATGAGCACAACAATTGCCAAGTATCAAATTATCCAAGACATTTTAGAATTACTACATGTAGTATTTTCCAATTCCAACCATATAACAATTTAACGAAGAAGAAACTTCGCCATGAATACTATGAGTAAAGCCTAAGGACATACTTGTCCATATGCTACAGCGGAGCGTGTCTCTCTCCCATAAAGTGAATGCTAGGATCCATTTTATTCAAACAAAATAAAAAACAAAAACAAACCGACGCTCCAAGCAAAGTGCATAAGATGTGACGGAATAAAAATATAGTTTCAGGGGAGGAACCTGATAATGTTGTCGATGAAGAAGGGGATGCCTTGGGCATCCCCAAGCTTAGACGCTTGAGTCTTCTTATAATATGCAGGGGTGAACCACCGGGGCATCCCCAAGCTTAGAGCTTTCACTCTCCTTGATCATATTGCATCATACTCCTCTCTTGATCCTTGAAAACTTGCTCCACACCAAACTCGAAACAACTCATTAGAGGGTTAGTGCACAATAAAAATTAACATGTTCAGAGGTGACACAATCATTCTTAACACTTCTGGACATTGCATAAAGCTACTGGACATTAATGGATCAAAGAAATTCATCCAACATAGCAAAAGAGGCAATGCGAAATAAAAGGCAGAATCTGTCAAAACAGAACAGTCCGTAAAGATGGATTTTATTAGGCCACCAGACTTGCTCAAATGAAAATGCTCAAATTGAATGAAAGTTGCGTACATATCTGAGGATCATGCACGTAAATTGGCTTAATTTTCTGAGCTACCTACAGGGAGGTAGACCCAGATTCGTGACAGCAAAGAAATCTGGAACTGCGCAGTAATCCAAATCTAGTACTTACTTTACTATCAAAGACTTTACTTGGCACAACAAAACATAAAACTAAGATAAGGAGAGGTTGCTACAGTAGTAAACAACTTCCAAGACTCAAATATAAAACAAAAATACTGTAGTAAAAACATGGGTTGTCTCCCATAAGCACTTTTCTTTAACGCCTTTCTAGGCGCAGAAAGTGTATATCAAGTAACATCAAGAGACGAAGCATCAACATCATAATTTGTTATAATAATAGAATCATAAGGTAACTTCATTCTCTTTCTAGGGAAGTGTTCCATACCTTTCTTGAGAGGAAATTGATATTTAATATTACCTTCCTTCATATCAATAGTAGCACCAACGGTTCGAAGAAAAGGTCTTCCCAATATAATGGGGCAAGATGCATTGCATTCAATATCGAAGACAACAAAATCAACGGGGATAAGGTTATTGTTAACCATAATATGAACATTATCAACTCTCCCCAAAGGTTTCTTTTTAGCATTATCAGCGAGATTAACATCCAGATAACATTTTTCAATGGTGGCAAGTCAAGCATATCATAAACTTTTTTAGGCATAACAGAAATACTTGCACCAAGAGCACATAAAGCATTACAATCAAAATCTTTGACTCTCATTTTAATGATGGGCTCCCAACCATCCTCTAGCTTTCTAGGAATATAAGTTTCAAGTTTCAGTTTCTCTTCTCTAGCTTTTATGAGAGCATTTGTAATATGTTTTGTGAAAGCCAAGTTTAGCGCTAGCATTGGGACTCTTAGCAAGTTTTTGTAAGAACTTTATAACTTCAGAGATGTGGCAATCATCAAAATCTAAATCATTACAATTTAAAGCAATGGGATTATCATCCCCAAGGTTGGAAAAAATTTCAGCAGTTTTATCACAAGCAGTTTCAGCAGTTTCAGGCAATTTTGCGCGCTTTGCACTAGGAGTAGAAGCATTGCCAACACCAATTATTTTACCATTGATAGTAGGAGGTGCAGCAACATATGAATCATTAGCATTGCTAGTGGTGGTAATAGTCCAAACTTTAGCTACATTTTCCTCTTTAGCTAGTTTTTCATTTTCTTCTCTATCCCACCTAGCACGCAGTTCAGCCATTAATCTTATATTCTCATTAATTCTAACTTGGATGGCATTTGCTGTAGTAACAATTTTATTTTCAATATCCCTATTAGGCATAACTTTCGATTTCAAAAGATCAACATCAGAGGCAAGACTATCAACTCTAGAAGCGAGAATATCAATTTTATTGAGCTTTTCCTCAACAGATTTGTTAAAGGCAGTTTGTGTACTAATAAATTCTTTAAGCATGGCTTCAAGTCCAGGGTGTATTCCTATTATTGTTGTAAGAATTCCCATAAGAATTAGCATAACCGTTACCATTATTATAAGGATATGGCCTATAGTTATTACTAGAATTGTTCCGATAAGCATTGTTGTTGAAATTATTATTTTTAATGAAGTTTACATCAACATGTTCTTCTTGGGCAACCAATGAAGCTAAAGAACATTATTAGGATCAACATTAGTCCTATCATTCACAAGCATAGACATAATAGCATCAATCTTATCATTCAAGGAAGAGGATTCTTCAACAGAATTTACCTTCTTACCTTGTGGAGCTCTTTCCGTGTGCCATTCAGAGTAATTAACCATCATATTATCAAGAAGCTTTGTTGCTTCACCAAGAGTGATGGACATAAAGGTACCTCCAGCAGCTGAATCCAATAAATTCCGCGAAGAAAAATTTAGTCCTGCATAGAAGGTTTGGATGATCATCCAAGTAGTCAGTCCATGGGTTGGGCAATTTTTAACCAGAGATTTCATTCTTTCCCAAGCTTGAGCAACATGTTCATTATCCAATTGTTTAAAATTCATTATGCTACTCCTCAAAGATATAATTTTAGCAGAGGGATAATATCTACCAATAAAAGCATCCTTGCATTTAGTCCAGGAATCAATACTATTCTTAGGCAGAGATAGCAACCAATCTTTAGCTCTTCCTCTTAATGAGAAAGGAAACAATTTTAATTTTATAATGTCACCATCTACATCTTTATATTTTTGCATTTCACACAATTCAACAAAATTATTGAGATGGGCAGCATCATCATCAGAACTAACACCAGAAAATTGCTCTCGCATAACAAGATTTAGTAAAGCAGGTTTAATTTCAAAGAATTCTGCTGTAGTAGCAGGTGGAGCAATAGGTGTGCATAGGAAATCATTATTATTTGTGCTAGTGAAGTCACACAACTTAGTATTTTCAGGGGTGGCCATTTTAGCAGTAGTAAATAAAGCAAACTAGATGAAGTAAATGCAAGTATACTAATTTTTTTGTGTTTTTGATATAGCAAACAAGACAGTAAATAAAGTAAAGCTAGCAACTAATTTTTTTGTGTTTTGATATAATGCAGCAAACAAAGTAGTAAATAAAATAAAGCAAGACAAAAACAAAGTAAAGAGATTGAGAAGTGGAGACTCCCTTGCAGTGTCTTGATCTCCGCAACGGCGCCGTAAAATATGCTTGATGGCGTGTATTTCACACGTTCGTTGGGGAACCCCAAGAGGAAGGTATGATGCGCACAGCAGCAAGTTTCCCTCAGAAAAAACCAAGGTTTATCGAACCAGTAGGAGCCAAGAAGCACGTTGAAGGTTGATGGCGGCGGGATGTAGTGCGGCGCAACACCAGGGATTCCGGCGCCAACGTGGAACCTGCACAACACAACCAAAGTACTTTGCCCCAACGAAACAGGAGGTTGTCAATCTCACCGGCTTGCTGTAACAAAGGATTAACCGAATTGTGTGGAAGATGATTGTTTGCAAGAAAACAAAAAACAAGTATTGCAGTAGATTTGTATTTCAGATAAAAGAATGGACCGGGGTCCACAGCTCACTAGAGGTGTCTCTCCCATAAGATAAAAGCATGTTGGGTGAACAAATTACAGTCGGGCAATTGACAAATAGAGAGGGCATAACAATGCACATACATGTCATGATAAGTATAGTGAGATTTAATTGGGCATTACGATAAAGTACATAGACCGCCATCCAACTGCATCTATGCCTAAAAAGTCCACCTTCATGTTATCGTCCGAACCCCTTCCAGTATTAAGTTGCTAAGCAACAGACAATTGCATTAAGTATGGTGCGTAATGTAATCAATAACTACATCCTCGGACATAGCATCAATGTTTTATCCCTAGTGGCAACAGCACATCCACAACCTTAGAACTTTCTGTCACTGTTGTCAATGAATGCATGAACCCACTATCGAGCATAAATACTCCCTCTTGGAGTTACTAGCATCAACTTGGCCAGAGCCTCTACTAATAACGGAGAGCATGCAAGATCATAAACAACACATATGCAATAACTTGATAATTAACATAACATGGTATTCTCTATCCATCGGATCCCGACAAACACAACATAGAGTATTACAGATAGATGATCTTGATCATGTTAGGCAGCTCACAAGATCCAACAATGAAGCACAATGAGGAGAAGACAACCATCTAGCTACTGCTATGGACCCATAGTCCAGGGGTGAACTACTCACTCATCACTCCGGAGGCGACCATGGCGGTGTAGAGTCCTCCGGAGATGAATCCCCTCTCCGGCAGGTGCCGGAGGCGATCTCCTGAATCCCCCGAGATGGGATTGGCGGCGGCGGCGTCTCTGGAAGGTTTTCCGTATCGTGTTTTTCGCATCAGGGGTTTCGCGACGGAGGCTTTAAGTAGGCGGAAGGGCAGAGTAGGAGGGCTGACGAGGGGCCCACACCATAGGGCAGCGCGGGCCCCCCTCTGGCCGCGCCGCCTTGTGGTGTCGCCACCTCGTGGCCCCACTTCGTATGCTCTTCGATCTTCTGGAAGGTTCGTGGCAAAATAGGCCCCTGGGTCTTGATTTCGTCCAATTCCGAGAATATTTCGTTACTAGGATTTCTGAAACCAAAAACAGCAGAAAACAAGAACGGCACTTCGGCATCTTGTTAATAGGTTAGTTCCGAAAATGCACGAATATGACATAAAATGTGCATAAAACATGTAGGTATCATCAATAATATGGCATGGAACATAAGAAATTATCGATACGTCGGAGACGTATCAGTTTCCGAGGAAATACTGGAGGAAACAGTCGAGATGATTATCAAAGGAGTAGCGAGCAGCGAGGCGACAATAGAGATGATTCTTGGAATAACGGGAAAAATAGTGGACCAAGGTTTCAAAGACCTTTTGTATCGCCCGAGGATATGATGAACGGGCCATGTCAGATGCATTTTTATCTTGACAGCAACGGGAAGAGACAGTCATGACATCTGCAGAAGGACTGTCGAAACTTTCAAGCGATGTTGAGATTTGCAGGGCAAGCTACTGCTCAAGCAACGCACAGAAATCCCCAGGGGCCAAGGAGTGAGATCCACCTTCCACCTCCTCCCGCAATTACGGACGAAAATCGGCACCAGCTTAGAATAGCGGCAGCACCACACCCACTTCCATATGTTGATCCTAACTCCAATGGCGCGGTCTCGATGATTCTGAAGGCTAGGCCGTCTAATAGGGCTCAGAAAGTAATCTCGCGACAAGTGTTCATGGCAGAGAAGATGCCTCCACTAACGATTGAGTACCTAAATTGGTCGGGATAGGACATTGGCTTCACCATAGCGGATCACCCGCAGCAAGTTTCTCGACGAGGGCAGTCAGCACTTGTTTTGCCAGCAGTGATCGCAGGATTCGACGTATCTCGAGTATTCATAGATGGAGGGAGCAGCCTAAACCTTATGTATGCAGATACACTAAGGAAGATGAACATATCCCTGGCAAACTTAAAACCAACCGGCACGCGTTTCCATGGTATCACGCCAGAGAAGCCAAGTTATCCATTGGGGAAGATCAATCTCGAAGTTCAGTTTGGGACCCGAGAAAACTACAGGATAGAAAGACTGGAGTTTGAAGTTGTGGATTTCCCGTCGCAATATCACGCTTTGTTGGGACGACCAGCATATGCCAGGTTTATGGCGGTACCACATTATACGTACCTGTTGTGGAGGTTACCAGGACCTAAGGGACCAATTACAGTCAAAGGAAGCTTCGCTAGTCGATAAATGCGACAAGGATTTTCATCGACTGTCAGAAACTTTCGGCATGCAAGCAGAATATATGTCAAGGCTAACAACTGATTATGAGGTGTTTCCAGATGTAGGAAGGCCTCTCAGGGAGCCAACATTTAACACTACGAAAAATTCCAAGGAGGTGCAGATCCACCCGACAGATCCAAAGAAAACAACGTCCATCGCCACAAAATGGACCTCGCATAGGAAAGCGCGCTAGTCGAGTTCCTCCGTGAGCACTGGAAAATCTTCGCATGGTGTCCAGGTGACATGCCAGGAGTACCCAGGGAACTTGCCGAGCACCACTTAAACTTGGATCCATTAGCGAGACCAATCAAACAACCTTTTCGGCATTTTTCGGAACCAAACCGCAAAGCCATGCTGTCAGAGATAGATCGACTCAGAGAGGCTGGTTTTATCAAAGAGCTACATACAGAGGCCACGTGGGTAGCTAACCCAGTTTTGGTCCCGAAGAAAAACACGAAAGTCCTTCGCATGTGTGTCGACTTTACGTGTCTCAATAAACACTGTCCAAAGGATCACTTTCCCCTCCCAAGGATCGATCAAATCATCAACTCCACGGCAGGATGTGAACGTTTTTCCTTCCTGGACGCATATTCTGGTTATAACCAGATCAGATTGAAAGAAGATGATGAAGTCAAGACAGCGTTCATAACACCTTATGGCGTGTTTTGCTACAAAACAATGCCTTTTGGTATGAAAAACGCAGGAGCAACGTATCAGCGGATGATGCAGAAGTGCTTAGCAACACAGATTGGGAAAAATGTACAAGTATACATTGACGATGTCGTCATAACATAAAAAAAAGGGACAACTTTGATCGAGGATCTAAAGAAAACTTTCGACAACCTTGACAAGTTTTGCCTCAAATTGAACCCGACGAAGTGTTCTTTCGGCGTCCCTGCAGGAGAACTTCTTGGGTTCCTAGTCTCAGCAAGAGGAATCGAGGCTAATCCAGAAAAAATTCAAGCTATCGTAACAATGAGAAAGCCAACAAAGTTGAAAGAAATACAGCAATTAACTGGGCGAGTCGCAGCTTTAAGCAGATTCGTAGCCAGGCTGGGAGAAAAGGCGTTACCGTTTTATGCTTTGATCAAGCAAGGAGAGAAGTTTCAGTGGAACGAAGAAGCGGATAGAGCTTTTGAGGATCTCAAACGCACAATCTCGACACCACCAATCTTGGTGGCGCCTAAGGAGAAGGAACCCCTCTTGCTATACATTGCAGCCACACCCTGTGGTCAGCAAGACTTGTAGTCGAAAAGGAGGAAGAAGGAAAACTTCATGGAGGCAGAGGCCAGTATATTTCATCGTGAAGTATTATCGCCTTCAAAACAGCACCCGCAGCATTTAAGCTAGCATATGGAGTGTTCACAACAGCAAGAAGCGACATTATTTTTCGGCACACCCGATAATAGTGGTCAATGAAGCTACGGGTCGTGTCTCCCTTTGGGGAATAGAGCTTTCCCCTCGGGACATCACATACGAGAAAAGAAAAGCAATAAAGTCACAAATCTTACCGGACTTCATCGCAGAGTGGATGGAGCTACAAAATATGGGACCCCCCTCCCCAGATCTATCGAGAACCTGGACTATGAACTTCGACGGGTCCAAGAGATTAGAGGGAGCTGGAGCGGGCGTGATACTAATATCACCTGAAGGCGACAAATTAAAGTACGTCTTACGGATGACGTTTCCAAACGCGTCTAACAATGAGGCAGAATACGAAGCTCTCATACACGGGATGAAGATGGCGAAGGCTTGTGGTGCAACCCGACTAAAAATCTTTGGCGACTCACAATTGGTGGCTCAGCAGGTCATGAATCAATGTGATGCAGTCAATGAAAGTATGATAGCATACAAGGAAGTGTATAACGAGCTGGAGAAGTTGTTTGATGGATGCGAGGTAAATCACATCAGCAGGCTAAGTAATGATGAAGCCGATGTTCTTGCAAACATTGGGTCGCAGTGTCTCGCAATTCCACCAGGCGTGTTCTGGGAAGAGATAGCCGAAAGATCTACAAAACCAAAGAAAGCACAGAAGAAGAAGGACGAGAAACCCTCAGGGGCTCCAAAAGAAGCACTAGAAGAAGAAGAGGAACATGACCTAGTAATGATGGTGCAGATTCCATGGATGCAAGCGTACATATCATACATCCTAAGGAAAGAAATACCCGACGATCCAGTTGAAGCAAGGCGAGTTATTAGACGATCTAAAGCCTTTGTCAGTTGTACAAGCGAAGTATTTCAGGTGTGTTACAAAGGTGCGTCACACCCGAAGAAGGAAGGATAATTCTGAAGGACGTACACGAAGGAATATGTGGTCATCATGCAAGCAGTCGAGCTATCGCGTCCAAGGTTTTCAGAGCAGGATTTTATTGGCTGACAGCAATCGAAGATGCGAAAGAAATCGTTCGTACTTGCGACGCGTGCCAGAGATTTGCCGCAAAACCTCACTCTCCAGCAGCAGAATTGATGCCTATACCATTGTCTTGGCCCTTTGCTCAATGGGGTCTCGATATGGTGGGAAAATTACACAATGCCTCGCCAGGAGGATACGAGTATATGCTCGTTGCTGTCGACAAATTCACCAAGTGGATAGAAGCAAAGCTGATAAATTCACCAGACGGCGCGTCGGCAATCAAGTTCGTGAAAAGCATTGTCTTTCGGTTTGGAGTACCTCATAGCATCGTCACGGACAATGGCAGTAATTTCACATCCAAGGAATTCAAGGCATACTGTGCAGAGGTGGGCATCAAATTGCACTTCGCGTCAGTTGCGCACCCGCAGACCAACGGTCAAGTCGAGAAAGCCAATGGTATCATCTGCAACGGTATCAAGAAGCACTTGTTAGGACCATTGGAAAAATCTCAACATACTTGGCCAGAGGAGTTGCCGAGTGTGTTGTGGAGTATCCGAACAACACCAAATACAGCGACACAGGAGACTCCGTTTTTTCTGGTCCATGGAGCTGAGGCAGTACTGCCGATAGAAATAGAGCATGATTCTCCAAGAGTCACGGAATACGATGAAGAAGCTTCCAGAAAAGCATTGGAAGATGATGTCGATGCACTTGACGAAGCTCGGGACGAAGTATTAGGGTCTGATACGTCTCCGACGTATCGATAATTTCTTATGTTCCATGCCACATTATTGATGATATCTACATGTTTTATGCATACTTTATGTCATATTTATGCATTTTCCGGCACTAACCTATTAACGAGATGCCGAAGAGCCAGTTGCTGTTTTCTGCTGTTTTTGGTTTCAGAAATCCTAGTAAGGAAATATTCTCGGAATTGGACGAAATCAACGCCCAGGGTCCTATTTTGCCATGAAGCCTCCAGAAGACCGGAGGGGAGACGAAGTGGGGCCACGAGGTGGCAACACAACAGGGCGGCGCGGCCGGCCTGGCCGCGGCCCTGTGTGTGGGCCTTGTGACGCCCTTGACCTGCCCTTCCGCCTACTTAAAGCCTCCGTCGCAAAACCCCCAGTACCGAGAGCCACGATACGGAAAACCTTCGAGATGCCGCCGCCGCCAATCCCATCTCGGAGGATTCAGGAGATCGCCTCCGGCACCCTGCCGGAGAGGGGAATCATCTCCCGGAGGACTCTTCACCGCCATGGTCGCCTCCGGAGTGATGAGTGAGTAGTTCACCCTGGACTATGGGTCCATAGCAATAGCTAGATGGTCGTCTTCTCCTCATGTGCTTCATTGTCGGATCTTGTGAGCTGCCTAACATGATCAAGATCATCTATCTGTAATTCTATATGTTGTGTTTGTCGGGATCCGATGGATAGAGAATACTATGTTATGTTGATTATCAATCCATTACCTATGTGTTGTTTATGATCTTGCATGCTCTCCGTTATTAGTAGAGGCTCTGGCCAAGTTTTTACTCTTAACTCCAAGAGGGAGTATTTATGCTCGATAGTGGGTTCATGCCTCCATTAAATCTGGGACAGTGACAGAAAGTTCTAAGGTTGTGGATATGCTGTTGCCACTAGGGATAAAACATTGATGCTATGTCCGAGGATGTAGTTATTGATTACATTACGCACCATACTTAATGCAATTGTCTGTTGTTTGCAACTTAATACCGGAAGGGGTTCGGATGATAACCCGAAGGTGGACTTTTTAGGCATAGATGCATGCTGGATAGCGGTCTATGTACTTTGTCGTAATGCCCAATTAAATCTCACTATACTCATCATATCATGTATGTGCATGGTCATGCCCTCTCTATTTGTCAATTGCCCGACTGTAATTTGTTCACCCAACATGCTATTTATCTTATGGGAGAGACACCTCTAGTGAACTGTGGACCCCGGTCCATTCTTTTACATTGAATACAATCTACTGCAATACTTGTTCTACTGTTCTCTGCAAACAATCATCATCCACACTATACATCTAATCCTTTGTTACAGCAAGCCGGTGAGATTGACAACCTCACTGTTTCGTTGGGGCAAAGTACTTTGGTTGTGTTGTGCAGGTTCCACGTTGGCGCCGGAATCCCTGGTGTTGCGCCGCACTACATCTCGCCGCCATCAACCTTCAACGTGCTTCTTGGCTCCTCCCGGTTCGATAAACCTTGGTTTCTTTCTGAGGGAAAACTTGCTACTGTGCGCATCATACCTTCCTCTTGGGGTTCCCAACGGACGTGTGCTGTACACGCCATCAAGCATTTTTCTGGCGCCGTTGCCGGGGAGATCAAGACACGCTGCAAGGGGAGTCTCCACAATCCAATCTCTTTACTTTGTTTTTGTCTTGCTTTATTCTATTTACTACTTTGTTTGCTGCATTATAACAAAACACAAAAAAATTAGTTGCTAGCTTTACTTTATTTACTATCTTGCACTCTATATCAAAAACACAAAAAAATAGTTACTTGCATTTATTTTAGCTAGTTTGCTTTATTTACTACTGCTAAAATGGCCACTCCTGAAAATACTAAGTTGTGTGACTTCACAACCACAAATAATAATGATTTCTTATGCACACCTATTGCTCCACCTGCTACTACAGCAGAATTCTTTGAAATTAAACCTGCTTTACTAAATCTTGTTATGCGAGAGCAATTTTCTGGTGTTAGTTCTGATGATGCTGCTGCCCATCTCAATAATTTTGTTGAATTGTGTGAAATGCAAAAGTATAAAGATGTAGATGGTGACATTATAAAATTAAAATTGTTTCCTTTCTCATTAAGAGGAAGAGCTAAAGATTGGTTGCTATCTCTGCCTAAGAATAGTATTGATTCATGGACTAAATGCAAGGATGCTTTTATTGGTAGATATTATCCCCCTGCTAAAATTATATCTTTGAGGAGTAGCATAATGAATTTTAAACAATTGGATAATGAGCATGTTGCACAAGCTTGGGAAAGAATGAAATCTTTGGTTAAAAATTTCCCAACCCATGGACTGACTACTTGGATGATCATCCAAACCTTTTATGCAGGACTGAACTTTTCTTCACGGAACCTATTGGATTCAGCTGCTGGAGGTACCTTTATGTCCATCACTCTTGGTGAGGCAACAAAGCTCCTTGATAAGATGATGATTAATTACTCTGAATGGCACACGGAAAGAGCTCCACAAGGTAAGAAGGTAAATTCTGTCGAAGAAACCTCTTCCTTGAGTGATAAGATTGATGCTATTATGTCTATGCTTGTGAATGGTAGGACTAATGTTGATCCTAATAATGTTCCGTTAGCTTCATTGGTTGCTCAAAAAGAACATGTTGATGTGAATTTCATTAAAAATAACAATTACAATAATTCTAGGCCATATCCTGCTAATGGTAACTCTTATGGTAGATATGTTTCACCTAATGAGGAAAAGATGTTAGAAATTGAAAGATCCACCAAGAGCTTTATGCAATCACAATATGAGCAAAATAAATTGTTTACTAAAACTATGAATGAACAATCTACCTTGTTGAAGAAAATAGGAAATCAACTTGAAAATCTGAATATGGAGATTTCTGGGTTGCAAACTAAACTTGCAAATGCTGAAAACCGAATCTCATACATGTCTGCGTCACAATCTTCTTTAATTAATAAAATGGCTGCTAAACCTGAGGATATTGAAAATAAAATTGTTACTACAGCAAATGCCATCCAAGTTAGAATTAATGAGAATATAAGATTGATGGCTGAATTGCATGCTAGGTGGGAAAGAGAAGAAAATGAAAAACTTGCTAAAGAGAATAATGTAGCTAAAGTTTGGACTATTACCACCACTAGCAATGCTAATGCTCCACATGTTGCTGCACCTCCTACTAATAATGGTAAAAGAATTGGTGTTGGCAATGTTTCCACTTCTAATGCAAAGCCTGCAAAACTGCCGGAAACTGCTAAAACTGCTGAAACTGCCTGTGATAAAACTGCTGAAATTTTTTCCAACATTGGGGATGATGATCCCATTGCTTTAGATTATAATGGTTTGGATTTTGATGATTGCCACATCTCTGAAGTTATAAAGTTCTTACAAAAACTTGCTAAGAGTCCCAATGCTAGTGCTATAAATTTGGCTTTCACAAAACATATTACAAATGCTCTCATAAAAGCTAGAGAAGAGAAACTAGAACGTGAAGCTTCTATTCCTAGAAAGCTACAGGATGGTTGGGAGCCCATCATTAAGATGAAGGTCAATGACTTTGATTGTAATGCTTTATGTGATCTTGGTGCAATTATTTCCGTTATGCCTAAGAAAATCTATAATATGCTTGACTTGCCACCATTGAAAAATTGTTATTTGAATGTTAATCTTGTTGATAATGCTACAAAGAAACCTTTGGGGAGAGTTGATAATGTTCGCATTACCGTTAACAATAACCTTGTCCCCGTTGATTTTGTTGTCTTGGATATTGAATGCAATGCATCTTGTCCCATTATATTGGGAAGACCTTTTCTTCGAACTGTTGGTGCTACCATTGATATGAAGGAAGGTAATATTAAATATCAATTTCCTCTCAAGAAAGGTATGGAACACTTCCCTAGAAAGAGAATGAAGTTACCTTTTGATTCTATTATTAGAACAAGTTATGATGTTGATACTTCGTCTCTTGACAATACTTGATATACACTTTCTGCGCCTAGCTGAAAGGCGTTAAAGAAAAGCGCTTATGGGAGACAACCCATGTTTTTACTACAGTACTTTTATTTTATATTTGAGTATTGGAAGTTGTTTACTACTGTAGCAACCTCTCCTTATCTTAGTTTTGTGCATTGTTGTGCCAAGTAAAGTCGTTGATAGTAAGGTTCATACTAGATTTGGATTACTGCGCAGAAACAGATTTCTTTGCTGTCACGAATTTCGACCTGCCTCTCTGTAGGTAGCTCAGAAAAATATGCCAATTTACGTGCGTGATCCTCAGATATGTACGCAACTTTCATTCAATTTGAGCATTTTCATTTGAGCAAGTCTGGTGCCTCAATAAAATCCATCTTTACGGACTGTTCTGTTTTGACAGATTCTGCCTTTTATTTCGCATTGCCTCTTTTGCTATGATGGATGAATTTCTTTGCTTCATTAATATCCAGTAGCTTTGTGCAATGTCCAGAAGTGTTAAGAATGATTATGTCACCTCTGAACATGTGAATTTTTATTATGTACTAACCCTCTAATGAATTGTTTCGAGTTTGGTGTGGAGGAAGTTTTCAAGGATCAAGAGAGGGAGATGATACAATATGATCAAGGAGAGTGAAAGCTCTAAGCTTGGGGATGCCCCGGTGGTTCACCCCTGCATATTTTAAGAATACTCAAGCGTCTAAGCTTGGGGATGCCCAAGGCATCCCCTTCTTCGACAACATTATCAGGTTCCTCCCCGAAACTATATTTTATTCCATCACATCTTATGTGCTTTGCTTGGAGCGTCGGTTTGTTTTTGTTTGAATAAAATGGATCCTAGCATTCATTGTGTGGGAGAGAGACACGCTCCGCTGTTGCATATGGACAAATATGTCCTTAGGCTTTACTCATAGTATTCATGGCGAAGGTTGAATCTTCTTCGTTAAATTGTTATATGGTTGGAATCGGGAAATGCTACATGTAGTAATTCTAAAATGTCTTGAATAATTTAATACTTGGCAATTGTTGTGCTCATGTTTAAGCTCTTGCATCATATACTTTGCACCCATTAATGAAGAAATACAAAGATCTTGCTAAAATTTGGTTTGCATATTTGGTCTCTCTAAAGTCTAGATAATTTCTAGTATTGAGTTTTGAACAACAAGGAAGACGGTGTAGAGTCTTATAATGTTTACAATATGTTTTATGTAAGTTTTGCTGCACCGGTTCATCCTTGTGTTTGTTTCAAATAACCTTGCTAGCCTAAAACTTGTATCGAGAGGGAATACTTCTCATGCATCCAAAATCCTTGAGCCAACCACTATGCCATTTGTGTCCACCATACCTACCTACTACATGGTTTTTCTCCGCCATTCCAAAGTAAATTGCTTGAGTGCTACCTTTAAAATTTCCATCCTTTACCTTTGCAATATATAGCTCATGGGACAAATAGCTTAAAAACTATTGTGGTATTGAATATATACTTATGCACTTTATCTCTTATTAAGTTGCTTGTTGTGCGATAACCATGTTCCTGGGGATGCCATCAACTACTCTTTGTTGAATATCATGTGAGTTGCTATGCATGTCCGTCTTGTCTGAAGTAAGGGAGATTTACCACTCATTTAATGGTTAGAGCATGCATATTGTTAGAGAAGAACATTGGGCCGCTAACTAAAGCCATGAATCATGGTGGAAGTTTCAGTTTTGGACATATATCCTCAATCTCATATGAGAACATTAATTGTTGCTAAATGCTTATGCATTAAAGAGGAGTCCATTATCTGTTGTCTATGTTGTCCCGGTATGGATGTCTAAGTTGAGAATAATCAAAAGCGAGAAATCCAATGCGAACTTTCTCCTTAGACCTTTGTACAGGCGGCATGGAGGTACCCCTTTGTGACACTTGGTTAAAACATGTGTATTGCGATGATCCGGTAATCCAAGCTAATTAGGACAAGGTGCGGGCACTATTAGTATACTATGCATGAGGCTTGCAACTTGTAAGATATAATTTACATGATACATATGCTTTATTACTACCGTCGACAAAATTGTTTCTTGTTTTCAAAACCAAAGCTCTAGCACAAATATAGCAATCGATGCTTTCCTCTTTGAAGGGCCTTTCTTTTACTTTTATGTTGAGTCAGTTCACCTATTTCTCTCCACCTCAAGAAGCAAACACTTGTGTGAACTGTGCATTGATTCCTACATACTTGCATATTGCACTTGTTATATTACTTTACATTGACAATATCCATGAGATATACATGTTAGCAACCGCTGAAACTTAATCTTCCTTTGTGTTGCTTCAATACCTTTACTTTGATTTATTGCTTTATGAGTTAACTCTTATGCAAGACTTATTGATGCTTGTCTTGAAAGTACTATTCATGAAAAGTCTTTGCTTTATGATTCATTTGTTTACTCGTGTCATTACCATAGTTTTGATCGCTGCATTCATTACATATGCTTACAATAGTATGATCAAGTTTGATGGCATGTCACTCCAGAAATTATCTTTGTTATCGTTTACCTGTCGGGACGAGCAGAAACTAAGCTTGGGGATGCGATACGTCTCCGACGTATCGATAATTTCTTATGTTCCATGCCACATTATTGATGATATCTACATGTTTTATGCATACTTTATGTCATATTTATGCATTTTCCGGCACTAACCTATTAACGAGATGCCGAAGAGCTAGTTGCTGTTTTCTGCTGTTTTGGTTCGAAATATTCTGGAATTGGACGAAATCAACGCCAGTGGTCCTATTTTGCCACGAAGCTTCCAAGACCGGAGGGAGACGAAGGCCACGAGGTGGCGACACAACAGGGCGGCGCGGCCTGGGCCCTGGCCGCACGGCCCTGGTGTGTGGGCCCTCGTGACGCCCTTTGACCTGCCCTTCCGCCTACTTAAAGCCTCCGTCGCGAAACCCCCAGTACCGAGAGCCACGATACGGAAACCTTTCGAGACGCCGCCGCCGCCAATCCCATCTCGGGGATTCAGGAGATCGCCTCCGGCACCTGCGGAGAGGGGAATCATCTCCCGGAGGACTCTTCACCGCCATGGTCGCCTCCGGAGTGATGAGTGAGTAGTTCACCCCTGGACTATGGGTCCATAGCAGTAGCTAGATGGTCGTCTTCTCCTCATGTGCTTCATTGTCGGATCTTGTGAGCTGCCTAACATGATCAAGATCATCTATCTGTAATTCTATATGTTGTGTTTGTCGGGATCCGATGGATAGAGAATACTATGTTATGTTGATTATCAATCTATTACCTTTGTGTTGTTTATGATCTTGCATGCTCTCCGTTATTAGTAGAGGCTGGCCAAGTTTTTACTCTTAACTTCAAGAGGGAGTATTTATGCTCGATAGTGGGTTCATGCCTCCATTAAATCTGGGACAGTGACAGAAAGTTCTAAGGTTGTGGATGTGCTGTTGCCACTAGGGATAAAACATTGATGCTATGTCCGAGGATGTAGTTATTGATTACATTACGCACCATACTTAATGCAATTGTCTGTTGTTTGCAACTTAATACTGGAAGGGGTTCGGATGATAACTGAAGGTGGACTTTTTAGGCATAGATGCATGCTGGATAGCGGTCTATGTACTTTGTCGTAATGCCCAATTAAATCTCACTATACTCATCATATCATGTATGTGCATGGTCATGCCCTCTCTATTTGTCAATTGCCCGACTGTAATTTGTTCACCCAACATGCTATTTATCTTATGGGAGAGACACCTCTAGTGAACTGTGGACCCCGGTCCATTCTTTTACATTGAATACAATCTACTGCAATACTTGTTCTACTGTTTTCTGCAAACAATCATCATCCACACTATACATCTAATCCTTTGTTACAGCAAGCCGGTGAGATTGACAACCTCACTGTTTCGTTGGGGCAAAGTACTTTGTTGTGTTGTGTAGGTTCCACGTTGGTGCCGGAATCCCTGGTGTTGCGCCGCACTACATCTCGCCACCATCAACCTTCAACGTCCTTCTTGGCTCCTCCTGGTTCGATAAACCTTGGTTTCTTTCTGAGGGAAAACTTGCTACTGTGCGCATCATACCTTCCTCTTGGGGTTCCCAACGGACGTGTGCTGTACACGCCATCAGGTCACTAAGTACCAGCAGGACTTGAAAAACTACCACCGTCGACATTTGCGACCAAGATCCTTTCAGGTCGGCGACTTAGTTCTACGACTCAATCAAAAAATCCATGAAAAACTCGAGTCGCCATGGCTTGGCCCTTACATCGTCACAGAAGTAATCGAAGGAGGAGCGTACAGGATAAAGGACAAGAATACAGGGGTTCCCGAGCAAAATCCTTGGAACGTGCCGCAGCTAAGGCGTTTTTACGCTTGAAGTCGAAATATAGTCCTCCTTGTATACATACAATGTACTGAAACGCCCGCGAGTTTTCAGACGCACTCTTTTCCTTTCAGGCACCGAGTGGGGCTGAAAGGTTTTTAATGAGGCGGGCTCGCGGTGCTGCAATATAATAAAGATAGTGGAGATATACATCTTTTTCTTCAACAGGCTCGGGGGCTTGTGCCCAAAAGTTACAATATATATATACAGTACCGACGAATACAACTTGCAAAAAAATATTTCGCCTTGGTGCAAAGCTCCTCACAAAATAAATGAAGATACAAAATAGAGATCAATACAAAAGGCCCGGGGGCTCATACCCGCAAATATAATATCTTCAGTAAAATTTATTTGCCTTGGTTTAACCTCGCAAAAACAATAAAGAAATTAGCCACCGAAACACTCGGGGGCTAGAGGAAAGAAAAAATATATATATCTGACTTACAACATACATACAGCGAGTCATAGTTCTTTTTTGACAACATAAGCTATATAAATTTAGTCGTGACCCAACAGGTCGTCAATATTTACTCTATCTTCTTCAGGCAAGCAAAGAAAATCGGCATAATGGCCATCTGCAAAAAAGTCGGCATCCATCCGAAGGAGATCAGCAAGCTACTGGGGTAACCACTGCATTGATTCTATCGACACCTCTCCGCCGTTGCCTCAGCATAGCATGAATAGTTTCCACCACCTTTGTCATATCAAGTTTGGGGTGGTAGATCTGAAGCATAATAAGGGTAACCCTAGCACCAGCTACCAGTTGAGCTCTTACAAAACCATGGATTTTCTGCGAGTCCTTAAATTTCTCCATCAGCTCAGGAAGAGACTTCGGTTGAACATTTCGAGGAAACATAGCATTGAAAATCATGGATAAAGTTTTGGAACAAAACTCAAGGAACTCCCGAACTTGGCATGAGCGGTCTTGGAATCTGACGATTTGTCGGGTTCTGGGGTAGCCCAAAAAGAGAGAGCCATGGTCAAGGGCCAGATTTAAAAGGTTATTTGACCTTGTATCCACCCGTTGATCTTCGGCAGCGGCGTCTAGAAAGGGACATGTTTGGTGACAGCATAAGAATCACAAAGGAGAAAAAAAAGGGAAAAACAAAGGAAGTTTAGGCTTCAGAAGCATACCTGCCATTTCCAAACTTGCTTCAGTCATAAGTTCGAGCATACAATTCTCTCGGGAGGTAGCCTGCGCAGCTTCAGCTACAGCGGTTTCTTTGGCAGCTATAGCTTCCTGAGCTTGTTGCAGCGCAACCTTTTCTTTCTCCGATGATTTTCGAGACTGTTCCATTATTATAAGTGCCTGCTTCTTCATAGACTGAAGCTGTTGGCGGAGTTCTTTCAAGTCTTGTGCTGAACTTTTACTCGAGGAATCTTCAATAAATTCATCATCGACACGTGTTTTCTTCGAGTAGGAGGAAGCAGGAAAAGTATCGGCAGGACGAGGAGTTGAAGTGTAGTTATCCAATATCAACTGGAAAGAAAAATTTCAACATCAATCATCAAGCAAAATAGATTTCCATTGATTTTCAAAGTATTTACATGGCTATTACAAAAGGAGGGTCCCTAATGAACTACAGGCGTTGTCGCCAAAGCTACTATGGCGACAGCATCAAAAGAGACAAAGCAAAAAAACAAGACAAGATGGTCTACTTGACCTCCGACTTCGATGAACTAGGAGCGGGAGTTGGCTTGCATCCGAGGTAGGCGAGGATTTTCTTTGAATTTGGCTTGGCAGCCTTAATCAACGATGCCACCTCTTGGTTTCCATCTCCTTCGTGTCGCGAACTCTTGCCCAGTCGACATCTTGCTGGCTGTCAGCGACCAAGGCGATAGTGCCTTCAACGCCAACTTTCAATCCTTCTTGGCGAAGTTTGAGCCCAAGATCTTCTTGAGAACTAAAGCATTTGGTGAGAGCAACAAAAGTTGCGGGTTCTTCCTTCTTCGGAAGAAGTAAGGAAAAGCCGTGACAGGGCTACCTGACATAGGCATCCCAAATGGGCCTGCCGAAGATAGGGGTTTACTGAAGGCCCATTACCCGAAGAATAAGAAGATTCGGAAGCCCAAGATATTATTAAGGAAAGCTAGAGTTGTAATAGAAAGTCTTATTTGTAATCTTACGGGATGAGTTAGAAACCTTCCCGGACTTTGTAACTTGTACATCACGAATCCCTCGGCTCCGCCTCCTATATAAGGGGGAGTCGAGGGACGCAGAGATCATCGAATTGTTTTAAACCCTAGTTTCATATTCGTCGAGTACTTTTCGGCTGAAACCTTCGAGATCTACTTGCCCTCTACATCCAACTAAACCCTAGTCTACAATCCGTAGGCATTGACAAGTTAATACCTTGTCAATTGGCGCCGTCTGTGGGATCTAGAGGCGACAAGGAGCTGATCTCGATGGCACGTTCAAGATCGTCGACTTCATCGGTAGCAAGCAACATCATGGAGAGAGGTAAACAGATCGAAACTGGTCTCGTTGATTTTATTCCTCACCCGCCCTCCCGTTTGGATGCATATGCGTATCTGGAGGAGCCCATGAAGATGACGTTTGGAAAATTCCACTTCCACGTCGAGAAAGAAGGATCGTATCGTCTCGAAGTTCCGATTTCGTCGGGATTATCGGCGGATGGTCTTGACTTCTCAAACTCAGTATCATCCGTCGAAACAAGCGACAAGGAGATTTCGTCGCCACGCTTCATCGGCAGCAGGGCAAGTGAAAAACTCGCCAAAATCTTCAGCGACATGTCCTTCGAGTCATCGGCGGACTCCTATATAAGCGATGATTCAAGCGACACCGATAGCTTCGACTTCATCGACAAATCCATCTCTATTGGGAAGGTCTTCACCAATCTCTATGATGGTGTCACCGAACCAAGCAAAGTGAAAACTCCAAAATATCACCAAGTTTATGCCATTGGAGAAGCAAGTCGCGATCAAGAGGAAACATCAGAGGCTTTCGACGATTTGGGAAACCCCTATGTCGATCCCTCAGATCTAAGGAGAGGTTTGGGCACTAAATATGTTGGGCCCACACCACGTGTCAGAGTTCAACTTCCACAAGCAGCCTGGGATAGAGCTGCGAAAGCTTTGGATGGCTCTGAACCAATGGAGACAACTGCTACAGTCGAAGAACTGCAAGCTTATCAATATAGACTCGCCCGAGCTGGAAGAGAGTTGGAAAAACAGACAGCTGCTTTGAACAGAAGAAGGGAGGCAGCTTCCGCATCAAGCAGGCGACGAGCGGAATTAAGTCGACACTCAGAAACTTCGGGAGATAGTCACAGAGAAGCTCGGAGGAGAGCAAGATCTCGGCTGCAAAATATACCGGAAGCTGAAAGAGAAACTCTAATCCAAAACCTCGACATGTCCTTTATGTCAATCGACACGAGGGGGAATATTATCCCAAAAACACCGGAAGCAGGGTACATGGCGACACAAGCTTTCATCTTAGCGTCCAGGCCACCTCCCGGAGATCCAAGAGAAGCGTTGTACAACATGGCCATGGCAGGATGTGGAGCCATGGGAGCAGCGTTCACAGCCACACCTCCCGAAGGAACTGCAAGGCAAAATAGTCCGAGACCTACCGCAGCAGTGCAAGATCCACCAAGAGCAAGTGGAGCCAGGGACACAACAACTCAAGCCAGAGTTGATAGAGCGCGACAAGAAAGAAGGGAACGTCGGCATTCACCAGAACTTGCTGAAGAGGACATGTGTGGACTCCCATGCTTCACACGACGGGTCCGAAAAACTCGAGTTCCATCAGGATTCAAGCTACCCGATAGTTTCAAGAAATTCGATGGCCTGCAAGACCCCGAGGATTGGCTTGTGGATTACCTCGAGACAGTAAAATTGATAGGCGGGACCAGAGCGACAGCCATGCAGAGCATCCAGATACATCTGAGCGGAGCCGCCAGATCATGGATAAAAAAGCTTCCCCCAGGTTCCATCGACAGCTGGGAAAGTTTCGAGGATGTGTTTATCAAGAATTTCCGGTCAACCTGCAAGAAACCTGCGACACTAGAGGAGTTGAGGTCATGTCGACAAAAGCATGATGAATCAATGAGGAAGTACATCCAAAGGTGGAACATCATCAAAAACTCGGCAGAAAATATATCTGACGAAAGAGCGATAGATGCATTTGTTGCAGGAGTTCGACGAGGAGATTTCGTGGAGGACTTGGGGAGGACAAACCCAAGAACAGTATCAGCTTTAATGGAGATAGCAAACAGATGGGCAGATGGCGAAGATGCGGTACATAACAAACGACATAGGTCCCCAGAGGAAGATCGCAGTCGAAATTTCCAAAATAGACGCCGATTTCCCCGTCAATTTTCAAGTTACGATGCACCTGGCCAAATATCGGCTGGCTTTCGGGGAAACAATGGAGGAAACAGTAGAGATGACTACCAGAGAAGTAATGCACAGCAAGGCGACAATAGAGATAACAGGCAAAATAGCGGGCCAAGGTTCCAGAGACCTTTTGTGTCCCCCGAGGAGATGATGAACGGGCCATGTCAGATGCATTTCTTTCTCGACAGCAATGGAAAAAGACAGTCGGGACACTTGCAAAAAGATTGTCGAAATTTCCAGGCAATGTTAAGATGGGCAGGACATGCAAATGCTCAGGCAGCATATAGAAATCCTCAAGGACCTAGGAGTGAGATTCACTTACCACCTCCTCCCGCGATTACAGATGAAAATCGACATCAGCTCAGAATCGCGGCAGCACCTGCTCCACCGCCCTATGTCGATCCTAACTCTAATGGAGCGGTCTCGATGATTCAGAAAGGCAGGCCATCCAATAGAGCTCAGAAAGTAATCTCGCGACAGGTGTTTATGGCAGAGAAAATGCCACCACCAACAGTCGAGTACCTTAACTGGTCAGGACAAGATATTGGCTTCACAATAGCTGATCATCCACAGCAAGTTCCTCGACCAGGGCAGTCAGCACTGATCTTACCAGCAGTAATTGCGGGATTCGATGTATCTCGAGTATTCATAGATGGCGGCAGCAGTTTAAACCTTATGTACGCAGATACGCTAAGGAAGATGAATATTTCCCTCGCAAATTTGAAACCAACCGACACACGTTTCCACGGCATCACACCAGAGAAGCCAAGTTACCCACTGGGGAAGATCAATCTCGACGTTCAGTTTGGGACCCGAGAAAACTACAGGATAGAGAGGTTGGAATTCGAAGTTGTGGATTTCCCGTCGCAGTATCATGCTTTGTTGGGGCGACCAGCATATGCCAGGTTTATGGCGGTACCACATTACACGTACTTGCTTTGGAGGTTACCTGGACCTAAGGGACCAATCACAGTCAAAGGAAGCTTCGCGCTAGCCGATAAATGCGACAAAGATTTCCATCGACTATCAGAAACTTTCGGGATGCAGGCAGAGTACGCAGCGTCAAGGCTCATGACTGATTATGATGTGCTGCCAGACGTAGGGAGGCCCAACAAGGAATCAACTTTCAACACTGAGAAAAATTCTAAGGAGGTGCAGATTCACCCGACGGATCCAAAAAAGACGACATCCATCGCAAACGATATGGACCTCGCATAGGAAAGCGCGCTCGTCGAGTTCCTCCGTGAGAACTGGAAAATCTTCGCATGGTGTCCAGCTGACATGCCAGGAGTACCCAGGGAACTTGCCGAGCACCACCTAAACTTGGATCCACTAGCGAGACCAATCAAACAACCTTTGCGACGTTTTTCGGAACCAAACCGCAAAGCTATGCTGTCAGAAATCGATCGACTAAGAGAAGCTGGTTTTATCAAAGAGCTGCATACAGAGGCCACATGGGTAGCAAATCCAGTGTTGGTGCCGAAGAAAAACACTAAAGTCCTTCGCATGTGCGTCGATTTTACGTGTCTCAATAAACATTGTCCAAAGGATCACTTTCCCCTCCCGAGGATCGACCAAATTATCGACTCCACGGCAGGATGCGAACGTCTTTCCTTCCTGGACGCGTATTCTGGTTATAACCAGATTAGATTAAAAGAATAAGATGAAGTAAAAACAGCGTTCATCACACCTTACGGAGTGTTTTGCTACAAAACAATGCCTTTTGGTTTGAAAAACGCGGGAGCAACGTATCAGAGGATGATGCAGAAGTGTTTGGCAACACAGATTGGAAAAAATGTGCAAGTATACATTGATGATGTAGTCATAACGTGAAAAAAGGGGACGACGCTGATCGAAGATCTCAAGGAAACTTTTGATAACCTCGACAAATTCTGCCTCAAGCTGAACCCGACAAAATGCTATTTTGGCGTCCCAGCAGGAGAACTTCTTGGGTTCCTAGTTTCATCAAGAGGGATTGAAGCAAATCCCGACAAAATACAAGCCATCGTAACGATGAGGAAGCCAACCAAGTTAAAAGAAATACAGCAATTAACTGGGCGAGTCGCAGCTTTAAGTAGATTCGTCGCCAGGCTGGGAGAAAAAGCACTACCGTTCTACACCTTGATAAAGCAAGGGGAGAAATTCCAGTGGAACGAAGAAGCCGATAGAGCTTTCGAGGATCTGAAACGCACAATCTCGACACCACCAGTCCTGGTGGCGCCGAAGGAAAAGGAACCTCTCCTGTTGTACATCGCAGCCACCCCAGGTGGTTAGCACGGTGCTAGTTGTCGAAAGAGAAGAAGAAGGAAAACTCCATGGAGTACAAAGGCCGGTATATTTCATTAGTGAAGTTTTATCGCCTTCCAAACAGCGGTACCCGCAGTACCAGAAACTAGCATATGGAGTGATTACAAAGCAAGAAAGTTGCGCCACTATTTTTCGGCACACCCGATAATAGTAGTCAATGAAGCACCTCTCTCAAATATACTGAACAATCCAGAAGCTACGGGCGTGTCTCCCTTTGGGGAATAGAACTTTCCCCTCGGGACATCACGTATGAAAAAAGAAAGGCAATCAAGTCGCAAGTTTTGCCAGACTTCATCGCAGAATGGATGGAGCTGCAAAACACGGGACCCCCAGATTTGTCAAGAACTTGGACCATGAACTTCGACGGATCCAAGAGAGTAGAAGGAGCTGGCGCAGGAGTGATACTTATATCACCTGAAGGCGACAAGTTAAAATATGTCCTACGGATGACGTTCCCAAACGCATCCAACAATGAAGCAGAATACGAAGCCCTCATACACGGGATGAAGATGGCGAAAGCTTGCGGTGCAACTCGATTAAAAATCTTTGGCGACTCACAATTGGTGGCTCAGCAAGTTATGAACCAATGTGATGCAGTCAATGATAGCATGATAGCATACAAGGAGGTGTACAATGAGCTTGAGAAGCTGTTTGATGGATGCGAGGTAAATCACATCAGTAGATTGAGCAACGATGAAGCCGACGTCCTCGCAAACATCGGGTCGCAGTGCCTCCAATCCCGCCAGGCGTATTTTGGGAAGAAATAGCGGAGAGATCAACGAAGCCGAAGAAGATGCAGAAAAAAGCAAAAGAAGAAAAAACTTCGGCGTCTTTCAAAGAAACCGTGGAGGACGAAGAGGACCAGGAACTTGTGATGATGATAGAAGTCCCTTGGATGCAAGCGTACATATCGTATATCCTCAGGAAGGAAATACCCGACGATCCAGTTGCAGCAAGGCGAGTTATTCGACGATCCAAAGCTTTCACAGTGATCAAAGGGGAGTTATATAAACGAAGTATTTCAGGCGTCTTGCAAAGGTGTGTCACACCCGAAGAAGGAAGAATAATCCTAAAGGATGTGCATGAAGGAATATGTGGTCACGACGCAAGCAGTCGAGCTATTGCAGCCAAGGTCTTTCGGGCAGGATTCTACTGGTTGACAGCAATCGAGGACGCAAAAGAGATAGTACGAACTTGCGACGCGTGCCAGAGATTTGCCGCAAAACCACACTCTCCGGCAGCAACTAATGCCAATACCATTGTCATGGCCCTTTGCCCAGTGGGGACTCGACATGGTAGGCAAGTTGCACAAAGCTTCGCCAGGAGGATACGAGTACCTGTTGGTTGCTGTCGATGTCTACGGGTGCTTCTATTCTTGTAGACAGTGTTGGGCCTCCAAGAGCAGAGGTTTGTAGAACAGCAGCAAGTTTCCCTTAAGTGGATCACCCAAGGTTTATCGATCTCAGGGAGGAAGAGGTCAAAGATATCCCTCTCATGCAACCCTGCAACCACAAAGCAAGAAGTCTCTTGTGTCCCCAACACACCTAATAGGTGCACTAGTTCGGCGAAGAGATAGTGAAATACAGGTGGTATAAATAAGTATGAGCAGTGGCAACGGCAGAAAAGTGCTTTGCCCAGACAAGTAAACAAGCAGTAGTAACGCAACAGTAACGAGTAAATCAAACAAGCAGCGATAGCAGTATTTAGGAACAAGGCCTAGGGATTAGACTTTCACTAGTGGACACTCTCAACATTGATCACATAACAGAATAGATAAATGCATACTCTACACTCTCTTGTTGGATGATGAACACATTGCGTAGGATTACACGAACCCTCAATGCCGGAGTTAACAAGCTCCACAATTCAATGTTCATATTTAAATAACCTTAGAGTGCATGAAAGATCAACACGACTAAACCAAGTACTAACACAGCATGCACACTGTCACCTTCACACTATGTAGGAGGAATAGATCACATCAATACCATCATAGCAATAGTTAACTTCATAATCTACAAGAGATCACAATCATAGCCTACGCCAAGTACTAACACGGATGCACACACTGTCACCATTACACCGTGCAGGAGGAATAAAACTACTTTAATAACATCACTAGAGTAGCACATGGATAAATTGTGATACAAAACACATTGCAATCATAAAGAGATATAAATAAGCACTTCACTATGCCATTCATAACAGTGAATAAGTATTCTGTGAAATATAGCCTAAGAGACCCACACGGTGCACACACTGTCACCTTTACACACGTGGGACAAGGAGTCTCCGGAGATCACATAAGTAAAATTCACTTGACTAGCATAACGACATCTAGATTACAAGCATCATCATATGAATCTCAATCATGTAAGGCAGCTCATGAGATTATTGTATTGAAGCACATAGGAGAGAGATGAACCACATACCGGTACAGCCCCGAGCCTCGATGGAGAACTACTCCCTCATCATGGGAGACAGCAGCGTTGATGAAGATGGCGGTGGTGTCGATGGAGGAGCCTTCCGGGGCACTTCCCCGTCCCGGCGGCGTGCCGGAACAGAGACTCCTGTCCCCCGATCTTGGCTTCGCGATGGCGGCGGCTCTGGAAGGTTTCTCGTACCGTGGTTTTTCCGTATCGAAGTTTTAGGTCAGGGACCTTTAAATAGGCGAAGAGGCGGAGTCGGAGGGGCGACGAGGCGGCGACACCATAGGGGGGCGCGGCCAGGGCCTGGGCCGCGCCACCCTGTCGTCTGGGGCCCACAGGGCCCTCCTCTAGCGCTCTGGTGTTCTGGATGCTTCCGGCAAAATAGGAACTGGCGTTGATTTCGTCCAATTCCGAGAATATTTCGTTACTAGGATTTCTGAAACCAAAAACAGCAGAAAAGGAACGGCACTTCGGCATCTTGTTAATAGGTTAGTTCCAGAAAATGCACGAATATGACATAAAATGTGCATATAACATGTAGATATCATCAATAATGTGGCATGGAACACAAGAAATTATCGATACGTCGGAGACGTATCAACATCCCCAAGCTTAGTTCTGCTCGTCCCGAGCAGGTAAACGATAACAAAGATAATTTCTGGAGTGACATGCCATCATAAACTTGATCATATTGTAAACATATGTAATGAATGCAGCGATCAAAACAATGGTAATGACATGAGTAAACAACTGAATCATAAAGCAATGACTTTTCATGAATAGCACTTTCAAGACAGGCATCAATAAGTCTTGCATAAGAGTTAACTCATAAAGCAATAATTTAAAGTAAAGACATTGAAGCAACACAATGGAAGATTAAGTTTCAGCGGTTGCTTTCAACTTGTAACATGTATATCTCATGGATAATTGTCAACATAGAGTAATATAACAAGTGCAATATGCAAGTATGTAGGAATCAATGCACAGTTCACACAAGTGTTTGTTTCTTGAGGTGGAGAGAGATAGGTGAACTGACTCAACATAAAAGTAAAAAGAATGGTCCTTCAAAGAGGAAAGCATCGATTGCTATATTTGTGCTAGAGCTTTTATTTTGAAAACATGAAACAATTTTGTCAATGGTAGTAATAAAGCACATGTATTATGTAAATTATATCTTACAAGTTGCAAGCCTCATGCATAGTATACTAATAGTGCCCGCACCTTGTCCTAATTAGCTTGGACTACCGGATCATCGCAATACACATGTTTTAACCAAGTGTCACAAAGGGGTACCTCCATGCCGCCTGTACAAAGGTCTAAGGAGAAAGCTCGCATTTTGGATTTCTCGCTTTTGATTATTCTCAACTTAGACATCCATACCGGGACAACATAGACAACAGATAATGGACTCCTCTTTAATGCATAAGCATGTGGCAACAATTAGTATTCTCATATGAGATTGAGGATATATGTCCAAAACTGAAACTTCCACCATGATTCATGGCTTTAGTTAGCGGCCCAATGTTCTTCTCTAACAATATGTATGCTCCAACCATTAAGGTGGTAGATCTCTCTTACTTCAGACAAGACGGGCATGCATAGCAACTCACATGATTTTCAACAAAGAATAGTTGATGGCGTCCCCAGAAAACATGGTTATCGCACAACAAGCAACTTAATAAGAGATAAAGTGCATAAGTACATATTCAATACCACAATAGTTTTTAAGCTATTTGTCCCATGAGCTATATATTGTAAAGGTAAATGATGGAAATTTAAAGGTAGCACTCAAGAAATTTACTTTGGAATGGCGGAGAAATACCATGTAGTAGGCAGGTATGGTGGACACAAATGGCATAGTGGTTGGCTCAAGGATTTTGGATGCATGAGAAGTATTCCCTCTCGATACAAGGTTTAGGCTAGCAAGGTTATTTGAAACAAACACAAGGATGAACCGGTGCAGCAAAACTCACATAAAAGTCATATTGTAAACATTATAAGACTCTACACCGTCTTCCTTGTTGTTCAAAACTCAATACTAGAAATATCTAGACTCTAGAGAAACCACTGATGCAAACCAAATTTTAACAAGCTCTAAGTATTTCTTCACTAATAGGTGCAAAGTATATGATGCAAGAGCTTAAACATGAGCACAACAATTGCCAAGTATCAAATTATTCAAGACATTTTACCAATTACTACATGTAGCATTTTCCGTTTCCAACCATATAACAATTAACGAAGCACCTTCGCCATGAACATTATGAGCTAAGAACACATGTGTTCATATGAACCAGCGAAGCGTGTCTCTCTCCCACACAAGCATGATGGATCATATTTTATTCAAATAAAAACAAAAACAAACAGACGCTCCAAGTAAAGTACATAAGATGTGGCCGAATAAAAATATAGTTTCAAGAGAAGGAACCTGATAATTTGTCGATGAAGAAGGGGATGCCTTGGGCATCCCCAAGCTTAGATGCTTGAGTCTTCTTGAAATATGCAGGGATGAACCACGGGCATCCCCAAGCTTAGACTTTTCACTCTTCTTGATCATAGTATATCATCCTCCTCTCTTGACCCTTGAAAACTTCCTCCACACCAAACTCGAAACAACTCATTAGAGGGTTAGTGCACAATAAAAATTAACATGTTCAGAGGTGACACAATCATTCTTAACACTTCTGGACATTGCATAAAGCTACTGGACATTAATGGATCAAAGAAATTCATCCAACATAGCAAAAGAGGCAATGCGAAATAAAAGGCAGAATCTGTCAAAACAGAACAGTCCGTAAAGATGGATTTTATTGAGGAACCAGACTTGCTCAAATGAAAATGCCCAAATTGAATGAAAGTTGCGTACATATCTGAGGATCACGCACGTAAATTGGCTTAATTTTCTGAGCTACCTACAGGGAGGCAGGTCGAATTCGTGACAGCAAAGAAATCTGTAACTGCGCAGTAATCCAAATCTAGTATGAACCTTACTATCAAAGACTTTACTTGGCACAACAAAACACAAAACTAAGATAAGGAGAGGTTGCTACAGTAGTAAACAACTTCCAAGACACAAATATAAAACAAAGTACTGTAGCAAAATAACACATGGGTTATCTCCCAAGTTCTTTCTTTATAGCCATTAAGATGGCACTACAAGAAAAGTTCTGATAGACAACGTCTCAAAATCGTCCGCTAAGGGGTATTTTTCGTCGCCTATGGGCCTAACCCGACGATATGGGTTCTGTTGTGGAAACTGCGTCACGCAAAGTCCTACGACGATTTTTTCGGTCCGTCGCGCTTGGGCGCCCTTCCGCCACGGAAAATCGGACCGTTGCGCAAGTGTTTTGGAGCCCGTTGACTGCTGCGTCATGCAAACCGACAGACGCCGTTAACTGCAGTTAACGGCGTTAACCGGCTGAAACCCCGTGGTAGATGGTAGGCCCACACGAGGCCTGCCACGTCTTAAGCGGGCCGGCCCATTAAGTTTGCGGGCCGGGCCAGCTGACTTAGTTTGACCGGTCAACTATATAGCTGGGCTGGTCCATTAGTTACGTGGGCCGGGCCTAACCTCTAAGGTTGACTGGTCAAAACTTTAATGGGCCGGCCCACTAAGCATGTGGGCCGGGCCGAATGCACTCGTTTGACCGGTCAACAGGCAAAAGGGCCGGCCCACAAGACATGTGGGTCCCACTTTCCTGTTATCGGCCCATTTACAAAGTGGGGTCCACATTAAAGCAAAAAGAAGTGGGCCGCCCAATTAGCATGTGGGTCCCACTTTCCTGTTAAAAGGCCCATTTAGTACGTGGGGTCCACCATATAGCAAGTGGGCCGCCCAACAAGATAGTGGGTCGGCCAAAACACAGTGGGTCCCACTTTGTTAAAGGGCTGGCCCATTTAGCATGGGGTCCACCATAGAGAGTGGGCCGCCCAACAAGATAGTGGTGGCCAAAAACTCGGTGGGTCCCACATCCCCGCTAAAGGGCCCATTTAGTATGTGGGGTCCACCATATAGCAATGTGGCCCAACAAGATATTGGGCCGGGCCAAAACGAGGGCCCACTTTCCTTAAAGGGCCGCCCATTTAGTATGGGGTCCACCGTATAGCAAGTGGCCGCCCAACACGCTAGTGGTCCGGCCAAAACACAGTGGGTCCCACTTTCCGTAAAAGGGCGGCCCATTTAGTATGTGGGGTCCACCATAGAGCAAGTGGGCCGCCAAACACGCGAGTGGGCGGCCAAAAACACGTGGGTCCCACTTTCCTTAAAGGGCCGGCCCGTTTAGTATGTGGGGACCACCACAAAGCAATTGGCTGGCCCAACTAGTTAGTGGGCCGCCAAGAGGGTGGGGTCCACCTTAAAGCAAGTGGTCCCCCAATAAAAGTGGGGTCCATAATCAAGTGGGCTAGCCCAATAAGTAAGTGGGCCAGCCCGTTTAGTTGCTGTTTATATGCCGGCGTAAAAGGCGCTTTAGGATTTTGCGGGCCGGCACGTATGTGATTTCGCTTAATTGGGCCGTTTAAGGGATGGGAATTCGTGATTTAGATACTGAGAATATTTACGCAGCATTGATTTCTGTCGGATAGCCTCACTTACCACAAGCACCAAAGAAAAAATGCGCGAAAGAACTATAAAAACTAACTAAATATTACATCAGCTGCAAGGCTTTGAAAAAATATTACAGAACCCAGAGAAATTGAATGGTAATTAAACCTAGCAATACAATGAAGCGATCCGGCAATCTTTTAAGTTGTCCATGCAGCACCTATATCTGAAACAAAGACATTACAAGTTAAGACAGCAACAATGGAAACGCAAAGACACTGCAATATTGTTTGCCAAAGAATTTGGAACTCATCATTTCGTCGTTATAACAAGATCATTGTAATGCGCACAATAAGCAAACAAAGAGTGCATGCCGCATACCAACAGCCAATATAACAGAGCATGTTAGAATGAAAAGCAGACTTACTACTGTCGAGTCCCATGCAAACCAACATGTTCAGGGAGTACAAAATTGGCATGAACAACATAGTAGCAGGCTATAAATTTTGTAACAACGACTGAGCAAGATGAAGTTATGATGGCTACATCTACAGAGCAGGGAATGTAAACCAAAAATAGAAGTTACGATGGCAAAAGCTAAAGAGGAGGGAATGTGAACCAACATGTGCCAAGTGCAATTACTTCATTTTGGCCGTGAACTAAATAATACTCCTGAACTTATAGTGAAGGGGATGCAAATCAAGATGTTTCGGGATATAAACTTGTAATGAGCAACACATAGAGGATAGTTAATGCTGGAGCTTAGGATGGACCAGATACAGAATATAGTGGGATCACCTGTGAACTTGTATAAGAGGGAATGCAAACCAATATGTTCAGCTTTCCATATGTGAGCATCATGCCAAGTCAGAGAAACAAGTCAATAATGCAGCTTTTGAAGAACAAGATGGCACGCAAAATTATTATCTAGTAGTATGACAAGTTTATTTGTACTACAGGCTAGATAGCAGAGTGATAGCATGCCAAACTAAGTCCTTACTTTGTTAGCTTACAATGAACTAGATACAAAACAATGGCATCACCTGTAGTACAGGGAATGCAAGCCAACATGTTCATGGAGTAAAAAATTGGCACAAACAACATAGTAGCAGGCCATAATTTTTGTAACAACGACTGAGCAAGATAAAGTTATGATGGCTAGATCTACAGAGCAGGGAATGTAAACCAAATATAGAAGTTACGATGCCAAAAGCTATAGAGCAGGGAATGCGAACCAACATGTGCAATTACTTAAAATTGGCCATGAACTAAATAATAGCAGGATGTTACTATAATACCTATAATTTTTGTAACAACGACTGAGCAAGATAGAAGTTATGATGGCTACATCTACAGAGCAGGGAATGCAAACCAAAATGTTCAATCGCTTAAAGTTAGCAATGAAGTAGAAAATAGCAACGTGTTACGGTCATAGCTAGGAATGAACTAAAAGAGCTTCAGACAAACAAGCATCTGAACCCAGAACATGGCGCTAAAACAAGGGACTTACATTAGGAGAAGCACTCTGTGGGAGTCACAGCAGATCTTCCTGGGGTTGATAGATCCGGTGATGAAGTACGCTACATGTGCTACTTGGGGTTGGAGAGACGGCCATTACACTTCATGATTACTCATCTCATCTGCAAAAACGTAACGGCGCGTCGTTAGCACAAACAGGTTCCCCCAAGATTAAACAAGAACTTGCAGGCAAGCAATAGAAAAGCGACAGTAGAAGAGTTTAGATCATGCAAGGCGCCGGTGAAGCAGATCCGGTTCATGCACAGCGGTGTCGGTGAGCTAGATCCGATGCGGTGGACGACGGATCCGGCGAAGCGGCTCCGGTGGGGTGGACGATACCGCAGCTGAAGCGACTGCGGTAGACTGCTGGATGAGTATATGGTTTCGAGGTTCGGCGGGGATGATCCGGTCCGGTTGATGACGGCGTCGATGAAGCGGCTCCGGCAGGCAGCCGGATGACGAGGATCGCGAGGCCTCGGGTAGGCCAGGGAAGTCCGGCGGGGATGTTCCGGTGCGGTGGTCGTGGAGGTGGGAGAGAGAGGGACTTGGGAAGTTCCGGTGGGTGGTCTCAGAGGAGAGAGTGAGGGAAATGAATTTTTTTTCGGGGAGTTTCGGAGCTAGGGAGGTGGTGATCGAAAAAAATGACGGGTAGACCCCCCACCAACCGACTTATGCATGGACATTGTTGTCATCTTTACGAGGGTAGAATGGGAAGTTAGAGGCGTGTGAAATATTTGTATTTTTCGGGCGGGAAGTTTTGCCGCTGGAATGAGATTTCGAATTTGGCTATAGTCCAAGTAATACAAAAATATGAGACCGTACTAGTACGGCCAAGTGTCACATCAAGTCATCATCACGTTGAAAATCGGTTACCACGATCATAATCATGATATATCTTGAAAATCAATTTTGAAAAGCCCTTCTGAAATATTTCGGGATTGGTACTAGGAGATTTTGCAGCTTGACTAAGAATTGATTTTGAATAAGGCTATGGTCTAAGTAATTTTTTTTCTTCGAAAAGGGGATATGACCCCAGCCTCTGCATCGTGGTGATGCACACGGCCTTTATTAATAATCCAGTCGCAACAAATGTATGTTTTTTTTTTGCAAGGAGCAACAAAAGTATGTTGTACAGATGGTCCAAGTAATATACTCGTGATTGTAATATAAGGCCAGGGGTAGACCGGAACCATATCCTCTAACGTAGAGATGACAAGTCAGGTAAGCACAGTGCTTAAGTAGTGCAAAACGTAGAAGAAAAATCAGGAAAATGTAACAAATACTGTACGTATTTACTGTAGCAATCACTGTATATTTTTACTGTATAAAAAATCGTATAAATATTAAAAAAAGATAGTCATAATTTTGATTGTTACTAATTATCGTAAATGCATATGGCTTACATATATTATGGAAGTTAATTTAGATCAAATTAGACTTAATCATGTAGATGTGGAGAAGGAAAATTAGAGAGGTGTAGCTTACCCGACTTGTCTATTGCACGTTAGAGGATCTACTTCCGGGGTAGACCATGCTACTTAGACTACTCATAGTGGGAGTAACTAAGGAGTATTAACATAGAGCTGGTTGTGGTAACTAGCTATGTTACCATAACACTTTTCAAGATAGAATGAGTCTACATACTAACTAAAACAATCATGCATGATAGTACTACATCTAAGTTACTATGCATTATGAAGGTAGTAACATAGAGTAGTGTCATATGCATGCGGAAATTCAATTTGGCTCCCGGGTGCATATGCTCCCTCTACCAAAAAATCATATTTTAAAATGTCGAAAAAATTAGCAAAAAATTTACATGTACATATTCATAATATATGTTCGTTCGTCAAGTTTCACGAAAAACCAATATTTTTTGTGGTCTATGTAAAAAAGAGAAAACTTATCTTGTGAAAAGCATTATTTTTAGTACTGTATTTTATCTTTTTACACACGTCACATGACAAGTCGCAACTTTGTAAGGGCGTAGCACGAGAAGATGTACATGCGAATTTTTTGTTTCATTTTTTTTGAAATTCAAAATATGTGTAAGATGCATTTCAAAATGGAGGGAGCATATGCTCCTATGTTTCAAAACACCACTCCCGCATGCGCATGACACTACTATACGGTCACATCAAGTCATAATCACAACCAAAATCAGTTCCCATGTACTATCTCCTAAAAAAACTTAAATTTAAAAACGCGTAGCGAATATTTTGGATTTTATTGGCGGGAGATTGTAGCGCTTGACAGATATTTTCAATTTAGCTGGCGCTAAAAAAATACTGTACTAGAAAAATTGGTAGCTTACTGTAGTACTGCCTCCTTTCAGGGATACAAGGACAAGGACCCATCAACTAAAATAATGTATGAAAATGGTCACCAATGGGCCAACTAATAGTTATACTTTTCCCATGCAGCGCAATATAAAAAATACTACAAATCAGATTAAACCTTGATTAAATATTGGTGCATCCAATCCATTCAGTTTTCATTTAATCCACATCACCAAGGAAACAACCACCAGGTACATAACAAGTGCAGATAGAAGCACCAACAAAATAGTTCAGCATCACAAACCCTTTCACACAACCAAGGGACACCTTTGACTGTCAGTGTTCACTGTGGTATTCAGCATCTCCCACACTTTCTCAGGATGTTGCCCAGGTGGGCTTGACTTGCTTCTAATCCTGCAGTTATACGGTGGATGACTACTCTTTGTGCAGCCACTATTGCTCGTTCCTCTTTGAGTAGTTCCTCGAGAACATAAAAAGACAATGACTTGGACCTCAACCTGCGCTTGGGCTTTGACTTGGACTTGGACCTCGACAAATTAGTTGTGAACCCAGCATTACGCAGGAATGTGTTGTTGGCTATACCATGACATTGTAGTACCTTGGAAAATGAATTCAGACATTCTTCCTGGGTTTTTTCTATACCATCTTTCTTTGGTTTTGCCAGCTCCACTTTCATGTCAGACTGAGGAGTTTTCAGTTGTTACACATGTGTAAGAGAAGAGATTATAATGTGAAGACATGTGTATGAACTACCTCTAATAATCCTACAAACTGGCATGGCTGATTACCGCATATACATTTTAGTAAGAGCATGTTACATCATATTGACATGTCTTCTATTGCTAACACGTAATAGCAGGACTATAAAAATATGCATGGATCCATGTGTAGAATTCGTAATGTGCATGATATTGCTGAGAAGTATATAAGTGAATTGTACTAGCCCTTTCCACCAGTTCGGACATTTGGTTGTGTTGGCTAGTGCATGAAGCTTGACAAATATGACAAGATATTTCTGCATACAATTGAAAACCATAACTGACATTAGTAGAGAATACTTACAATAACACTCTGTGCAAAATGTCCAGTCAAACCATTTCTGCTCGTCTGGCACACCTTGAATTGCTCAAGTAGACTCATCTCTCTGTCTGTACTCTCACAGTATGCTTGCCTTGCCTTCTGATATTTTCGCAAGAGAAAATATAAATTAGTTTCACAACCACGTCACATGCCGACATGCGACAATTGAAAGTTTTCAAAAAAAATATAAATAAAACAGAGACATCAATTTACGATGTATATTGTGCATCTATAAATTCTAAATGATTTACTAATTTAAATATAGTTGTACAGATAACATTCCTTACCATACAGTAGAGGTGTCCAATCAAGCTACGAGATCCTGTACGCTGTTGTAAACGTACATTATTACGAGCACGCATGTTACTTCGAGCGATGAACTACAAATGAAGACTTGTGAGACACATGCTTAAAAAGGAATCAGTAATGTGATCTTGTCTCACTGTCTTCACAGAACATACCAAATTCTTTTGAGCAGACCAATACTCAACAAGATCACACCATTGATCATCAGTCATCTGTAGTATAGGAGAGGTTGTTGGAATATCGCTAGGAGTCCTCCCAGCAAAGTATCTCATCTTTAGCCTATGGCGCTCCTGGCGCAACGCTGAAGAGAATATGCTCCTGATAACAGTGATTACATTCTTCATGTCATCATCAAACTCAAGACATGTCTGTTTACAACAATGGGAACCGTTCATGTGTTAGATAGCTAGCCAACAGAAAGCTAGAGGGAATGTGAACGAGCAACATGGTATTGTTTACGAAAATGACTTACATGTAACATGTGCAGTAAACCTTCAAAATGGGAAGGGGTGTTTACGTGTTGTTTCCATGATGGAAAGATAGGAATTTGAGTCCTGACAAAAACGCCTGTGATCGATGCTATATTAGATGATTCTTGTGGATCCAGTGGCCTTCTGATACCTGCTATAACTGATGTGATGGGAAATCTTGTTCCCATTCGGGCAATCTTATTTTTAAGTGATTTCAAAGTCGTTGGCCCCCTTCGTTTTCTTGGTCGTGGTGGAACTGCAAATTTAAGCATTACATCAAGCTATCAAGGTATTTATGTAACGGAGCATGTAAGGGAACACGTACCTAATTCGGCCCCACCATCATCTTTAAGGAAGAAGTTGTCTCTGGCAGGACTAAATGTCAGCGGGCGATCGTGATTAGTTAGGTGTTGAGAACCTGCTGTTGAAACTGGGTCTGCTGTGAATTGTTCTTGGGTAACTGGATTGGCAACAGGTGGCTGGGGAACATGTGGTTTGGTATTTGCTCCGTCTACAGCTTTTAGACCAACCGATGTGGGGTTAGGTCGAAGCTTTTTATGTTGGTGTTTCGCATTACAATATTTTTTTGCCTGGTCATCATTTTCAACTAGATTAGAGTGACTCTGAGTCTGAGACCTTGTTTTTACTCTGTTCACTGCATTTGTTTGTGATCTGACATGACCAGCTTGAACCCTTTTTATTTTTAGGTGAGCTGTCAGATATTGATCTTCCTGTTGAACTATGTTCTTCACCTTGTTGGTATTTGAAACGTCCTTACGTGAAGTCCCTGATGCCTGCCAGAGATAAACGGTACTTCAATCAACAAAATCATATACATGCTTGATACGATTATGGAACATAAGAACAGCAAGCCAAGACATGATGAAACATATGTTATTATTATGTGTTAACTGAGCAGATGATAATGCTATAACTTGGGCTGGGTTGGACAGATACATCACAGTTATTGAAGATGCAACAATAATGCCAATGAAAAGAGCGAGCAATCACCTTGGGGGGTGGAGTAGGGTGCTTGACAAGGGCATCCTCTTTACTCAGGTCTCCCTCAGACTCTTGTTCAGTAGGATCAAGTTCTGAATAAGAAAATTGATTGTTATCGATGGAGACAGGAGAGGTGTTTGATTGTTCACTGGTGATGCCTATATTTTCTCTCCGGCCCTCTTTGTACTCTACTACAGTATCTTTAGCATGCATTAGAAAAAAATGCTAACGAGATTTATCATGGAACTTTGAGTAGAGCAGTAGAAGGGCAAATTAGTAGTAGCAAGTAGATGATAGCTCAAAAAGGAATAAAGCGTAGATCAAAAATAAATGATTTCCCTGTGCATGCCAATTGATGATTACAAGATTTATAAACATGCAGTTTAATAATGTCGACTAATCACTCTGCAGGCTTGACTTCTACTACAGTCATACCATAGGCATGTCACCGATGAACAGTGCCGTAACATGCACTTTCGGCCGTTGGATCGAAAATGAGTAGACAAGATCAAGCACTGTAGTGATGTACTGTAGATGACCCTGTAGCAGATGTACTGTATCGATGCACTGTAGATTTGTCCCTGTAGCGATGCACTGTGGATTGTCCCTGTAGCGTCTACTGTTCATGTTGATCTGGCCCTCCATTTTCAGTCCAACGATCAGAACATGGTCGCATGTCACAACACTGTTCTCAGGTGACATGCCTATTGCATGTCACCTGATCTCTGTCCAGTGTTTTAGTGGGGATTAGTGGGGATAATACTCTAGAGTATTGGGTGACAGCAGAATTCACCCAATACCCACAAAACCCCATCCCCAATCCACTAGGTAGGGGTAGAGTATTGGGGATTGAAAAAATACACTAAATTTTGCGGAAAAGTAGGGACAAGTGGGGATTAAACTCGCTCATACTCTAGCACCAAACATGCATTGGGGATAAGTGGGGATTTAAAGTTTGGAGCGGATTATCCCTGCTAATCCCAGTAAAACTCTAGTACCAAACAAGCCCTAAAACAGATCGCACGAAACTGATGTTCGGAAATGAAATGCATAACGGAAGCGGCTAAACACCAACCTTCGCATGGGGAGTGGACGGCTTTACGCTTTGGTTTCGCGCGGTGGACCGGTTGGGCGCGGGGTCTACCCATTTCACCGTGCGGTAGACCAGGGAGTCGGGAAGCAGATCCGACGCAGCGGCGGAGGTGGACGGCGTCCCTGAGCAGGATCCGGCGCGGTGGGCGTCGGCTACGGTGGAGCACAAATGGTGCGGTGTGCGCCTTCGTCGGGGAAGCGGCTCCGGCTTGCTTGACAACGTCTTCTCGGACACTACAGCGGCTGGTCAGGAGGCTGTGGTGGCGAGGTGGGACGGTGGTGCACTGCCGTCGTCGGGCGAGATGCTCCGATTCGGTGGGTGACGCGTGAGAGATGTGGGATTCGGCGCCTGTGCCGGTGGTATGTTTTAATGGCTGGGGTGAGATTGGCCTTGGCCCGAATAAGAGAAGAACCGCTGGGGACGTTTTTGATGAAAGGATAAGATGGGAAATTCGAACATTTGAAAATTGGAGGCGGCAACCCGAGCTATTTTCGCCGGTGTTTTGGCGCTTCGTTGAAATGGTTTGGTGGATGCGCGAAAAAAAATGGACGCGGTCCGACCCCATCAAGGTCTCATTTGTAAGCATGGGCGGTACGGCAGCCATCCTACCTTGATTTTTAGTGAATATCCATTCATATATATGTGTTTTTTTCTGAACATTTGAGTACTTAAAACGGACTTCATATGACAAAGTTGCGCCTATTTTAGTGAACACTGCGTGGAGCCGATTTCGAAAACAAAACATGGACTAGGTACCAAAAAACATATATAGACTCGTTCTCCGCATTAAAAAGATTGATGTATCATGGATCTTAGTATATGTAAAATAACCTTGAGCTATTCATTATCATACGCGTAGAATTGAAGACTTCAGATATTTCTTTATATTTGAAAGAAACGCCATGTTTCATCCGACAACATTTATCATCTCATTGAGTTGGCGCTGATTTTATATGTGGTGACGAAAACAACTGAGGCTCCTTTGATTTATAGGATTTAGATCCTACGGGAATTATTCTACACTATTGGTTATATTCATAGGGAACATATCCCATATGAATCTTGTACTACAAATCCTATATGAACAAAACATTAGGTCATCCCTCATGGAAAAATCCCTTTGGTACAATCAAAGAAACTCATATTCCCATAGGATTCAAATAGACAAGATGTACATACGTTTTTCCTATCCTATGACTTAAAGGACTCCTGAAATGGCTCGACAACAAAGATCATAAATTCCGAGTTGTGCATCGAGCAAAAGATATTGAAAAAATTCTTGATCGATCGAATTACAAAATGATTTTCAAAAGAACTAAAGTTTTGCCATTGATCACATAATTGGTATGTATATAGGTTCTACTTATAATAAAATATGTTTTGGTTTATTGGGATTGCGTTAGAATTACATGCATCACAATGTCTCGGGACTATTTCGGTATTTACCTCTTCTTTTAGAGTTCGCCCTATCTAAGATTATTTCCGACATTCGCCAATGTTTGCAAGGAATGGCATGCAGTCGATTCCCACCCTGTTTTGGAAAAAATGAAGAAAAAAAAGTGAACTTGTGGCTATAAAATGATAAGCTTGAATTTTGATATGTTTTAAAAAAAACTAGCTTCAAAATATGGCCTACCATTTTATATAAAAAACCATGGGTCTTAACGAAAATGCCCAAGGTAAAATGTGCATTACCATTTTGGGGAAAGGTGCAATAAGATTTCATTTTATTGTGGGAAACAAATTGTTGTTGTTTTTTTGCCTTTTCTGAATAGCTAAAAAGGTGTCATCTTTTTTCCATACATTCCATAATGTCATAGAACATAAGCATCCGGTGTCCAGATATAGCAACAATTCAGTATAAGACAATACTAACATAGTTTCCATAAAGTACTGCTAACACATAAGAAAACAAAAGATCTAGATGATGACCCAAGAAACAACATCCTTGTATATAATAACAATCTATTGACCATATGGCGGCTTTTGCATCACCCTATCAAAATCATCTGCCTTCAAGCACGAGAGCAGAATGTCGACACGTGCTTCAACATGTTCCAAGATCCTCTTGATGATCTCATGGATATCTGCATCAGCCGAATAGGAATCAAAGTTGTCAGCCACTAGCTTCTGATGAAAAAGAAACATCAGTGTTGAAGGCGTCGATCTTAGGAGTCCCCACATTTCATTACTTGCAAGACCAAGATGATCAAATTCCCTTTACTTCATAAGAATGTCTGGATCGCTGACACGATCGAAATCTTTGCTAGTACCCTCCTTTGGCCGAATTCAAATTTGCATCAGATCTTGGTGCCCATGCCTTTGGTACATGCGGGTAATTTTTTGCCAATATGTCGTGCATTGCACATAGCGTCCTACTGTACAGGGGTACTTCTACATATCTTCTTCCAAATATAATTTAATTTATTTCGGGTTGGATTCAATTTGTTTCAAAATTGTCTGATATACCATTTGTATTGGTAGGAGATGCAGCTTTGAATTTTAATCATTGTTTCTAGGTGCCACACTTGCAGGGTACAGTCAAGGATTTTATCCAATGTTTCATGTCTTGACAAATCCTTTTCGTAATGGAAGTTGAGACCCCCAGCCTCTGCATCAAAATGATGCACATGGAATTTTTTAGTATGGTATTCAACAAAATATGATAAGATGCAAAAATCAAACCTTGGACAAATATGACACATGCTCACTTGGGTAGAAAGCCAATCAAACTGATACAAATTACATTGCAGAGTCCTTGCATGTTAAACTATATATTGCCAAACACCACATATATTAAGGGATACATATTAATTTCGATACTACTACTTTTATGATAGAAGATTTGTAACTACAAACGTTGTGGGTTGTGGCTGCCCTCCTCAATCTACTCACTTGTCTCATCGGCAACCGTCTCCACCTCTCTACATGCACATATGGGTACAACTTCTTCACACCCGAAGAAGATTACTTGTTTCCTGTCATGCTCCGCCACTTGTAGTAGGTGTGCTCCTTTTTCAGAGATGAATTCTCTTTTAGGATGGAGATGTTCTCCTTTTTCAGAGATGAGTTCTCTTTTAGGATGGAGATGTTCTCCTTCGTTAGAGACCCGTTCTGATTTACCATGGAGAGGTTCTCCTTCGATAGAGATGAGTTCTCCTTTGATAGAGATGAGTGCTCATTCAAGAGTACGGCATACTCATTCCATAGCTTCATAGCACGGTTTACCAGATGTGCGTTCACATCTCGGAGCTTGGACGCATGGTCAATCAACTCGCGCGACTCATCCAGGAGCGACCGCCGGATTACTTGCAGAGACGCTTCATGTTGTCGTCCTTCATTAGATGGTAGATTCACAGAGCGACCCTGTGTGACACATGATATTATACTAATAAAGTGCAAGAGTGTAACTTCAATAGTAAAAATATAGTACTCCGAAAGTTTGCAGGACTTAAACTTCAATACTCATAGTAATATGTACAAGACTAACTTCAATAGTAATTGTAATATGTATAAATTTCAATTGCAATACTGTAGTAATATGAGTACTCCGGAGCTTGGAGTAATAAAGTTTCAAACTAAGAACGAAACATGAACTAATAAAGTTTGCCCTATGCATCAATCGATGGAGAGGCTGGATCTCAAGTTCGAAAGGGGGAAAAAGACTGCAGTGAAGTTTCAAGTTTGCATTGAAGTTCGAAAGTGGTAATGCAGCTAGTATTAGTGCAGTAGAAATCCCTTGTGCCTTGTTTGGTTGACGTGTTTTCACATGGTTCAGTGAGTAATATCTGGGTCTTTCTTAATAAGAACACATTTTATCTGTTTGGCAGAAGAGTATTGGACAGGATCAGAGTCGCGGGGATCCTCAGGAAACACTTCCGCGCACGTCGGGTGGACGTGGAACCGCAACACCTCTATGCTCTCGCGTTTCTGGTCGTTCCACATACGTGCTCCGATTGCTGCTTCTCCTTCCAGGCATCCACCCCGTTCTAGCATGGATCAGGCTGAGGGATTGATTCCAATGCAAAATTACAAGTCCTGAGGCCTGCTGGCATGGATTACGTGAATAGAAATTGGACGCTTCACTAATAAGGCCCGAGGAACCCCTCAAAAAAAAACTAATAATGCCCCAGGACAGGCTATCTCTCAGGTTGTCCTGATCTGCCGCAAATACTCACGCCAAAACATGGTGAATGAAGTATTTTGCATCAAATCCCCTCCGAATAATACTCAGTAGGGGGCTAACTAGTTTTAAACCAATGATTAAACTACATTAACCACTGACCTCGAAGCTCTCCTCCTTGGAGAGGACCGACTCCCCGGCGACGGCGAGGTTGTCTTGCAGCTGCAGCAGGACTGTCACGTCTGAGCCCACGGAGAGGTCGTTGATCCGCTGCCGCTTGGTGGGCACATCAGACTCAACGGCGAGGCCGCCATGCGCCTGCTGCAGCAGCTGTAGGGGGGCGTGCGAGTTGGCGGCGAGGTCCTGTAGTTGCTGCTGGGGGATTACGACGGTGGGCCGCACACCTAACAGGCCCCCTTGTCCACTCGTGGGATTCATCGCCGGAAGATGGGGGTGCAGGGAGGCGCTAATACAGAGGTTGTGGATGGTACAGCCGCCGACGAGCACTGTACAGGTTGGGGCTATAGGATTTTGAAGATGAATGGGGAGAGGCGGCAGGGGCCTATAAATCGAGAGGAGTGAGGTAGCGAGAAGTGAAGTGAATGGGGAGAGGCGGCAGGGGCCTATAAATCGAGAGGGCTATAGGTTGGGACATGATTTTTTCGCAATATTTAAATTTAGATTTAAGCCGCATGTCACCAGGTGACATGCGAAAGGTGCATGTCACCTGATCTCTATCCGTGAAGGACACAGGTCACTCGCAACACTGTCCATGGTGTACTGTAGGGACGCGAAACAGTATTGTTCACTGTTCGTAGTGTTTTTCATTTTTCTGATTTTTTTGAATTTTATGCCCATTTGAATCTTTTGGTCAAATCCTAGGTTTGACAAAGATTTAAACAAGTTTAAAATATATGAAAAGGTAAGCATGGATCCTTCTTAGTCACTCTAAAATGAAGCTTTTGGGATGTTCTTGAAATTTCCATGCTTGACTTCATAAGACAGAGTTTAGGGTTAGGGGTAGATATATACATGATTTGTTTGGTTTGAATATGTCTAGACCTTGTTTATCAACTTTAATTCTTACTATATGACATAAGAAAACTATTTGCTTTGGTTTTTCATTTTTCTGATTTTTTTGAATTTTGATGCCCATTTGAATCTTGTCAAATCCTAGGTTTGACCAAGATAATTTAAACAAGTTTAAAACATGGAAATGAAAAGGGAAGCATGTATCCTTCTTAGTCACTCTAAAATGAAGTTTTTGGGAGGTTTTTGAAATTTCCATGTCTGAAACCCAAAACCACTTCTCTTCATGCTTTACTTCATAAGACAGAGTTTAGGGGTTAGGGGGTAGATACATGGTTTGTCTAGTTTGAAACTTTGAATATGTCTAGACCTTGTTTATCAACTTGAATATGCTTACTATATGACATAAGAAGACTATGTACTTTGGTTTTTCATTTTTCTGATTTTTTTAATTTTCTGCGCATTTGAATCTTGGTAAAATCCTAAATTTGACCAAGATTTAGACAAGTTTAACACGTGAAAACGAATAAGTAAGCCTGGATCCTTCTTAGTCACTCTAAAATGAAGCTTTTGGGAGGTTCTTGAAATTTCCATGTTTAAAACCCAAAACCACTTCTCTGCATGATTGACTTCATAAGATCGACAGATTAGTTTAGGGTTAGGGGTAGATATATACATGATTTTTCTGGTTTGAATATATCTAGACCTTGTTTATCAACTTGAATGCTTATTATATGACATAAGAAAACTATTTGCTTTTGTTTTTCATTTTTCTGATTTTTTTGAATTTTGATGCCCATTTGAATCTTGTCAAATCCTAGGTTTGACCAAGATAATTTAAACAAGTTTAAAACATGAATATGAAAAGGGAAGCATGTATACTTCTTATTAGTCACTCTAAAATGAAGTTTTTGGGAGGTTTTTGAAAATTCCATGTTTGAAACCCAAAGCCACTTCTCTTCATGCCTGACTTCATAAGATAGAGTTTAGGGGTCAGGGGGTGTAGATACATGTGGTTTGTCTAGTTTGAATATGTCCAGACCTTGTTTAACAAATTTAATGCTAACTATATGACATAAGAAGACTATGTGCTTTGGTTTTTCATTTTTCTGATTTTTTTGAATTTTATGCCCATAAATCTTGGTCAAATCCTAGGTAGAAAAATCGATATACGAATCTATAATTAAATAGGTTAAACTAGGGTTTTGCCCTGTACTACAGATCAAGGTTCAAAAAATCCAACTACGGGGTTCGAACAACACGATTCTAATCCAAGAATTTTTTCGACCTCATCCAAATGGCCTCAAACTATAGGGTTAGGGGGTATAGATACATGATTTGTCTGGTTTGGATATATCTAGACCCTGTTTATCAACTTGAATGCTTACGATATGACATGAGAAGACTATGTGATTTGGTTTTTCATTTTTCTGATTTTTAGGAATATTGTGCCCACCCATTTGTATCTTCATGAAATCCTAGGTTTGACACAGATAATTTAAACAAGTTTAAAACATGAAAATGAAAAGGGAAGCCTGGGTCCTTCTTAGTCACTCTAAAACGAAGCTTTTGGGAGGTTCTTGAAATTTCCATGTTTGAAACCCAAAACCACTTCTCTTCATGCTTGAATTCATAAGACAGAGTTTAGGGTTTTAGGGGTAGATATATACATGATTTGTCTGGTTTGAATATATATGTCTAGACCTGGTTTATCAACTTGAATGCTTACTATACATATGACATAAGAATGCTATGTGCTTTGGTTTTTCATTCTCTTTTGATTTTTTTCTAAATTTTTAGGCCCCCATTTGAATCTTGGTCAAATCTTTGGTTTGACAAGAATTTAAACAAGTTTAAAACATGAAAATGAAAAGGGAAGTCTGTATCCTTCTTAGTCACTCTAAAATGGAAGCTTTTGGGATGTTCTTGAAATTTCCATGTTTGAAACCGAAAATGACTTCCCTTCATGCTAGACTTCATAAGATCGACAGGGGGTAGATACATGATTTGTCTCGTTTGGATATATCTAGACCTTGTTTATCAACTTGAATGCTTACGATATGACATAAGAAGACAATGTGATTTGGTTTTTCATTTTTCTGATTTTTTTGAATATTGTGCCCACCCATTTGTATCTTCATGAAATCCTAGGTTTGACCAAGATAATTTAAACAAGTTTAAAACATGAAAATGAAAAGGGAAGCATGTAACCTTCTCAGTCACTTTAAAATGAAGTTTTTGGGAGGTTTTTGAAATTTCCATGTTTGAAACCCAAAGCCACTTCTCTTCACATGCCTGACTTCATAAGATAGAGTTTAGGGGTCAGGGGGTGTAGATACATGTGGTTTGTCTAGTTTGAATATGTCCAGACCTTGTTTAACAACTTTAATGCTAACTATATGACATAAGAAGACAATGTGATTTGGTTTTTCATTTTTCTGATTTTTTTGAATATTGTGCCCACCCATTTGTATCTTCATCAAATCCTTGGTTTGACCAAGATTTAAACATGTTTAAAACATGAAAATTAAAAGGGAAGTCTGTATCCTTCTTATTTACTCTAAAATGAAGCTTTTGGGATGTTCTTGAAATTTCCATGTTTGAAACCCAAAACGACTTCCCTTCATGCTAGACTTCATAAGATCGACAGGGGGTAGATACATGATTTGTCTGGTTTGGATATATCTAGACCTTGTTTAGCAACTTGAATGCTTACGATATGACATAAGAAGACAATGTGATTTGGTTTTTCATTTTTCTGATTTTTTTGAATATTGTGCCCACCCATTTGTATCTTCATGAAATCCTAGGTTTGACCAGGATTTAAACAAGTTTAAAACATGAAATGAAAAGATAAGCCTGGATCCTTCTTAGTCACTCTAAAATGAAGCTTTGGGAGGTTCTTGAAATTTCCATGTTTGAAACCCAAAACCACTTCTCTTCATGATTGACTTCATAAGACAAAGTTTAGGGTTAGGGGGTATAGATACATGATTTGTATGGTTTGAATATATATGTCTAGACCTGGTTTATCAACTTGAATGCTTACTATACATATGACATAAGAATGCTATGTGCTTTGGTTTTTCATTCTCTTTTGATTTTTTTTCTAAATTTTTAGGCCCCCATTTGAATCTTGGTCAAATCTTTGGTTTGACAAGAATTTAAACAAGTTTAAAACATGAAAATGAAAAGGGAAGTCTGTATCCTTCTTAGTCACTCTAAAATGGAAGCTTTTGGGATGTTCTTGAAATTTCCATGTTTGAAACCGAAAATGACTTCCCTTCATGCTAGACTTCATAAGATCGACAGGGGGTAGATACATGATTTGTCTCGTTTGGATATATCTAGACCTTGTTTATCAACTTGAATGCTTACGATATGACATAAGAAGACAATGTGATTTGGTTTTTCATTTTTCTGATTTTTTTGAATATTGTGCCCACCCATTTGTATCTTCATGAAATCCTAGGTTTGACCAAGATAATTAAAACAAGTTTAAAACATGAAAATGAAAAGGGGAGCATGTATCCTTCTCAGTCACTCTAAAATGAAGTTTTTGGGAGGTTTTTGAAATTTCCATGTTTGAAACCCAAAACCACTTCTCTTCATGCTTGACTTCATAAGACAAAGTTTAGGGTTAGGGGTATAGATACATGATTTGTATGGTTTGAATATGTCCAAACCTTGTTTATCAACTTGAATATGCTTACTATATGACATAAGAAGAATAATGTCATGTAAATGAGTTAACTTGGATTTCCTACCCTTGAATCCATAGGAAACTTTGTTCTAATGCACTATAATAATCAACCGAGTTTTTACACCAACAGGTCTGTCACTTACGTGTGGTGCCCACGCGTGAGGTCCCACACTTCAGTGAGCACAAGTCACGTGCAATAGGTACGCAAACTCCCAGCCATCTTCTTTGTCAAGAGAAGACGCATCACGGCATCAGGATGCGTATTGGAAGTCTGTGGGTCCTTCTGGATCCTTCGGTTGTCCCTCTCACAAAAAAAACAAATCTCTCTCATTCTCGGCCTCGCTCGACTCGCTCGCTCGCTCGCTCGCACCTCCTGCTCACTGACAAACCCTGCACAAAAGTCAACATCATCACCCGAAAAAGGGGAGACACCATAATGCTCTCCCTTCTTCTCTCCTTCCGAGTGATCCCTCTTCCTCCGAGTTTCACTCGACGGGCAAACACACATGTGCTGCATAGTATAATAATAAAAAGGTAGAAAAATCAACCTACGAATCTATAATTAAATAGGTTAAACTAGGGTTTTGCCCAGTACTACAGATCAAGGTTCAAACCTTGTTTATCAACTTGAATATGCTTACTATATGACATATATAAGAAGACTATGTACTTTGGTTTTCATTTTTCTGATTTTTTAATTTTCTGCATTTGAATCTTGGTCAAATCCTAGGTTTGACCAAGATTTAGACAAGTTTAACACGTGAAAACGAATAAGTAAGCCTGGATCCTTCTTAGTCACTCTAAAATGAAGCTTTTGGGATGTTCTTGAAATTTCCATGTTTGAAACCCAAAACGACCTCTCTTCATGCTAGACTTCATAAGATCGACGAGTTTAGGGTTAGGGGTAGATACATGATTTGTATGGTTTGAATATGTCCAAACCTTGTTAATTTATCAACTTGAATGCTTACTATATGACATAAGAAGACTATATGCTTTTGTTTTTCATTTTTCTGATTTTTTTAATTTTATGCCCATATATTTGAATCTTGGTCAAATCCTAGGTTTGACAAAGATTTAAACAAGTTTAAAACATGAAAATGAAAAGGTAAGCATGGATCCTTATTAGTCACTTTAAAATAAATCTTTTGGGGGGTTCTTGAAATTTCTAAAAATGATACTTTTCATAGCTATAGTGCATCACAAATTTATGATTTCATGCTTTGCTTTGCCAATTTCGATTTTTTCTAACCACCTTCTCTTTGATTTCAAATTTAGGTCAAACTATCGATGCCTACTATGTGTTCTACTTGAATTGGATGCAGCGTGCGCACATGTTTTGCCATTGTTTTGGGCTTCCACACATCTTTGGGGCATCCAAGTATTTAAGTTACCTTGTTTTTTTGAATTGTAATTCATACCCTTCCTCCCAATTTTTATGCCCATTTGAATCTTGGTCAAATCCTAAGTTTGACCAAGATTTGAACAAGTTTAAAACATGAAAATGAAAAGGTAAGCCTGAATCCTTCTTAATTAGTCACTCTAAAATGAGAAGCTTTTGGGAGTTTTTTGAAATTTCCAAGTTTGAAACCCAAAACCACTTCTCTTCATGCTTGACTTCATAAGACAGAGTTAATTTAGGGTTAGGAGGTAGATACATGATTTGTCTAGTTTGTTGTTTAGACCTTGTTTATCAACTTGAATGCTTACTATATGACATAATAATACTATGTGCTTTGGTTTTCATTTTTTTGATTTTTTCTGAATTTTTATGCCCATTTGATCTTGGTCAAATCCTAGGCTTAACCAATATTTAAACAAGTTTAAAACATGAAAATGAAAAGGTAAGCCTGTATCCTTCTTAATTAGTCACTCCAAAATGAAGCTTTTGGGAAGGTTTTTGAAATTTCCATGTTTGAAATCCAAAACGACTTCTCTTCGTGCTTGACTTCATAAGACAAAGTTTAGGGCTAGGGGTAGAAACATGATTTTTCTGGTTTGAATATGTCTAGACCTTGTTTATCAACTTGAGTGCTTACTATATGACATAAGAAGGCTATATGCTTTGGTTTTTCATTTTTTTTGAAATTTTATGCCCATTTTTGAATCTTGATCAAATCTTAGGTACGGTTTGACCAAGATTTGAACAATTTTAAAACATGAAAATAAAAGGTAAGCCCGACCTGGATCCTTTAGTCACTCTAAAATGAAGCTTTTGGGGGTTCTTGAAATTTCCAAGTTTGAAACCCAAAACCACTTCTCTTCATGCTTGACTACATAAGACATACAAAGTTTAGGGTTAGGGGTAGATACATGATTTTTCTTGTTTGAATATATCTAGACCTTGTTTATATCAACTTTAATGCTAACTATATGACATAAGAAAACTATGTGCTTTGGTTTTTAATTTTTCTGATTTTTTATTTTGATGCACATTTGAATCTTTGTCAAATCCTAGGTTTGACCAAGATTTAAACAAGTATACAACATGAAAATGAAAAGGGGAAGCCTGTATCCTTCTTAGTCACTCTAAAATGAAGTTTTTGGGATGTTCTTGAAATTTTCATGTTTGAAACCCAAAACCACTTCTCTTCATGCTTGACTTCATAAGATATAGTTTAGGGGCTAGGGGATAGATACATGATTTGCCTAGGTTTGAATATGCATGTCCAAACCTTGTTTATCAACTTGAATGCTTAGTATATGACATAAGAAGACTATATGCTTTTGTTTTTCATTTTTCTGATTTTTTTTAAATTTTATGCCCATTTGAATCTTTTGGTCAAATCCTTGGTTTAATTTGACACGGATTTAAACAAGTTTAAAATATGAAAATGAAAAGGTGGTAAGCAGGCATGGATCCTTCTTATATATATTAGTCACTCTAAAATGAAGCTTTTGGGAGGTTTTTGAAATTTCCATGTTTGAAACCCAAAAACACTTCTCTTCATGTTGTTGACTTCATAAGATAGAGTTTAGGGGTTAGGGGTATAGATACATGATTTGTCTTGTTTGAATATGTGTCTAGACCTTGTTTATCAACTTTAATGCTTACTATATGACATAAGAACACTATGTGCTTTAATTTGGTTTTTAATTTTTATAATTTTTTTTGAATTTTGATGCACATTTTGAATCTTGGTCAAATCCTAGGTTTGACCGAGATTTGAACAAGTTTAAAACAAGAAAATAAAAGGTAAGCCCGCCAGACTGGATCCTTCTTAGTCACTCTATAATGAAGCTTTTAGGGGGGTTGTTGAAAATGTAAGCATGTATCCTTCTTAGTACGTCACACCACAATGAAGCTTTTGGGAGGGTTTTTTAAATGTCCATGTTTGAAACCCAAAACGACTTCTCTTCGTGCTTGACTTCATAATTAAGACAAAGTTTAGGGTTAGGGGTAGATACATGATTTTTCTGGTTTGAATATGTCTAGACTTTGTTTATCAACTTGAGTGCTTACTATATGGCATATATAAGAAGCTAGGCTATGTGCTTTGGTTTTTCATTTTTTTTGAATTTTTATGCCCATTTGAATCTTGGTCAAATCCTAGGTACGTACGGTTTGACCAAGATTTGAACATGTTTAAAACATGAAAATAAAAGGTAAGCATGGATCCTTCTTAGTCACTCTAAAATGAAGCTTTTGGGAGGTTTTTGAAATTTCCATGTTTGAAACCCAAAACCACTTCTCTTCATGCTTGGCTTCGTAAGATAGAGTTTAGGGTTTGGGGTAGATACGTACATGATTTTTCTAAGTATTTTTACGCCCATTTGAATCTTCGTCAAATCCTAAGTTTGACCAAGATTTGAACAAGTTTAAAACATGAAAATGAAAAGGGTAAGCCTGGATCCTTGTTTAGGGTTAGGGGGTAGATACATGATTTTTGTGGTTTGAATATGCCAGACCTTGTTTATCACCTTGAATGCTTACTATATGACATAGGAAGACGGCGTGCTTTTGTTTTTCTTTTTTTGATTTTTTTTTGAATTTTTATGCCCATTTGAATCTTGGTCAAGTCATAGGTTTGACCAAGATTTAAACATGTTTAAAACATGAAAATGAAAAAGTAAGCCTGGATCCTTCTTAGTCACTCCAAAATGTACCAATTGATAAATGAGTTAACTTGGCTTCATGGAAAAAATAATGTCATGTAAATGATTTAACTTGGCTTTCGTACCCTTGAATCCATAGGAAACTTTGTATAAATGTAGGGCTCCTTTGATTTAAAGGATAGGAAAAGCATAGGAATAGGAAAGGTATAGGATTGGAATGGCATGTCTACTTGAAACCTATAGGAAGATGAAGTTTGTTTGATTGTAGCAAAGGAATTTTTCCATGAGGTATGAGCTAATGCTTTTTTCCTATAGGAATTACACTACAAGATTCCTATAGGAATTTTTCCTATAGGATATGTTCCTATGAATCAAACAACATGTATAGGAATTTTTCCCATAGGAACCAAATCCTACACAATTCCTATGCAAATCCTTTGAATCAAAGGAGCCCGTAGTAGTATAATAATCAACCGAGTTTTTACATCAACAGGTCTGTCACTTACGTGTGGTGCCCATGCGTGAGGTCCCACACTTCAGTGAGCACAAGTCACGTGCAATAGGTACGCAAACTCCCAGCCATTTTCTTTGTCAAGAGAAGACGCATCAGGATGCGTATTGGAAGTATGTGGGTCCTTCTGGATCCTTCGGTTGTCCCTCTCACAAAAAAAAACAAATCTCTCTCATTCTCGGCCTCGCTCGACTCGCTCGCTCGCTCGCTCGCTCGCTCCTGCTCACTGACAAACCCTGCACAAAAGTCAACATCATCACACGAAAAAGGGGAGACACCATAATTCTCTCCCTTCTTCTCTCCTTCCGAGTGATCCCTCTTCCTCCGAGTTTCACTCGACGGGCAAACACACATGTGCTGCATAGTAATAATAAAAAAGTAGAAAAATCGACCTACGAATCTATGATTAAATAGGTTAAACTAGGGTTTTGCCCACTACTACAGATCAAGTTCAAAAATATCCAACTACTAGTTCGATTTTGGGCTACTAATATAAAATTAAAATAAGTTGAACTAGTATTCCTCTAAAAAATCATTTTGGTATGCATTGTTTGATACTTTTCATAGCTATAGTGCATCACAAATTTATGATTTCATGCTTTGCTTTGCCAATTTCGATTTTTTCTAACCACCTTCTCTTTGATTTCAAATTTAGGTCAAACTATCGATGCCTACTATGTGTTCTACTTGAATTGGATGCAGCGTGCGCACATGTTTTGCCATTGTTTTGGGCTTCCACACATCTTTGGGGCATCCAAGTATTTAAGTTACCTTGTTTTTTTGAATTGTAATTCATACCCTTCCTCCCAATTTTTATGCCCATTTGAATCTTGGTCAAATCCTAAGTTTGACCAAGATTTGAACAAGTTTAAAACATGAAAATGAAAAGGTAAGCCTGAATCCTTCTTAGTCACTCTAAAATGAGAAGCTTTTGGGAGTTTTTTGAAATTTCCATGTTTGAAACCCAAAACCACTTCTCTTCATGCTTGACTTCATAAGACAGAGTTAATTTAGGGTTAGGGGGTAGGTACATGATTTGTCTAGTTTGTTGTTTAGACCTTGTTTATCAACTTGAATGCTTACTATATGACATAATAATACTATGTGCTTTGGTTTTCATTTTTTTTGATTTTTTCTGAATTTTTATGCCCATTTGATCTTGGTCAAATCCTAGGCTTAACCAATATTTAAACAAGTTTAAAACATGAAAATGAAAAGGTAAGCCTGTATCCTTCTTAATTACTCACTCCAAAATGAAGCTTTTGGGAAGGTTTTTGAAATTTCCATGTTTGAAATCCAAAACGACTTCTCTTCGTGCTTGACTTCATAATTAAGACAAAGTTTAGGGCTAGGGGTAGAAACATGATTTTTCTGGTTTGAATATGTCTAGACCTTGTTTATCAACTTGAGTGCTTACTATATGACATAAGAAGGCTATATGCTTTGGTTTTTCATTTTTTTTGAAATTTTATGCCCATTTTTGAATCTTGATCAAATCCTAGGTACGGTTTGACCAAGATTTGAACAATTTTAAAACATGAAAATAAAAGGTAAGCCCGACCTGGATCCTTTAGTCACTCTAAAATGAAGCTTTTGGGGGTTCTTGAAATTTCCAAGTTTGAAACCCAAAACCACTTCTCTTCATGCTTGACTACATAAGACATACAAAGTTTAGGGTTAGGGGTAGATACATGATTTTTCTTGTTTGAATATATCTAGACCTTGTTTATATCAACTTTAATGCTAACTATATGACATAAGAAAACTATGTGCTTTGGTTTTTAATTTTTCTGATTTTTTATTTTGATGCACATTTGAATCTTTGTCAAATCCTAGGTTTGACCAAGATTTAAACAAGTATACAACATGAAAATGAAAAGGGGAAGCCTGTAGATACATGATTTGTCTGGTTTGTCTGGTTTGGATATATCTAGACCTTGTTTATCAACTTGAATGCTTACGATATGACATAAGAAGACAATGTGATTTGGTTTTTCATTTTTCTGATTTTTTTGAATATTGTGCCCACCCATTTGTATCTTCATGAAATCCTAGGTTTGACCAAGATAATTAAAACAAGTTTAAAACATGAAAATGAAAAGGGGAGCATGTATCCTTCTTAGTCACTCTAAAATGAAGTTTTTGGGAGGTTTTTGAAATTTCCATGTTTGAAACCCAAAACCACTTCTCTTCATGCTTGACTTCATAAGACAAAGTTTAGGGTTAGGGGTATAGATACATGATTTGTATGGTTTGAATATGTCCAAACCTTGTTTATCAACTTGAATATGCTTACTATATGACATAAGAAGAATAATGTCATGTAAATGAGTTAACTTGGATTTCCTACCCTTGAATCCATAGGAAACTTTGTTCTAATGCACTATAATAATCAACCGAGTTTTTACACCAACAGGTCTGTCACTTACGTGTGGTGCCCACGCGTGAGGTCCCACACTTCAGTGAGCACAAGTCACGTGCAATAGGTACGCAAACTCCCAGCCATCTTCTTTGTCAAGAGAAGACGCATCACGGCATCGGATTGGAAGCCTGTGGGTCCTTCTGGATCCTTCGGTTGTCCCTCTCACAAAAAAATCAAATCTCTCTCATTCTCTCGCTCGCTCGCTCGCTCGCTCGCTCGCACCTCCTGCTCACTGACAAACCCTGCACAAAAGTCAACATCATCACCCGAAAAAGGGGAGACACCATAATGCTCTCCCTTCTTCTCTCCTTCCGAGTGATCCCTCTTCCTCCGAGTTTCACTCGACGGGCAAACACACATGTGCTGCATAGTATAATAATAAAAAGGTAGAAAAATCAACCTACGAATCTATAATTAAATAGGTTAAACTTGAATGCTTACTATATGACATAAGAAGACTATATGCTTTTGTTTTTCATTTTTCTGATTTTTTTGAATTTTATGCCCATATATTTGAATCTTGGTCAAATCCTAGGTTTGACACAGATTAAACAAGTTTAAATTATGAAAATGAAAAGGTAAGCATGGATCCTTATTAGTCACTCTAAAATAAATCTTTTGGGAGGTTCTTGAAATTTCCATGTTTGAAACCCAAAACCACTTCTCTTCATGATTGACTTCATAAGACAGAGTTTAGGGTTTTAGGGGTAGATATATACATGATTTTTCTGGTTTGAATATATATGTCTAGACCTGGTTTATCAACTTGAATGCTTACTATACATATGACATAAGAATGCTATGTGCTTTGGTTTTTCATTCTCTTTTGATTTTTTTCTAAATTTTTAGGCCCCCATTTGAATCTTGGTCAAATCTTTGGTTTGACAAGGATTTAAACAAGTTTAAAACATGAAAATGAAAAGGGAAGTCTGTATCCTTCTTAGTCACTCTAAAATGGAAGCTTTTGGGATGTTCTTGAAATTTCCATGTTTGAAACCGAAAATGACTTCCCTTCATGCTAGACTTCATAAGATCGACAGGGGGTAGATACATGATTTGTCTCGTTTGGATATATCTAGACCTTGTTTATCAACTTGAATGCTTACGATATGACATAAGAAGACAATGTGATTTGGTTTTTCATTTTTCTGATTTTTTTGAATATTGTGCCCACCCATTTGTATCTTCATGAAATCCTAGGTTTGACCAAGATAATTTAAACAAGTTTAAAACATGAAAATGAAAAGGGAAGCATGTAACCTTCTCAGTCACTTTAAAATGAAGTTTTTGGGAGGTTTTTGAAATTTCCATGTTTGAAACCCAAAACCACTTCTCTTCATGCTTGACTTCATAAGACAAAGTTTAGGGTTAGGGGGTATAGATACATGATTTGTATGGTTTGAATATGATGTACTTTGGTTTTTCATTTTTCTGATTTTTTTAATTTTCTGCGCATTTGAATCATATCTTGGTCAAATCCTAGGTTTGACCAAGATTTAGACAAGTTTAACACGTGAAAACGAATAAGTAAGCCTGGATCCTTCTTAGTCGTCACTCTAAAATGAAGCTTTTGGGAGGTTCTTGAAATTTCCATGTTTGAAACCCAAAACCACTTCTCTTCATGATTGACTGAGTTCAATTTGGGTTTTAGGGGTAGATATATACATGATTTTTCTGGTTTGAATATATATGTCTAGACCTTGTTTATCAACATGAATGCTTACTATACATATGACATAAGAATGCTATGTGCTTTGGTTTTTCATTCTTTTGATTTTTTCTGAATTTTTAGGGCCATTTGAATCTTGGTCAAATCCTTGGTTTGACCAAGATTTAAACATGTTTAAAACATGAAAATTAAAAGGGAAGTCTGTATCCTTCTTATTTACTCTAAAATGAAGCTTTTGGGATGTTCTTGAAATTTCCATGTTTGAAACCCAAAACGACTTCCCTTCATGCTAGACTTCATAAGATCGACAGGGGGTAGATACATGATTTGTCTGGTTTGGATATATCTAGACCTTGTTTAGCAACTTGAATGCTTACGATATGACATAAGAAGACAATGTGATTTGGTTTTCATTTTTCTGATTTTTTTGAATATTGTGCCCACCCATTTGTATCTTCATGAAATCCTAGGTTTGACCAGGATTTAAACAAGTTTAAAACATGAAATGAAAAGATAAGCCTGGATCCTTCTTAGTCACTCTAAAATGAAGCTTTGGGAGGTTCTTGAAATTTCCATGTTTGAAACCCAAAACCACTTCTCTTCATGATTGACTTCATAAGACAAAGTTTAGGGTTAGGGGTATAGATACATGATTTGTATGGTTTGAATATATATGTCTAGACCTGGTTTATCAACTTGAATGCTTACTATACATATGACATAAGAATGCTATGTGCTTTGGTTTTTCATTCTCTTTTGATTTTTTTCTAAATTTTTAGGCCCCCATTTGAATCTTGGTCAAATCTTTGGTTTGACAAGAATTTAAACAAGTTTAAAACATGAAAATGAAAAGGGAAGTCTGTATCCTTCTTAGTCACTCTAAAATGGAAGCTTTTGGGATGTTCTTGAAATTTCCATGTTTGAAACCGAAAATGACTTCCCTTCATGCTAGACTTCATAAGATCGACAGGGGGTAGATACATGATTTGTCTCGTTTGGATATATCTAGACCTTGTTTATCAACTTGAATGCTTACGATATGACATAAGAAGACAATGTGATTTGGTTTTTCATTTTTCTGATTTTTTTGAATATTGTGCCCACCCATTTGTATCTTCATGAAATCCTAGGTTTGACCAAGATAATTTAAACAAGTTTAAAACATGAAAATGAAAAGGGGAGCATGTATCCTTCTCAGTCACTCTAAAATGAAGTTAACTTGGATTTCCTACCCTTGAATCCATAGGAAACTTTGTTCTAATGCACTATAATAATCAACCGAGTTTTTACACCAACAGGTCTGTCACTTACGTGTGGTGCCCACGCGTGAGGTCCCACACTTCAGTGAGCACAAGTCACGTGCAATAGGTACGCAAACTCCCAGCCATCTTCTTTGTCAAGAGAAGACGCATCAGGATGCGTATTGGAAGTCTGTGGGTCCTTCTGGATCCTTCGGTTGTCCCTCTCATAAAAAAAACAAATCTCTCTCATTCTCGGCTCGCTCGCTCGCACCTCCTGCTCACTGACAAACCCTGCACAAAAGTCAACATCATCACCCGAAAAAGGGGAGACACCATAATGCTCTCCCTTCTTCTCTCCTTCCGAGTGATCCCTCTTCCTCCGAGTTTCACTCGACGGGCAAACACACATGTGTTGCATAGTATAATAATAAAAAGGTAGAAAAATCAACCTACGAATCTATAATTAAATAGGTTAAACTAGGGTTTTGCCCAGTACTACAGATCAAGGTTCAAACCTTGTTTATCAACTTGAATATGCTTACTATATGACATATATAAGAAGACTATGTACTTTGGTTTTCATTTTTCTGATTTTTTTAATTTTCTGCGCATTTGAATCTTGGTCAAATCCTAGGTTTGACCAAGATTTAGACAAGTTTAACACGTGAAAACGAATAAGTAAGCCTGGATCCTTCTTAGTCACTCTAAAATGAAGCTTTTGGGATGTTCTTGAAATTTCCATGTTTGAAACCCAAAACGACCTCTCTTCATGCTAGACTTCATAAGATCGACTGAGTTTAGGGTTAGGGGTAGATACATGATTTGTATGGTTTGAATATGTCTAAACCTTGTTAATTTATCAACTTGAATGCTTACTATATGACATAAGAAGACTATATGCTTTTGTTTTTCATTTTTCTGATTTTTTTTTAATTTTATGCCCATATATTTGAATCTTGGTCAAATCCTAGGTTTGACAAAGATTTAAACAAGTTTAAAACATGAAAATGAAAAGGTAAGCATGGATCCTTATTAGTCACTTTAAAATAAATCTTTTGGGGGGTTCTTGAAATTTCTAAAAATGATACTTTTCATAGCTATAGTGCATCACAAATTTATGATTTCATGCTTTGCTTTGCCAATTTCGATTTTTTCTAACCACCTTCTCTTTGATTTCAAATTTAGGTCAAACTATCGATGCCTACTATGTGTTCTACTTGAATTGGATGCAGCGTGCGCACATGTTTTGCCATTGTTTTGGGCTTCCACACATCTTTGGGGCATCCAAGTATTTAAGTTACCTTGTTTTTTGAATTGTAATTCATACCCTTCCTCCCAATTTTTATGCCCATTTGAATCTTGGTCAAATCCTAAGTTTGACCAAGATTTGAACAAGTTTAAAACATGAAAATGAAAAGGTAAGCCTGAATCCTTCTTAATTAGTCACTCTAAAATGAGAAGCTTTTGGGAGTTTTTTGAAATTTCCATGTTTGAAACCCAAAACCACTTCTCTTCATGCTTGACTTCATAAGACAGAGTTAATTTAGGGTTAGGGGGTAGATACATGATTTGTCTAGTTTGTTGTTTAGACCTTGTTTATCAACTTGAATGCTTACTATATGACATAATAATACTATGTGCTTTGGTTTTCATTTTTTTGATTTTTTCTGAATTTTTATGCCCATTTGATCTTGGTCAAATCCTAGGCTTAACCAATATTTAAACAAGTTTAAAACATGAAAATGAAAAGGTAAGCCTGTATCCTTCTTAATTAGTCACTCCAAAATGAAGCTTTTGGGAAGGTTTTTGAAATTTCCATGTTTGAAATCCAAAACGACTTCTCTTCGTGCTTGACTTCATAAGACAAAGTTTAGGGCTAGGGGTAGAAACATGATTTTTCTGGTTTGAATATGTCTAGACCTTGTTTATCAACTTGAGTGCTTACTATATGACATAAGAAGGCTATATGCTTTGGTTTTTCATTTTTTTTGAAATTTTATGCCCATTTTTGAATCTTGATCAAATCTTAGGTACGGTTTGACCAAGATTTGAACAATTTTAAAACATGAAAATAAAAGGTAAGCCCGACCTGGATCCTTTAGTCACTCTAAAATGAAGCTTTTGGGGGTTCTTGAAATTTCCAAGTTTGAAACCCAAAACCACTTCTCTTCATGCTTGACTACATAAGACATACAAAGTTTAGGGTTAGGGGTAGATACATGATTTTTCTTGTTTGAATATATCTAGACCTTGTTTATATCAACTTTAATGCTAACTATATGACATAAGAAAACTATGTGCTTTGGTTTTTAATTTTTCTGATTTTTTATTTTGATGCACATTTGAATCTTTGTCAAATCCTAGGTTTGACCAAGATTTAAACAAGTATACAACATGAAAATGAAAAGGGGAAGCCTGTATCCTTCTTAGTCACTCTAAAATGAAGTTTTTGGGATGTTCTTGAAATTTCCATGTTTGAAACCCAAAACCACTTCTCTTCATGTTGTTGACTTCATAAGATAGAGTTTAGGGGTTAGGGGTATAGATACATGATTTGTCTTGTTTGAATATGTGTCTAGACCTTGTTTATCAACTTTAATGCTTACTATATGACATAAGAAGACTATATGCTTTTGTTTTTCATTTTTCTGATTTTTTTTAAATTTTATGCCCATTTGAATCTTTTGGTCAAATCCTTGGTTTGACCGAGATTTGAACAAGTTTAAAACAAGAAAATAAAAGGTAAGCCCGCCAGACTGGATCCTTCTTAGTCACTCTATAATGAAGCTTTTAGGGGGGTTGTTGAAAATGTAAGCATGTATCCTTCTTAGTACGTCATGCTTTGCTTTGCCAATTTCGATTTTTTCTAACCACCTTCTCTTTGATTTCAAATTTAGGTCAAACTATCGATGCCTACTATGTGTTCTACTTGAATTGGATGCAGCGTGCGCACATGTTTTGCCATTGTTTTGGGCTTCCACACATCTTTGGGGCATCCAAGTATTTAAGTTACCTTGTTTTTTTGAATTGTAATTCATACCCTTCCTCCCAATTTTTATGCCCATTTGAATCTTGGTCAAATCCTAAGTTTGACCAAGATTTGAACAAGTTTAAAACATGAAAATGAAAAGGTAAGCCTGAATCCTTCTTAGTCACTCTAAAATGAGAAGCTTTTGGGATTTTTTGAAATTTCCATGTTTGAAACCCAAAACCACTTCTCTTCATGCTTGACTTCATAAGACAGAGTTAATTTAGGGTTAGGGGTAGGTACATGATTTGTCTAGTTTGTTGTTTAGACCTTGTTTATCAACTTGAATGCTTACTATATGACATAATAATACTATGTGCTTTGGTTTTCATTTTTTTTGATTTTTTCTGAATTTTTATGCCCATTTGATCTTGGTCAAATCCTAGGCTTATCCAATATTTAAACAAGTTTAAAACATGAAAATGAAAAGGTAAGCCTGTATCCTTCTTAATTACTCACTCCAAAATGAAGCTTTTGGGAAGGTTTTTGAAATTTCCATGTTTGAAATCCAAAACGACTTCTCTTCGTGCTTGACTTCATAATTAAGACAAAGTTTAGGGCTAGGGGTAGAAACATGATTTTTCTGGTTTGAATATGTCTAGACCTTGTTTATCATCTTGAGTGCTTACTATATGACATAAGAAGGCTATATGCTTTTTCATTTTTTTTGAAATTTTATGCCCATTTTTGAATCTTGATCAAATCCTAGGTACGGTTTGACCAAGATTTGAACAATTTTAAAACATGAAAATAAAAGGTAAGCCCGACCTGGATCCTTTAGTCACTCTAAAATGAAGCTTTTAGGGGGTTCTTGAAATTTCCAAGTTTGAAACCCAAAACCACTTCTCTTCATGCTTGACTACATAAGACATACAAAGTTTAGGGTTAGGGGTAGATACATGATTTTTCTTGTTTGAATATATCTAGACCTTGTTTATATCAACTTTAATGCTAACTATATGACATAAGAAAACTATGTGCTTTGGTTTTTAATTTTTCTGATTTTTTATTTTGATGCACATTTGAATCTTTGTCAAATCCTAGGTTTGACCAAGATTTAAACAAGTATACAACATGAAAATGAAAAGGGGAAGCCTGTAGATACATGATTTGTCTGGTTTGTGATTTGTATGGTTTGGATATATCTAGACCTTGTTTATCAACTTGAATGCTTACGATATGACATAAGAAGACAATGTGATTTGGTTTTTCATTTTTCTGATTTTTTTGAATATTGTGCCCACCCATTTGTATCTTCATGAAATCCTAGGTTTGACCAAGATAATTAAAACAAGTTTAAAACATGAAAATGAAAAGGGGAGCATGTATCCTTCTCAGTCACTCTAAAATGAAGTTTTTGGGAGGTTTTTGAAATTTCCATGTTTGAAAGCCAAAACCACTTCTCTTCATGCTTGACTTCATAAGACAAAGTTTAGGGTTAGGGGGTATAGATACATGATTTGTATGGTTTGAATATGTCCAAACCTTGTTTATCAACTTGAATATGCTTACTATATGACATAAGAAGAATAATGTCATGTAAATGAGTTAACTTGGATTTCCTACCCTTGAATCCATAGGAAACTTTGTTCTAATGCACTATAATAATCAACCGAGTTTTTACACCAACAGGTCTGTCACTTACGTGTGGTGCCCACGCGTGAGGTCCCACACTTCAGTGAGCACAAGTCACGTGCAATAGGTACGCAAACTCCCAGCCATCTTCTTTGTCAAGAGAAGACGCATCAGGATGCGTATTGGAAGTCTGTGGGTCCTTCTGGATCCTTCGGTTGTCCCTCTCACAAAAAAAACAAATCTCTCTCATTCTCGGCCTCGCTCGCTCGCTCGCACCTCCTGCTCACTGACAAACCCTGCACAAAAGTCAACATCATCACCCGAAAAAGGGGAGACACCATAATGCTCTCCCTTCTTCTCTCCTTCCGAGTGATCCCTCTTCCTCCGAGTTTCACTCGACGGGCAAACACACATGTGCTGCATAGTATAATAATAAAAAGGTAGAAAAATCAACCTACGAATCTATAATTAAATAGGTTAAACTAGGGTTTTGCCCAGTACTACAGATCAAGGTTCAAACCTTGTTTATCAACTTGAATATGCTTACTATATGACATATATAAGAAGACTATGTACTTTGGTTTTCATTTTTCTGATTTTTTTAATTTTCTGCGCATTTGAATCTTGGTCAAATCCTAGGTTTGACCAAGATTTAGACAAGTTTAACACGTGAAAACGAATAAGTAAGCCTGGATCCTTCTTAGTCACTCTAAAATGAAGCTTTTGGGATGTTCTTGAAATTTCCATGTTTGAAACCCAAAACGACCTCTCTTCATGCTAGACTTCATAAGATCGACCGAGTTTAGGGTTAGGGGTAGATACATGATTTGTATGGTTTGAATATGTCCAAACCTTGTTAATTTATCAACTTGAATGCTTACTATATGACATAAGAAGACTATATGCTTTTGTTTTTCATTTTTCTGATTTTTTTGAATTTTATGCCCATATATTTGAATCTTGGTCAAATCCTAGGTTTGACACAGATTAAACAAGTTTAAATTATGAAAATGAAAAGGTAAGCATGGATCCTTATTAGTCACTCTAAAATAAATCTTTTGGGAGGTTCTTGAAATTTCCATGTTTGAAACCCAAAACCACTTCTCTTCATGATTGACTTCATAAGACAGAGTTTAGGGTTTTAGGGGTAGATATATACATGATTTTTCTGCTTTGAATATGTCTAGACCTTGTTTATCAACTTGAATGCTTACTATACATATGACATAAGAATGCTATGTGCTTTGTTTTTTCATTCTCTTTTGATTTTTTTCTAAATTTTTAGGCCCATCACTACAAGAAAAGTTGCCATGGCCGACGAAGTTGAAGTCGCGCCGTGGTTGCTGGTGTACCATGGCCGACGATTTTGGTCCCTCCGTGGTGCATGTCAAAACTTTTTTTTCTCGTTTTTGAGGCCACCTAGCCCGACGAAAGCGGCCAAAACGTCGCGTATGGTGGCCCGGGACGTGGTGCATCGCGAATTCTCGGGTTCGCCGGCCGAGTCAACGCAAATCCGCACCGCCGAGGGATGTAGGGCCCAGATGGCAGCCTCTCTGGCATTGTTTTTTTCTCGATCGCGCCATCTCGTTCAACGTTCTCCGATCGAGCCGTTTACGATGCAGGATCATGGGTCCCGCATGTCATCCTCTATGAACCAAAATTCTTTCTATTCTTGGATTTTTTTGACCCCCTGATTTCTGGCTACTTCCTTTTTCTTTTGATCCCTTGCCGCCTTGGAAACGTTGAGACCGCTGCTGCTAAATGGGACCCGCATGTCATCCTCTATGTGCAATCAACTTTCTTTTCTTGGAGTTTTTTTGGCACCTCAAATTTGGTCACTTGCCTTTTTCTTTCGATCCCCTGCCGCCTCTCAAACGGTGATACCGCTGCTAAATGGGACCCGCATGTCATCCTCTATGCACTATAAAACTTTCTTTTCTTGAATTATTTTTGGCACCTCATATTTGGTCACTTGCCTTTTTCTTTCGATCCCTGCCGCCTCTCAAACGGTGATACCGCTGCTGCTAAATGGGACCCGCATGTCATCCTCTATGCACTATAAAACTTTCTTTTCTTGAATTATTTTTGGCACCTCATATTTGGTCACTTGCCTTTTTCTTTCGATCCCCTGCCGCCTCTCAAACGGTGATACCGCTGCTGCTAAATGGGACCCGCATGTCATCCTCTATGTACTATAAAACTTTCTTTTCTTGGATTTTTTTTGGCACCTCAAATTTGGTCACTTGCCTTTTCTTTCGATCCCCCGCCTCTCAAACGGTGATACCGCTGCTGCTAAATGGGACCCGCAAGTCATCCTCTATGTACTATAAAACTTTCTTTTCTTGGAGTTTTTGTGGCACCTCAAATTTGGTCACTTGCCTTTTTCTTTCGATCCCCGCCTCTCAAACGGTGATACCGCTGCTGCTAACGGGACCCGCATGTCATCCTCTATGTACTATAAAACTTTCTTTTCTTGAATTATTTTTGGCACCTCATATTTGGTCACTTACCTTTTTCTTTCGATCTCATGCCACGTTTGAAACGTTGAGGAACCTGCTGGCTCATGGGACCCGCATGTCATCCTCTATGTACTATAAAAGTTCATTTTCTTGGGTTTTTTTCACCCTCTGATTTTTGGCAATTTCTTTTTCTTTTGATCCCCCGCCTCTCAAACGGTGATACCGCTGCTGCTAAATGGGACCCGCATGTCATCCTCTATGTACTATAAAACTTTCTTTTCTTGAATTATTTTTGGCTCCTCATATTTGGTCACTTGCCTTTTCTTTCGATCTCATGCCACGTTTGAAACGTTGAGGAACCTGCTAGCTCATGGGACCCGCGTGTCATCCTCTATGTCCATCAACTTTATTTTCTTGGATTTTTTTTTACCCCCTAATTTATGGCTACTTTCTTTTTCTTTTGATCTCAAGCCGCATTTGAAACGTTGGGACCGCTGCTGCAAAATGGGACCCGCATGTCATCCTCTACGTACAATAAAGTTTCTTTTCTTGGATTATCTTTGGCTCCTGATATTTTGTCACTTGCCTTTTTCTTTCGATCTCATGCCGCCTTTGAAACGTTGAGTAAGCTGCTGGCTCATGGGTCCCGCATGTCATCCTCTACGAACAATAAAAGTTTCCTTTCTTGGAGTTATTTTTTACCCCTAATTTCTGGCTATTTGCCTTTTTCTTTTGATCTCCGCCCCTCTGAAACGATGAGGACGCTGTTGGCAGGTCGGTCCCACATGTCATCCTCTATGAACAATAAAAGTTTCCTTTGATGGATTTATTTTGAACCCCTAATTAATTTCTGGATATTTCCCCTGCCGCCTTGGAATCGTTGAGGATGCTGCTGCCTCATGGGTCCCGCATGTCATCCTCTCAGAACGGTAAATGTTTATTTTCTTGGATTTTGTTGACCAAACGATTTTTGGCTTATTTTTTCTTTCGATCACCTGCAGCCTTTAAAACGTTGAGGACGCCGCTGGCTCACGGGTCCCACATGTCAACCTCTATGAACAATAAACGCTGAGGATGCTGCTGCCTCATGGGTCCCGCATGTCATCCTCTCAGAACGAAAATGTTTCTTTTCTTGGATTTTTTACCAACAGATTTTTGGTTTATTTTTTCTTTCCATCCCCTGCCGCCTTTAAAACGTTGACGACGCTTTGCTCATGGGTCCCCGATGTCAGCCTCCCCGTACAAGAAACATATGATATCTTGATTATTTTGCAGACAATAAACAATGTATTGCGCTCTGAGCTATTTCAAACGGATAATTAAATCTTTATTTTTACATAAACAAACTTATATGTTGAATCTCCTTGTTTTTTTGTCTTTGCGAAGCATAGGACTTTCCTGTTTTTTTAGAAAATTCGGAACTTTCCTGTTTTGGAGTGGGCTGAAATTGTACGAGTCAAAAGGCCTAGCAGGATAGTTCGAAGGCCCAGATGTCCAGATGCAGCCCAATTGAAATCTTTCTTCTTGGATTTTTTCACCCCCTGATTTCTGGCTACTTCATTTTTCTTTTGGTCCTGTGCCGCCTTGGAAACGTTGAGACCGCTGCTGCAAAATGGGACCCGCATGTCATCCTCTACGTACAATAAAATTTCTTTTCTTGGATTATTTTTGGCTCCCGATATTTGGTCACTTGCCTTTTTCTTTCGATCCGTGCAGCCTCTCAAACGTTGATACCGCTGCTGCTAATTGGGACCCGCATGTCATCCTCTATGTACAATCAAGTTTCTTTTCTTGAATTATTTTTGGCTCCTGGTATTTGGTCACTTGCCTTTTTCTTTCGATCTCATGCCACGTTTGAAATGTTGAGGAACCTGCTGGCTCATGGGACCCGCATGTCATCCTCTATGTACTATAAAAGTTCATTTTCTTTGTTTTTTTTCACCCTCTGATTTTTGGCTATTTCCTTTTTCTTTTGATCCCCTGCCGCCTTGGAAACGTTGAGTAAGCTGCTAGCTCATGGGACTCGCATGTCATCCTCTATGTCCATCAACTTTATTTTCTTGGATTTTTTTGACCCCCTAATTTCTGGCTACTTTCTTTTTCTTTTGATCTCAAGCCGCATTTGAAACGTTGGGACCGCTGCTGCAAAATGGGACCCGCATGTCATCCTCTATGTAAATAAAGTTTCTTTTCTTGGATTATCTTGGGCTCCTGATATTTTGTCACTTGCCTTTTTCTTTCGATCTCATGCCGCCTTTGAAACGTTAAGTGCTGGCTCATGGGTCCCGCATGTCATCCTCTACGAACAATAAAAGTTTCCTTTCTTGGAGTTATTTTTTACCCCTAATTTCTGGCTATTTGCCTTTTTCTTTTGATCTCCTGCCCCTTTGAAACGATGAGGACGCTGTTGGCAGGTCGGTCCCACATGTCATCCTCTATGAACAATAAAACTTTCCTTTGATGGATTTATTTTGAACCCCTAATTAATTTCTGGATATTTCCTTTTTTCTTTTGATCCCCTGCCGCCTTGGAATCGTTGAGGATGCTGCTGCCTCATGGGTCCCGCATGTCATCCTCTCAGAACGGTAAATGTTTATTTTCTTGGATTTTGAATACCAAATGATTGTTGGCTTATTTTTTCTTTCGATCTCCTGCCGCCTTTAAAACGTTGAGGACGCTGCTGGCTCACGGGTCCCACATGTCAGCCTATAACATTAAACGCTGAGGATGCTGCTGCCTCATGGGTCCCGCATGTTATCCTCTCAGAACGAAAATGTTTCTTTTCTTGGATTTTGTACCAACAGATTTTTGGTTTATTTTTTCTTTCCATCCCTGCCGCCTTTAAAATGTTGACGACGCTGCTGGCGCATGGGTCCCCGATGTCAGCCTCCCCGTATAAGAAACATGTGATATCTTGATTATTTTGCAGACAATAAACAGTGTATTTTGCTCTGAGCTATTGCAAAGGGATAAATTAAATCTTTATTTTTACATAAACAAACTTATATGCTGAATCTCCTTGTTTTTTTTTCTTTGCGAGGCATAAGACTTTCCTGTTTTGGAATGGGCTGAAATTGTACGAATCAAAAGGCGTCCAGCGGGATAGTTTGAAGGCCCAGATGGCCAGAAGCAGCCCAATTGAAATATTCCATTTCTTGGATTTTTTGACACCCTTATTTCTGGCTACTTCCTTTTTCTTTTGGTCATGTGCCGCCTTGGAAACATTGAGACCGCTGCTGCAAAATGGGACCCGCATGTCATCCTCTATGTACTATAAAGATTCTTTTCTTAGATTATTTTTGGCTCCTGATATTTGGTCACTTTCCTTTTCCTTTCGATCTCATGCCGCCTTTGAAACGTTGAGGAAGCTGCTGGCTCATGGGTCCCGCATGTCATACTCTATGAACAATAAAGTGTCCTTCATTGGATTTATTTTTTACCCCTAATTTCTGGCTATTTACCGTTTTCTTTTGATCCCCTACCCCCTTTGAAACGATGAGGACGCTACTGGCAGGTCGGTCCCACATCCTCTATGAACAATAAAAGTTTCCTATGATGGATTTATTTTTGACCCCTTTTGATCCCCTGCCGCCTTGGAATCGTTGAGGATGCTGCTGCCTCATGGGTCCCGCATGTCAGCCTCTCAGAACGGTAAATGTTTCTTTTCTTGGATTTTTTTACCAACTGATTTTTGGCCTTTGTCTTTCTATCTCCTGCCGCCTTTAACACGTTGGGGACGCTGCCGGCTCAGGGGTCCCACATGTCAGCCTCTATGAACAATAAACCTTTTGTTTGATTTATTATTGACCCATAATTTCTTGGTATTTGCCTTTTTCTTTCGATCTCATGCCGCCTCTGAAACGTTGAGACGCTGCTGGCTCATGGGTCCCTGTCAGCCTCTATGAACAGTAAAAGTTTCCTTTGTTTGATTTATTTTTGACCCTAATTACTGGCTATTTGCCTTTTTTTATCCCCTGCCGCCTTTGAAACTAAGAGGACGCTGCTGGCCCATGGGTCCCACATCTCAGCCTCTCTGAACGATAAACCTTTCCTTTCTTTTTTTTCGATCCCGTGCCGCCTTGGAAAATGTGAGACCGCTCCTGCAAAACGGGACCCATATGTCATCCTCTATGTACAATAAAAGTTTCTTTCCTTGGATTATTTTTGGCACCTGATATATGGTCACTTGCCTTTTTTTCGATCCCCTGCCGCCTTTGAAACGTTGAGGACGCTGCTGGCTCGTGGGTCCCACATGTCAGCCTCTATGAACAATAAACATTTCATTTCTTGGATTTATTTTTGACCGCTGATTTCTGGGAACTTTGCTTTTTCTTTCGATCCCCTGCCGCCTTTGTTAAAGTTGAGGACGCTGCTGCAAAATGCGTCCCACATGTCAGCTTCTCTGTACGATAATTGTTTCCTTTCTTGGATTTTTTTCCACGGCTGGCCGATGGGTCCACGATGTCAGCCTCTATGTACAAGAAATATGTGATTTCTCGATATGTTTTAACCCGAGATATGTAGGATACTTGCTTTTTTCGATCCCTTTTGTTTGTCTTTACCTTCAAATGTTGAGGGACGCTACTGGCAAATGGGTCCTGCTCTAGCATTCTCAACTGAAGGAAAAACTGAAATATTGCCTATTCATTTGTTTTTCGTACTCCATGCACATAATCCATACTAACTGTTGATCCGGGTTTTAGTTCAACTTAATTAGTTCAAATTTGATCTACGAGGAAGTATGTAATATATTTTGGGTTCACAACACTACACTTGTTAACAACAATCTGATGAAGAGGTTTGTCATTTTTTTAAACTACAAATACACTCTAAGATCTTGCAAACTGATAGAATAAATCTTGGAACTTTAAATAATTTATGAAAATTTTGAAATCAACTATATGAATATATCAAAATATAGAGCCCATGTAGATGCGCATACTGGCTATGCGCATTTAAAAAGAATCATAATCATAATTGATACGAAATAAAAATAACTTTATATTTAGAATCTCGGTTTCTTGAGGGCCAATCATAGGATCTCCGTGTTTAAATTAGGAAGGGCCCCAATGGCATGAGTCGGAGGCCCATTAAATGTTTTTGGATTGTTATCAGCGAAGCAAGCAGGCTGACAGCAATCACCATGTACATGGCCGGCGGCAGCCCAAAAGTACAAACAATTGGCCCATGCAGGGAAGGTAGTACTTTTTTTATTGGGAAGGTTGTCTGGCTAACCCAAAAAAAAAGTGGTGCTACATGGGGTAGCACTTGAACCCGGAATGAGACCATGAACAGTACATATGCTACATGCTACAGTACTTAGTTCTTAGCTATCTATTTTCGATCCAACGTCCAAATCTACAAGTCAACCAACTGTTCATCTGTGCTTGCTGATGTCAAGGCACTGGATCCTGGACGCTTGAACCCATGATCGTTACTGAGGGTTGCCTATTTGCGCATAATATGTTTTGTCAGCGGGCACTTCACTAGTTTGTGCAAAACATATCCAGCGCAGGATTCGAAAAAACAACACGTTTTTTTCTTTACGGAAACAACAGAACATCTCATGTTCATCACAATCCAGCCAACATAAGCACATAATAATTAATAGTACAACTAGAGAGCTGTACATATAAATAAGGTTTGTCAAGCTTCATGCACTAGCCAACGCAACCAAAAGTCCGAACTGATGGAAAGGGCTAGGCAATCCACTTATACATCTGAACACCCCTCCTCACGTGTGACCGGAAGAAGGGAAGAGGTCAACACAAGGAGACTCTCAAGAGGCATATACGTGGACTCCGAGGAGGGCAACGGAGGGCAGCACCAATTTTTAGGATAAATTACGAAAGCCAGGTCTCGAACTCGAGACCCTGGGCTCTGATACCATGCCAAGCTTCATACACAAGCCAACGCAACCAAAAGTCCGAACTAATGGAAAGGGCTAGGCAATCCACTTATACACCCCCCTCACATGTGACCACAATCCAGTAATGGTACCATCATGTTCACCACAATACATCATCATTATACTACAGAACATTTGTAAGACAACTTAATGCAGCTGTGATTCATTTTGTTGCCCCAGCGATGGGTGATAACCTGAACACCATATAACCTTCTCACAGCAATTGTAACCAAATATGAGCACCTGCAATGATTTGGTGTCAATCTTCTTGAAGGTCAGGAGGTATCCTACCTTCAAGTCATGTGCTTTGACAAACTCTGGCCATCCTGCGTCCATTAAAACATTGCCATCTTGTTGCTTCAGGTCCACAATCCAGGTGCATGCAGTGGACATCTTCAGGTTGATGGACTCTGGACACCCACCGTAAAACCAGGGTAGAACACGACTGGGGATGGTAATCACCTCTAACTCCGATGTACATAGTACCTTGCAGAAGCTGTCAGCGGTATTCTCCTCATCGATGCGCCTAAACACCTTGCACACTGGGGCTGGCTCTACAGATGTCTCCTTCCATGATAAGCTCTCTCCAAGCTTGAGCTTCTTGTTTGAACACTGCAAAAAAGAGGCCTCAATTAGATAATGCCTCTAGCTTCTGACCGTAATTCCAAGCAAATGCATAATCAAAGGCACCTAGCAAAGTCAGCGGATCATTGTTCTTATCGAACACACAGTCTGAACAATAAGCTTCTGAATCTAGCTAGGCTGATATGTACAACCTTGTATCATCAAATTATTCAGCATAGTGTATCATTGTATCGCAGAAGCCAAATCGATATAAATAGTAGCTATGAGAATAGAAATCAAGCTAGCATGAGCCATGCATGCTTGCTGGCTAGGTCTAGCATCAGAGTAATGCATCTGCAGTTCATCATCCGCCAGTACAGATCGACCAAGCAAACAAAAAAAAATCAGCGTCGGCCTAAAGAGTCCATAAGCCAGACATGCATGCTCGGTGTCCTCATATGTGATTATCGGCCGTGGATTGACCAATATCATATTTGAACGATTATTATTGCACACATTAGATCCAGTCCCAACCTAGCTAGCATGCGTGCATGTGTAGCCCGAGTCTTTACCAGAGGATTAATATATACACTGGATGAGAGAAATAGTCTATATCAAACAATGCTAAGCAACCGGCAATACAGCTTAGATATAATAAAGATGTGACCGGCAACCCTAGTGATTCGGGGGAAACATACCGCCATTGCAGCCATGGACCGAGAGAATCGGGGATGCCGCGCCGCCTTAGTGGAGTTTTTAGGTGCGACGTCGCCGCATCCGTAGAGGACGGAGTCCAAGCCGCGTAGTCCGAGCGGTGGTGGACGCCGGTGGTGTAGGGAGAGGACTCAGGGGAGATGGACGGCGAGGGATCTGGGGAGATCTGAACATGAGGGGACTGTGAGAAACTGAGAATTATACATCAGCAAGGGAATAAATGCGCGTGTCCCCCCGGTCAAAAAAAATGCGCGTTTCTTGGAGGAACGAAGCCAGGTACGCAGGAATCCACACAGAAAACTTCACCCGGCGGGTCACTGGGCTTTATCAGTATCTGGTGGGGCCCGGACCTACATACCAGTGAGACAGGTCGTGTGGGTTATGATCCGATCAGTGTGCACACAGAAATTGCATTCAGAGCTAAGGGCCTCAGACTACGTTGTACTATACAGTATATCCGTTTCTTTTGGTAAAATGAAAACGATACTCCATCTGATCCTCATTACTTGATGATAAAATGGATGTCTCTACAACTAATATGTGTCTAGATACATCTATATGAGAGCGTCTGTGTTTGTACTGTGTATCTCAAAAAAATATGGATCGGAGGGAGCATTAAGAGGTGTCAAAAAAAACTGCAAACAAACATGGATGTAAGCAGTTGAGTATTAAACCAGTGCGTAAAATACCTTTATATCTCGACCATGTAACAATGAATATGAGAAGTTTTGGGGGTTTGACCATCTGCACTTGTGTTCGCTACAATCAGATCAAAAAAATTGGTCACTTTTACACTTCCTAAAATAAAATGTATTTTTCCCTGAGATTTTACAAGCTCGTACAAGAAAGCATTGACTACATATGGGATATATCACATTTACACTTACAAATCTATGAATATTTCAAAATGTTGAGCTCCATGTAGCTAGGTATAATACAAATCATCAGACCGCACATTGAAACTACCGCAGCATATCACAGTAAATTAAAGTAAAATAAAACATGTCTAACATATACTATATTAGCTAATTAACAAAGTCTCATCACAGTGTATCTGATCCCCAGTTCAGCTTAATACAAAAACCAAGTTCAGCATGAACATCAGCAGGGCACTACCCCAGGTCCAAAAGCAGCATCTAGTTAATTCAATAAAATATTGAGGTGTTTCTGATCCCCTCTTCCTAAAAGCACTGCAGATCATGCATGCAACTAAGGGTGATCAGCACAAAATATTACCCTCTGGGTGGAGGTGTTACTGTCGTAGATCAACACATTCATCAAGGAAGTGTCTTTCACCTCGAAGACGAGAATGTCATCGAGCTGCAGTTCATGCGCCTCTGCAAACCCGAACCAACCATCCTTCAAGACCAGTTCACCCTGGTACTCATCGATGTGCACATACCAGGCGCAGCCTACGCTCGTCTTGAGCTTGATAGGCCTGGGAAGAATCCCTTTCAGACATTGCTTGAATTCTCTGGGGATGACCAACATATACATGTCATCGTTGCCATCCAGTTGCACATAGAAGCGCGAGGGCTGAGGAGGGTCCGCCGAGTGACCAACCCGTTTAGGGCGGCCTTTCCCTCGCCCTTTTAATATAAAACGTTGAATTGCTGCATCACGCCTGCCCGTCACCTTCGGCTTTTTGGCTAGTGAGTTTCTTTGAATTCTGAACTCGGGGGGGTGCAGAGGACATGTACAATCGACAGTCCTAAGACGTAGTTGCTCATTGACGTTGGAGCGAGTTTGCTTCTGCATCTAGTTAAGCACGGTATATATCAATCAACAGCATATAAATCAGAACGTAACATACATGGAGAAAATGCATCTAGCTATCTCTTTAATTAGTTTGCACAAAATCTAGCAGCAGCAAGACAATTTGATTTTACAGGTACTGAGCAAGCTTTCAGACTTTCTGAAACAGGTAACATGGAGCATATATTTGTATGTTCAGACTGCCAAACCCTGCTCTGTGATGGATACTATTACTTAACATCTTTTTTTGCCAGAACTAGTACTTAACATCTACTGTTTCCCGTCATTAAAAAAACATTTGCAGAAGAATACTAGTTTCCCATCATTAAAGAAAAAAGAACTTGTTTAAAACCCCAACTATCATTGACTACTTACACCTGCATCCTAGTGAGTTCAGGACAACTTACAGCCACTTTTGGTGGTGCCGCCACCGGAGAAGACCGTGCCGCGGGGGTTGGGGTCGGCGCAGCCGGAGAAGCTGGTGCCGCCGCCAGGGAAATCAGTGCCGAGCCAGATGGTGCTTCCAGCGGAGAAGAAAGTACCGCGAGAGATGGAACCGACGCTGCCAAAGGGTAAGAAACGGATGTACTCGTAGATCCTTCTCTAGTCACGATCTGGATAGAAGAGACTGGACGTCCATCAAGCTGCTGGAGGATGCGGTGGATCAAATCGGCTGAGTTCAGGAAATATCGGCGATGTTCATCTGTGTCGGCGGCCGTTACCGCCAGGCAGCTGCCGGTGGAGGGAGGAGGCGAGCCGTTCATGGCAGTCATTAGTGTAAAAGAGGTGAAGTAGGTGGGAGAGATAGAGGGTTCGGGACTGAAGTAATTGTAGTCTGCTCTCTCATTTTTACAAGCATGCGTCCTCAGGCAGATTTTTTTTTAGATGCGTACTCAGGCTGCTTTGTCAAACCAGGGCCTCAATGAAGCCCAGTTAACTATTTCTCCGCTAAAAGCGCACTATAGCATATCTAGAGGGTCCACGCTTAGTAATTTTGCACGCTGTGGCGCTATTTGCGAAACAGCATGCTATATCGCCCTACTTCATAGTGTTAGCGCGCTATTTTTTTCAGGCAAGTTGCTTTCACTTTTTCGTGGTGATGAACTACAATCTGTTGGTTCCACTTCTAAGTCAGAAGATAATATCGCTCATGCTAATATGTTTTAATAAATAATTTATACTATGTTGTTGCCTTGTGAAATGTTGATGTTAGCCTTCTAAAATACTTGAGATCTATTTCTATATGTGGTTATGTATGTATGATTCAGTCACTTTTGGACTATATATATCTATTCGCTCTAGTAAAATTATTTATTTTTAGGCTATATTTAGTATTATTTTGAAAATGCTATTTAAAATATACCACACTATTACCACGATATAGCGTTCATATCGTTTGAAGGAGGCTGCCGCTAATTCATTTAACACGCTATTTTAAACATTGGTTAAGACGCGTTTGGCGGCCTGCATCCAGGCTGGTGGGGAAATACCGTACCCAAGTGCTTAAAAGATTGCAACTTTTAGCAGGAAAACATTAGGGCACGTCCAACACAGGCGCTACTGCAAGGGGCGTGAAACTCTTTTCACCAGTCCTAGCTACAGCACCGGAACCAACAGGAAGTCAGTCTGCCATCAGCAATTAGCGCTGTAAGGAGAGTACCTGGAGGATTTTACAATCTTTTCACATTCATTTGTTCTCTATTAGCGCCATATAGTATATAGCATTGTAATGCCCTTATACTCCTCTCAACATTAAAAAAAGGTGTGCATATACTAATAATAGTTGCTGAAATGAAACTAAAAATAAACAGACATGCACGGTTTACGAAGGATGGAAATACAGAGTTCATCACCATCCGTTTAAATAAGATTAGATTACTTCAATGTGGGCTACATACACACTAAAATGAGTAAACAGACACACTGAAATGGGTCAAGGTATATAAGATTCAGAAAAAAGGAAGAGCATATTAAGATACGGAACAGGTTACTGAATTGTTCAAATATATCGTACAAAAAAGATTATTTTCTCCAGAAAGATTCATGGCTCAGTTTAGGGTTGCATCAACATGCGGATATTTTTCAGACTAGGCTTAAACCACATTGTCGCCTGTCGGGGAAATCCCCAACCTTCTTTTGGAAGGGTGATAACTCCCATGAGCTCATTTTCCCCTTGCTGCAGGTTACAACGACAAATACAACTAAATGCTGGTTCCCGAAATGCATAGTACGCGATGTACACACAATTTGACCTCATGAATGGAGTCAATTTTCCATCAGGAGCATTGCCATCATTTATCTTCAGGTTCATTGGATAATTCAGTCCAATGAACAGAGAGTGTGTGCCAAGGCTGTCAACTCGACTCCAATTGGGTCCAATCAGGGATAGATCTTTCTCAAAAATATGTATGACAGGGGCAGGACACTCCCGCAGGATAAGGCCATTACCATCATGCAGAACTTCTGCAGGCTCAAGGTGATCATTGCTACGTATATACCGATCTTCATGGATGATCATCAAGCGCTTGCCATCGGCTGATCGAGCTAAAAACCATCTGCCAAATGGATCCTCCATCGGTGATGGGATCACGAATGGCGGGGCAAGGTGTGCATCTGCATTGTAAACGGAGACCAAAAAAAATTAGTGTTTGAATGGCTCAGGAAGACAATAATACCAGTAGCTGCAACTTCACATTTGTAGGATCAAATGGAAGATGCAGTCATTATACTTGTATAAAAACTCGAAGAAATAAAGTTGTTCCCATTTGAGATGTATGTTAATTACACTCATATTCATTGATGGTAGATACATGTCTCAACCTTATCTGATCCATGATTGTAAAGCTTTGAGTACATCGAATATTCAAATAAATTGAAAGTTTGCATGCATCAATTGATGAAGAGGCCAGGGCTAAGCTCCTTATTCATATTCTGACAAGAGCATGCAGTAACTAATTCAGGAATGCATTCATATACTGCAATAATCTGGTTTGGGTTGACAGATTAGTGCACTGCATATAGTACTGTAATTCGTTTGTAGCAATGGTTCAGTCAGGTTTGGATAATTAAATGGTGCACAGTCATTTGAAAGGTGAAAAAAATCTTATTGAGCAATTAGTTAATTCAGTTACAATATATCATGAATGCGCTTGATATTAAAATTTATTGCGAAGTATATCATATGGATTGAAGAATTACCGGCCTGTGATTGATCCCAGCAATATGTGGTGCCGGTCCACCCATCCACCGCAACAATGAAGCCGTTGTGCTCGATGGCGTCACTGTAATCTACACCCCAACTAGCAAGAGAGAATAACCTCCACTCCTGGCTACCATTAGCCAGGTAAGCGAGTCCAGAATTGAATAGAGCGATGAGCTTGTAATCTGAGTAATGTCCAGCTTTTGTGGGCACTTCGCAAATTACAATCTTCAACAAAAACATGGCACGCCCATACGTCATGTACCTTTCAGGAGGCAAGTCGGGGAAGCCAATCCATTCCTCCCGAAAAATGTTGCAAGTTTCCGACGATGGTAGGGAGATTTCTTGGTGCGTGTAGATGTTCGCGAGGAACCAGTTCCCACCACTGTCCACGCCGGCGATCCAGTCGCCGTTCATGCCAACCCAGAATCTATTGTCCATGAACGGCAGGATGGCTGTGCGCCGAGGATGGTCGAGGGGCACAACGTGGTACACCGTGTGGTGCGCACTACTATCATCATAGTGCCAATGGGCAGAATCGGGCATCAGCAAGCAGGGTCCATCCCAATGGTGTAGATTCATGTTGTCGGCGACATGGCGGCACAGCGTTTTGGAGCATGCGGCCAGCCGGACGTCGACTGTAACGTCCAGACTCTGGGCAATGAGATTGAACAGCTCGGCGGGGAGCTTCCCCCAGTCGCCATACAGCTGGTCGTCGTTCGATGCCGCCATGGAGACGAGATGGATTTAAGAGGGCGGAAGCAAGTATGTGTGATTGGAGATTTGTAGGAGAGTCGAGCGGGAAGGAGGAGTGCTGCGGTTCTGCGGAGGGGTGAGGAGAGAAAGCTATGCAAATGGGAGATCTAGAGGATGAAAAAATTTGCTAGCAGCGCTTGGCGAGTGGAGAACGATGATGGAAGTGGAGAGCCAAGGATGGAAACGATGGAGGTGAAGAGTAGGAGTGGATATGACTTTTTTTATTCTTCAGCAGCTGCATCGATGCGCCGAGTAAAACTTCGGCTAGGATAGCACGCCACTACGTCCTGGTGCAGTTACTGTCCCGTCAAATCAGTTTGACCACAGAAATGGTTTCTTTATTAGTACAGTATAACTTAATTTTTTCGAACAATATATACTAATCCATTTAATATACTCACTCCGATTCATATTACTTGTCAAATGATATGGATGAATCTTGAACTAAAATGTGTCTAGATATATCCATATTATAGTCTACTAATATGAATCGGAGTTTGTTTGGTTCAAAGGATTTCTAAAGGTATCTTGTACGGAGTAACCCTCCAAAATACCTATGGATTGCTTTCTCTACAATCCTATCTCTTGGTAATATTGCTATGTGTCTATAACAACTATGAAATGAACTCAATCTCAATAGAAATTTCCTTTGTCTTTCCTAATCAAACAACTAGTTATTTTATGTCTTCGTTTACAAATTAAGATAATTTTTAGGTTATAGGTAATCATCGAGCTTATGTGATCATCTTTTATGATCAAACTTACTTGATCAGCCGCGGAGGCGCAAAGGACTAAAGGAGCAGTGGTGTGCATTAATACGGCCGCATGGGGAAGGCACAGCTAGCGACGATGAGACGTATCGCCAGCATTGGCCTAGGGAACCGTCGCCACCATTAATAAAAGCTATCCCTTTGGGCACCATGTCTCCCACTACTCGTGTCACGCGCGCATGTGGGTTACGGATGGATGGGCTGGGGAAGCCGGACAGAAAACATGACAACCAGGGGGAAATGAATAAAAATAATACAAAGTCGAAAATATTTCGAAAAATAAACTTTGTAAGAAACTCCATGCGTTTAGAAAATGCGAAGGTAATATGTTGAAACACGTCTAGACCACGTCTAGAACCACCGTCCCAAAGCTTAAGGATTAAATTGATTTTTCGAAAGTCAAACTAAGTTAAGTTTGACTAAGTTTTTACCAAAAGCATTAATATGCAAGATACAAAATCAATATTATTAGATAGAAAATAAATTATAGTTTCATATGGTGTCTACAAAATATTATATGTGCTGATAGATTCTTTTAAGAGTTTTGTCGAACTTTACTTGGTTTGACTTTTCAAGATAAATATACTAAGCTTTAAGCATTGGAACGGAGGTATTTTTCGAAGCACCTACATGTCTTTAGAAGACAAAAGAAAACATGGAGTAAGGTTGTTTTTTGTGCAAAAGTTTACGTCAAAATCTGGTTATTTGTGTAAAAAGAATCTCAAATTGTGTTATGTGCAAAAACTGCACCAACAAGTGGTGGTATGTGCAATTTCCTCCGTCACACAAAAGGCAAGCCATTGATACATACTTAATTGTGAATAATTACAAAAGTAGTAGGCAACTAATAAGCGCACATGATTAAACTGCTATGCGAGATCTTCAGCCACCAGAAGTCGTTCCCGCGCCTCTCTAGCATTGAAAATCACGCGTTCTGCGACTTCCATCAAAGAGACAAGCTGAGCTTTGATCCGTTCTCCCAGATGAATGGCCTCGTCACAACTCCTACGAGCACAGGCCGTGATCTCATCCACTTCTAGGAAAGACACCGCCTGCCTGTACCGAAATATCTTGATCCCTAACTCTCTGTTCTCCTCCCGCATGCTGGCAAGATCCAACTTCATCCTTCGACAGGATAAGCAAGGGGAGTGATCCTGCCAAAGGTAACAACAAACATATCGAGCGTTACCGGCAAACGAAGGGCACAAATTGGCTGATTAACGAATGTGGTCACAAACATGTAGGACAGACTTAAGTGGTGTCTACATGTCAGTGACTCGAAGTACCCAAAAACCAGCAACCCAAAGTCAGCTAATATTAACCTCCGTCTTCAGCTCCTTCATCCTCTTGAACGGCGGGGAAGCTGGCAACTTATCTTCTTCTACGACCTCTCGCTGGAACCTGACGTCGAAGGATGAGAGATCCTGCGAACGGATGTGCTGCGCCTGCGCGTGCGATTCACCAGGGCGCTTCTGGCGTAACTCGGAGTTCTCCGCGCCGAGATGCGGAAGTTCCGCTCCCGGGGCCTTGTTGACCCTAAGCCGAGATAGCTCCTGTGTAAGCCGACGAAAAACGTTCAAAATGTTACAGATCAGGCATATCATTACCAGTGCAAACGAGGTAAGTGAATCTCCGGGATCTCGCCCAACGACCGCGGTTGGTCCAATGCCACCACATCTTCTCCGAGATTGACTAACTCCTTTACATCATCTTCTCCGACATTGACTATCTCCTTTACATCATCTTCTGCTCCGAGCTTGACCATCTCCTTTACATCATCTTCTCCTGCGAGCTTGATCATCTGCCTCACATCATCTTCTCCGGCGATATCGACACTCTCCTGCGGAAGATAACAGATATAAGTCCGAGTATTAGCAGCAAAACGAAGGTAATTAAAAGAGGCGTAGTAACCCTTGTGTCCTGGCTCATCAACGGCGGGGACGCTGAGCCCGCATCGTCTCCTCCGAGATCTCCCTTCGGAGGCAGGATTGTTAGAGACAGTGTACTTCTGGTAGTAGTATTTATGCGTGGGGCGCCAGGGGGTCGAGAAGCTAGGACTGCATCTTCTCCTCCGAGCTCTTCCTTGGTAGACATGACAAATGAAACGAGGTGTGAGGGGCGTAAGGTATAAAAATGGCGGACGGCCGCCCCGCCTCGGCCCTCCAAGGCTTATTTTTTTTGCCTTACTAAACTAAAAAACATATTTTGCGTCTCACACGTCTGCCCTAAGAGGGCTGCAGGGTCCCATACATGCAGGTCCCACACTTTAGTGAGCACAAGTCATGTGCGGTAGGTAGGCAAACTTCCAACAATCTTCTTTGTCAAGTACTCAAGTGAAAACACGTCGTCAAGACTCTCTCTCTCTCTCCCCCTTTTGTCATTGAAAAAAAAGAATATTAGACGGGCGCGTAGCCTGCACTGCAGGGGGCGATTTTGACAAAGTAACCCTTTTGGCGAAGAAAAACACAGAATGAGCCACACAAAAAGGTTAGTCCAGTGAAATAGATTGCTCAGAGGCTCAGTCCGTGTTTTTCTTTGCCAAAAGGGTTATTTCTGTCAAAATCGCCGCACTGCAGGTTTGCAGCACTGAAAAACCTTGCGTGCCAGTCAACATCACTTCCCGGAAAGGTTGAAGCATTTCGAGGCCGTGACTGCTCTCCCTTCCTCTTCTCCTTCCGTGTGATCCCTCTTCCACCTTTTATCCTTTGCAACATTTGCAAAAAATTGTCCGTGACTTGTGCTCACTGAAGTGTGGGACCTCACGCATGGGAACCACACGTAAGTGACAGACCTGTTGGTGTAATAATTCGGGTGATCATTATACTGTATTAGAACTCCGTACAAAGTTTCGTATGGATTCAAGGGTAGGAAAGCCAAGTTAACTCATTTACATGACATTATTTTTTCCATGAACCCAAGTTAACTCATCTAACACTTGGTACATTTTGGTTATATATTCGAAATTTTAATTGAAACTTGTTGGTCATGCCATTTTACTACTCGCCTAACACTTTTCCGCGTGTGAAGGGATGGTGGGACCCCAAAAAACTTGCAAATACGAGCTAAATTTGTGGGACCCCAAAAAACTTGCAAATACGAGCGCTTCATCCAAAAGAAACACACTCGTGTCCCCTACCACCACCACCACCCCATGATTTTGACCTAAATTTGAAATCAAGCCAAAGGTGGTTCAAAACCGGCAATCGGAAAGCATGGATTGTGCGTCTTTTTTCTATATAGCTAGGGAAAATAGCAGACATGCCATACCAATGTTTTAGAAAAGAGAGCTTTTACTTGTGCATTTTGGGTTGTCGCGCATAAATGTGCTTTTACTTGTCTGCCACCAATTAATCCAATTCTCATTTGTGGGGAAACATGAAACTAGATGGCCATTTCCAAAGTTTCATGAATTATCTCAATGTGAATCCATATATGTACCATTTTTGGGGGCTAAATTGCTTAAATGCAAATTTGAACAGTGCATAGATGAAGTACATATCAAACAAATAACTGAAAAAAATACAGAGGTGTGTGACCCGAATGTCTGGAGCCATGGTACAAGAGATATAATGGCTAACCACACGAGCCCCTTCGTCCAACTAGCTAGCACAAAACAAGGGTGAGCGTCATGAGATTGATCGACATCAATTTCAGAACATGCCAAAGTTATTGTGGGGCTCGATATAAAAAAGCTCGAAACAAAGCATGAATATTGAGTCATATCATTTGTGGTTTACATACTACCTCTATATATATATATGACAATACCAAATGAACGTGTGGCATATATATACACACTTGTATATCCTCTTTTAGAAGAACCCTGCACAGTTTTCGGCACCACATGTGTGTTTGAGTACAAGTTCCACTCACTTCCCAAAAGTGTGTGAGCATTGTATTAAGTACTACAAGAAAACAATGGCAAACCTTTGAATCCCATGACTGATTTTTTGTTGTAGTGATATATAGATTTATAAGTGTTTAGGGTTAGGGGTTAGGGTTTATAGAGATGATGCACATATTTTGATTTCACGCTTGTGATGTACAATACTACATAAGTAAGAAATTAATTAAACAAGCATGACCTTTGTTAGAATAACATTTAACATGTTCTCTCACCATTCATATATGTTGGAGTTTGCCTTGCTTCTTCAATTTCCCACGTGCACATGTTACTACGAGAACCAAGGCAAACTTTTAAATCATTGTTGGGACTGGCTAGATGCACCACCATGCCCAATTTGGGCACATTATAATAAAATATGTCACAAATATGGCCATATATAACTATATATATTATTCGGCTTGAAACCCATGAATCTTCATACACGATAGTCCATTTTGTGAAGAAAAAATGTTTTTTATTACCCTATCACGGGTTTCTTATTTTCCCTGTCCACTAGTACACCTACATATGAGCACTCAATGCGGAAGGGTTTCATTTTTTTATTTCAAAACCAGATCAAAATGGTCGACATGATTATCCATTCAAAGGGGTTGAATATTTCAGTACTATCATTGGTTTATGTATATAGTGTAAGTAATATGAATCTAAAAATGATTTTGGGGGATTTCTATGACCAAGTTATAACACACCTACATTTCAAATTTGAATTACTTCCAATAAATCAGCATATAGTCATTTAAATGTGTGAAACTGGCTAAAAACACTAAAAATCGTAAAGAGTTGGGAATTGGCACTAAAATATGGCCTAGTTTATCTTAAAAATGTAGAGGCGCCATTTTGACCCGTATCTTATGTACCCCACTCGAAAATGATAAACTATCACGAATTACCATTTATTGTAGGCATTACTTTTCACGGTAAAATGATAAACTATATCACGAAGTTCCATTTCCGTCAAGATAGTCCGCATTACTTTTTTGTTGAGATATAAACCCCCACAACGGCGGACACAGATTTGGGGTTTTGGGTTTCAAAATGGAAATTTCAAATTGATGAACAAGTTCTAGGCATATTCAAAATAGAAAAAGCATGTATCTACCCCCTAACCATAAAGTCGGTCGATCTTACGAAGTCTATTGGTTTCAAACATGGAAATTTCAAGAACCTCCCAAAAGCTTCATTTTAGAGTGACTAAAAAAGATCCATGCTTGCCTTTTCATTTTCATGTTTTAAAATTGTTTAAATCTTGGTCGATCAAACCTAGCTAGTATTCAACCAAGATTCAAATGGGCATAAAATTAAAAAAAACAGAAAATGAAAACCAAAGCACATAGCCTTCTTATGTCATATATAGTAAGAATTCAAGTTGATCAACAAGGTCTAGACATATTCAAAACAGAAAAAAGCATGTATCGATCTACCCCTAACCCTTAACTTTGTCTTATGAAGTCAAGCATGAAGAGAAGTGGTTTTGGGTTACAAACATTATATTGAGATTTCAAGATCGACCCCCCCAAAAGCTTCATTTTAGAATGACTAAGAAGGATCCATGCTTGCCTTTTCATTTTCATGTGTTTTAAACTTGCTAAAATCTTGGTCAAACCTAGGACTTGACCAAGATTCAAATGGGCATAAACATTCAGAAAAAATCAAAAAATGAAAACCAAAGCACATAGCCTTCTTATGTCATATATATATAGTAAGCATTCAAGTTGATCGATATGAACAAGGTCTAGACATATTCAAAACAGAAAAAGCATGTATCTACCCCTGGCCCTTAACTATATATGTCTTATGAAGTCAAGCATGAAGAGAAGTGGTTTTGGGTTTCAAACATGGAAATTTCAAAAACTTCCCGCCAAAAGCTTAATTTTAGAGTGAATAAGAAGGATCCAAGCTTAATTACCTTTTCATTTTCAGGATTTATGCTTGTTTAAATCTTGGTCAAACATAGGATTTGACCAACACACATATAGTCTTCTTATATATGTCATATAGTAAGCATTCAAGTTGATAAATAAGCATGCATGTCTAGACATATTCAAATTAACCCGACAAATCATGTATCTAGCTACCCCTAACACCCTAAACTCTATCTTATGAAGTCAACCATGAAGAGAAGTGGTTTTGGGTTTCAAACATTGAGATTTCAAGAACCCCCCAAAAGCTTCATTCTAGAATGACTAAGAAGGATCCAGGCTTACCTTTTCATTTTATGTTTTAAACTTGTTTAAATCTTGGTCAAACCTAGGATTTGACAAGATTCAAATGGGCATAAACATTAATTCAGAAAAAAACAAAAAATGAAAATACAACGCACATATAGTCTTCTTATGTCATATAGTAAGCATTCAAGTTGATAAACAAGCATGTCTAGACATATTCAAACCCGACAAATCATGTATCGATCTACCCCCTAACCCTAAACTCTGTCTTATGAAGTCAACCATGAAGAGAAGTGGTTTTGGGTTTCAAACATTGAGATTTCAAGAACCCCCCAAAAGCTTCACTTTTGAATGACTAAGAAGGATCCAGACTTACCTTTTCATTTTCATGTTTTAAACTTGTTTAAATCTTGGTCAAACCTAGGATTTAACCAAGATTCAATGGGCATAAAAATTCAAAAAACTAGAAAATGTACAAAGCACATAGCCTTTTTATGTCATATAATGAGCATTCAAGTTGATAAACATGGTCTAGACATATTAAAACAAGAAAAATCGTGTATCTACCATGTCCCTAACCCTAAACTCGATCTGTCTTATGAAGTCAAACATGAAGAGAAGTGGTTTTGGGTTTCAAACATGGAAATTTCAATAACCTCCCAAAAACTTCATCTTAGAGTGACTAAGAAGGTTCAATGCTTACCTTTTCATTTTCATGTTTTAAATTAACTTGTTTAAATCTTGGTCAAACATAGGATTGACCAAGATTCAAATGGGCATAAACATTTAGCAAAAATTTAAAAATAAGAAACGAACGCACATATAGTCTTCTTATGTCATATAGTAAGCATTCAAGTTGATAAACAAGCATGTGTAGACATATTCAAACCCGACAAATCATGTATCTACCCCCTAACCCTAAACTAGATTTGTCTTATGAAGTCAAGCATGAAGAGAAATGGTTTTGGGTTTCAAACATGGAAATTTCTAGACCCCCCCAAAGCTTCATTTTAGAGTGACTAATTAAGAAGGATTCAGGCTTACCTTTTCATTTTCATGTTTTAATCTTGTTTAAATCTTGGTCAAACCTAGGATTTGACCAAGATTCAAATGGGCATAAAAATTCAAAAAAACATAAAAAATGAAAAACTAAAGCACATAGCCTTCTTATGTCATATATATATAGTAAGCCTTCAAGTTGATGAACAAGGTGTAGACATATTCAAAATAGAAAAAGCATGTATCTACCCCCTAACCCTTAACTCTGTCTTATGAAGTCAGGCATGAAGAGAAGTGGTTTTGGGTTTCAAACATGGAAATTTCAAAAACATCCCAAAAGCTTAATTTTAGAGTGACTAAAAAGGATCGAAGCTTACCTTTTCATTTTCATGTTTATGCGTGTTTAAATCTTGGTCAAACATAGGATTTGACCAAGATTCAAATGGGCATAAACATTCAGAAAAAAAAAAATAAAAAACCAACGCACATTAGTAGCCCAAAATCGAACCAGTAGTTGGATATTTTTGAACTTGATCTGTAGTAGTGGGCAAAACCCTAGATTAACCGATTTAATCATAGATTCGTAGGTCGATTTTTCTACTTTTTTATTATTACTATGCAACACATGTGTGTTTGCCCGTCGAGTGAAACTCGAAGGAAAAAGAGGGATCACTCGGAAGGAGTGAAGAAGGGAGTGCATTATGGTGTCTCCCCTTTTCGGGTGATGATGTTGACTTTTGTCTGTGAGCAGGAGGTGCGAGCGAGCGAGTCGAGCGAGGCCGAGAATGAGAGAGGTTTTTTTTTGTGAGAGGGACAACCGAAGGATCCTGAAGGACCCAGAGACTTCCAATACGCATCCTCATGCGTCTTCTCTTGACAAAGAAGATGGCTGGGAGTTTGCGTACCTGCACGTGACTTGTGCTCACTGAAGTGTGGGACCTCACGCATGGGCACCACACCAGACCTGTTGTGTAAAAACTCAGTTGATTATTATAGTGCATTAGAACAAAGTTACCTATGGACTAAAGGGTAGGAAATCCAAGTTAACTCATTTACATGACATTAATTTTTCCATGAAGCAAAGTTAACACATCTATCAATTGGTACATTTTGGAGTGACTAAGAAGGAGCCATGCTTACTTATTCGTTTACACGTGTTAAACTTGTTTAAATCTTGCTCAAACCAGACAAATCATGTATCTACCCCCTAACCATAAACTCTCGGTCGATCTTATGAAGCCTAGCATGAAGAGAAGTCGTATTGGTTTCAAACATGGAAATTTCAAGAACCTCCCACGAGCTTCATTTTAGAGTGACTACAAAAGATCCAGGCTTGCCTTTTCATTTTCATGTTTTTAAATTGTTTAAATCTTGGTCAAACCTAGCTAGTATTTGACCAAGATTCAAATGGGCATAAAATTAAAAAAACCAGAAAAATGAAAAACCAAAGCACATAGCCTTCTTATGTCATATAAAATAAGCATTCAAGTTGATAAACAAGGTCTAGACATATTCAAAATAGAAAAAGCATGTATCTACCCCTAACCCTTAACTCTGTCTTATGAAGTCAAGCATGAAGAGAAGTGGTTTTGGGTTTCAAACATGGAAATTTCAAAAACTTCCCAAAAGCTTAATTTTAGAGTGACTAGGAAAGGATCCAGGCTTAACTTTTAATTTTCATGTTTCAAGTTTGTTTAAATCTTGGTCAAACCTAGGATTTGACCAACAAGATTCAAATGAGCATAATAATTTAGAAAAAAAAACCAAAGAACATAGTCTTCTTACGTCATATATATAGTAAGCATTCAAGATGATAAACAAGGTCTAGACATATTCAAACCCGACAAATCATGTATCTACTCCTAACCCTAAACTCTGTCTTATGAAGTCAACCGTGAAGAGAAGTGGTTTTGGGTTTAAACATTGAGATTTCAAGAACACCCCAAAAGCTTCATTTTTAGAATGACTAAGAAGGATCCATGCTTACCTTTTCATTTTCATGTCTTAAACTTGTTTAAATCCTGATCAAAACTAGGATTTGAACGAGATTCAAATGGGTATAAAAAATAAAAAAACGCACATAGCCTTTTTATGTCATATAATGCATGAGCACTCAAGTTGATAAACATGGTCTAGACATATTCAAACTAGAAAAATCATGTATCTACCCTGCTGGCCCTAACCCTAAGAAGGATCCAGGCTTACCCTTTTCATTTTCATGTGTTTTAAACTTGCTTAAGTCTTGGTCAAACCTAGGATTTGACCAAGACTCAAATGGGCATAAAAACTCAAACCCGATAAACATTCACCTTTTTCTATATAGTTAGGGTTAGGGTTTATGGTTTATAGAGATCGATGCACATATTTTCATTTCACATTTGTGATGTACAATAATACATAGGTAAGATTCCAAGCATGACCTTTGTTAGAATAACCTTTAACGTGTTCTCTCACCGGCCTTTAGATTCAAATGGGCATAAACATTCAGAAAAAATCAAAAAAATGAAAAACCAAAGCACATAGTCTTCTTATGTCATATAGTAAGAATTGAAGTTGATAAACAAGGTCTAGACATATTCAAACCAGCCAAATCATGTATCTACACCTAACCCTAAACTTTATCTTATGAAGTCAAGCATGAAGAGAAATGGTTTTGGGTTTCAAACATGGAAATTTCAAAAACCTCCCAAAAGCTTCATTTTAGAGTGACTAAGAAGGATACAGGCTTACCTTTTCATTTTCATGTTTTAAGTTTGTTTAAATCTTGGTCAAACCTAGGATTTGACCAACAAGATTCAAATGAGCATAAAAATTTAGAAAAAAATCAAAAAAATAGAAAAGAAAAACCAAAGCACATAGTATTCTTAAGTCATATATATAGTAAGCATTCAAATTGATAAACAAGTTCTAGACATATTCAAACCCGACAAATCATGTATCTACCCCTAACCCTAAACTCTTTCTTATGAAGCCAACCATATGAAGAGAAGTGGTTTTGGGTTTCAAACATTGAGATTTCAAAAAAAAACCAAAAGCTTCATTTTAGAATGACTAAGAAGGATCCAGGCTTACCTTTTCATTTTCATGTGTTTTAAACTTGCTTAAATCTTGGTCAAACCTAGGATTTGACCAAGATTCAAATGGGCATAAACATTCAGAAAAAAATCAAAAATTGAAAACCAAAGCACATGAATCTTCATACACACTATAGTCCGTCTTGTGAAGACATTTTGTTTTTTACTACCCTATGTCCCTATCACAGGTTTCTTATTTTCCCTGTCAACTAGTACACCTATAAGCACTCAATGCGGAAGGGTTTCATTTTTGAGGTTTTCTTCATTTTCATTTATTTATTTCAAAACCAGGTAAAAATGGTCGACATGATTATCCATGCAAAGGGGTCGAATATTTCTAGGCAGCACATGTGTTTGCCCGTCCAGTGAAACTCGGAGGAAGAGGGATCACACGGAAGGAGACGAAGGGAGAGAAGTGAGTGGGGCCCTCTTATTTATGGTGTCTGACCTTTTTCAGGGTTTGTCAGTGCGCAGGAGGTGCGAGCGAGCGAGCGAGGCCGATAATGAGAGAGATGTTTTTTCTTTTTTTGAGAGAGAGAGGGACAACCGAAGGATCCTGAAGGACTCAGACTTCCAATACGCACCAGAGCACAGTTTACAACAAGACACAGAATAAACAGGAAATTTCATCTAAATCCCTAACTTTTACATGGAAGACCCCCAAAGGTGTATCAAAAAAGGCAATCGAAAAGCATGGATTGTTCATCTTTTTCTATATAGTTAGGGTTAGGGTTTATGGTTTATAGAGATGCACATATTTTCATTTCACATTTGTGATGTACAATAATACATAGGTAAGATTCCAAGCATGACCTTTGTTAGAATAACCTTTAACGTGTTCTCTCACCTTTAGATTCAAATGGGCATAAACATTCAGAAAAAAATAAAAAAATGAAAAACCAAAGCACATAGTCTTCTTATGTCATATAGTAAGAATTGAAGTTGATAAACAAGGTCTAGACATATTCAAACCAGTCAAATCATGTATCAACACCTAACCCTAAACTTTATCTTATGAAGTCAAGCATGAAGAGAAATGGTTTTGGGTTTCAAACATGGAAATTTCAAAAACCTCCCAAAAACTTCATTTTAGAGTGACTAAGAAGGATACAGGCTTACCTTTTCATTTTCATGTTTTAAACTTGTTTAAATCCTGGTCAAAACTAGGATTTGAACGAGATTCAAATGGGTATAAAAAATAAAAAAATGCACATAGCCTTTTTATGTCATATAATGCATGAGCACTCAAGTTGATAAACATGGTCTAGACATATTCAAACTAGAAAAATCATGTATCTACCCTGGCCCTAACCTTAAACTTTGTATTATGGAGTCAAGCATGAAGAGAAGTGGGGTTTTGGGTTTCAAACATGGAAATTTCAAATTGATGAACAAGTTCTAGGCATATTCAAAACAGAGAAAGCATGTATCTACCCCCTAACCATAAAGTCGGTCGATCTTACGAAGTCTATTGGTTTCAAACATGGAAATTTCAAGAACCTCCCAAAAGCTTCATTTTAGAGTGACTAAAAAAGATCCATGCTTGCCTTTTCATTTTCATGTTTTAAAATTGTTTAAATCTTGGTCGATCAAACCTAGCTAGTATTCAACCAAGATTCAAATGGGCATAAAATTAAAAAAAACAGAAAATGAAAACCAAAGCACATAGCCTTCTTATGTCATATATAGTAAGAATTCAAGTTGATCAGATCAACAAGGTCTAGACATATTCAAAACAGAAAAAAGCATGTATCGATCTACCCCTAACCCTTAACTTTGTCTTATGAAGTCAAGCATGAAGAGAAGTGGTTTTGGGTTACAAACATTATATTGAGATTTCAAGATCGAACCCGCCCCCAAAAGCTTCATTTTAGAATGACTAAGAAGGATCCAGGCTTGCCTTTTCATTTTCATGTGTTTTAAACTTGCTAAAATCTTGGTCAAACCTAGGACTTGACCAAGATTCAAATGGGCATAAACATTCAGAAAAAATCAAAAAATGAAAACCAAAGCACATAGCCTTCTTATGTCATATATATATAGTAAGCATTCAAGTTGATCGATATGAACAAGGTCTAGACATATTCAAAACAGAAAAAGCATGTATCTACCCCTGGCCCTTAACTATATATGTCTTATGAAGTCAAGCATGAAGAGAAGTGGTTTTGGGTTTCAAACATGGAAATTTCAAAAACTTCCCGCCAAAAGCTTAATTTTAGAGTGAATAAGAAGGATCCAAGCTTAATTACCTTTTCATTTTCAGGATTTATGCTTGTTTAAATCTTGGTCAAACATAGGATTTGACCAACACACATATAGTCTTCTTATGTCATATAGTAAGCATTCAAGTTGATAAATAAGCATGCATGTCTAGACATATTCAAATTAACCCGACAAATCATGTATCTACCCCTAACACCCTAAACTCTGTCTTATGAAGTCAACCATGAAGAGAAGTGGTTTTGGGTTTCAAACATTGAGATTTCAAGAACCCCCAAAAGCTTCATTCTAGAATGACTAAGAAGGATCCAGGCTTACCTTTTCATTTTATGTTTTAAACTTGTTTAAATCTTGGTCAAACCTAGGATTTGACAAGATTCAAATGGGCATAAACATTAATTCAGAAAAAACAAAAAAATGAAAATACAACGCACATATAGTCTTCTTATGTCATATAGTAAGCATTCAAGTTGATAAACAAGCATGTCTAGACATATTCAAACCCGACAAATCATGTATCGATCTACCCCCTAACCCTAAACACTCTGTCTTATGAAGTCAACCATGAAGAGAAGTGGTTTTGGGTTTCAAACATTGAGATTTCAAGAACCCCCAAAAGCTTCACTTTTGAATGACTAAGAAGGATCCAGACTTACCTTTTCATTTTCATGTTTTAAACTTGTTTAAATCTTGGTCAAACCTAGGATTTAACCAAGATTCAATGGGCATAAAAATTCAAAAAACTAGAAAATGTACAAAGCACATAGCCTTTTTATGTCATATAATGAGCATTCAAGTTGATAAACATGGTCTAGACATATTAAAACAAGAAAAATCGTGTATCTACCATGTCCCTAACCCTAAACTCGATCTGTCTTATGAAGTCAAACATGAAGAGAAGTGGTTTTGGGTTTCAAACATGGAAATTTCAATAACCTCCCAAAAACTTCATCTTAGAGTGACTAAGAAGGTTCAATGCTTACCTTTTCATTTTCATGTTTTAAATTAACTTGTTTAAATCTTGGTCAAACATAGGATTGACCAAGATTCAAATGGGCATAAACATTCAGCAAAAATTTAAAAATAAGAAACGAACGCACATATAGTCTTCTTATGTCATATAGTAAGCATTCAAGTTGATAAACAAGCATGTGTAGACATATTCAAACCCGACAAATCATGTATCTACCCCTAACCCTAAACTAGATTTGTCTTATGAAGTCAAGCATGAAGAGAAATGGTTTTGGGTTTCAAACATGGAAATTTCTAGACCCCCCCAAAGCTTCATTTTAGAGTGACTAATTAAGAAGGATTCAGGCTTACCTTTTCATTTTCATGTTTTAATCTTGTTTAAATCTTGGTCAAACCTAGGATTTGACCAAGATTCAAATGGGCATAAAAATTCAAAAAAACATAAAAAATGAAAAACTAAAGCACATAGCCTTCTTATGTCATATATATATAGTAAGCCTTCAAGTTGATGAACAAGGTGTAGACATATTCAAAATAGAAAAAGCATGTATCTACCCCCTAACCCTTAACTCTGTCTTATGAAGTCAGGCATGAAGAGAAGTGGTTTTGGGTTTCAAACATGGAAATTTCAAAAACATCCCAAAAGCTTAATTTTAGAGTGACTAAAAAGGATCGAAGCTTACCTTTTCATTTTCATGTTTATGCGTGTTTAAATCTTGGTCAAACATAGGATTTGACCAAGATTCAAATGGGCATAAACATTCAGAAAAAAATAAAAAATAAAAAACCAACGCACATTAGTAGCCCAAAATCGAACCAGTAGTTGGATATTTTTGAACTTGATCTGTAGTAGTGGGCAAAACCCTAGATTAACCGATTTAATCATAGATTCGTAGGTCGATTTTTCTACTTTTTTATTATTACTATGCAGCACATGTGTGTTTGCCCGTCGAGTGAAACTCGAAGGAAAAAGAGGGATCACTCGGAAGGAGTGAAGAAGGGAGTGCATTATGGTGTCTCCCCTTTTTCGGGTGATGATGTTGACTGTTGTGCAGGTTTTGTCGTGAGCAGGAGGTGCGAGCGAGCGAGTCGAGCGAGGCCGAGAATGAGAGAGATTTTTTTTTGTGAGAGGGACAACCGAAGGATAGACTTCCAATACGCATCCTCATGCGTCTTCTCTTGACAAAGAAGATGGCTGGGAGTTTGCGTACCCTGCACGTGACTTGTGCTCACTGAAGTGTGGGACCTCACGCATGGGCACCACACGTAAGTGACAGACCTGTTGTGTAAAAACTCGGTTGATTATTATAGTGCATTAGAACAAAGTTACCTATGGACTAAAGGGTAGGAAATCCAAGTTAACTCATTTACATGACATTAATTTTTCCATGAAGCAAAGTTAACACATCTATCAATTGGTACATTTTGGAGTGACTAAGAAGGAGCCATGCTTACTTATTCGTTTACACGTGTTAAACTTGTTTAAATCTTGCTCAAACCAGACAAATCATGTATCTACCCCCTAACCATAAACTCTCGGTCGATCTTATGAAGCCTAGCATGAAGAGAAGTCGTATTGGTTTCAAACATGGAAATTTCAAGAACCTCCCACGAGCTTCATTTTAGAGTGACTACAAAAGATCCAGGCTTGCCTTTTCATTTTCATGTTTTTAAATTGTTTAAATCTTGGTCAAACCTAGCTAGTATTTGACCAAGATTCAAATGGGCATAAAATTAAAAAAACCAGAAAAATGAAAAACCAAAGCACATAGCCTTCTTATGTCATATAAAATAAGCATTCAAGTTGATAAACAAGGTCTAGACATATTCAAAATAGAAAAAGCATGTATCTACCCCTAACCCTTAACTCTGTCTTATGAAGTCAAGCATGAAGAGAAGTGGTTTTGGGTTTCAAACATGGAAACTTCCCAAAAGCTTAATTTTAGAGTGACTAGGAAAGGATCCAGGCTTAACTTTTAATTTTCATGTTTCAAGTTTGTTTAAATCTTGGTCAAACCTAGGATTTGACCAACAAGATTCAAATGAGCATAATAATTTAGAAAAAAACAAAAAAAAACCAAAGAACATAGTCTTCTTACGTCATATATATAGTAAGCATTCAAGATGATAAACAAGGTCTAGACATATTCAAACCCGACAAATCATGTATCTACTCCTAACCCTAAACTCTGTCTTATGAAGTCAACCGTGAAGAGAAGTGGTTTTGGGTTTAAACATTGAGATTTCAAGAACACCCCAAAAGCTTCATTTTTAGAATGACTAAGAAGGATCCATGCTTACCTTTTCATTTTCATGTCTTAAACTTGTTTAAATCCTGATCAAAACTAGGATTTGAACGAGATTCAAATGGGTATAAAAAATAAAAAAACGCACATAGCCTTTTTATGTCATATAATGCATGAGCACTCAAGTTGATAAACATGGTCTAGACATATTCAAACTAGAAAAATCATGTATCTACCCTGCTGGCCCTAACCCTAAGAAGGATCCAGGCTTACCCTTTTCATTTTCATGTGTTTTAAACTTGCTTAAGTCTTGGTCAAACCTAGGATTTGACCAAGACTCAAATGGGCATAAAAACTCAAACCCGATAAACATTCACCTTTTTCTATATAGTTAGGGTTAGGGTTTATGGTTTATAGAGATCGATGCACATATTTTCATTTCACATTTGTGATGTACAATAATACATAGGTAAGATTCCAAGCATGACCTTTGTTAGAATAACCTTTAACGTGTTCTCTCACCGGCCTTTAGATTCAAATGGGCATAAACATTCAGAAAAAATCAAAAAAATGAAAAACCAAAGCACATAGTCTTCTTATGTCATATAGTAAGAATTGAAGTTGATAAACAAGGTCTAGACATATTCAAACCAGCCAAATCATGTATCTACACCTAACCCTAAACTTTATCTTATGAAGTCAAGCATGAAGAGAAATGGTTTTGGGTTTCAAACATGGAAATTTCAAAAACCTCCCAAAAGCTTCATTTTAGAGTGACTAAGAAGGATACAGGCTTACCTTTTCATTTTCATGTTTTAAGTTTGTTTAAATCTTGGTCAAACCTAGGATTTGACCAACAAGATTCAAATGAGCATAAAAATTTAGAAAAAAATCAAAAAAATAGAAAAGAAAAACCAAAGCACATAGTATTCTTAAGTCATATATATAGTAAGCATTCAAATTGATAAACAAGTTCTAGACATATTCAAACCCGACAAATCATGTATCTACCCCTAACCCTAAACTCTTTCTTATGAAGCCAACCATATGAAGAGAAGTGGTTTTGGGTTTCAAACATTGAGATTTCAAAAAAAAACCAAAAGCTTCATTTTAGAATGACTAAGAAGGATCCAGGCTTACCTTTTCATTTTCATGTGTTTTAAACTTGCTTAAATCTTGGTCAAACCTAGGATTTGACCAAGATTCAAATGGGCATAAACATTCAGAAAAAAATCAAAAATTGAAAACCAAAGCACATGAATCTTCATACACACTATAGTCCGTCTTGTGAAGACATTTTGTTTTTTACTACCCTATGTCCCTATCACAGGTTTCTTATTTTCCCTGTCAACTAGTACACCTATAAGCACTCAATGCGGAAGGGTTTCATTTTTGAGGTTTTCTTCATTTTCATTTATTTATTTCAAAACCAGGTAAAAATGGTCGACATGATTATCCATGCAAAGGGGTCGAATATTTCTAGGCAGCACATGTGTTTGCCCGTCCAGTGAAACTCGGAGGAAGAGGGATCACACGGAAGGAGACGAAGGGAGAGAAGTGAGTGGGGCCCTCTTATTTATGGTGTCTGACCTTTTTCAGGGTTTGTCAGTGCGCAGGAGGTGCGAGCGAGCGAGCGAGGCCGATAATGAGAGAGATGTTTTTTCTTTTTTTGAGAGAGAGAGGGACAACCGAAGGATCCTGAAGGACTCAGACTTCCAATACGCACCAGAGCACAGTTTACAACAAGACACAGAATAAACAGGAAATTTCATCTAAATCCCTAACTTTTACATGGAAGACCCCCAAAGGTGTATCAAAAAAGGCAATCGAAAAGCATGGATTGTTCATCTTTTTCTATATAGTTAGGGTTAGGGTTTATGGTTTATAGAGATGCACATATTTTCATTTCACATTTGTGATGTACAATAATACATAGGTAAGATTCCAAGCATGACCTTTGTTAGAATAACCTTTAACGTGTTCTCTCACCTTTAGATTCAAATGGGCATAAACATTCAGAAAAAATAAAAAAATGAAAAACCAAAGCACATAGTCTTCTTATGTCATATAGTAAGAATTGAAGTTAATAAACAAGGTCTAGACATATTCAAACCAGTCAAATCATGTATCAACACCTAACCCTAAACTTTATCTTATGAAGTCAAGCATGAAGAGAAATGGTTTTGGGTTTCAAACATGGAAATTTCAAAAACCTCCCAAAAACTTCATTTTAGAGTGACTAAGAAGGATACAGGCTTACCTTTTCATTTTCATGTTTTAAACTTGTTTAAATCCTGGTCAAAACTAGGATTTGAACGAGATTCAAATGGGTATAAAAAAATAAAAAACGCACATAGCCTTTTTATGTCATATAATGCATGAGCACTCAAGTTGATAAACATGGTCTAGACATATTCAAACTAGAAAAATCATGTATCTACCCTGGCCCTAACCTTAAACTTTGTATTATGGAGTCAAGCATGAAGAGAAGTGGGGTTTTGGGTTTCAAACATGGAAATTTCAAATTGATGAACAAGTTCTAGGCATATTCAAAACAGAGAAAGCATGTATCTACCCCCTAACCATAAAGTCGGTCGATCTTACGAAGTCTATTGGTTTCAAACATGGAAATTTCAAGAACCTCCCAAAAGCTTCATTTTAGAGTGACTAAAAAAGATCCATGCTTGCCTTTTCATTTTCATGTTTTAAAATTGTTTAAATCTTGGTCGATCAAACCTAGCTAGTATTCAACCAAGATTCAAATGGGCATAAAATTAAAAAAAACAGAAAATGAAAACCAAAGCACATAGCCTTCTTATGTCATATATAGTAAGAATTCAAGTTGATCAGATCAACAAGGTCTAGACATATTCAAAACAGAAAAAAGCATGTATCGATCTACCCCTAACCCTTAACTTTGTCTTATGAAGTCAAGCATGAAGAGAAGTGGTTTTGGGTTACAAACATTATATTGAGATTTCAAGATCGAACCCCCCCCAAAAGCTTCATTTTAGAATGACTAAGAAGGATCCAGGCTTGCCTTTTCATTTTCATGTGTTTTAAACTTGCTAAAATCTTGGTCAAACCTAGGACTTGACCAAGATTCAAATGGGCATAAACATTCAGAAAAAATCAAAAAATGAAAACCAAAGCACATAGCCTTCTTATGTCATATATATATAGTAAGCATTCAAGTTGATCGATATGAACAAGGTCTAGACATATTCAAAACAGAAAAAGCATGTATCTACCCCTGGCCCTTAACTATATATGTCTTATGAAGTCAAGCATGAAGAGAAGTGGTTTTGGGTTTCAAACATGGAAATTTCAAAAACTTCCCGCCAAAAGCTTAATTTTAGAGTGAATAAGAAGGATCCAAGCTTAATTACCTTTTCATTTTCAGGATTTATGCTTGTTTAAATCTTGGTCAAACATAGGATTTGACCAACACACATATAGTCTTCTTATGTCATATAGTAAGCATTCAAGTTGATAAATAAGCATGCATGTCTAGACATATTCAAATTAACCCGACAAATCATGTATCTACCCCTAACACCCTAAACTCTGTCTTATGAAGTCAACCATGAAGAGAAGTGGTTTTGGGTTTCAAACATTGAGATTTCAAGAACCCCCAAAAGCTTCATTCTAGAATGACTAAGAAGGATCCAGGCTTACCTTTTCATTTTATGTTTTAAACTTGTTTAAATCTTGGTCAAACCTAGGATTTGACAAGATTCAAATGGGCATAAACATTAATTCAGAAAAAAACAAAAAATGAAAATACAACGCACATATAGTCTTCTTATGTCATATAGTAAGCATTCAAGTTGATAAACAAGCATGTCTAGACATATTCAAACCCGACAAATCATGTATCTACCCCCTAACCCTAAACACTCTGTCTTATGAAGTCAACCATGAAGAGAAGTGGTTTTGGGTTTCAAACATTGAGATTTCAAGAACCCCCCAAAAGCTTCACTTTTGAATGACTAAGAAGGATCCAGACTTACCTTTTCATTTTCATGTTTTAAACTTGTTTAAATCTTGGTCAAACCTAGGATTTAACCAAGATTCAATGGGCATAAAAATTCAAAAAACTAGAAAATGTACAAAGCACATAGCCTTTTTATGTCATATAATGAGCATTCAAGTTGATAAACATGGTCTAGACATATTAAAACAAGAAAAATCGTGTATCTACCATGTCCCTAACCCTAAACTCGATCTGTCTTATGAAGTCAAACATGAAGAGAAGTGGTTTTGGGTTTCAAACATGGAAATTTCAATAACCTCCCAAAAACTTCATCTTAGAGTGACTAAGAAGGTTCAATGCTTACCTTTTCATTTTCATGTTTTAAATTAACTTGTTTAAATCTTGGTCAAACATAGGATTGACCAAGATTCAAATGGGCATAAACATTTAGCAAAAATTTAAAAATAAGAAACGAACGCACATATAGTCTTCTTATGTCATATAGTAAGCATTCAAGTTGATAAACAAGCATGTGTAGACATATTCAAACCCGACAAATCATGTATCTACCCCCTAACCCTAAACTAGATTTGTCTTATGAAGTCAAGCATGAAGAGAAATGGTTTTGGGTTTCAAACATGGAAATTTCTAGACCCCCCCAAAGCTTCATTTTAGAGTGACTAATTAAGAAGGATTCAGGCTTACCTTTTCATTTTCATGTTTTAATCTTGTTTAAATCTTGGTCAAACCTAGGATTTGACCAAGATTCAAATGGGCATAAAAATTCAAAAAAACATAAAAAATGAAAAACTAAAGCACATAGCCTTCTTATGTCATATATATATAGTAAGCCTTCAAGTTGATGAACAAGGTGTAGACATATTCAAAATAGAAAAAGCATGTATCTACCCCCTAACCCTTAACTCTGTCTTATGAAGTCAGGCATGAAGAGAAGTGGTTTTGGGTTTCAAACATGGAAATTTCAAAAACATCCCAAAAGCTTAATTTTAGAGTGACTAAAAAGGATCGAAGCTTACCTTTTCATTTTCATGTTTATGCGTGTTTAAATCTTGGTCAAACATAGGATTTGACCAAGATTCAAATGGGCATAAACATTCAGAAAAAAATAAAAAATAAAAAACCAACGCACATTAGTAGCCCAAAATCGAACCAGTAGTTGGATATTTTTGAACTTGATCTGTAGTAGTGGGCAAAACCCTAGATTAACCGATTTAATCATAGATTCGTAGGTCGATTTTTCTACTTTTTATTATTACTATGCAGCACATGTGTGTTTGCCCGTCGAGTGAAACTCGAAGGAAAAAGAGGGATCACTCGGAAGGAGTGAAGAAGGGAGTGCATTATGGTGTCTCCCCTTTTTCGGGTGATGATGTTGATTTGTGCAGGTTTTGTCAGTGAGCAGGAGGTGCGAGCGAGCGAGTCGAGCGAGGCCGAGAATGAGAGAGGTTTTTTTTTTTGTGAGAGGGACAACCGAAGGATCCTGAAGGACCCAGAGACTTCCAATACGCATCCTCATGCGTCTTCTCTTGACAAAGAAGATGGCTGGGAGTTTGCGTACCTAGCACGTGACTTGTGCTCACTGAAGTGTGGGACCTCACGCATGGGCACCACACGTAAGTGACAGACCTGTTGTGTAAAAACTCGGTTGATTATTATAGTGCATTAGAACAAAGGTTCCTATGGACTAAAGGGTAGGAAATCCAAGTTAACTCATTTACATGACATTAATTTTTCCATGAAGCAAAGTTAACACATCTATCAATTGGTACATTTTGGAGTGACTAAGAAGGAGCCATGCTTACTTATTCGTTTACACGTGTTAAACTTGTTTAAATCTTGCTCAAACCAGACAAATCATGTATCTACCCCCTAACCATAAACTCTCGGTCGATCTTATGAAGTCTAGCATGAAGAGAAGTCGTATTGGTTTCAAACATGGAAATTTCAAGAACCTCCCACGAGCTTCATTTTAGAGTGACTACAAAAGATCCAGGCTTGCCTTTTCATTTTCATGTTTTTAAATTGTTTAAATCTTGGTCAAACCTAGCTAGTATTTGACCAAGATTCAAATGGGCATAAAATTAAAAAAACCAGAAAAATGAAAAACCAAAGCACATAGCCTTCTTATGTCATATAAAATAAGCATTCAAGTTGATAAACAAGGTCTAGACATATTCAAAATAGAAAAAGCATGTATCTACCCCTAACCCTTAACTTTGTCTTATGAAGTCAAGCATGAAGAGAAGTGGTTTTGGGTTTCAAACATGGAAATTTCAAAAACTTCCCAAAAGCTTAATTTTAGAGTGACTAGGAAAGGATCCAGGCTTAACTTTTAATTTTCATGTTTCAAGTTTGTTTAAATCTTGGTCAAACCTAGGATTTGACCAACAAGATTCAAATGAGCATAATAATTTAGAAAAAAACAAAAAAAAACCAAAGAACATAGTCTTCTTACGTCATATATATAGTAAGCATTCAAGATGATAAACAAGGTCTAGACATATTCAAACCCGACAAATCATGTATCTACTCCTAACCCTAAACTCTGTCTTATGAAGTCAACCGTGAAGAGAAGTGGTTTTGGGTTTAAACATTGAGATTTCAAGAACACCCCAAAAGCTTCATTTTTAGAATGACTAAGAAGGATCCATGCTTACCTTTTCATTTTCATGTCTTAAACTTGTTTAAATCCTGATCAAAACTAGGATTTGAACGAGATTCAAATGGGTATAAAAAATAAAAAAACGCACATAGCCTTTTTATGTCATATAATGCATGAGCACTCAAGTTGATAAACATGGTCTAGACATATTCAAACTAGAACAATCATGTATCTACCCTGCTGGCCCTAACCCTAAGAAGGATCCAGGCTTACCCTTTTCATTTTCATGTGTTTTAAACTTGCTTAAGTCTTGGTCAAACCTAGGATTTGACCAAGACTCAAATGGGCATAAAAACTCAAACCCGATAAACATTCACCTTTTTCTATATAGTTAGGGTTAGGGTTTATGGTTTATAGAGATCGATGCACATATTTTCATTTCACATTTGTGATGTACAATAATACATAGGTAAGATTCCAAGCATGACCTTTGTTAGAATAACCTTTAACGTGTTCTCTCACCGGCCTTTAGATTCAAATGGGCATAAACATTCAGAAAAAATCAAAAAAATGAAAAACCAAAGCACATAGTCTTCTTATGTCATATAGTAAGAATTGAAGTTGATAAACAAGGTCTAGACATATTCAAACCAGCCAAATCATGTATCTACACCTAACCCTAAACTTTATCTTATGAAGTCAAGCATGAAGAGAAATGGTTTTGGGTTTCAAACATGGAAATTTCAAAAACCTCCCAAAAGCTTCATTTTAGAGTGACTAAGAAGGATACAGGCTTACCTTTTCATTTTCATGTTTTAAGTTTGTTTAAATCTTGGTCAAACCTAGGATTTGACCAACAAGATTCAAATGAGCATAAAAATTTAGAAAAAAATCAAAAAAATAGAAAAGAAAAACCAAAGCACATAGTATTCTTAAGTCATATATATAGTAAGCATTCAAATTGATAAACAAGTTCTAGACATATTCAAACCCGACAAATCATGTATCTACCCCTAACCCTAAACTCTTTCTTATGAAGCCAACCATATGAAGAGAAGTGGTTTTGGGTTTCAAACATTGAGATTTCAAAAAAAAACCAAAAGCTTCATTTTAGAATGACTAAGAAGGATCCAGGCTTACCTTTTCATTTTCATGTGTTTTAAACTTGCTTAAATCTTGGTCAAACCTAGGATTTGACCAAGATTCAAATGGGCATAAACATTCAGAAAAAAATCAAAAATTGAAAACCAAAGCACATGAATCTTCATACACACTATAGTCCGTCTTGTGAAGACATTTTGTTTTTTACTACCCTATGTCCCTATCACAGGTTTCTTATTTTCCCTGTCAACTAGTACACCTATAAGCACTCAATGCGGAAGGGTTTCATTTTTGAGGTTTTCTTCATTTTCATTTATTTATTTCAAAACCAGGTAAAAATGGTCGACATGATTATCCATGCAAAGGGGTCGAATATTTCTAGGCAGCACATGTGTTTGCCCGTCCAGTGAAACTCGGAGGAAGAGGGATCACACGGAAGGAGACGAAGGGAGAGAAGTGAGTGGGGCCCTCTTATTTATGGTGTCTGACCTTTTTCAGGGTTTGTCAGTGCGCAGGAGGTGCGAGCGAGCGAGCGAGGCCGATAATGAGAGAGATGTTTTTTCTTTTTTTGAGAGAGAGAGGGACAACCGAAGGATCCTGAAGGACTCAGACTTCCAATACGCACCAGAGCACAGTTTACAACAAGACACAGAATAAACAGGAAATTTCATCTAAATCCCTAACTTTTACATGGAAGACCCCCAAAGGTGTATCAAAAAAGGCAATCGAAAAGCATGGATTGTTCATCTTTTTCTATATAGTTAGGGTTAGGGTTTATGGTTTATAGAGATGCACATATTTTCATTTCACATTTGTGATGTACAATAATACATAGGTAAGATTCCAAGCATGACCTTTGTTAGAATAACCTTTAACGTGTTCTCTCACCTTTAGATTCAAATGGGCATAAACATTCAGAAAAAATAAAAAAATGAAAAACCAAAGCACATAGTCTTCTTATGTCATATAGTAAGAATTGAAGTTAATAAACAAGGTCTAGACATATTCAAACCAGTCAAATCATGTATCAACACCTAACCCTAAACTTTATCTTATGAAGTCAAGCATGAAGAGAAATGGTTTTGGGTTTCAAACATGGAAATTTCAAAAACCTCCCAAAAACTTCATTTTAGAGTGACTAAGAAGGATACAGGCTTACCTTTTCATTTTCATGTTTTAAACTTGTTTAAATCCTGGTCAAAACTAGGATTTGAACGAGATTCAAATGGGTATAAAAAATAAAAAAACGCACATAGCCTTTTTATGTCATATAATGCATGAGCACTCAAGTTGATAAACATGGTCTAGACATATTCAAACTAGAAAAATCATGTATCTACCCTGGCCCTAACCTTAAACTTTGTATTATGGAGTCAAGCATGAAGAGAAGTGGGGTTTTGGGTTTCAAACATGGAAATTTGAAATTGATGAACAAGTTCTAGGCATATTCAAAACAGAGAAAGCATGTATCTACCCCCTAACCATAAAGTCGGTCGATCTTACGAAGTCTATTGGTTTTTTTTTTTTTTTGAGAGAAACTGTGAAGCATAGCCTCACAGCAATTTATTAAAAAACAAAGAACAAAGAGTCCAACAATTACAAATGTACAAAACAAAGAGAAAGAAAAGAGAAAACCAAGCCAGGCTACTAAGGCAATGAATCAATCCAGGCTTTCAGCTGAGGAACATGTTTTTGTTTGACCCTATGCTGATGCATATACACATCATGAATAAAATCTCTCCTCCAAGCTCTAAAAGATGGCCTTGTGTGCTGAAATATTAAGCCATTTCTTTGCTTCCATATATGCCAAAGTGCCAAAATAACAACCTCCGTGAAAAAAGGCTTCCCAAACTCCTTCCTTGCATATATGAATTTCTCCTCAATTGTATCCCCATCTGACCAATCAATCTGCAGGTAATTCCAAACCCGGATGCTGAAAACACATTCAAAGAACAAATGAATCCTGTCTTCATAGATGTGTGAAGGACAAAGAACACAATGATATTCATCTGTAACATTCCAATGTCTCCTTTTAATCATGTCCTTTGTATTGAGCCTGTCACTAATCAGTAACCAAGCAAAAACTTTTATCTTCAGCAGACATTTACTATTCCATATCCATCCATAAACCCTACTGCCAACAAAACCCCTGAAACTGTGTCGTAAAAACGTTTGGCGAATAAGTTCCATCCTTCCATATGGTTTTCCATTCATCCTTACCATCTGGATGAATCACCACTCTTTGGATCAAATCCTGCAGATCAACAAGCTCCAAGGCTGCCTTGTGACAAGGGCCTCTCAAACAAATCCATGATGTCGAATTAGTAAGGCTTCCTTGACAGACAAGGTCAGTTCGTATAAGAATAAAGTGGAAATCTTTCCGAGGACAAACACCATTCCATTTATCGGCCCAAAAAAGAGCAGTAATACCATCCTTTATATCCACCGACGTCACAGACCTGTAGAGCTCAGATAACTTCATCACATCCCTCCACCAGAAAGACCCACATAGCTTGGAAACATGCGGCACCCCCTCTGGATAATAATTCCAAACCAAATTTACCCATGGCAAATCCTCACGATTAAAGAACTTATGCAAATGCTTTAGGAGAAGTGCCTCATTGTAATTTGAAATCCAGAACCCCTAAGCCACCATTGCTTTTTGGTTTACATATCATTTCCCATGAAGCCAATGACTGACTAGTAGTACATTCCCCCTTCTTCTTTCTCCATAAGCACGACGGATGATTCTGTTCAATTGCTTAATGATGCCAACAGGGATACTCAAAGTACAGAGGAAGAAAATAGGCATAGAGCTGAGACATGATTGAATTAACTGTAACCTACCACCATAGGCTAGCAGAGAAGAACTTGCAGATAACCTCCTTTCCATTCTATCGACCATAGGCAAAAGATCTTGCATATTTGGTCTGGTGGTGCCCAAAGGCAATCCCAAATAAGTGAAAGGCATAACACCCACCTTACAACCAAAATCACTTGCTAAAACTGCCACTTCTTCCTCAGATAAATTTATAGGCAACATACAAGACTTATGAAAATTCACTTTTAAACCTGTTGAAGAGCTAAAGTCTTGCAAGGCTACCTTGAGCACAGATAATTGGGCACTATCAGCAGGGACAATCAACAGAGTATCATCTGCATACTGTATAATTGGGAAGTCTGGATCCCCAGTTTGAATAGGCAATGATAGCAGGCCCCTCTGTAATAAATCATTCACCACTGACTGTAACAAATCTGCTCCAAGAACAAATAAAAGTGGAGAGAGTGGATCCCCCTGCCTAACACCTCTTTTACATTTAAACTGCTTGCCTGGGACTCCATTAATCAAAACAGAGGAAATACCAGATTCCAAAATCATTTTCACCCAAGCAATCCACTCCTTACTGAAACCTTTCTTCCTTAAACATGGAAATTTCAAGAACCTCCCAAAAGCTTCATTTTAGAGTGACTAAAAAAGATCCATGCTTGCCTTTTCATTTTCATGTTTTAAAATTGTTTAAATCTTGGTCGATCAAACCTAGCTATAGTATTCAACCAAGATTCAAATGGGCATAAAATAAAAAAAAACAGAAAATGAAAACCAAAGCACATAGCCTTCTTATGTCATATATAGTAAGAATTCAAGTTGATCAGATCAACAAGGTCTAGACATATTCAAAACAGAAAAAAGCATGTATCGATCTACCCCTAACCCTTAACTTTGTCTTATGAAGTCAAGCATGAAGAGAAGTGGTTTTGGGTTACAAACATTATATTGAGATTTCAAGATCGAACCCCCCCAAAAGCTTCATTTTAGAATGACTAAGAAGGATCCAGGCTTGCCTTTTCATTTTCATGTGTTTTAAACTTGCTAAAATCTTGGTCAAACCTAGGACTTGACCAAGATTCAAATGGGCATAAACATTCAGAAAAAATCAAAAAATGAAAACCAAAGCACATAGCCTTCTTATGTCATATATATATAGTAAGCATTCAAGTTGATCGATATGAACAAGGTCTAGACATATTCAAAACAGAAAAAGCATGTATCTACCCCTGGCCCTTAACTATATATGTCTTATGAAGTCAAGCATGAAGAGAAGTGGTTTTGGGTTTCAAACATGGAAATTTCAAAAACTTCCCGCCAAAAGCTTAATTTTAGAGTGAATAAGAAGGATCCAAGCTTAATTACCTTTTCATTTTCAGGATTTATGCTTGTTTAAATCTTGGTCAAACATAGGATTTGACCAACACACATATAGTCTTCTTATGTCATATAGTAAGCATTCAAGTTGATAAATAAGCATGCATGTCTAGACATATTCAAATTAACCCGACAAATCATGTATCTACCCCTAACACCCTAAACTCTGTCTTATGAAGTCAACCATGAAGAGAAGTGGTTTTGGGTTTCAAACATTGAGATTTCAAGAACCCCCAAAAGCTTCATTCTAGAATGACTAAGAAGGATCCAGGCTTACCTTTTCATTTTATGTTTTAAACTTGTTTAAATCTTGGTCAAACCATTAAACATTAATTCAGAAAAAACAAAAAAATGAAAATACAACGCACATATAGTCTTCTTATGTCATATAGTAAGCACTCAAGTTGATAAACAAGCATGTCTAGACATATTCAAACCCGACAAATCATGTATCGATCTACCCCCTAACCCTAAACACTCTGTCTTATGAAGTCAACCATGAAGAGAAGTGGGTTTTGGGTTTCAAACATTGAGATTTCAAGAACCCCCCAAAAGCTTCACTTTTGAATGACTAAGAAGGATCCATACTTACCTTTTCATTTTCATGTTTTAAACTTGTTTAAATCTTGGTCAAACCTAGGATTTAACCAAGATTCAATGGGCATAAAAATTCAAAAAACCAGAAAATGTACAAAGCACATAGCCTTTTTATGTCATATAATGAGCATTCAAGTTGATAAACATGGTCTAGACATATTAAAACAAGAAAAATCATGTATCTACCATGTCCCTAACCCTAAACTCGATCTGTCTTATGAAGTCAAACATGAAGAGAAGTGGTTTTGGGTTTCAAACATGGAAATTTCAATAACCTCCCAAAAACTTCATCTTAGATTGACTAAGAAGGTTCAATGCTTACCTTTTCATTTTCATGTTTTAAATTAACTTGTTTAAATCTTGGTCAAACATAGGATTGACCAAGATTCAAATGGGCATAAACATTCAGCAAAAATTTAAAAATAAGAAACGAACGCACATATAGTCTTCTTATGTCATATAGTAAGCATTCAAGTTGATAAACAAGCATGTGTAGACATATTCAAACCCGACAAATCATGTATCTACCCCCTAACCCTAAACTAGATTTGTCTTATGAAGTCAAGCATGAAGAGAAATGGTTTTGGGTTTCAAACATGGAAATTTCTAGACCCCCCCCAAGCTTCATTTTAGAGTGACTAATTAAGAAGGATTCACGCTTACCTTTTCATTTTCATGTTTTAATCTTGTTTAAATCTTGGTCAAACCTAGGATTTGACCAAGATTCAAATGGGCATAAAAATTCAAAAAAACATAAAAAAATGAAAAACTAAAGCACATAGCCTTCTTATGTCATATATATATAGTAAGCCTTCAAGTTGATGAACAAGGTGTAGACATATTCAAAATAGAAAAAGCATGTATCTACCCCCTAACCCTTAACTCTGTCTTATGAAGTCAGGCATGAAGAGAAGTGGTTTTGGGTTTCAAACATGGAAATTTCAAAAACATCCCAAAAGCTTAATTTTAGAGTGACTAAAAAGGATCGAAGCTTACCTTTTCATTTTCATGTTTATGCGTGTTTAAATCTTGGTCAAACATAGGATTTGACCAAGATTCAAATGGGCATAAACATTCAGAAAAAATAAAAAATAAAAAACCAACGCACATTAGTAGCCCAAAATCGAACCAGTAGTTGGATATTTTTGAACTTGATCTGTAGTAGTGGGCAAAACCCTAGATTAACCGATTTAATCATAGATTCGTAGGTCGATTTTTCTACTTTTTTATTATTACTATGCAGCACATGTGTGTTTGCCCGTCGAGTGAAACTCGAAGGAAAAAGAGGGATCACTCGGAAGGAGTGAAGAAGGGAGTGCATTATGGTGTCTCCCCTTTTTCGGGTGATGATGTTGACTGTTGTGCAGGTTTTGTCAGTGAGCAGGAGGTGCGAGCGAGCGAGTCGAGCGAGGCCGAGAATGAGAGAGGTTTTTTTGTGAGAGGGACAACCGAAGGATCCTGGACCCAGAGACTTCCAATACGCATCCTCATGCGTCTTCTCTTGACAAAGAAGATGGCTGGGAGTTTGCGTACCTTGCACGTGACTTGTGCTCACTGAAGTGTGGGACCTCACGCATGGGCACCACACGTAAGTGACCTGTTGTGTAAAAACTCGTTGATTATTATAGTGCATTAGAACAAAGTTACCTATGGACTAAAGGGTAGGAAATCCAAGTTAACTCATTTACATGACATTAATTTTTCCATGAAGCAAAGTTAACACATTATCAATTGGTACATTTTGGAGTGACTAAGAAGGATCCATGCTTACTTATTCGTTTACACGTGTTAAACTTGTTTAAATCTTGCTCAAACCTAGGATTTCACCAAGATTCAAATGGGCAGGAAAATAAAAAAACGGAAAAAATGAAAAACCAATGCACATAGTCTTCTTATGTCATATAGTAAGCATGAAGAGAAGTGGGGTTTTGGGTTTCAAACATGGAAATTTCAAATTGATGAACAAGTTCTAGGCATATTCAAAACAGAAAAAGCATGTATCTACCCCCTAACCATAAAGTCGGTCGATCTTACGAAGTCTATTGGTTTCAAACATGGAAATTTCAAGAACCTCCCAAAAGCTTCATTTTAGAGTGACTAAAAAAGATCCATGCTTGCCTTTTCATTTTCATGTTTTAAAATTGTTTAAATCTTGCTCGATCAAACCTAGCTAGTATTCAACCAAGATTCAAATGGGCATAAAATTAAAAGAAAACAGAAAATGAAAACCAAAGCACATAGCCTTCTTATGTCATATATAGTAAGAATTCAAGTTGATCAACAAGGTCTAGACATATTCAAAACATAAAAAAGCATGTATCGATCTACCCCTAACCCTTAACTTTGTCTTATGAAGTCAAGCATGAAGAGAAGTGGTTTTGGGTTACAAACATTATATTGAGATTTCAAGATCGAACCCCCCAAAAGCTTCATTTTAGAATGACTAAGAAGGATCCAGGCTTGCCTTTTCATTTTCATGTGTTTTAAACTTGCTAAAATCTTGGTCAAACCTAGGACTTGACCAAGATTCAAATGGGCATAAACATTCAGAAAAAATCAAAAAATGAAAACCAAAGCACATAGCCTTCTTATGTCATATATATATAGTAAGCATTCAAGTTGATCGATATGAACAAGGTCTAGACATATTCAAAACAGAAAAAGCATGTATCTACCCCTGGCCCTTAACTATATATGTCTTATGAAGTCAAGCATGAAGAGAAGTGGTTTTGGGTTTCAAACATGGAAATTTCAAAAACCCCCCAAAAGCTTAATTTTAGAGTGAATAAGAAGGATCCAAGCTTAATTACCTTTTCATTTTCAGGATTTATGCTTGTTTAAATCTTGGTCAAACATAGGATTTGACCAACACACATATAGTCTTCTTATATATGTCATATAGTAAGCATTCAAGTTGATAAATAAGCATGCATGTCTAGACATATTCAAATTAACCCGACAAATCATGTATCTAGCTACCCCTAACACCCTAAACTCTGTCTTATGAAGTCAACCATGAAGAGAAGTGGTTTTGGGTTTCAAACATTGAGATTTCAAGAACCCCCAAAAGCTTCATTCTAGAATGACTAAGAAGGATCCAGGCTTACCTTTTCATTTTATGTTTTAAACTTGTTTAAATCGTGGTCAAACCTAGGATTTGACAAGATTCAAATGGGCATAAACATTAATTCAGAAAAAACAAAAGTATGGAGCTTGGGTCCTTCTTGAAATTAAGCTTGGGTCCTTCTTAGTCACTCTAAAATTAAGCTTTTGGGATGTTTTTGAAATTTCCATGTTTGAAACCCAAAACCATTTCTCTTCATGCTTGACTTCATAAGACATAGTTAAGGGTTAGGGGGTAGATACATGCTTTTATGTTTTGAATATGTCTAGACCTTGTTCATCAACTTGAATGCTTATTGTATATATATGACATAAGAAGATAGGCTATGTGCTTTGGTTTTCATTTTTTGATTTTTTTGAATGTTTATGCCCATTTGAATCTTGGTCAAATCCTAGGTTTGACCAAGATTTAAGCAAGTTTAAAACACATGAAAATGAAAAGGTAAGAATGGATCCTTCTTAGTCATTCTAAAATGAAGCTTTTGGGGGGTTCTTGATATCTCAATGTTTGAAATCCAAAACCACAACTTCTCTTCATGGTTGACTTCATAAGACATAGTTTAATTAGGGTTAGGGGTAGATACATGATTTGCCAGGTTTGAATATGTCTAGACCTTGTTTATCAACTTGAATGCTTACTATATGACGATAGAAGCAAAGTTTCTTGACAAGCAAATACAAATAATTAACTTGGCATGGATCTTGGAGAAGTCGTCAGTAATTGCCTGGCTTCGTCAGCCACGGATTATCATTCTTCGGGCTCTGCTGATCACTCTTCTTCGTCGTCCACGGATCATCACTCTTCTGCTCATCATCAGTCCACTTCCTCCGCCAATAATCACTACTCTTCGGCGCATCAGTACTCTCCAGCCAGTGCTCATCATTCATCTTCCTCCGCATGCCATGAGGGGGACTTGCCTGCTGGGTGTTGTCGCTGGAAGCTGGTGCCTTCAAGCTTGCTAGTTCAGCCTGCACGCTTGCAAGTTCAGCATTTAACCTTGCTATTTCAGCTGCAGCATTTTTCTGTGCACGTTCAGCTTTGATCTCTGCTGCATTGCATTTGTAACACACTTTTCCCCTCAGCGTGTCTTCCTTCTTGCAACCGGGGCAAAACACAAGGTAACGCAGGAAGAACCATATCTTAACGTAGAGCTGGTAGCTCACGTAAGCATCTTTAGCTGCATACTCCAGGTTTAAATCAGACAACGGCCGCTCTTCCCAGTAATTGTGCCTCTCTGTAGGGAATTTGTTCTTCATCTCGCTGTACGACTCGTCGATGATGCTAGTTGCAAGACTAGCCATTCCATCCCTCATTAAATATCCTCTGTCGTTGCGACCTTTGACGTGGACCAATTCCTGGATATCGATCCAGTTCTTACTTGGAATTATAATATTCTCGAAATATAACTTTACAAAATCTTGTCTCTTGTCAACGGTGCAGAACACAATTCCTTGATCTTGAAAGAATGAGCGCAGCAGCGCCTTACATTCCCCGTTGGTCCTGAAAGCAAAAAATTTAGTACTTGTGAGATCAACACTCTTGAATAAAATTTGGGACTACGAAGCTAGTCTATGCAATCTCATAGCTTGAATATAAAATTTGAAACTACATAAGTTTAGTAAGTTCATGATCAAAAGTCTGAAAATTATCTAGTCATAATTCATTTGGTACTAATAGAATGCATGAACAACACTTTTATGAAATGTGTAAGTGCATTTGTTTAGTCATTGAAATTTCATTTTGCATCATATAATTTTGAAACTAACAAAAGTCTATTAAATGCAAGATCAAGACTCCGGAAATTTGCTTGTGATAATTAATTTGGTATAATGAAATCCAGTACATGCTAGATGAGCATATGGATAGATTCAATTTGATGCAAAAATTTAGTACTTCCGAGATCAACACTTGAATAAAATTTGGGAATACGAATGTTTAGTCTATGCAATCTCATAACTTGAATAAAATTGACATGAGTTTAGTAAGTGCATGATCAAGAGTCTGAAAATTATCTAGTCATAATCCATTTGGTACTAAAAGAATGCATGACCAACACTTTTATGAAATGTGTAATTGCAATTTTTTAGTCACTGAAATATCATTTAATTTGCATCATATAATTTTGAAACTAACAAAAGTCTATTAAATGCAAGATCGGGACTCCGGAAATTTGCTTTGTGATAATTAATTTGGTATAATGAAATCCAGTACATGCTAGTCGAGGGTGACTTGGTTCATCATGCACTAGCGATTAACTAAAATCAGAGCAAGATTAACTAAATCAGAGCAAGATTAAGGTCTACAAACCAGGAATAGTGGCAGACGAGGACGTGGTTCTTCATGGAGAGTTGAACGACGGCGAGGTAGTTTTCTAGTTCGTGGTTGGGGTCCTCCGGAGTGTACTCGAGATCCAATCCTACAAATTTGTTCTCGTTTTCTTCCGCATACCACCGCGCGTACATCTCCAGGTAGTTGCTCATCGTCTGCTCCTCGTTTGTGTAGACAACATCGATCTCCTTGCCACCATGGACGGTGAAGGTCCTAATCTGAGTAAAGGGCTGGATGGCTGACGGCGGAGGAGGCAGAAGCGGTTGCGGAACAGAGGAAGAGGAAGAAGAAGCGTCCATGGCGCAGAGAATGAAGCGGCGAGAATGAAGCGGCGAGAATGAAGAAGCGGCAAGAACTGTCAAGAATGGCGCGGAGGAACAGAGGAGGAAGAAGAGGGTTTTTCGTATAGTGGGAGTGGAACCGTCAAGAAGCGGAGAGGCGGAGGATGCAGAATTTATTACCGGAAATCCATTTTACCTGCTGGCCCCTAATCCACATAAAATTACCGGAAATGGCCCAACCCAGTGGTTTCTACTGCTAGATGGCCCCACACATCAGTGGGTGCCATTTTGCCCCACCCACCCCAAAATGTCCTATACCAAAAGCAACTTTCTCCCCTGTCTCACTCTCTCTCTCCCAACCCAGCCGCCACTGCCGCCTCTTCCTCTCCCAACTCCGTCGGCCGAAGCTCCGTCAAGCAGCTCCGTCAAGCTCCGTCGGCCGAAGCTCCACTGCCTCCGTCGGCCGAAGCTCAGGTTTGGGGGATGAGCGGGGGATTTTCTAGGGTTTGCCGTACTTAATCTCGGGGGATTTTGGGGTTTCTTTTGTCCGAGCGGCGATTTTCTTAGGGTTTGATCGATTCAAAGTAGATGCTAGTGCTAGCTAGAGTAGATTTTCCTGGTTTAGATTGATTCAAAACATGTGCTAGTGCAGCTAGTGCGAATGTCAATCTGAACCTAAACAACCCAACTTAGTTTTAATTAATGTGTAATTAATAGTTTCATAGTTCTCAAATTGTTCACTGCTTGTTATTAGGTCGACACCATGGACCCCTATGACTATGAAGTTGCCATTTTGGTCCCATCCAAGAAGGCCGTTGAGACCATCGACATCAGCTCATCCTCCGAAGGTGAGGATGGTGCTCCAGATAGGGTTCACGTTAAGCAAGAGGAAGCTGATGATGCTGCAGCAATGGATTGTGCAGCTGATCATGAGGAAGTTGCTCCTCCTCCTCCTGCTGATGTCCATCTGACTCGTCGAGGTAAAATATATATATAGTAGTTATAGATGCAGGATATAGGTCAAATGCTTAATTAGTCTCGGTTTGGCATAATAGCTAGTCAATTTGTAGCATTCAAGGAATACTTCAGTTTCTATAAATACTGTTGGTTTGATATACTTCAATTTTAGGAAAACTTTAAACTAGGCCTTATTCCCTGGTTTCCTTATATGTAGGTGATACGTCTCCAACGTATCGATAATTTCTTGTGTTCCATGCTACATTATTGATGTTATCTACATGTTTTATGCACACTTTATGTCATATTCGTGCATTTTCTGGAACTAACCTATTAACAAGATGCCGAAGTGCCGTTCTGTTTTCTGCTTTTTGGTTTCAGAAATCCTAGTAAAGAAATATTCTCGGAATTGGACGAAATAAAAGCCCAGAGGCCTATTTTCTCACGAAGCTTCCGAAGTCCGAAGGAGACGAAGAGGGCCACGGGGTGGCCAAACCCTAGGCGGCGCGGCCCACCCCCGGCCGCGCCGGCTGTGGTTTGGGCCCCTGTGCCGCCTCTTGACTTGCCCTTCCGCCTACAAATAGCCTCCGTGACGAAAGACCGAGAGCCACGATACGGAAAACATTCCGAGACGCCGTCGCCGATCCCATCTCGGGGGATCCTGGAGATCGCCTCCGGCACCTGCCGGAGAGGGGATTCATCTCCGGAGGACTCTACACCGCCATGGTCGCCTCCGGAGTGATGAGTGAGTAGTCTACCCCTGGACTATGGGTCCATAGCAGTAGCTAGATGGTTGTCTTCTCCCCATTGTGCTATCATTGTCGGATCTTGTGAGCTGCCTATCATGATCAAGATCATCTATATGTAATTCTATATGTTGCGTTTGTTGGGATCCGATGAATAGAGAATACTTGTTATGTTGATTATCAAAGTTATGCTTATGTGTTGTTTATGATCTTGCATGCTCTCCGTTATTAGTAGATGCTCTGGCCAAGTAGATGCTTTTAACTCCAAGAGGGAGTACTTATGCTCGATAGTGGGTTCATGCCTGCATTGACACCTGGGACAGTGACAGAAAGTTCTAAGGTTGTGTTGTGCTGTTGCCACTAGGGATAAAACATTGATGCTATGTCTAAGGATGTAGTTGTTGATTACATTACGCACCATACTTAATGCAATTGTCTGTTGTTTTGCAACTTAATACTGGAGGGGGTTCGGATGATAACCTGAAGGTGGACTTTTTAGGCATAGATGCAGTTGGATGGCGGTCTATGTACTTTGTCGTAATGCCCAATTAAATCTCACTATACTCATCATGATATGTATGTGCATTGTCATGCTCTCTTTATTTGTCAATTGCCCAACTGTAATTTGTTCACCCAACATGCTGTTCGTCTTATGGGAGAGACACCTCTAGTGAACTGTGGACCCCGGTCCAATTCTCTTTCTGAAATACAATCTACTGCAATACTTGTTTCTACTGTTTTCTCTGCAAACAATCATCTTCCACACAATACGGTTAATCCTTTGTTACAGCAAGCCGGTGAGATTGACAACCTCACTGTTTCGTTGGGGCAAAGTAGCTTGGTTGTGTTGTGCAGGTTCCACGTTGGCGGAATCTGGTGTTGCGCCGCACTACATTTCGCCGCCATCAACCTTCAACGTGCTTCTTGGCTCCTCCTGGTTCGATAAACCTTGGTTTCTTTCTGAGGGAAAACTTGCTGCTGTGCTCATCATACCTTCCTCTTGGGGTTGCCCAACGAACGTGTGAAATACACGCCATCAAGCATATTTTCTGGCGCCGTTGCCGGGGAGATCAAGACACGCTGCAAGGGGAGTCTCCACTTCTCAATCTCTTTACTTTGTTTTTGTCTTGCTTTATTTTATTTACTACTTTGTTTGCTGCACTAAATCAAAATACAAAAAAATTAGTTGCTAGTTTTACTTTATTTGCTATCTAGTTTGCTATATCAAAAACACAAAAAAATTAGTTTACTTGCATTTACTTTATCTAGTTTGCTTTATTTACTATTGCTAAAATGGCCAACGCTGAAAATACTAAGTTGTGTGACTTCACAACCACAAATAATAATGATTTCTTATGCACACCTATTGCTCCACCTGCTACTACAGCAGAATTCTTTGAAATTAAACCTGCTTTACTGAATCTTGTCATGAACAATCAATTTTCTGGTGTTAGTTCTGATGATGCTGCTGCCCATCTTAATAATTTTGTTGAACTATGTGAAATGCAAAAATATAAAGATGTAGATGGTGACATTATAAAACTAAAATTGTTCCCTTTCTCATTAAGAGGAAGAGCTAAAGATTGGTTGCTATCTCTGCCTAAGAATAGTATTGATTCATGGACTAAATGCAAGGATGCTTTTATTGGTAGATATTATCCCCCTGCTAAAATTATATCTTTGAGGAGTAGCATAATGAATTTTAAACAATTAGATACTGAACATGTTGCTCAAGCTTGGGAAAGAATGAAATCTCTGGTTAAAAATTGCCCAACCCATGGACTGACTACTTGGATGATCATCCAAACCTTCTATGCAGGACTAAATTTTTCTTCGCGGAATTTATTGGATTCAGCTGCTGGAGGTACCTTTATGTCCATCACATTGGGGGCGGCTACAAAACTTCTTGATGATATGATGATAAATTACTCTGAATGGCACACGGAAAGAGCCCCACAAGGTAAGAAGGTAAATTCTGTTGAAGAATCCTCTTCCTTGAGTGATAAGGTTGATGCTATTATGTCTATGCTTGTGAATGATAGGACTAATGTTGATCCTAATAATGTTCCGTTAGCTTCATTGGTTGCACAAGAAGAACATGTTGATGTAAACTTCATTAAAAATAATAATTTCAACAACAATGCTTATCGGAACAATTCTAGTAATAACTATAGGCCATATCCTTATAATAATGGCAACGGCTATGGTAATTCTTATGGAAATTCTTACAACAATAATAGGAATTCACCCCCTGGACTTGAAGCCATGCTTAAAGAATTTATTAGTACACAAACTGCCTTTAACAAATCTGTTGAGGAAAAGCTCAATAAAATTGATATTCTTGTTTCTAGAGTTGATAGTCTTGCCTCTGATGTTGATCTTTTGAAATCGAAGGTTATGCCCAATAGGGACATTGAAAATAAAATTGTTACTACAGCAAATGCCATTCAAGTTAGAATTAATGAGAATATAAGATTAATGGCTGAACTGCGTGCTAGGTGGGATAGAGAAGAAAATGAAAAACTAGCTAAAGAGAAGAATATAGCTAAAGTTTGGACTATTACCACCACTAGTAATGCTAATGCTACACATGTTGCTGCACCTCCTACTCATACTAATAAAAGAATTGGTGTTAGCAATGTTTCCACTTCTAATGCAAAGCGCGAAAAACTGCCTGAAACTGCTAAAACTGCTGAAACTGCCTGTGATAAAGCTGCTGAAATTTTTTCCAACATTGGGGATGATGATCCCATTGCTTTAGATTATAATGGTTTGAATTTTGATGATTGCCACATCTCTGAAGTTATAAAGTTCTTGCAAAAACTTGCTAAAAGTCCTAATGCTAGTGCTATAAATTTGGCTTTCACGCATCATATTACAAATGCTCTCATAAAAGCTAGAGAAGAGAAACTAGAGCGTGAAGCCTCTATTCCTAAAAAGCTAGAAGATGGTTGGGAGCCCATCATTAAGATGAAGGTTAAAGATTTTGATTGTAATGCTTTATGTGATCTTGGTGCAAGTATTTCTGTTATGCCTAAGAAAATTTATAATATGCTTGACTTGCCACCGCTGAAAAATTGTTATTTGGATGTTAATCTTGCTGATCATTCTACAAAGAAACCTTTGGGTAAAGTTGATAATGTTCGCATTACCGTTAACAATAATCTTGTTCCCGTTGATTTTGTTGTCTTGGATATTGAATGCAATGCATCTTGTCCAATTATATTGGGAAGACCTTTTCTTCGAACTGTTGGTGCTATTATTGATATGAGGGAAGGAAATATAAAATATCAATTTCCTCTCAAGAAAGGTATGGAACACTTCCCTAGAAAGAGAATGAAGGTACCTTATGATTCTATCATTAGAACAAATTATGATGTTGATGCTTCATTTCTCGATAATACTTGATACACACTTTCTGCGCCTAGCTGAAAGGCGTTAAAGAAAAGCGCTTATGGGAGACAACCCATGTTTTTACCTACAGTACTTTGTTTTTATTTTGTGTCTTGGAAGTTGTTTACTACTGTAGCAACCTCTCCTTATCTTAGTTTTGAGTTTTGTTGTGCCAAGTTAAGCCGTTGATAGAAAAGTAAGTACTAGATTTGGATTACTGCGCAGTTCCAGATTTCTTTGCTGTCACGAATCTGAGCCCACTGCCCTGCAGGAAGCTCAGAAAATTATGCCAATTTACGTGCATGATCCTCAGATATGTACGCAACTTTCATTCAATTTGAGCATTTTCATTTGAGCAAGTCTGGTGCCATTTTAAAATTCGTCAATACGAACTGTTCTGTTTTGACAGATTCTGCCTTTTATTTCGCATTGCCTCTTTCGCTATGTTGGATGAATTTCTTTGATCCACTAATGTCCAGTAGCATTATGCAATGTCCAGAAGTGTTAAGAATGATTGTGTCACCTCTGAATATGTCAATTTATATTGTGCACTAACCCTCTAATGAGTTGTTTCGAGTTTGGTGTGGAGGAAGTTTTCAAGGATCAAGAGAGGAGTATGATGCAACATGATCAAGGAGAGTGAAAGCTCTAAGCTTGGGGATGCACCCGGTGGTTCACCCCTGCATATATCAAGAAGACTCAAGCGTCTAAGCTTGGGGATGCCCAAGGCATCCCCTTCTTCATCAACAAATTATCAGGTTCCTCCCCTGAAACTACATTTTTATTCGGCCACATCTTATGTGCTTTTTCTTGGAGCGTCGTTTTGTTTTTGTTTTTGTTTTGTTTGAATAAAATGGATCCTAGCATTCACTTTATGGGAGAGATACACACTCCGCTGTAGCTTATGGACAAATATGTCCTTGGTTTCTACTCATAGTATTCATGGCGAAGTTTCTCCTTCGTTAAATTGTTATATGGTTGGAATTGGAAAATGATACATGTAGTAATTGCTATAAATGTTTTGGGTAATGTGATACTTGGCAATTGTTGTGCTCATGTTTAAGCTCTTGCATCATATGCTTTGCACCCATTAATGAAGAAATACATAGAGCATGCTAAAATTTGGTTTGCATATTTGGTTTCTCTAAGGTCTAGATAATTTCTAGTATTGAGTTTGAACAACAAGGAAGACGGTATAGAGTATTATAATGCTTTCAATATGTCTTTTATGTGAGTTTTGCTGTACCGTTCATCCTTGTGTTTGCCTCAAATAACCTTGCTAGCCTAAACCTTGTATCGAGAGGGAATACTTCTCATGCATCCAAAATACTTGAGCCAACCACTATGCCATTTGTGTCCACCATACCTACCTACTACATGGTATTTTCCAGCCATTCCAAAGTAAATTGCTTGAGTGCTACCTTTAAAATTCCATCATTCACCTTTGCAATATATAGCTCATGGGACAAATAGCTTAAAAACTATTGTGGTATTGAATATGTAATTATGCACTTTATCTCTTATTAAGTTGCTTGTTGTGCGATAACCATGTTTACTGGGGAACGCCATCAACTCATTGTTGAATTTCATGTGAGTTGCTATGCATGTTCGTCTTGTCTGAAGTAAGGGCGATCTACACTGAGTTGAATGGTTTGAGCATGCATATTGTGAGAGAAGAACATTGGGCCGCTAACTAAAGCCATGTTCCATGGTGGAAGTTTCAGTTTTGGACAAACATCCTCAAATCTCTAATGAGAAAAGAATTAATTGTTGTTGAATGCTTAAAGCATTAAAAGAGGAGTCCATTATCTGTTGTCTATGTTGTCCCGGTATGGATGTCTAAGTTGAGAATAATCAAAAGCGAGAAATCCAAATGCGAGCTTTCTCCTTAGACCTTTGTACAGGCGGCATAGAGGTACCCCTTTGTGATACTTGGTTAAAGCATATGTATTGCGGTGATAATCCAGGTAGTCCAAGCTAATTAGGACAAGGTGCGAGCACTATTAGTACACTATGCATGAGGCTTGCAACTTATAAGATATAATTTACATGATGCATATGCTTTATTACTACCGTTGACAAAATTGTTTCATGTTTTCAAAATCAAAGCTCTAGCACAAATATAGCAATCGATGCTTTTCCTCTATGAGGACCATTCTTTTACTTTTATGTTGAGTCAGTTCACCTATTTCTCTCCACCTCAAGAAGCAAACACTTGTGTGAACTGTGCATTGATTCTTACATACTTGCTTATTGCACTTATTATATTACTCTATGTTGACAATATCCATGAGATATACATGTTACAAGTTGAAAGCAACCGCTGAAACTTAATCTTCTTTTGTGTTGCTTCAATACCTTTACTTGAATTATTGCTTTATGAGTTAACTCTTATGCAAGACTTATTGATGCTTGTCTTGAAGTGCTATTCATGAAAAGTCTTTGCTTTATGATTCACTTGTTTACTCATGTCATCACCATTGTTTTGATCGCTGCATTCTCTACATATGCTTTACAAATAGTATGATCAAGTTTATGATGGCATGTCACTCCAGAAATTATCTTTGTTATCGTTTTACCTGCTCGGGACGAGCAGAACTAAGCTTGGGGATGCTGATACGTCTCCAACGTATCGATAATTTCTTGTGTTCCATGCTACATTATTGATGTTATCTACATGTTTTATGCACACTTTATGTCATATTCGTGCATTTTCTGGAACTAACCTATTAACAAGATGCCGAAGTGCCAGTTCATGTTTTCTGCTGTTTTTGGTTTCAGAAATCCTAGTAAAGAAATATTCTCGGAATTGGACGAAATAAAAGCCCAGAGGCCTATTTTCTCACGAAGCTTCCAGAAGTCCGAAGGAGAGACGAAGAGGGCCACGGGGTGGCCAAACCCTAGGGCGGCGCGGCCCCCCGGCCGCGCCGGCCGTGGTTTGGGCCCTGTGCCGCCTCTTGACTTGCCCTTCCGCCTACAAATAGCCTCCGTGACGAAACCCCCAGTGCCGAGAGCCACGATACGGAAAACATTGCGAGACGCCGTCGCCGCCGATCCCATCTCGGGGATCCTGGAGATCGCCTCCGGCACCCTGCGAGAGGGGATTCATCTCCCGGAGGACTCTACACCGCCATGGTCGCCTCCGGAGTGATGAGTGAGTAGTCTACCCCTGGACTATGGGTCCATAGCAGTAGCTAGATGGTTGTCTTCTCCCCATTGTGCTATCATTGTCGGATCTTGTGAGCTGCCTATCATGATCAAGATCATCTATATGTAATTCTATATGTTGCGTTTGTTGGGATCCGATGAATAGAGAATACTTGTTATGTTGATTATCAAAGTTATGCTTATGTGTTGTTTATGATCTTGCATGCTCTCCGTTATTAGTAGATGCTCTGGCCAAGTAGATGCTTTTAACTCCAAGAGGGAGTACTTATGCTCGATAGTGGGTTCATGCCTGCATTGACCTGGGACAGTGACAGAAAGTTCTAAGGTTGTGTTGTGTTGTTGCCACTAGGGATAAAACATTGATGCTATGTCTAAGGATGTAGTTGTTGATTACATTACGCACCATACTTAATGCAATTGTCTGTTGTTTTGCAACTTAATACTGGAGGGGGTTCGGATGATAACCTGAAGGTGGACTTTTTAGGCATAGATGCGTTGGATGGCGGTCTATGTACTTTGTCGTAATGCCCAATTAAATCTCACTATACTCATCATGATATGTATGTGCATTGTCATGCTCTCTTTATTTGTCAATTGCCCAACTGTAATTTGTTCACCCAACATGTTGTTCGTCTTATGGGAGAGACACCTCTAGTGAATGGACCCCGGTCCAATTCTCTTCTTGAAATACAATCTCTGCAATACTTGTTTCTCTGTTTTCTCTGCAAACAATCATCTTCCACACAATACGGTTAATCCTTTGTTACAGCAAGCCGGTGAGATTGACAACCTCACTGTTTCGTTGGGGCAAAGTAGCTTGGTTGTGTTGTGCAGGTTCCACGTTGGCGCTCGGTGTTGCGCCGCACTACATTTCGCCGCCATCAACCTTCAACGTGCTTCTTGGCTCCTTCAGTTTCGATAAATACTGTTGGTTTGATAAACTTCTGGGAAAACTTTAAACTAGGCCTTATTCCCTGGTTTCCTTATATGTAGGTCCCAGGATAGAGGCACGTGAGGAATGGGATGACTTTTGCATGTATCCCAATCTAGTGGAAATGAATCCTACACAAGTTGAAACCCTGAGATATCTTGTTGACCAAAAGCGCCCCGCAATTCCTTTTTATGTGTGCACTATAAAGAGTGCAAGTACCGTGGAAGGCAGTTCCAGAATGGTAAATAATTACTCCATCTCAAGGATGTTTTTGCATCTTTATATGTTGACAATTAATGACTTCATCTGAACGAAGTTTTGCATCTTATAATCTGCAGTACTTCAACCGGAAGTTTACCAAGCAGTACATCTCGAAGAATATGCACCTTCCAGATAATGACTTTCAAGTCTCTTACGATGAGAGACATTGTGTGAAAGTGAGGATTTTCCAGGGCAAAGGGAGGGTTGACGGTGCAGTGATCACAACTAACTGGAAAGCTGTGGTGCAGAAGAGCGAGATGAAGGAAAATGATATCTTTGTGTTTTGGTTCCGCATTCGCGCCCGGGGCGGTCTCATGTTGCATGTCAGGAAGCTCGAGAAATGAGCTAGCAGGCTGAACCTCTCTAATTAAGCTAGTAGTACTATATATATGTGTGTATGAGCTCAAGTAATATGAGCGTTGAAACTCTTATCGATCTGGTACTATCTAATGGCCTGTTGGTCTATGTAATGTGCTCAAGTAAATGAGCGTTGAAGGACCCAGAGACTTCCAATACGCATCCTCATGCGTCTTCTCTTGACAAAGAAGATGGCTGGGAGTTTGCGTACCTACTGCACGTGACTTGTGCTCACTGAAGTGTGGGACCTCACGCATGGGCACCACACGTAAGTGACAGACCTGTTGTGTAAAAACTCAGTTGATTATTATAGTGCATTAGAACAAAGTTACCTATGGACTAAAGGGTAGGAAATCCAAGTTAACTCATTTACATGACATTAATTTTTCCATGAAGCAAAGTTAACACATCTATCAATTGGTACATTTTGGAGTGACTAAGAAGGAGCCATGCTTACTTATTCGTTTACACGTGTTAAACTTGTTTAAATCTTGCTCAAACCTAGGATTTCACCAAGATTCAAATGGGCAGGAAAATAAAAAAACGAAAAAAATGAAAAACCAATGCACATAGTCTTCTTATGTCATATAGTAAGCATTCAAGATGATAAACAAGGTCTAGACATATTCAAACCAGACAAATCATGTATCTACTCCCTAACGACCCTAAACTATGTCTTATGAAGTAAGGCATGAAGAGAAGTGGTTTTGGGTTTCAAACATGGAATTTTCAAAAACCTCCCAAAAGCTTCATTTTAGAGTGACTAAGAAGGACCGAGAGGCTTACCTTTTCATTTTCATGTTTTAAACTTGTTTAAATCTTGGTCAAACCTAGCTAGTATTTGACCAAGATTCAAATGGGCATAAAATTCAAAAAAATCAGAAAAATGAAAAACCAAAGCACATAGCCTTCTTATGTCATAAAGTAAGAATTCAAGTTGATCAACAAGGTCTAGACATATTCAAAACAGAAAAAAGCATGTATCGATCTACCCCTAACCCTTAACTCTGTCTTATGAAGTCAAGCATGAAGAGAAGTGGTTTTGGGTTACAAACATTATATTGAGATTTCAAGATCGAACCCCCCAAAAGTTGCTTCATTTTAGAGTGACTAAGAAGGATCCAGGCTTACCTTTTCATTTTCATATTTTAAACTTGTTTAAATCCTGGTCAAACCTAGGATTTGACCAAGATTCAAATGGGCATAAAATTCAAAAAAATAGAAGAATGAAAAACAAAAGCACATAGTCTAGCTTCTTATGTCATATAGATAGTAAGCATTTAAGTTGATAAACAAGGTTTAGACATGTGTTCAAACCAGACAAATCATGTATCTACCCCCTAACCATAAACTCGGTCGATCTTATGAAGTCTAGCATGAAGAGAAGTCGTATTGGTTTCAAACATGGAAATTTCAAGAACCTCCCACGAGCTTCATTTTAGAGTGACTACAAAAGATCCAGGCTTGCCTTTTCATTTTCATGTTTTTAAATTGTTTAAATCTTGGTCAAACCTAGCTAGTATTTGACCAAGATTCAAATGGGCATAAAATTAAAAAAAACCAGAAAAATGAAAAACCAAAGCACATAGCCTTCTTATGTCATATAAAATAAGCATTCAAGTTGATAAACAAGGTCTAGACATATTCAAAATAGAAAAAGCATGTATCTACCCCTAACCCTTAACTTTGTCTTATGAAGTCAAGCATGAAGAGAAGTGGTTTTGGGTTTCAAACATGGAAATTTCAAAAACTTCCCAAAAGCTTAATTTTAGAGTGACTAGGAAAGGATCCAGGCTTAACTTTTAATTTTCATGTTTCAAGTTTGTTTAAATCTTGGTCAAACCTAGGATTTGACCAACAAGATTCAAATGAGCATAATAATTCAGAAAAAAACAAAAAAAAACCAAAGCACATAGTCTTCTTACGTCATATATATAGTAAGCATTCAAGATGATAAACAAGGTCTAGACATATTCAAACCCGACAAATCATGTATCTACTCCTAACCCTAAACTCTGTCTTATGAAGTCAACCGTGAAGAGAAGTGGTTTTGGGTTTAAACATTGAGATTTCAAGAACACCCAAAAGCTTCATTTTTAGAATGACTAAGAAGGATCCAGGCTTACCTTTTCATTTTCATGTCTTAAACTTGTTTAAATCCTGATCAAAACTAGGATTTGAACGAGATTCAAATGGGTATAAAAAATAAAAAAACGCACATAGCCTTTTTATGTCATATAATGCATGAGCACTCAAGTTGATAAACATGGTCTAGACATATTCAAACTAGAACAATCATGTATCTACCCTGCTGGCCCTAACCCTAAGAAGGATCCAGGCTTACCCTTTTCATTTTCATGTGTTTTAAACTTGCTTAAGTCTTGGTCAAACCTAGGATTTGACCAAGACTCAAATGGGCATAAAAACTCAAACCCGATAAACATTCACCTTTTTCTATATAGTTAGGGTTAGGGTTTATGGTTTATAGAGATCGATGCACATATTTTCATTTCACATTTGTGATGTACAATAATACATAGGTAAGATTCCAAGCATGACCTTTGTTAGAATAACCTTTAACGTGTTCTCTCACCGGCCTTTAGATTCAAATGGGCATAAACATTCAGAAAAAATCAAAAAAATGAAAAACCAAAGCACATAGTCTTCTTATGTCATATAGTAAGAATTGAAGTTGATAAACAAGGTCTAGACATATTCAAACCAGCCAAATCATGTATCTACACCTAACCCTAAACTTTATCTTATGAAGTCAAGCATGAAGAGAAATGGTTTTGGGTTTCAAACATGGAAATTTCAAAAACCTCCCAAAAGCTTCATTTTAGAGTGACTAAGAAGGATACAGGCTTACCTTTTCATTTTCATGTTTTAAGTTTGTTTAAATCTTGGTCAAACCTAGGATTTGACCAACAAGATTCAAATGAGCATAAAAATTTAGAAAAAAATCAAAAAAATAGAAAAGAAAAACCAAAGCACATAGTATTCTTAAGTCATATATATAGTAAGCATTCAAATTGATAAACAAGTTCTAGACATATTCAAACCCGACAAATCATGTATCTACCCCTAACCCTAAACTCTTTCTTATGAAGCCAACCATATGAAGAGAAGTGGTTTTGGGTTTCAAACATTGAGATTTCAAAAAAAAACCAAAAGCTTCATTTTAGAATGACTAAGAAGGATCCAGGCTTACCTTTTCATTTTCATGTGTTTTAAACTTGCTTAAATCTTGGTCAAACCTAGGATTTGACCAAGATTCAAATGGGCATAAACATTCAGAAAAAAATCAAAAATTGAAAACCAAAGCACATGAATCTTCATACACACTATAGTCCGTCTTGTGAAGACATTTTGTTTTTTACTACCCTATGTCCCTATCACAGGTTTCTTATTTTCCCTGTCAACTAGTACACCTATAAGCACTCAATGCGGAAGGGTTTCATTTTTGAGGTTTTCTTCATTTTCATTTATTTATTTCAAAACCAGGTAAAAATGGTCGACATGATTATCCATGCAAAGGGGTCGAATATTTCTAGGCAGCACATGTGTTTGCCCGTCCAGTGAAACTCGGAGGAAGAGGGATCACACGGAAGGAGACGAAGGGAGAGAAGTGAGTGGGGCCCTCTTATTTATGGTGTCTGACCTTTTTCAGGGTTTGTCAGTGCGCAGGAGGTGCGAGCGAGCGAGCGAGGCCGATAATGAGAGAGATGTTTTTTCTTTTTTTGAGAGAGAGAGGGACAACCGAAGGATCCTGAAGGACTCAGACTTCCAATACGCACCAGAGCACAGTTTACAACAAGACACAGAATAAACAGGAAATTTCATCTAAATCCCTAACTTTTACATGGAAGACCCCCAAAGGTGTATCAAAAAAGGCAATCGAAAAGCATGGATTGTTCATCTTTTTCTATATAGTTAGGGTTAGGGTTTATGGTTTATAGAGATGCACATATTTTCATTTCACATTTGTGATGTACAATAATACATAGGTAAGATTCCAAGCATGACCTTTGTTAGAATAACCTTTAACGTGTTCTCTCACCTTTAGATTCAAATGGGCATAAACATTCAGAAAAAAATAAAAAAATGAAAAACCAAAGCACATAGTCTTCTTATGTCATATAGTAAGAATTGAAGTTAATAAACAAGGTCTAGACATATTCAAACCAGTCAAATCATGTATCAACACCTAACCCTAAACTTTATCTTATGAAGTCAAGCATGAAGAGAAATGGTTTTGGGTTTCAAACATGGAAATTTCAAAAACCTCCCAAAAACTTCATTTTAGAGTGACTAAGAAGGATACAGGCTTACCTTTTCATTTTCATGTTTTAAACTTGTTTAAATCCTGGTCAAAACTAGGATTTGAACGAGATTCAAATGGGTATAAAAAAATAAAAAAACGCACATAGCCTTTTTATGTCATATAATGCATGAGCACTCAAGTTGATAAACATGGTCTAGACATATTCAAACTAGAAAAATCATGTATCTACCCTGGCCCTAACCTTAAACTCTGTATTATGGAGTCAAGCATGAAGAGAAGTGGGGTTTTGGGTTTCAAACATGGAAATTTCAAATTGATGAACAAGTTCTAGGCATATTCAAAACAGAAAAAGCATGTATCTAGCCCCTAACCATAAAGTCGGTCGATCTTACGAAGTCTATTGGTTTCAAACATGGAAATTTCAAGAACCTCCCAAAAGCTTCATTTTAGAGTGACTAAAAAAGATCCATGCTTGCCTTTTCATTTTCATGTTTTAAAATTGTTTAAATCTTGGTCGATCAAACCTAGCTAGTATTCAACCAAGATTCAAATGGGCATAAAATAAATAAAAAACAGAAAATGAAAACCAAAGCACATAGCCTTCTTATGTCATATATAGTAAGAATTCAAGTTGATCAACAAGGTCTAGACATATTCAAAACAGAAAAAGCATGTATCTACCCCTGGCCCTTAACTATATATGTCTTATGAAGTCAAGCATGAAGAGAAGTGGTTTTGGGTTTCAAACATGGAAATTTCAAAAACTTCCCGAAAAGCTTAATTTTAGAGTGAATAAGAAGGATCCAAGCTTAATTACCTTTTCATTTTCAGGATTTATGCTTGTTTAAATCTTGGTCAAACATAGGATTTGACCAACACACATATAGTCTTCTTATGTCATATAGTAAGCATTCAAGTTGATAAATAAGCATGCATGTCTAGACATATTCAAATTAACCCGACAAATCATGTATCTACCCCTAACACCCTAAACTCTGTCTTATGAAGTCAACCATGAAGAGAAGTGGTTTTGGGTTTCAAACATTGAGATTTCAAGAACCCCCCAAAAGCTTCATTCTAGAATGACTAAGAAGGATCCATGCTTACCTTTTCATTTTATGTTTTAAACTTGTTTAAATCTTGGTCAAACCTTGGATTTGACAAGATTCAAATGGGCATAAACATTAATTCAGAAAAAAACAAAAAATGAAAATACAACGCACATATAGTCTTCTTATGTCATATAGTAAGCATTCAAGTTGATAAACAAGCATGTCTAGACATATTCAAACCCGACAAATCATGTATCGATCTACCCCCTAACCCTAAACACCATGTCTTATGAAGTCAACCATGAAGAGAAGTGGTTTTGGGTTTCAAACATTATTGAGATTTCAAGAACCCCCCAAAAGCTTCACTTTTGAATGACTAAGAAGGATCCAGACTTACCTTTTCATTTTCATGTTTTAAACTTGTTTAAATCTTGGTCAAACCTAGGATTTAACCAAGATTCAAATGGGCATAAAATTCAAAAAAATCAGAAAAATGAAAAACCAAAGCCTTCTTTATGTCATAAAGTAAGAATTCAAGTTGATCAACAAGGTCTAGACATATTCAAAACAGAAAAAAGCATGTATCGATCTACCCCTAACCCTTAACTCTGTCTTATGAAGTCAAGCATGAAGAGAAGTGGTTTTGGGTTACAAACATTATATTGAGATTTCAAGATCGAACCCCCCAAAAGCTTCATTTTAGAATGACTAAGAAGGATCCAGGCTTGCCTTTTCATTTTCATGTGTTTTAAACTTGCTAAAATCTTGGTCAAACCTAGGACTTGACCAAGATTCAAATGGGCATAAACATTCAGAAAAAATCAAAAAATGAAAACCAAAGCACATAGCCTTCTTATGTCATATATATATAGTAAGTAATATGTATCTAAAAATGATTTGTGGGGACTTGTAGGACCAAGTTATAACACACCTACAATTCAAATTTGATTTACTTTCAATAAATCAGCATACAGTCATTTAAATGTGCGAAACTAGCTAGAAAGCACTAAAAACCGTAAATTTGGGAATTGACATTAAAATATGGCCTAATTTATTTTAAAAATGTAGATGCGCCATTTTGACCCATATTTTATCTACCCCATGCACAAAATAAACATATTTTATCATCTAGAACATGAAAAACGATTTTTTATACCGAAAACTTGAAAAGTCTAGTCATCAACAGTGTTAGAAATGGCAAGATGCACCACCATGCCCAATTAGGGAACACTATAACAAAGCTGTCCAGGGAGAATCAAACTTGGTAATATTAACTATGAGATTGAACAAAACGTTATATTTGGTTTACCCTTTGAACCTCCTAACTTACCACAACATTGACTTCTTAATTTTATTTACAAATAGATATTTTAATATCCCATTGTTGTGCAATAATATATGTTTTTATCTCAAATCAATTAGCATTTGATTTTAAAAAACTACCATAATAATTTATGAGAAAGCGTTGAACAAGTTTCATAATGTAATTTTATACTTGATATGACCAATAATAGACTTAAATTAAATTGGATTTCAAAGTTCAGATTTTATAAGCGAATAGAGTTTCATGTTGCAGACTATGTATTAGCTTGACGGGCACCCCTAGAATAAAGTAGGCCGGTCACTTACGTGTGGTTCCCATGCGTGTAGGTCCCACACATCAGTGAGCACAAGTCACGTGCGGTAGGTAGTTAAACTCCCAGCAATCTTCTTTGTCAAGTAAAGACGCATCGTCAAGACTCTCTCTCTCTCTCCCATTTGTCGCTGAAAAAAAAAGAATATTAGACGGGCGCGTAGCCTGCACTGCAGGTCTACAGAACTGAAACCCTGTGTGCCAGTCAACATCACTCACCGAAAAAAGTGAAGCATTTCTTTTCACCATAAATAACAGCGGCCCCGTGAGGCACTGCTCTCCCTTTCTCTTTCTCCTTCCGTGTGATCCCTTTTGCACCTTTTATCCTTTGCACGAAACTCCACTTATTGTTGTCATTGTTGCACAGAACACTCACTTAACCTGTTCTTTTGCACATATCACCAACTCATGTATTTGTTGCACAAAGGTCTAAATCTCTGGCTAAGCTACTTTTCTCTAAGGGCTCCTTTGATTCAAAGGATAGAAAAAGCATAGGAATAGGAAAGTCATAGGATTAAATGGCATGTCTATTTGAATCCCATAGGAAGATGAAGTATGTTTGATTGAAGCAAAAAGGAATTTTTCATGAGGTATGAGCTAATGATTTTTTCCTATAGGAATTACACTACAAGATTTCCATAGGAATTTTTCCTATAGGATATATTCGTATGAATCAAACAACATGTATAGGAAAATTTTCCATAGGAACCAAATCCTACACAATTCCTATGCAAATCCTATGAATCAAAGGAGCCCTAAATCTGATGGCCGGGACCTAGAAGGTAGTGGTAATATCCATTGTCATTGTGTAGTGTGTTTTTAGAACTCTAAAAGAATATGAAAATATTTTAGCAATTGAAATAATATAAATTAACTAATATGGGATATTCATGAAATATATTTTCTACTATCCGGCCAATAGCGAGTGTCATGAAATATATTCATTGTAAACTTAGTGATAATCACTCGAGTTTGATATGAATGGCCTAGCTAGCTATGGGCATCTCCCACTATATATGTTGTCCACACGACCAACCAACAAGCAAAAGGTATTCCATGAGGAAAGTTTCTTATGGGTGACTTTCGTCTCTGCCGCAAAACACGCGCCGAAATTGTTGGCGCGTCCCATTTTCAAGCTACCCCAAAACCTGCGGTTTGCCCGTCGGCCTATAAAACTTCGGTCAACAGAGGATATTTCCCTGCAGAGCACAATTCGAACACCACATCTTTCTCATGCTTCTACCAGGCACACTCCCACGACGACGGCCGTGCCTACCGCCCCTCCTCACCATCACTGCCTCCTCACCGGCCACCGTAGTGACCGACCACGTTTTACCGGCGGACCTCCCTTGCTGTCTAGCAAGCCGGATTTGCTTCCTCGACGCCGACGTTGACCGCGCCATATCTGCTCCGGATCTGCTTCCCCGACTCTGTAGTCCACCTCACCGGAGATCGAGATGGGCAAAAAACGCGGCCCCAAAGTCGACCACCCCCAACCAAAGAGTAAATCCGCCCGGGCCTCAGACGAAGGTTGATGAATACTTTACATGTCCGCTTTTGTTATATGCATTTGATTTCTGACACTAGTTTTCGTTGCTTTCTTGCAATGCATTCTTGCTGATATTAGATCAGTGTAGATAGTTGTTTGCCGCGTAGCTATATGAGATCTCAACCTTACATCTGCTGATCGAGAGGAAGATCGAGGTTATGTCCGCTTTCGCTATGCATTTCTTTTCCGAGAATCACTTCTGTGTGATATATTTTGGGGGTTTGAAGTATGCATTTTACAAAGGTTATGATAGCAGTCAAGCTAGCAGAGCAATTTGTTGATAGTATTAAACTGCCTGTATTTTTTTTATCTCGGAACTCTGCTGATCGTAACCTTACATCTGCTGATGAAGAGGCAGAGCTTATGTCCGCTTTCGTTACGCTTTTCTTTTCCAAATATCACATCTGTGCGGTACTTTTTTGGGGTTTGAAGTATACTACCTCCACCCCAAACCTGAAGGCTTATTTTTAAAAGTCAAACCAAGTAAAGTTTGACCAAACTTTCAGAACAATCTATCAAGAAATATAATATTTCGTAGATACCGTACGAAAATATATTCGTTATCTATTTAATGATATTAAATTTGTATTTTGCATGTTAATAATGATTTTTGGTAAAAACTTCGGGATGGTGGTAGTACGTTTTACAAAGGTTATGATAGCAGTGAAGCTAGCAGAGCAATTTATTGATAGTATTAAACTGCCTGTATTTTTTCTATTTGCAACTCTTTGTGCGCCATGTGGAATTGCATGCTCTAGCCAGTTCATCCAATGAGGTTTTATCACTTAACACCAGAAGTTCGGGATTTTATTTTATCACAGAACCACAACCCTATAAATTTGTATCACAAAACACCAACATTTGGGGTAATTGTTTCGCAGAATACATGATCTCTGTTTGATAGCCCATTAGTGACTTCAGGCCACCGTCAGTTTAAGAGTGACAGCAGGTGAAAGACAATTAGACTTTATTTTGTGGTATTTTCTGTTAAACGCTAAATACAAAGCTGTTTGTCAACACTAGTAGTTTAATCTTATGTCCAGACAGTTCAAAAAAATCTTATGTCCAGGGTAGTTGTATTGGTACACATTATCAAAACCTTATGCTGGTACAGAATATATTACCCAAATCTCATGTTCTTGTGTGGTTATAATTTCAATGAATATTTGTCATATGGTAATTCATTTTGTGTGTAGCATATGTAACAAGTGTGACTCATATTCTCATTTCCACAGAGTGTCTACAAAATTTCACACCAAAATTCATTTGTTTGTAGCAAACATGCTCACGTACTGTAAATTGGTGTCACGCTGTAGGGTGATGCTCTTGTCAAGCCAACTAATGACAAATAATGTGTTATGTGAAATAATTTCCCCAAATGTTGGTGTTTTGTGATAAAAAATCCCCAACTTGTGGTGCTAAGTGATAAACCGCTCATTCAATAGACCGAGCCTTAGGCATGTATCATTAGATATTTTTTTAGGAAGGCTGGAAATATTTATTTTGAATACTGCGTTGCTACTTGCTAGGATTTGAACTCAGGACCTTGTAGGTCTGATACCATTTCGAATTGCATGCTCTAGCAAGTTCATCCAATAGACCGATCTGTTGGAACTTGGAAGACCCTAGGCAATTATATTAAGCACACGCCATTCCATATGGTTAACCATTGGCATGAAATGACACTTATATGTGTTTGAGTGTATATGTGGATTGCTTAGCCCTTTCCATCAGTTCGGACTTTTGGTTGCGTTGGCTACTGCATGAAGCTTGACATTCATACTTATCCTAAAAATTGTTGCTGCTGCCCTCTGTTGCCCAACGTAAATTATTTTTGAGCCATAATTTGTGATAGGGCAAAGGTGTCCGATCTTTCGATGAGATGAAGATAATTCGATTTGTTGGTGGAGTTCGTGCTTGACGATCCGACTACACGTGCAAAGCTCGTGCGCCAATGCAATCGCTAGGACAATCTCCGGGAGTTACTGATCTTGCGGGAGCACGATCAGCCTGACCAGCAAGGGTCTTAATTCCTACCTGAAATCGAGAACAAGTAAGAACTAAAGATGCAATCAGAATATTGCGAATAGAGATGAAAGCTTGATTGATAATGGTGGGATTCCGAATAGTCGGTCTTGTTCTGGGCGTTGGCCTCAAAAGAAGTACACGAAGTTGCAGCAATTGGCTAACTTTTAATCTAATCAAAATCCAAGTTCTAATGACGGCTACAGAGGGATATATATGGGGGAAGTCAAGGGATTTTCGTCCAACCAGCTAGGGTTGGCCAAAAACACCCCTAAATGGGCCTTCCTCCACTTATATTGCCTCTTAAAATACCCTAAAATACCTAATCCGAAAATACATGGACCTGGCCCATTAAATAAGGTGACACAGCACCAGAAATAACTCTTTGGACGAATTTTATGATGGAGTAACTTGTATAATTCATCCAAGCATCGTTGCTTCACTATGGTGGCTTCAATGTTCTGAAATCCTCGCTTGCAACGCCATCCTGAATCCTTGCAGGTCTGCTGCCATCTCCATGCACGTTCCTAATCCAATGCTTGGCGTCCATGCTAGATCCATTCCTAAATAATATAAATACATTTGATTTAGGCAGCATCATATTCTCAAATATATCATGAAGGATTCCTAGTAACGAATGTACCTGAGATGTGGTTGTAGGAGTATTGGTTGTATCTATCATAGAGATGTCCTCATCAATTTGTTTGCCCTTTCCATCAGTCCGGACTTCCGGTTGCGTTGGCTAGTGCATGAAGCTTGACAATATGAACATCAATTATTTTTGAGACATAGTTTGTTTGTCATTACACCTTTTGAGCAGTCTCACTGCTACTATTAATTTGTTCTTACATGCACAGTTCCATGATAAATCTCATCTGCATTTCTCGCCAATGCATGTTAGGTCTTCCACTCGAGAATGAGTACGAAGAGCAACGGAGGCAAACTATCCTGCATAATAGCCGAGTTGCAGCCTCGTTGGGCCTAACACTACATCCTTCTACAAGGTCTAGTGCAAAAACGCCACCCACGTCCCTCACAAAGGATACGGAACATTCCTCTGATTCAGAATTTGATCCTGCTGATTGTGATGGCGAGCTGACTCAGGAAGATGCCCTGGTCGACTATCCTCTGCAACACAACAAGGTGAGTTTTCTCTGTCCTGTCATCGAATTATTTGTCCCAACTTCCATTTGTTGTATCCCAGTCCTACCAAATATGTTACCCATGCCATGTTCAATCTCATTACTACATTTTTCCTGCTTAGTTAACGCATCATATATGTTTTTGCATATGTTGCCTTACTGTTTTTCCATTCCATCTGCATATCATCATCATATAATATTGTACATTGAAATATCATTTATGTGTGACAGGCATCTGCAGATTCGGGCAAGAACTTTTCAAGAACGAACAGGAGGAAGAACACTCAACAGGAACCTCAGGCTGATACCGGAGGATGGGTGACAGTGCGTAATAAAAAAAGAGTTAAGCCTGATGCTCGTGCTGCTCCTCCTATTACAAGGTCTAACAAAAGACTGACACGAGGTGGCGAACAGGCCGAGAATGATAACAGTAAAAGGTCTCGTAAAAACCACAAACCATCGAATCAGACAGAAGTAGCCCCAGCATGTACCAGCCCACACATTCCACAACCACCAGTTGCCAATACTGTTTCTCAGCAACAATTGCCAACAGAACCAGTTTCCACAGCAAATTCGAGCCAACAATTGGCATCATCAGGAGTGGTGGTAGGTAATAATGGCCAAGGACACATGATGCTAGTCCCAGATGATACAGCCTCAAATGTCCAAACAGTGCTGCCACAACACCAGCGAACTGGTGATGATCTCCCTCCGACCCTTAGTCCTGCGAAAGACAACTCCTCTCCCGATGACGAGACCCACGCCAAAAAAGGTAATACTTTTTTCAAGACTTGTAGTTTAATGCTCCCTTATGTATCTATATACCATGATAGCTTGATGTAATGATTAACTTGGTAGGTTCGCCACGATCAATAAAAACGAGGGGGCCAACGGTAGGAAGAAAACTTGCAGCTAAGATTTCCGGAATGGGTTCAAGATTTCGCATCACATCTATTGTAGGTGGCAGAAGGCCACTTCATCCGCATGAATCTTCATATCTTGTATCACATATTGGCTATTTTATCAGGAATGAACTTCCTACCTTCCCATTGTGGAAGCAGCACGTTGACACCCCTTCACAGTTCGAGAGTTTAGTGCATAATTTACATGTAAGTCATGCTTCTCCTGGTAATGATAAATTATTCCACATTGATCTGTCCCATTTCTTGTAGCTTACTGTTGTTTCTATGCTATATAACTCACCAATCATTCCACCGTTCTGAGCAGTTAAGGTTTGAATTCGATGAGGATAATGAGGATGTAAAGTTTGTCATCGCTTCCATATTCAAAGAATTGTTGCGCCAGCACCGCTATAAGCTTAAGGCGACATACTTCACTGGCCAGATTACTGCCAATGTTCGAACAAAGTCTCCTGCACCCTGTATGACTGACGAGCAGTGGGGAGATCTTGTCAAGCATTGGTCTGATCCAAAGAATGTGGTATGGCTTATGAGGACCGTGAAACCAGATTAAATTCCGAATACTTATTTTGCGCCAGTGTCTCACTAGTCTCCTTTTGCAGACGTTGTCTAAAAGGAACCAGGCTAACCGCTTGAAACAACGTTTACCAAGCCGTACAGGATCTCGTCACTTGGTTGGGCATCTCTGGCAAAAAGTAATGCCCCGCTGGTCTGTACTGCTACATATGTTACTCGTAAATTGTGTAGAACTCCATGTGCATGTTATATTTCCATCCTCCATTTTAACCACGTTATTTGATTTCTATATGATTGTACAAAAATGCAGAAAGTAGATCATGCAAACAACATGCAACCAGACAAAGAGATGACTCTGGCAGAGCAGTTCGAGGCATGCCAGAAGAACAAACATAATGTGATAGGAGAACTTGCAGAAAGTGTTATTGTAAGTCTTCTTTATGATTTAATTTTTTTAACGACACACTTGCCAATTTGTAGGAGCAATAATGCGCATGTCAATATGATCTTTTAGGCGTTTTTGTGAAAATGCATTTGATGTGTAATCAGGCATACCAACTTGTAGGATTAAAAGTAGTTCATACACATTAAATCTACCGTCTGCATGTTTCTCTGTAATAACTTTAATTTTTACACGACTGAAATTTTTTCAGGCAAATATGAAATTGGAGATGGCAAAACCCGGGAAAGACGGTATGGAAAAAACTCTAGAAGAATGTATGGAGACATTTACCATGGTACTTAAAAATAAAGATATCACCAAAAACACTTTCCTGCGAAATGCTGGGTTTTTGCAGTCCAAGTCCAAGTCCAAGTCCAAGTCTTTCTCTGCACAAGTTCTGGAGGAACAACTCCAAATAGAACGAGCTGCAGCAGATGTGTTAAGAAACCAAGTTGATATGTTGAGATCGAGATCAGAAGCATGTGATGCCCTACTGGAGGAGGCCAATCAAGTTCGTTATAATCTCTCAAAGACTAATAAAATGCCATAGATAATTGGAGATGAACACTGACATTGACATGTGAGTACCTTGGTATTGTGAAATTTTCCTGAGACTGAGGCAATGTTCCTATTTTGTTGGTGGATGCATTTATCTGCGGCTGGGATCAACTCTGTGGATGTTTTATAAATTGGTTGCCTAGCCTTTTCAATCAGTTTGAACTTAAATGGTATTAGAGCCAAGGTCTCGAGTTTGAATTGTTGATGGTGTGGTTCAATTCATCCTTAATTTGTTGGTGCCCCATTGGCCCTTGTAAAGCTTCATGTGCCTACCTCCGAATCCAGTGTTGAATTTCTCTTGTCACACAGGAGGATGGCTGTTAATGTGTGTATAAGTGGGTTGCATAGCCCCTTTTATATAAGTTTGCAAGTTTCCGTATTGTGTTGTGCCTTTGGGACTCAGCCTGCACTTCTGACTTTTGGTTGCGTTGGCTACTGCATAAGTTTAATATACTAGTTCCATGTGGTTTTTGTTGAGATCTATAATAAGTGGATTGCCTAGCCCTTTCCATCATTTCGGACCTGTGGTGTGCTATTCTCTTTTCCACGTGTTAGACCTCCTCTTCTTAACAAGACTCCATGAGTAGGAGGCACTATGATTTTATTTTTTTGCGCATGAAATTACTCAATTAGACAACTTAATCCCATTTGTTGACTCTCCACTTGAGGGTAAAACTGAGTATATTGCACTAGCCACTATACTCGAGGGGAAAACTGAGTACGGAGTACATATATTTTTCCAGTGTAAGGCTCGACGGTAGAACTGAGTACACGTAACGGTGCAGACGTGCAGTACCACGGACGCGTGTCGTGGTGCGCAGCGGTTAGGCGGTGCGCGTGTTGAGACCAAACGTCTAGCTTTTTTGAGAAACTGCCGAGACCAACCGTCACGTTGCCTGTACAGCTGTCCCTCCCTCTGCACACAGTCTCATTCTCACTCACGCACGCAACCACGCCTCTCACGTCCCATCAACTTCTCCAAATCGAATGAAAAAACACCAACCGCCCTACGCGCGTTCCCTGCCGGCGATGGACAAGAAGAATGCGCCGGCGGCCGTCGCCCCCGAGACCGTCGCCTCCGAGGGCGGCGCATCCAAGCGCGGCGCCTCCGTGGACTGGGCCTCTCTCAGGGCTGACGGACCACTTCACAAGATCGGGGACTGCTTACTGGCGAACGAGGAGTACATGGACACCTACTCTGCTTTGAGGCAAGTTTGTAGAAATTGGCGCTCAGGTTTACCTGAGCCCGACGTGCACCTGCATGAATGGATCATGGTAGAACACGTCCTTCCACGCGCTGCTGATTTCACCTTCCTCCACCTCCGCACATCCCGCTACGTCACCATCGATCTTACGGAAGTTCATGCAAGGTTCAAATTCCTCCATATCTATAGAGTTAATCTATTTTTATTTTCAATCGTAAACATCTTAGTGCTGAATGTTATCTTCATCAATATATTTTAGATACTACTTCGTCGGCTTTTACCGTGGCGTCATCGTCCTTGCCCAGAAGAACCAGCCGCACAAGATACGGCTTTTGAACCCACTCACAAAGACATTGAATACTAGGTTTGAGGCGCATATGCCATATGTTATTCTGAAGTCAGTCGCTGTAATGAAGTCCCCGACTATGGTCTTCGTTTCCAAAGATTACCCGGCGGAAATTGCTTGGGTCGATGAGAGCACTCCAACTAAGGGTATAGATGAAGACTGGGGAGAAGGAAGATTTTCGACCGAGCACCATTCTCTGCGTTGCATTACCCCGTTCAATGGTGAACTGTATGCAATAGCTGTGAACAATTTTGAGTTCGGAAAATTAGTGTGCACCAACAATGTCCAGTTGGAGCAGCGCGCGAGCAGTGTCAACATGGATACACTATTTTCATTTCCAGAACTTGGAAATAACAAGTTCTACCTTGTGAAGTCGGATGGTGCTCTGCTGCTTGTGTTGTTGGACAACAAGCATTTGGAGGAAGGTCAACCATTGGTGTACCGTGTGGACACTGAGAGCCGCTCTCTCCATGCCGTCAATAACATTGGCAGTCGTGCCTTCTTCGTCCATTATATCCGGTGTATCTCCGTCGACACCAGAGTGCACCCGACACTTCGACCTGGCTGCATCTACTACGCAGATTTGGGTTATATCAGAGAGTACTTTGATGATATAAAGGCCTGGGATGAGTGGCCAATACGTGTGGATAGATTAGGAAACTATGGTATGAGAAATGAACAAAGGCCATACCGTTTGGAGGATGTATTGGCTGCACACTGCAGACGGAAGGAGTTCAATGAATATTTCCTTCAGATCAGAGAACGGAGTGACGAAGAAATATATGCTGAATGAAGATCAGATTCATTCATCTTGGGGTATCATAATCTTCATGTTGGCCATACATTGCGTCTTGTATTATTTTCAGATTAGTTTGTCGTGAACATTAACATTATTATTGGCTGCTTTTGGCTGTTGTATGCAGTTGATGTATTATACTCCGTACTTAGTTTTCTGGATTTATTATGCTGCTGTGATTTTTCCTATACTAGCTTCTAGATTTGACTGATTTTGTTTGTAATGATGATGGCTTGATGTGGCTGCTGGCCTTGACTGCCGGAGCAGAGCAATTAGTACTTAACCAGGTGTACCGTCTTTATATTAGTATTATATTATATTACTTGACCATAGCCATATTCAAAATCAAATCTCAGTCGGGCGGCAAAATCTCCCGCCAATCCTGAAATATTTCAGACGGGTTTTTGAATGGGATAACAAGATAGATCACGATGATAGTAACCGGTATTTAATGTGATGATGATTTGATTTTGCACTCGGCCTTGAACAGAGGTACTAGTACGGTCTCACATTTTTTATCATTATACTTGGACGGTAGCCAAATTCAAAATCTCATAGCGGCAAAACTTCCCGCCCACAAAATACAAAAATTTCACACGCTTCCAAATTCCCATTCTACCCCTGTGGAGATGGCAGCAAAGTTGGTTGGTGGGGGGGTCTGCCCGTCATTTTTTGGATCACCACCTCCCTAGCCCGGAGACCCTCCCAAAAAAATTCATTTCCCTCAGACCACCCACCGGAACTTCCCAAGTCCCTCTCTCCCACCTCCACGACCACCGCACCGGAACATCCCCGCCGGACTTCCCTGGTCTACCCGAGCCCTCGCGATCCTCGTCACCGGCTGCCGGAGCCACTTCATCGACGCCGTCATCAACCGGACCGGATCATCCCCGCCGTACCTCTAAACCATATGCTCATCCAGCAGTCTACCGCAGTCGCTTGAGCCGCTTCGCCGGATCCGTCGTCCACCGCATCGGATCTTGCTCACCGACACCGCTGTGCATGAACCGGATCTTCACCGGCGCCGTGCATGATCTAAACTCTTCTACTGTCGCTTTTCTATTGCTTGCCTGCAAGTTCTTGTTTAATCTTGGGGAACCTGTTTGTGCTAACGACGCGCCGTTACGTTTTTGCAGATGAGATGAGTAATCATGAAGTGTAATGGCCGTCTCTCCAACCCCAAGTAGCACATGTAGCATACTTCATCACCGGATCTATCAACCCCAGGAAGATCTGTGACTCCCACAGAGTGCTTCTCCTAATGTAAGTCCCTTGTTTTAGCGCCATGTTCTGGGTTCAGATGCTTGTTTGTCTGAAGCTCTTTTAGTTCATTCCTAGCTATGACCGTAACACGTTGCTATTTTCTACTTCATTGCTAACTTTAAGCGATTGAACATTTTGGTTTGCATTCCCTGCTCTGTAGATGTAGCCATCATAACTTCTATCTTGCTCAGTCGTTGTTACAAAAATTATAGGTATTATAGTAACATCCTGCTATTATTTAGTTCATGGCCAATTTTAAGTAATTGCACATGTTGGTTCGCATTCCCTGCTCTATAGCTTTTGGCATCGTAACTTCTATATTTGGTTTACATTCCCTGCTCTGTAGATCTAGCCATCATAACTTTATCTTGCTCAGTCGTTGTTACAAAAATTATGGCCTGCTACTATGTTGTTTGTGCCAATTTTTTACTCCATGAACATGTTGGCTTGCATTCCCTGTACTACAGGTGATGCCATTGTTTTGTATCTAGTTCATTGTAAGCTAACAAAGTAAGGACTTAGTTTGGCATGCTATCACTCTGCTATCTAGCCTGTAGTACAAATAAACTTGTCATACTACTAGATAATAATTTTGCGTGCCATCTTGTTCTTCAAAAGCTGCATTATTGACTTGTTTCTCTGACTTGGCATGACGCTCACATATGGAAAGCTGAACATATTGGTTTGCATTCCCTCTTATACAAGTTCACAGGTGATCCCACTATATTCTGTATCTGGTCCATCCTAAGCTCCAGCATTAACTATCCTCTATGTGTTGCTCATTACAAGTTTATATCCCTAAACATCTTGATTTGCATCCCCTTCACTATAAGTTCAGGAGTATTATTTAGTTCACGGCCAAAATTAAGTAATTGCACTTGGCACATGTTGGTTCACATTCCCTCCTCTTTAGCTTTTGCCATCGTAACTTCTATTTTTGGTTTACATTCCCTGCTCTGTAGATGTAGCCATCATAACTTCATCTTGCTCAGTCGTTGTTACAAAATTTATAGCCTGCTACTATGTTGTTCATGCCAATTTTGTACTCCCTGAACATGTTGGTTTGCATGGGACTCGACAGTAGTAAGTCTGCTGTTTCATTCTAACATGCTCTGTTATATTGGCTGTTGGTATGCGGCATGCACTCTTTGTTTGCTTATTGTGCGCATTACAATGATCTTGTTATAACGACGAAATGATGAGTTCCAAATTCTTTGGCAAACAATATTGCAGTGTCTTTGCGTTTCCATTGTTGCTGTCTTAACTTGTAATGTCTTTGTTTCAGATATAGGTGCTGCATGGACAACTTAAAAGATTGCCGGATCGCTTCATTGTATTGTTAGGTTTAATTACCATTCAATTTCTCTGGGTTCTGTAATATTTTTTCAAAGCCTTGCAGCTGATGTAATATTTAGTTAGTTTTTATAGTTCTTTCGCGCATTTTTTCTTTGGTGCTTGTGGTAAGTGAGGCTATCCGACAGAAATCAATGCTGCGTAAATATTCTCAGTATCTAAATCACGAATTCCCATCCCTTAAACGGCCCAATTAAGCGAAATCACATACGTGCCGGCCCGCAAAATCCTAAAGCGCCTTTTACGCCGGCATATAAACAGCAACTAAACGGGCTGGCCCACTTACTTATTGGGCCAGCCCACTTGATTTGTGGACCCCACACTTTTATTGGGCCGGCCCACTTGCTTTATGGTGGACCCCACCCACTTGGGCCGGCCCACCAACTAGTTGGGCCAGCCCAATTGCTTTTGTGGTGGTCCCCACGTACTAAACGGGCCGGCCCTTTAAGACGAATGTGGGACCCACTGTGTTTTGGCCCGGCCCGCTAGCGTGTTGGGCCGGCCACTTACTCTATGGTGGACCCCACGTACTAAATGGGCCGGCCCTTTTACGGAAAGTGGGACCCATGTTTTTGGCCGACCACTAGCGTGTTGGGCCGGCCCACTTATACGGTGGACCCCACATACTAAATGGGCGGCCCTTTAACAGGAAAGTGGGACCTTTTGGCCCACTATCTTGTTGGGCCGGCCCACTTGCTATATGGTGGACCCCACATACTAAATGGGCGGCCCTTTAACCGTAAGTGGGACCGCGTTTTGGCCCACTATCTTGTTGGGCCGGCCACTTGCTATATGGTGGACCCCACATACTAAATGGGCCGCCCTTTTAGGAAGTGGGACCCCGAGTTTTTTGGCCCGCTATCTTGTTGGGTACCACTCGCTCTATTGTGGACCCCACATTCTAAATGGGCACCTGTGAAAGTGGGACCCACCTGTGTTTTTGGCCCGCCCACTATCTTGTTGGGCCGGCCCACTATATGGTGGACCCCACATTCTAAATGGGCGGCTTTTAACAGAAAGTGGGACCCACATGCTAATTGGGTCGGCCCACTAACTTCTTGGGCCGGCCCATTTGCTTTAATGTGGACCCCACTTTGTAAATGGGCGGCCCGAAAGTGGGACCCACATGTCTTGTGGGCGGCCCTTTTGCCTGTTGACCGGTCAAACTAGTGCATTCGGCCGGCCACATGCTTAGTGGGCCGGCCCATTAAAGTTTTGACCATCAACCTTAGAGGTTAGGCCCGGCCCACGTAACTAATGGACCGCCAGCTATATAGTTGACCGGTCAAACTAAGTCAGCCGGCCCGCAAACTTAATGGGCGGCCCGCTTAAGACGTGGCAGCCTCGTGTGGGCCTACCATCTACCACGGGGTTTGCCGGTTAACGCCGTTGCCGTTAACGGCGCCACGTGTCGGTTGCATGACGTCAGTCAACGGGCTCCGGAAACACTTGGGCAACGGTCCGATTTTCCGTGGCGGAAAGGCGCCCAAGCGCGACGGACCGAAAAAATCGTCGTAGGACTTTGCCTGACGCAGTTTCCACAACAGAACCCATATCGTCGGGTTAGGCCCATGGGCGACGAAAAATACCCCTTAGCGGACGATTTTGAGACGTTGTCTATCAGAACTTTTCTTGTAGTGCATTTGAATCTTGGTCAAATCCTTGGTTTGACCAAGATTTAAACAAGTTTAAAACATGAAAATAAAAAAGGAAGTCTGTATCCTTCTTAGTCACTCTAAAATGGAAGCTTTTGGGATGTTCTTGAAATTTCCATGTTTGAAACCGAAACGACTTCCCTTCATGCTAGACTTCATAAGATCGACAGGGGGTAGATACATGATTTGTCTGGTTTGGATATATCTATACCTTGTTTATCAACTTGAATGCTTACGATATGTCATAAGAAGACAATGTGATTTGGTTTTTCATTTTTCTGATTTTTTTGAATATTGTGCCCACCCATTTGTATCTTCATCAAACCTAGGTTTTACCAGGATTTAAACAAGTTTAAAACATGAAATGAAAAGATAAGCCTGGATCCTTCTTAGTCACTCTAAAATGAAGCTTTGGAGGTTCTTGAAATTTCCATGTTTGAAACCCAAAACCACTTCTCTTCATGATTGACTTCATAAGACAGAGTTTAGGGTTTTAGGGGTAGATATATACATGATTTTTCTGGTTTGAATATATATGTCTAGACCTTGTTTATCAACTTGAATGCTTACTATATATATGGCATAAGAATGCTATATATGTGCTTTGGTTTTTCATTCTTTTGATTTTTTCTGAATTTTTAGGCCCATTTGAATCTTGGTCAAATCCTAGGTTTGACCATGATTTAAACAAGTTTAAAACATGAACATGAAAAGGTAAGCATGGATCCTTCTTAGTCACTCTAAAATGAAGCTTTTGGGATGTTCTTGAAATTTCCATGTTTGAAACCCAAAACGACTTCGATCTCTTTATGCTAGATTTCATAAGACTGAGTTTTAGGGGTTAGGGGGTAGATACATGATTTGTCTAGTTTGAATATGTTCATAGTACTCCCTCTATAGGAACTTGGAGAAAGCAACTGTTGTGCCACACAATTTTGTTGTTTTCCTATTTTTCTTTCATGAAGCTTTACGATGTGGTTCGTGTGTGGGGATCAAGCTCGTAATCTCGTCTCAATTACACAACCAACTACTCTGCTCATCCTTGCATGTAATTAACCAATATAGGAATTTGATTCCACGGAACTTTTTCAGTACATAAGTCTCCTCCTTAACTCCTCTAGTCTCTACCAAGCCGGCCGCCTCGCTACTTCCCTAGCTTCCTCCCTACAGCACACCTCGCCCCCGTACGCGAGCTAGGTCCAGCCGGAGATGGGGCACAGCCGCCCCCGCTGGAAGAATGCTCAGAGGAAGTCCGGGCAGGAGGACAAGGGTGACGCCATCCCGGATGAACTTCTCGGGCTGGTGTTCCTGCGCCTCACCTCGCCTCTGGATCTCGTCCGCGCCGCGTTCGCCTGCAGGAGCTGGCGCAAGGTCATCGCGGCGGAGGACTTCCGTGTCCTCTCCGCTCGCCACGGCGCGCCATCCTCCATAGTCGCCGGCCACTACCACATCAGCTTCTCCCATTGTCACTATCGGCCGTCTGGCTTGCTGCCCCACTTCGTTCCCTCTTCCTCGTCATGTTGGGCCGGGGTCGCCGCAAATAATCTCGCGCTCGACTTCCTCCCACGGGCGCCAAACGGCGACTTCAGTTTGGAGCTCGCCGACTCTCGGGGCGGCCTCCTACTCCTTGCGGACTTCGACCACACCGAACACGGAAAGCCTTTCGAGCAGCCTTCACGTCTCGTCGTCTGCGATCCCCTGGCAGGTCAGTACGTGACGGTCCCTCCACCCCCTGCTGTTTCGCACACAACATTCGTAAGCTTGTTCCTGGGCGCCGCCCTCCATGGCGAGGACGCTGCGGCGCGCATCAGTCTGTCAAATTACAGGGTGACGTGCCTGATCTATCATGACGGCATCTGCAAGACCTGCGTGTTCTCGCCTGGCCCTGGTGGCCACGCTTGGACCTCCTCCGGCGCCATCGTGCCTCTCCACGCCACGCACACAGGCCTGTCGGATATCCTCTTTGTGGGGTGCAACGCCCGTTTCTTCCAGTGGTACGTGTTCGGTGGGCTCGGAAACTTCATTCTTGCTCTCGACAGAGAATCCGGCGAGCTCTCACGCTTCGAGAGAGCTCGAGACGAGGACTGGCTTCACACCGTGCCGATTGAGATGCTGGGCGGGCCCTCGCGCGTGCTGAATTGGTACGTGCTAGAGCTTCCGTGGCCACCTACCTTTCGAGCTTGCTTATCCTAGGATTCTGGCTTCCTGGGTTGGATTAGTGTCGGCCATGGTGCTGTCGACACGGTCTGGAGGTTGAAGACGAAGGGCATCTCAAGGATTTTGTTGTAATTTCGTTTTTGTTCAGGTGTTTTGTACTATTTGATGTTTCTCTTAATGCCAGAGGGTTTATTTGCACTAGTCATACTTGACATAGCTGTACGTTTTGAAGATTACATTTAACTTGTTCATCATGATCCGAACTTCTAACATACTCTTAATGCCAGAGGGTTTATTTGCACTAGTCATACTTGACATAACTTCTAACTTGTTTTGAGTAATACGTAGTATGGTATACTAGAATAGGAGGAGTAACACTTTTCGCATTTGGGCCACACTACCTCCATTTCAAGGAATAAGGCGCACGCGTACTCCAAGACGTATCTTTTGGTCAGATTACCTTGACCATTGAATTGACAAGACAATACACAGAGCATTGGGGCGTGCTCGATGGTGCTAGCTGCGGCTATACAGACATGTGATAGGCATCGCGGAAGCGTCGCAAATAGAAAACAAATCATATTTTTTGGGGGAGGATGTTTTGGCTCCTGGTTGCGTATGCTCCCTTTAGTTTGAACTGCAACATCTATATATTTTGAAATGTAAAAAAATTCCAAACAAAAAATTAATCTTTTCATCTTCACATGCTAAGAGCGCATAAAGTCTTTCCATAAAAAACTAAATTGTCGTTTGGGCTATGTAAAAAAGATAAAATTTATTGCTAAAAATAAAGCTGTTTGTAATACGGAGTACTTGCTTTTGTCTTCTTACATCAACCACAAAAATTATCGGCTTTTCACGAAACTACACGAACACACATAGATTATCGAGAAGTACATGCGGATTTTTTTGTTAGAATTTTTTGAAAATTAAAAATATGTTTTTTTGGGTCGAGGTAGCATATCCGCCCAATAGCCGAATTAAATTTCCGATTTTATTGGACTGACAATTTCATCGGGAAGACATGGATGCGCGCAGACGGCGTGCAAGGCAAGGCATCGATTTGACCGGACGTACTTAGGGCAGGTCAGGCTGCCAGCGTTCTTATTTCGGGCAGGTGAGGTACTAGAACTCAAAGTCCTCCTCAGCGTCTCTCTCTCTCTCTGTCTTTATTGAGTGTACTAGCGCGCGTTCAGGGACTCAAAGTCAGGGAAATGTTTGAGATGCAAAGTAAGAGAATATTTACCAGTATAATTGGTTGATTAGAAGATTAAGTGGTGAAATCACAACAGATTGGAGCAGTACATGGTGGAAACCGCAAAATATCCTTCCAAATGGTGTTTTTGTGCAACATACGAAGTATGAGGTGGTGGAACTTGAGGCCAGTGACTTTACTTACTCCAAAATGCAACTTTACGTACATGAGCCATCGGATCAAGATCCAACGGACACAGTTGATCCAGAATTTGTAGTCACATTTTAAGTTGCTCGAAAAAAATCGAAAACATTACAGTAAGATATATATCTTTCTTAAGTATTCTGGTAAAGTTTTACTTCATTTGAAAATCAGAAATCCTACACCTACAGAATAATTCTCACGGACCAACCTTACGGACTGCCTCCTCCTTGTGTGATTGGCTGAATCCCTCCCACCTCCCATGATTCTAGGACCTCAATCCCTCCCTTGGCCTCCACGTATGTCCGTAAGGTGAATTCCGTAGAAAATTGTCCGTAGATGTAGCGTTACTCTTTGAAAATTGAGTTTAATTTTAAGTTTAAAATTTGGATCAACCATGTGCGTTGGATCTTGATCGAATGACTCACGTACAAGTCGCCAGTGAAGTCACTGGATCTCGTTCCTTGGTGGAATCTGCAATTCCCTCGCCTATATATACTATACAAGTCGAAGACTACGACCCTCTATCCCTATCTCCTTCACATCCTCTAAATTCATATTCCCATTTAGAATCGTTGGGCATGGAGGTCCCCCCTGGTAGCTTTAGAGCTTTTGTCGACGATGCTAAATTGAGAAGACTGCTCACCTGCGGTTTGTGCTCTCAATCCGCACAACCTCCATTTTGGCGGGTTAGTACTTTCTTCACTAGGTTCATCAAGATGTATTTTAATTTGGGCTAACAGTCGTGTTAATTTCCTTGTATTAAGCAGTGATGTTCGTGCAAGAAGGTTGCATGCGACAGCTGCGCTAGGAACCTGCCCGGTGGCGCGTGCCCGGGATGCCAGGGCGTCTTCCAAGGTGAAAGTCCTCCATCTGAAAGCATGGACTTTTCCCGTGAATGTGTTATGGAAAAGAATGTGGTGAGAAGAACGTTCATCTGCGGTTTGTGCTCTCAAATCGCACGACGTCCACTATACCGGGTTAGTACTTTCTTCACTAGGTTGTACCCAGCTGTATTTTTCTTTGGGCCAACAGTCATGTAAATTTCCTTGTATTAAGCAGTGCATTCGCATGGGGGAGGGACATCACATTGCATGCGGAAGCTGCTTAAGAAACCTGCCCAGTCTCGTGTGCCCGAACTGCGACGACATCTACGAAGAGGATGAGGATTTAAGTAGATTTGCCTCCTTGTTTAAGGTGGATTGCAGCAACGATGGTTGCGACATGAGCGGCGACTTGCTCGAATACTTTCAACATGAGGCGACGTGCCCGCATGCGCCAACGAGACGGTAGGTGGTTGATCTTGCCGGTCTCGATGGAGAAGATGATCGCGCTTTGAGGCTAATCTGAGCTCGGTGGAGAAGGACCGGATGGAGTTTCCTTTTCTAGAACTAGAGTTCTTTTTGTACTTTTGGATGTCTTGTCTGTAGTTTCCTTTTACTTGGAGGGTCCTCCTAGCTTGCAGTCTGTAATCCCACCGTCATCATAATATAAAAGCAGTGTCGCGAGGTCCTTCGGGACATTTCTGTGTTCAAAAAATGTATTTATGTGTGCGATGTTGTATCATCTATTACCATGATTAGTTTGAACGTGTCCATGTCCTAGAACAAAACTTCGGCATGATGTGTCTTTGATTGTGGCAAAGGAACTTTTCCGTGATGTATTAGCTAATGGTTTTTTCCTATAAGATTTGCACTACAAGATTCCTATATGAATAGTTCCTATGAATCAAATGACTTGTATAGGAATTTTTCCCATAAGAACCAAATCCAACATAATTCCTATGACAATCATATGAATCAAAGGAGCACGATTCCCATAGGATTCAAGTAGACATGACATCCCAATTCTATGATTTTCCTTTTCCTATACTTTCCATTTCCTATGAACCAAAGGAGGCCTAACTAGTTGGCCATACTGAAACAATTGCCAAATAAATGCCGTGCATCCTATGGCCCCCGTGAGTTTGACCTAAATTTGAAATCATGGTAAAAGGTGCTTAAAATAGGCAAATAAAAGCATGTAGACAATTTTTTTTGGATGTACTACCTAGGGAAAATACCAAACATGCCATAATGCAAACTGTGTTTTAGAGAGTAGCCCTTCAAAAAAGTTGGCATCCACTTGTTGATTTTGCTATCGACATGACAAAATAACTGATCAGATGACCAAGTGGTAAAAATTGCAACAGATTAGACCACCACATGGTGGAAACTGCTAAAAATCATGAAAACTGCGAAGAAAAAGTTAAAGTGGTGGTTTGTGCAGCATATGGAGGATTGAGTAGTAGAAGTTGGATGTGCACTACCGTGTGCCCGTGGTAATGTTCGCCTATTATGATTATGGCAAGAAAAAACTCTGCTGAAACTGTCCCGAGCTGATTTGACGAGACAAAATACAGCTACACGGCGTGCAAGGGACGGCTATACAGTACATTAGCTTCTTCTCGGGTCACACGCCTGCACCACAGGTGCAGTAAGTGCAGCAGAGACCAGAGAGAGAAGGAACGCCCGTATTATATTTGATTTCAATTCATATTGTTTTTTTCCTTGCCTCTCCGTCTTCTTCACCGCCATCTTCTCGGTGTTTTCAAGAGTGATTATCAAGTGGAGAGACAATTGCATTGGGAAAGTCTCTCCACTTGATAATCTCTGTTGAAAAACTCGCACGTCTTGTGAAATGTGAAGGCTGCACGCGTGGGGAAGGGAGACGCAAACGCCGCACCGCATCATTAGTAGTATACCTTTCTCTCCTCAGGCACCCCGGCTGGCCGCCCGCCGCAATAGTTCCTTGCATAGCGCTTGCCGTCTCCTCCAAAAACCCCCAGCGCACTTGCATCCGCCATCCACCTAAATCCACCGCCGAGTACCTTTCTGTCCTCACCACCGCCGCTGCGCCTATTCCCCTGTCCAGCAGATCCGCTCCGCTACCTGCTACACACTTCGAGCAGACGACTGCGGCGTTGCGTGTGTCGCCGCCGTGTCAGATGGAGGCGGAGCCGCTCAACTCCCGAAGGCGGGTCGAGCCAGATCGGGAAGAGCCTCCGTCGAGCCTCGACCTCATCAGCCGCCTCCCCGACGAGATGCTGCACATCATCATCTCCCTCCTGCCCATGATATCCGCTGTAAGGACAACATTGCTCTCCAAACGGTGGCGCCACCTCTGGCGCTCCGTCCCACTTAACCTCCTCGTCGGCGACAACGACCTCATCAGCCGCCTACCGGACCAGATTCTCCACATCATCATCTCCCACCTGCCCACTATATCCGCTGTAAGCACAACCTTGGTCTCCAAACGGTGGCGCCACCTCTGGCACTCCGTCCCACTTAACCTCGAGATCGACGACCAACTCGCCAAGCAAAACCACAAACGCATCGCCGCGGTCTCCAGTATCCTCGCCGCTCACCCTGGCCCCGCCAGAAGCGTGTCAATCGACCCCTTCAGAACCACTTGCAAGGTCGACACCACGCTCGACAGCTGGTTCCGGTCCAGCACCCTATCTTGCGTCGAGAACCTCAGATTCGATGCTGGAACAGTGATGCGCTCCTTCCCGCTGTCCGCGTTCCGCTGCGCGCCCACGCTGCGCATTGTCAGCATTTCTACTTGCTATTTGCCCGAGATTCATGCCAACTCCATGCTTCTTTTCCCCCAACTCAAAAGGCTCTTGCTCTATGACGTCTACATCTGTAAGGCGACGAACATCGACCGCCTGTTCACCCGCTGTATTGTGCTCGAGGCACTTCACCTTGAGGGGGTCCACGGGTTCACCCAACTCAACATTCAAATGCCAAATCTTCGTACAATTAGTGTGGCTAGCTATTGGAAACGCAACACCACCGAACTTATTCAGTTAGACACGGTGCAAATTATGGATGCATCTTGCCTCGAGAGATTGGTCATATGCGTTCATGATGTTCCACTACTAATCCAGGTCGCCAACGCACCAAAGTTGATGGTGTTGGGCTTTGCGTCGTACCCTGGCTGCCAACTTGTTATTGGACGCATAAACTTTTTGGTAGAACAGCCTTCTTCTTGTTGAATTAACTCACATTTTTGTTATTTTTTTGACATATGTACCATTGTCCTGTAGAGGATGATGCCCATAAGCTTGGAAAATTCTCTGTGCACAGTGAAGAACTTGGTTCTAAAATCTGACGGCCCTCGTCTGGATCAACTACTTGCATTTCTTAGATGCTTTCCCTGCACGGAGAAGCTATATATCCAGGTAAATTCGTTGTTGTTAACTGTTTACCACTATGAGCAAAAACTGTAGAGTTACATGGAGTTAACCTGTTATTAGCCTAGATCAGTTGAACAATTGTACTAGAAGAACATCCACAATGGAGTTATATTATGTTGGTTCAAAACTAAACTTCTTGTCATACAATGTGTTGTATCTTGTGCATCTGTGAAGTTTCATATAAACACATGATAATATGTGATCTGTGTAAAAAAGAGAAGACATATGTAAATAGTGTGACTTACTATTTACACATCATTTGTTCTTTTTTTGTGTAGATCACATATTATCATATTTTTGGATGAAACTTCACAGAAGCACATGATAGAACACAATGTATGTCCAGACTTTTAGTTTACATTTTTTTTGGAAACTTGGAAGTGTCAAAAGAAAAATGGGGTGCACCCGCAACTAGTTGCGGATTGGAGTTTCCCATGTTGGTAACCTTTCCCCAACTTTACAATGACAATAACAGATGTAAAAAAGTGCATCTATCAAATTGGAACGTGTCAGGGGATTATGTTGTTCCACGGTCCTCAATTAACACATGATTCAACTCACCTGAGATATTCATTAGTTGATAGCTATGAAGTACTTTGTTATTGTACTGACTACTTAATTTGACTTCTTTGCAGTTTTATAGAACCGGCAATAAGGTTCATGTGCTGCATAATGAGCCAGCCTGTCCCATTGAATGCCTTGATCTCCACCTCAAAGAAATTTCGATTTCTGACTACCGAGGAAGGAGAAATGATGTTATTGTCTCCAGGTTCTTTATACAGAACACTAGAATGCTCAAAGTAATGAATTTTGGTGTAAGATATCATCACAAGAAGATCTGGTGGGATACCCAGTTCAAGCAGCTAGACCTGAAGAACACCGCTTATAGAGATGTTGATTTTCAGTTTGGATATTTACCATCCTTAGATAAGTTCAGCTCGGACGGTGTTCTTAGCTGGTTGGTACATGACTTGTCAGTGGCTGATCCCTTTGCTAGAGGGATATATGCAAGAGATGGGCCAATTTCTGCATAGTGTTAGTTTAACTCCCTATATTTTGTACTGGTCTGAACAATATATTTTATCACTCTGTTAATGTAGTTCAGACTTGATGTTATTCTTGTGAACATGGTCTAATATTCTAATGCTTTCGCGATGTATGTACTACTAGTGATATATACAGAAGCTAGCAATTGGTTGACAAAATTTACTAAAAAAAGCCTTGTTCACATTCAGTTCGTCAATGCTAGTGTTCACAGAGGAAAGGTTTATTGTTCACAGAGGCTGACATGTGGGGCCCATGAGCCAGCAGAGTCCTCAACGTTTCAAAGGCGGCAGGGGATCAAAAAAAAAGGAAGTAGCCACAAATTAGGGTAAAAAATAACTCCAAGAAAGGAAACTTTTTTTGTAAATAGAGGACGACATGCGGGTCCCATTTTGCACGGGATCGAAAGAAAAAAGGCAAGTGGGTCCACGAAAAGAAACTTTTATTGTACATAGAGGATGACATGTGGGTCCCATTTTGCAATAGCGGTCTCATAGTTTCCAGGCGGCACAGGATCAAAAGAAAAAGGAAGTAGCCAGAAATCAGGGTGTCAAAAAATCCATGAAAAGAAAGATTTCAATTGGGCTGCATCTGGACATCTGGGCCTTCGAACTATCGTGCTGGAAGCCTTTTGACTCGTACAATTTAAGCCCACTCCAAAACAGGAAAGTCCAATGCTTGGCAAAAACAAAAAACAAGGAGATTCAGCATATAAGTTTGTTTATGTAAAAACAAAGATTTAATTTATCCCTTTGCAATAGCTCAGAGCGAAATACACTGTTTATTGTCTGCAAAATAATCAAGATATCACATGTTTCTTGTACGGGGAGGCTGACATCGGGGACCCATGAGCCAGCAGCGTCGTCAACGTTTTAAAGGCGGGAGGGGATCGAAAGAAAAAATAAGCCAAAAATCAGTTGGTAAACAAAACCAAGAAAAGAAACATTTACCTTTCTGAGGGGATGACATGCGGGACCCATGAGGCAGCAGCATCCTCAACTATTCCAAGGCGGGGATCAAAAGAAAAAGGAAATAGCCAGAAATTAAGTAGGGTAAAAAATAAATCCAACAAAGGAAACTTTTATTGTTCATAGAGGATGACATGCGGGACCCATGAGCCAGCAGCCTCAACGTTTCAAAGTCGGCATGAGATCGAAAGAAAAAGGCAAGTGACCAAATATCAGGAGCCAAAGATAATCCAAGAAAAGAAACTTTATTGTACATAGAGGATGACATGCGGGTCCCATTTAGCAAGCTGTATCAACGTTTGAGAGGCGGCAGGCGATCGAAAGAAAAAGGCAAGTGACCAAATATGAGGTGCCAAAAAAATCCAAGAAAAGAAAGTTTTATAGTACATAGAGGATGACATGCGGGTCCCATTTAGCATCAGCGGTATCACCGTTTGAGAAGCGGAAGGGGATCAAAAGAAAAAAAGGAAATAGCCAGAAATTAATTAGGGGTCAAAAATAAATCCACCAAAGGAAACTTTTATTGTTCATAGAGGATGACATGGGACCGACCTGCCAACACGTCCTCATCGTTTCAAAGGGGCAGGGGATCAAAAGAAAAAGGAAAATAGCCAGAAATTAGGGGTCAAAAATAACTCCAAGAAAGGAAACTTTTATTGTTCGTAGAGGATGACATGCGGGACCCATGAGCCAGCAGCTTACTCGTTTCAGAGGCGGCATGAGATCGAAAGAAAAAGGCAAGTGACAAAATATCAGGAGCCAAAGATAATCCAAGAAAAGAAACTTTATTGTTCATAGAGGCTGACATGTGGGACCCATGAGCCAGCAGATTCCTCAACGTTTCAAAGGCGGCAGGTGATCAAAAGAAAAAGGCAAGTGACCAAATATCAGGAGCCAAAAATAATCCAAGATTTATTGTACATAGAGGATGACATGCGGGTCCCATTTTGCAGCAGCAGTCTCAATGTTTCAAATGCGTCTTGAGATCAAAAGAAAAAGAAAGTAGCTAGAAATTAGGGGCTCAAAAAAATCCAAGAAAAGAAAGTTGATGGACATAGAGAATGACATGCGGGTCCCATGAGCCAGCAGCTTACTCAACGTTTCCAAGGCGGCAGGGGATGAAAAGAAAAAGGAAATAGCCAAAAATCAGAGGGTGAAAAAAAATCCAAGAAAATAAACTTTTATAACACATAGAGGATGACATGCGGGTCCCATTTAGCAGCAGGTTCCTCAACGTTTCAAACGTGGCATGAGATCGAAAGAAAAAGGCAAGTGACCAAATATCAAGAGCCAAAAATAATCCAAGAAAAGAAACTTGAATGTACATAGAGGATGACATGCGGGTCCCATTTAGCAGCAGCATCAACGTTTGAGAGGCAGGCGATCGAAAGAAAAGGCAAGTGACCAAATATGAGGTGCCAAAAAATTCCAAGAAAAGAAAGTTTTATAGTACATAGAGTATGACATGCGGGTCCCATTTTGTAGCGGTCTCAACGCTTCCAAGGCGGCACAGGACCAAAAGAAAAATGAAGTAGCCAGAAATCAGGGGTTGAAAAAAATCCAAGAAAAGAAAGATTTCAATTGGGCTGCATCTGGACATCTGGGCCTTCGAACTATCTTGCTGGGCCTTTTGACTCGTACAATTTCAGCCCACTCCAAAACAGGAAAGTTCGGATTTTTTTAAAAAAACAGGAAAGTCCTATGCTTCGAAAAAAAAAAAACAAGGAGATTCAACATATAAGTTTGTTTATGTAAATATAAAGATTTAATTTATCCGTTTGCAATAGCTCAGAGCGAAATACAATGTTTATTGTCTGCAAAATAAGATATCACATGTTTCTTGGAGGCTGACATCGGGGACCCATGAGCCAGCAACGTCGTCAACGTTTCAAAGGCGGGGATCGAAAATAAAAAAAACCAAAAATAAGTTGGTAAAAAAATCAAGAAAAGAAAACATTTATCATTCTGAGAGGATGACCTGCGGGACCCATGAGGCAGCAGCATCCTCAACGTTTATTGTTTATAGAGGCGACATGTGGGACCGAGCCAGCAGCGTCGTCAACGTTTTAAAGGCGGCAGGAGATCGAAAGAAGAAAAAAAAAGCCAAAAATCAGTTGGTAAACAAAATCCAAGAAAAGAAACATTAACCTTTCTGAGAGGATGACATGCGAGACCCATGAGGCAGCAGCATCCTTAACGATTCCAAGGCGCCAGGGGTTCAAAAGAATAAAAGGAAATATCCAGAAATTAATTAGGGGTCAAAAATAAATCCACCAAAGGAAACTTTTATTGTTCATAGAGGATGACATGGGACCGACCTGCCAACAGCGTCCTCATCGTTTCAAAGGGGGCGGGGATCAGAAGAAAAAGGCAAATAGCCAGAAATTAGGGGTCAAAAATAACTCCAAGAAAGGAAACTTTTATTGTTCGTAGAGGATGACATGCGGGACCCATGAGCCAGCAGCTTACTCAACGTTTCAAAGGCGGCATGAGATCGAAAGAAAAAGGCAAGTGACCCAATATCAGGAGCCAAAAATAATCCAAGATTTATTGTACATAGAGGATGACATGTGGGTCCAATTTTGCAGCAGCGGTCTCAATGTTTGAAATGCGGCTTGAGATCAAAAGAAAAAGAAAGTAGCTAGTAATTAGGGGGTCAAAAAAATCCAAGAAAAGAAAGTTGATGGACATAGAGGATGACATGCGGGTCCCTTGAGCCAGCAGCTTACTCAACGTTTCAAAGGGGGCAGGGGATCAAAAGAAAAAGGCAAGCCAAAAATCAGAGGGTAAAAAAATCCAACAAAGGAAAGTTTTATAGCACATAGAGGATGACATGCGGGTCCCATGAGGCAGGTTCCTCAACGTTTCAAACGTGGCATGAGATCGAAAGAAAAAGGCAAGTGACCAAATATCAGGAGCAAAAATAATCCAAGCAAAGAAACTTGATTGTACATACAGGATGACATGCGGGTCCCATTGTGCGGCAGTGGTCCCAACGTTTCAAATGCGGCTTGAGATCAATAGAAAATGAAAGTAGCCAGAAATTAGGGGGTCAAAAAAACTCCAAGAAAGGAAAGCTTTATCGTTCATACAGGCTGACATGTGGGACCTATGAGCCAGCAGCTTACTAAACGTTTCAAAGGCGGCAGGGGATCAAAAGAAAAAGGAAATAGCCAAAAATCCAAGAAATCAAACTTTTATTGTACATAGAGGATGACATGCGGGTCCCATGAGCCAGCAGATTCCTCAACGTTTCAAACGTGGCATGAGATCGAAAGAAAAAGGTAAGTGACCAAATATCAGGAGCCAAAAATAATCCAAGAAAAGAAACTTTATTGTACATAGAGGATGACATGCGGGTCCCATTTTTGCAGCGGTCTCAACGTTTCCAAGGCGGCACGGACCAAAAGAAAAATGATGTAGGAAATCAGGGGGTGAAAAAAATCCAAGAAAATAAAGATTTCAATTGGGCTGGATCTGGACATCTGGGCCTTCGAACTATCCTTCTGGGCCTTTTGACTCGTACAATTTCAGCCCACTCCAGAACATGAAAGTTCGGATTTTTCTCAAAAAAACAGGAAAGTCCTATGCTTCGCCAAAACAAAAAACAAGGAGATTCAAGATATAAGTTGTAAAAATAAAGATTTAATTTATCCGTTTGCAATAGCTCAGAGCGAAATACACTTTTATTGTCTGCAAAATAATCAAGATATCACATGTTTCTTGTACGGGGAGGCTGACATCAGGGACCCATGAGCCAGCAGCGTCGTCAACGTTTCAAAGGCGGGGGAAAAAAAAAAAAATCAGTTGGTAAAAAAATCCAAGAAAATAAAACATTTATCGTTCTGAGAGGATGACATGCGGGACCATGAGGCAGCAGCATCCTCAACGTTTCCAAGGCGGCAGGGGATCAAAAGAAAAAAAAAGGAAATAGCCAGAAATTAATTAGGGGTAAAAAATAAATCCACCAAAGGAAACTTTTATTGTTCATAGAGGATGACATGTGGGACCGACATGCCAACAGCGTCCTCATCGTTTCAAAGGGGCAGGGGATCGAAATAAAAAGGCAAATAGCCAGAAATTAGGGGTCAAAAATAACTCCAAGAAAGGAAACTTTTATTGTTCGTAGAGGATGACATGCGAGACCCATGAGCCAGCAGCTTACTCAACGTTTCAAAGGCGGCATGAGATCGAAAGAAAAAGGCAAGTGACCAAATATCGAGCCAAAAATAATCCAAGATTTATTGTACATAGAGGATGACATGTGGGTCCCATTTTGCAGCAGCGGTCTCAATGTTTGAAATGCGGCTTGAGATCAAAAGAAAAAGAAAGTAGCTAGTAATTAGGGGGTCAAAAAAATCCAAGAAAATAAAGTTGATGGACATAGAGGATGACATGCGGGTCCCTTGAGCCAGCAGCTTACTCGACGTTTCAAAGGGGCGGGGATCAAAAGAAAAAGGCAAGCCAAAAATCAGCGGGTGAAAAAAATCCAACAAAGGAAACTTTTATAGAACATAGAGGATGACATGCGGGTCCCATGAGCCAGAGGTTCCTCAACGTTTCAAACGTGGCATGAGATCGAAAGAAAAAGGCAAGTGACCAAATATCGGGAGCCAAAAATAATTCAAGAAAAGAAACATGATTTACATAGAGGATGACATGCGGGTCCCATTTAGCGGTATCACCGTTTGAGAGGCAGGGGATCGAAAGAAAAAGGCAAGTGACCAAATATGAGGTGTCAAAAAATCCAAGAAAAGAAAGTTTTATAGTACATAGAGGATGACATGCGGGTCCCATTTAGCAGCAGCGTTATCACCGTTTGAGAGGCGGCGGATCGAAAGAAAAAGGCAAGTGACCAAATATGAGGTGCCAAAAAATCCAAGAAAAGAAAGTTTTATAGTACATAGAGGATGACATGCGGGTCCCATGAGTAAGCAGCTTACTCAACGTTTCCAAGGCAGGGCATCAAAAGAAAAAGGAAATAGACAAAAATCAGAGAGTGAAAAAAATCCCTAGAAAATAAACTTTTATAGCACATAGAGGATGACATGCAGGTCCCATGAGCCAGCAGGTTCCTCAACGTTTCAAACGTGGCATGAGATCGAAAAAACGCAAGTGACCAAATATCAGGAGCCAAAAATAATCCAAGAAAAGAAAGTTTTATAGTACATAGAGGATGACATGCGGGTCCCATTTAGCAGCAGCGGTATCACCGTTTGAGAGGCGGGATCAAAAGAAAAAAGAAATTGCCAAAAATCAGAGGGTGAAAAAAAACCAAAAAAATAAACTTTTATAGTACATAGAGGATGACATGCGGGTCCCATGAGCTGCAGGTTCCTCAACGTTTCAAACGTGGCATGAGATCGAAAGAAAAAGGTAAGTGACCAAATATGAGGTGCCAAAAATAATTCAAGAAAAGAAAGTTTTATAGTGCATAGAGGATGACATGCGGGTCCCAGTTAGCAGCAGCGGTATCACCGTTTGAGAGGCGGCAGATCGAAAGAAAAAGGCAAGTGACCAAATTTGAGGTGCCAAAAAAACTCCAAGAAAAGAAAGTTTTATAGTACATAGAGGATGACATGTCGGTCCCATTTAGCAGCAGCGGTATCACCGTTTGAGAGGCGGGGGATCGAAAGAAAAGGCAAGTGACCAAATATGAGGTGCCAAAAATAATTCAAGAAAAGAAAGTTTTATAGTACATAGAGGATGACATGCGGGTCCCGTTAGCAGCAGCGGTATCACCGTTTGAGAGGCGGCAGGGATCGAAAGAAAAAGGCAAGTGACCAAATTTGAGGTGCCAAAAAAACTCCAAGAAAAGAAAGTTGATTGCACATAGAGGATGACATGCGGGTCCCATTTAGCAGCAGCGGTCTCAACGTTTCCAAGGCGGCAAGGGATCAAAAGGAAGTAGCCAGAAATCAGGGGGTCAAAAAAATCCAAGAATAGAAAGAATTTTGGTTCATAGAGGATGACATGCGGGACCCATGATCCTGCATCGTAAACGGCTCGATCGGAGAACGTTGAACGAGATGGCGCGATCGAGAAAAAAAACAATGCCAGAGAGGCTGCCATCTGGGCCCTACATCCCTCGGCGGTGCGGATTTGCGTTGACTCGGCCGGCGAACCCGAGAATTCGCGATGCACCACGTCCCGGGCCACCATACGCGACGTTTTGGCCGCTTTCGTCGGGCTAGGTGGCCTCAAAAACGAAAAAAAAAGTTTTGACATGCACCACGGAGGGACCAAAATCGTCGGCCATGGTACACCAGCAACCACGGCGCGACTTCAACTTCGTCGGCCATGGCAACTCTTGTAGTGTGGGCTCAGCAGTTTTTATGATGCACTCGCAAGAAATAGTAGTTGAAGCATAAGAGAGCATCAAGAGGCAAATTCAAAACACATTTAAGCCTAACATGCTTCCTATGAAAAGGAATTTTGTAAATAAACAAGTTCATGAAGAGCAAAGTAACAAGCATAGGAAGATAAAACAAGTGTAGCTTCAAAAATTTCAGCACATAGAGAGGCATTTTAGTAACATGAAAATTTCTACAACCATATTTTCCTCTCTCATAATAACTTTCAGTAGCATCATGAGCAAACTCAACAATATAACTATCACATAAAGCATTCTTATCATGAGTCTCATGCATAAAATTATTACTACCCACATAAGCATAATCAATTTTATTAGTTGTAGTGGGAGCAAATTCAACAAAGTAGCTATCATTATTATTCTCATCAAGTGTAGGAGGCATAGTATAATCACAACAAAATTTACTCTCCATAGTAGGTGGCACCAAAAGACCACTATCATTATAATCATCATATATGGGAGGCAAAGTATCATCAAAGAAAATTTTCTCCTCAATGCTTGGGGGACTAAAAAGATCATGAAAACCAGCTTCCCCAAGCTTAGAACTTTCTATATCATTATCAACAATGGTGTTCAAAGCGTTCATACTAATATTACTACCAGCATGCAAATAAGGTTCCATAGGTTTTTTAATTTTCGCATCAAACCATCCATGTCTTAAATCAGGAAATAGAATAAGAAGCTCATTATTGTCCATTATGCCAAACTAGTGTAAACAAGAAACAAAAAGATGCAATTGCAGGATCTAAAGGAAATAGCTTCGAGTACTTACAACGGCGAAAATAGCTTAGTAGCCGAGATCGGAGTGTGAGTACCTTTTACCTTTCCTCCCCGGCAACGGCGCCAGAAAATAGCTTGATGTCTACGGGTGCTTCTATTCTTGTAGACAGTGTTGGGCCTCCAAGAGCAGAGGTTTGTAGAACAGCAGCAAGTTTCCCTTAAGTGGATCACCCAAGGTTTATCGATCTCAGGGAGGAAGAGGTCAAAGATATCCCTCTCATGCAACCTGCAGCCACAAAGCAAGAAGTCTCTTGTGTCCCCAACACACCTAATAGGTGCACTAGTTCGGCGAAGAGATAGTGAAATACAGGTGGTATAAATAAGTATGAGTGGCAACGGCACCGAAAAGTGCTTTGCCCAGACGATAAAAACAGTAGTAACGCAGCGTAGTAACGCAGTAAATCAGTAAACAAGCAGCGATAGCAGTATTTAGGAACAAGGCCTAGGGATTAGACTTTCACTAGTGGACACTCTCAACATTGATCACATAACAGAATAGATAAATGCATACTCTACACTCTCTTGTTGGATGATGAACACATTGCGTAGGATTACACGAACCCTCAATGCCGGAGTTAACAAGCTCCACAATTCAATGTTCATATTTAAATAACCTTAGAGTGCATGAAAGATCAACACGACTAAACCAAGTACTAACATAGCATGCACACTGTCACCTTCACACTATGTAGGAGGAATAGATCACATCAATACCATCATAGCAATAGTTAACTTCATAATCTACAAGAGATCACAATCATAGCCTACGCCAAGTACTAACACGGATGCACACACTGTCACCATTACACCGTGCAGGAGGAATAAAACTACTTTAATAACATCACTAGAGTAGCACATGGATAAATTGTGATACAAAACACATTGCAATCATAAAGAGATATAAATAAGCACTTCACTATGCCATTCATAACAGTGAATAAGTATTCTGTGAAATATAGCCTAAGAGACCCACACGGTGCACACACTGTCACCTTTACACACGTGGGACAAGGAGTCTCCGGAGATCACATAAGTAAAATTCACTTGACTAGCATAACGACATCTAGATTACAAGCATCATCATATGAATCTCAATCATGTAAGGCAGCTCATGAGATTATTGTATTGAAGCACATAGGAGAGAGATGAACCACATAGCTACAGCCCCGAGCCTCGATGGAGAACTACTCCCTCCTCATGGGAGACAGCAGCGTTGATGAAGATGGCGGTGGTGTCGATGGAGAGCCTTCCGGGGCACTTCCCCGTCCCGGCGGCGTGCGAGAGACTCATGTACCCCGGATCTTGGCCCGCGATGGCGGCGGCTCGGAAGGTTTCTCGTACCGTGGTTTTTCCGTATCGAAGTTTTAGGTCGGGACCTTTAAATAGGCGAAGAGGCGGAGTCGGAGGCGACGAGGCGGCGACACCATAGGGGCGCGGCCGGGGCCAGGCCGCGCCACCTGTTGTCTGGGCCCACGGGGCCCCTCTCTGCGACTCTCGGGTGTTCTGGATGCTTCCGGGCAAAATAGGAACTTGGGCGTTGATTTCGTCCAATTCGAGAATATTTCGTTAGGATTTCTGAAACCAAAAACAGCAGGAACTGGCACTTTGGCATCTTGTTAATAGGTTAGTTCCAGAAAATGCACGAATATGACATAAAATGTGCATATAACATGTAGATATCATCAATAATGTGGCATGGAACACAAGAAATTATCGATACGTCGGAGACGTATCATCGACAAATTCACCAAGTGGGTAGAAGCGAAGCCAATAAATTCACCAGATGCAGCATCAGCAATAAAGTTCGTAAAGGGCATCGTTTTTCGATTTGGAGTACCTGACAGCATCGTCACAGATAATGGCAGCAACTTTACGTCGAAGGAGTTCAAGGCGTACTGTGCAGAAGTAGGCATCAAATTGCACTTTGCGTCAGTTGCACATCCCCAAACTAATGGTCAAGTCGAGAAAGCCAATGGTATCATCTGCAATGGCATTAAAAAACTGCTAGGACCGCTTGAAAAGGCTCGACACACCTGGCCAGAAGAATTGCCAAGTGTTTTGTGGAGCATCCGAACAACACCAAACACGGCGACACAAGAAACCCCGTTCTTCCTCGTCCACGGAGCTGAAGCCATACTACCAATTGAAATAGAGCACGATTCTCCAAGAGTAACAGAGTATGACGAAGAAACATCACGAAAAGTTCGGGAGGATGATATGGATGCACTCGATGAAGCTCGAGATGAAGTGCATCACGAGTTACCAAGTACAGCAAGACTGAAAACTACCACGGTCGATGATTGCGGCCGAGATCTTTCAGGTCGGTGATTTGGTTCTACGGCTCAACCAGCAAAGTACAGAAGCTCGAGTCACCATGGCTGGGACCTTACATCGTCACGGAAGTCATCGACGGAGGAGCGTACATGATCAAGGACAAGAAGACGGGGTTCCCGAAAAACCCACGGAACGTGGCGCAGCTCGGGCGGTTCTACGCCTGAGCTGGAATATAGTCCTTCTCTGTAAAAATACAATGTCTGAAACGCCCGCGTTTTCAGACGCACTCTTTTCCTTTTCGGGGCACCGAGTGGGGCCGGAAAGGTTTTTAATGAGGCGGGCTCGCGGTGCTGCAATATAATAAAGATAGTGGAGATATACTTCTTATTCTTCGACACGCTCGGGGGCTCAACGCCTTCAAGTCTCAAAATACGTACAATATAGACAAACTAGACTTACCGAAATATTTCGCCTTGGTACACTAATACCTCGCCAAATATAAAAATCGGAAGCTAACAATTATAAATATAGTATTGCTTTGGTCCAAGAACCTCGCAACAAAAATATAGAACTCCGACACTAAGATACTCGAGGGCTTGCAATCCATCAATGAAAAAACAAGGATGTCTTATTACAACAGAAGGAAAAATCTTCGAGATGGAAAAAACAGTACAAACTCTAGCCAGAAGGCTCGGGGGCTCCAACAATATAGAGCACTTTGCAATATACAACAAATTTCTTCGGAAATAAAAAAGAAATCAAAAAAGATAGAGACACAAGGTTTTGCAATATGGTACAAATCAGTCAAAGCCTAAAATACTATCTATGGACAAGCCTCTGGTTGTTTTATGTTCAGCATAGGACCCCTTGACGAAGAATTCTGAGTCCATCCGAAGAAGCTCATCTATCATCGACTCGGCCACAGGAGTCACCATTTCATTGATTGTGTCAATATCATTTTTTCGCCGCGATTTCTTGGCCAGGCAATCAGCAACAATCTTCGTCAGGTCTAATTTTGGATGACAAATATTTATCATAATCATGGCGAACCTTGCTCCAGCAGTCAATTGAGCTCGCACAAAATTATGAATACGGGGAGCATCTCTGAATATCTCCAGCAATTCAGGAAGAGTTTTGGGAACCTCATTTCGAGGAAACAAAGTCTTGTAAACAAGGGTTAATGTTGTCGTGCAAAAATTGAGAAATTCGCGCACTTGGCAAGCACGATCTTGGAACCTGACAATCTGCTGGGTTCGTTCAGGGGTGGCCCAGAATAAACAGCCATGGTTAAGGGAAAGATTGACAAGAAGATTCGTTCTCTCGTTTACTCTTCGATCTTCGGCGGCAGCATCAAGAACCGAGCCTATTAAGCGACAAGGCAAGAAATTTGAAGGGGGGCACAGCAAAATAAAGAGGAGGCATTGTGAGGTTGGAAAAACATACCTAACATATCTGTGCTAGCTTCCAACATTAGCTCGAGCATGCTATTTTCTCGGGTAGTGGCTCCCTTTGCTTCCAATACAGCAGTATCCTTGGCAGCCATAGCCTCTTTGGCTTGTTGGAGAGCAAGTTTTTCTTGTTCGGACGCTTTCCGAGATTGTTCCATCATTGCCAGAGTTTGTTTCTTCATGGATTGAAGTTGTTGTCGAAGTTCTTGCAAATCTTCCGACAAATGTTTGCTTGAAGAACCTTCGAGGGGATTATCATCGACTAGTATTTTCTTCGAGAAGGAAGACGCAGGCGCAGCATCGGGAGAGCAAGGGTTGGTCGAATAATTATCAAATATTAACTGGAAAAGAAAGTCCCAGGATCAATGATAGTACCAAGAGGAATTTCATTGATTTCTAGAAAGTTTACACGGACATTACAAAAGAAGTTCTCCAAAGGGACTAACAGGGTAATTGTTGCCAAGGCTAAAATGGCGACAACAGCAAAAGAAATAGAGAAAGCAAAGGAAAGAAAAAGCAAAGGCATTCAACTAGACCTCCGGCCTTGATGAGCTAGGAGTTGAAGATGGCTTGATCCCGAGATAGGCCAGGATTTTCTTCGTGTTGGGCTTGGCTGCCTTGATCAACGACCTCCATTTTGATTGTTCTATCTGCTCGGTGTCGCCTACCTTCATCCAGTCAACAGTTTGTTGACTGTCAGCGACCAAGGCAATAGTGTTCTCAACAGCAACCTTCATGTTCTCCTGGCGCATCTTCAGTCCAAGATCCTCTGGTGGATTGAAGTCCTTGGCAAGGGCAAGGAAAGTCTTAGGCTCCTCTTTCTTCGGGAAGAAGTAGGGGAACAACTTCGACAATCCTGCGTCAGCATTCACCACGCCTTCGCGAATTTCTTGGCCATGAAACTCCAGATAAGACAGTGCGTCAAGCAGAGGATCATTGGTGGGATTCTCAAGGTCAAAATCTTGGCTTGTTTGACCTGCCATAAAAATTATATGTTAGTTGACAGCAAGTAAAAACAAAAGAAAGCAAGTCTTAAGAAAAATAGAAGGGATCAACAAAGTTACCGAGGAAGCGACGATTTTGTGTGTTCAAGCGCTTGAGGATTCCCTTTTCACGGGTGTCCTGTGCGGCTTTGTGCTCGTTTAAAGCAGCTTCAGCATCATCAAGTTTCTTCTGCAGTTCTTCGACACTAGCAGCTTTTGCTTTGGCCTCATCAGCCTCTACTTTTGCTTGGCTAGCATCAAGTTCGGCTTTCTTGCGAGCCGTTTCACTTTGCTCCAATTTCTGAGCAAGAGTGTCGGCAAGCCTGTTGGCCTCTGCAAGTTTCTCTGCCAAAATAGAAAAGAACAGTCAAAATTGCGACAAAAATAGGAGCAAGAAGATTAGAAACAATGACAGCAAAAAAGTTGTTACCTTCAGTCCTGCTGGCATATTCACGGTACCCAATGAATTGGGATCCAATGCGAACAAGCTCTTTGATCATGGGCTGTCAAAGAAGAACAGAGAAAGAAAATATCGGTACGAGAAAAATATGAAGGCACAAAAAGAAGTAAACAGAGGAAATATAGATACTAGCAGGAAAGTCAAAAACTTACATCATCTAAGAGCGAATGAGAAGAGCTACCCAATTGAGGGGCAGGCTCGATGATCGTTTCAACCCTTGTCCTTTTTGGTGAAGGAGCAAGGGGGCTTGAAGGAGGAGTGGTGGTGACGACGTTTTGTTGAGGAGGCGAGGATTCTTCTCCTTCAACTAGCGTCTCCGAAACAAGTAAAGTATGTGACGCGCTCGTCCGAGGAGCCACGTCACGAGTTGGTACTTCTTCCTCATCATCACTGCGATTAAAGATCGACAGCATAAAAAGCAAGATGAGACAAAAAACTTCGACTACAGAAATAAGGGGAAATCAAGGTGACTTACGAGCTGACGAGGGATGCGAGATATGGATCATAAGTTGCCTTCTGACGTGAAGGATCAACTTCTTCGGCTTTGGAAGTGCCGGAATCTTCGACGTCATTCCTCTTCCTTTTGCCTTTTGGAGAAACAGCGGGAGGAGGAGATAGTGCCGACGCAGTGCCTTCGGAAGATCCCGCAGATTTTCGAGAATCCACGGGTTCATTCACAAAAGACGGAGCTTCTTGATTGTCATCAGTGACAATGGCCCTTTCTTCGACTTCTCCACCTTCAGGAAGAGGAGGAAGCGAGACAAGGTCTGGATGATTCTGTGCAAAATAAAACAGGGAGAGATGTCAGAAAAGAAGTTACAAAAAAGATAGCAAAGCAACAACAAGACAATAGACAAAGATTACCTTGGGAAGTGGATTGGCGGCGCTGAATGGTGTCACACGGCAAGAAGAAGGGACAGCATCTTTTTTGCTGAGAGATGAAATTTTTCGGACAAGTCTTTCTAAATCCTTGACCTCCAAATTCACCGACAGCCGATCTACGTCCTTGTCGCCGGCATATTTCCAGAGAGGATATTTGCGAGCCTGAAGCGGCTGCACTCTAGTCCTAAGAAAGTATGCAGTGATTTGGACACCCGATAACTCTTTGCCGCGAGTATTTTGCAACTCGTGGATACGAGCCATCAAGGTTTCTGTCGACGCCCTTTCTTCTTCGGTGGCCTCCGCGTCCCAGGAGCGGCGGCGAAAGATTTTCTCGGCGCCATCAAAAGGAGGGATGTTGTCCTCCGCACATCCATGGTTCTCCTCCTGAATGTACAACCACTTCTTGCGCCATCCTTGAACTGAGTCAGGAAGCTTGACGTCGAAGTAGTCAACAGTGGGCCGAACAGAAATTACAACGCCGCCTATATTATAGGCGACATTGGGCGAGCCATTACGGCGGCAGAAGAAAATGCGCTTCCATAGCGCCCAGTTAGGCTGGACGCCAAGGAAGGCCTCGCAAAGAGTGATGAAAATGGAGATGTGAAGAATGGAGTTTGGCGTGAGGTGGTGGAGTTGCAGACCGTAGATAAAAAGCAGTCCACGGAGAAAAGGATGAATGGGGGCGGACAGACCGCGGATGAGGTGATCGACAAAACTTACCCGGTACCCCATTGGAGGGGTTGGGTAGCTCTCCTCACTGGGGAAGCACAATGCCTTGGGTTTCTTGCTGATCCCCAGCTTCTTCAGCATGTTTATGTCTTTCGTGCATTTTCGAAACCCACTTATTAACAAGATGCACGGTGCCATTTTGGTTTCCTGCGTGCTTTGAAATCCTTGTCGAAATCGACTCGGAATCGGCAAACAACGCCAAAGTTCATTGGAAGCCAGAGCACAGGAAGATGGGACCAGGAGGCCAACCCCTGGAAAAGGCGGCCGGAGGGGGCCGCGCCGCCTATGGTGTGGCCCCCTGTCAGCCCTCTGCGCCGCCTCTTCGCCTATATAAAGCCCCTGGATCAGAAAACCCGATACCATTGTGAAACCCACGAAAACCTTCCGGAGCCGCCGCCATCGTGAAGCCAAGATCGGGGACAGGATCTCTGTTCCGGCACCCTGCCGGAGCGGGGAAGTGCCCGGAAGGCTTCTCCATCGACACCGCTGCCATCTCCACCGCCATCTTCATCACCGCTGCTGCTCCCATGAGGAGGGAGTAGTTCTCCATCGAGGCTCGGGGCTGTACCGGTAGCTATGTGGTTCATCTCTCTCCTATGTAGTTCAATACAATAATCTCATGAGCTGCCTTACATGATTGAGATTCATATGATGATGCTTGTAATCTAGATGTCATTATGCTAGTCAAGTGAGTTTTACCTATGTGATCTCCGGAGACTCCTAGTCCCACGTGTGTAAATGTGACAGTGTGTGCACCGTGTGGGTCTCTTAGGCCATATTTCACAGAATACTTACTCATTGAATGGCATAGTGAGGTGCTTATTTATATCTCTTTATGATTGCAGCATGTTTGTATCACAATTTATCTATGTGCTACTCTAGTGATGTGTTATTAAAGTAGTTTTATTCCTCATGCATGTGTGCAAAGGTGACAGTGCGTGCACCGTGTTAGTACTTGGTTTATGCTATGATCATGATCTCTTGTAGATTATGGAGTTAACTATTGCTATGATATATTGATGTGATCTATTCCTCCTACATATGCATGAAGGTGACAGTGTGCATGCTATGCTAGTACTTGGTTTAGTCTATTGATCTATCTTACACTAAAGGTTACTTAAACATGAGCATTATTGTGGAGCTTGTTAACTCCGGCATTGAGGGTTCGTGTAATCCTACGCAATGTGTTCATCATCCAACAAAAGTGTAGAGTATGCATTTATCTGTTTTGTTATGTGATCGATGTTGAGAGTGTCCACTAGTGAAAGTGTAATCCCTAGGCCTTGTTCCTAAATACCTGAGTTACTACTGCTTGTTCTTTGTTTCTTGCTACTGCTGCAATACCACCACCATCAACTACACGCCAAGCACTTTCGGCACCGTTACTACTGCTCATACTTATTTATACCACTGTATTTCACTATCTCTTCGCGAACTAGTGCACCTATTTGGTGTGTTGGGGACACAAGAGACTTCTTGCTTTGTGGTTGCGGGGTTGCATGAGAGGGATATCTTTGACCTCTTCCTCCCTGTTCGATAAACCTTGGGTATCCATAGGAAACTTGTCGCTGTTCTACAAACCTCGCACTTGGAGGCCCAACAACATCTCTGGAAAGGAGGGGAACGTAGACATCAAGCACTTTTCCGGCGCCGTTGCCGGGGAGGAAAGGTAAAAGGCACTCATACTACGGTCTCAGGTAAAGTATTTTTCTGGCGCCGGTGTGTGTGCTCAAAGCTATTTCCTTTAGATCCTGCAATTGCATCTTGTTGTTTCTTGTTTACACTAGTTTGGCATAATGTACAAGAGTGAGCTTCTTATTCTATTTCCTGATTTAAAACATGGATTGTTTGATGCGAAAATTAAAAAACCTATGAAATCTTCTTTGCATGCTGGTAGTAATATTAGTATGAACGCTTTGAACACCATTGTTGACAATAATATAGAAAGTTCTAAGCTTGGGGAAGCTGGTTTGCATGATATTTTTAGTCCCCAAGCATTGAGGAGAAAATTTTCTTTGATGATACTTTGCCTCCTATGATGATGATAATGATAATGGTCTTTTGGTGCCACTTACTGCTGAGAGTAAATTTTGTTGTGATTATACTATGCCTCCTACACTTGATGAGAATAATAATGATAGCTACTTTGTTGAATTTGCTCCCACCACAACTAATAAAATTGATTATGCCTATGTGGAGAGTAATAATTTTATGCATGAGACTCATGATAAGAATGCTTTATGTGATAGTTATATTGTTGAGTTTGCTCATGTTGCTACTGAAAGTTATTATGAGAGAGGAAAATATGGTTGTAGAAATTTTCATGTTACTAAAACACCTCTCTATGTGCTGAAATTTTTGAAGCTACACTTGTTTTATCTTCCTATGCTTGTTACTTTGCTCTTCATGAACTTGTTTATTTACAAGATTCCTATGCATAGGAAGCATGTTAGACTTAAATGTGTTTTGAATTTGCCTCTTGATGCTCTCTTTTGCTTCAAATACTATTTCTTGCGAGTGCATCATTAAAACTGCTGAGCCCATCTTAATGGCTAAAGAAAGAACTTCTTGGGAGATAACCCATGTGTTATTTTGCTACAGTACTTTGTTTTATATTTGTGTCTTGGAAGTTGTTTACTACTGTAGCAACCTCTCCTTATCTTAGATTTGTGTTTTGTTGTGCCAAGTTAAGCCGTTGATAGAAAAGTAAGTACTAGATTTGGATTACTGCGCAGTTCCAGATTTCTTTGCTGTCACGAATCTGAGCCCACTGCCCTGCAGGAAGCTCAGAAAATTATGCCAATTTACGTGCATGATCCTCAGATATGTACGCAACTTTCATTCAATTTGAGCATTTTCATTTGAGCAAGTCTGGTGCCATTTTAAAATTCGTCAATATGAACTGTTCTGTTTTGACAGATTCTGCCTTTTATTTCGCATTGCCTCTTTCGCTATGTTGGATGAATTTCTTTGATCCACTAATGTCCAGTAGCATTATGCAATGTCCAGAAGTGTTAAGAATGATTGTGTCACCTCTGAATATGTCAATTTATATTGTGCACTAACCCTCTAATGAGTTGTTTCGAGTTTGGTGTGGAGGAAGTTTTCAAGGGTCAAGAGAGGAGATGATATACTATGATCAAGGAGAGTGAAAGCTCTAAGCTTGGGGATGCACCCGGTGGTTCACCCCTGCATATATCAAGAAGACTCAAGCGTCTAAGCTTGGGGATGCCCAAGGCATCCCCTTCTTCATCGACAACATTATCGGGTTCCTCCCCTGAAACTATATTTTTATTCGGTCACATCTTATGTGCTTTTTCTTGGAGCGTCTGTTTGTTTGCTTTTGTTTTTGTTTGTGTTTGAATAAATTGGATTACATCATGCTTGTGTGGGAGAGAGACACGCTCCGCTGGTTCATATGAACACATGTGTTCTTAGCTCATAATATTCATGGCGAAGTTTCCTCTTCGTTAAATTGTTATATGGTTGGAATTGGAAAATGATACATGTAGTAATTGCTATAAATGTTTTGGGTAATGTGATACTTGGCAATTGTTGTGCTCATGTTTAAGCTCTTGCATCATATACTTTGCACCCATTAGTGAAGAAATACATAGAGCATGCTAAAATTTGGTTTGCATAATTGGTCTCTCTAAGGTCTAGATAATTTCTAGTAAGGTGTTTGAACAACAAGGAAGACGATGTATAGTCTTATAATACTTGTAATATGTCTTTTATGTGAGTTTTGCTGTACTAGTTCATCCTTGTGTTTGCTTCAAACAACCTTGCTAGCCTAAACCTTGTATCGAGAGGGAATACTTCTCATGCATCCAAAATACTTGAGCCAACCACTATGCCATTTGTGTCCACCATACCTACCTACTATGTGGTATTTCCTGCCATTCCAAAGTAAATTGCTTGAGTGCTACCTTTAAACAATTCAAAATTTATCACCTCTGATTTGTGTCAATGTTTTATAGCTCATGAGGAAGTATGTGGTGTTTATCTTTCAATCTTGTTGGGCAACTTTCACCAATGGACTAGTGGCTTCATCCGCTTATCCAATAATTTTGCAAAAAGAGCTGGCAATGGGATTCCCAGTCCCAAATTAATTAACAAAAATAGACACTCCTCCATGGTATGTGATTGTTGGACGGCACCCGAAGGATTCGGTTAGCCATGGCTTGTGTAAGCAAAGGTTGGGAGGAGTGTCATCATAATAAAACTAAAATAAAAAAGGTACTCCTTCATGGTATGAGATTGTTGGCAGGCACCCGAGGATTCGGTTAGCCATGGTTTGTGAAAGAAAGGTTGGAAGGAGTGCCATCCAAAAATAAAATAAAATGGGAGCCGCTCTTTGAAGGTTTGTGGCAAGGGGGTTAGAGTACCCGCTACCATTCGTTGACAACAACATACACCTCTCAAAACTTTATTTTTATGCTCTCTTTATGTTTTCAAAATAAAAGCTCTAGCACAAATATAGCAATCGATGCTTTCCTCTTTGAAGGACCATTCTTTTACTTTTATTGTTGAGTCAGTTCACCTATTTCTCTCCACCTCAAGAAGCAAACACTTGTGTGAACTGTGCATTGATTCTTACATATTTGCATATTGCATTTGTTATATTGCTTTGCATTGACAATTATCAATGAGATATACATGTTACAAGTTGAAAGCAACCGCTGAAACTTAATCTTCTTTGTGTTGCTTCAATGCTTTTACTTTGAATTATTGCTTTATGAGTTAACTCTTATGCAAGACTTATTGATGCTAGTCTTGAAGTGCTATTCATGAAAAGTCTTTGCTATATGATTCAGTTGTTTACTCATGTCATTACCATTGTTTTGATCGTTGCATTCACTACATATGCTTTACAAATAGTATGATCAAGATTATGATGGCATGTCACTCCAGAAATTATCTTTGTTATCGTTTTACCTGCTCGGGACGAGCAGAACTAAGCTTGGGGATGCTGATACGTCTCCAACGTATCGATAATTTCTTGTGTTCCATGCCACATTATTGATGTTATCTACATGTTTTATGCACACTTTATGTCATATTCGTGCATTTTCTGGAACTAACCTATTAACAAGATGAAGTCAGTTCCTTTTCTGCTGTTTTTGGTTTCAGAAATCCTAGTAACGAAATATTCTCGGAATCGGACGAAATCAACGCCAAAGTTCCTATTTTCATCGGAAGCATCCAGAACACCGGGGAAGGACCAGAGGGGGCCACAGGCCACCAAACCTGAGCTGGCGCGGCCGGAGGGGGGCCGCGCCGCCTATGGTGGCCCCCCCTGTCAGCCCTCTGCGCCGCCTCTTCGCCTATATAAAGCCCCTGGATCAGAAAACCCGATACCATTTGTGAAACCACGAAAACCTTCCAGGCCGCCGCCATCGCGAAGCCAAGATCTGGGGGACAGGATCTGTTCCGGCACCCTGCCGGAGCGGGGAAGTGCCCGGAAGGCTTCTCCATCGACACCGCTGCCATCTCCCCGCCATCTTCATCACCATGCTGCTCCCATGAGGAGGAGTAGTTCTCCATCGAGGCTCGGGCTGTACCGGTAGCTATGTGGTTCATCTCTCTCCTATGTAGTTCAATACAATAATCTCATGAGCTGCCTTACATGATTGAGATTCATATGATGATACTTGTAATCTAGATGTCATTATGCTAGTCAAGTGAGTTTTACCTATGTGATCTCCGGAGACTCCTAGTCCCACGTGTGTAAAGGTGACAGTGTGTGCACCGTGTGGGTCTCTTAGGCCATATTTCACAGAATACTTACTCATTGAATGGCATAGTGAGGTGCTTATTTATATCTCTTTATGATTGCAGCATGTTTGTATCACAATTTATCTATGTGCTACTCTAGTGATGTGTTATTAAAGTAGTTTTATTCCTCCTGCATGTGTGCAAAGGTGACAGTGCGTGCACAGTGTTAGTACTTGGTTTATGCTATGATCATGATCTCTTGTAGATTATGGAGTTAACTATTGCTATGATATATTGATGTGATCTATTCCTCCTACATATGCATGAAGGTGACGTGTGCATGCTATGCTAGTACTTGGTTTAGTCTATTGATCTATCTTACATAAAGGTTACTTAAACATGAGCATTATTGTGGAGCTTGTTAACTCAGGCATTGAGGGTTCGTGTAATCCTACGCAATGTGTTCATCATCCAACAAAAGTGTAGAGTATGCATTTATCTGTTCTGTTATGTGATCGATGTTGAGAGTGTCCACTAGTGAAAGTGTAATCCCTAGGCCTTGTTCCTAAATCTGCTGAGTTACTCACTTGTTTCTTTACATTTCTTTGCGTTACTCTGCTGCAACCACCACCATCAACTACACGCCAAGCACTTTTAGCACCGTTTCTACACTCATACTTATTTATACCACTTGTATTTCACTATCTCTTCGCGAACTAGTGCACCTATTTGGTGTGTTGGGGACACAAGAGACTTCTTGCTTTGTGGTTGGGGGTTGCATGAGAGGGATGACCTCTTCCTCCCTGAGTTCGATAAACCTTGGGTATCCACTTAAGGGATGAGCTGTTCTACAAACCTTACCCGGGGCCCCAAAGGAGGGGTTGGGTAGCTCTCCTCACTGGGGAAGCACAATGCCTTGGGTTTCTTGCTGATCCCCAGCTTCTTCAGCATGTTGATGTCTTGAGTGGAAATTTTCGATCTTTCCCACTCCGCCGCCCCAAGATCCACGGCGGCCATGGAGGATTCCGGCGTGCTGTGCCTTGTCAATCGACGCGGTGGCATCAACAATGGCGCAGGGTTTGCAGTTTGGAGGCAAGGAGCTTAAGAGGTTGTGGATCGCAGGAGGAAATTTGCAGATGAGAGAAGGAGGACGGCGCGAGCGGAAGTGCTCAAGGAGGAAGAAGACGATCTTATATAGGGGTGCGGTGAAACGACGAACCGTTGGATAAGGAAAATGTGTGACAGATGATAGCCACGTGGCAACAAGGGTAAAAAAGTAACTCAACGTTGGGGAAGTTACGGTGCGTGCGCCAGAAAAAGCGGAGGACGTGTGTCCCCCACTTGCACGACGTGTCAAGATAGTGGATCAATTGGGCCCGCAAGGCAGCGGAGAAAAACTTCTCGCGATTTTGGACTTACAATCGTGGCTATCGTCAGCAATAACGTCACCTTGTGAAAGAAAAATTCGACTCATGTTTGCATCAAAAGGCGACATGCAAAAATATTGGAGAGCCTTTGATCAAATACAAGTTTTTGGTCAAATGCTCGGGGGCTACTTTGGAAAAATGAAAAGATCAAGAAAGACAAAATAGAAATGGCGTGAGCCTATGATCAAATACAAATTTTTTCATAGCCTCGCGGGCTACTCTCCATCGGGAGCGCTATTCGCGCACCCGAGAAATTATAAAACTTCGGGAGAGAAAGAAAATATAGCGGCATAAAGTGTGGAGCCTACAACCAAGCACAAGTCCTTGGCTGTAGCCTCGGGGGCTACTCCCATCGGGAACGCTGTTCGCGTGCCCGATGAAATTATAAAAAAAAGAAAGGAAGACAAAATGAAAAGAAGAAAGATAGAAAAGCAAAAGAGTATATTTTGAGTTATAAATAACTCTGCATATACTCCCATAGCAATATAAGTCATCTTTGACTCAATAAAATGTGCCATTCCATCAGCCGAATAAGCACTCGACAATATATTCTCAAACGCCCGTTGCGATCAATTTCTGAATGCCGCAAAACTTTGCGAAGGTAAGACCCCAGATCTATTCGTGTGGGCGCCGTCTCTGCGTCGGTTGCTACTTTTATCCGTATCAACAGATAGAAGAAAAATCCTAACCGACGCGTTAGGTACCCGATAAATATGGGACTACAAGAATGGTAAGACCTTAAGCGGCACCCGTCGAAGCCTGATATCCGAAATCATGTCCAGGGACGTGATTTTAATGGACTGCGGATTGCCACTAAAACGTTAACTAGTACTGATCAAACCAGATGAACTAGCCCCAACTACCATTATCCCTGTACAATATAGAAATTTATATGAAGAAATATAGAAAAGTTTAAGTTGTCGAGTAAAAATAAACAGTGGAGATTTTCCCTGACTCTACGATTCAAGCAAAATCTCGGGCTACTGACATAGGCATCCCAAATGGGCCTGCCGAAGATAGTACCCGGGGTTTACTGAAGGCCCATTACCCGAAGAATAAGAAGATTCGGAAGCCCAAGATATTATTAAGGAAAGCTAGAGTTGTAATAGAAGTCTTATTTGTAATCTTACGGGATGAGTTAGAAACCTTCCCGGACTTTGTAACTTGTACACACGAATCCCTCGGCTCCGCCTCCTATAAGGGGAGTCGAGGGACGCGAGATCATCGAATCATTGTTTCTAAAACCCTAGCTTTCATATTCGTCGAGTACTTTTCGGCTTCGAGATCTACTTGCCCTCTACATCCAACAAGCCTAGTCTACAATCCGTAGGCATTGACAAGTTAATACCTTGTCAAGACCTTCACGCGCCTCATCTCCGTGGATCTCAAGGAGGGAAAGAGCGTCGAGAAGGCGATCACCTTCAGGATTCTCAGATCATAATCTTGCTGCGTTTTCTAGGGAGTAAAAAGAAGCTCGTTAAGAAAAAGCGAGACAAGAAGAATTTGACGATCCGAAGAAATAGAGAGAATGAGTACTTCTCACAAAACGTCGACTCTGCGACTCCACGCAGTAAGGATTTCTTTTTCACGAGCAGATTGTTGGGCTATATTGTCGCTCAAAGAAGTTTCCGCGTCATGAAGTCTTTTTCGAAGATCTTCGACGGCGGCCATCTGCTTCAGCTTTCTTGCGAGCTGTTTCGCTTTGCTCTAACGCAAGAGCGTCAGCGCGTTTGTTGGCTTCCGCAAGAGTCTCCGGCAAAATAACAGACAGTAAAATATCATGACAAAATAATGGTACAATGCAACAAGGCAGGAAAAATAGTACCTTCGAGCTTGAGGCATAATCACGGTGCAGATCAGTGGAGTGCAGGCGGACAATATCCTTCATCAAAAAGAAAAAGACCATCGAAATACAAATCAATATAGTAAGCAAAAGCTCGGACCAAGCAAAAAATGAAGGAGTCCAAAGCACTAAAACGTTCAGAGTATAAAAAAGAAGAAAAGATAACTTACATCGTCCATTAAAGTAGTGGAACTTCTGAGTTAGCAAGGTAGGTTCCTTGGTGGCTCGACCTAGCCCTCTTTGGCGAAGGGGCACGGGGGCTTGCAAGCGGAGTTGGATGTTCGATGTCTTGCGAGGAGGCGAGGTTTCATCCCCATCGAGTTGAGCTTCAGACAACTAAAGTACGTACGTTCGTTCGAGCAGCACACAAAGGTGGATTTTTCATCCTCGTCACCAGTGCAATAAAACGGCGACAATATAAGAAACAACATAGACAAAATATCGAGAGCAAACAACAAAGAGCAGCAAGAACTTACGAGCTGACAAGGGCATCCAAGTAAGGGTTGAAAGTTGTCCTTTCTTCAGTGGAACAACTTCTTCGGCAGGAGATGCGCCGGCTTTGGAGGTGCGGAATCGGCGACTTCGCACTTTTCTCTTGTTTCTTGGAGAAAAACGATGGAGGAGAGAGTGTGCCGACATTGGCCTCAGAATCGACTTCTTTCGGAAACCGTGGATTTTGAAAACCCACGACTTCACTCTCGGGCGAAGTACCCTGGTTGTCATCGGCGACAACGATCTTCCACTTCTCCACCTTCGGGAAGGGGAGGAAGAGGTGGCAGCAGTTTGTGGTTCTGGACAAGAAAAAAAGTATTAATAGAAATTTGTATCAATAACAGCTCGAGAAATGGTACAAAAAGAGAAAAGGAAGAAAGTGAACGAACAAGCGGGACGATAAAAATATATTACCCGCGAGGACGTTGGTGACGCTATACGGTTTCACACGGCAAGATGATGGGACGGTGTCTTTCTTGCTCAGGGCAGATCTTCCGGACAAGTTTTTCTAAGTCCTTGACCGGTAAATCTATCGACAGCGATCCACATCCTTGTCGCGAATACATCAAAGGGGGGTTTTGCGAGCTTGCAAAGGCTGCACCCTAATCCTAAGGAAGTACGCATTTGGACACCCGATAATTCTCGACCACGCGTATTTTGAAGCTCACGGATCGTGTCATCAGAGCCTCGTCGTCGCTTTTTCTTCGTCGGTAGCCTCTGCATCCCAGGAGCGGCGTTTTTTCGTTGCCATCGAAAGGGGGAATGTTGTGTTCCGCCGATTCATGGTTTTCTTCGTGGATATACAACCATTTTTTGCGCCACCCTTGAACTGAGTCGGGAATTTGACGTAGTATTCGGCGTCGGGGCGAGCACAGATAACAGCGCCACCTATGTTATAGGCGACATTGGGGGAGCCATTGCGGCGGAGGCAGAAGATAAGAGCCCGTTCGGTTGGACCCAAGGAAAGACTTCGCAAAGAGTGATAAAAATAGAGATGTGGAGGATGGAGTTGGGGGTGAGATGGTGAAGTTGCAATCCATAGACAAAAAGCAACCCACGCAGAAAATCGTGAATGGGAGGAAAGGCCGCGGATGACGTGGTCAATGAATCGACGGTACTCGATTGGAGGAGATGGATAGCTCTCCTCGCTGGGGAAGCGCAGCGATTCCTTCTTCTTGCTGATCCCAAGCTTCTTCAGCAAGTTGATGTCTTGGGCGGAGATTTTGGATCTCTCCCACTCGGTGTTCCCGGATCTTCCGCGCCATTTTCGACTGGAGTCTGTGCCTAGTGAGCCGCGCGCGCGGTGGCATCAGCAATGGTGTAGGAGAAGGTGCGGCGTGCTTGAGCTCAAGAAGTGATGGGCGCAAGGGAGGATTTTGCAGAGGAGAAAGCGAGAGGTGCGGCAGCGAGCGAAAGTGCGAACGGAGGAAGACGATGACCTTAAGTAGGGTGCGGTGATCGACGCACCGTTGGATGGAGAAATTATGAGATGGATGATGTACACGTGGATAAGGGGTAACAACGTAATTTCAATATGAAGGAAAGGAATAGGCGCTAGCAGTGCGTGCGCCAGGAAAAGTGGAGACGTGTGTGCACGACGTGTCAACTTGATAAGGATTTTGGGCCCGCCAGAGAGAAGCAGTACTCGCGTCTTCCCGAGATACTGCCCTCTACTTCCATTAAACCACAATCTGTAGGTTGTAACTCCACCCATGACAACGATGAGTGAAAATTCGGAACCTGTCCGTCAGGAGCCGAATGAACCATTTGTTGAGCATGAAAGGGAGCAACAACAGCCACCTCCAGAAGCTGAGCCACAAGTTGAGGAACAGAATGCTCCAGAGATTGAGGCCCCTAGAAGGTCTACAAGAGCTAGAAAATCAGCCATTTCGACTGATTACAAAGTTTACAACATAGAAATAGTTCATATGGAAGGTGATCCCACTTCATATGAAGAAGCCATGAGAAGCCCAGATTCATCAAAGTGGGTGGAGGCCATGGAAGACGAAATGAGATCGATGAGTACCAACAATGTTTGGGACTTAGAGAATATTCCTAAAGGAGCCAAAACAGTGGGCTGCAAATGGGTCTACAAAATAAAATATGACTCCAATGGGAATGTCGAAAAGTATAAAGCACGACTTGTGGAAAAAGGATTTACACAAAGAGAAGGGATAGATTACAATGAGACATTTTCTCCGTCTCATGTAAGGATTCCTTCAGAATCATAATGGCACTAGTTGCACATTTTGATTTAGAGTTGCATCAAATGGATGTAAAGACGGCATTTCTAAACGGGGATTTAGAAGAAAATATCTACATGAAACAACCCAAGGGTTTTATCATGGAAGGCAAGGAAGAAATGGGATGCCGCCTAAAGAAATCCATTTATGGATTAAAGCAAGCCTCCAGACAGTGGTATCTAAAGTTTAATGAAACAATTAAGAGATTTGGATTTAAAGAAAATATTGAGGACAATTGCGTTTATGCAAAGTTTAAAAGTGGGAAATATATTTTCCTAATCTTGTATGTGGATGATATTCTGCTTGCCAGCAGTGATGTTAGTCTACTGCAAGAGACAAAGAATTGTCCTCAAATTTTGATATGAAAGATCTTGGTGAAGCGTCATATGTTTTGGGCATAGAAATTCACCGAGATAGGAATAATGGAGTATTAGGACTATCGCAAAAGGCTTATTTAGAAAAGATTCTAAGTAAGTATAATATGCATAAGTGCAGTGCCACACCTGCCCCTATAGTCAAGGGCGACAGTTTTGGGAAACATCAAAGTCCCCAAAATCAATACGAGCTCGATCAAATGAAAGCGGTTCCATATGCTTCGGCCATTGGAAGCCTACAGTATGCACAAGTGTGCACTCGCCCTGACTTAGCTTTTATCACCGGAGTACTCGGTAGATATCAAGAAAATCCAGGTTTTGAACACTGGAAAATGGTAAAGAAGGCATTGCGTTATGTGAAAGGCACAAAGAACTACATGCTAACATACAGAAGATCTGATTCCCTAGAAATAAGAGGGTATTCAGATGCAGATTTTGCGGGAGATAAAGATGATAGAAAATCCACATCTGGATATGTATTCACTCTCGCAGGGGGAGCTATTTCGTGGAGAAGCTCCAAACAGACAATAGTTGCATCATCCACGATGTATGCAGAATTTATAGCATGTTATGAAGCCACGGGGCAGGCATTATGGTTAAAGAAATTTATACCCGACTTGAAAGTGGTAGATTGTATTGACAAACCACTAAAGATGTACTGCGACAATGAGCCTGCAGTATTTTATGCTCACAACAACAAGTCGAGTACAGCTACGAAACCGATTGAGGTTAAGTATTATGTTGTGAAACACAAGGTCCATGATCAAACTATAAGTCTCGAGCATATAAGGACAAAAGATATGCTTCCGGATCCGCTAACAAAAGGCTTACCACCCAGCGTGTTCAAGGAACACGTCGGCATGGGTTTAAGGGAAAGTCTTACCTATCCTGGATCATAAGAGGCCCAAAAGTAAAAGAATTTGTTTCAAAACAGAGAAGTATATTGTGGCTGTCTGATTCTATCGGCAATAGAGTTGTGACGATGAAACATGCCCTATGGAGTGATCCAAAATGAAACGAATAAAGTGAAAGTATAAAGTTAAAAGAAAAGTTGAGATCAAGGGGGAGAATGTTAGGATGATCTCCACGTGGTCGAACCCAACGGATCGAGCACGAGCCTTTGACCTCGTCTGCGCCCTGATCGGGGGCGCCCAACCTTATCCCTGGTTGGTGGGCCCCTATCATCGCGCTATATAAAGAGGTGGGGCCGGACGCACGCGGTACAAGGTTGACCGACGCGCTGCTCGCCCCACCGACAAACCCCCTTCCGATCTAGGGTTAGCGCGTGCCGACGGGAAGCGCCGCCACCGCCGCCACGACCTCACCCAGGCCACCACCGTCGCCACCATGTCGACATCCTCCGGATCTTCCTCCGAAGGAGAAGGTACACCGTCCCTCCCTCTCGATCTCTCTCGCCCTTGTTCGTAGAACACAACAGCTGTAGCTCCTACCCGTATAGGATCTATTATAGTTGTTGGCTACTCTAACAATTTTAGGATAGCTCATTACACTACTAGACTATAGACAATCACCTTATCCATGGCGCGCTAAAATAGTGGTGTGCTACATGTATATACCCGTGACGCACTAAGAAATATTCTGACACGCATGTCCAAGTACTCGTGGCACATGCCAAAAACCAGTGCACCACGCCTATCATTCGTCTTGGTTGGCAGGGGTAGCCATACTAACCCGTGGCGCAACCTAATATAGTGCACCATGGGTATGTTGGGTACCCGTGGCACGCTATCACTAGTAGAAAAAAAGGCTTTGGTTTTTGGCTCCAAAGAGCATTAGCACCGGTTATGTTACGAACCCAGACTAAAGGTTGCATTAGCACCGGTTCGAGAGGCCAGAGTTAACATCGGTTCGTGCGGGACCTTTAGTATCAGTTCATGACACGAACCGGTTGTAAAGGGTTGACGTCAGCCAGAAAACCTTTAGTACCGGTTCGTGACACGAACCGGTACTAAAGGGTAGACCTTTAGTACCTGTTCGTGTCACGAACAAGTACTAAAGGTTTTCCTGATCCCCACGCACCTCCCCCCTCCCGTGGATCGCCTTTTTTAGCTCGCAAAATATAAAAGAAAATGATAGAAAATTCTTAAAAATAAAATATTTTGAGATTCCTATATGTTACGCAACCTACTATTAGGAAAAATAAAAAAAAAATTGAATTTCGACTTTTTTGCATAAAAAGTTTAGAAAAAGGTAAAATGGTAATAACTTTTGCATACGGCATCGTAAAAAGCGTATAATATATCAAAATAATCGTGGCAAAAAGTTACATCTGAATTCACAAGGGTTTACCCGATTAGCCATTTTTTAGATTCTCAAAATTCCAAATGAAAATATGAAAGCAGGAGGATTTTAGTTTTTTCCAGAAATTTAGGATTTTATATATTTTTATTTTTTAAAAAATTAAAATTAATAATTGCATCCTGCATAAATATGACTATTACTTTTAGCAAATTATAAGATTTTCAAATTTTCAGGTTTTAGGTTTGGCAAAAAAAAAATTAAAAATAATTTAAAAATAATAAAATTTAAAAATTAATTTTATTTATTTATTCAACATTATTATTACATTATTACTTTTGTTTATTAAAAAAATTATTTGGAATTTAAACAATAAAGAAGTGTGACATCGACCAACATGTTAATATGATTGATATGATACTACTATCAACAACATGCGCGCGAAGCACTTGGAAGCGGGACGGGAAGGAACTCGGAAGTTAAGCGTGCTAGTGCTGGAGTAGTGGGAGGATGGATGACCGACCGGGAAGTTTAACCACAAGTAAGTAATTTGACTAGAGATTAAGTGTAGTTAGAGACTAACTGAAATACTAGAAATTCTAAAAAAAATAGAAAAATAGGGAGTGAAAAATAATTAGAAAACAATCGATAAAAAAATTAACGAAATAGCCTTTAGTACCGGTTCGTGTTACAAACCGGTACCAAAGGACTCTAACCCCGCGGGCTCCTCCGTGTCCACGTGGAGGCACCTTTAATATCGGTTCGTAAGGAACCGGTAGCAAAGGGGGGCTTTAGTCCCGATTAATTAGTACCGGTTGCAAAACCGGTACCAAAACTCCTTTGGAACCGGTACCAAAGGTCGCTTTTCTACTAGTGTATATTGTGGTGCGTCACTAGTAAGTGTGGGTCCGTTGTTGCATTTTGATCCCTGGTTACAGTGGCGGACGCAGGTAAAAATTGGAGGGTGGGCACACCTTTTTTATTTCCCTCCCCAAACTGTGATAAAATTTTACGAAATGAATATTACATATAACCAATCTACTCATTTTAGAAAGCACTCTTTCAACATTCGTCGTCGCCAACGGCAAAAGCAATATCAGTTTTAGAAGAATATTAACCAAATCACGAACAACATGTTCTTTTTTCTTTCAACAAGCAAAATAGAGAGCTCGCCCAGATGATTGACACATTTAACCTATATTTTTTTCTCTCATATCATCAACAAAGATTTTGAGTTGGAGTTTTAAGTCTATCAAATCCGGTCTTGATATATCATTGGGGTTGAAATTGGCAAGTCTTATTAACTTTTGTGCAGCATAAGAAACAAATGAATTAGATTGATTCAAAACCGACATGCAAATAAGAACTTCCATTTTAACCTCATCAAACTGGTTGTCAATTTTTACCCTTTATTTTTGTGGTTGGAAAAAGTGACTCAATTTGGCTACACTTCTTCATTTCTACGCATCATAAACATATACTGTATAAGTGACACGTATTCCTCTACGTTTCTACAAGTCTACCAATTGAGCAACTGTCATTTAACAGCAAAATAGAGAACATGGGCAATTTGCTGAAAGTGGGAGCATACCTCACGTATCTGGCCAGATTTTAGGCGAGCCAAGCATCCACGGAGCGGGGGGCGGGAGCAGACCTGCAGAGCAGGCAACGGCATCCGGCGGGAGGAGCTGGGAAGGCGGACACGGCGGCCGACAGGGAGGGGCAACGGACTGGGAGGCGGAGAAACGGCCGGCGGCCGGCAGGGAATCGTTGACCTCGACTTGGCCAACCTGAGTCTCATACGATGAGGAGCAACCAAATAGACAAACCTGGGGGTTTTCAGCGCTGAAGATTACCGGTATCAGAAGAATTTCCAAAATTTGTAGGTGGGCGGACACGGCGGCCGACAGGGAGGGGCAACGGACGGGGAGGCGGAGAGACGGCTGGCGGCCGGCAGGGAATCGTTGACCTCGACTTGGCCAACCTGAGTCTCATACGATGTGGAGCAACCAAACAGACAAACCTGGGGTTTTTCAGTGCTGAAGATTACCGGTATAAGAAGAATTTCCAAAATTTGTAGGTGGGCCACCCCCGACCCACCCACTGCGTCCGCCCATGCCTGGTTAGCTGTGGCGCATCATATTATAGCGTGCCAAGGGTACGTGACACACTATATTGTGGTGCGCCACAACTAATGTGGGGCCAATAATGCAACCACATGTAGCCCTCTATCACCTCTCACCCACCCCTTCCTACCCCCTCCCCCCCCAACAATTTTCCTCTCCCCCAAACATAGATCTGGTCGTCTTCCTCCTTCTTCTCACCTCATTTCCTTAATTGGTTCATCTATTTTAGATTGCTACACCTACATTGGTTGATAGATATGTAAAATGAACGCTATCCCAACCCCTAGATCTACTAAATCTCACTTATTTTATCCTGCACACTAGATAGCTCTTTATTGGTCTCTCATATTTGTTACTTATCTAATAGGTGAGTATTAGGAGGATATGTATGTTTGTGTGGCATGGTCGGGCGCGCGGCATGCGTATGCATGTTTGTACGTGAAGGGGTTACATGTTGCACCGACGTGTGTACGCATGTTTGTGTGTTAAGGTTGCGCGGGATGACAAAGCTAGCCGACAACATATGGAATTGTATTGTGTTTCGATCTAAATATGATGACGCGAAAACGAGTGGCCTATGTTTTTCCGAAATGTTGTGTCCTTTCTGTTTCGGCTAATTTCTGGCACTACACATAGGTCCTATTTTCAGAAAATGCCACACCGAAATTTTCTGGCGACCATATGTGCATGATGTAGTTCTAAAATATTCTTTCTTGCTCTATACTTGCTAGATATTTGAAATCCGCGACGGCCGACATGATTCAAAATAACCTCACGGAGATAAGATGTTTCTGTCGAAGATGCGGACTGACAAGCTTGATCGATCCTTATTCTAGGCAGACGGAAATCGAGGGGGTTTTCAGTCCAAGTCGGATGGAGATCGAGGTGTTTTCCAAATGACTCCTAGAAGTCAAAGTTCCTTATGGAAGAAGATCAACATATACCTAGATGAAACGAAGCAGAAGTTCAACGGGATTAAGTCTCACGATTGTCCCAGGCTGATGACGCAGATACTTCCAGTTGCAATCGAGGATAATGGACGTGCCATGAAAAGTTGTTTGGTCTTTGCAACTTTTCTAACGTCATTTCTTGGAAGTCGATTGTCTTGAGGAAACTTGCAAGGGTACATCCTTTTGCACCCTTATTTTAATTATTATTACGGACATGTGATGAACCCTTATTTTCCATTGCCTAATATTATGTGTCTTGTGTGTAGAGATGCCGAGGTGGTACATGGTGTACCAGGGTAGGGTTCCAGGAGTCTCGACGAGTGGAATGGCGAGTGGAATGAATTTCAAGGAAGTGGATGATACGTTGCAAACGTATCTATATTTTTTGATGCTCCATGCTTGACCAATTTATATATGTTTTCCTCACACTTCGTTGCACTTTTATACAGTTTTTGGCACTAACCTATTAACAAGATGCCACATTGTCAGTTCCCTGTTTTCTGCTGTTTTGTATTTCAAAAAAGTTGTACAGGAAATATTCTCGGAATTGGACGAAACAAAAGCCGAAGTCAATATTTTTCCGTAACAAAAACAGAGTCTAGAGGACGAAGAGGAGGCGCGGCGGCAGAGATGATGTCTACGGTGCTTCTATTCTTGTAGACAGTGTTGGGCCCCCAAGAGCGGGTTTGTAGAACAGCAGCAAGTTTCCCTTAAGTGGATCACCCAAGGTTTATCGAACTCGGGAGGAAGAGGTCAAAGATATCCCTCTCATGCAACCCGCAACCACAAAGCAAGAAGTCTCTTGTGTCCCAACACACCTAATAGGTGCACTAGTTCGGCGAAGAGATAGTGAAATACAGGTGGTATGAATATATATGAGCAGTAGTAACGGCGCAGAAAAGTGCTTGCTGGCGTGTGGTTGATGGTGGTAATATTGCAGAAAGTAAAGATGCAGTAAAACAGTAAACAAGCAGCGCGGCAGTATTTAGGAACAAGGCCTAGGGATCATACTTTCACTAGTGGACACTCTCAACATTGATCACATAGAATAAATAGATAGATGCTAGACTCTACACTCTTTTGTTGGATGATGAACACCACTAACTATGTAGGATTACACGAACCCTCAATGCCGGAGTTAACAAGCTCCACAATATTCGATGTTCATATTTAAATAACCTTAGAGTGCACAACAGATCAACATAACCAAACCAAGTACTAACATAGCATGCACACTGTCACCTTCACGCTACGAAAGGAGGCATAGATCACATCAATACCATCATAGCAATAGTTAACTTCATAATCTACAAGAGATCACAATCATAGCCTACGCCAAGTACTACACGATGCACACACACCATTACACCGTGCGGAGGAATAAACTACTTTAATAACATCACTAGAGTAGCACACAGATAAATTGTGATACAAAACACATTGCAATCATAAAAGGATATAAATAAGCACTTCACTATGCCATTCATAACAGTGAATAAGTACTTCGGGAAATATAGCCTAAGAGACCCACACGGTGCACACACTGTCACCTTTACACACGTGGGACAAGGAGTCTCCGGAGATCACATAAGTAAAACCCACTTGACTAGCATAATGACATCTAGATTACAAGCATCATCATATGAATCTCAATCATGTAAGGCAGCTCATGAGATTATTGTATTGAAGTACATAGGAGAGAGATGAACCAGCTACCGGTACAGCCCCGAGCCTCGATGGAGAACTACTCCCTCCTCATGGGAGCAGCAGCGTTGATGAAGATGGCGGTGGTGTCGATGGAGGAGCCTTCCGGGGCATCGCCGTCCCGGCGGCGTGCGGAACAGAGACTCCTGTCCCCCGGATCTTGGTCGCGATGGCGGTGGCTGGAAGTTTTCTCTGGTTTCGTCGAACGTGGTAGGGTTTTCGCGACGGAGACCTTAAGTAGGTGGAAGGGCAGCCTCGGACGGGGCCTGGTGGGCCCACACACTAGGGGTGCGCGGCCCCCCCTCTCGCCGCGCCAGGGTGTTGTGTGGGGCCCCAGGGCCCCTCCGCGCTCTCGTGTTACGGAAGCTTCGTCCAATCCTAAGATCTTGGCGTTGATTTCGTTCGATTCCGAGAATATTTCTTACTAGGATTTCTCAAAAAACAGCAGAAAAAGCAACGGCCCTTCGGCATCTCGTCAATAGGTTAGTTCGGAAAACGCATAATAATGACATATAATGTGTATAAAACATGTAGATGTCATCAATAATGTGGCATGGAACATAAGAAATTATCGATACGTTGGAGACGTATCAGCATCCCCAAGCTTAGTTTCTGCTCGTCCCGAGAAGGTAAACGATAACAAAGATAATTTTGAGTGACATGCCATCATAACCTTGATCATACTATTGTAAGCATATGTAATGAATGCAGCGATCAAAACAATGGTAATGACATGAGTAAACAACTGAATCATAAAGCAAAGACTTTTCATTATTAGTACTTTCAAGACAAGCATCAATAAGTCTTGCATAAGAGTTAACTCATAAAGCAATAAATTCATAGTAAAGGTATTGAAGCAACACAAAGGAAGATTAAGTTTCAACGGTTGTTTTCAACTTATAACATGTATATCTCATGGATATTGTCAATGTAAAGTAATATAACAAGTGCAATATGCAAGTATGTAGGAATCAATGCACAGTTCACACAAGTGTTTGCTTCTTGAGGTGGAGAGAGATAGGTGAACTGACTCAACATAAAAGTAAAAGAATGGCCCTTCAAAGAGGAAAGCATTGATTGCTATATTTGTGCTAGAGCTTTTGGTTTTGAAAACATAAAGAGAGCATAAAAGTAAAATTTTGAGAGGTGTTTGTTGTTGTCAACGAATGGTAGTGGGCACTCTAACCCTTGCCAGACAAACCTTCAAAGAGCGGCTCCCATTTTATTTTATTTTTGGGTGGCACTCCTTCCAACCTTTCTTTCACAAACCATGGCTAACCGAATCCTCGGGTGCCTGCCAACAATCTCATACCATGAAGGAGTGCCTTTTTATTTTAGTTTTATTATGATGACACTCCTCCCCACCTTTGCTTTCTCAAGCCATGGCTAACCGAATCCTTCGGGTGCCGTCCAACAATCACATACCATGGAGGAGTGTCTATTTAGGTTAATTAATTTGGGACTGGGAATCCCATTGCCAGCTCTTTTTGCAAAATTATTGGATAAGCGGATGAAGCCACTAGTCCATTGGTGAAAGTTGCCCAACAAGAATGAAAGATAAACACCACATACTTCCTCATGAGCTATAAAACATTGACACAAATCAGAGGTGATAAATTTTGAATTATTTAAAGGTAGCACTCAAGCAATTTACTTTGGAATGGCGGAGAAATACCATGTAGTAGGTAGGTATGGTGGACATAAATGGCATAGTGGTTGGCTCAAGGATTTTGGATGCATGAGAAGTATTCCCTCTCGATACAAGGCTTAGGCTAGCAAGGTTATTTGAAACAAACACAAGGATGAACCGGTGCAGCAAAACTCACATAAAAGACACATTGTAAACAATATAAGACTCTACACCGTCTTCCTTGTTGTTCAAACCAATACTAGAAATTATCTAGACCTTAGAGAGACCAATTATGCAAACCAAATTTTAGCAAGCTCTATGTATTTCTTCATTAATGGGTGCAAAGTATATGATGCAAGAGCTTAAACATGAGCACAACAATTGCCAAGTATCAAATTATCCAAGACATTTTATCAATTACCACATGTAGCATTTCCCGTTTCCAACCATATAACAATTAACGAAGAACCAACCTTCGCCATGAACATTATGAGCTAAGAACACATGTGTTCATATGAACCAGCGGACGTGTCTCTCCACACAAGCATTTATTCAGAGAATGAAAATAACAAAACAAAAGTAAAAGCACAAGACGCTCCAAGTAAAGTACATAAGATGTGACCGAATAAAAATATAGTTTCAAGAGAAGGAACGATAATGCAATGAATGAAGAATGCCTTGGGCATCCCCAAGCTTAGATGTTTGAGTCTTCTTGAAATATCCAGGGATGAACCACCGGGGCATCCCCAAGCTTAGATATTTCACTCTTCTTGATCATAGTATATCATCCTCCTCTCTTGACCCTTGAAAACTTCCTCCACACCAAACTCAATGCAAACTCATTAGAGGGTTAGTGCATAATCAAAAACTCACATGTTCAGAGGTGACACAATCATTCTTAACACTTCTGGACATTGCTCAAAGCTACTGGAAGGTAATGGAACAAAGAAATCCATCCAACACAGAAAAGAAGCAATGCGAAATAAAAGACAGAATCTGTCAAAACAGAACAGTCCGTAAAGACGAATTTTATTGAGGCACCAGATTTGCTCAAATGAAAATGCTCAAATTTAATGAAAGTTATATATCTGAGGATCACTCACGTAAATTAGCATAATTTTCTGAGTTACCTACAGAGAATTAGGCCCAGATTCGTGACAGCAAAGAAATCTGTTTCTGCAGCAATCCAAATCTAGTATGAACCTTACTATCAAAGACTTTACTTGGCACAACAATGCTATAAAAATAAGATAAGGAGAGGTTGCTACATTAGTAACAACTTCCAAGACTCAAATACAAAATAAAAGTACTGTAGCAAAATAAACACATGGGTTATCTCCCAAGAAGTTCTTTCTTTATAGCCATTAAGATGGGCTCGCAGTTTTAATGATGCACTCGCAAGAAATAGTATTGAAGCAAAAGAGAGCATCAAGAGGAAAATTCAAAACAAATTTAAGTCTAACATGCTTCCTATGCATAGGAGTCTTGTAAATAAACAAGTTCATGAAGAGCAAAGTAACAAGCATAGGAAGATAGAACAAGTGTAGCTTCAAAAATTTCAGCACATAGAGAGGCGTTTTAGTAACATGAAAATTTCTACAACCATATTTTCCTCTCTCATAATAACTTTCAGTAGCAACATGAGCAAACTCAACAATATAACTATCACATAAAGCATTCTTATCATGAGTCTCATGCATAAAATTATTACTCTCCACATAAGCATAATCAATTTTATTGGTAATAGTGGGAGCAAATTCAACAAAGTAGCTATCATTATTATTCTCATCATCAAATATAGGAGGCATATTGTAATCATAATCAAATTTATCCTCCATGACGGTACTAAAAGACTACTATCATTATAATCATCATAAATAGGAGGCAAAGCATCATTAAAGTAAATTTTCTCCTCAATGCTTGGGGACTAAAAAGATCATGCTCATCAAAACCATCCCCAAGCTTAGAACTTTCCATATCATTAGCAACAATGGTGTTCAAAGCGTTCATACTAATATGTTCCATAGGTTTTTTAATTTTCGCATCAAACCATCCATGTCTTAAATCAGAAATAGAATAAGAAGCTCATTGTTGTCCATTCTGCCAAACTAGTGTAAACAAGAAACAAAAAGATGCAATTGCAGGATCTAAAGGAAATAGCTTCGAGCACACACACAACGGCAATAGGAAAGTACTTTACCTGGGATCGGAGTATGAGTACCTTTTACCTTTCCTCCCCGGCAACGGCGCCAGAAAAGTGGCTAGTTGCCGGGGTCCGGTGTGTGTGTGTCGTTTACCTTTCCTCCCCGGCAACGGCGCCAAAAAGTGCTTGATGTCTACGGGTGCTTCTATTCTTGTAGGCAGTGTTGGGCCTCCAAGAGCAGAGGTTTGTAGAACAGCAGCAAGTTTCCTTAAGTGGATCACCCAAGGTTTATCGAACTCAGGGAGAAGAGGTCAAAGATATCCCTCTCATGCAACCCCGCAACCACAAAGCAAGAAGTCTCTTGTGTCCCCAACACACCTAATAGGTGCACTAGTTCGGCGAAGAGATAGTGAAATACAGGTGGTATGAATATATATGAGCAGTAGTACGGCGCCAGAAAAGTGCTTGCTGGCGTGTGGTTGATGGTGGTAATATTGCGGACAGTACAGATGCAGTAGAACAGTAAACAAGCAGCGATAGCAGTATTTAGGAACAAGGCCTAGGATCATACTTTCACTAGTGGACACTCTCAACATTGATCACATAACAGAATAAATAGATAGATGCTAGACTCTACACTCTTTTGTTGGATGATGAACACCACTAACTGTGTAGGATTACACGAACCCTCAATGCCGGAGTTAACAAGCTCCACAATATTCGATGTTCATATTTAAATAACCTTAGAGTGCATAACAGATCAACATAACCAAACCAAGTACTAACATAGCATGCACACTGTCACCTTCACGCTACGAAAGGAGGCATAGATCACATCAATACCATCATAGCAATAGTTAACTTCATAATCTACAAGAGATCACAATCATAGCCTACGCCAAGTACTACACGATGCACACACTGTCACCATTACACCGTGCAGGAGGAATAAACTACTTTAATAACATCACTAGAGTAGCACACAGATAAATTGTGATACAAAACACATTGCGATATAAATAAGCACTTCACTATGCCATTCATAACAATGAATAAGTATTCTGTGAAATATAGCCTAAGAGACCCACACGGTGCACACACTGTCACCTTTACACACGTGGGACAAGGAGTCTCCGGAGATCACATAAGTAAAACCCACTTGACTAGCATAATGACATCTAGATTACAAGCATCATCATATGAATCTCAATCATGTAAGGCAGCTCATGAGATTATTGTATTGAAGTACATAGGAGAGAGATGAACCACATAGCTACCGGTACAGCCCCGAGCCTCGATGGAGAACTACTCCCTCCTCATGGGAGACAGCGTTGATGAAGATGGCGGTGGTGTCGATGGAGGAGCCTTCCGGGGCACTTCCCCGTCCCGGCGTCGTAAGAGACTCCGTCCCCCGGATCTTGGCTTCACGATGGCGGCGGCTGGAAGGTTTTCTCTGGTTTCGTCGAACGTGGTAGGGCTTTCGTGACGGAGACCTTAAGTAGGCGGAAGGGCTCCTCGGAGGGGCCTGTGGGCCCACACAGGGGGCGCGGCCCCCTCGGCCGCGCCAGTGTTGTGTGGGGCCCATGTTCTCGCGCTCTGGTGTTTTGGAAGCTTCGTCCAATCCTAATATCCGGGTTGATTTCGTCCGATTCCGAAATATTTCCTTACTAGGATTTCTGAAACCAAAAACAGCGAAAACAGCAACGGCCCTTCGGCATCTCGTCAATAGGTTAGTTCGAAACGCATAATAATTACATATAATGTGTATAAAACATGTAGATATCATCAATAATGTGGCATGGAACATAAGAAATTATCGATACGTTGGAGACGTATCACCGACCATGCCTTGGCGTGGCCAGGCCTGGGCCCACGCCAAGGGTGGTGTGGGCCACCCCGGCCTCCACGGCCTCGCTATTCCTCCTATTTATTCAAAATCTCGGAAAAATCTAAACACCCGAGCCTCCATCCACGAAAAGTTTTCACGGCCGCCATTGCAGACCCTAGCTCGGGAGTGTTGAAGCTCTTCCGGCACCCGCCGGAGGGAGAGATCATCCGAAGGCCTCTACATCGCCATGCCCGCCTGATGCGTGAGTAGTTCATCCCTGGACTATGGGTCCATAGCAGTAGCTAGATGGTTATCTTCTCCAATTTGTGCCTCATGTTTAGATCTTGTGAGCTGCCTATCATGATCAAGGTCATATTTATGTAATCTACATGTTGTGTTTGCGGGATCCGATGAATATTGAATACTATGTTGAGATCGATTATATATTTGTCATATGTTATTTGTGATCTTGCATGCTCTCCGTTGCTAGTAGATACTGGGCCAAGTAAATGCTTTTGACTCCAAGAGGGAGTATTTATGCTCGATAGTAGGTTCATGTCTCTTGTTTTCTAGAAGAGTGACAATAACTTCTAAGATTGTACATGTGTTGTTGCTACTAGGAAGAAAACAACAATGTTTTATCCAAGTGTAATTCTATTGTTTACTTTACACACATTGCTTAATGCGATAATCTGTTGGTTGCAACTTAATACTGGAAGGGGTTCGGATGATAACCGGAAGGTGGATTATTAGTCATAAACGTAGTCGGATTACGATCTATGTATTATGTTGTAATGCTCAAACGAATCTCATAGTAATCATCTTGTCTTGTATGGTCTTTATTCTGCCAATTGTCCAGTTGTAATTTGTTCACCCAGCATGTTGTTTATCTTTATGGAGAGACACCTCTAGTGAACTGTGGACCCCAGTCCTTTATTTTACACTGATAAATTCATCTACTGCAATCTTGTCCTTTTTACTTTCTACAAGCACTGTTCTCTTTAAATCCACTGCAAACATCTCTTTCCACGTGATACATTTAATTCTTTGTGTTCAGCAAAACCGGTGAGATTGACTACCTAACTGTAAGTTGGGGCAAAGTATTTTGGTTGTGTTGTGTGGAGGTTTCACGTTGTTGCTGACGCCGGTAGTGCGCCCTGCCAATAGTCAGCTAGCAACACCTTCAGAAGTCACGCCTTTCTCCTACTGGTCGATTAAGCCTTGGTTTCTTACTGAGGGAAAACTTCCTTCTGTGCTCATCATACCTTCCTCCTGGGGTTCCTCAACGGTGTGAAATCTACGCTATGAGATAAGCACCGTCAGTGGACATGTTCAAGGGCAACAACTACAAATGATACAACATCAGGGAGGAGACGAAAGCTAGGTGGATGAACCACCTGCGAGAGGAGAGGAAAAAGAACCAGATTGCGGTGATTGCGGTCTTGCTCATCGTCATTGCGGTTCTACTGTATTTGATCATAGTTTAGACCGGTAACTAGTAGCTTTGTAATATGATGATGAACTTGCTATACTTGGACTCTAGACCTAGACTTATCTAATAGTTTGACTCTTGTCCCTATTCAGACCTAATTAATATGATGAACAATGATTGTGTGTATTACTATGATCAACTTATTATGTATTATTGTATTTAAACTGAATTGTATACCTGTATAAATACGCTGATAGTGAATTAGAAAAAGAGTTTTCGAAATATTAGTTGTGATTTACCAAAAATCTTACCCGGGGCAAAAAAAAAGACGTGGTGCATTGATGTTGGTGCGCCACGAGATAGCCATGGCGCACCAGCTGGTGCGCGACCAGTTACCCCACGACTATTTGTTACTAGTGGTTCGTTAGCCTTGGCGCACTATATGTGCACCACGGGTAACCTTTTTCCTAGTATTGTTAACTACGTAGATCAGATTGGGCGTCAAAGAGGAAGACACACTGATACCATGTTGTGTGATGGTCCTCAGATTTAGTACTATACTAGTATTCACCACATTGCTCCCACGTCGAGCGTGGAACTTTGAACGACATCCATCGATCGACAAAACAAACAAGCCCGTAAATACAGGGGCCATGGCCATGCGGAACGGATCGAGATCTGCCTTCCGCGTCGCATCGTGTATTTTTCTTTTTTGATTGTCGTCGCATCGTGTATATGTACTGTATTTTCCTACAGTATTGTCTTGTTTTTCCTCGTGCATCCCATATTTCTTACTACTCTGTCTTCGTGACTTGAGTGCCAAGCAAGGCGTCGAGCCGTCGAGTACGCTCGCTCGCGCGCCCGCCGGCGGTGGTCGACACCGGGGCATAATCGTGCTCCCCAGCTAGCTTGCTAGCTAGACTGCTAGAGCTAACTAGCCCCGGGTCATTTTCCGACGATGGACGCCGGCCGGTCGACCTCCGCCGTAAAAATCACAGCAGAAGGAACTTGGCCGTCGTGCGCGCACGCGCATACCTACGCGGAGGGAGTATCTGGGACGTAGACGCCGGTACGGACGGGGACCTGGGCGACGGTGGTGGTGGGGAAGCGACGCTCGCTCGCGCGCGCTCCACGTGATGGTGGCCGCAACCACAAGTGGGCGGCGGAATCCGTTCCGATCCATTCCCGCCCATCGCCTCCGCGCCTGAGCTGGCGACGACGATCTCGCCTGATCTGCATCTGATTTCACTTCGCTTTCGCCCACGTTGGCTCGGTTCCCCAGCTCGCCCGTGGTCCGAAACCGTGTTATTCGCGGCTCGTCCATATCGTGGCCACTTGGCCATTGCCGGCACCCGGCAGGGAGATCGTTCGTGTGATTCTCGTTCCTTGCAGCCAAAATCCTTAATTCGCCTTAATCTGGATCGCTAAATGAGGCTTGGGTAGATTTGTCAAATGTCCACCTCGTGGCTACTGACCACACTGTCCAGTGCTGGAGGTGCAGCCACATGTACCCCTAGCCACCCAACTAGGCAAGCTAATCGTCCAATCATTTCACGACGATTAATCATGGTGATCTCAGAAATCCCCGCACGATTTGCTAGCCCAGTTACCTAGTTTTTTTTAGAGCAACCACATATTTCATTAATCGAACACCAAGTTACATGAAGCAACACATGTGGGAACTAAAAGATAAATCGGGATAAAATGATTATCCTGAATTTGCAGATTAAATCCTAAAAGATCGAGAAATACAAAACGATTCCTAGGATTTCCTGCAACCACCGTAGCCAGCGGCCGCCGTCCAATTCCAACGCCGCCAAGACAAATGCAAGAAGAGACGCCGAGCCTCCATCATTGCAAGATCCAAAAAAGCACCATCGTCAACGAGGCTTTGTGCCCAGTTAGCTAGTTTTCAGTGTAAAGAATCTCTCATATAGTTAGCTATAATTATATCAACGAATTAGAAAAAAGGCATATATCATCGTCGGGATAAGAGCATCTTCAACCGCGTCCCCCAAACGGCGCCTGATTTAGCGTTGGCGGACGTGTTTTGTTCGTGCCGCGTTTGAAAGACGTCACTCCCCAGCCGCGTCCCCAAATTGAATTTGAGATTTTTTAATTTTAATTGAAAATAGTTGAATTCATTCAACTTTGTTATATATTACATAGATTCGAACGAAATTCGATGAAATTTAAACCTAAACCCTAATAGTACTTGCAGCAGACAGAGGGTTGTATTACTGGTGGAAGTTGTACATGTCGTTGTCGACGACGTCCTGCTTGACGCGCTCGTCTGGCTCGTCCTTCACCGCGCCGCTTGGCCTAGCTTCGTCGTCGTTGGTGAGGTCGACGAGCGGCTTCCCGGCGCCACGGATGGACATTGCGATCGCCGCGTCGAGGTCGCCCCTCCAGGCGTCCTTGTCGTTCAACGACGCTGCGAACGCCGCGTGCAACCCTGGACAGTCGTCGGAGTCATCATCTGCCTGGCGATGAGGCGCCTGTGCCGCCGCATCCGCCAATCGCGTTGCCTTCGTGGCTTCCTCGCCGTCCCGTCCTCCTTCACATCCGCCGGATGAGTGAGGGTGCCGCGCGCGCCTGGCTGATGCGCTAGTTCGCGGATGTCGACGATGTTGCCGTCGCTCCGATTGACGGGCGGTGTCGCGAACTTTGGCTCGTCCGTCACCTCGCTCTTAAGTACGATGAAGGCGCCGATCGCGCCGGCCCCGAGGAAGTGTTATCACCAGGATTTGACCGAGTCAGAGGTGGGCCGCGATCAAGATGGGCTTGGAAGATTACATTTGAAAGATCTATGAAGCGGCCTCGCACGGAGAATTTGGGCTAGTTAGCCCGTGTATCTTAGTATAATAGATTGTGTATCGATTTAGAAGTTAGAGTTTATCTCGTGCACGGTTTAGTGCACGCCACATTAGAAAGTCCCTGGACTATAAATATGTACCTAGGGTTTATGGAATAAACAACAACTCACGTTCAACCCCAAAACAAACCAATCTCGCGCATCGCCAACTCCTTCGTCTCGAGGGTTTCTATCAGGTAAGCGACATGCTGCCTAGATCGCATCTTGCGATCTAGGCAGCACCAGCCCCATGTTGTTCCATGCGTTGCTCGTACTGAAGCGTTTTTGATGGCGAGCAACGTAGTTATCATTAGATGTGTTAGGGTTAGCATTGTTCTTCGTTTAAGCATGCTTACGTAGTGCAACCCTTGCATATCTAGCCGCACGTCTATCTCAGGGTGGGGGCGGCACCCCGCTTGATCATCATTTAGTAGATCTGATCCGTTACGATTGCTCCTTGTTCTACAAGGATTAGTTTAATATCTGCAATAGTTAGGCCTTACAAAGGGGGGAGGATCCAGTGGCACGTAGGGTGGCGTTCGCAAGTCCTAAACGGGATGTTCCTAGGATCAACTTCATGTTGGTTTTTTGGCCTTGTTTAGGATCGGCTTACGAGCACCGTGCGTGGCCGCAAGGCCCAACCTGGAGTAGGATGATCCGATTATGCGGTGAAAACCCTAAATCGTCGTAGATCTCATTAGCTTCATCTTGATCACAGACCACCAAGTATCCGTGCACCCCGTACGGATCATGGGTGGATCGCCTCTTGAGCCGATTCACAGATAACCCGAGCCGATCGAGGCTCGTATTTAACGTTTACATGTATGCCCCGCGGAAACTAAGCGAGGCATCCTCATCACCTTCCCGACTGGTATAGGTCAGGTGGCACGCCTTGCACCTCGCAACGCCGCGTGACCAGAAGAGCATTGCGGGCCGTCGCCGGAGGGGTCGGTAGCCAGCCGCAGCTCTAGGCTCTTCCGGCTCTACGGTGCTGACAAGCGCCGCTCGCCGGTGGGTTTTGGCAACACACATTCTGCACCACGGCGGGGACAATCGTCTACATCAACCACATCGCCATCTATATTCGAGATGGCGGACGCGCACGCCGCTCACCTACGGGATCCGCCCGACGACCTCAAGAAGCAATACAACGAGATCAAGGCTACCCTCGAAGCCGACCTCATCGGCTCTTTCAGAACCCGTTCCCATGGCATCAGATGGAAGGGGTTCTCACCGCAAGGTGCGCTCGATGGGATAGACCTCTCAACCCCGTCGGAGGAACGCACCAGGGGTCTGCGGCAGAGATCAACTACCTGGTGGCTCACTCGCTACACCGCCACTCGAGAACTTGGTCAACGTGTTGGAGCGTGTCGCTCTGCGGAGATCATGAGCCACCAGTACTCGCCGTCAGGACCAGCTCTCGGGACTCATCAAGGAGATTTGCCATTCCAGTCCCGTCCACCGCTGCCATATGCGTTGGCAGCACCTGCTGAAGTGCCGACTACACCGGCATTCCTCGTCTACAGGATTGGTGGCGACCCTAGTGACTACCAGTTCTTAATGGAGGCGCCTAAGGAGATCCCTCATGGATACGCGTGCATGTATGTGCCGGATTGTGGTGACCGGGCACTCACAAACCAGGCCACAACATCGGGGACTCCGGCGAAGACAGGAGGGGTGTCAGACAGCAGCACGTGGCTAACTAAATACGCCACGCCGACAAACTCCCGAGCCCGGCCTCGCAGATGGCTCGAGCTGGAAAAGCAAACATGGCAGCCAAGTACGCCACCCCGGCGAACCTTCGAGTGCAACTCCTACGGCCAGCACAGCGGATCGATCGCACCATACTGAGAGACCAGTTCGGCATGATGCCGAAAAGAAAGGCTATTCCAAGCCGTACCCCGACGATTACGAGATGATCCCGCTGCCACCTAAATATCGGCTCCCGACTTCTCCAAATTCAGTGGATCAGATGGCTCCAGCTCCATCGAGCACATCACCGATATTTGGCTCAACTAGGACCGGCTTCGTGTCGGATCAGCTACGCGTGAGGCTCTTTTCACAGTCCTCACGGGATCGGCTTTTGGATGGTACACCTCTTTGCCAGCAAACTTCATCCAAACTTGGAAGCAATTGGAAGAACAGTTCCATATGCAATACCATTCGAAGCTTCCGAGTCCGGCATTGCCGATCTAGCACAACTACGTCGAAGCGCGGGGAAACGGAGAATACATCCAGCGCTTCAGGAATCTTAGGAACCGATGTTATTCGGTTCGTATAACCGAAAAGGAAGCAATCGAGTTGGCAGTAGCAGGCCTTGCGACACAGCTCAAGGACATGGCCTCCTGCAGATTATCTCTCGTGGCGCACATGGTTCGAAACTATCAAGATATGAACAGCCGCCACCCGACTCGTACCAAGACAAGTTCAAGCGTGCAGTAGTTGTGGTCGATACGGAGGAAGATGAAGTGCCTGCGGGAGGCCAAGAGATAGCAGTGGCTGAGTGGATTCAGGGGGAACCCCCGTGGCCTCGCAAATGGGTAAAGCCACCAGGGCCGCCTAGGGGATTTGATTTTGACGTGACCAAGATCGAACAAATCTTCGACCTCCGCTCAAGGAGAAACAGTTGACGATTCCTGAAGGTCTCAAGTTCCCCACGGCGAAGGAGCTAAACGGAAAGCCGTACTGCAAGTTCCACAACTCGCTTTCCCATGCCACCAACGACTGCCGGGTGTGGCGTCGCACATCCAAGCGGCGATAGAGAAGGGGCGGCTAATTTTCAACCAGCACGCCATGAAGGTCGACACCCAACCCTTCCCCGCCGTTAACATGGTGGAAATCACCTACCCTGAAGGTTGCCAGCCAGGTCCCTCGTTCAGCATCAACATGGTAGGACCCTGGAACCACTGGCAAAGATGGAGATGAGGGCAGCTGCTCTCATAGCAAGGATACAGAGGAGGCCGCTCCACGCGATCGGCTCCGTCATGATGGCAAGCGCTATGTCACAGAGGGAGAGGTGAAGAATATAAGATATCAGCGACCCCTCTCGATCACCTCCTCAACAAATATGTGAGTCAGTATGACCAACGCCGACGGTCCAATTACGATGATAGAGGAGATTGTCTGGCCAGAGAAGCCAGAAGATATCGTCGGCAGGATCGCGATGAGGAGGAGCACGAGCGCCGTGCCACGGAAGCATCAAGGGAGCAAGATGACAACGCCAGACATTGGGACTGCCCCTTCTTCAGACACTGCTGGGATTCAGGAATGAGCCGATTGCCCACAATCGGCAATTGCCCAGAATGCAACAAGAAGAAGGCAGCCAACGTGTCCGTGTTCGAGCGCCTAGGGCCTCTCCCGCCACAAAGCAAACGCGCTGAGTCACCTCGTTGGGCAGATCTTGAGGATTCAGAAGACGAGGTAGAAGTGGAAGAAGATAGGTACCACCGGCCAAGGTGGTGCCCTGACGGACTCAGCCGTTCCCAAAAGCGCAGGGTTCAGCGATTGCGCGGCCTAGAGGAAGCCGAGAGGTTGTACTTGGATACGCTAAGGAAGGCACGGCCTGATCTGGCTGCAAAGGTTCAGCGAACCCTAGATGAAGAGGGTCGTCCACGGAAGATGGAGTGGCGCCCTAAACAGAGGAAAGCCGATGATGAGACATCGGCTGGCACAAACATGGTACTCGTCTTGCCGACAGAGCGTAGCGCTCCACGACTCTACGGAGCACTCAAGGTGGACGGCAGCAAGCGCATTAGGTCAGAAGTCGGGTTGGTTTTATCCAGCCTGACCAAGTAGCAAGATCAAACCAATGAGCAAACCAGGAGAGGCTGATCCTTGTGATCGGCCCCAAAAACTTATGAAGGGAACTTACAAAACCTTCAACGAGCAAGCAGCGTGGAGGCCGATTCCAGCAATCGGCCAAAAATTATCCTCACCCACCATTCTGCCTGGGTTCAACATGTTATCCGACACGAGCCGATACCATCAATTCTCTTGACAGAATCGGCTCGGGGGGGCACCCAGGTAGATAAAATACGAGGATATGCAACGGAAGCCTCTCATCTTCTGTTGATGGGTATTGGAATATGGGGGCCGATGCACAGGTCGGCCGTAAAAACAAAAAGTGAAAATTCTTCGAAGCACAGCCGATGCAGCAGACATCGACTTCAGAATCAAGAAACAGCCGATGCGTAGCCATCGACTCTAGTTGTGCGATGATTATCAAGCCTTCACCAAATCCAGGATTTCCAATCTGTGGGGCTAGTGCAGCTGAAACGGAAGGTTATCGGCTGTCGGAGGAAGAAAGAGGATCGGCTGTGGCACATTCTCTCTGACATTCTCGCCTCGAGTAAGAGCTCGGGGGGCAGCTCACCTGGAAGGCTTTCCGCTCAGAGAAGCCGATTTGTGTTCAAATCGGCTGACGCTGCATAGGGAACTTCTCACACGATCAAAGGTTCTCTGAATCCGCGTTTTCCACCAGATTTTGAAAATCTGAGCTGAAGAAGAGAAGGGTGAATTTCAAAGGACCGATGCGTTGTTATCGGTTCATTACGCATTGGCAAAGGGGACGAATCGGCAAGGTCAGTAGAAGAGAGAATCGGCTCAATTAAAAGGAATCGGCAAAATCAAGATTGGGGAAAAGTTCTTCATTGATTAAGATGAGATTTCTTACATAAAGAGCTAATTGCTCTCAAAAGGGAAATACTAGGGGATCCATTGCCCCATCTACTACTACTGGCCCTATTCTAGAGGTCCTATCTATGGGCCATCACTGCCCTCGTCGCCGCCGTCGTCGCCACTATCGGCGCTGCTCCCGGCGGGCTCGTCGTCGCTCCAATGGCCGCCGACCGGGCCCTCGTTGTCTTCATCTTCTTCATCAGCGTCGTCCTCGTCGCTGTCGAAGTCGCTAAGATTGCCCGGCCAGGGGCAGAACCGCTTGGCCGGCGGCTCGTCGGAGGAGCTCTCGTCTTCCTCCTCTTCCTCTTCCTGCTCCTCCTCTTCCTCGGAAGAGGTGAAGTCGCAGGAGAAGCTGTCGTCGTCCTCTCTCCTTCGTTTCCCCAACGAGGAAGCGGAGGTCGCTCTCCCCGTCCGTCGAGGACTGGTCGTCCTCGGACCAGATGGAGAAGTCGTGGTCTGACTCCTCCCCGGCCGCAATGGCGCGGCGGGTGTTGGCCGCGTGGACCGCCGCCGCGTTGTACTCCGGCGTCGGCTCACGGGACGTGGAGGATTGGCTGGCAAGATCCGATGGGGCAGAGGAGGAGGAAGACATGGTGGCTGGGAGGGTTTTTGGAGTGCTAGTGCGGAGGAGATACAAAGAAGAACTGTTCAGAGCGGTTAAATCGAAGGAGGATATAGTGGAAATTCAATGCCACAGCAGTTTCCGAGGAAGTGGTGCCTAAAAAGAAAAAAAAACTGCCAGGTCACGCGGAGAAGTTGAGAAGGCAAGGCATCATCATGAGGGACACTGCGACGGTTCTGCCACGACATGACCCGACGAAGGAAGCGTAATGATTTTGGAAATACCATTTCCAAAACCAGGGGGGCATGTGTTATCACCAGGATTTGACCGCGATCAGGAGGTGGGCCGCGATCAAGATGGGCTTGGAAGATTACATTTGAAAGATCTATGAAGCGGCCTCGCACGGAGAATTTGGGCTAGTTAGCCCGTGTATCTTAGTATAATAGATTGTGTATCGATTTAGAAGTTAGAGTTTATCTCGTGCACGGTTTAGTGCACGTCCACATTAGAAAGTCCCCTGGACTATAAATATGTACCTAGGGTTTATGGAATAAACAACAACTCACGTTCAACCCCAAAACAAACCAATCTCGGCGCATCGCCAACTCCTTCGTCTCGAGGGTTTCTATCGGTAATGCTGCCTAGATCGCATCTTGCGATCTAGGCAGCACCAGCCCCATGTTGTTCCATGCGTTGCTCTACTGAAGCGTTTTTGATGGCGAGCAACGTAGTTATCATTAGATGTGTTAGGGTTAGCATTGTTCTTCGTTTAAGCATGCTTACGTAGTGCAACCCTTGCATATCTAGCCGCCCTCACGCCTATCTCAGGGCGGCACCCCTTGATCATCATTTAGTAGATCTGATCCGTTACGATTGCTCCTTGTTCTACAAGGATTAGTTTAATATCTGCAATAGTTAGGCCTTACAAAGGGGGAGGATCCAGTGGCACGTAGGGTGGCGTTCGCAAGTCCTAAACGGGATGTTCCTAGGATCAACTTCATGTTGGTTTTTTGGCCTTGTTTAGGATCGGCTTACGAGCACCGTGCGTGGCCGCAAGGCCCAACCTGGAGTAGGATGATCCGATTATGCGGTGAAAACCCTAAATCGTCGTAGATCTCATTAGCTTCATCTTGATCAAGCAGGACCACCAAGTATCCGTGCACCCCGTACGGATCATGGGTGGATCGGCTCTTTGAGCCGATTCACAGGATAACCTGAGAGCCGATCGAGGCTCGTATTTAACGTTTACATATGCCCTGCAGGAAACTAAGCGAGGCATCCTCATCACCTTCCGACGGTATAGGTCAGGTGGCACGCCCTTGCACTTCGCAACGCCGCGTGTGACCAGAAGAGCATTGCGGGCCGTCGCTCGGAGGGGTCTCAGCCAGCCGCAGCTCTAGGCTCTTCCCGGCTCTACGGTGTTGACAAGGCCGCTGCCCGCCGGTGGTTTTGGCAGTCAACAGGAAGAAGAGTTCGAGGAGGACGAGTACGTCCTTCTCGGCTGTCAGCGTGCTGCGGGCGAAGGAGATGGTGGCCGCGACGGTGGCATCTCCAACCTTGGGGCGCCGTTCTAGATGCCGTCGACGTCATGCTCCAGGCGCGCCCGGAACTCCCAGAGGAGGCGCCCTCCTTGTTCCAGGTGTTCCTCCGCCGATGAGGCCGGCGGTTGTTCATCTCGGGGTCGTGTTGCGCCCGAAGTAGTTCGCCCACCGCCGTCGTTATCGCGGGGGCCTAGGTCGGATCAGCTCGCTCCTGCTAAGGCGAGCCCGTCGGGTCCTGATTGCAGCCCTCCGCGCTCCGTGCCTCTGTGGCGGCAGGACGCCGACCCCATTGACGGTCATCCTCCGCCGCCGTGCTGGGCGCATGTCCGGCGGATAAGATACCCCGCGCGGTACAGCGCCACGCCTCCACCACCGTGAGGCTGTCGTGGCCGAAGTCGTTCGCCGCGACGTTCTTGCGGGAGGACGACATTGGGAGCAGCGAGATTGGAGCGGCGAGGGAGGAGGGAGATTGGGAGCGGCGACAGATTAGAGCGGCGTGAGACTGGAGGGGCGAGATTGGAATGGGAAGGAGGGGCGCTCTTATTGTAGTGGGCGGCGAACCGGCAATGAGGCGTTGGCCGCAATAAATGCCGGCGTGGATGGCCACGGACATGCACGACGAGACGCGTCACTGCATCGTCTGGGAAAGCTGACGCCATTAACGTCGCTTGACCAGAGGTAGGCGACGGTGTTTTATACTTCCGTGTTGCTGATGCGTGCCCACGTCTCCTCGCTCGCATTTCGTTGTGTCTGACGTGCCCGGAGCGTTTCCTGTGAAGCGGGAAAGGCTCGATGCACTGAACACCGTACTGGGCCGCGTCGGACGGAAAGTGCCTTTGAAGCGGGCGGCTGGAAACGAAATTTTATTCAGCCCGTCCCAATACCTTTGAGGCCTGCTTTGGGTGCGCGGGTGAAAATGCTCTAAAAGGGGTGCGCAAACCGATTCCCCGATTCTCGTGCACTAAGAGCAAAGTTCTGCATTTGTATATGCCCTTTTACGCTCACTCGCACTGTCGCACAGTAAAGCGCGGCACAAAATCTCCACGCAAAATGTCCGCACCAAGGGCGTATGCCGGTACTCATTGAGGAAAGTTCAGTTGCTTGAATAGTAATCAACAAGTTTTCGATGATGCTGCTCACGTTCTAAAAGCTCGCATCATGGCGTGCATATACGTTGCATGTAATTGGGTACGTAGCAGATTGATAAAGAGGAGCTGATGATACCCTAAGCTAGAGCCCATGGAGTAGCGTACGTACGACCTATAACTTGCATAGCAAAACAAGAGAAGCCCCTCGCTGCTAGGTAGCCTGCGGGGCACCGCCGGACGCCAGCCAAACGATGCACGTGTGTGCTCCATGAGCATACCACGTCGCTGTCCTCGTGACTTGACAAGCAAGGCGGCGAACCCGCACGCTCGCCGGCCGGTGGTGTTCACCGGGACATAATCGTGCTCCCCGGCTAGCTAGCTAGCTACTGCTAGTGCTAGCACCGGGTCATTTTCCGATGATGGACGCCGGCCGGTCGACCTCCCGCATTCCCGCCCGTCGCATAGCCGCGCCTGCGCTGGCGACGACGATCTCGCCGGATCTTCCTCTGATCTGACTTCGCTTTCGCACAGGTTGGCTCGTTTCCCTCGCTCGATCGCCCGTGGTCCGAAGCCGTGTGGGCCGACCGGCGGGAGAATGCCGCTCTCCATTATTCGCGCGCGGGGCCGCTTGTCGTTATCGTGGCCACTTGGCCATTGCCGGCACCCGGCAGGGATCGAGGTCGTGTGATTCTCGCAGGTTCCTTGCGGATAAAATCCTCAAGTCGCCTCAATCTGGGTCAATATGGCTTCTTCCCTGATAGATTTATCCAAGGGCCCGCTCGTGGTTCACGCGCTGTCCTCTCTCTGTTTCCTACGTCTGGACGGGACAATGTAGCATAATTAACTTGATATTTCATCTCTACCACTCGTGCTGGATCGAGGTGCAGCCACATGTGCTAGCCAACCAAGCTGATCCTACCATTGTTTGTTTCAGAATGACTGCACTGCATCCCCAGCCGCGACCCTAAACCATCTTCTAAAGGGATTTTGGGGCATGAGAGAGTGCCTATGCCTCAAAGATTTTTTCTGTCAAGTGCAACCCAATAGGGTGTTCAGGCGTCCCAAGGCTATTTCCGCTACACATAGCACGTCCTCAGCGTCCTGGATGGAAGATGCGCCCCGTGCCACATAGGTAAAAGTAGGATGAGTACCACCTGCCAGTGTCCTAGCCGGTGCAGTTCACCTATCCCTCCCCTCGTTCTTCTATTGCGCGGCGCGCTTTCCCTCCCGCCGATGGCCATTTCGACAAGGTAGTTCGCCTGAGCCAGCTTCCACGTCGCATACGCTCACCTAGCCGCCAATGGGCTTTCCTGCAATAGACTATGCGTATGAAGGGTTTCGACCCTAAATGGTGTGAGTGGGTCCAACGGTACATAGAGAAGGGAAGTGTCGGTATTAGAGTCAATGATGACATAGGTCATTACTTCCAAACTAAGAAAGGGTTGCATCAGGGAGATCCTTTATCCCCTATTTTATTTAACATTATCGCGGATATGTTAGCAATCATGATAGCACGTGCCAAAGCCGATGGTCAAGTTGGTGGTTTGATTCCACATCTAGTCGATGGTGGAATCTCCATCCTGCAATACGCAGATGATACTATTCTCTTTATGGAGGATGACTTAGACAAAGCTTTTAATATGAAATTAGTGCTTTGTATTTTTTAACATTGTCGGGTCTCAAAATAAACTTTTATAAGAGTAAGATTTTTTTGTTTTGGGAAGGCTAAAGATGTTGAGACAGATTACAAGATTTTTTTTTTGGGTGTGATATAGAATCGCTACCATTTAGGTATCTGGGGGTTTGGGGATTCCTATTCATTTTAGAAAATTAAAAAATGTTGACTGGAAACTGGTAGAAGATCGTTTTGAGAAGAAACTCAGTAGTTAGGTTGGCAAGATGCTATCTTATGGAGATCGCCTTGTTCTTATAAACTCTGCTCTTACAAGTTTACCGATGTTTATGTTGTCGTTCTTAGAAATACCTATAGGGGTAAGGAAAAGGTTAGAATTTTTCATATCTCGTTTCTTTTGGCAAAGTGATGGCCACAAGAAAAAATATAGGTTAACAAAATGGGATATTATTTGTAGGCCGAAGGATCAAGGTGGATGAGGAGTAGAAGTTTTAGATTTATAGAATAAAAGTTTACTTAGCAAATGGCTATATAAGCTTATGAATGAACAAGGTGTGTGGCAAGAACTCCTAAAAAAAATAGTAAGAACTAAAACTCTTTCTCAGGTTTCAGCAAAACCAACGGACTATCCATTTCGAACAGGGTTCATGAATGTTAAAGATGATTTTTTTAAGAGAGGCTCACTTGTGATAGGAAATGGTCAGAATACTAGATTTTGGGAAGATACCTGATTAGGGAATAAGCCTCTCTGTGTGATTAGTATCCAACCTTATATCACATTGCAAATTACAGTAGCCAATGTTCATATCCTCGACTCCTCTAAACATAGGTTTTACGAGAGTCCTATTGAGAAATAAATGGGATAGATGGGTTCACTTGGTGTCGATACTTATGCATGTTCAGCTATCCGATGACGAGGATGTTTACCGGTGGAACCTAACTCCCTCGGGGTTATTTACTGTTAGATCGATGTACCTTGACTTGCTAAATGGACGTACGGTCTATCTCAAGAATTACATTTGGAAAATTAAGGTGCCACTTAAAATCAGAATTTTTATGTGGTTCCTTCATCGTAAGGTGATCCTAACCAAAGATAATTTAATTAAACAAAATTGGCAGGATTGTTCTAAATATTGTTTTTGTGATCAAGATGAAACAATAAACCATTTGTTTTTTTACTTGTCCTTTCGCAAGAGTTCTGTGGAGAATTATTTTTATGACTTTCAATATTCCACCGCCGACTAATATTACAAATTTGTTCTGGAATTGGTTAAATGGGATGTTGAAAAAAGATAAAGGTCATATTAGAGTTGGTGTGTGCGCTTTACTATGGGCCATTTGGCATGTCCGTAACGATTTTATCTTTAACAAAAGGAGTTTTCCATCATTTATGCAGGTTATCCCTTTGCTTACGCACTGGATTCATATGTGGCTCTATCTCCAGCTGGCGGAAGCGCGCCAGGACATGGATTTTGGCTACAACCGTTTGGCAACGGTAGCCCGGGATTTTTACAGTCGGTGCGGTTGGCGGTTTGAGAGGCGCCTTACATGAAGACTCTTTGGAGTTTTTGGCTTCTAGTTATTTTTAAGTGGTTTATCCATGTTGAGTTGAGTGATCCGTGATTTGTAATAATCTGTAACTTTCGGTACTCTCGAAATAATGCAATAAAGAGCCGTATGCATCGATTGATGCAGAGGCAGGGGCTGCCCCATTTCCAAAAAAAAACCTAGCCGCCAATTTCATCGCAGGTTGTTCGCCACTCTCTCTCTCTCTTCCCCACCAGTTTGTTTAACACTATATTTTAACTCATAGACATGTACATGGACAATGAGATGATGATCCACCAACTGGTGGAGCAGGAGGACACCTTCGACGCCAATGTTCAGGATCACCTATCAATCCTCATTCATCTCCAGAAAATGCATAGCGCCAAGCAGAAGAAGGGACCATGGCATGGAGGTTCGAAGCTTGGCAGATAGAAATCGAAGCCCGTGCAGAGGATGGAGGATCATAAGATGCTCTACACTAACTACTTTGCCAGCGACGCAACATGCGCCGACAATTTTCGGAAGTTCTAAAAGATGAGAAAGGACGTGTTCATGTTGATTCTTCATGACGTGAGTGAGTACGACAAGTACTTCATGCTGAAGCATGACGCATCCCCAGCCTTAGTTTCTCATTAATCTAGAAATGCACCATTGTCATGAGGATGCCTGCATATATATGAACCCATACTGATGCACATTACGACTATTTTCGCATGAGTGACTCCACTACCACTGAATATAAATTTTGCACAGCAATGTTGGGAAAGTTTGGGAAAGACAATTCGAGATGGCCAAATGAACCAGAGACTGCTAGGACCATAGCACAAAACACGACTAGAGGATTTTCTGGGATGCTTAGATATGTTACATGCACTGGTTATGGAAGAACTGTTCGTTTGCTTGGTAAGGTTTGTACGAAGGGCATCACAGATACTGCAGTATGGTACTTGAAGCTTTGGCATACCATGACCTATGGATTTGGCATCTTTTCTTTGGCATGACGGGATCATACAATAACATCAACATGCTGCAACGCTCTCCGGTGTTTGCAAAACTAGTTGAAGGTTATGCTCCACCATGCAACTATGAGAACAATGGCCACACATACATTCCAGGGGATACTACCTAGCTGATAGCATCTATCATAAATGGTCGACATTTGTGACGACATCTCCGAGACTCTAGGTCATACCAAGTCGCACTTTGTTGAGCACCAGGAGAGTTGCAGGATGGATGTCGAGCGGGCAATTGGTGTGCTCCAATCTCGAGTTGCTATTGTTCGGTGCCCTCCTCTTACATGTTCTCAAGATCAAGTGTGGGAGGTGGTGCATTCTTGCGTGATCATACACAACATGATTATCGAGAGTGACCGAAAGACTCGAGCGAATGGCTATATTGGTCCCTATGAGTGTCACGGTCCTGTTGTGGATGTTCATCAATAGGTTCCCGCGGGTTTTGCTGATTTTCTCGTCATGCACGCATAAATCTGGGATGTAAATACTCATCACCAGCTGCAAAATGATCTTATAAAGCACATGTGGAGGCTCAAAAGCGAGTCATCAATGCAGGTGGTTTGGTCAATTTGAACTTCAAATTATTTAATTTGGTGTATGTTTTATTTCCATTTATAAACAGTATTGTACAAAGTTTTATTTGTGTGTTTAAATTAGTTGTGTGTTTAAAAACCAAAAATGGCAAAAATAAAAATAAGAATATCTATATGGTTACGCATTTGGAGAATGTGGTCCCCAAATAACCAATCCGACGCTTATACCGAACATTCGTGAGGAAGATAGCGACTGGAAATTCTTAAGGGCTAGAACAAAAAGGCAGGTTTTCTTCGGAATAAAAGCGCTGGCCCCCGGTTCCCCATGGAATGCATTTGTGTATGCCTTTTTATGCTCACTCGTGGAATAATAAAGAGCGGCACAAAATCTTCTCTCCACGCAAAAAATGTCTGCTCCAAGGGCGTGTGCCCCGCTAATTCTGCCGATGTTTATTCAGGAAAGTTCAGTTCAGTGCCTGATTAAACAACAAGTTCGATACTGCTGCTGCTTACGTTCAAAAAGCTCGCATCATGGCGTTCATATACGTTGCATGTGATTGGATGGAAAATAAAGAAGAGCCAAAACAGCTTGGCATGAACGAAGGGTTCAGAACAGCAGCGCAAAGCTGTCTGAACCTAATACAGCGAGATACATGTATGATTCGGTCAACGATCTTCTTTTATTTAGCAACCATAATTCATATTGCCTTTGTTTATAAAAGGATGCTACAAGTTTATCTAAATTTAGATGTATATGCATCCGAATTTAAATAAATCATCAACATTTCTTGGCGTCACGTTGTGTAGAGCAACCACCGGAAAACGTAAAGAATTGGCCAATAATTGCAGTTGCAGGCGAAACCGCGGGCGAGCGGCGAGCTGGCAATCGTTGATTAAGCAGCTTTAGGGCACCGTGGTCAGTAAACTAAACTAAGCAGGTGTGTGTGGTTAGCAGCAGCTACGAGTTGGTGATTACTTAATACTTAAACACTGGGTTGCTGTGCGTGTTCGCTTAAACAAATGTTGGTTGCAAAAGCGACTAATCGAGATGTGATCTTGGCCGAGTTGTCTATCTGCCAACTTGGTGGATTTGATGCGCGTGAGCTCATACAGCGTACACATGCAGCCATGGTCCATGGAGGTCCGTACGCACACTTGCATAGTATTGTATTCACTGATGCATAATGGTTGCCTTTTCTTTAAAAGTGAAAACCCATAGGATTGGGCTCTACTGATAAAACATGATTCTACTAGCTCCGTTTACTAATTCTTTTATCTCCATGATCAAGTGCTTGCTCTAGAAACTAGTGTAACACTTAATTTATACTCTCTTATAATGTGCTCACAAGGTCTCTGAGATTACAAATTAAGTGAGCTCTCTTTTAAAGAAAAGGCCAATAACCTTGTGAGCTCTAACTCAAGAGTTACTAATATCTCTAGAATTGATCTCAAAAAAATATCTCTAGAATTGTTATAGATCCCTCCCTTCTGATGTTTAATGTAGATAAATTTAGAATAGATAAGAATGAAATGATCAAGGTTTAATAAGAGAAAGTGTGGTAGTTTATCATGAATTTAAGAATTGAGTTGAAGAAATACCATGACGATCATGGTACGAATATTTGTTTGGTTAAAGAAAAGATAATTCATATTGTGGTTATTGGCCTCCTTCTTGTTTAGATTGTACTTCAATATGTATTCAGGGGTTGTTACAAGGAATACCATATTGTGATATCTGATCCTTAATAATTTGTTGAGGTTTTAGTTCTAGTTCTATTTGATCTAACCCATGATCAAATCACGTTTATCCAAAATAAGGTTTTAACAAAGATCATACTAAAGTTTATAGATTTTAAATTGATGATCGACTTCAATTCCATTAAGTCAAGTGAACTTCAATCACTTTGATAGATTTTATTTAAAAAGGGAAAATTCCCCAGATTCTTATGCATTAATGCAATGCACACATGTATTTCCTCTTTATTTCTAACATTGAACCTAGGATGTTACATCCTGCCGGTGCTCGCGACGCTCACGCCCGCCTGCACGAGCCATTGCCGGACCTCGCCATGCCCGCTGGAGCCCACTCGCAGCCGGCTCCATTGTAGCTCGCCCGTGGCTGAACCTTGCACGTGGCTCCTTCTACCAGATCTCACCCGTGACCACACAATTCTGATCTTGCCGGCGGCGGCTCGCGATCCTCCATCGTCGGGATGGGTCAACGCCAAGGACAGAAAAAAAAGATAGATAGAGAAATAGAAAAGATTTATTTTGATGAGAGGAATTGAAAAAAAAAAGTGGACACTATAGTAGAAGATACAATATATGAAGGTTTTGTTTGCAAAAATGCACAAAAACATCTTTCAAGTCAAGCCTCGCAGTTGGGTATGTGTGCTCAGAAACACAGTCAAATGATCTAAATAGACTGGGCGGTGTTTTTTGTGATAATTAGAGTAATGGTGGTGGTTTTCTAACAATTTTTTTAATTGTAGTGCCTTTTTGAAGTCTCTGCATGAAATGTGGTGGTTTTATGCAATTTTCTCAACCGAAAGACTTGAGCGAATGTCCATATTGGTTTGTATGAGTGTCAGGATCCTCTTGTGGTAGGTGATCACCAGTTGTCCATGGGTTTTACTGATTTTCTTGTCATGTATGCAAAATTCTTTGACACAAATACTTATCACCAACTACAAAATAATCTCATAGACTATCTGTGGAGGCTCAAAGGAGAGTCATCAAATATATGAACGGCTTGATCAAGTTGAATTTCAAATTCTCTATTTTTTATATGTTTTATTTCTGTTTACAAATAATACTGTACAATAAATTTATGTGTGTTTACATTGGTTGTGTGTTCAAAACCTAGAAATTACAAAAGAACATAAAGAAATAAATAAAAACTTGTATAGCGACGTGTTTAGGCGGCAAGGCTTAGAACCATGCTGCAACGTCCCCTAAACGACCGATCCAGCGTTAATGCGAACGTCGTTTAGGAGATGGGACTAAAAATTCTGGCATAGAAGGGATAGAACAAAAGATATATCTTCTTCAGAATAAAAGGGCTAGCCCCCGGTTCCCAGATGCTCGTGCACTAGGAGCAAAGCCCTACATTTACGTATGCCTTTTTACGCTCGCTCGCGGAATAATCAAGCGCGGCACAAAATCTTCTCTCCACACAAATATGTCCGCACCAAGCGCGTGTGCCTCGCTAATCATGCCGATGTTTATTCAGAAATGTTCTGTTCAGTGCCTGATTAAGCAACAAGTTCGATGCTGCTGCTCACGTTCCAAAAGCTCGCGTCATGGCGTTCATATACGATGCATGTCAGCATGTGATTGGGTAGCATATAAAGAAAAATGATCAACGGGAGAAGATTCTCTTGGTAATACGTTGTTAGATAGAATTTATACGCGCTAAATAACATCCAATTTAATTCAGTCCTGTTGAAACTCGAACCCGGATGGGCTAGTTGCACACTCGCAAGTCTTGCCACTGAGCTAGCATTTAGTTCTCAAAGTAGATAAAGAGGAATTGATAGTACTCCATCTATCTTAAAATAGGATGCCTATAATATTTAGATAAAGTCAAACTTCTTAAATTTGATCAACTATATAGATAAAAGTGTTAACATTTATAATCTTAAATTAATATTTTAAGAACCACCATGAAATAGCATTTAAAATTTTAGATGCTGATTTTTTTATATAGTTGCTCAAACTTTTAAATGTTTAATTTTAACTGAAAATTATAGATATCCTAATTTGGAAAGGGGGAAAGTAATACCCTAGAGCCAACAGGTTGGCCTGAACGAAGGGTTTAGAACAGCAGAGCAAAGCTGACCGAACCTAATATATTAACTACTAGTACTTAACTTGGAGCACAGATACGTTTCTGGGAAGATGCTTGGTTAGACAATGCACCCCTATGTGAACAGTATCCTGCGTTGTATAGTATCGTTCATCGTAAAGGGGATACCATTGCTACAGTAATGGCTACCTTTCCTCCGAACGTGACGTTCAGACGAGTTTTGCTAGGACAGAGACTATTAGCGTGGAACACCTTAATTCAAAGGCTGGAGGATATTAATTTATCATCAGAACCGGATGAATTTAGGTGGAATTTACACGTAGATGGCTCGTTCTCGGTCAAATCTTTGTACAATGCTATACTCCATTCTGATATACCGGTGGATAATAATAAGAAAATTTGGAAGATGAAGATACCATTAAAAATAAAAATATTCGGATGGTATCTTCGTCGAGGGGTCATCCTCACCAAAGACAATCTTGTTAAGCGAAATTGGCGGGGAAGTAAGCGATGCGTTTTTTGTCAACATGATGAAACAATCAAACTGTAAGATTGTATTATGTCTCACAATTGATACAAAAATGTTTGGGGTACAAGGGATATAAATAGTAGAGCCAACCGACTAAGCCTAAAACCCTAGCTTGCGTTACAAGTCTAGCTAAACCGAAACATATAATCTAACATCCCCCCGCAGTGTCAACGTGGGGTTCAATCACGTTGAGACTGAAACGAATGTCATGAAACGGCTGTGTTGGCAGTCCCTTGGTAAAGATGTCGGCGAACTGCGCTGTAGTGGGAACATGAAGAACTCGAACTTGGCCCAAAGCAACTTTCTCCCTGACGAAGTGAATATCTATCTCAATATGCTTTGTCCGCCGATGCTGAACTGGATTGCTGGACATGTAAACCGCTGAAATATTATCACAATAAACAATAGTGGCCTGCTGGATGGGACGATGAAGTTCAGCCAACAACTGCCGTAGCCAAACTGTCTCAGCAACTGCATGTGCAACAGCTCGATACTCAGCTTCTGCAGACGAGCGTGAAACCGTAACCTGTCGCTTAGAAGACCATGAAAGCAAATTGTTACCCATAAAAACACAGTATCCGGACGTGGACCGACGAGTGTCGGGGCATCCAGCCCAGTCCGCATCAGAGTATGCTGTCAAACTGGTAGGTGAAGTGGTGTTTATGTGAAGGCCATAATCTAATGTTCCTTTTAGATATCTAAGAGTGCGTTTCATGTGATTGTAGTGAGGAACTCGTGGATCATGCATATATAGGCAGACTTGTTGGACAGAATAAGATATTTCTGGGCGTGTTAGAGTAAGGTATTGTAGTGCACCCGCAATGCTACGGTAGAGAGTTGGGTCAGAGAATGGTTCGCCATCAGCAGAGAGTTTGGCGCTAGTGTCGACAGGTGTACGAGCAGGCTGACAGTCAATCATGCCTGCGCGGTTGAGAAGATCTAGAATGTACTGACGTTGGGAAAGAAAAAGACCATTAGAGTCACGTGTAACAGTGATGCCAAGAAAATGATGAAGCACACCAAGATCAGTCATAGAGAATTCAGAGTTAAGCAGTGTAATAATATGATCAAGAAAAGTCTTAGTGGAAGCAGTGAGAATGATATCATCAACATAAAGAAGAAGATAAGCTGTGTGTGTGGAAGTGTGATAGACAAAAAGAGAGGTGTCGGTGAGAGAGGGAGTGAAACCGATTGTTTGAATGTAAGTTGAAAAACGTTGGAACCAAGCCCTAGGGGCTTGTTTGAGACCATAAAGAGATTTTTGAAGGAGACAAACATGATCGGGAGCAGAGGAGTCTTCGAAGCCTAAAGGTTGTTGACAATAAACAGTTTCTTGGAGAGCACCATGAAGAAAGGCATTTTTGACATCGAGTTGGTGAATGGGCCAAGAAGAGGAAGTGGCGATGCTAAGAACAGTGCGAATAGTGCTAGGCTTGACAACAGGAGAGAAGGTCTCGTCGTAGTCGATGCCGTGCTGCTGAGAGAAACCACGACAAACCCAGCGAGCCTTGTAGCGAGAGAGAGTTCCGTCGGAGAGAAATTTTTGGCGGAAAACCCATTTGCCGGAAACAATATTTGCACCGACAGGGCGAGGAACAAGGCGCCATGTATCATTGTGAATGAGAGCAGAAAACTCATCACGCATAGCGGCAGCCCAGTTAGGATCGAGAAGAGCACTTTTGTAGGTTTTAGGGATGGGGGAGATCGGAGAAGTGGTGGCATGAAGATTGAGACGCGGCCCTTTTGGAACGTGAAATCCCGTTTTGGCCCGAGTGCGCATTGGGTGATCATTTGTGGGAGCTTGGGTAGGAACAGCATGGGGTGGTAGAGGTGGAGTGGGATGAACAACGACGTCAGGCGCAGCGGATGAGTCAGACGTCGAAGATGGTGGAATAGGTGGAGAAGGAGCGGCGGGGGAGATGGGTGTATCGGGTGGAGGTGCGGACTCGGCAGAGGAAGCAGCCGACCCCGCTGTCGCGGCAGTGGAGTCGGCTGAAGGGTCTGCCGCGGCAGGCGAGGAGGGCACTGGGGTGGCGGTAGGAGCGGTGTAGTGGTGAGGAAACCTAGCGGGGTGAGCTATGGGATGATGTAGGGTAGGCGATGGGTCAATGGGAGTTTGGGAGGGTGTCCGTGTGGAGAAAGGGAAGATATGCTCGGAAAAAGTAACGTGCCGAGAGATGTGGACGCGGCCGGAGACGAGATCCAGGCAGCGATAACCCTTGTGTTCATCAGAGTATCCTAGAAAGACACAGGGAATGGAGCGAGGTGATAGTTTGTTGGTGGAGATGGCGGCAGTGTTTGGAAAACAAAGACAGCCAAAGACGCGAAGTTCAGAGTAGTTTGGATGACTGAGGTAAAGAGAGTAGAATGGTGTAGAGTTTGTATTGGACTTGTGAGGTCGGATGTTAAGTAAGTAGGTGGCTGTGCGTAAGGCTTCGGCCCAGAATTTTGGTGGCATTGAGGAGTGGATTAAAAGGGTACGAATGATGTCGTTTATTGTGCGAAGCGAGCGTTCTGCCTTGCCGTTTTGAGGTGAAGTGTATGGGCATGAAAATCGGAGAAGAATGCCATGTTGAAGAAAGAAGTTTCGGTTTTGAAAGTTATCAAATTCTTTGCCGTTGTCACATTGGATAAATTTAATGGGAAGAAAGAAGTGTGTGGCGACATATTTTTGAAAGTTTAGGAAAATGGTGTGTACGTCTGATTTGTTGCGTAAAGGAAAAGTCCAGACAAAGTGTGTGAAATCGTCTAGAACGACTAGATAATATTTAAAGCCAGAGACACTAGTATGGGGAGATGTCCATAAATCGCAGTGCAAAAGTTCAAAAGGAAAGGTACTAACAGTAGTAGAGGAACTAAAGGGCAAGCGAACATGTTTTCCTTGCTGACAAGAGGGACACATGGAGGTATTATGACAATCCTTATTACAATTTATTGAAAATTCGCTAAGTATAGAAAACAAGGTAGCGTTGTGGGGGTGGCCGAGACGGTGATGCCAGAGGTCGACGGACGCCGCCATGGAGGTGGGTGGGTCGTGGGTGGCGGCGCCATGGAGAGTGTAGAGGTCGCCGGAGCTATTGAACCGAGCGATCTCCGCTTTGGTCTGGTAGTCCTTCACAGATAAACCAAACGGATCAAATTCCATAGAAACAAGATTGTCACGGGTGAACTGACGAACAGAAATTAAGTTTTTGATTAGCGCGGGTGCAATAAGGACATCACGTAGGAGGAGTTGTTTGGTGGGTGTAGGTATGGTGGTTTGGCCGGTACAATATATAGGTATAGTAGTGCCGTTTCCTAGGACTATGGATGAAAGTGGTGTGGTGGAAAAATTTGACAGCATATTACTAGAAGCAGACATGTGACTAGAAGCACCGGAATCGAAAATCCAGTCCATACCTGAGTTTCCCTGGGCAGCGAAGTTGTTCATGGCCTGCAAGAACGCAGATTGGTCCCAGCTCGGTGAAGGAGCGGAGGTCGGTTGATGCAGCGGGGCAGTTGGAGCAGGCGGCATGAGGACAGGCGAAGGCTGAAACATCTGGGGGTGCTGATATGGCATGTATGGCATCCCCCCGTCGTAGTAGGCCGGGGCGGCGTGGTAGGCGTTCGGCGGGGCGCGCTGGCCGAGGAGTCCAGGGGAACCAGTGTGGGGGCGAAGACCCGGCGCCCAGGCACCCGTGTAAGCTGGAGGAGCGCCGATCGGAGAGGGGGCCGCCCAGGGCATGGACCAAGCCTGAACCATGCCGGTCCAGGGATCATGAGGAGGGCGCCAGGTAGGCGGCGCGGCAGGTGCTGGCGCAGGCGTCGGTACCGCCGGTGGCGGGCGCCAAGCGGGAGGAGCGGCAGGTGCTGGCGCGGGCGTCGAGGCGGCTGGTGGAGTGGCAGATCGCGGCGGCCAGTACATCGGATTCTTGCCCTTGTAGTTGGGGCTGGGACGCCAGCCAGGAGGAGGCTGCCCGGCCGAGGCTGGAAACGGTACCGGGGGTCCTGCCGCGGCAGTGGGCTGGCTCGTCGGGCCTGCCGGTGCAGGAGTAGGCAGCAGGGGCGGCCGGGTGGAGGCGGCGAAGACGTGAGGCCGCGCCTCCCGCCGTGTGAGGTCATCATCGGCGTTCTGCAGCAGGGACCGGATCTCCTTGAAGGAAGGGCGAGGCTGCATGAAGGGAATCATGGCCGCTTGAGTCTTGAACCGGTCGCCGAGCCCTTGGAGAAGGATGTTGATAAGCTGGCGATCAGGCATAGGATCGCCTAGTTCGCGGAGCTCATCCGCCATCGTCTGGATGCGCTGATAGTAGACGCTGAGCGAGGAGTCCCCCTGAGGGGTGTTGCGGATCGCGGAGTGGAGGTTGTTGATCCGGGCGTCAGCGTTGTCCTGGAAGAGCTGGCGCAGGGACGCCCAGAGGGCGGCGGCGGTGGCGGCCTCACGGAAAACGAGATTGAAAATCTCCGTGGACACGCGTGTGTAGATCCATTGGATGATGGCGAGATCATCTGTGATCCAGCGAGCGTCGTCAGGACGAGGGGCGGCGTCGGCGGCGATGTGATGACGGAGGTTGCAGCGCCCGAGGTGAACCTCAAAGAGGTGGCGCCAATGGTAGTAGTTGTGTTGGGCAAGATCTAAAGTAATAGGTATGAAGGGGGTGACATCGGCTATGGTGTCTGTGTAGGAGAGAGGAGTAGCCGTGGGAGGGGTAGAAGAGGCCGAGGCCTCGGCGGCGGCGGCGGCCTTGGCTTGCTGGTCGAAGTAACCAGGCGGCGGCTTAGGCGGCGGCGCCATAGGTCAGGATCGATTAGTCTGATACCATGTAAGATTGTATTATGTCTCACAATTGATACAAAACTGTTTGGGGTACAAGGGATATAAATAGTAGAGCCAACCGACTAAGCCTAAAACCCTAGCTTGCGTTACAAGTCTAGCTAAACCGAAACATATAATCTAACACAAACATCTCTTCTTCCAATGCCAGTTTGCGAGGTCTATTTGGTCTGTCATCCAAGTAGCGTCTACCTTGTACCCTCCGACTAGTGTGGCCAATGTCTTTGGCAATTGGCTTCATGGTATAGATCCAAGATTTAAGTTGCTTCTTAGGGTGGGGGCCTAGCTATCTTGGCTAAGTAGAAATGACAAGATTTTTAATGATAAAAATTGCTCTTTGTTGCAGGTCATCTACAGATGTATGTATTCGTTCGTGGTTACCTCTAAGATGGAGAATCGAGACCTATTTACTGAGGTCACACGGTTGAAGACTACGACGAGGGATACTTTTTCCCTACATGGGTGGCAACATAGTCTACGGATTGAAGCCCCACCCACACCTTAGGCGTTATATGCTTCATCGTTCCGATATGTATTTCGCCTAGTTTCCTTTTTCTTAAGTTAGACTTTTTATGGACCAAATAAGACTCATAAACGGCTGTGTGCACCCTGGTTGTGCAGAGGCTGGATGTAATTGCTTTCTCAAAGTAATAGAGCATCCTTTATAAAAAAAAACTTAACTTAAGGCAGAGATCGAGATGCATGCATGATTCGGTCAAAGATTTTCGTGTATTTAGCAACCATAACTCTTATTGGCGTCGCGCTCTGTAAAGCGATCACTGGAGAAGTAAAGAATTGGCCAAATAATTGCAGTTCTTAGCTGGGCTCGTGGATTAGGCAGCTTTATTAAGGAATTCAGTAAACTAAGCAAGTGTGCGGTAGCAGCAGCTACGAGTTGGGGATTACTTAAACCGTGGGTTGCGGACTTGCGATGCGTGTTCGCTTAAACAAATGTTGGTTGCAAAAGCGACTAATCGATATGCGATCCTGGCCTGAGTTGTCTATATATCTGCCAACTTGGTGGATTTTGATTTGGTGCGCGTGACGGTGTGAGCTCATACAGCGTACGGCCATGGTCCATGGAGGATTGGAGGTCCCGTACGTACGTACGCACACTTGCATAATTGTTGTATTCGGTGATGCATATAATGATTTGCCTTTTCTTTCAAAGTGAACACCCATAGGGCATAGGATTGGGCTTTACTGATTAGCCATGATTCTACTAGCACCACTTACCAGTTTTATTTTCCTCAACGGGACAGAAAACTATACCTGCCGTAAGCTCCCGTGGGTTAATGGGCACATCGTCGGCCTTCCTAATCAGAGCTGGTATCACACATACATACACTCACCAATCACCTCTATAAAGTATAAACATACATACGCCCGTCTTACCTCTTTGAACATTTTCGAGAGACAAAGTCTAAGACCCTGATCTCGGGGCCTTGAGATTGGCGAAGTCACCACGTACGCCTGCCGACGGCAACATCGCCTTCCAGTAAAAAATATTTCGCTTTTTACCAAACATTTTGGAGAGACTAAATTTCAGAAGTTGATTAATTGCTGGACTCTTTTTAGGTTGTCATGTGCTTTTAGTGAGTCTTCTTTGCGACAGTGTGCTCTTAGGTCATCGGTTTTAGTTTGTTTCGAGGTTGCATTCTTTTGGTGTTGTTCTCTTGTAGGTGTGCTCTTGGTGTGGGCTTGGCCATGTTGTTGTAGGTTTTCATTTGATTTTCTTCCAAAAACTGAGCACTCTCTTCTTAATTAATAGATGAGGCAAAACTTTTGCCTCCGTTTTAAAAAAAAGTGTGAGACCGTCGGTAGCATAGCTTACCAGGAACACTTTGCGAGGGTCGGAGACTTGCTCAAGATGGGTATGAACCGGAGAATAGAATTGGTGATCAGTTGACCACGGATGTGTGGGCAGCAAATTGGATACAGAGGGATGTTCGCATGAGGCCCTTCGGTTGTTGCACGAGAGACCCACGCACTAGGGTTTCAGATTTTATCGTTTCTGCAACAAGGATGTGGAATATACAATACAGCAACATATATTGACTATGGATGTTGAAGCCATCAAGCAGAACCCTATTAGCCACATAGACCCCAACGTCATTGGGCATGGCATCACGAGACGACCGGTGGGTTTTCAGTTCGATCGGCTTATCAAATGATCATCGCTACAAAGAGCCCTAGAGAGAGCAATTTGAATCGGAGGATGCTACCTCGAATGCCGAAGGTGAAAAGACGTGGAAGAAGTTGTGGAAAGTGAAGGTGCCATCCAAGATTCTTATATTTGCATGGAGAGGCGAGGTTAGGGTTCACCGTCACATCGCTACCTCTCCCATTTGCATGGTATGCAATGCAAATCTCGACACTTGGTGACACTTGCTCCCGGTGGTAGAGCCAGTGGGTGTAAGGGTGGGGCGGGATTCATCTTAAAATTTTGCCCAGCCCATTATCAGCTTTTTATAGCATAAGCCCAGTATCCGTATTGTAAAGAGAAAAAAAGTGCTAAAAGGCCCAGCCCAACATAGGCCAGCCCCACCCTAGCAAATTGGGCTGGATCCGCTACTTCTCTCTCCTCGACTGCAGCACCAACGAGGAAGTATTGGAACCCCTAGCATGTGTTGAGGCTCTATGTTTAGCAAACGATCTTCACAAGCCATACATCCACATCTCATATGATTGTACTAATGTAATCAAGGAAATCCAGGCTAAGCTCTCATTTGGAGCCCATTGCATGGTGATGAAGGAAATAAGTATCAGCAAGAAGAGAAGAATTCCAGCAGGTGGTCTTTAGGCAGGAACGGCGAGAGGCTAATGGCTAGCTAGAGTGGCAACATCTTTAGAGTTGGGTAGATATGTGTGGTTTAATAATCCCCAGACAATATGGGAATTCTTGTAAACTCTCTGTTAGTTGAGTAATAAAGCTCGCCGTTCCACTCAAGAAAAGAAGCAACGAGTCTGGGCAAAAACTGTGCAGCCCGCTCAAACGAAGACAGGAAGAGAAACAGCACAAGCATCGATCTTCTGGCACGAACAACAGCTGTATTTCTTACAGCAGGACAGCAATTATGGCAGTTGTGTCAAAAAAAAGTCTCAAAGAAACAGACGTAGGAAGTCTGAATGACACATTTCAGTTTCAACATAAGACTGAAAACTTCGACAGGAAAAAAAAACAGATCTTCAGCAGCAAAAGAAATTTCAGGCCAATGAACTACACATCTGAGGCATAGCGGGTATATTGAATTAAAGATTGCTCTTAGATCAAACGAAAAACCAAGAAAAGTTGTTGTAGTGTACACATTGGCATAGTTCACTCGTCACGCAGATCTAGTTGACGGTAGGACTAATGTATATTTGATTTTTACCATATAACCGTATGACAATTGCCAAACAATATACTCCTGTGTACCAGCCTATCAACATATCATGTACCAGAATCACATATCCCTATGAGTTCGAACAATGTCACGTCCAATGTTAAGACGATTGAGTGAGGAATGGAGGTCAGCAGTCCAACAATCAAGATGATGCAGCTGTAAACGGTTCACTAGCTTCCAGAAGATTGTCAAGCAAACCGGTGAACACAACAGAATCGGTCTCATTGGGCTTGAATTTGAGAAGTGCAGAAGGTACTAGGTCTTCGTCTTGCAGGGTGCGTGCACGCTCTCCTACGTTTGGAGAATGAGGTAGGACACGTGACCTAGGAAAACCTGGGCAGATAAGATCAAATTCCAAACTTGGCTGCTTCAAGGCTGACGCGACGAACTACATCAGGGAAAGCAGCAGATTAACTCAGATGATATAACATCAGCGATTGATATGAATATGTAATGCTACAAGAATGCCACTATAAACACAAACAATGTTGAGTAGCACAAGTTACAGCATAAGATTAGGCATGGGAACAACTTCATGACATGTAAAAGCATTAACCACAAGTACTTTGACATTTATAGGATGTAAGCAAACCCAGTTGATACTGTCTAAGGTACTATAATGAGGTCATCCATTTAGCATTCGGTAACTTCATTATGGCCCATAACCCTTATCAGCCGTGAAGCTCCAGCATAACCTGATCCAGAGACCAGAGTTGTCCTCAAATCGAAATTCAGCACTATAGTACCAACAACCGAGAGGATGTGCATTAAGAATTGCGAAGAACTCAAGAGCGGATGCAATAAAAGAATGTCACTCTTACCATCTGTATGCCAACACGCATACATGGTACATGCACAAACACAAAAACTACCGTTGCCACATGGTCACTCACATCACATGACCATGGAGGCTAGATAATGCGTGCTACTACTAGTAGGTTTTATTCCCATGGTGTCCGCAAATTCTGCACAGCTTCATATCAGCAATCACAGCACACTGGGTCTGTTTGGATCACAGCCAATGAGAGGTCAGGTCAGCCCATGAGATTTGGTGGCTGTTTGGATCGGTGCCGAAAAGTTGGCTTGCCCGTGCGCGCCTTCACCCTGCCCATGTAATTCTCGCCAGCGCGCGGGTGAACTGAGGGCGCTCAAAACCTGCGCCAAAATATTGGCATCGTGACTTCCCGTCTCTTTCTTGGTGGGTCCCATGTACTTTGTCCTTTTCTTTGTCATGTGGTGTATGCACAGGGTAATTTTTTTAGCCATCAGGCGACATTTTTTTAGCCATCATGTTTTCCTTGTTTGCTGCATCAGTATTTTTCTAGGAAGCCACATCAGTATTTTCTTCTAGGAGTATATATTAGTATCATTTTGCTATATTCCGTGTGTTAAATAATATCAGTATGATAATATATTCATAGTTGGTCACTGGGAAACTTGGCTGCTGGGCGAGCAAGATGCTATCATACGGAGACCGTCTGGTGCTCATCAATTATGTTCCCACTAGTTTACCAATGTTTATGTTATCTTTCTTACAAATAATACCCAAAGGGGTAAGAAAGCATCTTGACTTTTACAGATCTTTTTTTTGGCAAAGTGAAGATAGCAACCGCAAATATCAGTTAACTAAATGGAATATCATTTGTAGACCAAAGGATCAGGGGGGGTCGGGCAGGTACTGAGGTGCTCAACATTAAGAACAGGTGTTTACTTAGCAAATGGCTATATAAATTACTGAACATCGGAAACATGTATTTTGGGAAGATACTTGGCTAGGACTATCACCATTGGCTCAACAATAACCTACATTATACAACATTGCTCAACGGAAACATGTGTTGCACATGTTCTGTCATCAGTCCCTATAAACATTGGTTTTACGATACAACTGAGAGATAATAAGTGGAAATCCTGGGTTCACTTGTGTAGGTGCCTCATGAGGTTATCTTTGAATAATGAACCGGATAGTTTTTCATGAAAACTTACAGCTTCAGGTGTTTTTACCGTCAAGTCTATGTATGCTGATTTAATGGATGGTCACACACGGTTTTTGAAAAAAAAAATCTGGAAGCTAAAAATCGCACTAAAGATAAAAGTATTCATGTGGTTCCTAAGTAAAAAGTTTTTACTCACGCGAGATAATTTAGCTAAATAATTGGAATGGGAGTAAGAAATGTTGTTTATGTGACAGACTCTGAGGAGACTCTTTTTATCCCATGCCCTTTTGCTAGATTAGTGTGGAGAGTTGTATATTATATTCCACCACCAACCAATATCACAAATATGTTTGGAAATTGGCTGAATGGTATCGACAAGAAAACTAAAGCTAAAACTCACATGGGTGTTTCAGCTCTATGTTGGTCGATATGGAATTGTAGAAACAACATTGTGTTCAACAGAAAGGACTCTACTAATTTTTTGCAGGTTATCCATATGGCTGCACACTGGATTCAGCTATGGCGCTTCCTTTCCCCGGAGTATCAGCGGGAATGCATGGTTTCTGGGTGCAACCGCTTCTGATGGTTGCACAGGATATTTTCTACCGGGCTACCTGGCAGCCTATTAGTAGACTACAAGATGTTTAGGCTTTGGTTTTTGTTTCGATGGTTGATATTTGTATCAACCCTCGCTGATCCATGATATGTAAACTTTGAATTATATACGTTCTATTTTACTAAATGGTTGTGTGCATCTATTGATGCAGAGGCCAGGGTATCCCCCATTTCAGGGAAAAAAAATCATAGTTGGTCACAAACCCAAACATAGATCTAGTTTGACAAAATTTTGGCTGATATAAAATGGGTACAATCCAAACAGGAACAACTTGCCCTAGCTTTGGTTATGCCAAAACTTTGGTGGGGCTTTTTGGGCTCAAACAAAACATACTCATACTATATGGGACAGCAGATGCACTTAGCTTTACCGGATCTTATCCTAGGTAGGATGAAACCAATCTCAGAATCTAGAGACTGGACGTGAATAGATTCTGTCACTGGGTTCACAGGATGACACCATTTAATTCATATCCCACTAGAGTATTCAAAAGTAAGCTGACTTGACAACCATAACACCATTACTGCTATATTTCCTTCAGTCCTTGTGCTATCCTACACTGTAATATCATGAGACAAACTAATTCATATCTGATAGCCTCTACTGAAGTGAAGCTGATTTGACAACCATAAAACTGTTAATCTGGTATTTCCTTGTGCGCTATCCTACACTGTAATAGCATGAGACAAAACTAATTCATAGCCACTAGCCTCTACCGAAGTGAAGCTGATTTGATAACCATAGCACTGTTAATCTGGTATTTCCTTGTACACTATCCTTTGAGGTTAGGAATGTCACTGGGGTCGGCCCACTAGGCCACTTCACTTACTTAAATTTTACTTTAGAATGGGTCAGCCTAGCCCTGCCCAGTTGCATCCCAGCTTGGTGTTAAGAGATATACTGTGATCCAAAATGACATCAAATCAGCGAAATCACTGAAGATATTTTACCTAGTGGCTTCTCACCCTGTTGTTAATTAAATGATGCTATAAAGTATAAACTTCTTATTGTTACCAAGGTATAGCTTTGACCACTAATATGTCAACTTCTACTATACCCAGAGAAACAGCAGATCAGAAATCAAAGGTGACTGGTGGCTCAGCCTCATATATTCAGAGGTTAATAACACTTGGACTGATTGTGCCAATTCACAAATTAAATACCACAAAAAGAATCAACTCATTATGGTTTTGAGAGGTACAGATATCATATTCGAGATGATAAACTTGTAAGGAGGAACAAGTTGGGGGGCAGGGGGGCAAAAATACCTCATATAGTGAACCGGTAGCCTCAGCTGGAAGGAATACACCCTGGAGAATTACTCCATCAGGAAACTGAATTCGGATGACTGCTTGTTTGTACTTCTGTCGAGCAGCCAGTGCCTGCTTCTCCTTATAAGACTTTGGAATTAGCAACCGAGATTGTTCTAGCCTTTCCCTCCTCATCCTTGCTTCTTTTGATACCTCCTCACTGCTAAGTTTGTAGAAAGAATCTGGTGCATCAGTTTCTGCAACAGAACTTCCAGGGACATTGAAGAATACCCGAATCTGTGAATTTATCATGCAAGTTCAATAAGTAACACTTCGAACGGGTCTTAAATGAGAGCAGCAGCAAACTACAATATGGAGAACCAATTGTAGAACAGAATATTTTAAAAAAGCATCAGTACAGCCTTATATGCATAAGTTTCAGTTTGACGAGAAACAACCTCACAGTAACTGCTAAACTCAACATGATGAGGAAAGACAGCTAAATAAAATGATGACATGGCATTATATCGATGAATAGGCCCAGATATCAAAGTCAAAGGTCAGAGTGACAGTAACAGTTTAAGGATCTGACACTTGTGCTAGCTTTTTCATATGCATGATGAATGATATGTCCATGATACTGATCTATGCAACTTATTCCAAGATATTTTGGAAGCACAGGCTGGGAGCCTGCCACATATGATTTAGCTTCTTCAAACGGAAGTTGCAACAACATTGATACCTGAACATACGTCCATCCTCACAAGTTACATCATATAAAAACAAGATCCAGATATCTGCATCTAATATTCAATTAGGGATCAAGCAACAATGATGAATTAGAACTAGCTGCTGCATAAATTTTTGGATAATTCACGTTTTTTCAAGGGACAACTATACAAAAATGTAATTTCTATGTAGTTCGTCTCTTAATAAGATATCATTCCACATACTTTATGAAAACAATGAACATTATGAATATATCATTCCACATACTTTCTGAAAACAATGAACATTGACAGACTGTACGGGTTTATAACAAAAGAAGCAATTTCATTTCACTTATGAACTCAAAATCATAGATACAGAGAATGGGACAGTACTCAAGCATGAATGTTTTTATAATGTTGGTATACAGGGGTAAACCAAAAAGGATGGGTCACACTTTAAGTACTTGCTTACATTTCTCTGATCTCCAACATATAATGTTAATACACAACTGCGCAGGTCTTCCGGGATTCAACAATATCTCACAGAAATGGTACCACATTGCTAAATACTAGACATACCTATATCTAAATATATGGCTGGAGAAATCTAGTGATGACTTCAATTTATATCTATGCTAGCTTGCCATTTTACTGATCCATTGGTATAAAAGAAATCTACTCCTCAAGTATTACTTACTAGTATCTTGAAACAAACTACATAGAAAGAGTATAATCCACAAGGCCGCAATATTGTAATCTGTACAAATCAAATAACCATTGCAGTTCAATCCATTGACGGAAAACTGAAGTTGAGATACAACAAACATAATAAATAGAGTATTGAATTAGACTCATGCTCACCTGCCGATCAACAATCTTCTGCACCTCCTTCTGCTCATCAACTCCACTGCGGGCGCTCTCCTTGGACGCTGCCTCCACGGGAGTCTGCACGGGCGCGGAAGGATGGGACCTCTCAAGCAGGAGCACGGCCCGCCTGATCCCGCCGAGCCTGGCGTCGCTGGGCGCCTCGTCCATGACCGCGAAGAGCTCCCCGCCCTGGTCCCCGACCGCGAACCCCGCCGCCTCGAGGAGGTCGAGCCCGCCCGCCCGGTCGGCCACGGCGTCCTTGATCCTGGGGTTGGCGAGCCGGACCCGCCTGAACTTGTCGTTCCCGGGCTCCCTGAGCAGGTTCCCGAGCAGCCTCTTCGCGACCTCGACGGCGGCCGCGGGCGGGGGCGGGTCGGCCGCGAGGTACGCGGCCGCGCGCGCGCGCGCGCCCCCCGCCGCCGCCAGGCAGCCGTCGAGGTGCTCGGACACCGCGTGCTCGGAGGCGAAGGCGTCGCCGCAGTTCGGGCAGGAGACGGTGGCGCCGTTGCTGTTTGCATCTGGGCGGCGGGCGGAGGAGGAGAAATCGGAGGGCCCGGCTGGGCGCGGCGGCTGCTGGTTGGGGGGCGGTCTGGGGTTAGGGTTAGGGTTGGAGGGGCGGGAGGAGGAGGAGGAGGAGGAGGAGGCGGGGGCGGAGCCGAGGACGTGGGAGGGGCCCTTGAAGGACGGGGCGGAGGAGGAGGTGACCTTCTTCATGAGATCCTTCATCTTGTCCTTCATCATGGCGGCGGCCGGCGGCCGGCGGCGGAGGAGGAGAGGGGGATTGGGGCGTGGACGGGGAGTAGACTTGGTTGTCTCCGCGGTGTTCGTGGGGACGAAGCAAGCGAGGAGGAAGGCAGGTAGAGAAGAAAATAAATGAAGGAAATGGTGCTTCGCTGCCAAGGCATCTTTCGCCGGATGGGCTTGGCAAAAGCGAATGGTTGAGCTTGAACAGGAAGGCTCTGTTGGAGATGATCCAGACCGCATGGGCCAAGACTGAGTAATAACGGGCCGGACTTTATCAAGTTGAGTCTGAATGGTTTTTTTTTTCATAAAAGTGTTTTATTGTTAAAAAAACTCAATAGTTAGCATGAAACTTGTACAATCCAATAGAGCTCACAACCGGCCTCTACATAGAGAGGATGTACACAACATCTCTTTCAAGCTGGATAGTGTGAACCTGTTACCCTCCAAAACCCCCCGACGGGCTTTGGTTAAGCAACACGAAGAGCCGGGAAGCTCCCAGGGCCGCTTAGTGGATCCCTGGTACCTCGCGTCGTCCCGCAAATCTTCCGCGCGTCCCGACGGTTGCCTGGGCGTGCCACCTGACCTAGACCTGGTCAGGAAGGTGTTAGTGCTTCGATTGTTCCTGCATGGTAGACACGTGCACATTAAATACGAGCCTTATCGCTCTCAGGTTTCTGTGGATCGGCTCAAAGAGCCGATCGCCCCATGGTCCTTGATGGATTAGCAATGGCATGGGGATCCTGCTTGATCGGACAAAGCTAAAGCGATCCACGGTTTAGGGTTTTCACCGCATAATCGGAACGTCCTACGTGCGATCGGGCCTAGCAGCTACGAGAGACGATGCAAACTACCCCTACGAGAGGCCTAAAAACCAACATAACGTTGATCCCCGGAACATCCCTCGGGGACGGTAAACAAGATCTAACGCACCACCGGATCCTCCGACCCCAAAGATAAGGCCTAACTATGATATTAAACTAACCCTTGCAGATGCAAGGAGCAACTATAACGGATCGGATCTACTAAGCATGATCAAGCAAGATGCTGCCCTTACGTCTAGATAGACGTAAGGGCAGCTAGATATGCAAGAGTTGCACTACGGTAGCATATCACGTGAAGAATAATGCTAACCCTAACATATCTATGATAACTACGTTGCTCGCCATCAACAAGGCTTCAGTACGAGCAACGCATGAACAATATGAAGCTTATGCTGCCTAGATCGCAAGATGCGATCTAGGCAGCATGATGCTTACCGGTAGAAACCCTCGTATGAAAGGGGTGGCGATGCGCCGTATTTGGTTTGTGTTGGTTGAACGATGATTGTCCTCCTTTTCCGATAACCCTAGATACATATTTATAGTCCAAGGGACTTTCTAATTGAGGCGTGCACCTAACCGTGCACGGGCCGGACTCTATCTCTTTAATCTAAATTACAATGCAATCTACTAATTTACGATACACGGGCAACTTAGCTCAGCGCAAGGCCGCTTCAAAGATGCTTCATGTGTACGTCCTTCAAGTCCATCTTCACTTACGCCCATCTCCTGATTTGGCCAAAATCGGGTGGTAACACATGCCCCCCTGGTTTTGATAATGATAATATCAAAACCATCTGTCTTTTCCTCGAGGGGTCATGTCGCGGCAGAGCAGAACCGTCGCAGTATTCTTCATCATGACTCTTGCCTTCCCAACTTCCCTGCACGATTGGACGGCTTTGGCCTCACATCTTCGAGAACCGTCACAGCATTAAATCTTCACTGCATCCCCTTTATTTATCTATGCCAAACGGTTCGTCCCTTCATCCCCATGCTCTGTTCTGCCCTTCAACACCAAAAAACCCTCTTCCATTGCAGCAATGTCGTCATCTTCCTCTACCTCCTCAGACCTCTCCGTCCGAGCTCCACCGAAGAATGAGGGCGACCCTCGTCTCGGGGCGACCTCCTCCAACAAGAAGGAAGAACCAGTGAAGAAGGAAGAGGCTCCCTCCTCCGCCAGGCACCCGCCGACGAAGCGCTCCCGCATGTGGGCGGACAGCGAGGACGATGATGATGACGAGGAAGGAGAGGAAGAGGAGAGGAGGATTCTTCTTCTTCCGCCGGATATCCGCCGACGAAGCGCTTCAGCTGGGCGGACAGGAGGATGATGATGACGAGGAAGAAGAGGCCTCAGCTGAGGACCTGGGCAGCGACGAAGAAGCCTCCGGAAGCGTGCGATGGTGGCTCCGGTGCGACGATGAGGCCAGCGACGATTAGCTCTGTAGGATTAGCCATTCCCGAGCGTCGGCTCCTCTCTGTTCTTCCTTTCTTGAGCAATCGGCTCTTCTTTGTAAAGATCATTTCTTATTAATGAAGAAAATTTCTCTACATCCAATGAAGTTACTGCTCAAAAGCCGATGGCACAGCGTCGGCCTGCATTCCAAACGCGATTCCAGGCGAGATGTGCCTGATTTTAACCCTTTTATTATTATTTTTTACCGGCCGATTTCATATAATCGGCCCCCATTTACCCATTTTTTACTGGCCGATTTGTGCATCGGCCTCCATATCCTTACTGTCCATCATCCCACATACTTGGGAAATACTTCTTTAGATGTTGGCCATTGACGGCTACCGGGAATTTCACGCCATCTAACATCTCGAGCATGTACGCATTCCCCTTCAAGACTTGGACAACTTTATACGGGCCATGCCAATTCGGAGACCATTTCCCATACTCTTTATCCCTTGTCCCCAATGGCAGTACAGCTTCCCACACCAAATCACCAACTTGGAATTCTTTTGGCTTCACCTTCTTATTATACGCCCGAGCTACCTTGGCTTTGTTCTCCTTGATCTTCTCGAGTGACCATAGCCTGAGCTCCGTCGCATCCTCAATGTGTCGCTTATCGGGCTGCGTATTCTTCCAGTTAGATCATTCTGAAACGTGACCCGCCTTGATTCCTGCCTTGACTTCCCAGGGTAACACAGCTTCCTGTCCGTAGACCAGCTGGTATGGGGTGGTTTTGATTGCCCCATGACACGACATACGGTAGGCCCACAACGCCTCCGACAACACCTCATGCCATCGTCTGGGGTGCTCGTCAATTTTCCTCTTGATCAGCTTGATCAAGCTCTTGTTGGATGCTTCGGCCTGCCCATTTGCTTGAGCATAGTATGGAGACGACCGGATCAACTTGATTCCCATGTCGTCGCAGAACTTTTTCATCTCTTTCGAAACGAAAACCGAACCTCCATCGGTCGTAATAGTTTGGGGAATCCCGAACCTATGAATGACATGTTCCAATACGAACTTGATAACGTCTTCCGACGCCACTTTCTTCATAGGGACCGCTTCCACCCATTTCGTGAAGTAATCTGTGATGGCCAGAACCCATCTATGGCCCTTGCTCGATGAAGGATGAATTTCTCCGATCATATCCATACCCCACCCTCGGAATGGCCAAGGCTTGATGATGGGATTCATTGCTGATGCAGGCACCATCTGAATGCTTCCAAACTTCTGACATGCTTGGCAACCCTTGTAATACTGGAAGCAATCTTCAAGCATGGTGGCCAATAAAATCCGGAGCGCCTAATCAGCCATTTCATCTTATGGGCCGACTGGTGGGTTCCACAAGCACCCTCGTGCACCTCGTGCAAGAGCCGATTGGACTCGGCTGACCCTAGACACTTGAGGAGTAATCCTTCCAGCGTTCTATAAAACATGTCATCGCCAATCAGTACATACTTCATGGCTCTGTATCTTGTACGCTTAGGTGCCCCCCGAGCCGGATCTTTCAAATAATTGAAGATATCGGCTCTCCAATCGTCTGGTTCCAGGTATTGCACCTGAAAATCGGCTTCTCCTGCCGTGTCCTTGTACCCTGACGCTGTTTGTGCGAGGTCGTTGGCTTCAGTATTTTGCAACCTTGGGATCCAATTTAAGCTTATATACCTGAACTGTGCCATTAGCTCACGGCATTGTATCCAAAATGGGAAGAGTGACTCGCTTTCGCACTTGTATTCTTCTGTGAGCTGAGAGATCACCAATTTGGAATCTCCAAAGATCTCGACTGCTTCAGCAGCTTCCAGGAGCAACTTCATTCCCTTGCAGATTGCTTCATACTCGGCCGCATTGTTGGTGCAGGGATCAGCTAACTTGATAGAGAAGGAGTATGTTGCCCCCCGAGGCGACACGAGTAGCACGCCAATGCCGCAACCATCTTCACAAACCGATCCGTCGAAGAACATAGCCCACGCGCGCACCGATAGTGCCGCTACGTCCGTATTTATTCGTTCGGCAGATCTGCTAGCGCTTGCCCTTTGACTGCCTTTGCCGGTTGATACCGGATCTCGAACTCTGATAGTGCAAACATCCATTTGCCGAGTCGGCCTTTTAATACAGGAGCCGACAACATGTGTTTGATGACGTCCGATTTGCATATAACGATGATATCGGCTGACACCAGGATGTGTCGGATCTTGGTGCAGGTGAAGAACAGGCAGAGGCACAACTTCTCAATCTCAGGATACCTCGTTTCTGCATCCAACATCCTTCTACTGAGGTAAAAAACCACTTTTTCCAGGCCCTCATAAACCTGCACCACCACTGACGCGATGGAGGTGTCAGCCACCGACAAGTAAATGTAGAAGGGCCTGTCCTGCCGCGGCGGAACTAACACTGGTGGCTTGGTCAAATATTCCTTGATATCGTCGAAAGCCTGCTGTTGCTCCCCCAGCGGAACTCTTCATCGGGCTTGATTTTGACCAAGCCCATGAACGGCTCAATTCGCCCAGACAGGTTGGAGATGAACCTTCTGACGAAATTAATTTTGCCGATGAGACACTGGAGCTCCTTCTTTGTGGTGGGCGGCTTCATCGTTCGAACCGCCTCCTGACTTTTTAGGCCGATCTCAATCCCACGTTCGTGGACCAAGAATCCTAGGAACTGACCGGCCGTTACACCGAAGGCGCACTTCTTCGGATTCATTCTCAGTCCGAACTTCCGAGTTCGGTCCAGGACTCGTCGCAAATCCTCTAAGTGTCCGTCCGTCGCAACAGACTTTACCACCACGTCGTCGATGTAAATCTCCACCAATTGGCCGATTAAGTCATGGAAGATGTAGTTCATGGCCCTTTGATATGTCGCGCCGGCGTTCTTCAATCCAAACGTCATGACCACATATTCAAACAAGCCCACTGAGCCTGGCACTCTGAACGCGGTCTTGTGTATATCTTCCGGAGCCATGAAAATTTGGTTGTAGCCAGCATTGTCATCCATGAAACTCAATATTTTATGGCCGGCCGCTGCATTGATCAGGGTTTCTGCCACCGGCATCGGATACTCGTCCTTCGGAGTGGCGCTGTTAAGGTTCCGGAAATCTATGGCTACGCGCCATCGGCCGTCCTTTTTCTGCACAGGCACCACATTGGAAATCCATTCAGCGTACCTGCATGGCCTGATGAATCCGGCGTCCAGCATCTTCTTGATTTCTTTCTTGACTTCCTCCAAAACTTCGGCCTTCATCTGTCGTGCTCGCTGCTGGTACGGCCGAAATCCTTTCTTCAGAGGAAGCCGGTGCTCAATGATGCTCCTGTCTAACCCAGGCATCTCTGTATAATCCCAGGCAAAACAATCTGGGTACTCTTTTAACAGGGCTATCATCAGGCCCCTCAGATGTGGGTCTAGTTTCTTGCTGATAAATGTTGGCCGGGGCTTGTCCCCAGGTCCAATATCAACCTCTTCTAGTTCGTCCGCTGATGTAAACCCATAACCCAGCTTTCCATCGTTGGCCAGATCAATGTTGCATACCGGCAAAGCGTATGTTGAGGACAATGCTGGCCGATCGCTGAAATCGGCCTCCTTTTCCATTGTGATGCTTAATGAGGGTCCACAACTTCTCGGCCTCTTATTGTGGTGACGTGGCTCGACGGAAGCATGCTCACCACGTCTTGAGTCATGAATCTCTGACGAGATCCTGAACACTGAGTTTGTACCAGCCGACGTCTCACATCGGCATCAGCCGATGCTCGGCATCTTCGTTTGGGGCGCCATACTTTCTTTGGCGGGCGCGCCTTGTCTCCGCTTGTTTGGATTTTCGCGGCCAGATCGGGCCGCGCTCTTCTCAACGTGTACAGTGCATCGTGCCTCGGCTTCTTCCAGTTTCGCAGCCGTGCACCCGACGCTTCCGAGAATGGCTGAGTCCATCGGGCACCACCTTGGTCGGTGATACCTATCTTCTTCATCCGACTCCTCGAAGTCTTCTTCTTGAGATGACTCAGCTCGTTTATTCCGAGGTGGGAGAGGTCCTAGACGCTCGAACACCGAAACTTCGTTTGTCCTTCTCCTTTGCGTGTGCATTCTCGGGCGTTCTCGATTGTTGGCAATCGGCTCATTCCCGAGTCCCAGCAATGTTTGAAGAAGGGGCAGTCCCTGCCTGTCCACGTTTTCTTGCTCCCTTGACCTCGCCGGCGCGACGTTCGTACCGTCGTTGTTGCCGCGACGATACCTCCTGTTCTCCGCATCAGACCGACGATGTTTCTCATCGTCTTCGTCGTAGCGACGTCGGTCGTACTGCTGCTCATATTTGTTGAGGAGATGCATGGATAATGGGCGTGGATACCGTATGTTTCTCACCTCCTCCTCGGTCAGGTATCGTCTATCGTCGTCTTGGGGCCGGTCGCGTGGAACGGCCTCCTCTTTATCCTTGCCACGAGAGTGGCTGCTCTCTTTGTCCGCGCCATGGCGAATCACGAACCCTGCCATATTGACATCGAAAGAGAACCCTGGTTCTCTTATGGAGTGGCTGAGATCTACCGTATTGACGCCATGCGACAGACACGTGTTTCCTCCGAGCTTGATGTTGCGAGAACGGGTTGTCTCAGAGGAGCCGATGAGTTCGGCTTCACGATGGCCTTCAGCTCATCGTATTTCTTCTTGTGCTCCGCAGGGAGATCCTTGTATGTGATCTACTCCTCTGCCATCTCGGATGTCGGTGTTGACGTGGATGTTGCAGAAGAGGTCCCACGGGCGTGCTGAATGTGTTACCCTCCAAAACCCCCCGACGGGCTTTGGTTAAGCAACACGAAGAGCCGGGAAGCTCCCAGGGCCGCTTAGTGGATCCCCGGCACCTCGCGTCGTCCCGCAAATCTTCGCGGCCCGGCGGTTGCCTGGCGTGCCACCCGACCTAGACCTGGTCGAAGGTGTTAGTGCTTCGATTTTTCCCGCATGGTAGACACGTGCACATTAAATACGAGCCTTATCGGCTCTCAGGTTTCGTGGATCGGCTCAAAGAGCCGATCGCCCCATGGTCCTTGATGGATTAGCAATGGCATGGGGATCCTGCTTGATCAGACAAAGCTAAAGCGATCCACGACAGTTTAGGGTTTTCACCGCATAATCGGAACGTCCTACGTGCGATCGGGCCTAGCAGCTACGAGAGACGATGCAAACTATCCCTACGAGAGGCCTAAAACCAACATAACGTTGATCCCCGGAACATCCCTCGCAGGACGGTAAAGCATCTAACGCACCACCGGATCCTCCGACCCCAGCATAAGGCCTAACTATGCAGATATTAAACTAACCCTGCAGATGCAAGGAGCAACTATACGGATCGGATCTACTAAGCATGATCAAGCAAGATGCTGCCCTTACGTCTAGATAGACGTAAGGGCAGCTAGATATGCAAGAGTTGCACTACGGTAGCATATCACGTGAAGAATAATGCTAACCCTAACATATCTATGATAACTACGTTGCTCGCCATCAACAAGGCTTCAGTACGAGCAACGCATGAACAATATGAAGCTATCTTTCGCAAGATGCGATCTATATTGTCACCAAGAAACTCAAAAAGGGGGAGATTGAAAGATCATATCTCATTTTATATGTGTTTTGGTGTTGATGACAATGATAATATATGAACATTTCGGTTTATAAGATTTGTAGGTTATTACATTCTCTAGATGTTTAAAGAGTGAAGAGTATACAAGATATTGGAAGAGAAAAGAAAGAGAAGAAGAAAGAAAGAAAAGAGAAGGAGAAGAGAAAGAAGAAAGAAAGAAATGAGAAGGAGAAGAGAAAGAAGAAAGAAAGAAATAAGAGAAGAAGAGAAAAGCAAAGAAAAGAGAAGAGGGAGAGGGTGCCTGGGCGGTACCGCCGGCCTGGCCACGGCCGGAGGCTCCGGCCATGGTACCGCCCATGGTACCGGGGAGGAGGCATGCGCCTCAGTAACTTCCCGGGGGGTTTGGAGCCCCGGCGGTACCCGCCGGTACCGGCCCCCCCCTCCCGGACCGAGCCCTCTGGCCACGTGGCCTCCTCCCGTTGGTCGCGCGGCGTCGCCTAGGAGCGGTAGTACCGGCCCGACCTGGCCGGTACTACCGGCCACCCTTCTCCAACGGCTCCAACGGCTGCTTCGGCAGCTACTATTTAAAGGCTTCTTCTCCAACTGCTAGGGTTGCTCATTCCCCTCCTAAAAAGTCATACACCATTGTTGAGCCACCAAGAACATCAATTCCATCGGATCTCCTTCCTCAACCACCCAAATCCCTTGAGCTTTGGAGAATCGACGGAGAAGACCCCGATCTACATCCTCACCGAAGCGTTTTTCATTTCCCCCTCTTATGCTTGAGGGCCCCCTTGCTAGTGTTCCTCTTTGGATCCCTAGTTGTTGTTGTTGATGTATGCTTGTTGATTTGTTGTGTTGTTACAGATTTGGGAGCCTCCAATTTGGTTGTGGATGTGTGCCCCAAGAACTTTGTAAAGGCCCGGTTTCCGCCTCGAGGAAATCCCTTAGTGGAAGTGGGCTAGGCCTTCGTGGCGTTGCTCACAGGAGATCTGAGTGAAGCCTTCGTGGCTGTTGGTTTGGCTTGCGTAGCAACCACACTCCTCCAAACGTAGAGTACCTTCTTGCAAAGGAAGGGAACTACGGGAATCATCTCCGTGTCAACGCGTGCTACACTCTCGGTTACCTCTATCCCACTCTATCTCCTATATATTGCGTAGCTATATCTTGCTTAGTTGATAACCTTGTCATATATGAGAACTTTGCAAAGTCTTCACAAAGGGAACCATATTGTGGGACTAATGGAAAATGTTTCTTTTGCCAAAGATCGTGTTTGTAGGGCTTGTGTTGAAGGCAAAATGCATGACTCTCCGCATCCAAGCAAAACTATCATCTCTTCCAAGAGGATCTTGGAGCTCCTTCATGTGGATCTCTTTGGTCCCGTTACTCATGCAAGTCTTGGTGCGAAGAAACATTGCTTGGTGATTGTTGATGATTACTCAAGATACACTTGGGTCTACTTTCTCAAGACGAAAGATGAGACTCAACAAATATTCATTGACTTTGCCACCGAGGTGCAACGCCAACACAACCTCCTCATTATGGCAATAAGAAGTGACAACGGCTCCGAGTTCAAGAACTACACACTCAATGATTTTCTTAGTGATGAGGGGATTCGTCATCAATATTCCGCTGCTTACACCCCTCAACAAAATGGTGTTGCGGAGAGGAAGAACCGGACTCTTATGGATATGGCAAGGTCTATGATGGCGGAGTATAAATCCCGCTATAACTTTTGGGCCGAAGCCATCTCCACCGCTTGTCACTCCTCTAACCGGCTCTACCTCCGCAAGGGATTGAACAAGACTCCATATGAAATACTCACCGGCAACAAGCCTAATATCTCATACTTCAAGGTGTTCGGTTGTAAGTGTTTCTACAAAATCAAAGGAGTTCGTTTGTCTAAATTTGCTCCTAAAGCTTTGGAGGGTATATTTGTTGGTTACGGTGCCGAATCTCACACTTATAGAATCTTTGATATAGCCTCCGGGATTATCATCGAATCTTGTAGTGTGAAGTTCGAAGAAAATGATGGCTCCCAAGTGGGGCAAGTTGATGTATGTGCAGGTGATGAAATACCTCAAGATGCCATAGTAAGAATGGGTGTGGGATTTTTCCGCCCCATTGAGGGACACGGTGTGGCGTCTCGGGAAGAACTATGCTCTACCACGGTGGAGCCCTCATCCTCTCAACATCAACAAACCCCTTCTATTGAAGCTAATGATGCACCAACCCAAGAACAAGAAGAAAACCCTCCCTCTCATGTACAAGATCAAGGACAAGATCAACCAAGGATTCATGATGGCTCCGATGAGTATCCATTTGATATTGGAGCTTCACCAAATATTGTCCAAGATCAAGCACATGAGGTTGAGCATTCTCAAGAAATTGAGGAAGCTCCAATTGAAGGTCAAGACGGGGACCCAAATGATCAAGTTGATCAAGTGACACCTCCAAGGCCTAGAAAAACCAAGGAGGAGATCGAGGCCCGTCGTCTAGCAAGAAGAGATAGGATCCTTGAAATTCGTGGACACACTCATGACAAGGTCCTTGGTGATGTTCGAGCAAAGGTCTCCACAAGAAGGCAATTGGCTAACTTTAGCAATCATCATGCTTATATCTCCGTTGTGGAACCCAAGAAAGTATTTGAAGCCCTTGAAGATTCGGATTGGGTGGATGCCATGCATGAGGAACTCAACAACTTCAAGCGCAACAAAGTGTGGACCTTAGTAGAGAAGCCAAAGGAGTGCCGCAATGTTATAGGCACTAAGTGGATATTCAAGAACAAGCAAGATGAGTTTGGAAATATTGTGAGGAACAAGGCAAGATTGGTGGCTCAAGGTTTCTCTCAAGTTGAAGGAATTGACTTTGGAGAGACCTATGCTCCCGTGGCTCGTCTTGAGTCCATCCGTATCCTTCTTGCTTATGCATCGCATCATAACTTTAAGTTACAACAAATGGATGTTAAAAGTGCATTTCTTAATGGTCCTTTGCATGAAGAGGTTTATGTTAAGCAACCCCCGGGGTTTGAGGATCTCAACTTTCCTAACCATGTCTACAAGCTTGATAAAGCACTTTATGGTCTCAAACAAGCTCCTAGAGCTTGGTACGAGCACCTTAAAGAATTGTTGGTAGACCGTGGGTTTGATGTTGGGCTAATCGATCCCACTCTTTTTACTAAGAGGGTTAATGGGGAGCTTTTCGTTTGCCAATTATATGTTGATGATATCATCTTTGGCTCTACTAACAAAGCTTTCAATGATGAATTTTCAAAGCTTATGACCGATAGGTTTGAGATGTCTATGATGGGAGAGATGAAGTTCTTCCTTGGTTTTGAGATCAAGCAATTGAGAGAGGGAACCTTCATCAATCAAGCAAAATATCTCCAAGACATGCTCAAGAGGTTCAAGATGACCGAGTTGAAGGGTGTGGCCACTCCTATGGTCACCAAATGTCATCTTGCACTAGATCCCAATGGTAAAGAGGTGGATCAAAAGGTATACCGCTCCATGATTGGATCCTTGCTTTACCTTTGTGCATCTAGACCGGACATAGTGTTGAGTGTTGGTGTGTGTGCAAGGTATCAAGCTTCTCCTAAGGAGAGCCACATGATGGCTCTCAAAAGAATCTTTCGATATTTGGTTGATACCCCAAGATATGGTATTTGGTACCCCAAGGGCTCAAGTTTTATTCTCAATGGTTATACCGATGCGGATTGGGCGGGTGACAAGGATGATAGGAAATCAACTTCCGGGGCTTGCCAATTCCTTGGTAGGTCCTTGGTGTGTTGGTCCTCTAAGAAGCAAAATTGTATATCTCTCTCCACCGCCGAAGCCGAATATGTTGCCGCCGAGAAGTCCCAGGAGAAGCGCCAAATTTAGGGAGGCTTTCGAACTAGTCTAGGTTAGACCATTTCGAAAGCCTTCCTAAATTTTAGGGACGGCTTCCCCAGGAAGCTGGGGGGAGGGCAGCTTTTCGAGAAGCCGCCAAAAGAACTGAGCCTATGTTGCCGCCGCAAGTGGATGCACTCAATTGTTATGGATGAGGCAAACTTTAAAGGAATACGGTGTCATTTGTGACAAAGTGCCTCTATTATGTGACAATGAAAGTGCCATCAAGATTGCCTATAATCCGGTGCAACATTCAAGAACGAAGCATATTGAGATCCGGAATCATTTCATTAGGGATCATGTTGCCCGTGGTGATATTGAGCTTATCTATGTTCCTACCAAAGATCAACTTGCCGATATATTCACGAAGCCTCTTGATGAAGCAAGGTTCTCTTATTTGAGGAATGAGCTAAATATCATTGATTCAAGGAGTATAGCTTGACCATCTTGCAAACACACCTTTGTCTCAAAACTTTATTTGGTTTAGATGTGGGCATGGAAATAGGGGGAGTGCGGTTTAAACTATTGAGCTATCCCTCCCCCCATAATGCCAACATTAAAAGAAATCATTCTCTTTATATCATATAATGATATGTGAGCTTCAATGATGAGTAGTGGTTTTGGGCCCAAGATACATCTTCGCGGTGCCATGCCATAACACTCATATATGGTGGCCTAGGCCACCACACTCTTCTTTATGAAGAGTTGGAGTAATTTGGATCTTTATTGGACTTAATTTGCCTATCTTTTGTTTTTAGGGGAATTGGCTCAATGTTTGGCTTCTATTGATTTGCTCCTTGCAAACTTGAGTTCATATTACCTTACCCCTCTTTGTGTCCATCCTAAGCCATTCTCTCACCTCTAAAACATTCTATATCTTGCACAAGCTCGTCTCAAAAATGCATATCAAAATTTGTTTGTTTTAAAAGAGGTTGTCTTTTTATTAAAAAAAAAGGGGGATTTTGTTTAAAACAGCCTAAAAAAAAAAAAAAAACCGGGCGGAGGCTGGCCGACCCGGGCCTGACCAGGCCGGTAGTACCGCCTGGGGCCTGGCCGGTACTACCGCCGGCCTCGGGCCGGAGCCTCCAAGTGTGGGCGGGTCGAGCCCCGCTCCCCACCCTCCCCACTCGCCCCCATCCTTCTCCCTGCTCCAAACACACCCGCCGCCCGGCCGCCCCTGCCGCCTCCCCGTGCTCCCCCGGCCAATCTCCGGCCATCTCCGGCCGGATCGGCTCCGTGGGAGCCTTCCCCCACCCCTCCTCCTCCATGGCTCCCGGTATTAGCCTCTCCCCCCATGTATTTTGCTCATATTTTTGGCTCACATGTGTGTTGGTTATTGGTACTACATGCATAGATTTTTGGCTAAATCTTGCTCTAAGAGGTTGTATCTATTGCTGATCTATATCCTCTAGTGTGTAGCACCGTTAACCTCTACTTTGTAGCATTTTTTTTACCCATTGTGTGTGGCCTTAATTTTTTCATCATGCATGTGTATTTTGGGTCAAAATTTTGTTAAGTTGAGATGAGCTTGTGCCCTTATCCCATATTTCCCTCGGCTCTGTTCGTCTATTTCACAGGTGCTAGTCGGAAGAGGAGAGGGGATCCGCCCCTTGAGGATGATTTTGTTGAACAAGATGAAGTGTTACCCCGTGCCACTACTGCTCGTGGTGCTTCTCTGGCAAATAAAAAGAAAGGGAAACCGGATATTAAGTCTTATGGTGGCGTCCGCCTTCATGCATACATGGCTATTCGCACCGCTAATCCCTATTTGGGGCCTCGGTCTTCTCGCACTCGCAACCGCCACTTCTACACCGAGGTTCAAGAACGCATATTCAATGAAGTCTATCCTCCCGACAAGGTGAAGGTAGTTGATCAACGGTATATCAACATTGACCATTTGAAGAAGGATGCCTACTTTCATGAAGCTCTTGATATTTGCGAGGAGTTTGGTTTGCTTCCCATTATGAATTTCCAATGCAACTATGATCCTTACCTTGTGACTCAGTTCTTTGCCACAGTCTATTTTCATGAGGATGACGCTCGCTCCATCACTTGGATGACTCGTGATGTGGTACTCACTACCACTTGGAGCACCTTTGGACAGATTCTTGGCTATCCTCTTCCGGAAGATTGTGAACATGACACTGATAGTGGTTGGAGGTTTCATGAGCAGTCTAATGCAAGCACCAAAGATGTTCTTGAGCCGCTCTATATGCCCGGTCGATGCAAGCTTGGATTCACTTCCGGTCTCCAACCCGTCTATGATATTATGCTTCGCATCTACCGTGAGACTGTTGCCGTCAAAGTGGGTAATGTTGATGAGATCCACTCTTTTGTCATTGACTTGATGCTTCAAACTCATCTCCGAAAGGGCAAGGGTGTGAAGATGGATGTCATGGATTGCCTGTGGAACCAGATTTTCTTGCGTATGGTTGAGAAGAGGTCTCCTGCCTTTGGTCCTTTCATCATGAAGCTTATTTCTGAGGTGTGGCGTCAGAAGTTTGAGGGTGCCATTCTGGAACCATTTTCTACTCTCACTGTTCATAAACGCAAGAATCTTCTTATCAAAGATCATGAGCTCCCACCTTCTACCTCAGCACCAGCAGCTCCTTCTGCCTCAGCAGCACCTTCTGCCTCAGCACCTCCTTCAGCAGGTCCTGCAGATCCTCGCACTGATCGCCGGTTTGCTGGCATTAGACTCCTTGATGGTTTTGCTCCTCATATGGCCCTTGGGGGGCCTCCGGCTCACTCCGCATATGATCCCATGCTCGAGCCCTCTTGGTACACCAAACTCAAGATCAAGGTAAAGAAGACCTTCTGCCTGCAGCTGGATATTCAGGAGCGCATGTATGACGCCTATGTGGCAGAGAAGAAAGCTCGACGCCGTCAGAAGAGCATCATGGCAAAGCTTGGTGTGGAAGTCTCTCCTCCAGGATCTGAAGAGACTATCCTTCCGAAGCCTCAGTGGATTTCTGCTCATAGCCAGTGGTCTGATGGCGAGGATGGTCCCTCCTATGATGTCGACTCCGATGTTGCCGCGGACTTCCTTGATGGCTAGGGACGGTAGCATCGCTCTTCAACCTTTTTGGCGTCTTGATGCCAAAGGGGGAGAAGAGTTCTATTAGGTTCGGGATTTGCATGGGAAGTCACAAGCTTGCGTTTTCTTTGACTTTTTATGCTTGTGACTTATGGCTATCTATTGTTGAGAACTACTTATCATGTTTTATGCACCTTATCTATGTGTGTGAGACATAGGGGCTATCTATTTATGTATGAGACATTATCTATCTATCTATCTATGGTAAAGACTAAGTGAACTTCATGTGGTATGATCTCTAAACTCAACACTAGTCTTTACTCACATATGGTTGTCTCTTCTCTCTTCAAGTGATGAATTTATCTGCTTACTAAGCATCTTTGCACTTGTTGGTGATTCATATTTTCTTGAGTAGTTTGATCCTAGATTATGTGCCTATCATTCATATGTTAATTCTATTAGATGCACATGTCTAGGGGGAGCCTTTTATGCATATCTTATATTTTCTATGCTCAAATACTCTCATCTTTTGCAAATCTTATATTGTCATCAAGAAACCAAAAAGGGGGAGATTGAAAGATCATATCTCATTTTATATGTGTTTTGGTGTTGATGACAATGATAATATATGAACATTTCGGTTTATAAGATTTGTAGGTTATTACATTCTCTAGATGTTTAAAGAGTGAAGAGTATACAAGATATTGGAAGAGAAAAGAAAGAGAAGAAGAAAGAAAGAAAAGAGAAGGAGAAGAGAAAGAAGAAAGAAAGAAATGAGAAGGAGAAGAGAAAGAAGAAAGAAAGAAATAAGAGAAGAAGAGGAAAGCAAAGAAAAGAGAAGAGGGAGAGGGTGCCTGGGCGGTACCGCCGGCCTGGCCACGGCCGGAGGCTCCGGCCATGGTACCGCCCATGGTACCGGGGAAGAGGCATGTGCCTCAGTAAACTTCCCGGGGGGTTTGGAGCCCCGGCGGTACCTCGGCCGGTACCCCGGCCGGAGGCTCCGGCCCCCCCCTCCCGGACCGAGCCCTCTGGCCACGTGGCCTCCTCCCGTTGGTCGCGCGGCGTCGCCTAGGAGCGGTAGTACCGGCCCGACCTGGCCGGTACTACCGGCCACCCTTCTCCAACGGCTCCAACGGCTGCTTCGGCAGCCACTATTTAAAGGCTTCTTCTCCAATCTGCTAGGGTTGCTCATTCCCCTCCTAAAAAGTCATACACCATTGTTGAGCCACCAAGAACATCAATTCCATCGGATCTCCTTCCTCAACCACCCAAATCCCTTGAGCTTTGGAGAATCGACGGAGAAGACCCCGATCTACATCCTCACCGAAGCGTTTTTCATTTCCCCCTCTTATGCTTGAGGGCCCCCTTGCTAGTGTTCCTCTTTGGATCCCTAGTTGTTGTTGTTGATGTATGCTTGTTGATTTGTTGTGTTGTTACAGATTTGGGAGCCTCCAATTTGGTTGTGGATGTGTGCCCCAAGAACTTTGTAAAGGCCCGGTTTCCGCCTCGAGGAAATCCCTTAGTGGAAGTGGGCTAGGCCTTCGTGGCGTTGCTCACAGGAGATCTGAGTGAAGCCTTCGTGGCTGTTGGTTTGGCTTGCGTAGCAACCACACTCCTCCAAACGTAGAGTACCTTCTTGCAAAGGAAGGGAACTACGGGAATCATCTCCGTGTCAACGCGTGCTACACTCTCGGTTACCTCTATCCCACTCTATCTCCTATATATTGCGTAGCTATATCTTGCTTAGTTGATAACCTTGTCATATAGGTGAATTCACTTAGTTGCATATCTAGAGAATTTACCTTTGTGTCAAACCTAAATTGAAAAAGAACTAAAAATTGGTTAGCACCTATTCACCCCCCCTCGTAGGATACGGGGTGGCGATGCGCCGTATTTGGTTTGTGTTGGTTGAACGATGATTGTCCTCCTTTTCCGATAACCCTAGATACATATTTATAGTCCAAGGGACTTTCTAATTGAGGCGTGCACCTAACCGTGCACGGGCCGGACTCTATCTCTTTAATCTAAATTACAATGCAATCTACTAATTTACAGATACACGGGCAACTTAGCCCAAGCTCTCAGCGCAAGGCCGCTTCAAAGATGCTTCATGTGTACGTCCTTCAAGTCCATCTTCACTTACGGCCCATCTCCTGATTTGGCCAAAATCGGGTGGTAACAGAACCCCTAAAAGAGAAACTGGACTATAGTCACGAAACAATTTCTATGTTCCCCATGCCGCCTAAGATCTAGTTGAGAGTTACGGACACATGTTCCACGCTGGTAGCGGTGGAATCCTTGTAAGCTCGGCATGGGGTGGACGTCACAAGCTACTCCAAGGAGTAGTTTCTGTTTTGTGGCATTTTCTATGTCCACTTACAACCAACGGAGAAACACGATAATATGATTATTGGGTGCAATCGGCTAGAGAAGGTAGCACGGGATTTATACCGCCGGTGCAACTTGCATTTGATCTTCGAAAAACATAACATGTTGATGCGGAATCATCCTTTGTTGCCCTTTCTTTTTAGATAGTTGATACATGTTTTGACTTTGACCCGTGAGGTCAATGCTCTTGTAACAAGTACTTTTCAAATAAGGCAATAAAAAGGCTACGTGCAGGTACAGGCTTGATTGCTCCTCCATTCTGAAAAACAAAATAAAAAAAATGTCTCCAAGCATTTAGAAGCGTCTCGCTAGCCATTGTGCATTCGGAAAGCCTAGGTTTCAAGTACTCGAGAAGGGTGGTGACATAGGCATCCCCAATGGACCTGCCAAAGATGGTACCCGGAGTTTAATCAAAGCCCAAGACTCGAAGAATAAGAAGACTTGGAAGCCCATTTAGTGTTAAGGAAAGATAGTTTGTATTAGGAAAGATAGAGATTTGTAATCTTACGGGTTGGGTACGAAACCCTCCCGAACTCTGTAACTTGTGTACTACGAAACCCTCGGCTCCGCCTCCTATATAAGGGGGAGTCGAGGGACAAAGAAAGGATCGGATCTATTGTCAACATAACCCTAGTTTTCATAATAGTCGAGTACTTTTCGCCTGAACCTTCGAGATCTACTTGCCCTCTACTTCTAGCAAAACCCTAGTCTACAATCTGTAGGCATTGACAAGTTAATCCTTTGTCAATTGGCGCCGTCTGTGGGAATTAGAGGTTGCAAGGAGCTGATCTCGATGGCACGTTCAAGATCGTCGACTTCGTCGGTGGCTAGCAATGCGATGGATCGAGGTAACGGCAAAAACTGATCTAGTCGATTTTATTCCTCACCCGCCCTCCCGTATGGATGCATGTGCCTATCTGGAGGAGCCCATCATCATGACGTTCGGAGAATTCCGATTTGGCGTCAACAAGGAAGGATCCTACCGTCTCGAAGTTCCGATCTCGTCGGAATTTTCAGCGGTCGATTCTAACTTTTCGTCGAGTGACGAGGAGTTTTCGTCGCCACGCTTCGTCGACAACAAGGCAAGCGGAAAGCTCGCCAAAATCTTCAGCAACACATCCTTCGAGTCGTCTGCGGACTCCTTTATAAGCAGCGACTGACAGCGTCGACAGCTTTAACTTCATCGACAAATCTGTCGCCATCGGAAAGGTCTTCACCACTCTATACGATGGTGTCACCAATCCTGACAAAAATCAATACGCAAAATATCATCAGATCTATGCGATAGAAGAGGCAGGCCGATCAGAACCAGAAACGTCAGAGGCTTTCGATGATTTGGGAAATCCTTACATCGATCCCGCTGATCTCAGAAAAGGCCTAGGCACCAAATACGTCGGGTCCTCACCCCGAGAAAGAGTACAGCTCCCGCAAGCAGCGTGGGATAGGGCTGCAAGAGCCATGGATGGTTCAGAACCTATGACCACCACTGCTACCGTACAAGAACTTCAAGCATATCAATATAGACTTGCTCGGGTAAGCAGAGAGGAAAAACAGACAGCATCCCTGAATAGAAGAAAAGAGGCAGCTTCCGCATCAAGCAGACGCCGAGCAGATTTAAGTCGACAATCAGAACTTCGGGAGACAGTCAGAGAAGCTCGGAGGAGAGCAATGTCGCGGCTGCAAAACATACCCGAAGCAGAGAGAGGAAACATAATTCAAAATCTCGACATGTCCTTTATGTCGATTGATACAAGGGGAAATATCATCCCGAAAACGCCAGAAGCAGGATACATGGCAACGCAAGCGTACATCCTCGCGTCTAGACCACCCCCGGGGACCCGAGAGAAGCATTGTTTAATATGGCAATGGCGGGAGTTGGAGTTATGGGAACAGCGTTCGCAGCAACGCCTCCCGAAGAAAATCCTAGGCAAAATAGTCCACGACACACCGCAGCAGTTCAAGACCCACCAAGAACAAGTGGAGCAAGAGACACAGCAGTCAAGTAAGGGTGGACAGAGCGCGACAAGAAAGAAGGGAGCGTCAGCACTCACCAGAAGTTGCCGACGAAGATATGTGTGGGCTCCCGTGCTTTACGAGAAGGGTTCGAAAAACTCGAGTCCCAAAAGGATTCAAGTTACCCGAAAATTTCAAGAAATTCGACGGTTTGCAGGATCCCGAGGATTGGCTCGTTGATTATCTAGAGATGGTAAAGCTGGTAGGAGGAACCAGAGCAACAGCCATGCAAAGTATCCAAGTTCACTTGAGCGGTGCCGCGAGATCTTGGATAAAGAAACTCCCCCCGAGTTCCATCGACAGCTGGGATAACTTTGAGGATATCTTTGTGAAAAACTTCCGATCCACCTGCAAGAAACCTGCGTCATTGGAAGAGTTGAGAGCGTGTCGACAGAAACATGACGAGTCGATGAGAAAATATATACAGCGGTGGAACATTATAAAAAACTCGGCAGAAGATATATCTGACGAGAGAGCAATAGATGCGTTCGTGGCAGGAATTCGGCGAGGAGACTTCGTCGAGGACTTAGGGAGAACTAACCCTAAGACCATATCAGCACTCATGGAGATAGCCAATAAGTGGGCAGATGGAGAAGACGCAATATATAACAAGCGACACAGGTCGCCAGAAGAGGATCGTGGTCGAAATTATCAAAATAGAAGGCGATTTTCTCGCCAGTTCTACAACAACGATGCTCCTGGCCATATATCGGCTGGCTTTCGAGGAAATCCTGGAGGAAACAGTCGAGACGACTATCAAAGGAGTAACGAGCATCAAGGCGACAATAGAGGCGATTCTCGCGGCAACAGACAAAACAGTGGACCAAGGTTTCAAAGACCTTATGTGTCCCCCGAAGAGATGATGAACGGTCCGTGTCAAATGCACTTTTATCTTGACAATAATGGAAAGAGGCAGTCAGGGCATCTCCAGAAAGACTGCCGAAATTTTCAGGCAATGTTGCGAGCCGCAGGAATCGCAAATGCCCAAGCCGTGAATAGAAACCCCCAGGGGCCAAGGAGCGAGATCCACCTTCCACCTCCTCCCGCAATTACGGACGAAAATCGGCACCAGCTCAGAATAGCGGCAGCACCACACCCACCTCCATATGTTGATCCTAATTCTAACGGTGCGGTCTCGATGATTCAGAAAGCTAGGCCATCCAACAGGGCGCAGAAGGTAATCTCACGACAAGTGTTCATGGCAGAGAAGATGCCTCCACCAACAGTCGAGTACTTAAATTGGTCGGGGCAAGACATCGGCTTCACAATCGCAGACCATCCGCAGCAAGTTCCTCGACCAGGACAATCAGCACTCATCTTACCCGCAGTAATCGCTGGTTTTGACGTGTCGAGAGTTTTCATAGATGGCGGCAGCAGCTTAAACCTTATGTATGCCGATACATTGAGGAAGATGAACATATCCCTGGCAAACTTGAAACCAACTGACACACGTTTCCACGGGATTACACCAGAGAAGCCAAGTTACCCATTGGGCAAGATCAACCTCGACGTTCAGTTTGGAACCCGAGAAAACTACAGGATAGAGAATTTGGAGTTCGAAGTTGTGGATTTCCCGTCGCAATATCACGCTTTGTTGGGACGACCAGCGTATGCCAGGTTCATGGCAGTGCCGCATTATACATATCTGTTGTGGAGGTTGCCTGGGCCCAAGGGACCTATCACAATCAAAGGAAGTTTTGCGTTATCCGATAAATGCGACAAGGATTTTCATCGACTATCAGAAACTTTCGGGATGCAAGCAGAGTATGCGGCGCTGATACGTCCAAAACGTATCTACTTTCCCGAACACTTTTGCTATTGTTTTGCCTCTAATTTGTGTGTTTTGGATACAACTAACACGGACTAACGCTGTTTTCAGCAGAACTGCTCTGGTGTCTCGTTTTTGTGCAGAAATCCAACTTTCGGGAAAATCCTCGGAATTTATGCAGAAGGCCCTATTTTCCCAGAATACTGACGGAGCAGAAGGACAAGTGAGGTGGAGGCCCGAGGGCCCCACACCATAAGGCGGCGCGGCCTAGGGGGGGCCCGCGCGGCCCTATGGTGTGGCCCCCTCGGCCGGCCTCCGACGCCCTCCTTCGGACTACTTATCGGGTTCGACCTAAAAACGCACGGAGAGAAGTCGCCGAAACCCTCCAGAGAGCCGCCACATCGCGAAACTCCGTCGCGGGAGCCAGAAGTCTCCGTTGGCACTCCGCCGGGACGGGGAATTGGAGGAGATCTTCACCGCCATCATCGCCAACGCCTCTCCATCGACCAGCCATGTTTCCCCCATCCATGTGTGAGTAATTCCCCCGCTGTAGGCTGAAGGGGATGGTAGGGATTGGATGAGATTGGTCATGTAATAGTCATAAGATTGTTAGGGCATAGTGCCTAGTATCCGTAGATGTCACTTTTATGATATTGTTGCAACTTGTTATGCTTAATGCTTGTCACTAGGGCCCGAGTGCCATGATCTCAGATCTGAACATGTTATTGATTCATGAAGATATTCGTTGTTTATGATCTTACCTGCAAGTTGTATACACATGTCGCTGTCCGGAACCAATGGCCCCGAAGTGACAGAAATCGGGACAACCGGAGGGGATGGTAGTGATGTGAGGATCACATGTGTTCACGGAGTGTTAATGCTTTGCTCCGGTACTCTATTAAAAGGAGTACCTTAATATCCAGTAGTTTCCCTAGAGGCCCGGCTGCCACCGGCTGGTAGGACAAAAGATGTTGTGCAAGTTTCTCATTGCGAGCACGTACGACTAAATATGGAACACATGCCTATTGATTGATTAGTACTTGGATACCGTTTTATTATTATCTGCAAATGCCCTGCTTTGATTGTTACATGAGTTTCTCTCATCCATGCAACGCCCGTTAAATCCGTCCCTGTGCCTACAGTATTTTAATCCTGCTGTTTACTATAATCACTACTGCTGTCTTTATTTCACCGCTGCTGTTATTTCACTATTCCTACTGCCATAAAACTGTTACTACTGATAAACTCTTGCGAGCAAGTCTGTTTCCAGGTGCAGCTGAATTGACAACTCCGCTGTTAAGGCTTACAAGTATTCTTTGTCTCCCCTTGTGTCGAATCAATAAATTGGGTAATACTTCCCTCGAAGACTGTTGCGATCCCCTATACTTGTGGGTCATCAAGACTATTTTCTGGCGCCGTTGCCGGGGAGCATAGCTTTATTTGGAAGTTCACTTGGATTGATATTGTTCGCTGCAAATTCTCCATCATGGGTAAACCTCGCGATACTAAGATCGCCATATTACCATCCACTACAAGAAAAGGTACAACTCTTAGTACCTCTGCTGCTCTTGATTCACCATCTGTGATAAGTAAACTTGTTTCACCACCACAAGCTTCAAATGCTGGTACTTCTGCTGAATCTGAAAATTCCTCTCATAATTGTGATGATGCTTCTGCTGTGCTTGATAATGATGGTTCGTTAGGATCTTTTCTAGATGCTACAATTGCTAAGTCTAGACAAATTGAAAATACTGAAACTCCTAATGAAAATGCTGCTACACCTGTTAATTCACCTGAGTCTGTTGAATATTCTAGTGATGATCTTGATGAAGATTATGTAGAGCTTGATGATGATTTTATTGAAAAATGCAATGCTACTACTGATGCAAGAAAAATTAAAAAGTTGCTTGCAGAACATGCTGTTAGATATAAACTGTCTCCTGATCCTAAATTTGCCACATCTCCTATAAACATTAGGGATAAAGATTATGATTTTTCTCTTGATTTATCTCATATAGCTATTGTTGAGAAAACACCCTTTTGTGGTACTGAAAAAGAAAGTGCTGTTGAACACATGACTGAGTTATCTACTCTTAGTGGCTTGTTTTCTGATGATATTAAGATGCGTACTTATTTTGTCGCTAAAATTTTTCCTTTCTCATTAAAGGATGATGCTAAAACTTGGTATAATAATTTGCCTCCTGGTTCTATTAAAAGTCCAAAAGAATTGCTTGATGTTTTCTTCCGGAAATACTTTCCTGCTAGTGCTCAACATGCTGCTTTGCAGAGAATTTATAATTTTGACCAGGAAGATGGAGAGAAATTGCCTGAGGCTTGGGCGAGATTTTGCTCTCTTATTAGAGCTCAGCCTGACCATGATTTGGAAAAGCATGATTTACTTGATATATTTTATAGTGGACTAACTATTGAGTCTAGGGCATACCTAGATAGTTGTGCTGGTTGTGTTTTCAGGAAAAGAACTCCAGACGACGCTGAAGAATTATTGGCTAAAATAGGCCGGAATCATGATGATTGGTCTACACCTGAACCAACCCCGACACCGATAGTGAAGAAGAGGGGTATGATTAAATTAAATGATGAATATATGAGGGAAGCCAAGAAGTCTCTTAAAGAGAAGGGTATTAAACCTGAAGATGTGAAGAATTTACCTCCTATAGAAGATTTATGTGAGATAACTCCCCCTTCATCCATGATTGAGGTACACTCTCTTCAACGCTTTACTAGGGAAGATATTCCGTATTCAAAACCTCCTGCTCAATGCTTAGATGAGTTTGATAATTATATTGTTAAGCAAGAAAACTTTAATATGAGAGTGGAGAATCATTTAATGGAAAATTCTCGAGCTATTAGTGAATTGCATGGTATTGTGGAGAGAACCTCCAATGATGTTAAGATACTTGTTAAACATTTTCAAATGGTTCAAACTCAAATTGATCAACTTACTAAAGTGCAAAATGACTTGTTGGGAAATAATTCTAAAGAAAAACATGCTTATGAAGTAACAACTAGAGGTGGTGTTTCTACCCAGGATCCTCTATATCCTGAAGGGCATCCCAAAAGAGTTGAACAAGATTCTCAACTAACTAAAACTAGTGCTCCATCTAAGAAAAAGAAAAAGAAACATAAGAATGTTGTAGAATCCTCTGAACCTGTTAATGATCCTAATAGTATTTCTATTTCTGATGCTGAAACTGAAAGTGGTAATGAACATGATAAAGATAATGATAAGGATGATACTCCTGATAAAGAAGAAATTGAAAAAGAACCTGAAAAGCCTGCTAAAAATAAAAAGTACACTAAAGAAGATTTTATTACTGAGAAACATGGTAATGAAAGAGAACCTTGGGTTCAAAAGCAAATGCCTTTTCCTGCTAAGAAACTAAAATCAAAGGAGGAGGAACATTATAATAAATTTTGTGATTGGATGAAACCTTTATTTTTGCAAATCCCTTTGACTGATGCTATTAAATTGCCTCCTTATTCAAAGTATATGAAAGATATTGTTACTAACAAAAGGAAAATCCCCAATGAGGAAATTTCCACTATGCTCGCGCGTAGATGTACACGTCCGTTGGGAACCCCAAGAGGAAGGTATGATGCGCACAGTGGCAAGTTTTCCCTCAGTATGAAACCAAGGTTTAATCGAACCAGTAGGAGCCAAGAAGCACGTTGAAGGTTGATGGTCGCGAAATGTGATGCGGCGCAACACCAGGGATTCCGGCGCCAACTAGGAACCTGCACAACACAACCAAAGTACTTTGCCCCAACGAAACAGTGAGGTTGTCAATCTCACCGGCTTGCTGTAACAAAGGATTAAACGTATCGAGTGGAAGATGTTTGCAAAGAAAACAGTAAAACAAGTAGAATGTATGCTATGTAAAGAATAGGACCGGGGTCCACAGTTCACTAGAGGTGTCTCTCCCATAAGATAAAAGCATGTTGGGTGAACAAATTACAGTCGGGCAATTGACAAATAGAGAAAGGCATAATAATGCATATACATGACATGATAAATATAGTGAGATTTAATTGGGCATTACGACAAAGTACATAGACCGCCATCCAACTGCATCTATGCCTAAAAAGTCCACCTTCAGGTTATCGTCCGAACCCTCCAGTATTAAGTTGCAAAGCAACAGACAATTGCATTAAGTATTGTGCGTAATGTAATCAATAACTACATCCTTAGACATAGCATCAATGTTTTATCCCTAGTGGCAACAGCACATCACAACCTTAGAACTTTCTGTCACTGTCCCAGGTATCAATGAAGGCATGAACCCACTATCGAGCATAATTACTCCCTCTTGGAGTTAAGAGTAAAAACTTGGCCAGAGCCTCTACTAATAACGGAGAGCATGCAAGATCATAAACAACACATGAACAATAGATTGATAATCACCATAATCATAGTACTCTCTATCCATCGGATCCCGACAAACACAACATATAGTATTACATATAGATGATCTTGATCATGTTAGGCAGCTCACAAGATCTAACAATGAAGCACAACAAGGAGAAGACGACCATCTAGCTACTGCTATGGACCCATGGTCCAGGGGTGAACTACTCACTCATCACTCCGGAGGCGATCATGGCGATGAAGAGTCCTCCGGGAGATGAATCCCCTCTCCGGCAGGGTGCCGGAGGCGATCTCCGAATCCCCCGAGATGGGATTCGCGGCGGCGGCGTCTCGTAAGGTTTTCCGTATCGTGGCTCTCGGTACTGGGGGTTTCGCGACGGAGGCTTTAAGTAGGCGGAAGGTCAACGCGAGGGGCCACACGAGGGGCCCAGGGGCAGGTCGCGGCGGCCTGGGCCGCGCCGGCCTCCCTCCTGGCCGCCTCGTGGCCCCACTTCGTTAGGTCTTCGGGTCTTGGAAGCTTCGTGCAAAAATAGGACCCCGGGCGAAAGTTTCGTCCAATTCCGAGAATATTTCTTTACTAGGATTTCTGAAACCAAAAACAGCAGAAAACAGCAACTGGCTCTTCGGCATCTTGTTAATAGGTTAGTTCCAGAAAATGCATAAATATGACATATAATGTGCATAAAACATGTAGGTATCATCAATAAAGTAGCATGGAACATAAGAAATTATCGATACGTTGGAGACGTATGCTCGCTAATTACTCCTTCAATGGTAAGATTCCAAAGAAATTGGAGCTTGATACGCGTAGATGCACACGTCCGTTGGGAACCCCAAGTGGAAGGTATGATGCGTATAGAAGCAAGTTTCCCTCAGTATGAAACCAAGGTTTAATCGAACCAGTAGGAGCCAAGAAGCACGTTGAAGGTTGATGGTGGCGAAATGTGATGCGGCGCAACAACAAGGATTCCGGCGCCAACGTGGAATCTGCACAACAAAACCAAAGTACTTTGCCCCAACGAAACAGTGAGGTTGTCAATCTCACCGGCTTGCTGTAACAAAGGATTAAACGTATCGAGTGGAAGATGATTGTTTGCAAGAAAACAGTAAAACACAATTGCAGGAGATTGTATGCTATGTAAAGAATAGGACCGGGGTCCACAGTTCACTAGAGGTGTCTCCCCCATAATATAAAAGCATGTTGGGTGAACAAATTACAGTCGGGCAATTGACAAATAGAGAAAGGCATAACAATGCATATACATGATATGATAAATATAGTGAGATTTAATCCGGGCATTACGACAAAGTACATAGACCGCCATCCAACTGCATCTATGCCTAAAAAGTCCACCTTCAGGTTATCATCCGAACCCCATTCAGTATTAAGTTGCTAAGCAACAGACAATTGCATTAAGTATGGTGTGTAATGTAATCGACAACTACATCCTTAGACATAGAATCAATGTTTTATCCCTAGTGGCAACAGCACATCACAACCTTAGAACTTTCTGTCACTGTCCCAGGTGTCAATGAAGGCATGAACCCACTATCGAGCATAAATACTCCCTCTTGGAGTTAAGAGTACAAACTTGGCCAGAGCCTCTACTAATAACGGAGAGCATGCAAGATCATAAACAACACATAAACAATAGATTGATAATCACCATAACATAGTATTCTCTATCCATCGATCCCGACAAACACAACATATAGTATTACATATAGATGATCTTGATCATGTTAGGCAGCTCACAAGATCCAACAATGAAGCACAACAAGGAGAAGACGACCATCTAGCTACTGCTATGGACCCATAGTCCAGGGGTGAACTACTCACTCATCACTCCGGAGGCGATCATGGCGATGAAGAGTCCTCCGGAGATGAATCCCCTCTCCGGCAGGGTCGATCTCCCGAATCCCCCGAGATGGGATTCGCGGCGGCGGCGTCTCTGGAAGGTTTTCCGTATCGTGGCTCTCGGTACCGGGGTTTTCGCGACGGAGGCTTTAAGTGGTAGGTCAGGGGGGCTGACGAGGGCCCACACCATAGGCGGCGCGGCCCCCTCTGGCCGCGCGGCCCTATGGTGGCGGCGCCTCGTCGCCCCACTTCGTTATCTCTTTGGTCTTCTGGAAGCTCCGTGCAAAAATAGGACCCTGGGCGAAGATTTCGTCCAATTCCGAGAATATTTCCTTACTAGGATTTCTGAAACCAAAAACAGCAGAAAACAACGGCTCTTCGGCATCTTGTTAATAGGTTAGTTCCAGAAAATGCATAAATATGACATATAATGTGCATAAAACATGTAGGTATCATCAATAAAGTAGCATGGAACATAAGAAATTATCGATACGTTGGAGACGTATCAGCATCCCCAAGCTTAGTTCTGCTCGTCCCGAGCAGGTAAAACGATAACAAAGATAATTTCTGAAGTGACATGCCATCATAATCTTGATCATACTATTTGTAAACATATGTAATGAATGCAGCGATCAAAACAAAAGTAATGACATGAGTAAACAAGTGAATCATAAAGCAAAGACTTTTCATGAATAGTACTTCAAGACAAGCATCAATAAGTCTTGCATAAGAGTTAACTCATAAAGCAATAAATCAAAGTAAAGGTATTGAAGCAACACAAAGGAAGATTAAGTTTCAGCGGTTGCTTTCAACTTATAACATGTATATCTCATGGATATTGTCAACATAAAGTAATATAACAAGTGCAATATGCAAGTATGTAGGAATCAATGCACAGTTCACACAAGTGTTTGCTTCTTAAGGTGGAGGGAGATAGGTAAACTGACTCAACAATAAAAGTAAAAGAATGGTCCTTCAAAGAGGAAAGCATCGATTGCTGTATTTGTGCTAGAGCTTTTATTTTGAAAACATGAAACAATTTTGTCAACGGTAGTAATAAAGCATATGAGTTATGTAAATTATATCTTACAAGTTGCAAGCCTCATGCATAGTATACTAATAGTGCCCGCACCTTGTCCTACTTAGCTTGGACTACCGGATCTTTGCATGCCATGTTTCAACCAAGTGTCACAAAGGGGTACCTCCATGCCGCCTGTACAAAGGTCTAAGGAGAATGCTCGCATTTTGGATTTCTCGCTTTTGATTATTCTCAACTTAGACATCCATACCGGGACAACATGGACAACAGATAATGGACTCCTCTTAAATGCATAAGCATGTAGCAACAATTATTATTCTCATATGAGATTGAGGATATATGTCCAAAACTGAAACTTCAACCATGATTCATGGCTTTAGTTAGCGGCCCAATGTTCTTCTCTAACAATTTTGCATGCTCCAACCACTAAGGTGATAGATCCTTCAGACAAGACGGACATGCATAGCAACTCACATGATATTCAACAATAGTTGATGGCGTTCCCCAGAAGCATGGTTATCGCACAACAAGCAACTTAATAAAAGATAAAGTGCATAAGTACATATTCAATACTACGATAGTTTTTAAGGCTATTTTGTCCCATGAGCTATATATTGCAAAGGTGAATGATGGAATTTTAAAGGTAGCACTCAAGCAATTTACTTTGGAATGGCGGAGAAATACCATGTAGTAGGTAGGTATGGTGGACACAAATGGCATAGTGGTTGGCTCAAGAATTTTGGATGCATGAGAAGTATTCCCTCTCGATACAAGGTTTAGGCTAGCAAGGTTATTTGAAGCAAACTCAAGGATGAACCGGTGCAGCAAAACTCACATAAAAGACATATTGTAAACATTATAAGACTCTACACCGTCTTCCTTGTTGTTCAAAACTCAATACTAGATATTATCTAGACCTTAGAGAGACCAAATATGCAAATCAAATTTTAGCAAGCTCTATGTATTTCTTCATTAATGGGTGCAAAGCATATGATGCAAGAGCTTAAACATGAGCACAACAATTGCCAAGTATCACATTATCCAAGACATTTTAGAATTACTACATGTAGCATTTTCCAATTCCAACCATATAACAATTTAACGAAGAAGAAACTTCGCCTTGAACATTATGAGTAAAGCCTAAGGACATATTTGTCCATATGCAACAGCGGAGCGTGTCTCTCTCCCACAAAGTGAATGCTAGGATCCATTTTATTCAAACAAAAACAAAAACAAAAACAAACCGACGCTCCAAGTAAAGAACACAAGATGTGATTGAATAAAAATATAGTTTCAGGGGAGGAACCTGATGATGTTGTCGATGAAGAAGGGGATGCCTTGGGCATCCCCAAGCTTAGACGCTTGAGTCTTCTTAAAATATGCAGGGGTGAACCACGGGGGCATCCCCAAGCTTAGAGCTTTCACTCCTCTTGATCATAGTATATCATACTCCTCTCTTGACCCTTGAAAACTTCCTTCACACCAAACTTCAAGCAAACTCATTAGAGGGTTAGTGCACAATTAATAATTCACACATTCAGAGGTGACACAAACATTCTTTACACTTCTGGACATTGCATAAAGCTACTGGACATTAATGGATCAAAGAAATGAATCCAACATAGCAAAAGAGGCAATGCGAAATAAAAGGCAGAATCTGTCAAAACAGAACAGTCCGTAAAGACGAATTTAAAGCTGGCACCAGACTTGCTCAAATGGAAAAACTCAAAACTAATGAAAGTTGCGTACATATCTGAGGATCACGCTCGTAAATTGGCAGATTTTTTAGAATTTTCTACAGAGGCCTGTGCCCAGATTCGTGACAGACAGCAATGCTGTTTCTGCGCAGCGATCCCAAATATAACATCAACTTTAACATAGAAACTTTACTTGGCACAAAAACATGATAAGGAGAGGTTGCTACAGTAGTAAACAACTTCCAAGACTCAACAAAACAAAAAAATTGCTGTAGTAAAAACATGGGTTGTCTCCCATAAGCGCTTTTCTTTAACGCCTTTCAGCTAGGCGCAGAAAGTGTAAATCAAGTAACATCAAGAGTAGAACATCAACATCATAACTTGTTCTAATAATAGAATCAAAAGGCAACTTCATTCTCTTTCTAGGGAAGTGTTCCATACCTTTCTTGAGAGGAAATTGATATCTAATATTACCTTCCTTCATATCAATAACAGCACCAACGGTTCGAAGAAAAGGTCTTCCCAACACAATAGGACAAGATGCATTGCATTCGATATCCAAGACAACAAAATCAACGGGGACAAGGTTATTGTTAACCGTAATGTGCACATTATCAATCCTCCCCAAAGGTTTCTTTTTAACATTATCGGCAAGATTAACATCCAAATAACAATTCTTCAATGGTGGCAAGTCAAGCATATCATAAATCTTTTTAGGCATAACATAAATACTTGCACCAAGATCACATAAAGCATTACATTCAAAGTCATTGAATTTCATTTTAATGATGGGCTCCCAACCATCTTCTAACTTTCTAGGAATAGAAGTTTCAAGTTTTAGTTTCTCTTCTCTAGCTTTTATGAGAGCATTTGTAATATGTTTTGTAAAGGCTAAATTTATAGCACTAGCATTAGGACTTTTAGCAAATTTTTGTAAGAACTTTATAACTTCAGAGATGTGGCAATCATCAAAATCTAAATCATTATGAGCTACAGCAATGGGATCATTGTTCCCAAGGTTGGAAAAAATTTCAGCAGTTTTATCACAAGCAGTTTCAGCAGTTTTAGCAATTTCAGGCAGTTTTGTTCGCTTTGCACTAGGAGTAGAAACATTGCCAACACCAATTATTTTACCATTGATAGTAGGAGGTGCAGCAACATGTGAAGAATTAGCATTACTAGTGGTGGTAATAGTCCAAACTTTAGCTACATTATTCTCTTTAGCTAGTTTTTCATTTTCTTCTCTATCCCACCTAGCACGCAATTCAGCCATTAATCTTATATTCTCATTAATTCTAACTTGGATGGCATTTGCTGTAGTAGTAATCTTATTATCAATATCATCAGGTTTAGCAGCCATTTTATTAATTAAAGAAGATTGTGATGCAGACATGTATGAGATTCGGGTTTCAGCATTTGAAATTTTAGTTTGCAGACCAGAAATCTCCCTATTCAAGTTTTCAAGTTGATTTCCTATATTTTTCAACAAGGTAGATTGTTCATTCATAGTTTTAGTAAACAATTGATTTTGCTCATATTGTGATTGCATAAAGTTTTTAGTGGATCTTTCAATTTCTAGCATCCTTTCCTCATATCTACCATAAGTATTACCATAATCATTACCACTAGCAGGATATGGCCTATAGTTATTACCAGAGTTGTTCCTATAAGCATTGTTGTTGAAATTATTATTTTTAATGAAATTCACATCAACATTTTCTTCTTGAGCAACCAATGAAGCTAAAGGAACATTATTTGGATCAACATTAGATCTACCATTCACAAGCATAGACATAATCACATCAATCTTATCACTCAAGGAAGAGGTTTCTTCAACAGAATTTACCTTCTTACCTTGTGGAGCTCTTTCTGTGTGCCATTCAGAGTAATTTATCATCATATCATCAAGAAGTTTTGTAGCCGCCCCCAATGTGATGGACATAAAGGTACCTCCAGCAGCTGAATCCAATAAATTCCGCGAAGAAAAATTTAGTCCTGCATAGAAGGTTTGGATGATCATCCAAGTAGTCAGTCCATGGGTTGGGCAATTCTTTACCAAAGTTTTCATTCTCTCCCATGCTTGAGCAACATGTTCAGTATCTAATTGCTTAAAATTCATTATGCTACTTCTCAAAGATATAATTTTAGCGGGAGGATAATATCTACCAATAAAAGCATCCTTGCATTTAGTCCATGAATCAATACTATTCTTAGGCAAAGATAGCAACCAATCTTTAGCTCTTCCTCTTAATGAGAAAGGAAACACTTTCAATTTAATAATATCACCATCTACATCCTTATACTTTTGCATTTCACAAAGTTCAACAAAATTATTGAGATGGGCAGCAGCATCATCAGAACTAACACCAGAAAATTGATCTCTCATAACCAGGTTCAGTAAAGCAGGTTTAATTTCAAAGAATTCTGCTGTAGTAGCAGGTGGAGCAATAGGTGTGCATAGGAAATCATTATTATTTGCATTTGTGAAGTCACACAACTTAGTATTTTCAGGGGTATTCATTTTAGCAACAGTAAATAAAGCAAACTAGATAAAGTAAATGCAAGTAACTAATTTTTTTGTGTTTTTTATATGGAGAGCAAGACAGTAAATAAAGTAAAACTAGCAACTAATTTTTGTGTGTTTTGTTTAGGTGCAGCAAACAAAGTAGTAAATAAAATAAACCAAGACAAAAACAAAGTAAAGAGATTGAGAAGTGGAGAATCCCCTTGCAGTGTGTCTTGATCTCCCCGGCAACGGCGCCAGAAATTTAGCTTGATACGCGTAGATGCACACGTCCGTTGGGAACCCCAAGTGGAAGGTATGATGCGTATAGAAGCAAGTTTCCCTCAGTATGAAACCAAGGTTTAATCGAACCAGTAGGAGCCAAGAAGCACGTTGAAGGTTGATGGTGGCGAAATGTGATGCGGCGCAACAACAGGGATTCCGGCGCCAACGTGGAATCTGCACAACAAAACCAAAGTACTTTGCCCCAACGAAACAATGAGGTTGTCAATCTCACCGGCTTGCTGTAACAAAGGATTAAACGTATCGAGTGGAAGATGATTGTTTGCAAGAAAACAGTAAAACACAATTGCAGTAGATTGTATGCTATGTAAAGAATAGGACCGGGGTCCACAGTTCACTAGAGGTGTCTCTCCCATAAGATAAAAGCATGTTGGGTGAACAAATTACAGTCGGGCAATTGACAAATAGAGAAAGGCATAACAATGCATATACATGATATGATAAATATAGTGAGATTTAATCCGGGCATTACGACAAAGTACATAGACCGCCATCCAACTGCATCTATGCCTAAAAAGTCCACCTTCAGGTTATCATCCGAACCCCATTCAGTATTAAGTTGCTAAGCAACAGACAATTGCATTAAGTATGGTGCGTAATGTAATCGACAACTACATCCTTAGACATAGAATCAATGTTTTATCCCTAGTGGCAACAGCACATCACAACCTTAGAACTTTCTGTCACTGTCCCAGGTGTCAATGAAGGCATGAACCCACTATCGAGCATAAATACTCCCTCTTGGAGTTAAGAGTACAAACTTGGCCAGAGCCTCTACTAATAACGGAGAGCATGCAAGATCATAAAAAACACATAAACAATAGATTGATAATCACCATAACATAGTATTCTCTATCCATCGGATCCCGACAAACACAACATATAGTATTACATATAGATGATCTTGATCATGTTAGGCAGCTCACAAGATCCAACAATGAAGCACAACAAGGAGAAGACGACCATCTAGCTACTGCTATGGACCCATAGTCCAGGGGTGAACTACTCACTCATCACTCCGGAGGCGATCATGGCGATGAAGAGTCCTCCGGGAGATGAATCCCCTCTCCGGCAGGGTGCCGGAGGCGATCTCCGAATCCCCCGAGATGGGATTCGCGGCGGCGCTCTGGAAGGTTTTCCGTATCGTGGCTCTCGCATGGGGTTTTCGCGACGGAGGCTTTAAGTAGGCGGAAGGGTAGGTCGGGGGGCGACGAGGGGCCCACACCATAGGCGGCGGGCCCCCTCCGGCCGCGCGGCCCTATGGTGGCGGCGCCGCCCCCACTTCGTTATCTCTTCGGTCTTCTGGAAGCTCCGTGCAAAAATAGGACCCTGGGCGAAGATTTCGTCCAATTCCGAGAATATTTCTTACTAGGATTTCTGAAACCAAAAACAGCAGAAAACAGAATCGGCTCTTCGGCATCTTGTTAATAGGTTAGTTCCAGAAAATGCATAAATATGACATATAATGTGCATAAAACATGTAGGTATCATCAATAAAGTAGCATGGAACATAGGAAATTATCGATACGTTGGAGACGTATCAAGACCCAGGTATACCGACTATTCCTTGTTCCATCAAGAATAATTATGTTAGAACTGCTCTATGTGATTTGGGAGCAGGAGTTAGTGTGATGCCTTTTTCTCTTTATAAGAGACTTGATTTAGATAAATTGATACCAACTGATATATCTTTGCAAATGGCTGATAAATCTACCGCTATTCCTGTTGGTTTATGTGAAAATGTTCCTGTTCAAGTTACTCAACATTGCTTGATATTAACTGATTTTGTTGTGTTGGAAATGCCTGAAGATGATAATATGTCCATTATTCTTGGAAGACCCTTTCTTAATACTGCAGGGGCTGTTATTGATTGCAATAAAGGCATGGTTACTTTCAATGTTGATGATAAGGAACACACTGTCTATTTTCCCAAGAGGATTGATAAAGTATGTGGAGTCAATACAATTTTTAATGTGAAAACTATCAAAGTGGGATCCATTGATTGTCCTATATATGAGCCTAAAGAAGAATATCAAACTCTTGTGATTGGATCCATATCAATTCAATATAAGGTAACATGATTGATTTGAGGTTTATTTCTTCTTATGTCATATAAAATTTATTTGGTAGCAAGACTTGATCAACCTTGTTAACAAGTATATTTTAATGCATAAGAGAGCTAAACAACATTTCTTTCTTTCTTTCTCCCTCCACTTATTTTACTTGCTGTAGCACTTTTGTTTTGCAATATGCTTTAGTTGTTTAAGATTTTAGAAATCATTTTCCTGCGCAGTAATCATTAATTTAATACCCAGAAATGTGCATTTTTCGAAGTTCTCTAAAAATTACAAAAATTACACCGTTGGTCCTATTTTTCGACGAGGCACCTGGGAGTACCAGAGGATGACCTGTGGGGCACCACACCACAGGCCGGCGCGGCCAAGGAGGTGGGCGCGCCACCCTGTGGTGTGGGCCCCTCCTTGCCCCACTACTTCATCTCTTCCTCCCAGCATCTTCTCTCTCCCGAAAAAACTCGCACCAAGTTCCTCTCACTCGTGTTTCTGCTCAAGAACTCGCGATTTTTCGATCTCCTTGCTCAGCCCAGATTTCTGTTTGAAATTTGGCACATTTACTCCTTGGTATGTGACTCCTTTGATTGTCCAATTAGAATTTTGTTTGGTTGAGTATATCTTGAATATTTTGCTGCTGTAGATAACATGTTTAGTGAGCTTGCATGCTTGTTCTAAGTGGAAGAAACTAGTTTTGATGCATGTTTAGTACTCTAGCAAGTTCCTATAGTAGTTCCCTTCAATTATATACCTTGAAATCAAATTTTATAATGGTTGTTGAAAATTTCAGAAAATGGAGGGGAGTATGCACCAACTTAACCAACAAGAGTTGGAGGTACAGCAAGTCATGAGAGTTCATCGTGAAGAGGGAGTATACCCCTCTTATTACCCATGCACGGATTTTATGCGGAATGCAGGAATCCTGCAAGATGTTCAAACACTGATTTCCAATGCAGGGTTGGAAGGTTTTACTGTTGGTGAACCTCACCAATATGCTAAACTAACGGTGTCGGTTGTGCAGGATTTCGAATTTCATCGGTCTCAAACTAACCCCATGGTCCGGTACAAGATTTATAACAAAACTATCAACTTGCCTTTCAGTGATTTTTGTACAGCAATTAGAGTGCCGCGGTGGGGATCCTGCGAGAAGATCAGGGGAACGCCGCGGGAGCTCTCGAATCTTTATACAATGATTTGTAATGGGAGGAGCTTCTCCAATGATAGTGGTAAGATTAGTAGCATTCAACAGCCAGCTATCCGCTACTTTGCTTATTTCGTTACAAAGTGCGTTCTTGCTAGAAAGACTGGAGGTAAATTATCTGTCCAAGATTTGGCTTTCTTAGCTGCTGCTTTGCAACAGGATAGGACTTATAATTTGGGTGCTTTAATAGCTTGTAGACTTGCTACTAACCGTGAGAAAGGAGGAATTTGTGGAGGTCTTATCGCCTCTCGCTTATTAGCTATGCATGGTGTAGGACCTCACCATTTAGATATTCCGCTTTCTATAGAGAAGCTTGATGTTGTTTCCATGATTAAACATGAATTTATTTCAGATGCATCTAATTTGAACAACCTGCATTATAGGATAACTTTGTATAAGAAAAATTGGAGCATAACTAAGAAAATTGAAAAACTAGTACGATTGCCTGCACCTGCTTTGTTTAACCTTGATGCCAGGAAAGGGTGGTCGATCACAGAAAATGAGCTAAACGCATACATAGAAAGGGAAAGCCGTCGTGCAAGGGAAGGTGAGGAGGAGGCCGAGGAGCACCCCGACTCTTCATCCGATGCAGCGAGCTCCTCATATCAACATCATGGTCATGTGGAGCCTCCACGATATTCTTCTGCGCAGGGGCCTTATTATCACTCCATGTATGACCCACCGGCGTGGAACTCCGACCCTCGTTGGGAATGAACTCCACTTAGGCCAAAAGCCTAAGCTTGGGGGAGGTATACCGGCATCACTCATTCTTTGCATATTATGGTTGCTGGATACTTGTACATACTTGCTTAGTCTCTTAGAGTGGTTTTCTAATGAGAGGGAGATGATATTTGGGGAAGTGCTGTCCAAAAACAGATTCTGGGCTGTTACCAAAAAAATTCGTACGCACAGCCAGAACGTTATTTTGAGCTGCCAATTTTTGAGCATGTTCCCCAGGTTGTTATCTAACTTTCATTAGTTGAACACTTTTTGGTCTGAGCAATGGAAGATTTTTGTTAATTTCGATTTCTGTACTGCTGTCAGGATTTGGCAGATTTCTGTCATCCTGCTTTTCTGTGTTTCTGTTAGTTTGCATTCTTTTGTTTTCACTTTGTTTCTTTCCTAAAACACAAAAAGACCAAAAATATTTCTGTTGTTTCTCTTCACCATTTGTTTATTTGGTTCTTTGCTCTTATTTTACTTCGTTTGCTATCGTTGGTTTGCTATGAGAAAACCCAAAAAGATTTTGCTTTGTTTGCTTGTTTTCTTTTGTTCTTGTTTCCAATTCGAAAACACCAAAAATATTTGCTGTTCTTCTTTGGTTTGTAAAGTTCATCATGAGTTCAATGGTCTTCGGTGGCTGGAGCGTGGTTTTCATTTCATATTATCCAAGCTACACAAGTGAAAGGCAATAATGACGATCTACGACAATCTGATTGTGGTGAGAGGCTGGTATGAACTCTATTTGTTTTCATTTTTGTACATATACTCATCCATGTGAGCATGCTTAGTTGGTTCATGTGAGGTATATGTTATTTGAGAAAGTCTAGTAGTTCATGATCTCTCATGTTTAGCTCCAATTTATTAATATGAGTAGCATGTCATGGATGTTTGCTTGCATTGTTTTATTCATAAGTAAGTATGGCATTGTGGTATCCTCCTCTGAATAATTCATTTATATCGACTTGGCACATGCTCACGCATGCATATGACTGAACAAAAGTCAATTAAGCCTCGATGATTTATATTGCTTCAGAGTTCTTGTATCACTTTTATGCCTCCGTTAATTTATTTTGCCGCAAGCATGATTATGACAGTTACTGCTCTCTTGATTTGTCGCTCCCTAGTCTTTTGCTAGCCTTCACTTGTACTGAGCGGGATCGCCGCTCGTGCTTCCAAACACCTGAAAACCAAGTTGTTCCAAAGTGTCCACCATAAATACCTATGCATGGCATTTCAAACCATTCCAAGTAAATTCTCATGCGCTACCTTTAAAACTTTCAAAATGCTTCTCAATTTGTGTTAATGTTTCATAGCTCATGAGGAAGTATGTGGTGTTTAGCTTTCAACCTTGTCATTTACTTTTGACGGATTCTCATATGGACTAGTGGCACATCCGCTTATCCAATAATTTTGCAAAAAGAGCTGGCAATGGGATTCCCAGTCCCAAATTAATTAACTTAAATAGACACTCCTCCATGGTTTGTGATTGTTGGACGGCACCCGAAGGATTCGGTTAGCCATGGTTTGTGTAAGAAAGGTTGGAAGGAGTGCCACATAAACATGCAAATAATTCATGGGAGCCGCTCTTGGGAGTCCGGTTGATGAGGTAGTTAGTGTACCCATTACCATTCGTTGACAACAACAAACACCTCTCAAAATAATTTTACTCCTGCTTTACAAATAAAAAGCTCTAGCGCATGTTAATCCCTGCTTCCCTCTGCGAAGGGTCAATCTTTTACTTTTATGTTGTGTCTCCATTCTTTCTTTGAGCACTATCTTGAGAGCACAACTGTCATTCTTAGTATAATATGCTTGTCTCAAAATATGATTGATTGTGGTATAACTTTGATGCTTTTATCTTTGACAATCACTACTTCTAGTCTTTCTATGAACTCCAGAGGTGCCTCGGCATTTATGTTTTGCCGATCAAATACAGGCAAGCGAGATACCACTTTATCATATTCTCTTATGAACATTGCAATCCTGCTTATATACATGATTCATGATGCTTATTATTAATTGTTGGTACCTCTCCATGATTGACATAGCTGTTGGATGATCTTATTTGCATGTGTCTCATTATGAACTGCTTGAGTATTAGCCATAGCATGAGAATATATACATCATATGAGCAAATGTGTTCGTGAAAGTTCTTTTATCGCTCAGTTGTTAACTGAATTGCTTGAGGACAAGCAATAAGCTAAGCTTGGGGGAGTTGATACGTCCAAAACGTATCTACTTTCCCGAACACTTTTGCTATTGTTTTGCCTCTAATTTGTGTATTTTGGATACAACTAATGTTGGAGATATGCCCAAGAGGCAATAATAAATGGTTATTATATATCTTTGTGTTTATGATAATGTTTACATACCATGCTATAATTGTATTAACCGAAACATTGATACATGTGTGATATGTAGACAAACAAGAAGTCCCTAGTATGCCTCTTAAACTAGCTTGTTGATTAATGGATGATTAGTTTCATAATCATGAACATTGGATGTTATTAATAACAAGGTTATGTCATTGTATGAATGATGTAATGGACACACCCAATTAAGCGTAGCATAAGATCTCGTCATTAAGTTATTTGCTATAAGCTTTCGATACATAGTTACCTAGTCCTTATGACCATGAGATCATGTAAATCACTTATACCGGAAAGGTACTTTGATTACACCAAACACCACTGCGTAAATGGGTGGCTATAAAGGTGGGATTAAGTATCCGGAAAGTATGAGTTGAGGCATATGGATCAACAGTGGGATTTGTCCATCCCGATGACGGATAGATATACTCTGGGCCCTCTCGGTGGAATGTCGTCTAATGTCTTGCAAGCATATGAATAAGTTCATAAGAGACCACATACCACGGTACGAGTAAAGAGTACTTGTCAGGAGACGAGGTTGAACAAGGTATAGAGTGATACCGAAGATCAAACCTCGGACAAGTAAAATATCGCGAGACAAAGGGAATTGGTATTGTATGTGAATGGTTCATTCGATCACTAAAGTCATCGTTGAATATGTGGGAGCCATTATGGATCTCCAGATCCCGCTATTGGTTATTGGTCGGAGTGAGTACTCAACCATGTCCGCATAGTTCACGAACCGTAGGGTGACACACTTAAAGTTGGATGTTGAAATGGTAGTACTTGAATATGGAATGGAGTTCGAATATTTGTTCGGAGTCCCGGATGAGATCCCGGACATCACGAGGAGTTCCGGAATGGTCCGGAGAATAAGATTCATATATAGGAAGTCATATTCCAAGTTTGGAAATGATCCGGTGCATTTATGGCAGGTTCTAGAAGGTTCTAGAAAAGTCCGGAAGAAATCACCATGGAAAGTAGAGTCCCGGAGGGACTCCACCTTGCATGACCAGCCAACCCTAAAGGGGAGGAGTCCATGGTGGACTCCCCTAGGGTGGCCGGCCAAACCCCCTCATGGAAAGGGGGAATCCCACCCCAAGTGGGATTCCCACCTTGGGTAGGTTTTCCCACATATGGGAGGTTTTAGTGTTGGGGTCTTATTCGAAGACTTGGACTAGAACTCTTGGTGCTTCCACCTATATAATGAGGAGGAGAGGGAGGGGGGCAGCCACTCTTTGGCTCAGCCTTGGCCGCACCCCTTAGAGGGCCGGCGCCCAACCCCCCTCTCTCCCCAAACCCTAGCGGTCTCTCTCCTCCACCACATCCCGCACGCTTTAGCGAAGCTCCGCCGGATTTCTCCACCACCACCGACACCACGCCGTCGTGCTGTCGGATTCAAGAGGAGCTACTACTTCCGCTGCCCGCTGGAACGGGGAGGTGGACGTCGTCTTCATCAACAACCGAACGTGTGACCGAGTACGGAGGTGCTGCCCGTTCGTGGCGCCGGAACCGATCGTGATCAAGATCTTCTACGCGCTTTTGCAAGCGGCAAGTGATCGTCTACCGCAGCAATAAGAGCCTACTCTTATAGGCTTTGGAATCTCTTCAAGGGTTAGTCTTGATCATCCCCTCGTTGCTACCGTCTTCTAGATTGCATCTTGGCTTGGATTGCGTGTTCGCGATAGGAAAATTTTTGTTTTCTATGCTACGTTATCCTACAGTGGTATCAGAGCCGTGTCTATGCATAGATGGTTGCACGAGTAGAACACAATGGTTTGTGGGCGTTGATGCTCTTGTTATCTTTAGTTGAGTACTTTGCATCTTTGTGGCATAGTGGGATGAAGCGGCTCGGGCTAACTTTACATGACCGCGTTCATGAGATTTGCTCCACGCTTGACATGCAACTTGTATTGCATAAGTGGCTTTGCGGGTGTCTGTCTCTCCTACTATAGTGAAGATTCAATTTACTCTTCTATTGACAACACTAGTATCACCGTTGTGGTTCATGTTCGTAGGTAGATTGGATCTTGCTCGAAAACCCTAAACCACGTAAAATATGCAAACCAAATTAGAGACGTCTAACTTGTTTTTGCAGGGTTTGGTGATGTGATATGGCCATGATGTGATGATGAATATGTATGAGATGATCATTATTGTATTGTGGCAACCGGCAGGAGCCTTATGGTTGTCTTTAAATTTCATGTTGAGTAGTATTTCAAAGTAGTTGTAATAGTTGCTACATGAGGTGAACAATCATGAAGACGGCGCCATGGACCTTGACGCTACGCCGACGATGATGGAGATCATGCCCGTTGATGATGGAGATCATGTCCGTGCTTTGGAGATGAAGATCAAAGGCGCAAAGACAAAAGGGCCATATCATATCACATATGAATTGCATGTGATGTTAATCCTTTATGCATCTTATTTTGCTTAGATCGCGACGGTAGCATTATAAGATGATCCCTCACATTAATATCAAGATAATAAAGTGTTCTTCCCTCGTATGCACCGTTGCATTGTTCGACGTTTTGAAGCATCTCGTGATGATCGGGTGTGATAAACTCGACATACAACGGGTGTAAGCCATGTTGCACACGCGGAATACTTGGGTTTGCTTGACGAGCCTAGCATGTACAGACATGGCCTCGGGACAACGGAAACCGAAAGGTTGAACACGAGTCATATGGATGATATGATCAACATGTTGATGTTCACCATTGAAGCTACATCATCTCACGTGATGATCGGTTTTGATGTAGTGGATTTGGATCGTGTACCACTTAACAACTATGAGGGATGTTGTATTAAGTGGGAGTTCATTAGTAATTAGATTAAAACATGAACTAATTATCATAAACATAGTCTGAGTAGTATTTTGAATTAATTTTGTAGTATTGGCATCCGTTTACTACTATGCGCTAGTCTTATAATTGAGATAGAAATACTGTTAAAATCTGACTAGAAACTTTACGGATTAGTACCGTATTGTTAATGAATCAAGAAATGATTAAGTCCTATTGCAAACATTTAGTGAAACTCACTTTGTTGATTCAGAGAGCTATGGTTTCAATTAGTACCTAAAGTTATCTTGTCTCCGTGAAACTTGAAGTTCAAATCTGTTTGAAAAGTAAGGAGCTGAAAATTTAGTTTTCAGAAATAATCAAGGTATGAGATATATGTGATATCTAAGACCTTATTGCAAGATGATAGAATATAATTTGGTGAGACTACATAAACTCATAAGTTTTATGGGAATGTATGAAGGTTGAAGACGCCAGGCGTCACAATCCTCCAACTATTGGAGCACTAACGATATTCGCATATCCATGAAGTTATCATCCTTAGTATGCACCGTTGCTAAGACTCGTCGTATCGAAGCATCACGTGATGATCGGGTGTTATAGATTCTACGTGTGCTTACAATGGGTGCAAGCCAGATTTGCACATACAAATACTAAGGTTAAACTTTATGAGCCTAGCATGTACAGACATGGTCTCAAAAAGTTGTCATGAATTGATGGATAAAATTATGAGTGAAATTGTTCATCATAGTTACTAATAAGTGAAATCTAGAACACTTGTCATATGATGAACAACTTCAAAGTAAAAACCTCAAGGTTATTGGTATTTGACCAACAAACCTAGAAGTTATTGATGTTGAAGTGTTTTTCTGAATAATGAGGAAAGCTAAAAGAGAAACTGCAAAAGATATTCTGGCAGAAATAAAGAAAAGACTAGAAAGTCTAGCTCAGGTGTATATAAATGATATACATGTTATGGATGTATTCCTAGTTTAGTCACACAATGAAATTCTTGGGTATTAGTGCTATATTGGTTGGTATGAAGTGTCATACAAAACAACACAATACAAGAATACAATGGCCTAAGTGACTGACAAGGAATATGATAGGTATGCACGTCTGGAACAAAAATAAAGTGTTATTATGTTCATCGTTGGCATTCTATCTAGCCCTTAGAATTTATAATAAAGAACTTAATAATTGTTATTTTGCTCTGGTCAAATAAAAACAATGAGTTGTTCAAATTATGACATTACTCCATGTATGATGGATAAGTTATTATAAATCTTAATGGTGAAACACACATACATAACACTGACGCTAAAATGCCATAAGGCAAATGATTTGAATTCCACTTATTTGTGGAACCGCCATTTAGGTCATGTTAGAAAGGAACGCATGAAGGAACTCCATGCAAATGGATTTTTGGAGTCACTTGATTTTTGAATCATTTGACGCTTGCAAATCTTTTCTAAAGAGAATGATTAAAATACCGTTCATAGGCCAAGAGTTGAAACGGGCAACTAACTTAGTGGAAATATACATGATGATGTATGTAGTTCACTGGGCATAGTTGTGTGCGGGAGATTCTTCTACTTCATGAAAACTTCCAACAATGAATTGAGTATATATGTGGATATATTCAATAAGAAAGAAGTTTGAAACATTTGAATAGATTCAAATAAATTTCAGCATGAAGTGGAAATCATCGTAATAGAAAAGTCAAATATCTATGATTGGATCATGGTAGAAATATTTGAATTACGAGTTTTAGCGAACATCTAAGAGAGTTATGAAATTGTTCTACAACTCACATTTCTTGGAGTATCATAATGATGATATAGTATCCAAGATATGTATCCAAACCTTGTTGGATTAATGATGAGATAAAATATTATGACGCCATTATATTTTTGTGGATTATGCTTTAGTGACTACCGCTTTTACACTGAATAGAGCATCATCATGATCCGTTGAAATGACACCATACGAGTTATGGTATGGGTATAAACCCTAATAGTCTTTCTTTAAATTTTGGTCTAAGAGTTTACAACCAAAATCGGATGAATGTCTTTGTTGGTTATCCCAGAGAATTAATTGGGAATTCTTCCCACGAGACAAAGACAAAAGTGTTTGTCAATGTTTCTTATTTCCGAGAAATTGTTTCTAGTGAAGTATTTGAGTGGGAGGACAATATAATTTGATAAGGTTTATGAACCTGAGCATAATGATCAGAGTAGCGCAGCATCGGAATTTGTTTCGGAAGCGGCCACGACGATCATGGCTCCCATGACTACAAAGTGTTTTAGCCATGGAGATCGAAGTACATATTGAACCTTGTAGGTATGGTTTACTTTGTGATCAAATAAATGATTTGTGAACAAAGGATTGATTTTGAATAATGATAAACCAACTACAAACAAAGAAGTTATGATGGGCCCTGACTCCGTTAAAATGGCTATACGCCATGAAATCCAAGATAGATAAATACTTTTTGAAAGTAAATGGATTTATAAAATTGATGGACTTGGATGGAATATCCTTAAAGAAGCTCGACTTGTCGAAAAATTGTTTACGACAAAGTTCAAAGAGTTGACTACGATAAGATTAGATCTTCCGTAGCAATGCTTATAGTCTATGTGGATTATTCTAGTAATCACTACATATTTCTTTTATGAGATATGCTAGTAGGATGGCAAAATACACTACTTAACAGAAGTGTATATTAAAGGTGTATACAAGATACAACCAAGAGTTTTGCTGGTCCGTGGAATACTAGATAGGTATACGAACTTCAATTGGATGAAGTAAGTATCACGGAGTTAGAATCTTCACCAGATGAAATAGTCAAAGAGTTTTTGATTTCATCAGAGACGATGAAGAGGCTTGCATTTGCAAGAAATTAAGTGGGAGCGCTAAGACACATTTATAATACTTTATGTAGGTGACATATAGTTGGTTATAAATGATGTAATTATATACTTGATTAAAAGGTTTCATTGAGAATTAACTTCAATGAAAGGATATGGACTGAAACAAATTTAGTGTCAAGATCTATGAAGATAGATTGAAACACATAAATAAGTTTAAGTCAAAGTACATATGATGGATATTGAAGTAGTTCAATATAGAAATATTAAGAAAATGTTCTTGTCATGTGAAGGTTTAACAAGACTTGAGTGTATCTGACACTCAATGAGTAAAAACACATGAGTGATTATAGATCACGAATAACATGTACACAATCAGATATCATGTGCTATAAAGTGTTATGAGCATATACCAGAATGATTCATATGATGATCATTGAACGACAGTAAGAATATCCTTGAGTACTTTAGAAGAACTAAGGATATATATATATTTTTTTGTATGAAGAAATGACAAACAAATCGCTGTAAGGTGTTACACCGATATTGGTTTTGTCACATATAAAATATAATTTCAAATCTCAAATTAGACTAAGTGTTGTTTAAAAGGTAGCACAATGAGCTAGAAGTTGTCTATGCTAGATTTAGAAGAGTTCTAAATATTGTGATGGATTCTACAAAAGAAGGCAGAATATGTCATTGTTTTGACAATGACAAAGGATGTTAAGTCAGGAGGTTCTTTGAGAATTTGGTGTAGTTCCGACAAAGTCAGAACTTTGAAGCTATATTGTGTGTGACAATATTAGTGACATATTTCAGACCGCGGAATTAAGGTTCCACCAGAGGACTAAGCATATATGCCGACTCATTTGGAAAATGAGTGATGCGCTGAGACGCATATGAATTGCAAAATACATACGTTTCTGAGCATGTCAGAACCGTTGACTAAAACCTCTCCCGTGAGCAAAACATGATAAAGCACCGAAGGCCAAGGTGTTATATCTTTACATATGTAAACTAGATTATTGACTCTAGTGCAAGTGGGAGACTGTTGGAGATATGCCCAAGAGGCAATAATAAATGGTTATTATATATCTTTGTGTTTATGATAATGTTTACATACCATGCTATAATTGTATTAACCGAAACATTGATACATGTGTGATATGTAGACAAACAAGAAGTCCCTAGTATGCCTCTTAAACTAGCTTGTTGATTAATGGATGATTAGTTTCATAATCATGAACATTGGATGTTATTAATAACAAGGTTATGTCATTGTATGAATGATGTAATGGACACACCCAATTAAGCGTAGCATAAGATCTCGTCATTAAGTTATTTGCTATAAGCTTTCGATACATAGTTACCTAGTCCTTATGACCATGAGATCATGTAAATCACTTATACCGGAAAGGTACTTTGATTACACCAAACACCACTGCGTAAATGGGTGGCTATAAAGGTGGGATTAAGTATCCGGAAAGTATGAGTTGAGGCATATGGATCAACAGTGGGATTTGTCCATCCCGATGACGGATAGATATACTCTGGGCCCTCTCGGTGGAATGTCGTCTAATGTCTTGCAAGCATATGAATAAGTTCATAAGAGACCACATACCACGGTACGAGTAAAGAGTACTTGTCAGGAGACGAGGTTGAACAAGGTATAGAGTGATACCGAAGATCAAACCTCGGACAAGTAAAATATCGCGAGACAAAGGGAATTGGTATTGTATGTGAATGGTTCATTCGATCACTAAAGTCATCGTTGAATATGTGGGAGCCATTATGGATCTCCAGATCCCGCTATTGGTTATTGGTCGGAGTGAGTACTCAACCATGTCCGCATAGTTCACGAACCGTAGGGTGACACACTTAAAGTTGGATGTTGAAATGGTAGTACTTGAATATGGAATGGAGTTCGAATATTTGTTCGGAGTCCCGGATGAGATCCCGGACATCACGAGGAGTTCCGGAATGGTCCGGAGAATAAGATTCATATATAGGAAGTCATATTCCAAGTTTGGAAATGATCCGGTGCATTTATGGCAGGTTCTAGAAGGTTCTAGAAAAGTCCGGAAGAAATCACCATGGAAAGTAGAGTCCCGGAGGGACTCCACCTTGCATGACCAGCCAACCCTAAAGGGGAGGAGTCCATGGTGGACTCCCCTAGGGTGGCCGGCCAAACCCCCTCATGGAAAGGGGGAATCCCACCCCAAGTGGGATTCCCACCTTGGGTAGGTTTTCCCACATATGGGAGGTTTTAGTGTTGGGGTCTTATTCGAAGACTTGGACTAGAACTCTTGGTGCTTCCACCTATATAATGAGGAGGAGAGGAGGGGGGCAGCCACTCTTTGGCTCAGCCTTGGCCGCACCCCTTAGAGGGCCGGCGCCCAACCCCCCTCTCTCCCCAAACCCTAGCGGTCTCTCTCCTCCACCACATCCCGCACGCTTTAGCGAAGCTCCGCCGGATTTCTCCACCACCACCGACACCACGCCGTCGTGCTGTCGGATTCAAGAGGAGCTACTACTTCCGCTGCCCGCTGGAACGGGGAGGTGGACGTCGTCTTCATCAACAACCGAACGTGTGACCGAGTACGGAGGTGCTGCCTGTTCGTGGCGCCGGAACCGATCGTGATCAAGATCTTCTACGCGCTTTTGCAAGCGGCAAGTGATCGTCTACCGCAGCAATAAGAGCCTACTCTTATAGGCTTTGGAATCTCTTCAAGGGTTAGTCTTGATCATCCCCTCGTTGCTACCGTCTTCTAGATTGCATCTTGGCTTGGATTGCGTGTTCGCGATAGGAAAATTTTTGTTTTCTATGCTACGTTATCCTACAGTATCAGAGCCGTGTCTATGCATAGATGGTTGCACGAGTAGAACACAATGGTTTGTGGGCGTTGATGCTCTTGTTATCTTTAGTTGAGTACTTTGCATCTTTGTGGCATAGTGGGATGAAGCGGCTCGGGCTAACTTTACATGACCGCGTTCATGAGATTTGCTCCACGCTTGACATGCAACTTGTATTGCATAAGTGGCTTTGCGGGTGTCTGTCTCTCCTACTATAGTGAAGATTCAATTTACTCTTCTATTGACAACACTAGTATCACCGTTGTGGTTCATGTTCGTAGGTAGATTGGATCTTGCTCGAAAACCCTAAACCACGTAAAATATGCAAACCAAATTAGAGACGTCTAACTTGTTTTTGCAGGGTTTGGTGATGTGATATGGCCATGATGTGATGATGAATATGTATGAGATGATCATTATTGTATTGTGGCAACCGGCAGGAGCCTTATGGTTGTCTTTAAATTTCATGTTGAGTAGTATTTCAAAGTAGTTGTAATAGTTGCTACATGAGGTGAACAATCATGAAGCCGGACCTTGACGCTACGCCGACGATGATGGAGATCATGCCCGTTGATGATGGAGATCATGTCCGTGCTTTGGAGATGAAGATCAAAGGCGCAAAGACAAAAGGGCCATATCATATCACATATGAATTGCATGTGATGTTAATCCTTTATGCATCTTATTTTGCTTAGATCGCGACGGTAGCATTATAAGATGATCCCTCACATTAATATCAAGATAATAAAGTGTTCTTCCCTCGTATGCACCGTTGCATTGTTCGACGTTTTGAAGCATCTCGTGATGATCGGGTGTGATAAACTCGACATACAACGGGTGTAAGCCATGTTGCACACGCGGAATACTTGGGTTTGCTTGACGAGCCTAGCATGTACAGACATGGCCTCGGGACAACGGAAACCGAAAGGTTGAACACGAGTCATATGGATGATATGATCAACATGTTGATGTTCACCATTGAAGCTACATCATCTCACGTGATGATCGGTTTTGATGTAGTGGATTTGGATCGTGTACCACTTAACAACTATGAGGGATGTTGTATTAAGTGGGAGTTCATTAGTAATTAGATTAAAACATGAACTAATTATCATAAACATAGTCTGAGTAGTATTTTGAATTAATTTTGTAGTATTGGCATCCGTTTACTACTATGCGCTAGTCTTATAATTGAGATAGAAATACTGTTAAAATCTGACTAGAAACTTTACGGATTAGTACCGTATTGTTAATGAATCAAGAAATGATTAAGTCCTATTGCAAACATTTAGTGAAACTCACTTTGTTGATTCAGAGAGCTATGGTTTCAATTAGTACCTAAAGTTATCTTGTCTCCGTGAAACTTGAAGTTCAAATCTGTTTGAAAAGTAAGGAGCTGAAAATTTAGTTTTCAGAAATAATCAAGGTATGAGATATATGTGATATCTAAGACCTTATTGCAAGATGATAGAATATAATTTGGTGAGACTACATAAACTCATAAGTTTTATGGGAATGTATGAAGGTTGAAGACGCCAGGCGTCACAATCCTCCAACTATTGGAGCACTAACGATATTCGCATATCCATGAAGTTATCATCCTTAGTATGCACCGTTGCTAAGACTCGTCGTATCGAAGCATCACGTGATGATCGGGTGTTATAGATTCTACGTGTGCTTACAATGGGTGCAAGCCAGATTTGCACATACAAATACTAAGGTTAAACTTTATGAGCCTAGCATGTACAGACATGGTCTCAAAAAGTTGTCATGAATTGATGGATAAAATTATGAGTGAAATTGTTCATCATAGTTACTAATAAGTGAAATCTAGAACACTTGTCATATGATGAACAACTTCAAAGTAAAAACCTCAAGGTTATTGGTATTTGACCAACAAACCTAGAAGTTATTGATGTTGAAGTGTTTTTCTGAATAATGAGGAAAGCTAAAAGAGAAACTGCAAAAGATATTCTGGCAGAAATAAAGAAAAGACTAGAAAGTCTAGCTCAGGTGTATATAAATGATATACATGTTATGGATGTATTCCTAGTTTAGTCACACAATGAAATTCTTGGGTATTAGTGCTATATTGGTTGGTATGAAGTGTCATACAAAACAACACAATACAAGAATACAATGGCCTAAGTGACTGACAAGGAATATGATAGGTAAATTTTTGTTTTCTATGCTACGTTATCCTACACTAACACGGACTACGTTATCCCCTCGTTGCTACCGTCTTCTAGATTGCATCTTGGCTTGGATTGCGTGTTTGCGATAGGAAATTTTTTGTTTTCTATGCTACGTTATCCTACACTAACACGGACTATCAGTGCAGAATGCTCTGGTGTCTCGTTTTTGTGCAGAAATCCAACTTTCAGGAAAATCCTAATTTATGCGAAGGCCCTATTTTCCCAGAGAACTGACGGAGCCAGAAGGACAAGTGAGGTGGAGGCCCGAGGGCCCCACACCATAAGGCGGCGCGGCCTAGGGGGGGCCGCGCCCTATGGTGTGGCCCCCTCGGCTGGCCTCGACGCCCTCCTTCGGACTACTTATCGGGTTCGACCTAAAAACGCACGGGGAGAAGTCGAAAGAAACCCTCCAGAGAGCCGCCACATCGCGAAACTCCGTCGCGGGAGCCAGAAGTCTCCGTTGGCACTCCGCCGGGATGGGGAATTGGAGGAGATCTTCACCACCATCACCGCCAACGCCTCCATCGACCAGCCATGTTTCCCCCATCCATGTGTGAGTAATTCCCCCGCTGTAGGCTGAAGGGGATGGTAGGGATTGGATGAGATTGGTCATGTAATAGTCATAAGATTGTTAGGGCATAGTGCCTAGTATCCGTAGATGTCACTTTTATGATATTGTTGCAACTTGTTATGCTTAATGCTTGTCACTAGGGCCCGAGTGCCATGATCTCAGATCTGAACATGTTATTGATTCATGAAGATATTCGTTGTTTATGATCTTACCTGCAAGTTGTATACACATGTCGCTATCCGGAACCAATGGCCCCGAAGTGACAGAAATCGGGACAACCGGAGGGGATGGTAGTGATGTGAGGATCACATGTGTTCACGGAGTGTTAATGCTTTGCTCCGGTACTCTATTAAAAGGAGTACCTTAATATCCAGTAGTTTCCCTAGAGGCCCGGCTGCCACCGGCTGGTAGGACAAAAGATGTTGTGCAAGTTTCTCATTGCGAGCACGTACGACTAAATATGGAACACATGCCTATTGATTGATTAGTACTTGGATACCGTTTTATTATTATCTGCAAATGCCCCTGCTTTGATTGTTACATGAGTTTCTCTCATCCATGCAACGCCCGTTAAATCCGTCCCTGTGCCTACAGTATTTTAATCCTGCTGTTTACTATAATCACTACTGCTGTCTTTATTTCACCGCTGCTGTTATTTCACTATTCCTACTGCCATAAAACTGTTACTACTGATAAACTCTTGCGAGCAAGTCTGTTTCCAGGTGCAGCTGAATTGACAACTCCGCTATTAAGGCTTACAAGTATTCTTTGTCTCCCCTTGTGTCGAATCAATAAATTGGGTAATACTTCCCTCGAAGACTGTTGCGATCCCCTATACTTGTGGGTCATCGCGCCAAGGTTCACTGATTATGATGTGCTGCCAGAGGTAGGGAGATCTTCTAAGGAGCCAACTTTCAACACAACCAAGGATTCAAAAGAGGTACAGATCCACCCGACAGACCCAAAGAAAACGACATCCATTGCAGCAAACATGGATGTCGCATAGGAAAGCGCGCTCGTCGAGTTCCTCCGTGAGCACTGGAAAATCTTCGCATGGTGTCCAGCTGACATGCCAGGAGTACCCAGGGAACTTGCCGAGCACCACCTCAATTTGGATCCTCTCGCAAGACCAGTAAAGCAACCTTTGCGGCGTTTTTCGGAACCTAGCCGCAAAGCCATGTTATCGGAAATAGATCGACTCAAAGATGCTGGTTTCATCAGAGAAATATCTACAGAAGCCACATGGGTAGCTAACCCAGTGATGGTGCCGAAAAAACATACAATAGTCCTTCGCATGTGCGTCGACTTCACGTGTCTCAATAAACATTGTCCCAAGGATCACTTTCCCCTCCCAAGGATCGATCAAATCATCGACTCCACGGCAGGATGTGAACGTCTTTCCTTTTTGGACGCATACTCTGGTTATAACCAGATCAGATTAAAAGAAGAAGATGAAGCCAAGACAGCGTTCATCACACCTTATGGCGTGTTTTGCTACAAAACAATGCCCTTTGGTTTGAAAAACGCGGGAGCAACATATCAGCGGATGATGCAGAAGTGCCTAGCAACACAGATTGGGAAAAATGTGCAAGTCTACATTGACGATGTCGTAATAACATCAAAGAAAGGGTCGACTCTGATCGAAGATTTGAAGGAAACCTTCGACAACCTCGACAAGTTCTGCCTCAAGCTGAACCCGACAAAGTGCTCTTTTGGAGTTCTGCAGGAGAACTTCTCGGGTTCTTAGTATCAGCAAGAGGGATTGAAGCCAACCCTGAAAAAATCCAGGCCATAGTGACTATGAGAAAGCCAACAAAGTTGAAAGAAATACAACAGCTAACGGGGCGAGTCGCAGCTTTAAGCAGATTCGTCGCCAGGCTAGGAGAAAAGGCGCTGCCGTTCTATGCATTGATCAAACAGGGGGAAAATTTCAATGGAACGAGGAAGCAGATAGAGCCTTCGAGAACCTCAAGCGGGCAATTTCGACACCACCAATATTGGTGGCGCCTAAAGAGAAAGAACCTCTCCTCTTATACATTGCAGCCACACCGCAGGTGGTCAGCACAGCCCTAGTAGTCGAGAGAGAAGAAGAAGGCAAGCTCCATGGAGTTCAGAGGCCAGTATATTTCATCAGCGAAGTACTGTCGCCTTCAAAACAGCGGTACGCTATTCATATGGAGTATTCACGACAGCAAGAAAATTGCGACATTATTTTTCGGCGCATCCGATAATAGTGGTCAATGAAGCTCCCTTGTCAAATATACTAAACAACCCAGAAGCTACGGGTCGTGTCTCCCTTTGGGGAATAGAACTTTCCCCTCGGGACATCACGTATGAAAAAAGAGGCTAAAATCGCAGGTTTTACCAGATTTCATTGCAGAGTGGATGGAGCTACAAAACACGGGGCCTCCAGATTTATCGAGAACTTGGACCATGAATTTCGACGGGTCCAAAAGGTTAGAAGGAGCTGGAGCAGGCGTGATATTAGTATCACCTGAAGGCGACAAGTTGAAATATATCTTAAGGATGACGTTTCCAAATGCGTCTAACAACAGAATATGAAGCTCTCATACATGGGATGAAGATGGCGAAAGCTTGTGGTGCAACCCGATTGAAAATCTTCGGCGATTCACAATTGGTGGCACAGCAAGTTATGAATCAATGTGATGCAGTCAACGAAAGTATGATAGCATACAAAGAGGTGTACAATGAGCTGGAGAAATTATTTGATGGATGCGAGGTAAACCACATCAGCAGGCTGAGTAACGATGAAGCCGATGTTCTTGCAAACATCGGGTCACAATGTCTCGCGATTCCTCCAGGCGTGTTTTGGGAAGAAATAAGCGAGAGATCAACAAAGCCAGCGAAATTAAAGAAGGAGAAAAAAGAGAAATCCTCGAGTACCACCAACGATACAGTAGAAGAAGAAGAGGAGCAAGAGCTAGTCATGATGGTGCAAACTCCATGGATGCAGGCTTACATATCATACATCCTAAGGAAAACAATACCCGACGATCCAGTTGAAGCAAGGCGAATAATTAGGAGATCAAAAGCTTTTACCGTAGTAAAAGGGGAGTTGTACAAACGAAGCATTTCGGGCGTGCTTGATGACCCACAAGTATAGGGGTGTATCGTAGTATCTTCGATAAGTAAGAATGTCGATCCCAACGAGGAGCAGAAGGTGTTGGCAGCAGTTTCGATGAAGGATTCACTGTAAATGCTCACAAACAAGTATTCAAGGAGTTTTGATGTAACAGATGAATAAAGTACGAGTAAGTAAAATGCGAGAGAAATAATTGCAGCGAGTGGCCCAATCCTTTTTAGCACAAAGGACAAGCCGGTTTGTTTACTTATAATGACCAAACGTTCTTGAGGACACACGGGGATTTTAGTCTAGTGCTTTCGCTTCATGTAGCTAAATAATCTTCATTGTTTTGATAAGTGTTGTGTGGGTGAACCTATGCTAATGCACCGCCCTTCCTAGGACTAATACATACTTGTGATTATACCCCCTTGCAAGCATCCGCAACTACAAGAAAGTAATTAAGATAAATCTAACCACAGCCTTAAACTCTGAGATCCTGCGATCCCTCTTGCATCGATATACTAACGGGAGCTCAGGTTTCTGTCACTCCGGCAACTCCGCAATTAGCAACCGAATACAAGATGCACTCCCCTAGGCCCATAAATGGTGAAGTGTCGTGTAGTCGACGTTCACACGACACCACTAGAAGAATGACACCACAACTTAAATATCATAACATTGAATATTACTCAACCATAATTCACTACTAGCATTTAGACTTCACCCATGTCCTCAAGAACTAAACGAACTACTCACGAGACATCATATGGAATACAATCAGAGGTGATATGATGATGAATAACAATCTGAACATAAACCTTGGTTCAATGGTTTCACTCAATAGCATCTACAACAAGTAGAGAATAACACCGGGAGAGTTTCCCCTATCAAACAATCAAGATTCAACCCAAATTGTTACAGCGGTGACGAGGTGCAGCGGTGGTGATGGCGGTGTAGATGGTGGAGATGATGATGATGATGGAGATGATGTCCCGCTCGATGACGATGGCGATGGCGTCGATTTCCCCCTCCGGGAGAGAATTTCCCCGATGGATTCCTGCCCGCCGGAGAGCTCTTTTCTCTCTGGTGTTCTCCGCCCTGCAGAGGCGGCTGTAACCCTTCGTGAGGTCCTCTCTGTGGCTTAGGTTTTCGGGACGAAGGAGTACGCGAAGAAAAGGAGGCGAAAGGCTGTGGGGCCCCCACACCAGGGTGGCGCGGCCAGGCCATGGGCCGCGCCGGCCTGTGGTCTGGGCCCACCTTGGCTCCCCTCTTCTTCCCCTTCTGGCTCCCTCCGTCATCTGGAAAAATAGGAATTTACGTGAAATTTCCTTCCACAGTTGATCTTCCGAAATATTGCGTTCTGACGGTGCTTTTTCAGCAGAATCCTGGCTCCGGTGCTTGATCCTCCAATAATGATGAAACATGCAAAATAGATGAAATAACATAAGTATTGTGTCCCAATATGAAATATATCAATGAATAACAAGCAAATTATGATACAAAATAGTGATGCAAATTGACGTATCAACTCCCCCAAGCTTAGACCTCGCTTGTCCCCAAGCGAAACTGAGCTCGATAAACAAGACCACATGTTTATGGAGTGAAGAGTCGATAAATAAAATACGGACAAGAAGCATCATATTCATTCACACAAGACATTCTAGTAAACAACTTCCTCATATAACTCATCTTGAAATAGGTAAAGAGAAATCACAAGTAAAGGTGCATAAGAAATCATAGTTGGTGATGGCAAACTTTGTTCTTGGTCAGAGAACTACTAACGGATTGTACTTCTAAGCAAAGCTTTCATATTAGATTTTATAGCTGAGCTTTCATATTCAAGCATAACAATCTCCTCATAATCATTGATAACTTCAAAGTCATATTCATTCAGATAAAATTGGTACTAAACAAGAAAGTATAAAAGACATGATCAACTGAATCATAGCATAAATAGTTGGTTCACAACAACTCAATTTCTTGCTTGAGATAGAGCGAAATAGGTTTACTGACTCAATCATAAAAGTAAAAGATAGGCCCTTCGCAGAGGGAAGCAGGGATTAAATCATGTGCTAGAGCTTTTCAAGTTTTGAAATCATATAAAGAGCATAAAAGTAAGATTTTGAGCGGTGTTTGTTGTTGTCAACGAATGGTAGCGGGCACTCTAACCCCCTTGTCAACGAACCTTCCAAGAGCGGCTCCCATGAGGGACGCATCTCTACCAGCAAGGTAGATCATCCTCCTTCTCTTTTGTTTACACATGTATTTTAGTTTTATTAAGGATGACACTCCCCCCAACCTTGGCTTTCTCAATCCATGGCTAACCGAATCCTCGGGTGCCTTCCAACATTCACATACCATGGAGGAGTGTCTATTGCAAAATTAAGTTGCTTACTGATAAATCAGAGCAAAACATGTGAAGAGAATTATTAATGAAAGTTATTAATTGGGGCTGGGAACCCCGTTGCCAGCTCTTATTGCAAAATTATTGGACGGATGAATCCCGGTGATCACATGGGTACGTGAGCACGCGTTTTCTATCCGACACGTGTCTAACGCCGTCTATTCTGCCGTTAGCAAAGCTGGATGCGGGCGTCACGCGTCATACTGGAAAGCTGCTAATACAAGATCTTATCCCCTCATCTCTACCACTCACTCACTCCCTCTCTCCAAAACAACCTCGTCACGCAAGATAATGCCGCCGTCGGGAATTCGCCAGGGGAGCCGCCGCCATCAGGCTGGCCGTCGAGGGTCCTCCTGCCATGCCCTCCGCCTGTCCCCCGTGCGCCGCCGGCCGCAGACCCGCCGCCGCCGACCTGCGCTCCTCCACCTCAACTCCAACCGCCGCAGCCCATCCCGACCAACCTCGGCAACTCCCCCGCCTCCGTCGTCGTGCTCGCGCACAACAAGCTCGGCGGCCGCATCCCGACCAAAACGTGGCCATCTTTTCCGAGTCCAGGCGCGTCGGGCGTGGCAGTCTTCTCTGATGGAGGTTGAGCGCGTGCCGGTGACAGGAGTATCAAACAGCTTCTCCTGTTCTCTCTCTCCGTCAGGTTTGATTTGGGTGGTCAATCAAGGAGAAATCAAATGATTTTCGGGCGGCCAATCGAGGAGAAACGCCTCGCCTGTTCGCTGGAGGACTGGTTCCTGGAGAAGCTCACCGTAGTGGAGGATCCGGCGACTTTGGTTCGGTGCTCTGCTTCTCTTTCGCGGCCGCCGGTCTAGGAGAGGTAGAATCTGTTATCCCTCCTTCCAATAACCTCTGGGATTTTGTGGGGTTGCTGCCGGCGAGTCTCTCTCTGTCTAGTTCTTGTTTGAGTCCAATAAATCCCCACGTCCTTCTCCTCTCTCTGGATTTTATCTCCAACAATTTCCTATCCCAGCGATTGGTTTGTGCTTTGATGTTGCATCCCTTCCGTTCTTGGAGTGAGGCCACTAGCACCGCTGCCTCCACCGCCACGCACGGATCGGGGGAGGGAGCCGCCACTGCGCACGCATCGGGGGAGGGCGCCGCCGCTCGCCACCGCCACGCACGCATCGGGGGAGGGAGCCGCCACTGCGCACGAATGGCGCGCGGGGGGCGCGCGGGGACCAGGGTCGACCGGGAGGTAGCCCCGCGTGTCCGCGTCCGGCGAGCTCCTCGCCGTCGCGTCGCACGGGAGAGGCCCCCGGGCGTTCGATTTCAGTGTGCTGGAAACAGAGGTCGCCGTCTTCGTGCCGCCGATCCCGCCCGCCGCGTCGTCGTCGCTGCGAGGGACGGGTGGCCGACCGGCATGGGGAAGGCGCCACGGGGAAGATGTGGCGGTGGGTCTAGCCAAGAGGATAGAGTCACGGACGTCCGGGGACAGGGTGAGGTCGCCGCGCCGTGTAGGAGCTCCGCTGGACTGGAACGATTAGGGAGGAGGGAGAAAGATTAATCGGGTTTGTTCGCCGTCTCTGAACTGCAGCGAGTCAGGTTGAAAAGCATCCTCCACGCCGTTTGTTCGCCGTCTCTGAAGCTAGAATCTAAAAGCAAATCCAACGGTATCTAGGGGGTGCTCACGTACCCCCCTGAACATCAAATCCACTCTCAATTATTGGATAAGCGGATGTGCCACTAGTCCATTGGTGAAAGTCCGCTCAACAAGATTGAAAGATAAAACACCACATACTTCCTCATGAGCTATAAAACATTGACACAAATAAGGAGTAGTATAGTTTGAATTATTTAAAGGTAGCACATGAAGTATTTACTTGGAATGGCAGAAAATACCATGTAGTAGGTAGGTATGGTGGACACAAATGGCATAGGTTTGGTCTAAGGTTATGGATGTATGAGAAGCATTCCCTCTCGATACAGGTCTTTGGCTAGCAAGGTTTGATAGCAAGCATAAAGGTTGAGGGAAACAAACAAATATACAAATGATAGAACAATCATGCATCTTTCTCATAAGCACAAGCAATTTTAACTTCAGAATACTAAACTCATTAGCATAGAGATAATAGAGTAATGTATCTAAGTGTATTTCTCTCTTCTATTAAACATCAAGGTGTTGTTGCTATTGACCAATGCTAAGTTTGCCAAAACCAAATAGATTTACTTGATGCTCCCAAAGTGATATCAATACTAATGTCAAGAGTAATCATATAATGGAGATTGCAAACTAAAATAAGATGTGCAAAAAGTAAATGATAAGACTTCTCATTAATATTCCATAATGATAACTCACACCAACGGATACATAGATAACCAACTAAGAGAGATACTTCCACATTGCATACTATTCCATATAATAACTTCCCTACTCATGATATGACACTACTTGATAGTAAAAGATAAAGGTAGTGATGATGTGATACCGCGGCACTCCCCCAAGCTTGGAACAAACCAAGGGGATGCCAATACCGATGATGAATTACTCCTTCGGTGATGGTGGTGATGGATTCCTCTCGACAAGCTTCTTAACAAGCTCCTTTAAATCTTCAATCTCATAGGTGAGGTTGCGAATCAGCTCCGAGTTGTGCTCAACGCGGCTCATAATCATGTCAGGTGGTGAATCCCAACTCCTAGAGTTGTTTCCCCATCCTTCAGCTTCAGATTTCATCTCTCCCGCAATGTTAGAACGATCTATATCCCAACCACTTGGCAACACTACCTTGGGGGTCCTTTCAGTTTGACGATCGTAGATTAGATTGTGGTAAGGGTTGTAATTGCTCGGAGAAGATGTCCTTGGAGCCAAGTAATGACGTGGAACCGCTCCTCCGGTAGCGATTCGTGCACTCCTCTTGATGTTGGATGGATTTGATATCACGCCAATACTTGCAACGGTGGCACGCTGGTGTACCTGCGGAGCTTCCTCCACTTCTTCCTCATCCTCACTTGCGTCTTCTTCCTTCAGTTCCGGGTCTTGAATATCTTCCTTCAAAGGTCCCTTGTCCTTGTTGTTGGAGACCATGGTGCTTCTAGATCAAAACAAATCTGGCAGAAAACAGCTCGAAACAAAACACGACGAGAAAACGATATACGGACCTCCAGGGGTCCGGGGGATTATATAGCAAATATTTTTACGATAAAAGGAAGGTTCCAGGCCGAAAACGAGTGGAAACGGGACGCCGAGGGCTGTCACCATAGGTCGGCGCGGCCAGGGTGGGGGCCCGCGCCGGCCTGTGGTGACGGGCCCTCGCGCGTCTTTCCACTCCGTTTCGATTCCGTAATTTTTCATATTTTCTAAAAACAGCAGAAATAATGTTCGGAAAGGTAAACGCGGACTTTTATTACCTGTACTGTTACCTATTCAAAGTCGAGTTCTCGGTGGACTGTCAATTTGTCCTTTGATGAAAGCCTCCGGTGTTTCCACTTGAATAATATCAACATCAACATTATAAGAATCACCCGAGATATAATGCTTGAGTCTTTGTCCATTCACCACTTGTGTGGCATTGCCTTGGAGAGAGCTAATTTTAATTGCTCCTGAACGATACACCTCCTCAACAACATATGGTCCTTCCCACTTCGAGAGTAATTTCCCTGCAAAGAATCTGAGACGAGACCGATACAATAGGACTTTATCCCCAATATTAAACTCTCTTTTGATGATCCTTCTATCATGCCACTTCTTAACTTTTTCTTTAAAGAGTTTAGCATTTTCATAAGCTTCACTTCTCCATTCATCTAGAGAACTTAATTGCAGCAACCTCTTATTACCGGCTAATTTAGGATCTTTATTTAGTTCTCTAACAGCCCAATAAGCTTTGTGCTCTAGTTCTAAAGGTAAATGACAAGCTTTTCCATAAACCATTTTATAAGGTGACATTCCCATAGGATTTTTATAAGCAGTTCTATAAGCCCATAGTGCTTCTTTCAATTTACTAGCCCAATTCTTTCTAGATTTATTAACAGTCTTTCCCAAGATAGCTTTAATCTCTCTATTTGATAATTCTACTTGACCACTAGTTTGAGGGTGATAAGCGGAAGCAATTCTATGATTAATACCATACTTAGCAAGAGTTTTTCTAAAACCTCCATGAATAAAATGAGAGCCTCCATCAGTCATAATATATCTACTCCAAATCTAGGAAATATAATATCTACAAGCATTTTTATAGAGGTCTCACCATCAGCACTTTTTGTAGGTATAGCTTCTACCCATTTAGTAACATAATCAACAACGACAAGTATATGAGTGTTACCATCTGAAGAAGGGAAAGGACCCATGAAGTCGAATCCCCAACAATCGAATGGTTCAATAACAAGAGTATAATTCATAGGCATTTCATTACGTCTAGAGATATTACCAACTCTTTGACATTCATCACAGATAAGATAAACTTCCTTGCATCTTTGAAAAGTGTTGGCCAATAAAAACCTGATTGTAGAACCTTTTGCGCGGTTCTATCTCCAGGTGATGTCCTCCATAAACACTACCATGACATTTACTCAATATCTCCTGTTGTTCATATTCAGGAACACATTTTCGCATAATACCATCTACTCCTTCTTTATATAAGTGTGGGTCATCCCAAAAATAATGCCTCAAGTCATAAAAGAATTTCCTCCTTTGCTGAGCTGAAAAGGGCAAATACTTAAACAAAAGTTAGCATAATCTGCATACCAAGGGCTCTCTCAACAGCTCACCTTTATTACAGCCAATTTTTCATTTGGAAAACTATCATTAACAGAACATGATCATAAGCAATATTTTCCAATCTAGACAAATTATCACATGATTATCAGCACCTTTCCTATCTATAATATGTAAATCAAATTCTTGCAACAGAAGTACCCATCTAATAAGCCCTGGCTTAGCATCTTTCTTTGTCATAAGGTATCTAATTGCAGCATGATCAGTATGAATCGTAACTTTTGAATCAACAATATAGGGTCTAAACTTGTCACAAGCAAAGACTACAGCTAACAATTCCTTTTCAGTTGTAGCATAATTTCTTTGAGCAGCATCAAGAGTCTTACTAGCATAATGAATAACATTTAATTTTTTATCTACCCGTTGTCCAAGAACAGCGCCTACAATGCAAAATCACTAGCATCACACATAATTTCAAAAGGCAAATTCCAATCAGGAGGTTCGACTACAGGAGCAGTTGTTAACTTTCTTTAGAGTTTCAAAAGCTTCCTTACAATCATCATCAAAAACAAAAGGTACATCTTTTTGAAGAAGATTAGTAAGAGGTTTTGAAATTTTAGAGAAATCTTTAATAAATCTCCTATAAAACCCAGCATGACCAAGAACACTACGAATACCTTTAACATCCCTCGGATAGGGCATCTTCTCAATTGCTTCAACTTTGGCTCTATCAACTTCAATACCTCGCTCGGAAATTTTATGTCCCAATACAATTCCTTCATTAACCATAAAGTGGCATTTCTCCCAATTAAGAACAAGGTTAGTTTCTTCACATCTCTGCAAAACTTTATCGAGGTTTCGCAGCAATTATCAAAAGAATTCCCATAGACAGAAAAATCATCCATGAACACCTCTACAATACTCTCGCAAAAAGCCATGAAAAATAGCGGACATGCATCTTTGAAAAGTAGCAGGAGCATTACATAAACCAAAAGGCATACGCCTATAAGCATAAGTTCCATAAGGACAAGTAAACGTGGTTTTCTCTTGATCTTTAGCTTTAACAACAATTTGTGAAAACCCAGAATAACCATCAAGAAAGCAAAAATGAGTATTTTTAGATAACCTTTCTAGCATTTGATCAATAAAAGGTGTAAGGGTAATGATCTTTCTTAGTAACTTTATTAACTTTTCGAAAATCAATGCACATTCTATAACCTACAACTATTCTTTGAGGAATAAGCTCATCATTATCATTAGGCACAACGGTCATTCCTCCTTTCTTAGGAACACAATGCACGGGACTAACCCATCTACTATCAGCAATAGGATATATAATACCAGCTTCAAGAAGTTTTAATACCTCGTTCCTTACCACCTCTTTCATCTTCGGAATTAGACAACGTTGATGTTCAACAACAGCTTTGCATCATCTTCCATATTGATAGCATGTTGGCAAATAGAAGGAGAAATCCCTTTCAAATCATCAAGAGTATAGCCAATAGCTCCTCGGTGTTTCTTCAATATTTCCAATAACCTTTCTTCCTCAATTTCTGAAAGCTTAGAACTAATAATAACAGGATATATTTTCTTATCATCAATATGAGCATATTTAAGATTATCAGGTAAAGGCTTTAAATCAAAAACAGGATCTTCCTTTGGTGGCGGTGTTGTACCCAAATCTTCCACCGGTAAATCATGCTTGAGAATAGGTTGGCGAAGAAAAATTTCCTCAAGCTCATCTCTTTCTTTCCTAAAAGCTTCACTTTCACTATTCTCCAAATGTTGCTGCAAAGGATTATTAGGAACAAGAACAATAGATGCACACCGCTCCATTTTAAAATCATTACTAGGCAAGTCAGCTTTATAAGGAGTTTTGGTAAATTTAGAAAAGTTAAATTCATAAGGTTCACCAGCAAATCTAGTCAAAATTTTCTCTTTCTTACAATCTATAATAGCTCCACAAGTATTTAGAAAAGGTCTACCAAAAATGATAGGACAATGATCACTAGCAAACAGAACCAAGTACCAAAAAGTCAGTAGGATATTTAATCTTACCACATAGAACTTCCACATCTCGAACAATACCAATTGGAGAAATAGTTTCTCTAATAGACTGATGAATAACCACATTAATATCTTCAAGTTCACAAGAACCAATTTCGTGCATAATCTCCGTGTAAAGCTCATAAGGAATAGCACTAACACTTGTACCAATATCGCATAAACCTCCTTTCCTGTAGACAATGTTGGGCCTCCAAGTGCGAGAGGTTTGTAGAACAACAAGTTTTCCCTTAAGTGGATCACCCAAGGTTTATCGAACTCGGGAGGAAGAGGTCAAAGATATCCCTCTCATGCAACCCTGCAACCACAAAGCAAGAAGTCTCTTGTGTCCCCAACACACCTAATAGATGCACTAGTTCGGCGAAGAGATAGTGAAATACAGGTGGTATGAATATATATGAGCAGTAGCAACGGTGCCAGAAAATAGCTTGCTGGCGTGTAGTTGATGGTGGTAGTATATGTGCAGTAGTAACACAGTAAAACAAGTAAACAGCGATAACTCAGTATTTAGGAACAAGGCCTAGGATTACACTTTCACTAGTGGACACTCTCAACATTGATCACATAACAGAATAGATAAATGCATACTCTACACTTTTGTTGGATGATGAACACATTGTAGGATTACACGAACCCTCAATGCCGGAGTTAACAAGCTCCACAATAATGCTCATGTTTAAGTAACCTTAAGTGTAAGATAGATCAAAGCGACTAAACCAAGTACTAGCATAGCATGCACACTGTCACCTTCACATATGTTGGAGGAATAGATCACATCAATATTATCATAGCAATAGTTAACTTCGCAATCTACAAGAGATCATGATCATAGCATAAACCAAGTACTAACACGGTGCACGCACTGTCACCACACATGCAGGAGGAATAAAACTACTTTAATAACACATCACTAGAGTAGCACATAGATAGTAGTGATACAAAACTCATATGAATCTCAATCATGTAAGGCAGCTCATGAGATCATTGTATTGAGGTACATAGGAGAGAGATTAACCACATAGCTACGGACAGCCCCGAGCCTTGATGGAGAACTACTCCTCCTCATGGGAGCAACAGCTGATGAAGATGGCGGTGGAGATGGCAGCGGTGTCGATGGAGAAGCCTTCCGGGCACTCCACTCCCGGGTGCCGAACGGAGACTCTGCCCTGCATCTTGTCGCGCGCGGCGGCTCCGGAACTTTTCTCGTATCGTGGCTTTTTCGTAAGGGTTTTAGTCAGGGACCTTTATAGGCGAAGAGGCGCAGAAGGTCGAAGAGGCGCTGTGCGGCGCGGCCAACCTAGGCGCGCCGCCACCTCCCGGTGGGCCTGTGGCCCTCCTCGTCCTTCCCCGTGTTCGAAGCTTCGTGGAAAAATAGAACCCTGGGCGTTGATTTCTTCCGTTCCAGAATATTTCGTTACTAGGATTTCAAACCAAAAAAAGAAAAAACTGGCACTTCGCATCTTGTTAATAGGTTAGTTCAAAATGCACGAATATGACATAAAGTGTGCATAAAACATGTAGATATCATCAATAATGTGGCATGGAACATAAGAAATTATCGATACGTCAGATGTATCAGCATCCCCAAGCTTAGTTCTGCTCGTCCCGAGCAGGTAAAACGATAACAAAGATAATTTCTTAAGTGACATGCCATCATAACCTTGATCATACTATTGTAAGTATATGTAATGAATGCAGCGATCAAAACAATGGTAAATGACATGAGTAAACAATTGAATCATAAAGCAAAGACTTTTCATGAATAGTACTTCAAGACAAGCATCAATAAGTCTTGCATAAGAGTTAACTCATAAAGCAATAATTTAAAGTATAGACATTGAAGCAACACAATGGAAGATTAAGTCAATTGCTTTCAACTTGTAACATGTATATCTTATGGATAATTGTCAACATAGAGTAATATAACAAATGCATGCAAGTATGTAAGAATCAATGCATATCACACAAGTGTTTGCTTCTTAAGGTGGAGGGAGATAGGTAAACTGACTCAACAATAAAAGTAAAATAAAGGTCCTTCAAAGAGGAAAGCATCGATTGCTATATTTGTGCTAGAGCTTTTATTTTGAAAACATAAAGAGAGCATAAAAGTAAAGTTTTGAGGAGTGTTTGTTGTTGTCAACGAATGGTAGTGGGTACTCTAACTACCTCATCAACCAGACTCTCAAGAGCGGCTCCCATGAAGGACGTTATCTCTACCAGCAAGGTAGATCATCCCTCTTCTCTTTGTTTACACATGTACTTTAGTTTAGTTTTTCTTTATTTATGGATGACACTCCTCCCAACCTTTTGCTTACACAAGCCATGGCTAACCGAATCCTGGTGCCTTCCAACATTCACATACCATGGAGTGTCTATTTGCAAAATTATGAAAATTGATGAATCAGCAAAACATGTGAAGAGAATTATTAATGCAAGTTAATTAATTGAGGCTGGGAACCTCATTGCCAGCTCTTTTTGCAAAATTATTGGATAAGCGATGAAGCCACTAGTCCATTGTGAAAGTCTGTCAAAAGTAAATGACAAGATTGAAAGATAAAACACCACATACTTCCTCATGAGCTATAAAACATTGACACAAATAAGAGGTAATAACTTTTGAATTGTTTAAAGATAGCACTCAAGCAATTTACTTTGGAATGGCGGAAAAATACCATGTAGTAGGTAGGTATGGTGGACACAAATGGCATAGTAGTTGGCTCAAGGATTTTGGATGCATGAGAAGTATTCCCTCTCGATACAAGGTTTAGGCTAGCAAGGTTATTTGAAGCAAACTCAAGGATGAAAAGTGCAGCAAAACTCACATAAAAGACATATTGTAAACATTATAAGACTCTACACCGTCTTCCTTGTTGTTCAAAACTCAATACTAGATATTATCTAGACCTTAGAGAAACCAAATATGCAAATCAAATTTTAGCAAGCTCTATGCATTTCTTCATTAATGGGTGCAAAGCATATGATGCAAGAGCTTAAACATGAGCACAACAATTGCCAAGTATCACATTATCCAAGACAGTTTAGAATTACTACATGTAGCATTTTCCAATTCCAACCATATAACAATTTAACGAAGAAACTTCGCCATGAATATTATGAGCTAAGAACACATGTGTTCATACGAACCAGCAGAGCGTGTCTCTCTCCCACACAAGGATGAACTTATTCAGAGAACTAAGATAACAAAACAAAAACAAAAATAAAAGCACACAGACGCTCCAAGTAAAATACATAGGATGTGATGGAATAAAAATATAGTTTCACTAGAAGAACCCTGATAAGTTGTCGATGAAGAAGGGGATGCCTTGGGCATCCCCAAGCTTAGATGCTTGAGTCTTCTTAAATATGCAGGGATGAACCACGGGGCATCCCCAAGCTTAGACCTTTCACTCTTCTCGATCACATTATATCACCCTCTTCTATTGACCCTTGAAAACTTCCTTCACACCAAACTTCAAGCAAACTCATTAGAGGGTTAGTACACAATCAAATTCACATGTTCAGAGGTGACACAATCATTCTCAACACTTCTGGACATTGCACAAAACTTCTGAAAGTTAATGGAACAAAGAAACTCATTCAACTTAAAAAAGCGGCAATGAAATAAAAGGCAGAATCTGTCAAAACAGAACAGTCCGTAAAGACGAATTTTAAGATGGCACCAGACTTGCTCAAATGGAAAAACTCAAAACTAATGAAAGTTGCGTACATATCTGAGGATCACGCTCGTAAATTGGCAGATTTTTTCGAATTTTCTACAGAGGACTGTGCCCAGATTCGTGACAGACAGCAATGCTGTTTCTGCGCAGCGATCCCAAATATAACATCAACTTTGACATAGAAACTTTACTTGGCACAACAAAACACAAAACTAAGATAAGGAGAGGTTGCTACAGTAGTAAACAACTTCCAAGACACAAATATAAAACAAAGTACTGTAGTAAAAAAAACACATGGGTTATCTCCCAAGAAGTTCTTTCTTTATAGCCATTAAGATGGGCAGATTCAATGATGCACTCGCAAGAAATAGTATTTGAAGCAAAAGAGAGCATCAAGAGGCAAATTCAAAACACATTTAAGTCTAACATGCTTCCTATGCATAAGAATCTTGTAAATAAACAAGTTCATGAAGAGCAAAGTAACAAGCATAGGAAGATAAAACAAGTGTAGCTTCAAAAATTTCAGCACATAGAGAGGTGTTTTAGTAACATGAAAATTTCTACAACCATATTTTCCTCTCTCATAATAACTTTCAGTAGTAACATGAGCAAACTCAACAATATAACTATCACATAAAGCATTCTTATCATGAGTCTCATGCATAAAATTATTACTACTCCCAACATAAGCATAGTCAATTTTATTAGTTGTAGTGGGAGCAAATTCAACAAAGTAGCTATCAAATATAGGAGGTATATTGTAATCATAATCAAATTTATCCTCCATAACAGGTGGTAACAAAAGACTACTATCATTATAATCATCATAAATAGGAGGCAAAGTATCATCAAAGTAAATTTTCTCCTCAATGCTTGGGGGACTAAAAATATCATGCTCATCAAACAGCTTCCCCAAGCTTAGAATTTTCCATAGCATTAGCAACAATGGTGTTCAAAGCATTCATACTAATAACATTCCCATTATCATGCATATAAAGTTCTATGGGTTTTTTAATTCTTTCTTCAAACACATCATGTCCTAATTCAAGATAAAGTTCATAAAGATCTCTCATTTTATTGTTGTCTTCCATTAAGCCTAACTAGTGTAAACAAGAAACCAAATGTCGCAATTGCAGAGTCTAAAGGAAATAGCTTTGAGTACTTACAACGGCGCCGGAAAATAACTTAGTAGCCAAGATCCGGAGTGTGAGTACCTTTTACCTTTCCTCACCGCAACGGCGCCAGAAAATTAGCTTGATGTCTACGTTCCCCTCCTTTCCTGTAGACAGTGTTGGGCCTCCAAGTGCGTAGGTTTGTAGAACAGCAGCAAGTTTTCCCTTAAGTGGATCACCCAAGGTTTATCGAACTCAGGAGGAAGAGGTCAAAGATATCCCTCTCATGCAACCCTGCAACCACAAAGCAAGAAGTCTCTTGTGTCCCCAACACACCTAATAGATGCACTAGTTCGGCGAAGAGATAGTAAAACATAGTGGTATGAATATATATGAGCAGTAGCAACGGTGCCAGAAAATAGCTTGCTGGCGTGTAGTTGATGGTGGTAGTATTGCAGCAGTAGTAACACAGTAAAACAATAAACAAGCAGTAGTAACTCAGCAGTATTTGGGAACAAGGCCTAGGGATTACACTTTCACTAGTGGACACTCTCAACATTGATCACATAACATAATAGATAAATGCATACTCTACACTTTTGTTGGATGATGAACACATTGCGTAGGATTACACGAACCCTCAATGCCGGAGTTAACAAGCTCCACAATAATGCTCATGTTTAAGTAACCTTAAGTGTAAGATAGATCAAAGCGACTAAACCAAGTACTAGCATAGCATGCACACTGTCACCTTCATGCATATGTAGGAGGAATAGATCACATCAATATTATCATAGCAATAGTTAACTTCGCAATCTACAAGAGATCATGATCATAGCATAAACCAAGTACTAACACGGTGCACGCACTGTCACCTTTGCACACATGCAGGAGGAATAAAACTACTTTAATAACACATCACTAGAGTAGCACATAGATAGTAGTGATACAAAACTCATATGAATCTCAATCATGTAAGGCAGCTCATGAGATCATTGTATTGAGGTACATAGGAGAGAGATTAACCACATAGCTACCGGTACAGCCCCGAGCCTTGATGGAGAACTACCTCTCCTCATGGGAGCAGCAGCGTGATGAAGATGGCGGTGGAGATGGCAGCGGTGTCGATGGAGAAGCCTTCCGGGCACTTCGTCCGCAGGGTGCCGAACAGACTCCCGTCCCCCGCATCTTGGCTTGGCGACGGCGGCGGCTCCGGAACTTTTCTCGTATCGTGGCTTTTTTCGTAGGGTTTTAGGTCAGGGACCTTATATAGGCGAAGAGGCGCGCGCGAAGGTCGAAGAGGCGCCGGTGGTGCGGCGCGGCCAACCCTAGGCCGCGCCGGCCACCCTCCTGGTGGGCCTGTGGCCCCCTCTGGTCCTTCCGGTGTTCGGAAGCTTCGTGGAAAAATAGGAACCCGGGCGTTGATTTCGTCCGATTCCGAGAATATTTCGTTACTAGGATTTAAACCAAAACAAATATAAAAACGGCACTTCGGCATCTTGTTAATAGGTTAGTTCCAGAAAATGCACGAATATGACATAAAGTGTGCATAAAACATGTAGATATCATCAATAATGTGGCATGGAACATAAGAAATTATCGATACGTCGGAGACGTATCAACTTGCACCAATATCACATAAACCATAATAGCAATGATCACCAATTCTAACAGATAGCATAGGAACACTAACTTGTTTGGGTTTATTAGGATGTGAAACAATATTAGAAGCATCTTCACAGAAAATAATATGACCATCCTCCACATTTTCAGTCACAAGATCTTTAACTATTGCAACAGCAGGTTCAATTTTAATTTGTTCTTCAGGTTCTTTAGGTTTCTTTTCACTTTTATTAACAGCACTAGATATGACAGAGTACTCCTTCATTTTAGAAGGGAAAGGAGTTTTTCAATATAAGCTTCAGGAATAACATTATCAACAGTTTCAATCACTACACATTTGTTTACAGATGAATCAACGTTATCTTTATACGGTTCATGATACTTATCAAAATTCTTCTTAGGCAGTTCATAATGAGAGGCAAAAGCTTTATAAAGATTTGCAACAACTTGGGAATCAAGACCATATGTAGCACTCATATTACGAAATTTATCAGTATCCATAAAAGCTTCAATGCATTTATAATCATAAATTATACCTGATTCTCTATCTTTGTCGTTCTCCCATCCTTCAATATTTTCTTGGATCCGATCAAGAAGGTCCCTTTTAAACTCTTCTTTGTTGCGTGTAAATGATCCAGAACAAGAAGTATCCAGCAAGGTCTTGTCTTGAAAAGAAAGTCTTGCATAGAAATTATCAATAATAACATTACCAGGAAGCTCATGAATGGGGCATTTGAGCATTAAAGACTTCAATCTCCCCCAAGCTTGGGCAATACTCTCTCCATCATGAGGCCAGAAATTATATATGCGGTTCCGATCTTTGTGAATTTCACTTGGAGGATAAAATTTGGAATAAAATAAAGGCACAATGTCCTCCCAATCAATAGAATCACCATTCTTCAGCAATTTATACCAGTGCGCCGCTTTACCAGACAGCGATATAGTGAATAGTTTCTTTCTAACTTCATTCATAGAAATACCTGCACATTTGAATAACCCGCATAATTCATGCAAAAACAATAAATGATCACCAGGATGGACAGTTCCATCCCCTTCATAGCGGTTATCCATAACACGTTCAATAATTTTCATAGGTATTTTATATGGTACTACTTCCTCACCTGGCGCTTCATCCACTACCGTTGCAGTAGTAGTAGATTTCCCAAATAGAAATTGAAGAGAAGATCTCTCCATAATGACTTATAGCAGCAAGGCAGAAATAAAATCAGCACAAACAGTAAAGGTTTTCCTTACCAATTCCACTTACCAATAGCGCTTCGCTCCCCGGCAACGGCGCAGAAAATAGTCTTGATGACCCACAAGTATAGGGGGTGTATCGTAGTATCTTCGATAAGTAAGAATGTCGATCCCAACGAGGAGCAGAAGGTGTTGGCAGCAGTTTCGATGAAGGATTCACTGTAAATGCTCACAAACAAGTATTCAAGGAGTTTTGATGTAACAGATGAATAAAGTACGAGTAAGTAAAATGCGAGAGAAATAATTGCAGCGAGTGGCCCAATCCTTTTTAGCACAAAGGACAAGCCGGTTTGTTTACTTATAATGACCAAACGTTCTTGAGGACACACGGGGATTTTAGTCTAGTGCTTTCGCTTCATGTAGCTAAATAATCTTCATTGTTTTGATAAGTGTTGTGTGGGTGAACCTATGCTAATGCACCGCCCTTCCTAGGACTAATACATACTTGTGATTATACCCCTTGCAAGCATCCGAAACTACAAGAAAGTAATTAAGATAAATCTAACCACAACCTTAAACTCTGAGATCCTGCGATCCCTCTTGCATCGATATACTAACGGAGCTCAGGTTTCTGTCACTCCGGCAACTCCGCAATTAGCAACCGAATACAAGATGCACTCCCCTAGGCCCATAAATGGTGAAGTGTCGTGTAGTCGACGTTCACACGACACCACTAGAAGAATGACACCACAACTTAAATATCATAACATTGAATATTACTCAACCATAATTCACTACTAGCATTTAGACTTCACCCATGTCCTCAAGAACTAAACGAACTACTCACGAGACATCATATGGAATACAATCAGAGGTGATATGATGATGAATAACAATCTGAACATAAACATTGGTTCAATGGTTTCACTCAATAGCATCTACAACAAGTAGAGAATAACACCGGGAGAGTTTCCCCTATCAAACAATCAAGATTCAACCCAAATTGTTACAGCGGTGACGAGGTGCAGCGGTGGTGATGGCGGTGTAGATGGTGGATGATGATGATGATGATGGAGATGATGTCCCGCTCGATGACGATGGCGATGGCGTCGATTTCCCCTCCGGGAGGGAATTTCCCGGCGGATTCCTGCCCGCGGAGAGCTCTTTCTCTCGGTGTTCTCCGCCCCGCAGAGGCGGCTGTAACCCTCGTGAGGTCCTCTGTGGCTTAGGTTTTCGGGACGAAGGAGTACGCGAAGAAAGGAGGCGAAAGGGGCTGTGGGGCCCCCACACCACAGGGTGGCGCGGCCAGGCCATGGGCCGCGCCGGCCTGTGGTCTGGGCCCACCTTGGCTCCCCCTCTTCCCCCTTCGGCTCCCTCCGTCATCTGGAAAAATAGGAATTTACGTGAAATTTCCTTCCACAGTTGATCTTTCGAAATATTGCGTTCGACGGTGCTTTTTCCCAGAATCCGGCTCCGGTGCTTGATCCTCCAATAATGATGAAACATGCAAAATAGATGAAATAACATAAGTATTGTGTCCCAATATGAAATATATCAATGAATAACAGCAAATTATGATACAAAATAGTGATGCAAATTGGACGTATCCTACATGTGTTACACCCGAAGAAGGAAGAATCATCCCGAAAGATGTGCACGAAGGAATATGCGGCACCACGCAAGTAGCCGAGCTATCGCGGCTAAAGTTTTCAGAGCAGGATTTTACTGGTTAACAGCAATAGAGGACGCGAAGGAAATAGTGAGAACTTGCCGCCAAACCTCATTCTCCCGCAGCAGAACTTATGCCAATCCCATTATCTTGGCCCTTTGCTCAATGGGGCCTCGACATGGTGGGAAAACTACACAAAGCTTCGCCAGGAGGTTATGAGTATATGCTTGTCGTCGACAAATTTACAAAGTGGATAGAAGCAAAGCCGATAAATTCACCGGACGGCGTCGGCGATTAAGTTCGTAAAAGCATCGTCTTTAGATTTGGAGTCCCTCATAGCATTGTCACAGACAACGGAAGTAATTTTACGTCCAAGGAGTTCAAAGCATACTGCACAGAAGTGGGCATCAAATTGAGTTTTGCGTCTGTTACACATCCACAGACCAACGGTCAAGTCGAGAAAGCCAATGGCATCATCTGCAATGGTATCAAGAAACGCCTGATAGGACCATTGGAAAAAGCTCGGCATACTTGGCCAGAGGAGCTGCCAAGTGTGTTGTGGAGTATCCGAACAACACCAAATACGGCGACGCAGGAAACGCCGTTTTTTATGGTCCATGGAGCCGAAGCAATCCTGCCGATAGAAATAGAGCATGATTCTCCAAGAGTCACAGAATACGATGAAGAAACCTCGAGACAAGCTTTGGAGGACGACGTCGATGCACTTGACGAAGCTCGAGACGAAGTCCTGTCACGAGTCGCTAAATATCAACAGGACCTGAAGAATTACCACGATCGACGATTGCGGCCAAGATCTTTCCAATTTGGTGATTTAGTTTTGCGACTCAACCAAAAAAGTCATGAAAAACTCGAGTCACCATGGCTTGGACCCTACATCGTCACGAAGTAATCGAAGGAGGAGCATACAGAATCAAGGACAAGAAGACGGGGAACGTTGAGCCAAATTCTTGGAACGTGGCGCAGCTCAGTTTTTACGCTTAGATGCCGAAATATAGTCTCCTCTGTAAACATACAATGTACCGAAACGCTCGCGAGTTTTCAGACGCACTCTTTTCCTTTTTCGGGCACCGAGTGGGGCCGAAAGGTTTTTAATGAGGCGGGCTCGGGGTGCTGCAATATAATAAAGATAGTGGAATTATATATCTTTCTCGACAGTCTCAGGGGCTTCCTCATACACGGTACAATATATATATACACAGTGTCGACAAATACAATTCGCCTTGGTATCAAGTACCTCACCAAAATAAAAGTATCGACAAAATAGCGGTCAATATAAAGCTCGGGGTCTCATACCCGCAAAAATAGTATACAATATAATTTATTTTGCCTTGGGACAACCTCGCACTATAAAAACAAAAAATACTGCAATCAAAACGCCCGGGGGCTTGGCGGTAAAAATAAAAATATAGTGACTTTACAATGCAGATCATATACACAAGAAACAATCTTCGGAACAAGTTTATCTTCAAGGATTTCCCAATATATTGTCTATGGTTAAGCGCTCATTATTTACAGCACGAGTGCTATGCTCAGCGTAGCTGCCCTTCACAAAGAATTCGGCATCCATCCGAAGAAGTTCATCCATCATGTCTTCAGCAACAGGAGTAACAATATCATCATATTTTCCGAAGTTTCTTTTCCTCTTCGACATCTTCTCCAAGCACTTTGGAACAATTTGCCCCACGTCTAACTTCGGGTAGCAGATTTTTATCATAATCATCGCAAACCTTGCGCCAGCTAGTTGGGCTCGTACAAAGCCATGGATGAGGAGCATCTCGAAATTTATCCATCAATGCAGGAAGAGTTTCGGCATCTTATTGCGAGGAAACATGGTACCATAGACCAGAGACAAAGTCCTCGTACAGAAGTCGAGATACTCGCGAACTGAAGCGCACGATCTTGAAATCACGATTTGGCGAGTCCGTTCAGGCGTGCCCCAAAAAATCGAACCATGCTCACGTGCAAGCCGAAGAAGAACACTGGAGCGAGCTTCGACACGTTCATCTTCAGTAGTAGCATCCAAAAAAGAACCTATTGTCTCTTAAAACAAGTCAGTGAGCAATAAGGAGACAAGCAACAAAGAAAAAGAAGAAGCACGACAAAGATAATGAAACATACCGCCATATCCAAGCTAGCATCTATCGCAGCTGGAGCATAGAATCTTCTCGAGACATAGCTGCAGCAGCTTCAACAACGCAGTCCTTCTCAGCGATGGCAGCTTGAGCTTGTTGGAGTGCAATTTTTTCCTTTCGAAGATTTTTGAGATTGTTCCATGAGCATAAGCGATTGCTTCTTCACGATTGGAGTTGTCCTCGAAGTTCTTCCAATTCTTCTCAAATCCTTACTCGCAGAATCGTTAACAAAATTAACAGGGAGAGGTCTTCGGAAGGGACGAAGGAAAACTTCGGAAGGACCAGGAATTGACGTATAGTTGTCAAAAATTAACTGAAAATAGAAAAACGTCGACATCAATCATTGAGACAGATAGATTTCCATTCATTCTCATAATATATATATCTGTTAAAAAGAAGGACCTCTAGAAGACCTAATCATCGCCAGGAGCACTATGGCGGCAGTACCAAAAAGGAGGAGGTAAACTAAAAACAAAGCAAAAGAGCATTAAATTAGACCTCCGGCCTTGACGAGCTAGGAGTCGAAGATGGTTTGATCCTGAGATAGGCCAGGATTTTCTTCGTATTCAGCTTCGCCGCCTTGATCAATGATCGCCATTTTGCTTGTTCTATCTGCTCCGTGTTGCCCACTTTTGCCCAATCAATGGTTTGTTGACTGTCAGCAACCAAGGCAACAGTGCTTTCAATGGCAACCTTCATATTTTCATGGCGCATCTTCAACCCAAGATCTTCGGGAGGATTGAAGCACTTGGCAAGAGTAAGGAAAGTTGCGGGCTCCTCTTTCTTCGGGAAGAAATAGGGGAAGAGCCGCGACAGCCCTGTCTGGCTTCATCAATGCCCTCACGCGCTGTCCCATGAAATTCAAGGAACGAAACGGCGTCAAGAAGAGGATCATTGTCGAGATCTTCAAGTTCAAATTCTTGAGAGGTCTTATCTGTCAAAATAAAAAGAAAATCCGATCAACAAACAAGTGAAAAAAAAAATCCAAAGGATATGAAGTGGTGCAGATACTTACTGACAAAGCGGCGATTTTGTGTCCTTAGACGTTTGGTGATCGCTTCTTCGCGAGCGATTGTGTAGTGCTCGCTAACGAAGTTTCGGCAGCGTGCAGACGTTTCCGAAGATCTTCGACACTAGCAGCAGCCTTGGCTTTGTCGCTTCCCGCCTAGCTTGAACAGATCCCACGGCTTTCTTACGAGCCTCTTCACATTGCTCTAATTTTTGAGCAAGTGTGTCGCACGTCGTTGGCTTCTGCCAGTTTTCTGTAAAGAAAGATAAGGTTAGCTAAAAACGTCGACAACAAAGGCATAAGGCACAAAGAAGCAAAACCAGGCACTACCTTCGATTTGGCGTAATCACGGTACCAACGAATTGAGCACCGATGCGAAGAAGCTCTTTGATCATAGGCTATTGAGGAAGGACAAAGAAAGAAAATGTCGGTATGGAAAAATAATGGCATGCAGAAGCAAATAAAGGAAATATAGACAATGACAAGTAAATTGAACTTACATCATCCAAGAGAGAACTAGAGGAGCTACTCAATTGAAGAGTAGGCTCCGGGATTGTGTCAATTTTTGCCCTTTTTGGTGAAGGGACAAGGGGGCTCGAAGGAGGAGTAGCAGCGCCGACGTTTTGTTGAGGAGGCGAAGTTTCTTCTCCTTCAACTGGCGTCTCTGTGGCGATTAGAGTATGTGACGTGCTCGTCCGAGCCGCCACATTGGAAGCTGGTACTACTTCCTCATCATCACTACGATTAAAAATGTCGGCAATATAAAAAGCAAGATAGACAAAGATCTTCAAGAAAAATAAAGAAAGAGAAAGGGGAACTTACGAACTGATGAGGGTCTCGAGATATGGATCATAAGCTGCCTTCTGGCATGAAGGAACAGCTTCTTCGGGCTTGGAGGTGCCGGAATCTTCGACATCATTCCTTTTCCTTTTATTCTTTGGAGAAACAAAGGAGGAGATTTGTGCCGACGTGGCTTCAGAGACGACCTCCTTTTCATCAGATCCAGATTTTCGAGAATCGGGTTCGTCGCAAAAGAGGGGGCATCTTGGTTATCATCAGAAATAACCGCCCTTTCTTCGACTTCTCCACCTTCAGGAAGGGGAGGAAGTGAAACAAGATTTGGATGGTCCTGTATAAAAATAAGAAAGGATGTCAAAAAAGGAGTAACAACAAAAATAGCAAAGCAATAACAAATTAAGCGACAATGTTTACCTTAGGAAGCGCATTGGTGGCGCTGTATGGTTTTACACGATAAGTGGAAGGAATGGGATCTTTCTTGTTGAGAGATGAGATTTTTCGGACAAGCCTATCCAAATCCTTGACTTCCAGTTCGTCGACAAACGATATGTGTCTTCATCGCCACATAATTCCAGAGAGGGTTTTTGCGAGCCGAAGAGGCTGCACTCTAGTCCTAAGGAAATACGCCGTAATTTGGATGCCTGATAATTCTTTTCCACGAGTATTCGCAACTCATGGATGCGAGTCATCAGGGCCTCCGTCGAAGTTCTTTCTTCCTCGGAAGCTGCGTTCCAAGAACGCGGCGAAGGATTTTCTCGGCACCGTCGAAAGGAGGGATATTGTCTTCAGCGCACCCATGGTTTTCTTCCCGAATATACAACCACTTCTTGCGCCACCCTTGAACGGAGTCAGGGAGTTTGACGTCAAAATAGTTGACTGAGGAGCGAACAGAAATAACAACGCCGCCTATATTATAGGCGACATTGGAAGAGCCATTATGACAGAAGAAAATGCGCTTCCATAATGCCCAGTTAGGCTGAACACCAAGGAAGGCTTCTCGCAGGGTGATGAAGATGGAAATATGAAGGATAGAGTTGGGCGTAAGGTGGTGAAGTGGAGACCGTAAACAAAAAGCAATCCCCGAAGAAAAGGGTGAATGGGGCGGAAAGACCGCGGATGAGATGATCAACAAAACTTACCCGATACCCCATTGGAGGGGTTGGGTAGCTTTCTTCATTGGGGAAGCACACCGCTTTGGGTTTCTTGCTAATCCCCTTCTTCAAAAGATTCATGTCCTGGTTCGTGATCTTGGACCTCTCCCACTCCGCGGTTCCTAGATCCGCGCAGCCATTGACGATTCGGCGTGTTGTGCCTGGTCAAGCGACGCGGTGGCATCAACAATGGCGAAGGAATGCAGCAGCGAAGGGATGAGCTCGAGAGTTGTGGGCGCAGGAGGATGTTTTGGGTAGAAGCAACGGCGCGGAAGTGCTCGAGGTAGAAGAAGATCTTATATAGAGGTGCGGTGAAGCGGCGGACCGTTGGATGGAAAAAGTATGCAGGAGATGATAACCACGTGGAGACGAGGGTACAAAGGTATTTTAACATTGACGAGGTTATAGAACGTGTGCCAGAAAAAGGGAGAACATGTGTCCCCACTTGCACGACGTGTCCATCGGATGAGGAATTTGGACCCACAAGGCAGTGAGAGGAGGAACGCATGTTTCAAAACAGAAATCGTGGCTATCATCAGCAACGACGTCATCAAGGTGAAAGAAAAGCTCGACTATGAATCTTCGAAAGATTATTGACAACGCAAGATTTTTTCGGGAGCCTTTGATCAAATACAAGTTTTTGCCCAAACGCCGGGGGCTACTCCGAAAGATAAAATTTCGAGTATGACAAGATGGAAATAGCAAGAGCCTATGATCAAATACAAGTATTTGTTCATAGCCTCGGGGGCTACTCCCATCGGGAGCGCTGGTCGCGCACCCGATAAATATAAAAATATCGAGAAGGATTATAAATATAGCGGCAATGGATACTAATCGTGGAGCCTACACCCAAGCACAAGTCCTTGGCTGTAGCCTCGGGGCTACTCCCATCGGGAACGCTGTTCGCGTGCCCGATGAATTTTCATCAAAAGAAAGAAGTATGAGTGAGTATATTTCGAGTTACACAGTTAACTCTACATATACTCCCATCGGGAGGACAAAATAAGTCATCTAATATGACTCGATAAAATGTGCTATTCCAGCAGCCGAAAAGCACTCGACAAAATATTCTCAGAGCGCTAAAAGTCGCGAATAAAATCTCTGAATGCCGCAAAACTTTGCGAAGGTAAGACCCCAGATCTGTTCGAAGGCGTGGCACCGTCTCGAGCGGATTGCTACTATTTTCCGTATCAACAGACATAAGAAAAATCCTAACGGACGCGTTGTACCGATAAAATATGACGGGACTCAGAATGGTAAGACCTTAAGCGGCACCGTCGAAGTTTACACCAGATCCCGAGATCATGTCCAGGACGTGATTTTGAAGTAGGTTTTTGCGGATTGCCACTAGAGCAGTTAACTAGTACCTGATCCGTCAGATGAACTAGCCCCAATTACCGTTATCCCGTACAAAATAGTGATTGCATATCGAAAGATTATGTAATGAGTAAAATTGGAGATTTTCCTTGATTCTTCGATTCAAGAAAAATCTCGGGGGCTACTGACATAGGCATCCCCAATGGGCTGCCAAAGATGGTACCCGGAGTTTAATCAAAGCCCAAGACTCGAAGAATAAGAAGACTTGGAAGCCCATTTAGTGTTAAGGAAAGATAGTTTGTATTAGGAAAGATAGAGATTTGTAATCTTACGGTTGGGTACGAAACCCTCCCGAACTCTGTAACTTGTGTACTACGAAACCCTCGGCTCCGCCTCCTATATAAGGGGAGTCGAGGGACAAAGAAAGGATCGGATCTATTGTCAACATAACCCTAGTTTTCATAATAGTCGAGTACTTTTCGCCTGAACCTTCGAGATCTACTTGCCCTCTACTTCTAGCAAAACCCTAGTCTACAATCTGTAGGCATTGACAAGTTAATCCTTTGTCAGGTGGCTCGTGTAATTTTTTTTAAATGAATGACTAATCTAGAGACGATGATCGGGTAGATTTCATCTTTATCGAGGAACATTCGGAAAGTCCATGAGGATTGTCGTTCTCAATGGGGAATGGCCAGCCAGTGCGCGGCTCACTTGTCATCGTTTTGGTGCTAACAGAGTAGAAAAGAACCCCCCCCCCCTCCCCTAGACCCTCGTGTCGCTCCGTACTGGGCAACTCGGGGAACCCTAACCCGCCGCCACCAGGGCCTCCCTACCGTCACCCCCTTCACCGCCGCTGCCGCGAGTCGTCTTCGCGGCGGCGGGCGCCCTCACCTCCAAAGAGGCTGAGGGGGAGCTCGCAGTGGAGGTTGTGCTTGCACTTCGTGGTGCTCAAGCGAGGCGCTGCTCGACGTGGATCTGGAGGTTGAGGTGGCGCGGGCTGCAGCTCGCGGCTCCTCCGGCAGGGCTCTTGGCGAGGCGACGGTCGGCGGCGCGTGGTGGTGGGTAGCAACGCCCATCGCGTGGGCCATGGGCCTGGGCGGGCCTACCGACCCAGATCGTGCTTGCTCGGCCTCGGATCTTGTCGATGGGTTGGTTGTCGTGGTGTCCCCATCCAATGGTGGTGGCCGTAGTTGTTGCTAGCTCTGGTGGCAGCAGTACCTCTGCTTCGCGTTGTCTTGACCATCTCGGTCTCAGATATGGCGAGCTGGGGTGCTGTTGCGGTGGTTGGCAACCTTCTCCTTCACCGGCAACAGAGTTGCCTCCTGCTGTGGTAGTCCATGTCTACAACCTCACCGCTTTGTCTTTGTCTTGCTGGGGAAAAGGTCTCTAGCCCGGGTGAAAACCTTGCTTGGTGCGTTCGATGCTGACCACGGTGACGCCTGCGGGTGCCACTTCCTTCTTTGAGTCATTTTCATGGGCCTGGTTGTTCCTCCCCTCGATGCCAGGGGAAACCTTAGGTTTGCTTGGTCGGACCGGGCGGCGGCGGAGCTTCAACGTTGTTTCCCTTCTTGGAGGCGTTGCCTAGGCTCCGAGGGGTGTCCCTACTGTGGCACTCGGAGATGGTGGCCTCGTTGGTTTCTCCAACGAGGATTGATTGTGTTGTGCAAACTACTACTCGAGGTGAGTCTCCAGGGCGCAATGTACGTCATCGTCAACTTCCTCCGGTCATGTCCTTCTCAAGTCCGGCTAGACCCTGCCATTCGCTTGCATCGCTCGTCGATTCTTCTAGGCGCATGAGTAGTGGTACGTTGGTCTAGGCAACTTCAGTGTTGGTCGTGCTTTGATGGTGTTTGCTGTTGGCTGTGATGCGGTTTTGAGGCTCGGTGCCCCGCCTCTTCGCCATTTCTTGGTTAGGTTGGGTTAGGCACGCTAGCTTGTCGTTGTTGATGTCGGAGTATGTTGTAAGCCGAAAGGTGGGTGTGGTGTTGTAGCCATTCTTTGGTGTTCTTGTCAGCTTAATACAAATACGCGTTGCGGGTTCTCAAAAAAATGATGCGAGCTTTGCTTGCAAGCTTGCCAAACAACTCCCGGCTGACAGTCCCATGCAAGTAGAGAAGTTAGCAGGGAGATGGAACAGTGAATGGAGAGTTTAGAAGTTGTATCAGGGGAACCGTCAAGACGTCAACTACCACAAAAGACCTGTCTTAATTTATATGTCTCGGGTTCTTCAAAATAACAAATACATTCGAGATCCTGGAAAAATATCTAAAGCAACCAAACATGAAGCATGTGGACTTTTCAAAAACAATATAGGGAGTGATAACTCAAAGTATTCAGGTCGGAATTGTTAAAGCAAGCAACTAATTTGAATCCAGATATATCATATAACCAAGTGATTTACTCAATCCTAATTTCCATTAGTTAAAGTAAATAACACAGTTTCCTGAGAAATTTAAACTACTAGGATATCATACAAGTATGACTTATGGAGAACTTGGCTTTTCAGTACAAAACCGTAAAATATTTTTTAGAAACTTTACGTTAGCACCTATGTGTGGCTCTCTTGCTATTTAGTTTCAAGCCGAACAGCTTTGGAGAGGCAGTATTATATATAGAAATGGCACAAATCAAAAGCATGAATCACCTACTAGCAGCATATATACAAAGCAAATGAAGAATGTTTACTACAGACATCTATATAAAGAAAAGTGATCAGGCTATTTAAGGCATCCAAACATTGCTTAGACAAATAGATGACAAAATTATTCAGAATTTCACAGTATAACTGCAGGCACATGCAAATTCTACACAAGTATCTGGAGAGCAGGTCATGCGTGATAGGTATAATTTGTCAGCACCTCCAAAGCATCTTATAAACAAGAGAAGTCTGTCATCACATAGTTATTATCGCACATTCAGTTACCAACTGTGAAGGCAAACACAAGCAATTGGATAATGAAATGCTGAAAGTCTAGAAGATCACAAACTCACAATGTACAAATGTTCAGACGCATGGCTTAATCTAGAACACGCATGACAGCAATGCTTAGAAATAGCGAGAACAGGTATACAGTTCTCTATTTTCCCTACATTATTATCTTCTCTTACAAACACGCAGTGACAGACAGGCACACAGGTGGGCATGGCAGGCAATTCAAGGCTCAACGCATTTCTCGATTTTTTCAACCATTGTTACACGTACTGGATAACTTGTCACACCTGATAATATTCATCCACACTTGAAAGAATCTTATAAGCAAGTACTAACAGAGAAGACCCAGTCAGTCCCATGGTTCAACTACCAACTGAATGAAGAGGCAAGGTAACCAGAGAAAGAAAACAAAACATTTGGATATCACAGATTCAACTAGTACCAATTGTCACAAAGAATAATGCTGGCAAGTCTGAAACGCAACAACAATGTACAGAATGTTCAGAGTCAGATGGAGCACCGTCATCTGATTGTTCAACCTCTTGATGGTAGGACAAACAGATTGTTTCATCATGAAGGGATTGGCTTTTCCTTACAAAATGTACAATAATTTTCAGAAACATTATCTTAGCACCTATGTGTGGCTATCTTACTAACTAGTACAGTCAGGACTGGCTCCTTGGATAGAAACGGCACAAGTCAAAACTCAAAAGCATGAATCACCTACTGGCAGCATGTAGTGTGTCTCTGTGACCTGACCAACGGAGAAAAGGAGAACATACAAAGAAAATGAAGAATGTTTACTACAGGCAGAAAAAATGATCGGTTTATTTAAGGCACCCTAACACTGCTTAGACAAGATTACTCAGAGTTTCATAGTATGACTGCAGGCACATGCAAATTTTATAGAAGTATCTGGAGATCTTGTCATAACTGATAAGTAAAATTTGTCCAACTCTTCCAAATCATCTTATAAACAAGACTGTCATCACATAGTTATTATCACACATTCAGTTACCCATTGTGAAGCTAAACACAAGCAGTTAAACAATGAAATGTTGAAAGTCTGGAAGATCGCAATCTACAAACGTTCAGAAGCACGGTTAATCTAGAACATGCATGAACCGCAATGCTAGAAGTAAAGAGAACGAGTATACAATACATTATTCTCTATTTTGAGAAAATGTGGCAGACAGATAGGGAATTTATATGTGTGGGATTTTTTAAAATAACAAATACATCCCAGGTTCTTGCAAAATATCAAAGCAACCAAACATCAAGCATGTGGACGTTTTCATAAACAATAGCTCAAAGTGTTCAGGTCGAAATTGTTAAAGACAAGCAACTAATTCAAATCTACATATATCATATAATGATATAACCACCTGATTCACCGAATCCTACATTAGATTAGTTAAAGTAAATAACATTTAGCCGCAAGAAAAGTAAATAACATTGTTTCATGAGAAATATAAACTACCGGGCTATCATACATGTACGAGTTATGATGATGACTTTTTTTCCTTTTATAAGTTAATAACTTGACTTATAGTGACAGCACATTGTTTCTTCGCGAAAACTTAGCTTTTCAATACAAAAATGTACAATAGTTTTCAGAAACCCTTATCTTAGCACCCGCGAGTGGCTCTCTTACTAACTGGTACTGTCAAGCTTAACAGCCTTGGAGAGGCAGCATTATATGTAGATATGGCACAAGTCAAAACTCAAAAGCATGAATCACCTACTAGCAGAATGCGTGTGCCTCTGTGGCCTGACCAAAGGAGAAAAGTAGAACATACAAAGCAAATGAAGAATTATAGAAAGAAAAAATGATCAGTTTACTTAAGGCACCCTGACATTTCTTAGTCAGAATAGATGACAAGGTTATTCAGAGTTTCATAGTATGACTGCAGGCACATGCAAATTTTACAGAAGTAAGAGCAGGTCATACCTGATAAGTACTATTTGTCCAACACTTAAAAAGCATGTTATAAACAAGATAAGTCTGTCATCACATAGTTGCTATCACACATTCACTTACAAATCGTGAAGGCAAACAGAAGCAGTTGGATAACGAAATGCTGAAAGTCTAAAAGATCACAATCTACAAATGTTCAGAAGCACGGTTTAATCTAGAACATGCATGAACCGCAGTGCTAGAAGTAACGAGAACGAGTATACAACACATTATTCTCTAATTTGGGAAAATTGGGCAGACAGACAGTACGATGAAACCGGGCATATAGGCTTTGCAAGCAATTCAAGGTTTGACGCATTTCTGAAAATTCTCAAGCATCATTACAGGTACTGGAGAACTTTTCAGACCTGATAATACTCATCTAGAGTTGAAAGAATCTCATAAGCAAGTACTAACAATAAATCAGAAGAGTCGCAGTTATTCCCACAGTTCAATAACCTGAGACAGTTATCAAGACATTCAGATACAGTACCTTTCAGTTAGTATGGGAACGCAGCAATGTACAGAGAGTTCAGAAGCAGAGCATCGACGGAGCGCACCATGATCATTCGCTGTCTTGATGGTAGGACAGAAATCGCATGCAGGTCTCACCATGGGAAGACGACGGGCGGAGGTTCAGAAGAAGGGCGGGTCACCGTCAACAGCATCGGTGTCCCGCATCGGGAGCATGCGGTGATGTTGAAGGAGGCTTTCTTGGATGGTGTGTCCGGAGAGGGCGGTCCAGTGGCCATCAAGCTGGGGAGTGGGACGGTAGCTGTGGAGCACGGCCCCTTGGTGGTCGCACTGCAGCAGGACGCGCGGGCACTGCACCAGATCATGCCGGTCCTGGGCTAGGGCGAAGACGCTGCCGCTGTGATGGCAGCCGTCGTTGAGGCTGATGTCGTCCACCGGCACACGGATGCTGTACTGGTGGCTCCAGAGCTGGGTGGTGCTGTGGCTTTCGACCCAAACGTCGAGTGTTGGCGGGTAGAAGGAGATGGCGGTCATGGCGAGGCGTCCGTCGATCTCGAAGAGCTGGCGGCCCACGACGGGAACGGCCTTGCCGCCCGCTTGGATGGTTGGGGGAGTGAACAAGGAGAAGGTCTGGGCGGCGGTGTCGAAGATGAGTAGGTCGGTGTTGTTCTGGACCTGGGCAGCCTTGGGCGGCCAGTAGAGTGAGCCGAGGATGAAGACGGGAGGGGTCTTGTAGGAAGGAGCGATCCCTTTGGCCAGCACGAGATCAAGCTCGTCGGAAGGCAAGTCGGGGCCCGGACGACCGATGGTGTCGCACGTCCATCCGTCGTTGCCCAGCGTGACGATCCAGTACTGGCAGTTAGGCTCCAGGCGGCGGGTGTGGTACAGCACGTTGCACTCGGAATCTCCGCCGGGGCCGGTGATCACGTAGAAGCCGACGATGTCGTGGTCGACGTGGAGGTGCGGGAGGCGCGCCCAGCGGCGCGTGCAGGGGTTGCAGACGTAGAGCCTGCGGCCGGAGGAGAGGAGGAGGATGCCGTCGCATGAGCCGTGGACCCTCAACACCTCGTTGTTGAGGGGGCGGTCGAAGCGGAGCACCGGGCGGGGCACGCGGTCGCGGGCGTCGACGGCGCTGAGGTTGAGGCTGGCGAGGCTGGGGTCCAGGAGGAAGAAGAGCGGCATGGGCGTCCGGAAGTGGTGGTCGTGGTGGTGGCGGCGGAAGGCGCCGCTGCCGATGATGGCGCGCCACGCCCAGCAGACGCAGCGGCAGCGGGCGATCTCTTGGGCCGGCAGGCAGAGCAAGGCGAGGTAGAGCGCGGGGTTGCCCATGGATGCGTAGTACGCCTCCATGTTGCCCGGTACGTTCCGCCGGGCCACGGCCGGAATACGGTGGAGCCGCGCGTCCGGGCTGATCCATCCGTGCTGCTGCACCAGGGCCCACGCTTCCTCTCCGCCCATGACCAGCAAGTCCGGCCGGGGCACCCATCCGGTCCGCGCCGCGGCCTCGGCGGGAATCCACCCGTTCTGCGCCATCGCCGCGGCTATGGCGGCCATTCCTCCCGCCACGGCATGAGCGGGGACCCACGCCACCCATCCTGTGGGCAACACCACCATGCCTAGCTCGTCCTCCAGCCCTTCGCCGCCTCCGTTCGCCTCCATGGCCACCGAGTTCGGCGTCGGCCGGGTTGTGGCGGCCGTTAAGCCAGGCTGGCCGACAGAGAGACGAGGAAAGCGGAAATGGATTCGATTCGATTTGGAATTTGAGGGTTCCGACGAGGTGGGAGACGGCGAGTTTATGTAGTAGCAGGGACGGCCAGTTGTGAATCGAATGTTCGAGACCCGATGGAGAGGCGGTTTGACTGGGTTGGACCGGTGATGCCGAGGACGAGCGCTGACCGCTAACGCTAAGAGCTGGCAGGATAGGGATGGGGACGTAGGAGGTAGGACCTGCCCATGTGCCTGCTGCTCATTGGCCAATAGATAAAATTTATCAATTGCACCACAATTCTCAACAACAAAAAATAAAGTTGGGGAAAAGGAAATTACACTTTTGTGCGAGGTTGTAAATAAATAATGAAAAAGAAAACATCTATATCTTCAACATCAACACAATGTTGAACATTATAGTTGCACACAACCAAAAGATTTGGGAAAAGTAAATTACCCTATTGTGCCAGGGATATGTGGCAGTCTACCTGATTTTTAGCTCCCAAGTGAACACTTTAAATTTTAATATCTTTCCTTTAGATTTGCAAAAGGACCATATAGGTTTAGTAACAAATCTTTGCATCTAATTTGGTGTCAACAGGCAAATGAACAATGTCGTTTATAGCCCACTATCAAGGCTCTCACTGACGCGCCCGTCCATCTTACGAGAAGAAGATAGAGATAACTAAAAATTGTTGGCATGTTCTTCCATATTGACAAAGGAAAGAAAGAAGAAGAGGATTCGGAATCAGCTGCATGACATAGAGAAAAAAGATTAATAAAATCCAAGAAAGGCCCATTCAAGAGCAAGACCGCACTGAAGAGGAGAAGCTGATTGTGTCCTATGAGCAGACCATGACAAGACTCGCACAATACTACAAACAATGAGCAAAAAAGTATTGGGCAATCCACTGTGACAAGAATTCAAGATATTTTCATATTTCTGTTCAAAAAAGAAGAAGAAACAAAATTGTCTCCATAAATAATTCTCAAGGTCAAACTACTTTAGATCCCGAAGAAATAGAACAATGTTTTGTCAACTATTTCAGGAATATTTTTCATCAACTAATGCGGAATATGCAAGTTCTCCATGTAGGAACTATCCAAGATGAATTTACCAACTCTGTTCTCGACAAGGAAGAGATTTGGGGTATTTTAAAAGGCATGAGAAAAGATGCTTCGCCAGGGCCTGGCGGTTTGAATGCATCTTTTTACAAAGCAACGTGGAACGGGATTGGAGATGACATAACTAGATTGGTACGAAATTTGTGTTACAATGACTATCTTCCCCATCAATTAAATGAAACTAGTATTACTCTTATTCCAAATAAAAAATGCACTCAGCCTTAGGATTTTAGACACATCAGTCTCTGTAATTTCATATATAAGATCATTGCCAAGTCTCTTTCTAATAGAATGAAGCCGCACCTCCCAAATAGAATCATAGACGCTCAACAAGCTTCGATAGAATGTAGAAAAATATCTAATAATGTAATTGTGGCCCAAGAAATCACTCATTCATTTTCTTTATCTTCTTGGAAACAAAAGGCTTTTATGATAAAGATTGACTTGGCGAAAGCTTTTGACATACTTGAATGGGACTTCATTGTCATGGCTTTGCATAAGCAAGGATTCAGCAATAACTTTACCAACCGTGTCAAAGCTTGCATTTCTAACTCTTTGTTTTCAATTATTATTAATGGGCAATCATCATGGTAAATTTAAAGCATAGAGAGGTATAAGACGAGGTTGCCCGCTTTCCCCTTATCTCTTTGTCATAGCTATTAATGAACTTGCTGTAGAATTACAGGATGAGCTTCAAAAGAGAAATATTCAAGGAGTTACACTGAGTCCAAATGTCCTCCAGTTTATTCACTTATGTTTGCCGATGACCTGATAGTATGTGGACAAGCGAATCGGAAGGAGGCAATGGCCATTTGGAATACAATCAATCGCTTCCGCAATCGGTCAGGTCAAATTCCAAACTGGTTTAAATCTTCTATTCTTTTTAGCAAAAATGTCACCGACACGCAAAAGAATTTAATTAAGAAAATTTGTATGCTTGAAGATATGAACAACGGATCTATGCATCTTGGTCATCCTCTTATTTTACCTGCCGAAAACAAATCGCAAGCTTTTGACACTGTCCTTCAAAAATTCAAATCCAAGCTTGCTTGCTACAAAGCTAACAAGTTGTCACATGCGGGTAGACTTGTTCTGATTAAATCGGTGTTTGCATCGCTCCCTGTTTATTATATGTTGAACATCCTTTTCTCCAAAAAGTTGCTGGCAAAAAATGAACAAGACACCAAGAACAACCCCATGTATTTGAAAGCCTGGACAGAAATTTGCAAGTCCAAAAAAGAAGAGGTAGCTTAGGAACCAGAAATCTAGAAGCAGTTAACAAGGCTCTTATTTCTACTACATCCTGAAAATAGCAACTCTTCCGAATAGTAATACTACTAAGATCCTCAAGGCTAAGTATTTTCATGACACCTCTTTCTGGAGAGCTAATCCTAAAGTTCCTAAATCTGCCTTTTGGACGTCTATTCTCAAAGTTAGAGAATACCTTGCTGATGCATCCACTTATCAATTCTCTAGAGGTAATACTAGCATATGGTCCGATCCTTGGTTTCCCTTTGGAAAGATATTCATAATCAATTAAAAATCCAAGATAACAACTTCGTTTATCCTGCCACTGTGTTCGATCTTTGGATTCCCAATACTAAAGAGTGGAACTTAACTTTGGTTACTACTCTCTTTGGTTATCGTTGCCAATATTCCTATTAGTAACGACAATGGTGATGATATGCCTGTTTGGAAATACACACCTTCAGGTATCTGTACTTCTAAAAGTTCTTACCAATTGTTTAGTCCTTTCTTCTATGGACTCAAAGCAGGACCGCACCAAATTCTATCCCAGCAGTCAAGAACAATTCTCCAGGAAATATGGAAATGTGGTAGTGTTCCACCAAGAGTTCAAGTGTTTGGCTAGAGATTGATGAGAGCCATAGCTATAGGAATGAGAGCTGCAGCAAGATCTAAACACGTTGATCAAAGATGTATTAGATGTGGCAAGAATGAAGATGATTTTCTTTTTTTTTTACTGTGGGTTCACTCATGGTGTCTGGTTTGCTTCTTCCCTTGGACTCAGAGTTGAAGTGCTGCAACAACTACGAACCACTCACATCCCAACTTGGAACTAGCAGCGCAAATTGGAAAATCGTTACAGGTCCAAGAGCCAAACTTCCTAATTGATAGTCAAATCTTAGCAAATGCACTAACAAGGAAAGACCCGACAAACTATCCTGGACATTGGATAATAAGACCTAATCTTTATCGGTTTCTTGACCACTTCCAGGGAATTAACGCTAGAGTCTTCAAGATCAAGAGGGAGAACAATATTGTTGCTCATAGGCAAGCACAAGAGGTGTTCAACTCTCATAGTACAGAAGCTTGTGCTTTCAATTGTACTGGAACTACACACCCATCAGATCTCTGCCATGTTAAAGCTGTTATCGGCAACCTAAATGTGCAATCTAGCACATTACTATCTCTAACTTGCCAATGAACTAAATGTAAAATATTTTGAGTTGCCAAAACAAAATATATGAATAAAGATGGTTACCACCAACATCTATCTTGAGAAAAGAAAAGGAAAATTAAATTAAGACAATAGAAACAAAAAAAAAAGTGGTATTCCTTGTTGTTGAGGAGCATGTTTGTTTTAAATAATTAAACATTCTTTGAGCGTAAAACTGGAAATGTAACCAAATCTGACAAAAGGGGGGAAAACAATGCCTCTAATTTAACAAACGGATCATAAACTGAAATTTTAGCACCCCATCCCTGCATTGCATTATTCATTGGTGTCAAGCGTCAACCGTCAATACAGGATATGAGAACTTTAACATACCAAGGAAAGGGTAGGAACTTATCTAGATTGTTTAAAAAGTGTAAACAAAATCTTTTTTTATGGAGGCATTTTTCACATGAAAATAGGGGGAAATAAGTCAGGAGCTCAATAAATAAAATAAGAAGTGCGAGTGTTGCATTTCCGATTTTGCTTCATGAAAAAGAGTAATAGACAATACGAAGTAAGTTTCATATGAGCTCATTCACATAAAAGAAGAAATGTGAAGGCTGAAGTCTTGCATTTAGTGGTGGTCTTAGGGTGATAGGAACCCCTATTTTCTTTTTCATCAGAAAACAAGCATGAGATGGAAGAAAAATAAAATCAAGCAGTTAGATTTTTAAACAGTAGGCTTAAGCCCCGCGTTAAATGACCGAGAACATCTTGGATGTGCACAACATGACGGTCAACTTCAATAAGCCATCGTATGCGTTAGAAGGGGCTACACGCAGATACATGAAGTATTGAATCATGTGTTCGTGAAGGTCTAGCCGGAGAAGACAGTGATGTTTGTGGAGCTATTCACATAGGAGAAAGGGAAGACGACTTTATTTCAAATGTTCCACAAGGGCGCCTGAGCCGAGTCCCGAATGGGCTGTCTGCACATTTTTTTCAGAAAAAATGAGGTTTATGCATGAAGCGGGTCAGCACCGCAGTGTTAAACATGTTGAATGGACAAGCGTGATTGGAAGGGATAAGCAGACTTTTAAAGTGATTGTCCATAAGGTGTAACAAACCCTACTAGCATATGTAATGTGGTTCAAAAAAAAGATAGTTTCAATTGTTTAGCTAACGCGCTCAAGGAAGATTTGCCCTAGATAATTTCAAATGAGCAATGGCGTGTTTGCTCCAAAGAGATTGGTACTAGTACAATATCATCATGCCTTATGGGTGGTTCATACTTCATGGAGGATAAGATGGGGCGTCTAAAATTATTTTATGTCCATAAATTGGACATGATGTAGGCCTATGATCATGTTGCATGGGACCACCCAGCGAACTTCGATCAAGGTTGGTCTTGAAGGGAGATGGTCGTCAATGGTGCATTATTGTAATGTTGTTTAATGTGCAGACTTACTGCAGAAGAATTTAAACCGGCACTGCGTCCCAATTTCAACATATTTGTTTCTTTTGACAGCTCAAGATTGTGAAGCCAAGGAGAATTCAGAAATTTGAGTGATATCCAGCTCGCGTCATCAGCATCGCCAGTCAACCATCTTTTATTCGTACAGGGACCCTACTGTTCATTGTGTCCGAAATCCAAAACTGAATTTAAGTATATTTCCGTCCTAAAAATATGTGTCTTAGTTTTGCCTAGATAGATATAGGTGTAACCAGACATATTTTAGACGGAGGGAGCATTTGAAAGATAAGATGGTGGAAAAGGAACAGATCTCTTGTGTGCAGTAAACAAAAAAAGCGTTGATCAAGTCTCCAACACAAAATAACTCCAGCATACTATATGCCTTGTTTTAATTCCACTCTATGAGACAAGGCATCAACTAAACCACAGGCGCAGCAATGCAAACATTATGTTGTAAAAGCAACAGCAAGAGTGACAACGTCAATATCAGAAGTAGGAGATCCCTGACATATTAACTGCAATAGCCAAGTTTGCAACGGGATTAGCTTGCACCAATCAGTGCGATAAAGCAATTTATCAAAACCATTTGAAAGAGGAAAACGTAATGTGCAACAATATCTTGCAACAGTTGGTACCAAAACTAAATCTGGAGAGCACAATTGCACCTAAACCTTACCAGCAGGACAATGTTGAAGGAATAAAAAGGAAATTGAGGCCATTATCCATACTATAACCAGACAGATCAGTACTCCCAACATGTTAAATAAATACCAACTACCAACTACTACACCTGAATTTTCTCAGGCATATCAAGCACTAATTCAGCACTGGTTTATGTCATAAGGGATCAGGTTGTCTTAGTACTATCCAAGATGAAGGACTAACATTAACTCAATATTTAATTGAGGGGCAAAAATTATACCCTCCTCTCAAAAAATTAGGGTCATATTAGATGAACTTAGCACAATTGTATTGATGCACGATGTTACACAACATGAATCTAAATTGGATTCTGCGCTTAAGAAAAAAAATCAAAGAGAAAATAGAATTTGATACTTGATAGGATAAGATAGTACTTGGTCCAAATTTGACTTACTTACTATTTATAGTTTGAAGTTTCGATTTCTCATTACTGCTTTTCAAGCTATGAATCGGGTTTGAGAATTAATCACATGATAGATGCTAACTATTTCCTAGTTTTTTTCAGAAATTTTCATGACCAGCATGTGTGTTATCAGACAATGTGGCCAGTGTATCCTAATTGCAGGCAGGGCAATGTTGACCTATTTGTATGCAGAAGTAGATTTAACTGATCATACAAACTACACTAGTTTCAATATGCCACTACAGTTCTACTTGCCACTACAGTTCAATATGCCAGAATAACCTAGCCAGAAAGGGAAAAAAAAACTGAAGGCATGAAATAGGAATTTTGAGTCCCTCATCCATCCTATACAAGACAGATCAGTACTCCGACATTTCAGACTGAACCTTATTATTAGCAGGGTAATGCTGAGTATAAACTGATCATTCAAACCAGAAGATTTCCACTTGGCACTACAGTTTAAGTAGGGAGGAAGAACCTAGTAAGGAGAATTTCATTTAAAGGCAGGTAACAAAGAAATTTTAGGCCATTATTTGAGTACTGTACGAGACCAAGAAATTTGAGTACGGTATAGACCAAGGACCAACTACAGCTACGCCTGAATTTCCTGCCAAGATATATTTTGTTGAAATAGGAGTACTCCAAGTAGTGATTTGACATATTAACCAAATAAAGCATGTTGACAGCGACGAGCACAAGAGCACAGAAACATGTTGATGATAATGCGGAAGCAAAAGGGACATGTGGACACAGACAGAATAAACAAATAAGTTGGTCACTCTCAGCAGCAGTCAACAACACTAAACATCCATTGTGCACAGACACACACAGACTGATCTGGATTAGTAGCTTACAACACATAATACTGGGCAACTAAGCCGAGAAGGAACAATTAGCAGCACGAAGGAAGCAGAAATCGAAGAGCACGGTTACGCCTGCCTGCCTGCCTAAGATCTTACCACATCCGGAGCGAGATTCGAGAGCCGGAGCGCGGGTGCCTACTTGGCCTTGGGCGGGCGTCCGCGTCCGCGCTTGGCGGGCGCGGAGCCGGACGCGTCGGCGGCCGGGGCTTCCTTGACGACCTTGGCCTTCTTGGGCGCGGGGCTCTTGCCCGCGGGGCGGCCGCGGCCGCTCTTGGGCATGCCGGCGGTGGCCTTGGCGACGGCCTCGGCGACGGGGTCCTTGGCCTTGGCCGGGCGGCCGCGGCCCCGCTTGGGCGCGTTGGGGTCCTTGGGTTCCTTGGGCGGCGGGCGGGGCGCGCTGGGGTCCTTGCGCGGGCGGCCGCGGCCCCGCTTCGGGGCGGGCTCCGCGGCGGCGGCGTCGGCGGCGGCGGCGGTGGCGGCGGGCTTGAGGTAGTTGTTCTTGACGAAGGCGAGCTTGCCGCCCTCCTTCATGCTGGCGAGGTTGGCGGTGAGCAGCGAGGCGTGCGCGGGCGGCAGGTTCTCGTAGTTCTCCTCGATGTAGGTGGAGATGGCCGACTTGTTTGAGCCGCTCTTGTCGTCCAGCGCCTCGATCGCCGCCAGGATCATCTGCGTGGGAGAGGGCGCGCGGTGAGGCCGCGGCAGGAAGGCGGGCGGGAAAGAGACGAATCTAGGGCGGAATGAATCTACATACGACCGGAAGCAAGGAGGAAGAAACTGACCTCGGGGTAGGGCGGGAGGTCGCCGGACTTGGGGGAGTCGTCGTTCGCCATGGCCGGGAGGTGACGGCTAGCTGCAGGCGCGCAGGTCTGGGGCTAGAGTGGAGGCGAGGGGGAGGGGGGAAATTTTTCGGATTTGGATCCGGGGAGAAGACGAGGACGGCGGAGGCAGTAGATAAGAAATGGGCGACCATGTGCCCTGGCGTATGTACATCGTAGGTCGATTCTACCGTGCGTCACCGACGTGTGGGCCGCGCGCGGGGTCGGACCCACCTGTCCGCGAGGTAGAATAGGGTGCGGAGCGTGCGCGTGTGGGTGGTGAATCCTGGAGCTGATATTAATGCCATCCTTGAACGCCTTTCTCGATGGATGTGCGGAGACCGGCCGAGGCGTGGATGGACGGCGGGATTGGCGCCGTGGCGGGGGATCGGACGGCGGAGAGGCGGGTAACAGCTGGCTGTGCACGCGGATCGGTGACGTGGCGAGGCGCACGCGGCTCGGCGCTTTCCTTTTGTTGGACCTGTCGTCGCCTGGCGCGGGGGAGCGGGAGCGGCCTGGCTTTTAGCTCGGGGAAATTACCAAACTGCCCCACACGCGCTCCAACGGATATTTCTTTGCCCTGGGCCCCCATGGCTGGCTTCAAAGGTACTGTCAGATTGACTACCTCCTCTATTTCCAATCCCATCATACGGATAAAAGTTAATTTTACAAAATAAGCTCCGGCCAAAAAATATTTCACGCAGTTAACCTTTTTGGGCAGCATTTTCCATCCACATTATATGCTAGTCAGGTTGCGACCCAGACGAATGGAACCTGGGTGCGCGCGCACCCGTTTACGGAAAGTTCAAAAAAAATTGTTATTTAAAAGTTTCAAAAAAATGTGAAGTAAAATTTTGCATGTACATATTATGTTGATACTTACTCGTGTGAGTTTTCACGAAAAAATACCATTGTGTGTGGCCTGCATAAAAATGACAAAATGTCCAAATGAGAATAGTGAACAGGAATTTGTACTATTCACAAGAATAGGAATTTGCATTTTGTCATTTTTTGTAGGTCACACACAATGGTATTTTTCCGTGAAAACACACACAAGTAAGTATCAACATAATATATACATGCAAAAATTTACTTCACATTTTTTGAAACTTTTAAATAGCATTTTTTTGAACTTTTCGTAAATGGGTGCGAGCTTCCATTCACCATTTTCGAGTCAGGTTGGCGCATGTTTATCGGCGCTACACATCCTCCACCTAGGACGCGTTTGGTAGCCTACCTCTTTTTGCATGGGCTAGGTCTTGGAATGGGTCGTCGCGTTCTTGCAAAAACCGAGTTTAAAAGCATCCCGGTACAGGCCCTGAGGACGTCTGGAATGGCAGTTTCTCCGGAGTCATGCCCGTTGCGGTCAAAAAGTTGCATGCGTGGGGAAGGGAGACGAAACGGGGCATCCCTTCGGGAACACGCGCCATAATTAGCCTCACTGCTCCCCTCTCCTTCCTCTCACTCGCGACCGCACTCTCACCCCCCCCCCCAAACTGTCACATCACCAGGCGGTTCCCCCTCCCACCGACCAATCCGCTGGACCGCCACACGGAGGAGCACCGGTACCGAAGGAGGAGACATCAGCGAGCAGCACCACGACATCGGCCGCAACCTGCTCTGCAGTCTTCATCGGCATCTCGAGTTTGCCCGCGACCTCGAACTCGTCCTCGGCCGGAACAATGGTGGTAACGACCTCTCCTTCTCACCTTCTTACTCGTTGTGCCAGAATAGGCCATGTTCGGGCAGTTGCGACGACATGCACATTAGATCTGCTAGGATTTCCATTAGGATAGGTTCGGATTGATGTTTGCAAGGTGTTCCTCGCCGCTGCTTGCTGTTCTTGTAGAGGTCTTGGTATTCACGGCTCAATTTGCTTAGATCTGTTACTCTAATCTCCAATCGCGGTAGATCCTTCCTATATCGGACTGTGGATTGCTGAAACTGCCAGATTTTACTGTGCATGCAAAGAGGGGAATGGTTTTTTGTGTTGGGGTTTAGCATGTTCAGATTGTTGTGCGGAAGATTAATATGAGTTGCGCTAGTTTGCTCTAGATTATGTTGTTTCTGATTAAACTAGGCCGATGATTGTAACCGGGAATCATAGTGTGAGGAGATGATTGATCAGAACCTATGGCATGACTTAACATGGTAATGCATTGGTTCTGATCAAACATCTTCTCCATATGTCCTCATTGTATGAGGCCTATGCTACCTTGCTTTCCATGTTTGTACTTCTTCAGTTCTGCAATGGCCAATGCTTTAACTATGACACAACTGAAGGAGGGTGCTGCCCTCAAACTTAGTCGTGTGAGTGTGTGATTGCTTGCACACTAGACTTAGTCTGAGGGCAGTCCCTTGAGCTGCTGTGTGAGCCAATGTATGAGGCATCACATGTTTTCAATGTTTGTTTTCATCTATATACTTGTGAGCAGGCACACCTCTAATGCCATGTGTTCTTATGGCAGACTGAGAAACTCAATCTTGGGTCACCTACTGAGACCCCTGACGAGGGACCGTCGAAGAAGTGAAGGGCGGCTCACGTCGGCCACTTCCAGGAGGGACATCGGGTCGGACTAGTTCATGTGCATCTTCTTCAGGCCCACCTTCAGCCGGCTCCGGATCCCTCAAGATTTTGTCAGGTGGTTCGGAGAAATTCCTTCGAACATCATCGTGAAGACCAACAGTAGCTGCAACTGGAGGATGACTACAGTGAGAGAAGGTGATGACGCATACATCGACCACGGGTGGGCGGGTTTCACCGTCGCTCATCAGCTGCAGGTAGGCCAGTTCCTCATCTTCAAGAAGGTGTCCTCCTTCGAGTACAGTGTGGTCATCTTCGACCAAACCTTCACTGAGGTGATGACCAGGTGCCTGTACCATGGTGATGTCACCAGGTGTGTCGTCTTTGAAAATCATGTCTGAAGCTTACCTGGTTCTGTGTCGCTGCTACCATGTATGTATCTAGTTGTTGTTCGTGTCGTGTGTTGAACAATGTTGTGTCGTCTACTTGTGTCGTCTATGATCAGTGGTAAGTTCGCCTGAACTGTGATTGTGTTCTTGCTTCTGATGTTGATCGCTGGTAACCTCACCACTGAAGGAAAGAGGTAAGTAGAAGCATATTATGGGTTGCAACCAAACAACAGGGGTGTCGTTCTGGCTGCTACTAGGCCTGCAAACCGACCTACCAAACGGGCGGAGCCCAAATCTTCACGGGGCCAAAAAACTATGTGTAGGCCACCAAACAACGTGGCTTTTATGGCCCATGGCCCGCAGGGGTCTTCTTCCCACTGCGCCAGTGCTACGGCAAATTGATGCAGGCTACCAAACGCGACCCTAATGTTTTGGGGTTGCTAAGAACATCTTCAGTCGCGTCGTCGTTTGGGGGACCGCGGACAATAATGGAGAAAAAACGTTCTCCAGTCGCGTCCCCCAAAGCTAAATAGCGCCTCATTTTGTGTTCGGCGTCTCCGGTAGAGACTCTATATTGCGTTCGAACGCATGCATGCAGCCTCCAGTCCCCACATGTCATTCTCTGTTTGTACACTTTCTCTCACCTATGATACGTCTCCAACGTATCTATAATTTCTTATGTTCCATGCTAGTTTTATGACAATACCTACATATTTTGTTCACACTTTATATCATTTTTATGCATTTTCCCGGACTAACCTATTAACAAGATGCCGAAGTGCCGCCTTTTTCTTGTTTTTGGTTCCAAAAGTTCGGCAATATTCTCGGAATTCGACGAAACAAAAGCCAAACCTCCTATTTTTCCGAGGGACACACGGAGCCAGAAGGGCAAGCCAAGGGGAGGCCCATGGCCGCCATATGGGGTGGGCCCCTCGGGCACCCTGATGCGCGTAAATGTACACGTCCGTTGGGAACCCCAAGAGGAAGGTATGATGCGCACAGTGGCAAGTTTTCCCTCAGAAAGAAACCAAGGTTTATCGAACCAGGAGGAGCCAAGAAGCACGTTGAAGGTTGATGGTCGCGAAATGTGATGCGGCGCAACACCAGGGATTCCGCGCCAACGTGGAATCTGCACAACAAAACCAAAGTACTTTGCCCCAACGAAAGCGTGAGGTTGTCAATCTCACCGGCTTGTTGTAACAAAGGATTAAACGTATCGAGTGGAAGATGTTTGCAAAGAAAACAAGAAAACAAGTAGATTGTATGCTATGTAAAGAATAGGACCGGGGTCCACAGTTCACTAGAGGTGTCTCTCCCATAAGATAAAAGCATGTTGGGTGAACAAATTACAGTCGGGCAATTGACAAATAGTGTAACAACCCAAAAATTTCAAAACAAACAAAATGAATTTCCCTAGTTCCAAATTTTGGAACCAACAAAAACTTTTATTAAAATAAGTTTGATACAAATAGATCTTGTTTAAATCTTGTGTTTTGCCATGAGGAGTGTTATTATGCTTATGTGCTAAACCCTAAAACCCTAAAGTGATCAAGTGAAGGTCACCAACCCAATAAAATAAAGAAGAAAGAAATCAAATAAGAAAAACCTTAAACCCTAATCTTCTCCAGAAATCATTTTAGATCTATTTTGAGAAACACAAAATAAAATAAAAGACATATGTGGGCATATAGTCCTAATAGGTAAATCTTGAACCCTACCTTTATTATCTATGCTAAATAGTGGTGAACCATTGTGAACCCCACTAAACTCTAAACTTCACCCCTCTTTTCACCACCCTAGCTAAATTAAAATAAAAGGAAATTAAATAAGAAGGAGGCATATGTGCCTATGGCTATTTTTATAAAACTTACCCTAAGCTTTTCTACTTTGCTTAGAGGTTTGGAAAACCTTCACACCCCTTACCTAGTACCTATCAAACCAAATCCAAGTAGTTTCCAAAGAAAATAAAAAGAAACTAAAAATGCCATAGAGGCATATGAGAATAAAATAGCCATTTGGGAAATAAAGAATATTGACCCTAGTACTTGTTGTGGACGGTTAGATCAACTCCATATGACATATCAACCCTCAACAACACCATTTGGGACAAGCAAAGTCAAATTAAAAATCAAATGCCAACTATGCATAGAGGCATATGTGACACATAGCCATTTTTCCAAAAACTTGACCTAAGCACCTCTACCTTGCCAAAATGTTTGAAAACCTTACTAAACCCAATCCAACACTAAATAAGCCCTAAACCATGATCTTGGATCATAAATAAAGAAATGGAAATAAAAATATGAAATGCACATATGTGCACATGGCCAAAAATACAAATTTGAGCCAAAGACCATCAAACTTGTTTCCATTGCTTGGATTGTTTTCCTATATCATATTAAACCTCAACCACATCAAGGGGATCAAGAAAAACCAAATCAAAAAGAAAATAAGAAGATTTTCCAATACACATATGTGGATATGGCCATTTTTACAAATCTTGAACCTAGACCATTATGGCTTGCCCCATTGGTTGTGTTTGGTTACTAAACACATATAAACACCTTTGGAATCAAACAAACTCAAATCAAATCAAATTTGAATGAAATATGAGCTCACATGCACTAATGGTCATTTGGCCACATTATAAAATGTTCCCCACTTTAACCCCTGGTTTATACTTTTCCTCAAACTAAACTTGGTCAACTATGACCATGTCATCCAAGACCAGATGAAGATGAACAACTTTCATGTTGACCCCCATACCCCATGTTGACTAGGTTGACCAGAATAGAGGAGACAAGTGAGGACTTTGAAACTATGTGAAGATGACCAACTTTTTGAAACTTTGCAAAACTAATCAAATTTGACCACCACCACCACCAATCTACTTCAAATATTATATGAATGCAACCCACCAAAAATCTTTCCAAAATTTGAAAATCATTTTCTTTCGGGCATTTCATCAAACACCTTGCTGGCAGTGTATCCAATGTTGCCCATGCTGGATTTTGGAGAGGACTTGGTCCAACCCTGGCCCTCCCCTGCTGCTCTGTAACCCCACTACCTCTCTGGACACCAGTCCAAGCCACTGCCAGCCCTGAACCTTGCTCACCTTGACCAAAAACTGACCATGCCGAGGCATGGCATGACATCCACATGCTCACCTCCTCTCCTCTCCCATCCAAGCCACTCCACCATGTCCTGCAGATCACCCTGACGTTGCTGAGCAATGGACATCATCGTGAGTCGAGAGAACACGACAGAACCCTGGACAGACGTGGTCACCGCCCTCGGCCTCGCCAGCGCGTGCACCAGCATGGCCACGGGCACGCCAGTCCGCCTGCTCGACCCGTCGACTCAGTGCTCCCCTCGACCTCTCCCTTCACCTACAGCCTCGCCGTGGACCCTGCCACCTCCCAGACAAGTCCCATTGGCCGCGGACGCGCTGTAGACGACGCCCTCGACGACGACCGCCGCCCGGACTGCCAGTACACGACGACCTCACGCCTGCCCTCGTCCACCCCTGTCCTCGCCATGATGCGCGTCGTGACCCTCTTGACGTCGCCAACACGACGCGCCCACTCCCCTGGCCTCTCGCGACCTCAAGCGCCATCGCCACCATGACCTGCCCCGCTCGCCACGGCCACCCCTCGCCCCTATAAAAATAGGCCGCCCCGAGATGATTTCTTCACACTCTCAGCTCCCCCTCTCCCTCTTGAGTATCCTCGCACCTTTCCTCGTCCACATTAGCCACCACGCCGCCGGATTTCGCCGAATCCGCCGCGGCAGTAGCCGACGCCGCCGTCATTCGTCCGTCCACCCTGGAGCCGCCGCTTGTACCAGGAGGATCGCCGTCGTCGCCAACGTCGCCTGCCCCTCCCTCGACCACCGGCGGCCTGTAGCGCTCTCCGACCCCCTACTCCGCCGTGCCCAGCATCGCCCTTCTCGTCGACGACGACGACGGCTCGCCGTCCGATCGCGTTCGCAGGCCCAGCGCCCAGACCATCGAAAGGAGGCTGGACGAAAGGGCTCATCAGACCCTGCGCAAAGGCCACAACTCCTCTCCCGCCGTGCAGCCCGCTTTGCTTTCCCGCCTAAGCCCCATTCAAATATGAATTTTCGAAATTTGTTAATTAGTCTCAGATGCTGTTTTCAAAATTTAATAGGGGAAAATCTACCAAACCAAATTGGATAAATTTTACATATTTGGAAACCTTGTTAAATTATCTACAAAACTACACTGGCCCCAACTTTAGTTTTGTTATAGAATTTAAATGATAAAAATAACAAGGCAGGGACTTGTCTGCCTTAGATTAATTCTTAAAAATCAACCAAAAATGCTTTTGAATTGTTTCCAACTCCTATAACTCACATTTCACTTACACTAATTGTTTCTGCAAAAATATGCCATGCTTACCTTGAATGATCATGGCCTAGTTTAATTAAAGGACTTTATGGCTATTTCTAGTCAAAGATATTGTCCAAAACTATTAATAAATCTTATGGAAATATTTCTCTCATTTAAATCTGGTCATGAACAATTCAAAATGAACTAGAGACTCTGGTCATTTAGGTCTCATCTGAATTGTTGATAATATTAGATCCTTACCATGTTAGAATTAAATGGTATGAGGTGCTACACCTCATTTAAATCATTAGTATGTGGTATTAAACTATATGAGGTGTAGCCTCTCATTTAAATACTTACTCCAAGGGATTCAATGAGAATTGAGGACACATGTAGTAATAATAATCCATAGGTTCTTATTTAAAAATATTCAATCATTTTCATAGTAGCATTTAAATTATTCAAGGTTACTTATTAAATCTTATGAGATGTAGTGGTCTCATTTAAATCTTGCCTCAACTAAGTTAATATGTGGTATAGACTATGGTCAATTTTAAACTCATATTAAATTAGTTGATGATATTAAATCATTAATCATGAGTATTAAAAAGGCATGAGGTGGTGTACCTCATTTAAATCATTTCCCAATTGATACTTGTGAAGAGGTTGACTTTAGTCAACCTAGGTCACATCTTATTCATGAAGGAAATTAAATCTTAATAATATTTAATGAGAGGAAATTATTTTCCTCAAGAAATAAACAGAAACTCTAATTAATATTTATAATGAGAGGAAATTATTTTTCTTAAGAATAACATGAAATCCACTCACCTAATAAGCATGTTGATTGATAGCTTAGTAGGAGTGATTTATGTGTGTGCTTAGGCTTTGTGTGGAAATTGAGTGTATTGTACTCGTATTTAGACGCTAGTACCGAGGAGTACACCGAGGAGGAGGAGGACTACTTTGAAGAGGAAGAGAACTTTGATCACTACTCCAACCAAGGCAAGCTATTATTAATGCAAGCTAACTCCAATACAAGCTATACTCTTGCAAGCTAATATTCTTGCAAAGTGCAAAGCTCTACTAGAGCAAGGCACACTCACCAATTTACTTTATGCTTCATGATCCCATCCCAAGTTTTATTCTTACAAGCTTTTACTTTGATTATTATAACTTGCTTTTATAGTTAACTTTGGTCTAGAGATAGAATACTACAAGAGTATCAAATTTAGCCTAGAGCAATGGAAGCTAGATAGCACCCCTCATGATTAGTTGCTAGTGCTAATATATAAAATTAACTATTCTAGATGGGAACTTGTGAAATGAAATGACTTTGAAAACCTTGGAATGATGACTCATTCTATTGAAAGATTTTGAAGGTGAATATGGCTTGTGAATGACTTGGTGAATTTTACAAAAACTGATGGTTGGGTTCGGATGCGATACCATTCCAATTTGAAAGTACCCCCACAATACCCAACATGGGTAAGGGCTTAACTAGAAATTTATGTGCTTTAGTATGGGTTCCCTCTAAACAAGCGTCATCGGGGTTATGCCGAGGGCTGCCTCTACAAAAGAAATGATGTGATATGACGTGAATGAGGTGAATGTCCGGCCCAAGCCCTGTGCAGTTCCCGGGTTGACGGTCTTTCACCGGGAGGCCAAGCTCATGGGGAGAGGTGCCTGTACTAGAGTATATAAGTGAAAGGTTATGGTTGGTAGTCCGCATACTGAGTATGATAAATCAGGGCCAGTTAACCCTGACGGATTATTGCAAATATTGTGGCACAAGTACGACCTCTGCAGAGTGTAGAACTATTCGAATAGCCGTGTCCACGGTTACGACGATTGAAAGGCCATACTTTTCCGTCATCGGACCATTTTCAAAAATGTGACATGTGAAGGGTGACTTGTGATTTGAACTTGAAATGGTGACTTTGACTTGAATCACAACAGAGTTGTGGGAATGACACTAATGTTCCCACTTGAGTTAGTTAGCAAATGAAGAGGCTTTTACTAAATGCTTATGAAATAAAATTGGCTTTATGCAAATAAACTTAGAGCTTAGCACCCCTTACTATAGTTGATAGTGCTTACATTAGTATTAGTTTGCGAGTACTTTAAAGTACTCATGGCTTTGTCCCCGGCTATTCAAATGGCCGCACTATGAAGGAGAACAACCGCACGAGGAAGATGGACAAACAGGACGTCTACGACAACTAGGATCACTCGACGTCAATTGTCTGTGGAATAGATGGACCGCAACCGTTACTTCGTCTCGCTATGTGTTTTGTAATAGGATCTCTAGATCCACTATGATGTATTAAGACTGGATCATGTGATCCTTTATTGTAAGACGATTATGTGTTGTAATGAATGATGTGTTGTGATATCAATCTATTATGTCTCGCAAAAACAATATTCTGGGATTGCGAGGAATGGCATAATTGTATCTGGACCTAAAAATCCGGTGTTGACAAGTTGGTATCAGAGCCATTGTTGACCTTAGGAGACCCTAGTTAGAATGGACGTCTGAAAAACTTAGTTTCAAAACCAATGAAGTGAATATTTATGAAAACTTATTCTCACTCTTATCCTTGAGATCTTTTCCAAAATAAGAGATCCATACTCTACTTTTCCTTGTAATCCTACATAAAATTGGCACACTTGATCACTTCTCTAACTTACTCATCTTAAATTGCTCACAGATGGAATACCAATGGGAATGCTATCAGCTTGGTCACGGAGGAGAACTGAGGCTCGAAAAGGAATTGAAGCAACTAGTGGAATATCTAGGGCACCCGTACCCCGAATTCTTCGGAACATCCTTCAATAATCGGGAGGATCACCCCGGTGGGAAGTTTCCACGACCCAGGAAGAAAGCTTGAAGCCCCGTGATGGGAAACCATATGGTTTTCTGTAACGGGAAACACCCTGGAAGGAAGGACTAGACAAAGCTATGCAAGAAGCAATGTTCCGTCTGTGTGGACAAAATGAGGACAAGATCAAGAACACTCGTTTCCTCTACTACCCAAGACATGACTCCATGGGAAGATCGATGACCATGCCACCACCCACAGAGAGGAACCACTATGTAGCACACCAGGACTTCAGGCAGTACAAAACCCGCAGGGATTTGGACAACGCCCTCGCCCTTCGCCAAGCACCTTAACCGTGAAGACGAAGAATTCCCCCTGAAGAGTAGTAGCACTAGAGCACTATCATAGGTGTGAGTTTGTATCAGGATTCCCTTGTATCGTAGAGCGAATGAATGGTTCTTAAAACCAACGGTGTGTTAGATTTGTAATGTGTGATGCTTGGTATGAATGAAAAAGTGTTGTTGGTTTTTACCCCCTCAACACTACGCAAGTTTTGAAAACTTTGTGAACTTTAACTCAAATAAACCATAGAAATTTCCTCTTATCTTATCATCTATCTCAATCTTCATATGTCCCCACCAAACCGCAACCAAGACGCAATGATGGCAACATGCTCCGATGATGATGGAAGATCGCGAAGCCACGAGAGCCGAACGACAAGCCAACTTAGCCGCACTGCAACGTATAGCTCGAACAATCAAGGCCATGAAACCATGATCACCCAGGATCAAAGCTCAAGAACTTCGAGAACACCAACCCTCCGATGTTTAGCAAGACCGAAGAGCCACTTGACGCAGATGACGGCTCCAGACAATGGAGAACAACCTAGAAGTTGCGGGAGTAGAAGCCGCAGAGAAAGTACTGTTCGCCACACACTACTCGTCAGACCTGCAAGAGCCTGGTGGACAAGTGCCCGCGCAATGAATGCGGGACAAATGATGACCTGGGAAGACTTCAAACTCAAGTTCAGCAAATATCATGTGCCCCAAGGACTAATCAAGAAGATGAGAGACGAGTTCCGCGAACTCAAACAAGGAAGGATGTCCGTGGTGGAATACCGCGACAGGTTTCTTACACTGTCAAGGTACGCCCCGATGAGACGTACACCAATGAGAAGAGGAAGGAAAGATTTCTCAACGGACGCATGACGAGATGCAAACCGTGTTAGTGAACATTCCGTTCGCTGACTTAGAAGCCCTTGTGGACTCAGCCATACAGATGGAAGGAAAGCTGCATCAAGCCAACGAGAACCGCAAGAGAAGAATGATGAACCGTAGTGGACCCCACCATACCCATAAGTACCGCAACAACTCAACTGGAGGATTCACCCCAAGATACAATAAACCCCCTGCTCAAATTATCGCCCAACTACACCAACAACAATGGAGGACCCCGAAGCCCGGAGGCAACAACAACAACAACCACCACAACAACAACAAGTAACAACAAGGGAAACAACAACAACACCAATATTGCCCCAAGGACTGGAAGTAACGCGTTCCCGTCAACCCCAAAGACAAGTCCACAGTCAACTGCTACGAATGTGGAGTTGTGGGTCACTTCTCCAATGAGTGCCCCAAGAAGCTTGCCAGATTGCCGCCAATACCGCAGCTGCTCGCAACAGCCGCCGCTTTGAAGAAGGAATCAACAACAACAACGGCCGTCTCTACCACATGATCGCCACTGAAGCTCGTACACCCCAGACCATGCCAAGTATGTCCTCCTGTTAATAAAATGCTCAATCTCTCTTAGGAACTTAACTTTTCTTAAAATCTCGGGACGAGATTTGTTTAAGGGGGAAAGGTTTGTAACAACCCAAAAATTTCAAAACAAACAAAATGAATTTCCCTAGTTCCAAATTTTGGAACCAACAAAAACTTTTATTAAAATAAGTTTATACAAATAGATCTTGTTTAAATCTTGTGTTTTGCCATGAGGAGTGTTATTATGCTTATGTGCTAAACCCTAAAACCCTAAAGTGATCAAGTGAAGGTCACCAACCCAATAAAATAAAGAAGAAAGAAATCAAATAAGAAAAACCTTAAACCCTAATCTTCTCCAGAAATCATTTTAGATCTATTTTGAGAAACACAAAATAAAATAAAAGACATATGTGGGCATATAGTCCTAATAGGTAAATCTTGAACCCTACCTTTATTATCTATGCTAAATAGTGGTGAACCATTGTGAACCCCACTAAACTCTAAACTTCACCCCTCTTTTCACCACCCTAGCTAAATTAAAATAAAAGGAAATTAAATAAGAAGGAGGCATATGTGCCTATGGCTATTTTTATAAAACTTACCCTAAGCTTTTCTACTTTGCTTAGAGGTTTGGAAAACCTTCACACCACTTACCTAGTACCTATCAAACCAAATCCAAGTGGTTTCCAAAGAAAATAAAAAGAAACTAAAAATGCCATAGAGGCATATGAGAATAAAATAGCCATTTGGGAAATAAAGAATATTGACCCTAGTACTTGTTGTGGACGGTTAGATCAACTCCATATGACATATCAACCCTCAACAACACCATTTGGGACAAGCAAAGTCAAATTAAAAATCAAATGCCAACTATGCATAGAGGCATATGTGACACATAGCCATTTTTCCAAAAACTTGACCTAAGCACCTCTACCTTGCCAAAATGTTTGAAAACCTTACTAAACCCAATCCAACACTAAATAAGCCCTAAACCATGATCTTGGATCATAAATAAAGAAATGGAAATAAAAATATGAAATGCACATATGTGCACATGGCCAAAAATACAAATTTGAGCCAAAGACCATCAAACTTGTTTCCATTGCTTGGATTGTTTTCCTATATCATATTAAACCTCAACCACATCAAGGGGATCAAGAAAAACCAAATCAAAAAGAAAATAAGAAGATTTTCCAATACACATATGGATATGGCCATTTTTACAAATCTTGAACCTAGACCATTATGGCTTGCCCCATTGGTTGTGTTTGGTTACTAAACACATATAAACACCTTTGGAATCAAACAAACTCAAATCAAATCAAATTTGAATGAAATATGAGCTCACATGCACTAATGGTCATTTGGCCACATTATAAAATGTTCCCCACTTTAACCCCTGGTTTTTACTTTTCTTCAAACTAAACTTGGTCAACTATGACCATGTCATCCAAGACCAGATGAAGATGAACAACTTTCATGTTGACCCCCATACCCCATGTTGACTAGGTTGACCAGAATAGAGGAGACAAGTGAGGACTTTGAAACTATGTGAAGATGACCAACTTTTTGAAACTTTGCAAAACTAATCAAATTTGACCACCACCACCACCAATCTACTTCAAATATTATATGAATGCAACCCACCAAAAATCTTTCCAAAATTTGAAAATCATTTTCTTTCGGGCATTTCATCAAACACCTTGCTGGCAGTGTATCCAATGTTGCCCATGCTGGATTTTGGAGAGGACTTGGTCCAACCCTGGCCCTCCCCTGCTGCTCTGTAACCCCACTACCTCTCTGGACACCAGTCCAAGCCACTGCCAGCCCTGAACCTTGCTCACCTTGACCAAAACCTGACCATGCCGAGGCATGGCATGACATCCACATGCTCACCTCCTCTCCTCTCCCATCCAAGCCACTCCACCATGTCCTGCAGATCACCCTGACGTTGCTGAGCAAGCTGGACATCATCGTGAGTCAGAGAGAACACGACAGAACCCTGGACAGCACGTGGTCACCGCCCTCGGCCTCGCCAGCGCGTGCACCAGCATGGCCACGGGCACGCCAGTCCGCCTGCTCGACCCATCGACTCAGTGCTCCCCTCGACCTCTCCCTTCACCTACAGCCTCGCCGTGGACCCTGCCACCTCCCAGACAAGTCCCATTGGCCGCGGACGCGCTGTAGACGACGTCCTCAACGACGACCGCCGCCCCGGACTGCCAGTACACGACGACCTCACGCCTGCCCTCGTCCACCCCTGTCCTCGCCATGATGCGCGTCGTGACCCTCTTGACGTCGCCAACACGACGCGCCCACTCCCCCGGCCTCTCGCGACCTCAAGCGCCATCGCCACCATGACCTGCCCCGCCGCCACGGCCACCCTCGCCCCTATAAAAATAGGCTGCCCCGAGATGATTTCTTCACACTCTCAGCTCCCCCTCTCCCTCTTGAGTATCGTCGCACCTTTCCTCGTCCACATTAGCCACCACGCCGCCGGAATTTCGCCGGAATCCGCCGCGGCAGTAGCCAGACGCCGCCGTCAAATTCGTCCACCCCTGGAGCCGCCGCTTGTACCAGGAGGATCGCCGTCGTCGCCAACGTCGCCTGGACCCTCTCCCTCGACCACCGGCGGCCTGGAGCGCTCTCCGACCCCCTACTCCGCCGTGCCAGCATCGCCCTTCTCGTCGACGACGACGACGAAGCTCGGTCGTCCGATCGCGTTCTGATCCGACGGTCCTCAGCGCCCCGTACCGATTCGGTAAGCCTCACCCGCCGACAAGGGGCCTGCTGTCAGTGGCCCGTCATAATGGCCCACTCCCTCTCCCGCTGTGCAGCCCGCTTTGCTTTCCCGCCTAAGCCCCACAGTTCAAATATGAATTTTCGAAATTTGTTAATTAGTCTCAGATGCTGTTTTCAAAATTTAATAGGGAAAATCTACCAAACCAAATTGGATAAATTTTACATATTTGGAAACCTTGTTAAATTATCTACAAAACTACACTGGCCCCAACTTTAGTTTTGTTATAGAATTTAAATGATAAAAATAACAAGGCAGGGCCTTGCCATAATTCTTAAAAATCAACCAAAAATGCTTTTGAATTGTTTCCAACTCCTATAACTCACATTTCACTTACACTAATTGTTTCTGCAAAATATGCCATGCTTACCTTGAATGATCATGGCCTAGTTTAATTAAAGGACTTTATGGCTATTTCTAGTCAAAGATATTGTCCAAAACTATTAATAAATCTTATGGAAATATTTCTCTCATTTAAATCTGGTCATGAACAATTCAAAATGAACTAGAGACTCTGGTCATTTAGGTCTCATCTGAATTGTTGATAATATTAGATCCTTACCATGTTAGAATTAAATGGTATGAGGTGCTACACCTCATTTAAATCATTAGTATGTGGTATTAAACTATATGAGGTGTAGCCTCTCATTTAAATACTTACTCCAAGGGATTCAATGAGAATTGAGGACACATGTAGTAATAATAATCCATAGGTTCTTATTTAAAAATATTCAATCATTTTCATAGTAGCATTTAAATTATTCAAGGTTACTTATTAAATCTTATGAGATGTAGTGGTCTCATTTAAATCTTGCCTCAACTAAGTTAATATGTGGTATAGACTATGGTCAATTTTAAACTCATATTAAATTAGTTGATGATATTAAATCATTAATCATGAGTATTAAAAAGGCATGAGGTGGTGTACCTCATTTAAATCATTTCCCAATTGATACTTGTGAAGAGGTTGACTTTAGTCAACCTAGGTCACATCTTATTCATGAAGGAAATTAAATCTTAATAATATTTAATGAGAGGAAATTATTTTCCTCAAGAAATAAATAGAAACTCTAATTAATATTTATAATGAGAGGAAATTATTTTTCTTAAGAATAACATGAAATCCACTCACCTAATAAGCATGTTGATTGATAGCTTAGTAGGAGTGATTTATGTGTGTGCTTAGGCTTTGTGTGGAAATTGAGTGTATTGTACTCGTATTTAGACGCTAGTACCGAGGAGTACACCGAGGAGGAGGAGGACTACTTTGAAGAGGAAGAGAACTTTGATCACTACTCCAACCAAGGCAAGCTATTATTAATGCAAGCTAACTCCAATACAAGCTATACTCTTGCAAGCTAATATTCTTGCAGAATGCAAAGCCCTACTAGAGCAAGGCACACTCACCAATTTACTTTATGCTTCATGATCCCATCCCAAGTTTTATTCTTACAAGCTTTTACTTTGATTATTATAACTTGCTTTTATAGTTAACTTTGGTCTAGAGATAGAATACTACAAGAGTATCAAATTTAGCCTAGAGCAATGGAAGCTAGATAGCACCCCTCATGATTAGTTGCTAGTGCTAATATATAAAATTAACTATTCTAGATGGGAACTTGTGAAATGAAATGACTTTGAAAACCTTGGAATGATGACTCATTCTATTGAAAGATTTTGAAGGTGAATATGGCTTGTGAATGACTTGGTGAATTTTACAAAAACTGATGGTTGGGTTCAGATGCGATACCATTCCAATTTGAAAGTACCCCCACAATACCCAACATGGGTAAGGGCTTAACTAGAAATTTATGTGCTTTAGTATGGGTTCCCTCTAAACAAGCGTCATCGGGGTTATGCCGAGGGCTGCCTCTACAAAAGAAATGATGTGATATGACGTGAATGAGGTGAATTGTCCGGCCCAAGCCCTGTGCAGTTCCCAGGCTGACTGTCTGTCTCACTGGGAGGCCAAGCTCATGGGGAGAGGTGCCTGTACTAGAGTATATAAGTGAAAGGTTATGGTTGGTAGTCCGCATACGGAGTATGATAAATCAGGGCCAGTTAACCCTGACGGATTATTGCAAATATTGTGGCACAAGTGTACGACCTCTGCAGAGTGTAGAACTATTCGAATAGCCGTGTCACACGGTTACGGACGATTGGAAAGGCCATACTTTTCCGTCATCAGACCATTTTCAAAATGTGACATGTGAAGGGTGACTTGTGATTTGAACTTGAAATGGTGACTTTGACTTGAATCACAACGAGTTGTGGGAATGACACTAATGTTCCCACTTGAGTTAGTTAGCAAATGAAGAGGCTTTTTACTAAATGCTTATGAAATAAAATTGGCTTTATGCAAATAAACTTAGAGCTTAGCACCCCTTACTATAGTTGATAGTGCTTACATTAGTATTAGTTTGCGAGTACTTTAAAGTACTCATGGCTTTGTCCCTGGCTATTCAAATGGCCAGACTATGAAGGAGAACAGCCGCACGAGGAAGATGGACAACAGGACGTCTACGACAACTAGGATCACTCCTGACGTCAACAGTTGCCTGTGGAATAGATGGACCGCAACCGTTACTTCGCTTCCGCTATGTGTTTTGTAATAGGATCTCTAGATCCACTATGATGTATTAAGACTGGATCATGTGATCCTTTATTGTAAGACGATTATGTGTTGTAATGAATGATGTGTTGTGATATCAATCTATTATGTCTCGCAAAAACAATATTCCTGGGATTGCGAGGAATGGCATAATAGGCATCTGGACCTAAAAATCCGGGTGTTGACAAATAGAGAAAGGCATAACAATGCATATACATGATATGATAAATATAGTGAGATTTAATCAGGGCATTACGACAAAGTACATAGACCGCCATCCAACTGCATCTATGCCTAAAAAGTCCACCTTCGGGTTATCATCCGAACCCCCTCCAGTATTAAGTTGCAAAGCAACAGACAATTGCATTAAGTATGGTGCGTAATGTAATCAACAACTACATCCTTAGACATAGCATCAATGTTTTATCCCTAGTGGCAACAAGCACATCCACAACCTTAGAACTTTCTGCACTGTCCCGATTCAATGGAGGCATGAACCCACTATCGAGCATAAATACTCCCCCTCTTGGAGTTAAGAGTAAAAACTTGGTCAGAGCCTCTACTAATAACGGAGAGCATGCAACATCATAAACAACACATAAACAATAGATTGATAATCACCATAATCATAGTACTCTCTATCCATCGGATCCCGACAAACACAACATATAGTATTACCTATAGATGATCTTGATCATGTTAGGCAGCTCACAAGATCCAACAATGAAGCACAAAAGGAGAAGACGACCATCTAGCTACTGCTATGGACCCATGGTCCAGGGGTGAACTACTCACTCATCACTCCGGAGGCGACCATGGCGGTGTAGAGTCCTCCAGGAGATGAATCCCCTCTCCTGCCGGAGGCGATCTCCCCAATCCCCCGAGATGGGATTACGCGGCGGCGGCGTCTCGTAAGGTTTTCCGTATCGTGGCTCTCGCATCGGGGTTTCGCGAAAGCTTTAAGTAGGCGGAGGGTCAACGCGGGCCACACGAGGCCCGGCAGGTCGGCGCGGCCAGGGCTTGGGCCGCGCGGCCACCCTCCGCCGCCTCGTGGCCCCACTTCGTTATCTCTTCGGTCTTCTGGAAGCTTGCAAAATAGGACCTCGGGCGAAAGTTTCATCAATTCGAGAATATTTCTTTACTAGATTTCGAAACCAAAACAGAAAACAAGAACGCTCTTCGGCATCTTGTTAATAGGTTAGTTCAGAAAAATGCATAAATATGACATATAATGTGCATAAAACATGTAGGTATCATCAATAAAGTAGCATGGAACATAAGAAATTATCGATACGTTGAGACGTATCAGCATCCCCAAGCTTAGTTCTGCTCGTCCCGAGCAGTAAAACGATAACAAAGATAATTTCTGAAGTGACATGCCATCATAATCTTGATCATACTATTTGTAAACATATGTAATGAATGCAGTGATCAAAACAAAGGTAATGACATGAGTAAACAACTGAATCATAAAGCAAAGACTTTTCATGAATAGTACTTCAAGACAAGCATCAATAAGTCTTGCATAAGAGTTAACTCATAAAGCAATAAATCAAAGTAAAGGTGTTGAAGCAACACAAAGGAAGATTAAGTTTCAGCGGTTGCTTTCAACTTATAACATGTATATCTCATGGATATTGTCAACATAAAGTAATATAACAAGTGCAATATGCAAGTATGTAGGAATCAATGCACAGTTCACACAAGTGTTTGCTTCTTAAGGTGGAGGAAGATAGGTAAACTGACTCAACAATAAAAGTAAAAGAATGGTCCTTCAACGAGGAAAGCATCGATTGTTTGTATTTGTGCTAGAGCTTTTATTTTGAAAACATGAAACAATTTTGTCAACGGTAGTAATAAAGCATATGAGTTATGTAAATTATATCTTACAAGTTGCAAGCCTCATGCATAGTATACTAATAGTGCCGCACCTCGTCCTACTTAGCTTGGACTACCGGATCTTCGCATGCCATGTTTCAACCAAGTGTCACAAAGGGGTACCTCCATGCCGCCTGTACAAAGGTCTAAGGAGAAAGCTCGCATTTTGGATTTCTCGCTTTTGATTATTCTCAACTTAGACATCCATACCGGGACAACATGGACAACAGATAATGGACTCCTCTTAAATGCATAAGCATGTAGCAAAGTTATTATTCTCATATGAGATTGAGGATATATGTCCAAAATGAAACTTCAACCATGGTTCATGGCTTTAGTTAGCGGCCCAATGTTCTTCTCTAACAATTTTGCATGCTCCAACCACTAAAATGATAGACCTTCAGACAAGACGGACATGCATAGCAACTCACATGATATTCAACAATAGTTGATGGCGTTCCCAGAAGCATGGTTATCGCACAACAAGCAACTTAATAAAATATAAAGTGCATAAGTACATATTCAATACTACGATAGTTTTTAAGGCTATTTTGTCCCATGAGCTATATATTGCAAAGGTGAATGATGGAATTTTAAAGGTAGCACTCAAGCAATTTACTTTGGAATGGCGGAGAAATACCATGTAGTAGGTAGGTATGGTGGACACAAATGGCATAGTAGTTGGCTCAAGGATTTTGGATGCATGAGAAGTATTCCCTCTCGATACAAGGTTTAGGCTAGCAAGGTTATTTGAAGCAAACTCAAGGATGAACAAGTGCAGCAAAACTCACATAAAAGACATATTGTAAACATTATAAGACTCTACACCGTCTTCCTTGTTGTTCAAAACTCAATACTAGATATTATCTAGACCTTAGAGAAACCAAATATGCAAATCAAATTTTAGCAAGCTCTATGTATTTCTTCATTAATGGGTGCAAAGCATATGATGCAAGAGCTTAAACATGAGCACAACAATTGCCAAGTATCACATTATCCAAGACATTTTAGAATTACTACATGTAGCATTTTCCAATTCCAACCATATAACAATTTAACGAAGAAGAAACTTCGCCTTGAACATTATGAGTAAAGCCTAAGGACACATGTGTCCATATGCAACAGCGGAGCGTGTCTCTCTCCCACAAAGTGAATGCTAGGATCCATCTTATTCAAACAAAAACAAAAACAAACCGACGCTCCAAGCAAAGAACACAAGATGTAATTGAATAAAAATATAGTTTCAGGGGAGGAACCTGATGATGTTGTCGATGAAGAAGGAGATGCCTTGGGCATCCCCAAGCTTAGACGCTTGAGTCTTCTTAAAATATGCAGGGGTGAACCACGGGGCATCCCCAAGCTTAGAGCTTTCACTCCTCTTGATCATAGTATATCATTCTCCTCTCTTGACCCTTGAAAACTTCCTTCACACCAAACTTCAAGCAAACTCATTAGAGGGTTAGTGCATCATTAATAATTCACTCATTCAGAGGTGACACAATCATTATTTTCACTTCTGGACATTGCATAAAGCTACTGGACATTAATGGATCAAAGAAATAAATCCAACATAGCAAAAGAGGCCATGCGAAATAAAAGGCAGAATCTGTCAAAAACAGAACAGTCCGTAAAGACGAATTTAAAGATGGCACTAGACTTGCTCAAATGGAAAAACTCAAAACTAATGTTGCGTACATATATGAGGATCACGCTCGTAAATTGGCAGATTTTTTAGAATTTTCTACAGGGAACTGTGCCCAGATTCGTGACAGACAGCAATGCTGTTTCTGCGCAGCGATCCCAAATATAACATCAACTTTGACATAGAAACTTTACTTGGCACAAAAACATGATAAGGAGAGGTTACAGTAGTAAACAACTTCCAAGACTCAACAAAACAAAAAATTGCTGTAGGTAAAAACATGGGTTGTCTCCCATAAGCGCTTTTTTCAGCTAGGCGCAGAAAGTGCAAATCAAGTAACATCGAGAGTAGAAGAATCAACATCATAGCTTGTTCTAATAATAGAATTAAAAGGCAACTTCATTCTCTTTCTAGGGAAGTGTTCCATACCTTTCTTGAGAGGAAATTGATATTTAATATTACATTCCCTCATATCAATAACAGCACCAACGATTCGAAGAAAAGGTCTTCCCAACACAATAGGACAAGATGCATTGCATTCGATATCCAAGACAACAAAATCAACGGGGACAAGGTTATTGTTAACCGTAATATGCACATTATCAATCCTCCCCAAAGGTTTCTTTTTAACATTATCGGCAAGATTAACATCCAAATAACAATTCTTCAATGGTGGCAAGTCAAGCATATCATAAATCTTTTTAGGCATAACAGAAATACTTGCACCAAGATCACATAAAGCATTACATTCAAAGTCATTGAATTTCATTTTAATGATGGGCTCCCAACCATCTTCTAACTTTCTAGGAATAGAAGTTTCAAGTTTTAGTTTCTCTTCTCTAGCTTTTATGAGAGCATTTGTAATATGTTTTGTAAAGGCTAAATTTATAGCACTAGCATTAGGACTTTTAGCAAGTTTTTGTAAGAACTTTATAACTTCAGAGATGTGGCAATCATCAAAATCTAAATCATTATGAGCTACAACAATGGGATCATTGTTCCCAAGGTTGGAAAAAATTTCAGCGTTTTATCACAGCAGCAGTTTTAGCAATTTCAGGCAGTTTTGTACGCTTTGAACTAGGAGTAGAAACATTGCCAACACCAATTATATTACCATTGATAGTAGGAGGTGCAGCAACATGTGTAGAATTAGCATTACTAGTGGTGGTAATAGTCCAAACTTTAGCTACATTATTCTCCTTAGCTAGTTTTTCATTTTCTTCTCTATCCCACCTAGCACGCAGTTCAGCCATTAGTCTTATATTCTCATTAATTCTAACTTGGATGGCATTTGCTGTAGTAGTAATCTTATTATCAATATCATTATTAGGCATAACTTTCAATTTTAAAAGATTAACATCGAGGCAAGTCTATCAACTCTAGAAGCAATAGTATCAATTTTATCAAGCTTTTCCTCAACAGATTTGTTAAAAGCAGTTTGTGTACTAATAAATTCTTTAAGCATAGCTTCAAGACCAGAGGGTACACTCCTATTATTGTTGTAAGAATTCCCATAAGAATTACCATAACCATTACCACTAGCAGAAGGATATGGCCTATAGTTATTACCGAGTTGTTCCTATAAGCATTGTTGTTGAAATTATTATTTTTAATGAAATTCACATCAACATTTTCTTCTTGAGCAACCAATGAAGCTAAAGGAACATTATTTGGATCAACATTAGATCTACCATTCACAAGCATAGACATAATCACATCAATCTTATCACTCAAGGAAGAGGTTTCTTCAACAGAATTTACCTTCTTACCTTGTGGAGCTCTTTCCGTGTGCCATTCAGAGTAATTTATCATCATATCATCAAGAAGTTTTAGCCGCCCCCAATGTGATGGACATAAAGGTACCTCCAGCAGCTGAATCCAATAAATTTCGCGAAGAAAAATTTAGTCCTGCATAGAAGGTTTGGATGATCATCCAAGTAGTCAGTCCATGGGTTGGGCAATTCTTTACCAAAGTTTTCATTCCTCCCATGCTTGAGCAACATGTTCAGTATCTAATTGTTTAAAATTCATTATGCTACTTCTCAAAGATATAATTTTAGCGGGAGGATAATATCTACCAATAAAAGCATCCTTGCATTTAGTCCATGAATCAATACTATTCTTAGGCAAAGATAGCAACCAATCTTTAGCTCTTCCTCTTAATGAGAAAGGAAACACTTTCAATTTAATAATATCACCATCTACATCTTTATACTTTTGCATTTCACAAAGTTCAACAAAATTATTGAGATGGGCAGCAGCATCATCAGAACTAACACCAGAAAATTGATCTCTCATGACAAGATTTAGTAAAGCAGGTTTAATTTCAAAGAATCTGCTGTAGTAGCAGGTGGAGCAATAGGTGTGCATAGGAAATCATTATTATTTGCATTTATGAAGTCACACAACTTAGTATTTTCAGGAGTATTCATTTTAGCAACGGTAAATAAAACAAACTAGATAAAGTAAATGCAAGTAACTATTTTTTTTTGTGTTTTTGATATAGAGAGCAAGACAATAAATAAAGTAAAACTAGCAACTAATTTTTTTTGTATTTTGATTTAGTGCAGCAAACAAAGTAGTAAATAAAATAAAGCAAGACAAAAACAAAGTAAAGAGATTGAGAAGTGGAGACTCCCCTTGCAGCGTGTCTTGATCTCCCGCAACGGCGCCGAAAAAGGCTTGATGCGCGTAAATGTACACGTCCGTTGGTAACCCCAAGAGGAAGGTATGATGCGCAAAGGCAAGTTTTCCTCGAAAGAAACCAAGGTTTATCGAAAGGAGGAGCCAAGAAGCACGTTGAAGGTTGATGGTCGCGAAATGTGATGCGGCGCAACACCGGGATTCCGGCGCCAACGTGGAATCGCACAACAAAACCAAAGTACTTTGCCCCAACGAAAGTGAGGTTGTCAATATCACCGGCTTGATGTAACAAAGGATTAAACGTATCGAGTGGAAGATGTTTGCAAAGAAAAAAGTAAAACAAGTAGATTGTATGCTATGTAAAGAATAGGACCGGGGTCCACTCACTAGAGGTGTCTCTCCCATAAGATAAAAGCATGTTGGGTGAACAAATTACAGTCGGGCAATTGACAAATAGAGAAAGGCATAACAATGCATATACATGATATGATAAATATAGTGAGATTTAATCAGGGCATTACGACAAAGTACATAGACCGCCATCCAACGCATCTATGCCTAAAAAGTCCACCTTCGGGTTATCATCCGAACCCCCTCCGGTATTAAGTTGCAAAGCAACAGACAATTGCATTAAGTATGGTGCGTAATGTAATCAACAACTACATCCTTAGACATAGCATCAATGTTTTATCCCTAGTGGCAACAGCACATCCACAACCTTAGAACTTTCTGTCACTGTCCCAGATTCAATGGAGGCATGAACCCACTATCGAGCATAAATACTCCCTCTTGGAGTTAAGAGTAAAACTTGGCCAGAGCCTCTACTAATAACGGAGAGCATGCAACATCATAAACAACACATAAACAATAGATTGATAATCACCATAATCATAGTACTCTCTATCCATCGGATCCCGACAAACACAACATATAGTATTACATATAGATGATCTTGATCATGTTAGGCAGCTCACAAGATCCAACAATGAAGCACAACAAGGAGAAGACGACCATCTAGCTACTGCTATGGACCCATGGTCCAGGGGTGAACTACTCACTCACTCCGGAGGCGACCATGGCGGTGTAGAGTCCTCCGGAGATGATCCCCTCTCCGGCAGGGTGCCAGGCGATCTCTAATCCCCGAGATGGGACGCGGCGGCGCGCTAAGGTTTTCCGTATCGTGGCTCTTCGTACTGGGGGTTTCGACGGAGGCTTTAAGTAGGCGGAGGGTCAACGCCACACGAGGGCCCGGGGCAGGTCGGCGCGGCCGGGCTTGGGCCGCGCCGGCCACCCTCTGCCGCCTCGTGGCCCCACTTCTTATCTCTTCTCTTTTCCGGAAGCTTCGTGCAAAAATAGGACCCTGGGCGAAAGTTTCGTCCAATTCCGAGAATATTTCTTTAGTAGGATTTCGAAACCAAAAACAGCAGAAACAGAACTGGCTCTTCGCATCTTGTTAATAGGTTAGTTCCAGAAAATGCATAAATATGACATATAATGTGCATAAAACATGTAGGTATCATCAATAAAGTAGCATGGAACATAAGAAATTATCGATACGTTGGAGACGTATCACACCCCCTCGCGCCGCCCTTTCGCCTATATATTCCTTCCGTCGCGAAAACCCTACCGAGATGGATCATACTCCAGAAAGACTCCCGGAGCGCCGCCGCCATCGCGAAACCTAGTTTCGGGGGTCAGAAGTTCCTGTTTCGGCACCCTGCCGGGACGGGGATCGACCCCCGGAGCCTCCTCCATCGACGCCACCGCCTCCATCATGCTCCGTGAGTAGCCCCATGGACTATGGGTTCTAGCAGTAGCTAGTTGGTACTCTCTCTCCCATGTACTTCAATACAATGATCTCATGAGCTGCCTTACATGATTGAGATCCATCTGATGTAATCGGTGTTGTGTTTGTTGGGATCCGATGAATTGTTACATTATGATCAGTCTATCTATATAAAGTTTGTGAAGTTATTGTTGTTGCAATCTTGTTGTGTTTAATGCTTGTCACTAGTGCACGAGTGGCATGATCTTAGATTTAAGCTATATAATTATTGCTTAGATTGTATCTACAAGTTGTTTGCACATGTCTATGTCCGGAACCTGAGGCCCCAGATTGACAGCAACTGGGATAACTGGAGGGGATGGCTTAGATATGAGGATCACATGTTTTCACCAAGTGTTAATGCTTTGCTCCGGTGCTCTATTAAGAGCACCTTAATTACCAGTAGATTCCCTTGAGGCCCGGCTGCCACCGGCTAGTAGGACAAAAGATGTTATGCAAGTTTCTCATTGCGAGCACGTATGACTATATATGGAAAACATGCCTACATGATTAATAAACTGGATGTTCTGCCTTAATGCTATGTCAATCCTATCAATTGTCCAACTGTAATTTGTTCACCTAACACTTGTTATTGGAGAGTTACCACTAGTGTAGATAGCTGGGAACCCCGGTCCATCTGTTATCATCAAATATTCACTCGGTCCTATATGTCATTGGAAGTAGTATCAACTATTTTCTGGTGCCATCGCCTCTGTGTTACCGCTGCTGTGTTATTGTTACTATTGCTCTCATATTACCCTTTCATCACCCTGTTACTAGTGCTTTTCCAGGTGCAGCTGAATTGACAACTCATTGTTAAGGCTTATAAGTATTCTTTATCTCCCCTTGTGTCGAATCAATAAATTTGGGTTTTACTTCCCTCGAAGACTGTTCCGATCCCCTATACTTGTGGATCATCAAGACTATTTTCTGGCGCCGTTGCCGGGAGCATAGCTCTACTCATAAGTTCACTGGGGAGTACACTCTACCTCTCTCTTTTATTTTTTTTTGTTTTGCTTGGTTTACTTTTGTCTAGTTTATTTGTGCTTAGTTTATTTCTGTCTAGTATTATTTTGCTTAGTTTACTTTTGTCTAGTTTGTTTTTGTCTTGTTTTATTTTTCTTATATACCCGAAAATCCATAAAAATTTGAAAAACCGAAAAATTAAAAACTGTTGTTATGGAAGAACCCACAACCTGTATGGAGCTTATAGAATTATATATGAATTATAGAGAATCAAGAAAGGGTAAAGTCATGAGTGCCGTGTTAGAAAAATTGAATACAATTGTTAAAATCTTGCTTAAACGCCATGATATAAATTGTTGCTCAACAGGATACTAAACATCTTAAATTCCAATGTGGCTTTAGTAAAGAAGTTTTAATTGCGAACTATCATTGGAATAACTATATTCATCTTGGATTTGAAGAAGTAGAACAATTTGTTTTATTTATGGGAGCTTCTGAAATAGAATCCTTCATGTCTAAAAATTATGAAACATGTGTTGCTTGTAATGATCTTAAAGATTATGTCTCTTCTATCCTTGATTATTGCATAGAACATTACAGCAATAATCCTTATATCATTGATTATAAAGAGAGACTCATTCATGCACAAGAATGCACTCACAATTTGCAGGAACCAGTGGAAGAAGAAATTGTTGAACCAGAAAGCTCATTAGATGAAAAAGAGGAGGAGAGTGATGAACAAAAGGAGGAAGAATGGATTAGCTACCCATGCCTACCTTCCAATGAGAGTAACTCTTTATCTCTTAAACTATTTGATTGCCCTCCATGCTTACCAAAGGAGGATGAATGTTATATTCCTGTGGATTCTCTTGAAATATTCCCTATGAGTAAAACTTGTGAGAATAATTATGCTACTGTTATCTATGATAATCCATGCTATTTTGATAAATCTTATGATAATGCTTTGTTTGTGCCTGATATCGAAATGCATGGTACTAAAGAGTTTTGTTTAGCAAATGTTTATGATAAAGCTCTAGATGATGGTCCTATGTTACTTGATAATATTAATTGTACCACTAATGAAAATGGGATTGGAAAGGTCTTGACTTCATCTAGTAGTCCCATATCTTTTGAGATTGATCAATCATCTTGTTAGATTATTGATAAAAGTTGGTTTGAAAGTTTTAATCCCATTGTTTTTTAGCTTGATAAAAATTATGTGTTTGAAGATCATGAAAAGCATGCTGTATGTGATAGTTATATTGTTGAGTTTGTTCATGATGCTACTGGTAATTATTATGAGAGAGGAAAATATGGTTGTAGAAATTTTCATGGTACTAAAACACCTCTCTATATGCTGAAACTTTTGAAGTTACTCTTGTTTTATCTTCCTATGCTTGTCACTTTGTTCTTTTTGAATTTATTTGTGTACAAGATTCCTATGCATAGGAAGTGGGTTAGGCTTAAATGTGTTTTGAATTTGCTTCTTGATGCTCCTTTTGCTTCATTTTCTATTTTCATGTGAGCATCATTAAAATCTTCTACGCCTAACTGAAAGGCGTTAAAGAAAAGCGCTTATGGGAGACAACCCATTATTTTATTTATGCAATTTTTATTTTATTTTTGAGTCAAGGTGTTGTTTACTTCTGTAGCAATACCTTTGTATCTTTATTTTCTTGCATTGTTGTGCCAAGTAAAGTCTCTAATAGAAAGTTGATACTAGATTTGGATTTCTGCACAGAAACAGATTTTTAGCTGTCACGGTTTTGAGCTTTTCTCTTTCCAGAAAATGGAAACATTCTGATAAAATTCATGCGTTATCCTCAGATTTGTACGCAACTTTCATTAGTTTTGAGTTTTCTGATTTGAGCAACGGAAGTACCTCGAAAAAATTCATGTTTACTGGCTGTTCTGTTTTGACAGATTTTGTCTCTGTTTTTTTGCATTGTCTCTTGTGGACTTTAAGTAAGGCTTTCTAGACGTGGAGAGTTGTAGCTAATGTTTTATTGAGTTTTTGCAATGTGTCACTACAAAACTAAAGTGGATTAAAGTTTTTCGAGCACTAACCCCTCTATTGAAGTTTATGAGAAGTTTGGTGTGGCAGAAGTTTTCAAGGGTCAAGAGAGAAGGGTGATATAATGTGATCAAGAAGAGTGAAGAGCCTAAGCTTGGGGATGCCCCCGTGGGTCACCCAAGCATATTTCAAGAAGACTCAAGCGTCTAAGCTTGGGGATGCCCAAGGCATCCCCTTCTTCATCAACAACTTATCAGGTCATCTCTAGTGAAACTATATTTTAATTCTTCCACATCATATGTGCTTTACTTGGAGCGTCTGTGTTTTTATTTTTAGTTTGTTATTTTTATTTTCTGATCATATCGATATTGGATCCTAGCATTCTTGTGTGGGAGAGAGACACGCTCCGCTTTTTCATATGAACACTTGTGTTCTTCGTTTTATTTTTCATATTCATGGCGAAAGCTGAAAGCCTCAGCATTGATTGTTATTTGGTTGGAAACAGAAAATGCTTCATGTGGTAGTTGGTATATTATCTTGAATAATTTGATACTTGGCAATTGTTTTGAGCTCTCAAGTAGATCATGTTTAAGCTCTTGCATTATGTAGTTTAAATCTATTAGTGGAGAACTACCGTAGAGCTTGTTGAAATTTGGTTTGCATGATTGGTCTCTCTAAGGTCTAGATATTTTCTGGTAAAAGTGTTTGAACAACAAGGAAGATAGTGTAGAGTCTTATAATGCTTGCAATATGTTCTTGTGTAAGTTTTGTTGTACCGGTTCATACTTGTGTTTGCTTCAAACAACCTTGCTAGCCAAAGCCTTGTACTGAGAGGGAATGCTTCTCGTGCATCCAAAAACCTCGAGCCAAAACCTATGCCATTTGTGTCCACCATAACTACCTATTATGTGGTATTTTTCTGCCATTCCAAAGTAAATTGCTTGCGTGCTACCTTTAAAATTTTCATTCCTTGTCTTTGCAATACATAGCTCATGGGAAAGTAGCCTAAAAAACTATTGTGGTAATGAATATGTCGCTTATGTATCTTAGTTCTTATAAGTTTCTTGTTGAGCGGTAACCATGTTTCTGGGGACGCCATCAACCTGTCACACCTTTGTTAAATATCATGTGAGTTGCTATGCATGTTCGTCTTGTCTGAAGTAAGGGAGATTTGCCATGAGTTGAAATGGTTTGAGTATGCATGTTGTTAGAGAAGAACATTGGGCCGCCAACCAAAGCCATGTATCATGGTGGAAGTTTCAGCTTGGACATTAATCCTCAGAATCTCTTATGAGAATATTATTTTTTGTTGAATGCTTAAAGCATAAAAGAGGAGTCCATTATCTGTTTTCTATGTTGTCCCGGTATGGATGTCTGATACGTCTCCGACGTATCGATAATTTCTTATGTTCCATGCCACATTATTGATGATATCTACATGTTTTATGCACACTTTATGTCATATTCGTGCATTTTTGGAACTAACCTATTAACAAGATGCCAAAGTGCCAGTTCCTGCTGTTTTTGGTTTCAGAAATCCTAGTAACGAAATATTCTCGAATCGGACGAAATCAACGCCTGGTTCCTATTTTTCCCGGAACCATCCGAACACCCGAGAGCCGCAGGGAAGCCCCGGGGGCCCCACACCACACCCAGGCGCGGCCGAGGGGGGCCGCGCCGCCCTATGGTGTGGTGGCCCTGCCCCCTCCGAGGCTGCCCTTCCGCCTATTTAAAGCCTCCGTCGCGAAAACCCTATTACGTTGGACGAAACCCACATAAACCTTCCGTAACCGCCGCCATCGCGAAGCCAAGATCCGGGGGACAGGAGTCTCTGTTCCGGCACCCGCGGAGCGGGGAAGTGCCCCTTCTTCTCCGACACCGCTGCCATCTCCACCGCCATCTTCATCACCGCTGCTGCTCCCATGAGGAGGGAGTAGTTCTTCATCGAGGCTCGGGGCTGTACCGGTAGCTATGTGGTTCATCTCTCTCCTATGTACTTCAATACAATAATCTCATGAGCTGCCTTACATGATTGAGATTCATATGATGATGCTTGTAATCTAGATGTCATTATGCTAGTCAAGTGGGTTTTACTTATGTGATCTCCGGAGACTCCTTGTCCCACGTGTGTAAAGGTGACAGTGTGTGCACCGTGTGGGTCTCTTAGGCTATATTTCACAGAATACTTATTCACTGTTATGAATGGCATAGTGAAGTGCTTATTTATATCTCTTTATGATTGCAATATGTTTTGTATCACAATTTATCTATGTGCTACTCTAGTGATGTTATTAAAGTAGTTCTATTCCTCCTGCACGATGTAATGGTGACAGTGTGTGCATCCGTGTTAGTACTTGGCGTAGGCTATGATTATGATCTCTTGTAGATTATGAAGTTAACTATCGCTATGATGGTATTGATGTGATCTATTCCTCCTACATGATATGAAGGTGACAGTGTGCATGCTATGTTAGTACTTGGTTTAGTCATGTCGATCTTTCTTGCACTCTAAGGTTATTTAAATATGAACATTTAATTGTGGAGCTTGTTAACTCCGGCATTGAGGGTTCGTGTAATCCTACGCAATGTGTTCATCATCCAACAAGAGAGTGTAGAGTATGCATTTATCTATTATGTTATGTGATCAAAGTTGAGAGTGTCCACTAGTGAAAGTCTAATCCCTAGGCCTTGTTCCTAAATACGCTATCGCGCTTGTTTTTCTTTCTCGAGTTACTACTGCTGTTACTACTGCTTGTTTACTTCCCGCAATATTACTACCATCCTGCAAAGCTATTTTCTGGCGCCGTACTACTGCTCATACTTATTCATACCACCTGTATTTCACTATCTCTTCGCCGAACTAGTGCACCTATTAGGTGTGTTGGGGACACAAGAGACTTCTTGCTTTGTGGTTGCAGGGTTGCATGAGAGGGATATCTTTGACCTCTTCCTCCCTGAGTTCGATAAACCTTGGGTAATCCACTTAAGGGAAACTTGCTGTTGTTCTACAAACCTCTGCTCTTGGAGGCCCAACACTGTCTACAAGAATAGAAGCACCCGTAGACATCAATGTCCTCAAGTTGAGATCTATCAAAATCGAGAAATCAAATGCGATTTATCTCCTTGGACCTTTGTACAGGTGGCATAGAGGTACCCCTTTGTGACACTTGGTTGAAACATATGTAATGCGATGATAATCCATGGAAATCCGAGCTAATTAGGACAAGGTGCGGGCACTATTAGTATTCGATGCATGAGGCTTGCAACTTATAGGAAGTTTTATGCATAACCCATATGAATTATTACTACCGTTGACACAATTGTTTCCATGTTTTCAAAATAAAAAGCTCTAGCACATGAGTAATCCATGCTTCCCTCTGCGAAGGGCCTTTCTTTTACTTTATGTTGAGTCAGTTTACCTACTTCTTTCTATCTTAGAAGCAAACACTTGTGTCAAGCATGATTGATTCTTACATGCTTACTTATTGCACTTATTATATTACTTTTTGTTGACAATTATCCATGAGATATACATGTTGAAAGTTGAAAGCAATTGCTGAAACTTAGATCTTCCTTTGTGTTGCTTCAAAACCTCTTATTAAGAATCTATTGCTTTATGAGTTAAGTCTTATGCAAGACTTTTTGATACTTGTCTTGAAAGTACTATTCATGAAAAGTTTTTGCTATATGATTCAGTTGTTTAGTCATTATCTTTTTGTTAGCAAATTATATACCATTGCTTTGAGTCACTTCATTCATCTCATATGCTTTACAATAGTATTGATCAAGATTATGTTGGTAGCATGTCACTTCAGAAATTGTTATTTTTATCGTTTACCTACTCGAGCGCGAGTAGGAACTAAGCTTGGGGATGCTTGATATGTCTCCAACGTATCTATAATTTCTTATGTTCCATGCTAGTTTTATGACAATACCAACATGTTTTAGTCATACTTTATAATGTTTTTATGCATTTTCGAGACTAACCTATTAACAAGATGCAAGTGCCAGTTCTGTTTTCTGCTGTTTTTGATTTCAGAAAAGTTAGTTTACGAATATTCTCGGAATTGGACGAAACAAAAGCCCACGGTCCTATTTTCCACGGAGCCTTCCAGAACAGAAGAGGAGACGAAGAGGGGCCACGAGGCGGCCACACCATAGGGCGGCGCGGCCCCCCTCTGCCGCACCGGCCTATGGGGTGGGCCCCTTGGGGCCCCCGACGCCCCTTCGCCTATTTATTCCTTCCGCCGCGAAAACCCTAGTACCGAGAGCCACGATATGAGAAAAGTTCCAGAGACGCCGCCGCCGTCAACCCTACCTCGGGGGTTGATGTCTATGGGTGCTTCTATTCTTGTAGACAGTGTTGGGCCTCCAAGAGCAGAGGTTTGTAGAACAGCAGCAAGTTTTCCCTTAAGTGGATCACCCAAGGTTTATCGAACTCGGAGGAAGAGGTCAAAGATATCCCTCTCAAGCAACCCTGCAATCACAAAGCAAGAAGTCTCTTGTGTCCCCAACACACCTAATAGGTGCACTAGTTCGGCGAAGAGATAGTGAAATACAAGTGGTATGAATGAATATGAGCAGTAGTACGACGCCAGAAAATAGCTTGACGTGCAGTTGAGGGTAGTAATATTGTAGGAAGTAAACAAGCAGTAGTAACGCAGTAGTAACGCACTAAAACAGTAAACAAGCAGCGATAGCGTATTTAGGAACAAGGCCTAGGGATTAGACTTTCACTAGTGGACACTCTCAACTTTGATCACATAACAAAATAGATAAATGCATACTCTACACTCTCTTGTTGGATGATGAACACATTGCGTAGGATTACACGAACCCTCAATGCCGGAGTTAACAAGCTCCACAATTCAATGTTCATATTTAAATAACCTTAGAGTGCATGAAAGATCGACACGACTAAACCAAGTACTAACATAGCATGCACACTGTCACCTTCACACCAGGTAGGAGGAATAGATCACATCAATACCATCATAGCAATAGTTAACTTCATAATCTACAAGAGATCATAATCATAGCCTACGCCAAGTACTAACACGGATGCACACACTGTCACCATTACATCGTGCAGGAGGAATAAAACTACTTTAATAACATCACTAGAGTAGCACATAGATAAATTGTGATACAAACACATTGCAATCATAAAGAGATATAAATAAGCACTTCACTACGCCATTCATAACGTGAATAAGTATTCTGTGAAATATAGCCTAAGAGACCCACACGGTGCACACACCGTCACCTTTACACACGTGGGACAAGGAGTCTCCGGAGATCACATAAGTAAAACTCACTTGACTAGCACAATGACATCTAGATTACAAGCATCATCATATGAATCTCAATCATGTAAGGCAGCTCATGAGATTATTGTATTGAACTACATAGAGAGAGATGAACCACATAGCTACCGGTACAGCCCCGAGCCTCAATGGAGAACTACTCCCTTCATGGAGCAGCAGCGGTGATGAAGATGGCGGTGGAGATGGCAATGTCGATGGAGAAGCCTTCCGGGCACTTCCCCGTCCGGCGGGTGCCGAACAGACTCCGTCCCCGGATCTTGGCTTCGCGATGGCGCGGCTCTGGAAGGTTTCGCGTACCGTGGCTTCTTCCGTATCGTGTTTTAGGTCAGGGACCTTTATAGGCGAAGAGGCGGCGTCAGAAGGTCGAAGGGCGACGACACCATAGGGCCGCACGGCCAGGGGGTGGGCCGCGCCACCCTATCATCCGGGCCCTGTGGCCCCTCGCCTCTCGGGTGTTCCGGATGCTTGCAAAATAGGAACCGGGCGTGATTTCGTCCAATTCCGAGAATATTTTACTAGGATTTCTGAAACCAAAAACAGCAGAAAGAACTGGACTTCATCTTGTTAATAGGTTAGTTCGAGAAAATGCACGAATATGACATAAAGTGTATAAAACATGTAGTTATCATCAATAATGTAGCATGGAACATAAGAAATTATCGATACGTTGAGACGTATCGCATCCCAAGCTTAGTTCTGCTCGTCCCGAGCAGGTAAAACGATAACAAAGATAATTTCTAATGACATGCCATCATAACCTTGATCATACTATTGTAAACATATGTAATGAATGCAGATCAAAACAATGGTAATGACATGAGTAAACAAATGAATCATAAAGCAAAGACTTTTCATGAATAGTACTTCAAGACAAGCATCAATAAGTCTTGCATAAGAGTTAACTCATAAAGCAATAAATCAAAGTAAAGGTATTGAAGCAACACAAAGGAAGATGAAGTTTCAGCGGTTGCTTTCAACTTATAACGTGTATATCTCATGGATAATTGTCAATGCAAAGCAATATAACAAATGCAATATGCAAATATGTAAGAATCAATGCAAGTTCACACAAGTGTTTGCTTCTTGAGGTGGAGAGAGATAGGTAAACTGACTCAACAATAAAAGTAAAAGAAAGGTCCTTCAAAGAGGAAAGCATCGATTGCTATATTTGTGCTAGAGCTTTTATTTTGAAAACATGAAACAATTTTGTCAACGGTAGTAATAAAGCATATGAGTTATGTAAATTATATCTTACAAGTTGCAAGCCTCATGCATAGTATACTAATAGTGCCCGCACCTTGTCCTACTTAGCTTGGACTACCGGATCATCACAATGCACATGTTTCAACCAAGTGTCACAAAGGGGTACCTCCATGCCGCCTGTATAAAGGTCTAAGGAGAAAGCTCGCATTTTGGATTTCTCGCTTTTGATTATTCTCAACTTAGACATCCATACCGGGACAACATGGACAACAGATAATGGACTCCTCTTTAATGCATAAGCATGTAGCAACAATTATTATTCTCATATGAGATTGAGGATATATGTCCAAACTGAAACTTCCACCATGATTCATGGCTTTAGTTAGCGGCCCAATGTTCTTCTCTAACAATATGCATGCTCCAACCATTAAGGTGGTAGATCCCTCTTACTTCAGACAAGACGGACATGCATAGCAACTCACATGATATTCAATAAAGAGTAATTGATGGCGTCCCCAGAAGCATGGTTATCGCACAACAAGCAACTTAATAAGAGATAAAGTGCATAAGTACATATTCAATACCACAATAGTTTTTAAGGCTATTTTGTCCCATGAGATATATATTGCAAAGGCGAATGATGGAAATTTAAAGGTAGCACTCGAGCAATTTACTTTGGAATGGCGGAGAAATACCATGTAGTAGGTAGGTATGGTGGACACAAATGGCATAGTGGTTGGCTCAAGGATTTTGGATGCATGAGAAGTATTCCCTCTCGATACAAGGTTTAGGCTAGCAAGGTTATTTGAAGCAAACTCAAGGATGAACCGGTGCAGCAAAACTCACATAAAAGACATATTGTAAACATTATAAGACTCTACACCGTCTTCCTTGTTGTTCAAAACTCAATACTAGAATTATCTAGACCTTAGAGAGACCAAATATGCAAACCAAATTTTAGCAAGCTCTATGTATTTCTTCATTAATGGGTGCAAAGTATATGATGCAAGAGCTTAAACATGAGCACAACAATTGCCAAGTATCACATTATCCAAGACATTTTAGAATTACTACATGTAGCATTTTTCCAATTCCAACCATATAACAATTTAACGAAGAGGAAACTTCGCCATGAATATTATGAGCTAAGAACACATGTGTTCATACGAACCAGCGGAGCGTGTCTCTCTCCCACACAAGGATGAACTTATTCAGAGAACTAAGATAACAAAACAAAAATAAAAGCACGCACAGACGCTCCAAGTATAGTACATAAGATGTGATGGAATAAAAATATAGTTTCACTAGAAGAAACCTGATAAGTTGTCGATGAAGAAGGGGATGCCTTGGGCATCCCCAAGCTTAGATGCTTGAGTCTTCTTAAAATATGCAGGGATGAACCACGGGGCATCCCCAAGCTTAGAGCTTTCACTCCTCTTGATCATAGTATATCATACTCCTCTCTTGATCCTTGAAAACTTCCTTCACACCAAACTTCAAGCAAAACTCATTAGAGGGTTAGTGCATAATCAAAAATTCACATGTTCAGAGGTGACACAATCATTCTTAACACTTCTGGACATTGCACAAAACTTCTGAAAGTTAATGGAACAAAGAAACTCATTCAACTTAACAAAAGCGGCAATGCGAAATAAAAGGCAGAATCTGTCAAAAACAGAACAGTCCGTAAAGACGAATTTTAAAATGGCACCAGACTTGCTCAAACGGAAAAACTCAAAACTAATGAAAGTTGCGTACATATCTGAGGATCACTCACGTAAATTGGCATAATTTTCTGAGTTACCTACAGAGAATTAGGCCCAGATTCGTGACAGCAAAGAAATCTGTCTCTGCGCAGTAATCCAAATCTAGTATGAACCTTACTATAGAGACTTTACTTGGCACAACAATGCAACAAAACTAAGATAAGGAGAGGTTGCTACAGTAGTAACAACTTCCAAGACACAAATATAAACCAAAGTACTGTAGTAAAAAAAAACACATGGGTTATCTCCCAAGAAGTTCTTTCTTTATAGCCATTAAGATGAGCTCAGCAGTTTTAATGATGCACTCGCAAGAAATAGAAGTTGAAGCAAAAGAGAGCATCAAGAGGCAAATTCAAAACACATTTAAGTCTAACATGCTTCCTATGCATAGGAATCTTGTAAATAAACAAGTTCATGAAGAGCAAAGTAACAAGCATAGGAAGATAAAACAAGTGTAGCTTCAAAAATTTCAGCACATAGAGGCATTTTAGTAACATGAAAATTTCTACAACCATATTTTCCTCTCTCATAATAACTTTAAGTAGCATCATGAGCAAACTCAACAATATAACTATCACATAAAGCATTCTTATCATGAGTCTCATGCATAAAATAATTACTACTCCCAACATAAGCATAATCAATTTTATTAGTTGTAGTGGGAGCAAATTCAACAAAGTAGCTATCATTATTATTCTCATCATCAAATATAGGAGGAAAAGTATCATCAAAGTAAATTTTCTCCTCAATCCTTGGGGGACTAAAAATATCATGCTCATCAAAGCCAGCTTCCCCAAGCTTAGAATTTTCCATAGCATTAGCAACAATAGTGTTCAAAGCATTCATATTAATATGTTCCATGGGTTTTTTAATTTTCGCATCAAACCATCCATGTCTTAAATCAGGAAATAGAATAAGAAGCTCATTGTTGTCCATTATGCCTAACTAGTGTAAACAAGAAACCAAATGTCAATTGCGAGTCTAAAGGAAATAGCTTCGAGTACTTACAACGCGCCGGAAAATAGCTTAGTAGCCGAGGTCCGGAGTGTGAGTACCTTTTACCTTTCCTCCCCAGCAACGCCGGAAAAGTGCTTGATGTCTACGGGTGCTTCTATTGTTGTAGACAGTGTTGGGCCTCCAAGAGCAGAGGTTTGTAGAACAGCAGCAAGTTTTCCTTAAGTGGATCACCCAAGGTTTATCGAACTCGGGGAGGAAGAGGTCAAAGATATCCCTCTCAAGCAACCCTGCAACCACAAAGCAAGAAGTCTCTTGTGTCCCCAACACACCTAATAGGTGCACTAGTTCGGCGAAGAGATAGTGAAATACAAGTGGTATGAATGAATATGAGCAGTAGGACGGAAAATAGCTGTCGGCGTTGAGGGTAGTAATATTGTAGGAAGTAAACGTAGTAACGCAGTAGTAACGCAGAAACAAGAAACAAGCAGCGATAGCGTATTTAGGAACAAGGCCTAGGGATTAGACTTTCACTAGTGGACACTCTCAACTTTGATCACATAACAAAATAGATAAATGCATACTCTACACTCTCTTGTTGGATGATGAACACATTGCGTAGGATTACACGAACCCTCAATGCCGGAGTTAACAAGCTCCACAATTCAATGTTCATATTTAAATAACCTTAGAGTGCATGAAAGATCGACACGACTAAACCAAGTACTAACATAGCATGCACACTGTCACCTTCACACCAGGTAGGAGGAATAGATCACATCAATACCATCATAGCAATAGTTAACTTCATAATCTACAAGAGATCATAATCATAGCCTACGCCAAGTACTAACACGGATGCACACACTGTCACCATTACATCGTGCAGGAGGAATAAAACTACTTTAATAACATCACTAGAGTAGCACATAGATAAATTGTGATACAAAACACATTGCAATCATAAAGAGATATAAATAAGCACTTCACTACGCCATTCATAACAGTGAATAAGTATTCTGTGAAATATAGCCTAAGAGACCCACACGGTGCACACACTGTCACCTTTACACACGTGTGACAAGGAGTCTCCGTAGATCACATAAGTAAAACTCACTTGACTAGCACAATGACATCTAGATTACAAGCATCATCATATGAATCTCAATCATGTAAGGCAGCTCATGAGATTATTGTATTGAACTACATAGGAGAGAGATGAACCACATAGCTACCGGTACAGCCCGAGCCTCAATGGAGAACTACTCCCTCTTCTCAGCAGTGATGATGAGGCAGCGGTGTCGATGGAGAAGCCGCACTTCCCGTCCGGCAGTGCCGAACAGACTCTTGTCCCCCGGATCTTGGCTTCGCGATGGCGGCGCTCGGAAGCGCGTGGCTTCCGTATCGTGTTTTAGGTCGGGACCTTTTATAGGCGAAGAGGCGGCGTCGAAGGTCGAAGGGGCGACGACACCATAGGGCGCGGCCAGGGGGTGGGCCGCGCCACCCTATCATATGGGCCTGTGTGGCCTCCCGCGCCTCTCGGTTCTGGATGCTTCCGGCAAAATAGGAACCCGGGCGTTGATTTCGTCCAATTCCGAGAATATTTCGTTACTAGGATTTCTGAAACCAAAAACAACAGAAAACAGGAACGGCACTTCGGCATCTTGTTAATAGGTTAGTTCCAGAAAATGCACGAATATGACATAAAGTGTGTATAAAACATGTAGGTATCATCAATAATGTAGCATGGAACATAAGAAATTATCGATACGTTGGAGACGTAACAGGGGTTCAGAAGATCGCCTCCGGCACCCTGCCGGAGAGGGGAATCATCACCGGAGGGCTCTACATCACCATGCCCGCCTCCGGACTGATGCGTGAGTAGTTCATCCGTGGACTACGGGTCCATAGCGTAGCTAGATGGTTGTCTTCTCCTCTTGTGCTATCATGTTTAGATCTTGTGAGCTGCCTATCATGATCAAGATCATCTATTTGTAATGCTACATGTTGTGTTTGTTGGGATCCGATGAATATGGAATACTATGTCAAGTTGATTATTGATCTATTATATTTGTTATTTATGTTTTTGCATGCTCTCCGTTGCTAGTAGAGGCTCTGGCCAAGTTGATACTTGTGACTCCAAGAGGGAGTATTTATGCTAGATAGTGGGTTCATGTCTCCATTGAATCGGGGAGTGACAGCAACCCCTAAGGTTGTGGATGCTGTTGCCACTAGGGATAAAACATCAATGCTTTGTCTAAGGATATTTGTATTGTTTACATTACGCACGTACTTAATGCAATTGTCTGTTGTTTGCAACTTAATACTGGAAGTGCGGATGCTAACCGAAGGTGGACTTTTTAGGCATAGATGCATGTTGGATGGCGGTCTATGTTCTTTGTCGTAATGCCCTAAGTAAATCTCATAGTAGTCATCATGATATGTATATGCATCTCTATTTGTCAATTGCCCAACTGTAATTTGTTCACCCAACATGCTATTTATCTTATTGGAGAGACACCACTAGTGAACTGTGGATCCCGGTCCATTCTTTTACATCTGAAATACAACCTACTGCAATCATTGTTCTCTTTTGTTTTCTAAGCAAACATAATTTTCCACACCATACGTTTAATCCTTTGTTTTCAGCAAGCCGTGAGATTGACAACCTCACTGTTAAGTTGGGGCAAAGTAGTTTGATTGTGTTGTGCAGGTTTCACGTTGGCGCCGGAATCACTGGTGTTGCGCCGCACTACACTCCTTCACAAACAACCTTCACGTGGCCTTCATCTCCTACTGGTTCGATAAACCTTGGTTTCTTACTGAGGGAAAACTCGCTGATGTACTCATCATACCTTCCTCTTGGGGTTCCCAACGGACGTGTGCTTTACCGTCACAAGGAGCTGCTTTTCTACTCCCTACACGCCAGCAAGCGCATAGGTAAAGGAGCTCGGTTTGAGAAGTAACCGGTGCACGAGGAGACGACGATGTATCCCGAAGTTCACACCCAAGGGTGCTACGTCTCCGTTGGAGCGGTGTGGAGGCACGAGGCACTCCAATGAGCCACTAGGGCCACCGTATTCTCCTCGAGCCCTTCCACCAAGTGGAAAGTCTCGATCCACTAAGGGACCCTTGAGGGTGGTCACCGAACCCGTACAAGCTTGGGAAAACTCCCAAGTATCAAGCTTGAGGAAACTCCACAACACGGAGGCTCTCAAGTACAAGGCCACAAGAGGCTACAACACGCCACACCGGCGACAAGGCCACCAAGACACCAACGCGCCACAACCGGCACCAAAACCACAAAGGCTACCACACTCCACAAAGGCAACAACGCCACAAAGGCTACAACGCCACAAAGACGACTAGGCCACAAAGGCTACAAGGCCACTAAGGCTACAACACCACAAAGGTAACAAGGCCACTAAGGCAACAACACCACCAAGGTCAACATGCCCTCTATGAGACCGAAACCCCGGAGAGAACCCAAACCGATGCACCTAATGCAATGACTAAGAACACCACTAAGATGCCCAAGTTGTTCCCTCCCAAATTCCAACAAAGTTACAAAAGCTATTGGGGGAATAAGGGAGGAAGAACAAATATGAGGAGCAACACCAAATTACTCCAAGATCTAGATCTAGCAAGATCCCCTCACTTGGAGAGGGATTCAATTGGTGAAGCTCTAGATCTAGATCTCCTCTCTCCTTCCCCCAAAAATATGCAAGAAATAGTGGGGGATCAAGAGGAGGAAGAATAACTTCAAGGTCAACAATGGAGGAGAGAGAATGGAGGGGAAGAAGTGTTTGGGTCGGAGGTGGAAGAGAGGTATAAATAGGGGGGCCGAAATATAGCTGTTAGGGCTGAAAAAACGGTCAGATTCGCACCCGAGCGGTACTACCGCTTGTCAAAGCGGTACTACCACTCGCGCGGAAACTGCGCGAAAAACGGGCAGAAAATCGGCCCAAACCGGTAGTACCGCTGCACAGAGCGGTACTACCGCTTGTGCCATAAACAGCAAAACTGAATCAGAGCAGGAGAGAGAGAGAGAGCGAGTGGCAGCAGCAGAATCGCAGCAGCGCGTGCGGGTGCGTGGGGCAGCGTGCGCATGCAGCGAGGCAGTGGGCCAGGGCGCCAGCGCAACGTCTCCCGCGGGTCAACGCTGCTGGCTCCCGATCGAGCGCAGGGCAGCAGCGAGCGAGCGCGGCCTGGCGTGCGAGCGGCTGCAACGTGCTTGTGGGCCGACCGAGCGGCGGCCCAGTGCGGGGTGGAGGGGCGGCCTGGCTGGGAGGATGGAGCCGGGCCAGGAGGTGGGCTGCCTTGGGGCGGCGCGGCCCACAGCTGAGAGGAAGGTTGAGGAAAAAGAAAAAGGAAGATGGGCCGGCCGGTACTACCGGCCCGGGTACCGGCCTGGTACCGTAAGTGGGCTACGGTACTACCGGGCCGGTACCGGCCTGGTACCGCTTGCGATCCAGTATACAAAACTGCGCGTGCGGTACTTAGGCCGGTACCGCTCACGGTAGTACCGCCCGGCCCAATAAAGATTATTTTCGTTTTCTTTTTCTCTGCAACACGGAAAACACAATATCTTCAGCTAGGAAACTCGGAATGACATGAAACCAATTTTGTTGGAAAGAGGGCGACAAGAGCTACCTTCTCACATGATGAAATCATGGAAAGTGTGAGTGATGATTTTCTCATGGTCATAGAGGTGTAACCTCTCAATATGGTATATCGGGAAAATCATCACCCTCGCACATGCAACATGCGATGCAACCGGAATCCGTTTCCGATGAGCTAGAGCTTGTCATGAGAATGAACACAAGCTCTAACTCATCTCATGGATAAGAACCAAGAACAACCAAGAAACACGATGCAATGCATGCAAGGTTTGAGCTCTCTCCGATGATGCGACCCGCTATCCTATCGAGCACAAACCTTGTCCTTGCGCGTTCCACTCGAGTCGGCAAGCTCCGTCTTCACCCTCTTCATCATTGTACATGCCACCGTCTTCCTCCAACATTCACGCCACCGTCTTCTTCGATCTTGTACGCACGCCACCGTCTTCATCTCTCTTCTACGCCGTCTTCATCTCTCTACATCTTCTACACCGTCTTCATCTCTCTTCGACACCGTCTTCTTCATTGTACTCGATCTTCTCCATCTCGCAACCTTGAGACCATCATATGGCTATGGACATGTCCTAAGATTGGTTCTCAATGCAACCGTTAGTCCATAGGGATTGTCATCAATTACCAAAACCACACATGGGGCAATGGACATGTTCTTTCACTTGTCATATGTTATTTATGATCTTGCATGCTCTCTGTTGCTAGTAGATGCTCTGGCCAAGTATGTGCTTGTGACTCCAAGAGGGAGTATTTATGCTCGATAGTGGGTACATGCATGTAGTAATCTGGAAGAGTGACAATAACTTCTAAGGTTGTAGATGTGATGTTGCTACTAGGGAGAAAACAACAATGCTTTGTCTAAGGATAATTCTATTGTTTACTTTACACACATTGCTTAGGCTCATTGTTAGGTAACATATTGTTCTTACCAATTAGTTTTGACTTGTTGCTTTTGTACTCTATGATGATTTGCATGACTATTTAATCTCAACCTTTCTAGTCATGTTTTATCTATTGTATTCTTCATTTAAATCATGGGAAAATTTGCTAATATTTACAACAAGAAAAGGTGGGGAATTACATAAAAGACTACAAGATATAGATCTAGTAGGTTCCCCTCACTAAGAGAAGATTTGATTGGTAGAGAAGTACATCTAGATCTCCTCTCTTTTTTCCCTAAAAAAGATTTAAAAATTGTGGGAGGAATAAAGAGATAGGGCAAGCTCTTCAAGGTCAACAATGGAGGAGAGAGAGTGAGAAAAGTTGTAACCCATGGAGAAGAAGGGGGCCTTTTTATATGTACTCACGAAAAATTAACCGTTGCAGACTGCGCAGGGTCCGAACATTCCGGGGTAAGTGAGCGTCGGATATTCCGGGGAGGGGGGCATTCCGGGGTCAAAACACACAACCAAGTGTCGGACTTTGAGGTAAATTTTTCACCCCTTACTGGTAGATGGCAAGTTCTAGGTGGGGGCGAACATTCCAGACCATTCCGGGCCGGATATTCCACCCCAAAAAAGCCGGTCGAACGACCAAAACTGAAACAACCATAAGTTGAGCATCCAGACTCCGATTTTGATGATCTTGGACTCGTTTCGAAGATATAACAAGATCTACAAGATCATGCATGGAAACATCATAGTCCATCTAGGGAAGATAAAACCAAATGATGAAAGTTTTGACCTCTCTATAAAATACTAACCGGTAGAACCTCCAACATAAAAACGCAACAAGTTTTATGTGCAAACTCCTTTTTCGATGAGCTTATGGGAATGACCACAATATCTAAAACATCACATGGATAAGAACCAAGAACAACCAAGAAAGATGATGTAAAGCATGCAAGGGTTTGAGCTCTCCCCAAACGACATGATCAGGTCACTCATTCAAGATCCCTCTTGATAGTACAACCAACTATCCTATAAACTGGTCTACTAACTACACCACGCGACTAATAAGAAAGAAGCCCTCTTATCCTTGTGAATTCCACTCGAGCTTGACGATGAAAATCTTGAACGCTTCAAGATGGAATGCCACTTTTTTTGTGTTTTCTTGGTGAAGTTTTGCGGATTGCTCCCCCACAATCCATCATGAGAGAGATTTTTCTTCGGCAGATCTTCATGTATCCATGGTCATCATATTCACGACAAGATTTAAGCTCATGATATCTTCGAGATGGTTCATATTGAACTTGCACACCATTCCTTCTTTCTTCATGATGTTCATATCTTGAAGATACCACAAGAGGTCACTCCATCTTCTTCTTATTCTCCAAGACATGCTTCCAATAGGCTCAACTTACACATGGTCAAACTTGTCACTCCTAGACCATCTTCCCTTGATCATCTCATTTATCACTTTATCTTCATATTTCAGCAATGAAACCACCATATGGTTCAAGGATGGTCTATGGACAAATCAGACAAACATAACTGAATGCACACATTAGTCCATAGGTATTGTCATCAATTACCAATACACCATGCTCTTTCAATCTCCCCCATTTCGTTAATTAATGACAATCACTTTGAGAGGGTTTACATAAGGAATTTAAAGGACAAAACAACTTGAATATTTAGAGGAAACTCCCCCATAATATATGCACGTGTGAATGAACTTGAATTTCATTGCATATATTACCAATCAAAGCCAAGTGGAGTTTCCTCTAAATATCCAACCATGCAAAGCGGCAACATGCAAAGCATGAAAAGGCAAATGCCTAAGCACAAAACAAAATCATAAACACAACTCCCTTAAACCCTCGAAATTTCTCCCCCATTAGCATCAATTGCTGAAATGGGTGAAAAATTTAGAAGGCCAGTATAGTGAGAGTTCCTCCATAACGTGTGCATTTCTCATAATATGAGTGGAATCTAATGCACCTATCTAATGACGAATACTCAGAGGAAATCAAACTATATTGTGTATCAAAGATTGCAAAAATATAACAAAGTGGAGAAGCTTCAACAAATGAATCAATAAATCAAATGAACAAACAAACCAACTGAACAAATAAATTCATGTACCAATTGGACAAAACAAAATATCAAATGAAACAAAGATATTACGATAAGATCAAGAAGAGTGCTTTAAATAATATGAGGAAGCTCCCCAAGGTTTGTGCACAAAATATACAATTTGCACTAGAGTATAAGGTGCACAAACATGGAATCATCACTCCCACAATATCATTTAAAGCAAAAGATACAAAGTGAAATAAATATTATGATAAACACAAAATAGTTCTCTAAATAAAATGATGAAGATTTCGAAGGTACATGCACAAGTTAGAATGTTGCATTTGAATATAATGTGCATAACATGGAATCCTCACTCCCTCATTATCATTTAAAACATAAACATTTGCAAGAGATAATAGATAAGAAATTAAGATTAACACTTGCAACATGAAAATAGTTGAGGAAACGGTAAGAGACAAAATAAAAGAAGGCTACAAAAAAAGGATATGTGAGAGGCATGACAAAGAATATTATAAGACTAATCCAAGGATGATAATTGAGCATCAATATAGTCTTAAATGAATGTAATTTCTTAGCATAACCATACAACAAACAAGACAAGACTCAAAGAATATATCAAATTAATACAAAATAGCTCCACAACTTAATTGGATGCTCTCAAGTAAACTACACGAAGGTCAATACCTATGTGGTAGCCTACTTGTCCACTGGTCCCACCTGTCAGTGACATGTAGCTAGGGTGTTGTCACGCACCGAGACCGGGACTGGACGAGACAGCTGTCGCGCGCCTATAAACCGAGAGGTTTATACTCACGCAAGGCTAAAAATGCAGGCAAAACCAGCACCGTGGATCTCGAGAAGCTCAAATACAACAAATTACATATTTCTTTTACATTTATACAAGAATTACAACTAGGTTACCTAAGCCGCTTCCCATCTGCTGGTCCAGCCTAATCTTGATCTTCCGCTAACGATCTATGCATCTAAAAAAATATGGGGAGCTGGTGAGTACGACAAGTCATACTCAGCAAACCGATTATACATAATCATATAAAATGTGAAATAGAAATGCTTTTCTGAAAAACAAAAGGTGATTAAAGTATTAAGCATGTTAAATCATGGTGCCACACATGAAAGTAAGCGTTTCCAACCCGGGAGTCACGGGGGTGAAATTCCACACTTTTACACTCTGCATAGGGGCACTCCGACATCGACAACCTCGGCTAGCAGCACACATGCGCTAGAAGAGAAAATCTCTTTAGCCCACTAGAACCCGGATACCTGAACATAATGATGTCGATCGCTTCTACGGATCCATCATCGACACGTTCCACAATAGAGCCATCCCTAGCAGAGAACTCAGTCGGTCCCATACCTGAACTGTGACCGGTACAATATGTTTAGTTTCATAACACCAAGTTTTCTCTTATAAACAATCTTTTTCTCGGTTGATCACTTTCTATCAATATTCGTGCTAATACCCGATTCGTACCGGTGGCTCCAGCGAATTCATCCCTAACAACATTACATATTCTAAAAAAATACATGAAAAGGTATAAAGATGCTTGCCTGAATAAAAAAAATCTCTATCTACGAATAATAAGATAAACCAATATATCCTCCGATAAGATAAGAAAACCCGGCAACAATATAAACTAACAACATGTACTATTCTCTATATCCATAGCTAGCTTGGCTCGACTCTCCCTCTCCTCTACGCAGTACTTATACATGTATAGTCGTATACTTTTCATCTACTCCGGAACATGGATGCACTACTCTCTATAAGAGCATCTCCACTCGTCTCCCCGACGAGGCCCCCGAGCGACGTTTTTCCCATCCGGACGGCGAAATTCGGCCTAGTAGCGCCCCTGGTTCCTCGTTTTCGTCCGGATTTGGCCCTTCATCCATCCGGTGAGCCCACGCCATCCCCGGTCCCCCGGGGAGCTATCGGGGAGTCCGGACGAGTGAAAAGCGGGGAAGGGCCCGATCTGTCGGCGATTGGACACACGTACCCCACCACCACCTCGCTCAAACCCTCCCACCCCTCGTATCTCTCTCGCTGCCGGCACCACCCCGCCGTTTTGTTGCCCAGATTCCGACGTCCCTCCTTCCTACCTGCCTATATTCCGCCGTCTTTCGACGACGGCCTATCTGTCTGCTCCTCCGCCCGCCTGTTTTTTGACGGCTGCCTACTCCTGGTCGGTCGCGTCTCAGCTAGCCTCGAGCACGCCCGTCAGGTGTTCGTCCATTTGCCTCACTGGCCATGGACTCGGACGAAGAAGATGAGCAGATGTTCGTCGAGCTTATGCAAGAAGAGATGGCAGCCGCCGCCCAAGACGAGGAACACATGATGATCCTCGGTTGCTTATCAAGCATGTACGCCGGGCTGGCAACTGTTCGACGTGGTGGGTCGGCACCAGGTCGCCGGAAGTGCAAGCCGAGACAGCGAATGGAGGGCTACTGCATGTTGTACGCCGACTACATCGCCGACAATCCATTGCATGGTGAGAGTGTTTTCAGGCGTCGTTTCAGGAGAAAGCTATTTCTGCAAATTGTGTATGCCATCCGAGACTTTGACCCCTACTTGATGCAAGGCGGATTGCACGGCTTGGTTGGATTTTCATCACTGCAGAAGTGCACACTATGAGGATGCCGGCGTATGGAGCTCCCGGTGATGGTGCAGATGACTATCTTCGGATGGCGGAGTCCACCGCCCTTGATTGTTTCTACCGGTTCTACATGGCCGTCATAGCAGTGTTCGGGGACTTTTACTTGAGATCACCCACTGTCGAAGACACTCAGAGGATCCTTGCAACAAATGAAGCTAGGGGTTTCCAGGGATGCTTGGAAGCATTGAATGCATGCATTGGAAATGGAAGAACTGTCCGTTTGCGTGGCAGGGAATGTACAAGGGTCACAAAAAAGGCTGCACTGTGATACTTGAAGCAGTGGCTACCCATGATCTCTGGATTTGGCACTCTTTTTTTGGTATGCCTGGATCCAACAATGACATCAACGTTCTAAACTGCTCCCCGATATTTTCCAAGCTTGTTGAGGGTCATGCTCCCCCGGTGAACTATGTGATCAATGTTCGGCACTACAACAAAGGATACTACCTTGCAGACGGTATCTATCCAAAGTGGGCAACATTTGTGAAGACTATCTCGAGACCCAGCACCCCCAAACTTTGCGAGTTTGTCAAGAAACAAGAAGCTTGCCGAAAAGACGTCGAGCGTGCATTTGGTGTCCTCCAGCAGAGATTTGCTGTCGTCCGGTTCCCCGCTATGACTTGGTCCAAAGATCAGATGTGGAAGGTGATGAACTGTTGTGTGTGCCTACACAATATGATTATTGAAAATGAGCGAAAACATCCGGTTCCTCTGGCTGAGCAACAAGCACCATATGAGAGAGAGGGACCTCTTGCACAACCTAATCACCAGGTGCCGACATCATGGGCCGCCTTCATTGCTATGCGCCAGGAGATCCGAGACTCTACAATGCATCAACAGCTGCAAGATGATCTGGTGGAGCACATATGGACGCTCCGAGGCAACGCCAACGCCGACGCCAACTAGTCTGTCTTTATTATTTGTTTCAAAACTTGTGAAATTGTGTGCTTCATTTTTTTCAGCACTTGTTAAACATTGTACTGATTTTCGCCGAATTTGTTTCAGCAATTTTCTGAATCTTGTTTGCCGAACATGTTAACTTTTATGTCGAATTTGTTTGAAATATGTCAAATGCCCCAAGTTGGGGGTGTCCTGCCGGGGGGACGGCTGGAACTTCGGTGCTCCCCAGGCCAAATTTTCCTCTAATCCAGACGAAAATTTCGCCGGATTTGGGCGTGGGGAGCGCCAACGAGTGGAGATGCTCTAACTCAGACACACTCCCGCTGATTTCTCTCTACTCTCTCTCCGTGGTCTTCCTCTCGTTCAATTGATTGGCCAAAACCTACGGTGTACCTCACGAGCTGCAACGTCGAGTTAGACTACTCATAGTGGGAGTAACATAGATAATAACATCACACATTCCAAAACATTTTGGTGACATGACATGACAATAAATAAAGACATAGAGTGAGGTGATAACTAGCTATGTTACCATAACATCACACTTCTCAAGACAAGATGAGTCTACAATCTAATAAATATAACATGCATGACACCACATATATGTAACTACCCACTATGAAGGTAGTAACATGCCCCATATTACTACTATATGTTACTCCCAACTATGACGAGTCTTATAGGAGAGCAGTGTGTGTGGAGGCATGCTAAATATCTAGCCGCTTCGCTGACTAAACAATACTTCCTCCGTTCCAAAGAATAAGGTGTCTTCGTTTTGCGTGTTTTTTCTCTGACCAAAGTTTTCTCTAAATATACAAAGATTGTTAGTTTCAAATTTGCATCATTAGAAAGTACTTTTTCAATATGAATTTGCACGGAAAAGAGTTTACGGGCTAGACGGCGTTAGACACGTGTTGGCTATGTAGTGCGTGCTCACGTATACATGTGATCACCAGGGTTTATCCGCCACTTGCTATGACCACCTCAGATCATATACCCTGTGTTATTTCCATCAAGACATCCATCTCAAAATCAGTAATCTTTTGATTTGAGAATAGATGGTTGCAGCACCCAGACTTTTTGGCTACTGTTGAGCACACTTGGAATCAGTCTATTTACTATGCTGATGCAGCAAAAAGGATTACTGCAAAGTTCAAGATCCTTAGAAAAGAGTTGAAGAAGTGGTCCATTTCCATCTCATCCATCAACCAGGATATCCAAGATTTAAATAGCCTTATCTCCCTGATGGATGCCATTGAGAATTTTGGAGATCTTTATCCTATGGAGAGAACTTTCAGACAATCTATGAAAATACATCTAGCTGGTCTCCTCAAGCAACAGTTGGTCTATTGGAAACAGAGAGGTAAGATTAAATGGGTCACTCTGGGGGATGAGAACTCTAGATTTTTTCATGCCATGGCTTCCAACCAGAAAAGGAAGAATCATATTGCCTCTCTCTTAAACACCAATGGAGATACAGTGACTGAGCATTCTGATAAAGCTAATATTCTACTTCAGTCTTATAAGGAAAGATTGGGTCAGACTGAAGCTGTTTCTGGTTTGGCAGACATTACCTCTCTGTTAAACAGACATCCAAATTTGGCTTTTCTAGAGGAACCTTTTACCCCCAAAGAAATTGATGATGTTGTGGCTGATTTCCCCCACAATAAGTCTCCTGGCCCAGATGATTTTAATGCTGAATTCCTACAGAAATGTTGGCCCATAGTCAAAAAAGATTTTTATGATCTCTGCAACCAGTTTCACCAAGGCTCATTATGTCTTGAGAGCATTAATAGTTGTTTCATCACACTTGTGCCAAAAAGAGAAGATGCTTCCACTGTACATGATTTCAGGCCTATATCCCTTCTCAACTGTACTCTTAAGCTCCTCACAAAGCTCTTGGCAAATAGGCTGCAGACTATTATTATGCAGCTCATCCATGAAAACCAATATGGATTTATCAAATCTAGAACTATTCAAGATTGTCTGGCCTGGTCCTATGAATACATTCATCTTTGTCATAAATCCAAGAAAGAAACAGTTCTGCTTAAGCTTGACTTTGAGAAGGCTTTTGACAAATTGGATCATACATTTATTCTTGAGGTCCTCAGAAGAAAGGGTTTTGGAGACAAATGGTGTGCTTGGATTATGCAGATTCTTTCCTCAGCCACATCATCAGTTTTACTTAATGGAGTTCCAGGGTCTGTTTTTAAATGTAAAAGAGGAGTTAGACAGGGTGATCCTCTCTCTCCTCTTTTATTTGTGCTTGCTGCTGATACTTTGCAATCTCTGGTTAATCATGCTTTGTTTACTGGGCACCTACACAAACCTATTTCTCTAAATTGTACTCCAGATTACCCAATTGTCCAATATGCAGATGATACCCTTGTCATCATGCCAGCTGATGTCCCACAGTTGATACATCTGAAGAAGTTGTTGCATACTTTTGGAGTAGCTACTGGCCTAAAGGTTAATTATGAGAAATCTAATCTTATTCCCATCAATATCCCAGATGATGCTGTCAGCCAGTACACGTCTGCCCTCAATTGTCAGCTAGGAAACCTCCCTCTGCTCTACTTAGGGATTCCCTTAAGTATTACCAAGCCTAGAAAGGAGTACTTTATGCCTCTTATAATGTGTATACAAAGAAGATTGCCATCATGTGCCATGTATCTGAACTATGGAAGCAAACTCAGATTGGTCAATTCAGTTCTCTCATCTTTACCCATTTTTGCCATGAGTACTCTGAAATTATACCAATGAGTGTTGAATGAATGTGATAAATATAGAAGGCATTGTTTATGGAGGAATAAGGACCTGGACAGTAAAACACCACCTCTAGCCTCTTGGGACCTTGTATGTCGCCCAAAGGATCAGGGAGGGCTAGGAGTCTTGAACCTGTCAGTACAGAATGACTGTCCCTTAATGAAGCATTTACATAAGTTCTATAACAAGGCCACCATTCCTTGGGTGAGCCTTGCTTGGGAAGCTTATTATCAAACAGTTTTGCCACCCCTTCGAGCACGAGATATTTCCTTTTGGTGGCGTGACTGTCTCAAATCTTTGGATACTTACAAGAACTTGGCTTCATGCACATTACAGAATGGCAGGTCCATTTTATTTTGGACTGATAAATGGGGACAAGAGATATTGGCACAGAAATGGCAGTTTCTTTTCACCTTTGCCAAGAATGTTTCTCTTTCAGTCTGGGATGTTATCAATACTCCTAATACTGCTGAGTTATTTCATCTGCCCTTATCAGTACAAGCTATGCATGAATACAATGCTTTACTCCATTTGGTGCACACAACACAACTCTCTCAGGACAAAGATAGCTGGCTAGTTACTGATAATGGGACAGGCTATAAAATTTCTTCCACATACAAATCTTTGACTAAGCATGATCCTATTATTCCTGCTCTCAAATGGATATGGAAAAGTTGCTGCCAAGATAAACATAGAGTGTTCTTCTGGTTACTGACTCACAACCGTTTAAACACAAGAGCCCTCTTGCAAAGAAAGAATTTCTTTATGAATGACTACACATGCATCATGTGTAATCAAGCAGTTCTTGAGACTAGAGATCATTTATTTTTCACTTGCCCGTTTGCAATGCAATGTTGGAAGTACATGTGTCCTCTCTGGAATCTCTCTCAAGTGACTATGCCAAATGATATCCAGAGCTATATACAGAGTATCAAAGTACATATTCGGCAGCCTTTCTTCATGGAAATCATCATTCTTATTTGCTGGTCGATTTGGACGACATGTAATGATTTTATCTTCAAAGGATTGACCCCCAGCCTATACAGAGCTAGGCGCAAATTAAAGGATGAACTGCGTCTCCTTATTCACAAGGCTAAGAGGAAATCTTATGCGGGAGGTTTGGGTAGAAAATTTTGTATAATTTTGTAGGATCCTTTCTTCTAGTTTCTTCTTTTATTTTGTTCCAGTGCTTTTCTCTAGCACTGTTTGTACAGTTCTTTATTTTTAATAAAATATAAAAATATGCAGTGAGGAAACTCACTGCTCAGCTTCAAAAAAAAAAAAGTCAAAACCATGAATCACTTATTAGCTATTAGCAGCATGCCTTGTGCCTCTGTGGCCTGACCGGAAGAGAAAAGGAGAACATACAAAGCTGAAGCATTTTTACTACAGACATAGAGAGAAAAAGGCACCCTAACATTCAAAATAGATTACAAGATTATTCAGACTTTCATAGTATGATTGCCAACACTTGCAAATTTTACAGAAGTATCTGAAGAGCATGTCACACCTGATACTATTTGCCAACACTTCCAAAGCATCTTATAAACAAGAGAAGTATGTCATCACATAGTTACCATCACACATTCAATTACCATTTGTGAAGGCAGGCACAAGCAGTTGGATGATGAAATGCTGAAAGTCTGCAACATCACAAACTCACAGTCTACAAATGTTCCGAAGCACGGTTTAATCTTTGAAATAGCAAGAAGGAGTATATAGTTCTCTATTTTGAGGCCAATACATTATTATCTTCTCTTACAAACACGCAGTGAGCCAGTGACAGGCGGGCACACCGGCAGACAGATAGTAAGATGAAAAACTGGGCATACAGGCTTGCAAGCAATTTAAGGTTGGACGCATTTCTCAAAAAAAATCAGCCACCATTTACACTTACTACTGGAGAACTTTTCAGACCTGATTATATTCATCCACACTTGAAATCATCTCATAAGCAAGGGCTAACTGAGAAGACAAAGTTATTACTGTCAAGCCAGGAGCAGCATTATACACAGAAATGGCACAAGTCAGAAGCATGAATCACCTATTAGTTATAAGCAGCATGCCATGTGCCTCTCTGGTCTGATCAAAAGAGAAAAGGAGAAGATAAAAAGATGAAGAATGTTTACTACAGACATAGAGAGAAAAATGATGAGGTTATTTAAGGCACCCTCATATTTCTTAGTCAAATAGATTACAAGATTATTCAGATTTCCATACTGTAGTATGATTGGCAACAGTTGCAAATTTTACAGAAGTATCTGAAGAGCAGGTCATACCTGATATGTAGTATTTGTCCAACACTTGAAAAGCATCTTATAAACAAGATAAGTCTGTCATCACATAGTTGCTACCACACATTCAACCGCCAATTGTGAAGGCAAACACAAGCAGTTGGATAGTAAAATGCTGAAAGTCTGGAGGATGACAAACTCACAATCTACAAATGTTCAGAAGCATGGCTCAATCTAGAACACGCATGCACCGCAATGCTTAGAGATAGCGGTGTACAAATCTCTATTTTGGGATCAATACATTATTATTATCTTCTCAGACAGATAGTAAGATGAAACCAGACATATAGGCTTGCAAGCAATTCAAGGTTCAACGCATTTCGCAGAATTTTCAACCATCGTTACAGGTAATTGAGAACATTTCAGACCTGACAATATGAGTTCATCCAGACTTGAAAGCATCTCATAAGCAAGTACTAACAGAGAAGACACAGGTATTCCCACAGTTCAACTACCAACTGAATGAAGAGACAATGTAACCTGGGACAGTAATCAAGATATTCAGATGCAGTACCTTTGAGTTAGAATCATCAGAGATTCAACTATTACCAATTGTCACAAAGAATAATGCTGGCAATGAAATCTGGAATGCAACAACAATGTACAGAAAGTTGAGAAGCACCATGTATCATCTGATTATTCAGTGTGTTGATGGGAGGACAGATATCGCATGCAGGTCAGCACTCACCATGGGAAGACGACTGAGGTTCAGAAGAATGGCGGGTCACCGTCAACAGCGTCTGTGTCCCGCATCGTGAGGATGTTGGTATGTAGAAGGAGGCTTTCCTGGATCGTGTGTCCGGAGAGGGCGGTCCAGTGGTCAGCATGCTGGGGCTGGGGCTCGGGCTGCGGCTGCGGCTGGGCCTCGGAGCGGTACCTCTGGAGCACGGCGCCTTGGTCGTCGCAGTGCAGCAGGACGCGCGGGCACTGCACCAGATGGTTTCGGCCCTGGGCCACGGCGAAGACGCTGCCGTTGTGATGGCAGCTGTTGTTAGCGTTGATCTCGTCCACCGGCACGACGATGCTGTACCGGCGGCTCCAGAGCTCGTCGGCGTTGTTTTGGTTGTTGTCGCGTAGGACCCAGACATGGACTCTGCTTGCGGGGGAGAAGGAGACGACGGTCATGGCGAGGCGCTCGTCGTCGATCTCAAACACCTGGCGGCCCACGGCTTGGAATCTTGGGGGAGCAATGAAGGAGAAGGCCTCGGCGTTGATGTCGAACGTGAGTATCTTGGTGTTGTTCAGCTGGGCAGCCTTGGGCGGCCAGTGCAGGGAGCCGAGGAAGAAGACGGGAGGGATCTTGTAGGAAGGAGCAATCCCTTTGGCCAGCACCAGATCAAGCTTGTCGGAGGGCAAGTCGGGGCCCGGCCGGCCAATGCGCCTCCGCGTTGCCCCCGCCGTGCCCAGCGTGCAGATCCTGTACCTGCAATTAGGCTGCCTGCGGTTGTGGTACAGCACCTTGCACTGAAAATCTCCGTCGACGTCGGGGTCGGGGGTCACGTAGAAGCCGATGATGTCGCCGCGAACATGGAGCGGCGGGAGGCGCGCCCAGCGGCGCGTGCATGGGTTGCAGGCGTAGAGCCTGCGGCCGGAGGAGAGGAGGAGGATGCCGGCGCATGAGCCGTGGACCCTGAACACCTCGTTGTTGAGGGGGCGGTCGAAGCGGAGTACCGGCCGGGGCACGCGGTCGCGGATGTCGACGGCGCTGAGGTTGAGGCTGGCGAGCTTGGGGTCCAGGAAGAAGAAGAGCGGCATGGGCGTCCGGAAGTGGTGGTCGTGGTGGTAGCGGCGGAAGGCGGCGGTGCTGGTGATGTCGCGCCACAGCCTGCAGACGCAGCGGCAGCGGGCGATCTCTTGGGCCGGCAGGCAGAGCAAGGCGAGGTAGAGCGCGGGGTTGCCCATGGATTCGTTGTACGCCTCCATGTTGTCCGGCCCAGGCCATGGCACCACGGCCGGATTCCATTCCATCTCCACGTCCAGGCCGATCCATCCGTGCTGCTGCGCCACCGCCAGCGCTCGTTCTCCATCCAAAATCAGCATCTCCGGCGCGGGGATCCATCCGGTCTGCGCCGCGGCCTCGGCGGGAACCCATGCGCCCTGCGCCAACGCGGCGGCCATGGCGTCTCTTCCTCCGTTCGGCTCCTCGGCCTGAGGAGGGACCCACGCCACCAATCCGCTGGACAACACCACCATGCCTAGCTCGTACTCCAGCCCCTCTCCGCCTCCTGCGTTGGCCTCCATGGCCAGCGCTTCCTCTAAATCCATATCCATGGCTAGCTCGTCCTCCAGCCCTTCTCCGCCTCCGTTCGCCTCCATGGCCACCGAGTTCGGCCGAGGCGGCCGTTAAGCCAGGCTGGCGGACAGAGAGACGAGGAAAACGGAAATGGATTCGATTGGATTCGATTTGGAATTTGGGCGAGGTCGGAGGCGGGTTTATGTATCAGAGAGAGACGGACAGAATCGAGAAAGTTCTAGAACCCCAGAGGCCGTTTGACTGGTGATGCCGACGATGAGTGCTGACGGGATAGGGATGGGCCGGTGAACCAGCCCAGAGCTGCCTAATTGCTAACTAGTCTGCTCTGTGGCCCAATTAATTGCTAAATAGTCTGCCTAAATTTATCAACTGCGGTGCTAAACTATTCTCAACGAAAAAAAAAGTTGGGAAAAGCAAATTAAAATTTTGTGCAAGGTTGTAAATAATGGAAAAGAAAACATATATGTCTTCAACGTCAACGCAATGTCACAACATTATACTCTTGCCAAATTGTTACGGAAAAAATGAGTTATCCTCTTGTGCGACCATATTTTGTATGTAGACCAAATTGTTACCAAAAATATGGCTCGTCTCCCCACCAGATTTTTAGCTGCCAAGTGGACACTTTATATTCAATTAGTAACTCTTTTCTTTTACATTAGCAAAAAAAACAGGAAATTTAATTGATTTCCCATTCTGAAAAAGAGAAAAACTATGTTGTCGCAAAAACAAGTGTAAATTATACATTTAGTTAGGTTGCATTTGTCAATACTCTTTTCTTCTTTCGAAGAGCGAATATATCTTCTAATGCACCTAGAGCATATTGTAACCACGTCCTTGGAACTCACTTTGAGTATTGTTGATATTGTTGATTAAAGATTCAAACTAGGAACGGCCTTTGAAGGAAAATTTATATTGGGTTTTAACATTTTTTTTTCTAAAAAAAATATTACTTTTATGAAATAATAATTAAGATACATACCTTTGGGTTTAAACATTAAGAATTGTGATCTTAATGATAATATGATAAAGGAAAACTCACTTTGAGTATTTTCTTGAGTTTCTAAATAATTGTTCAACACTTCAAAAAATTTACTATTTACTTTTTTGTTTTTATCGTAATTTAGAATACAATAAATGGCATAAACGAGGATTATTAAAAATAATTCATTTTTTATTTTACATAAGTATACAAGATTGAAGTGAAATGGGTAGATGTTATTTTTTTTTTGATCACTTTGATATGTTATTTGCACTTTCTGATTAAAAATGGATTACATATGAATTTCCTAATTTTCTCGTATTTTCTGTAATTTAAAAATAAACAGGAAATTATATTTATACTAGGTACACCTGTGATAACCTGATTTTTTTAGCTGATTATAAATTTAAGTCAAAATAAAAATAGCTTCTGACAATGCTTGTTTTAGGTAATATCTAGTATTTAAATTAGATGTAAACATTTTGTAAGCTATAGATATTGGAGGGGATAATATTAGTGAGATTAGAATCTAAATTGTTTGTGCATGCTAGAAGTGTCCGTGCATCTGCCGACCGGGCAAATTAGAAGTACTAGATATTTAATATTAGTGAGATTAAAATCTTAATTATATAGTATGTAACGGATAAACCCTGGTGATCACATGTATACGTGAGCACGCACTACATAGCCAACACGTGTCTAACGCCGTCTAGCCCGTAAACTCTTTTCCGTGCGCTGGCCGGCAATTCTTGTTGTGGACATCGATGGCTATTCTGCTAGTTGCCTGACATGAGTCCTTCCACTTGCATGGGATATCGATGGGATATCGATGTGTGCAGCAAACGAATCTGTGGCGCGTAAAAGAGAACCTCTTTTATGCAGTATCATCTTTTTTTGACAGGAATCAAACGCATTTACTAGCAGTACTCCGAATCTCCGATTAAGGAAACTTCCGCTCGAGATACTTTTCCGCCCTTGATTACTCGGCCGTTCCCCACCACTCATCCCCTACCCCATCGATGCTCTCTTTTCTTAAGGCAGTCGCCAACGCCGCCGAGAACCACTAGCTCACTGAAGACCCAACCCTGTTCGGAACCGACACCTCGTCCCAGGCCTAACGCGGCTCGAAAACCGCAGCCTCGCCCCCAGGCCCGACGCCGCCCGGGAACGGCCGCCATGGAACCGCCGGGCAGAGCCTGTACCAACGACGCGCAGGATCACTTCCTCGAGTTCTTGCACGCGTCGCAGGCTCTGCTCCTCAACCCGAGGGCCAGAGACAAAACTCTCCGGCGGGACGTCGCCGAGAACGTGTTCACGGTGAGCAACCTCCGGGGCGTCCTGCAGCACGGCCACCAGCACATGGAGCTGCAGAAGCTGGCCATGAACATCCTTACGGGGATGGCAATGGACCAGAGGGCCAACGAGACGATTGCGGGCACCGGAGGGGTGGTCAAGCTGCTGCTTTCGATATTTTTCAACGCCCAGGAGCTCGAACTTGGCCTGAAAAGTGAGCCAATCCAAGTAAACAGTACACATGAAGGCCAATGCATGGCAGTCCTTTGTTGTTCACCCGTGACCCACGCGTTCAGAGTCCACACTGCACCCAGTCATGCATGCGCCCTCGCTTGTCAGGAGCACAGAGAAGACAAAATCAACTTGAAAAAGCATGTTTTACGCCGTTTGGTGCCTGTTTGTGAAGCGAGAATCTCAAAGCGAATCTAACGTTGGAAGGTGGGTGCACACCTATACATGTGATCACCAAATCCACTCTCTAGCAAGTGGTAGTGCCATGGTGTTTGGGAAAGCTGTAGACCATGCAACTGAAGTAAAAAACCAATCCAACCTTTGCAGCAGAGGAGAATCCTACATATTACTCCAAGTAAACTTTCTTCCCTTGAGGGGGATGTCCACCAGCCCCAAATTACTAATTGCTTCAGTGAATAAGAGCATTTCATTGATATTTCCTCCATCTCTGTTCCTATCTTGGGGAGATCTGATCAAATTAAAATCTCCCACAAGCAACCAGTTCTCCTCATCAGGAATAGTAACATTATTAAGACAGTGCAAAAAGTCTAATTGTTGGCTATCTTGACAAGGGGCATAAATATTTGTCAGGGTCCAGAATAAATCTGATTTTGTGGATTGCAATTCAACAGAAAGTGCATAATTATTGTGAAAAACACAGTTCCCTTTGAAAACAGAGCTATCCCAGATTGTAATGATACCACCAGATCTCCCCACTGAAGGGACAAAAGCAAAAGAATCAAAATTCCTTGGACAAAAGTTTCTAAGGAAAGGTAAATCCACATGTTCTCTTTTGGATTCCTGGAGACAAATCACATGACAACCACTTTCTTTAATTTTGTTCATAATGAGTGGCCATTTCTCAGGGTCATTAGTACCTCTAATATTCCAATTCAGCACTTTCCAAAATAACTTATCCATATAAAAGAGGGGAGCACACATCATCCAGGGAAACAATCATAGACTGAACCCACCAAGGCAACACAGCATTACAGTTCGTCCAAAAGCACATAGTCCATAAGGATAGGCTAGTATAATAAGTCATATTACATTCCAGAACACTAGAGAGGAATAACAGGAAATAATTCTGACAAAAGGCCAAAAGCTCCAAGGCTGAAGTAAGAGAAAATAGCAGTGCATAAAACTGAATGCATCAGATGCACTAAGCCTTTCACTTCTTCTTTGCTTTTCCTTTTCCTGCTTTATCATTGACTTCCTTCTTAGATGAAATCTTCTTTGCCTTGGTAGACTTAGTCTGCCTAGGAGTGGAGCCCTCTACTGATGAGTCATCATCAGAATCTGGAGTTGGAATACTGAACTTGGTGCATAAATTCCTTACTACTGCTTTCTTGATGGGAGGGGCAACAGAGGCACATGCCAAGCAATTCTTGTCAAAACAGGTTTTGGCCTTATAGCCCCTAGAAGAAGCAGAGATCCTGGGGCTCCTCCTCACTTCTGAAGCACACATTGGTGTAGCTCTGGCCTTTTTCCTAGCATGAATAACAGAAGTGGATGCTGGTGGAGCAAGGAGAAGTTTAGGCTTGATAGTCTGAGGTGTAGAGAAACCTTGGGTCACATCTGCACAAGCCTTGGTCAGACTACAGTGAGGAGGTTCAGTGGCAGGGCAGTGGAGAGGGAGAACAAAGTCTCTTGAAGAATTATCCTTCTGATTATCAAACTCACCTAGGATTTGCGAAATCTTTGACTGCAGAAGACTCTTGGCCCAATCAAAATCCTCAGGTGAGAGGAGCTTGGCTGTAAAGAAATCAGCCCACTGTGCTGGGACAGAGATCTTATGGGCCACCACAGTGGTGGGCTTGAAGAAAGAGGCCCAAGCAGTGGTGCCTTCTTTTGAAAAAAGAAAGGAATCTTGCACAGATGCATCCAAACTTCCCTCCATTTCTGTGAGTGCATTGTGCTGTATCTGATCTTGGATAAGAACCATTCCTATATGCAGATTCTGATGATAAGCTGGCTGATTAACAATACCAACAACTGATCCTGAAGCAGAGGAAGGGTTTGAACTGATAGTTAATGTCAGTTCACTTTGGTCATCTGCAGCCTGATCCTCAAGCAACAAGCCATTAACAGGTGCATTTTGGATAATGGGGTTGACCAATTCCTGCAAGTCTTGCATCTCAACATCCTGCAGGTTGACAGCAGCTTGTTGCACAGGGTTAAGAAGATCATTCAGTTCCAGGAAGTCATCATCATTCAGTTGGTGGGGCAGAGCATTGAGGTCAGGCATTCCATTTAGGTCAGGCACTCCAGGTGCAGGCAGCTCATTCAAATTAAGGCCATCAGCTGCATGTCCAAAGATGAAGTTCAAATTCTGCCCAATATGATTCTGTAGCCCAGCAAGGGGGTGAAGCTGTTGGACACCTTGGTGCTGAGGAGGTGGTACATGGTGCTGCCATGGTGCCCAGCCCTGATTCTCCTGAGGGGGAACCTGCTGGTGGTGAGGAGCTGCAACAGGAAGTGGATGTGGGGTAGAACCATTAGCTGGGGGCACATCTTCATCAGCAGGAGCTGCTCCCAATAATCTCTGGCTAAGAATGAAGATGGGGACTGACCAGGATTCAGCGTACATATCTGTCCCATTAGAAACAACACAACTATGAGGGATGTCTTGTAAATCCACCACACGCACTTTGACAAATAGAGCAGCATAAGAGCTTAATTCCTTATCCCAAGTAACCAGAGCTCCAAAATCCTTGACGGCACCTCTAATGTGTTCATCCGTCCAAAGATCAGCAGGAAAGGACAAAAGCGTCAACCAGCACTCACGGTTATAGGAAAAAGCACGGTGATTACGACCCCTATTGTGCTCAACAAAAGTAATCTGACGGCCCATAAACTGAAAAGGACTATGGGCAACTAACCAGTCTCTGTCTGCCACTGCACCCACACGAACATAGGCAGAGCCAAGCGGGCATCGCTGAGATATTTGTACCGCAAAGGGGGTCTCTTCCTCCATAAACTGCCGAAGATAGTTTCTAGTGAGAGCAAAGGGTTGATCACCTTGGAAATCCGGCGCAATCGTGGCAATGGCGAGGTCCTCATGTCGCGGCGTAATCACACCGGCGACATGTAACGGCATTGCTGAGGACGGCCGTCGACATGCAGCACCTCGTAGTCACCAGGGAGGAACGACAAAGGGTCAACGGCAAAGTTGGCCATGGCCGCGCCAGCGATTATCTCCGACGAGGCCGGTGCTGGGGCAGAGCTACAGTGCAAGCAAGGGTTCGGTGGAGGGGATTGACTGGGAGGCGGAACGGCATGACAGGGTCCTGTTGGGGTAAAAGAGGTAAATCCAAAGTTACCATAGGAGATTGGTCCTTATGTGGAATATTCCTTGGTCCAAGGGTCAGATCAAGAAAGGGGTCAGCAATCTCAGCCATTGGGGTTACAATCAGATGGTTACTAGTCTCCCCCTATTTAGGCATATCTGTTCATTCCTTTGGCTGTATATTAACTTCCTTAGGAATCCATTGCGGCTTAACTGACAAATTCTTGAAAAGTTGGCAATCAATCTTCACATGCCCTTCTTTGCGGCAAGAGTGACATTTTATTCTGTTTAAACAATTTCTACGAATATGCCCTGGTAAAATGCAGCGTGGGCAAGTTGGGCCATTGATGGGCCGAGGATTTCAATCGTGGAGCGGCCTAGCTGGCGGCCACTGAAGCCGTTGGAAGGCAGAAACACGGGGGCCAGGAGGTTGGGCCGAAGCAGAGGCCTGGGCTGGCAGAGGCTCTTGAAGGCGGTCAAAGGCCGAGACACGGGGCCTGGATGGCATCGAGCTATTTATTTGAACGCCTGGATTCCCGCTCGCAGAAGGAAGGGATTGCGTCACCCTATTGAACACCGAAGAAACCGGAATAGTTGTCTGTTGAGCAGTTCCTTCTGGATTCCCTCTGAAAATAATGGCTAATTGATTCTCTGATAAATGCAAAGCAATGAGATCACGTAATTCCTGGAGGTGGGCTGGAGATAGGGAGTCAAGCGGGGAAGTGACAGCTCGATCTTCATGATCAAATCTGAAGCATTGGAGGACCTGTGAATAGGTGTGACCTGCAGCAATGACGTCCTCAAGATCATCCTTTGTCTCATTAGACAATTTACTCAAGAAAGAGACTTTCACAGCCGCCAACGAAGGTCTTGAGTTTCTGCAATGTGGTGACCAAGAGGCACGAGGTTTGCTCCCGAAAGAGGCTGCCTTACAATGTCAGCATAAGATTTCTGACCTACAACAGACCATGCTCGAGATTCTTCCACCTCCCACTGACGAAGTTCTCTAACAAAGTTTGGACCACCATTTCCCCAGAGAGCAAAAAAGACCACAAACTCAGCACACTTAAAATGCCTCAGATTATGAACAAAAAACCCCACTTGCTGGTTGTGAACTGAGAATCTGTATGTTCTATCTCGCAGAAAGAGCACATTAAAATCCTCCGCTATGCCACCAAGGCAAGCTTGAAGCATATGGCTGACATGAAAAGGATCTAGTCGGAGAGTAGATCGACCAAAAGAAGCAACCATAAAGAATTCCTTGGAGGAGGCCGTGGGGGAGAACGCAACAGGGCAATGAAATTCCCTCCAAATCTTATGCTGAATATCCAATCCCGGGCAAAGATCCAATTTGGGAGCAGTTTGGGAGGGTACCTGAGCTTGACGATTGTTGGAGGACTCTGGCAGATCCAAGTCACGATCACCAACAGAGATGCGATGACAAGGCATGAAGATGGTGGATCCAGATCTGATGATCTCGTTAGCCTTCAGAAAACGGGTGTCCACAGCCGATCCGTTCCCATCAATCAGCACAAGACGACGTGCATTGCGACGGAGGTAGAGAAATCCGTCATAGGAGCGGATCGGAGGGCGGGACGAAAGCAGGGTCGAAAACACCACAGGCCACCGGAGAGGAGTCTCCATGGAGCGAGGGGAGAAGGGGAGGGGCTCACCGTTGCCAAGGGGGCAGGACCTAGGCGGCCAGGCCGCCGGCCGTCGCGAGATCGCCGATCGCCCTCATCCGGGTGACGCCGTTCAGGGGATTTATGGTTTTGACTTGTGCCATTTCTATCTATAATCCTGCCCCTGGCTTGACAGTACTAGTTAGTAGGAGAGCCAAACAAAGGTGCTAAGATAAGGTTTCTTAATTTTTTATAGTTTTGCACTGAAAAGCCAGTTCTTCACGATCAAACGATCTGCACTTACGAGAAGCCAAGTTATTCTAGATGAAACGGTCTGTCTATCATCATAACTCATACATTTATCCTAGTAGTTTACTTTTCTCATGAAAAGTTGTTATTTACTTTAACCAATGTAAATTAGGATTCAGTACATCAGGTGGTTATATGATATTTCTGGATTTAAATTCTTTGATTGTCTTTACCAATTTTGACCTGATCACTTTGATTTATCACTCACTATATTGTTTATGAAACGTCCATTTGCTTCATGTTTGGTTGCTTATATATTTTTCCAGAACCTAAAATGTATTTGTTATTTCTTAAATCCCACAAGTATAAATTAAAACTAGTCTTTTGTGGTAGTGCATCTGATCTACCCCTTTTGTTATTATTTATATATCGTGTGTGACGGGCCCATTCATTCTGGTTCCCCTAATAAAACTTTTAAACTCTCCTTTAACTTTTTCATCTCTCTGCTAATTTCTCGACTTGCATGGGATGATGGGACTGTCAGCCAAGATTTGTTTCCATGGCATGCTTTGCAAGCAAATCTCACATCGTAGTTTGAACAAGATGACAAGTGAGCTGCGCAGTGGCTTGCCTAGCTTGATCCCTGCAGACGGTGTCTCTTATTCCCGGCTGAGAACGACAATCCTTTTAATAGCCTGATTGCATCGACAGACAAAGACATGATTTGACAGAACATAACACAAAGTAAGACCCCACGCATGGATAATTACATGCTACGAGAACTAAGGGCTAGATCAGTGACAGGAGTTCAAGGGGCTGAACCCGCCCATCCTGAGCTCAATGCGCAGCTCCTTAATGGTGCTATTCGTGCCCAACAAAAAGGAGCCTGGAGAGGTCTTTTTTTTACGGTGAAATGGAGAGGTCTAATATCCTATCTAACAACGTATAGCTAAGGGAGAAATCATTTCCCCGTTGGTAACATTTTTTTTTTATAATTGCATGCTACAATGCTGAAACAGTCAACCACAACTAGAGCAAGTGCGCAACAATCATCCTTCAGAATTCCTATGGAGAAAATGTCTTCCTTGTAAACTCTCATATCTTCCACACAGCTTTATCCTCATAAGCTGAAATGTAAGATCACATGTCTGCAGAAAATTTAGGGTATTTATACTAGAAGATTCCATCCAAGAAGCGAATAAAGAAAGTTTTGGAGTATAAAGCTAAGGTTTTAAGGTAGACAACCTGATTATCATCTGCTTAATTGGTAAATCTGTGATAATTCAATTGATAGTTGAACCGTAGGTATAACTATGACTTAAGATTCTTTCAAATGTGGAGGAATATTATCAGGTCTGACAAGCTCTCGGGTACGTGTAACAATGGTTGAAAAAGTTGCAAAATGTGTTGAACCTTGTATTGCTTGCAAGCCTACATACCCGGTTTCATCTTACTATCCATCTGCCATTCGTGATAACGATGTGCTGGTCTCAAAATAGAGAATAATGTACTAGTGTGTACTTGTTATTGCTACTTATAAGCATTGTGCTTCATGAGTGTTCTAGATTAAACAGTACGTGCCTCTCAACATTTATAGATATTTTGAGTTTGCGATCTTCCTGACTGTCAGCAATTCATTGTAACATTTTTTTTTAAATGGGGCAGCCCCGGTCTCTGCATCAATCGATGCATCCAGCTCTTTATTAAAACAAATCACAACAGAGTATTACAAAGCAATTCATTATAACTGCGCGATAACAGACTTCTCTTGTTTATAAGATGCTTTCAAAGCGTTGGACAAATAATATCGGGCATGAGCTGCTCTCCAGATACTTCTGTAAAATCTGCATGTACCTGCAATCATACTATGAAAATCCTAACATTCTTGTAATCTTCTATTTGACTAAACAAATGTTTGGATGCCTTAGATAGCCTGGTCACTTTTCTTTTTATATATGTTTGTAGTTTAACATTTTTCACTTGCTTTGAATGTTCTCATTTTCTCATTTTGTAAAGCCAGGCACACGGCATGCTGCTTCTCCAAGTCAGCTCGGCTTAACAATACTAGTAGTTAGAAGATAGCCACGCATAGATGCTAAGATTAGGTTTTATTTTACAGACTTGTATTGAAAAGCCAAGTTATTCTACTCCATACATGTATGATAGCCTAGTAGTTCACATTTATCATGAAACGTTGTTATTTACTTAATGTGAATTAGGATTCAGTAAATCAGGTTGTTATATGATATATATGCATTTAAATTAGTTGGTTACCTTTAACAATTTCGACCTGAACACTTTGAGCTATCACTTTCACCCCTGAACTCTAAAAAATCATTCAGGATTTCTTTTGTATGTTTTAAATCAAGTTTTTGAAGTTTCAAAATTTCAAGCTTCGCTGTCGCCCGAGCGAAGAAATGGTTAAAAAAAAATCTCAACTGCTAACATGAGGCAAGAACGCAATTGTACCAAAGAAGTAAATGAGCTTTTACATGTTAAAATATGTCAATTTTTTCCTACAACTGTTGGTATAGAAGCTGGGGTTACATCAAAAGAAGGAGGTGCATCTCCGCGTTAAATACTCCGCGGCGATCACTACGATTTACATGGACCAACCAATAAGAATCCCCTACAGCTAAGTAAGCTGCAACAGTATTGCCATCTAGTAAAGAAAAAAGAATAAACCAAAGAATGGCTATCCGCCTCGATTCACCCCCGTCTTGGTGAAAAAAATTGACAGGGAGGATGAACGATGCTGTTTTTGCTGACACGGTGACTGATTAATGAACGCTCTTTACGAGGACCATTGGTCGGGGACAGCAACGAAGTACCTCGACATCGCTTTTCTGAACCTCTTCTTGTACTGGACCGGCGAAATAACAGTTGGCATCTCGTTCTTGGGACCGCCAAGGATGCCTGATGCCTTCACCCAGGTCTCCAGCTGCTTGTCCCAGGTGTACTGTCGCAGGAAGTCGATGATGCCAACCACAAGCTCATTTTTCTCCTCGTCAATGCCAACCAGAAGCGAGTAGTCCATGACATCCAAGGACTGCAAAAAATAAACCATATTGGTTAACCACTGCATGTTCTCTAAAATGAGCAGGCAAGATGATGCAAGGTGATCTCAAAACTTATGTTTCAGGTTTGCAATAAGGTACTACTCTAGTGCTACAATCACTCTGGTGTCAGAAACAACAAATGAGACCCATTTTGTGGAGAAAACAAGTGCATTTTGAGAAAGACCAGGAATAACTAGCTCAAACGGTCAGTTCTATTGTGTCTGCTAGCTTGATCGCTCTGGTGTCAGAAACAACAAATGAGAGTATGAGACCCATTTTGTGGAGAAAACAAGCTTGATTGCTCAGGTTCGTGCTCCAGTGAAGGAAAATGAACTGGCTCGCCAATTGCCGGTTTCACGGGTTGAGTTCGAACTGTTGAACACCCCTACCAGGAAACAACACCTTTCCTACGGCTAACGGGAGACAGTGGCAAGAAAAAGAATAATGCTAAACCTACATAAGTGCTTGATTCTGCTACAATAGATCTCTGTAGCATAACCATTGTGCTATTACTGTAGTTCTGGAATTGACTGATGCTTTATCACCTCCTGGAGGTTGTAATAGCTCTATTTCCAATATCTCCTGAGCTTGTTTTGTTCTACGCTTGACAACGGAGTATGGGTGGTGACTGTTATGTACTAAAATTCTTAATCTTTCAAACAATTTTGTTCTACGCTTGACCATGGAGTATGGGTGGTGTCGTGGTGACTGTTATGTACTCAAATTCTTAATCTTTCGATCAATATAAAACAAATCAACTAGGGCTTGTTTGGCAGAGGTGGGAGGAAAGGAGAAATCCGATTTTGCTTGAATGAACTAGAGCTCTCAGTTGCTGGTTTAAATCACAATTCTTCTGTTCCAAATTTCCAATATATAAGAGCATAAATTTAGTCAAAAGTCATACCTTACTAAGTTTGACCAAATATATATACAAGAAAATATCATGTTTACAACACTGAATAAATACACTTAGCAGACATATTTTATGATTGATAAATTGATATTGGTTTCGTATTGCAGAGGTTCATACTTTTATCTATGAACTTGATCAAACTAATGAAACGTTGACTTGTGACTAAATTTATATTGCTTGTATTTCGGAACAGGGGGAGTTATGAATTGAAAAGGTGCTTTCTCTTGCTTCACTTTTGTGATACACATGATGGTTCTCATATCACGGAAACAACCTTGTGATCAGCTGTATTTTACTTGGCAAATTGAGGTCAACAAGAGTGCTGCTAATAAAATATGGCATTTCAAGAGTTCATACGGATTTCTAAAATTTGGCAGTAAAAAACCAAGGTAAATTAGGAAAGTTGCGTACCGCAAGAACTGATGTATCATTCCAAACAGCTCTCTCCAACCTTTGCTTAGCCTTACTCCCAACAAATATGGGTTTTGTATGTTGTTCCTCTATGAGATTAGAATCCAATAGTACTTTCTTGTGGCTAGATTTATCTGAATTATACCGTGAACGCACTGAACCCTTCAGATCATAGACCCTCGATATTGTTCTCTGGAAGAAAATGTTCTCCATAACCATTAGGTCCATTTTTACCTCCCGCCCTCCTTTTGTGCCCTTGATGCTAACCTGGATGAAAGCAACACAACAAGTTACTAAAAGCTTGATTCAAAAAGTGTTGTGGATGAACGTAAAAATTGCAAATGGCGAACCTGATAAAGTCCTAATATTTTGGCCAGGCAAGTTGGGCTTCCAGAAGCCAATGATTGTGTCAAGTGCCGGAAGTAGTGAGGAGCAAACTCAACAAACGAGTCTAGCTCTGTCTTGGTGACTTGTTTAATTATGAATCTATCGTCCATTGTCTTTGCAAAGTAAACATTGCTTTTTCCACCATCAGCACTCCATCTCTTACAGCGACTTAGTGAACGTATGTAATCAATATCACTTGGACAGCATTTCTTTCTAAGTAAAGCAAACTGCCTTGCAAAATAACAGGTTACTGAAAACTTTGTATTATCAGCAGAAAATGCCTCATCATCAAACGAAAGCTTGAAGTGGGTTCCTTTGAAATCTGAAGGGGCTTCTCGTGAGGGCAAAGATTTCTCAAGCCCATTATTGCTGACTGCAGCATAATTTGACATATGTTGAAAGCTACATTTTGTATCCAGTTTATCCGTAACTTGCTCAACATATTCTTGTGATGTCATGGCATATGCTACAATACTTGTTGGCTCATCATCGTAGACAGCAACAACAAGGGCACCTTCAGAGCCAATATGAGGCAGCAGCAATCGTGCTCCATCACTCACCATATGGGAAGCAGACTTGAGATATGTAGGTGCACGAGTAAGAATGACATTTAAGTTTCCTCTTGATCTGGGAGATAATTGAGAAAAAGCCCTACGCATGTTTGTCATCGGATCCTTTACAAGGCTTGTGAAATCTCTAAAGGATTGGACTGATTTCATTTTCAAGGACAGATGTAATGAAGCAGGCAATAATCCAGTTTGTTCCTGCTCATGCAATCTGAATATAGAATCAAATGAATGGACTCGAGCTGGTGAGATTGCCTTCTTGTAACTTGGATTGTTCACCAAACTATGAGATCCATTTCCACCAGTGGTCAAATCTTGTGCGATGCTGCAGTGTAATTCACTAGATCCGCTCCATGCCATATCTATTTTGTCAGATAAAATAGATGCAAGTGAGGGTAACCTCTCAACCGGTACCTTGATAGAATCCATGGATAGACACTGTCCATTCTCACATACATCGAATTTGCTAAAGACCACGTCAAGATCTCCTGCACCACTCACCAAACCATCCTCCAGCCCAATCGGTAAATCCGTGTCAACCAAGATAATCCCATCATCTATCGAGTGGCCCTCTCTAGATAGTAGAGATTTTCTTCGACCTACTGACGACCACCATGGACCTGTGGCAGGTTCGTCATGTGTTTCTCCATTCTGTGAAACAGTCTGCAGCATTTCAGATTTATCTTCTTCTACGCGGGTAGCTTGGGGATTTTCTGGATTGGAAGTTTCAGTTATGGAAATATTGCCATTTGATTTAAGTGAATCTATACTGCACAACCTGCAGTCCCAAATGTATGCATCTAGGAGGAGACCACGTCTCACGCGGTTGAGCTCCAGAGTATCAAAAGTTGATTTCGTGGAATGACCACTCCCCTCCATAACTGGTAGAAGCAAACCCTGCGAAGCAAAATAACAATGATAAGAAAAATAGTACAAAAAAATCACTCAAGCCTGAGAGGCTGAGACAAATGAAACAAAACAAAATTAGAGGGCAAACCTCGTATTCGTTTCTTTCCCTGTTAAGCAAATCCCTCATCTCTATAATCTGACTCTGTATACCTGCTTTTCCTAGTTCATCCAAGGAGGCAAAACTCTTTTCAATATTATTAAGAAAACCATATATCTCCATGTGTAAGGATTCCATTTCATCAAATGCCTACACAAAAATTGTTGAATCATTACATTATCCCTGTTATAAGAATGAGAATGTAGAGTATGGAAATGAATCATTGATCTCTTTAATACGAATATTTAACAGCATACCATGACTGCCTCTCCTTTCACCCAGTCTTGCATACCGTGGCAATCAAAATTCAGCACTGAGGGTGGGAGGTTAACAGATACAGTAGCCATGGGACTATAATGGAAGGCTGCTACCATATTTCCATACCTGCAATGTTTTGTAAAAAGATTAAAACTCCATGATGGGATTGGTTATGAGAGACGAAAACATATAAATGAGCTACATACCCATAGAAACGAAGGCAGTCCCTTTGTAAAGAATGCCCACAGCTCGCAATTCGGTTGGCAGTTGCATGATTCGAAAAGCTGAGCTCTAGAAACTTCCCAAATGATAGACCCCAGGCAGCATCAGACATGGTCACTCTATGTGTTGAAGGTGGCATTCCATCTTTAAACTTGCATTTCATACATCTGTGCCACATCCATATCCTCCCATCATGTTCACCTGGCAACTTTTGGGACAAGAGACGCCTAACACTTATTGTTAGGCTTCCATTCTGGTGCATGTAGCATCTTGCATGTGATTCTGAAGGCTCCTTACACGATGAGCAGCAATATGCCTGAAAAGAAATGCAACAACAGGTTGCAATTTTGGCAAATGGCAAAGGGAAATCTGGTAAAATAGATTGCATAGGTCCATATCAGATATACCTGGTCAAATAAGTTCTCACGAAGGTATCTCCCAAGTGGCTTATCAAAACTGCCATAAAACTTGATGCGGAAGAGGCGAGAACGCTCACATGCTAAGTGTTTGGGGATGCAGATGTTTGAGAGGGAAACTAAGATGCTCTGATGATTGTCAGTAGCAGGTAAGTAGCTACATGAAAGCTTGTTCTGTTCATCCAGGTCTCCTGCTCGAATGTTATCAAGTGATACATTGTTCCCAGTGTTTTCCAAATAACATAACTCCATGGATATCTTGTCCAAGACAGCTTTTTGGCAGACATCACCTGCGACTGAAGAATTGACACGATTAACAGGAGATTCCGGTTCTGTATATTCAGGTACACTTCCCAGGCTTTTCCCATCCAACTGTGATAAAGGTGGTGATATAGAAATACCATCAAATATCTGGTTGATGGTGGCATTGTGTGAATAGTTTTCTACTGCAGCTCTGAGATTATCAGCAGTATCATGATCATCAGATATAGCAGAAATGTGATCTGTACTGGTTAATGCTTCTCGTGCACCCATCGCAGACATTGAAAGAACTCGTGGAACTGTTGCACCTTCATCAGCAAGGAATGATGTCTCAAGGGACAGATGATAAGCAGCAAATACTGCCAGTTGCATTGCACGTTTAATCTTCTTCAATTCTTCCAGAGAAGTTCCCCTCAGCAGAATCTACATAGAAAGTGTCGCACGTTTAGCTGGCACAGTAAGAGAAATTTGCAAAATGGTTTCAGTAAGCAATTCACGTATGGATTCAGTACGGCAAGTAATAAGATCGACAGTGAAGCACACCACATGATTGGAAACATGAAACTAAATGCCAAAAGGAGACAAATTTAACATTGTATCTTCATAAAGTGATATTACCGTGCATCCCAGGCGCTTCAAACAGCCTTCAAAGAACATCAGTGTCTTTGTTGATGGTCTCTTCTCTGGATGTTCTGACCGTGATGATTCCAGAACCTTTTCCACCTTGAACATGTCACACTGCCCTAGCCTTGCTGAAGCGATATTGTCAATCGAGGAAGCAATCTGACCACCTGTGCATCTTGATATTCTCTCCAAAAGTGGCCTCTTCACATTCAGGACTAACGAGACATCTTTCGCTAAGATCTCCTGGGCGTAAGATGAGACGCTTCTCTCAACTATCAGCACATTAGGTCTCCTAGACTCAACCTTTTCAACAATACTTCGTAGAAATTCCTTTTCCTACAGAAAGAAGATTTGTCAGCAATATCACCAATAACATATTTAAATTTCCAGAGTGAGCAGACACAAACCTGTTCAAGTATAGTTCCAATTGATTCTAATTTATTAGAAGCTTTCTGGTACTCAAGCGCACCTCCTAAAATGAGCAACTTAGCGTTCCTGTGCTCGGAGACCATGCGCTTGTGTTTTACATTCTTGGAGCAAACAATTCCTCTCACAAAATTGCTGCACACAAATGTTACATATCAGTGCCATACGAGGATCAGTACAAGCATGCAATGTGCAGGAACAAGACAAGTAAGCACATACCTGTCTGTTGGATTCCCTGATGCTATGCACTTGATCTTCACATAATCACTAGGATCCATGCTGCCGCCTGTCTTGGTGTCAGGTTTCACAAAGTAAGCAGCCTGCCATGCCAACGAGGCCACAATCTCAAGCCAACTTTCTGAATCCGTGTCACTGGCCAACAAAACACCTTCCCCCTCCAGTAACTGTGCAACTAGAGCTTGAAAATGCCTGAATAAATCATTCTGGACACTCTCTTGATAGGATCCCTCAGCGACACCATCAACACCCGCCACTTTATTGCAACTGAAGCAACTAGGTGCAAAAGTATTGCTCTTGTCACCAACTTCGTCCTCCTCATCATCAAATCCAAATAACCTTGATTCGACATCATCAATCTCATCTTCAGGTGGTGGCGGGCACCAAATATCGTCACCAAAATCAAAGATACAAGATGGTCCATGGCTCTCTTGGCTGTTCTCGGCAATGGTAGCATCGGCTAGATCCCTGGCATCATCCGAGTCAGCCGTTGCCATAGCACCATGATCGGAAGCGTCATTCTGCCTCGGCGCACAAGTAGGACTCTCGGTGGGGCTTGGGGTCACCGATCTGTACATTGAGTTGCTAACACTAACACTAGAATCTGTATCTGAAAAGTCATGTAAGATGGAAGTCCCGGGGGCTAAAAACTGGGCCCTGGATTCATGAGCCTCCTCGTCATCCGCTTGCCTGCATCCACAACCACAAACAGATTCAACAGTTATTCAGAACTCATCATCATTAGCCAGAGCTGGACGAGCCTGCATCTACTCAAGCCATCGGCCTCCCTGGACCATCCAATTGACTACACTTCTGGAGAAACAGGGTCGAGATTTAAAGCCACTCAAAGGTAATTGACCCGACGAGATTTGAAGCCACTTATAGCTAAGAAGAGTAATTAATAACTGCCTGTCTACTACTCGCCAATTCACTTGGATAACATTAAATCTACTAGTAATCTAGTTTACTGTTAGGAACCAATTAACCTCGCATTAGACAAAGAGATTTGTGTTAGTTACCTAATATCGCAGCGTGGAGGAGGAGGAGGAGGAGGAGAGCTTGGAGCGGCGTCGCCTTTGCTCCTGGATCTCGCCTCGGGCGGCCGCAGCGGCGTGGTGGGCGGCTCGACGTCGACGGGCGACGCCGGGCTGCTCGGCCGCCCCGGCGCGCCCCCGCCTCGCCCCACCTCCTGCTGGCGCCGCCGCCGCGTCTCTATGCGCGCGAGGGCGTCGCCGCCCTTCTGCATGTGGCGCTGCGGGTGGTCGGCGACGAGGGATCTGGCCTTCTCCACCGCGCCCATCGCCGCGAAATCTAGCACGCCCATCCCTATCACGCCACGCTAAAAACTAGGAGTACCAACCGAGTAGAGTAGAGAAACTGCCAAGAAAAAGGGATGCGGCGGGGAGAACGCGGCGCACCGAACCTAAAGCGAAGCGAGGCCGCCGCCCGCGCGGAAGCTTCCTTGCTCCCGAAGCCACCGACCACCCCACGCTAGCGCGCGCGGCGCGGAACTAACTGGCGTGCCCGGCCCAGCCCCGCGAGGGGAGGGGGGCGCTTGGCGACGGAGCGGCGCTCCGGCGAGCAAGGGAGGCGGCGGAGCGGGGGTTCAGCCAATGCGGCGGCGGCGGCCGGCGGCCGGAGGACCGGAGCCGGATCGGTAGGGCTTGGCTGCAGATTTGGGAGGTTGGGAGGAGGAGGGCGACTGGGCGAGGCTCGGCTTGCGTTGGTCGGAGCTGGGAGCTTGGGGATGAGGCGGCGGCGGAGCGGCGGAGCGGTGGTGCTTCTTATACGGATGTGGCGATTTGGGAGGGAGATTTGAGACTTGAGAGTGAATACTGGCAAGGTGACGCCGTAAAACGGGAGGTTAACGGCGAGACCAGACTTGTTCGGTGAAAATCCCGTTTTCTCCTTTCCGTTACGCCTCTCAAAAAGTACTCGCTTTTCTTTCTTCATTCATTGACGGTTTATTGATTGCCAACTTTGTGATTATTAACTGTAATACGGAATAATAAAAATATATACTAAATAAAGATATAAACATGATCTTATCCGTAACACTTAATAACGACCATTTGTTCTTTTTTTCGTCAGAAAAATGGGATGAAGATGAACAAAGTCTATCTAAATCTTCCCTTATTGATTCATATAGTGCCAACTTTTAAGGCGTACATTTTCTTTTGCTGAAAAATAGTACTAGTACATTAATGTCTTTATATCTATTACCAAACCACCGTGCACCGCTATATATCAACGAATGCAAAATTTAGAAACAAATTAATACAAGATAACATTGTGCACTCGCTCGTAGAATAATAATAATATAGATGATGTTTTACATATGGACACGGCCTTTTAAGATGGAACTTAAATTTATAATGATATGATAGAACATCAAGAAAATTAATGCATTCTGAAACCTTTGTACAACAAAATTAATGGTACAATTTCTATATGTTGAAACTAAAAAAAAAACTTGGTATTTATCGAAAGCACGGTACACCGATTGCACACTTTCGATGAAATCATGTGTTTTGAAAACCAAGGTAGTGCGATAAAGATGAATAGATGTTATATGTATCCTCAATTATTGATGGTATATAGTGCTACGTCTTGAAGTATTATTTGCCGTAACGTAGTACTTCAATGTATCTATATCTATCGTCGAACCACCGTGCGGCAGTATATGTCAAGGCATACAAAATTATAGGAATGATTTAACATTACGCAATAATAAATACTCCCTATGTTAAAAATATATAAGACATTCATGCTCCTCTTAAGATGCAACTGAAATCTTTTCGAACAAAATTAATGGTGCCATCTCTATTTGTCGAAAAAAAATGCTTAGTAGTTTCCAAAGCATGGTTCAGTTTCACTCTTACTATCAAATAATGGAGTTCGGAACTGAGGCACCTCGATACTTCAAGCACGCAACATTTTTGTCAGCGGTTAAATAAATCTATAAAATAGAAACATCCAAATACCTACATTTTTATTTTCTTGTGACAAATATTGACGGCATTGTAGATATGGACACGGTCTTTTAAGATGGAACTTAGATTTAAAATGCTACAATAGAACATCATGAAAATTAAATATAGTACTACTTTAGTGTGTCTCTATATCTATTATTATCAATCCACCGTGCACCGTTATGTATCAACGAACGCAAAATTTAGGAATCGTTTAATACATGATAACATTGGGTACTCACTCGTAACAATATAGACGACGTTTTAGATATGGACATGGCCTTTTAAGGTGGAACTTAAATTTAAATTCTATTAAAGCATCATGAAAATTAATGCATTCTGAAATCTTTGTAGGACAAAATTAATGTAAAAAACTATCAGTTGAAACTAAGAAAAACTTGGTAGTTATCAAAATCATGGTACATCGATTGCACGCTTTCGATGAAATCATGTGCTTTGAAAACCAAGGTAATGTGACGAAGATGGATAAATGTTATCTGAATCTTCCATTATTAATGGTATGCGGTGCTAGGTTTTGAAGTATTATTCGCCGATTGTAACGTAGTACTTCAATGTATCTATATCTATTATCGATACACCATGCAGCGGTACATATCAAGGCATACAATATATAGGAATAATTTGAAATGACATAATAATAAATACTCACTCCGTTACAAAATATACGACATTCGCGCTCCTTTTAAGATGCAACTAGAATGTAAAATGCTAGTAAAACATCTTAAGAGTTAATGTATTCTGAAATATTTTTGGATAAAATTAATGGCACAATCTCTATTTGTCAAAAATAAATAAAAAATGCTTAGTAGTTTTCGAAGCATGGGTTCATTTTCACTCTTACTATCAAATAATGTTGTTTGGAACCGAGACACCTACATACTTCAACCATACAACATTTTTGTGAGCAGTAAAACATCCAAATAACTATATTTTATTTTCTTGTGATAATATAGTAAAACAAACTTTTCATAACTAGAGATAAAAATAATAAAAGAGACGAAACTAACGGAGTAGTAGCATATGACGTAGCTAGCCAATTGGGCGATAGTGGAGTATAAGACGAAATGCCAGTCTTATTGTAGCATACGATTAGCTCTCTTATTTTTCTAGAAGGCGTCTCTTATTGGTCACTAGATGACGGAAACATATGCAGGACGTGTCACACGGGCGAAAGTTTTGGGCAATGCAATTCCCGTTATTAGACATCGGAGTGTTCTTTTAGTTCTCTTCCTCCACGAGGCAGGTGTGTAAACGTGTGTTAGCCTTCTTGTGTTAGCAGCAACGTGTAAGCATGAGAAGAAGGAACGGACAGCAGGGCTACAATGCCGACTAGGAGTCTAGGTCAGTAGATCCTCCACTAAACAGATTTAGCATGATTGTTCCGGACATGTGGCAAACAAACCTTGCTCCCCATATTCTCCGTGGTAGCGTACGTTCTGGATTCGCTCCCTGGCTAAGCCATCGAGTGAACATGAACGTTGACTTTGCTCATTTTTGACCGTCGGATCATAAACTGACGATTGAGATCAGATGCTACAGGGGACGTGAACAGTGTTTTTGGAACATTGTTTCTGCGAACCGTGTTTCCAACAATACTTGAGTTCAGCTCCCAAAAAAAAAAAAAACAATACTTGAGTTGATCATGTACCCTCAGAAAAAATATTGAGCTCCTCATGTCCTTTCATTCGCGATCTAACGGCTATGAGTGGCTAAGTCAGCCACTCCAAGTCAGTCAAGCCAAGCCGAGCAGCCACTGCAATGTCCTTTAATTCGCGATCTAACGTCTATGAGTGGCTATGATTGGCGATTTTACATCTATATCTAGACAAAATTGAATCAATTAATATGAATTGAAGGGAGTAGCTAAAACCAATTGAAAACAGGATATGGTACGTAGAGCCCTAACGGTCGACAAAAGGACGGTGACAACAGAAAATGCACCAGCAAAACGAGTGGATATTTTTTGCTCCTAGGCTGTACTGATCTTGCTTTTCAAAAAAAAATGGAAAAAATCCAAATGTATCCAATATTGTATCCCACATACTTGTATTTTGTGCTACACAAAAATGACAAAGTGTGGATTTTTAGTATGCATATTTTAAAATCTCCAAATTTTTATCAGATTTTGTTGTGTAGCCTACAGTAGAAACAACATTGACTATATCCAAAATTTTCCATAACTTTTTGAAACTTATAAATATGATTTTTAATTTATATTTTTTAAATGAAGGGAGCATTGTCAGGAGACAAATAATTTTTCCGCACCCAAACCCAGTAAGAAACCAGAATAGATGTCGTCAAGGAAAACTGCTACACATACGCCGTGCACCCACCACCCCTCAAACGGACTAGCCAGATCCGGCATGGCCCGCCTAAAGAGGGGCAGAAAGACCCCGAGAGGCTCTTGACGAAGCACCAAAGATTACTCACGAAGCACACTGCGCCACCACACCATAAACACCACAACAATGTGGGTGAAGAGGAGAGAAAACCAAACCATCCATGAGAGGAGAAGGGTTGGGCTGTCTCGCCATTGATGAAGTATAAAATGCGCCTCTAGCTAGAACCCCATGACATTCAAGGAATATTGCTATGCGTATATCATGCACTCACCGCCCATCAAACGACCTGGCCCGCGGAAAGAGGGGCAGAAAGACCGCGAGGGGCTCCCAAGGAAGCACCAAAGATTACTCACGAAGCACGAAGCACACTGCACCACCACACCATAAACACCACAACTATGTGGGTGAAGAGGAGAGAAAACCAAACCATCCATGAGAGGAGAATGGTTGGGCTGTCTCGCCATTGATGGAGGATAAAATGCGCCTCTAGAACCCCATGACATTCAAAGCTCGACCGGTAGAAAATAGCCTACTAGCGGCATGGCAAAAATCGTTATTGGTGGCGTGTACTAGTGTATGGCACACGTGGTATTTGTTGCTAGTGGTGTTCCTCCCGGCTAAAGGCTTTGAAAATTCCTCTTACCACCTTGTGCTCGGTAGACACTGGGTACAAACTTTCTGAGTGACGATAGGCTGGAAAACGGTGGAGGGATGTTTTTAGTTATCATCAGCAAAAGAAATGGTCTATTACACCTTTCGGAACATTTTTTATGTAAAAAAACATACTAGTTTACTTGTTGCAATAAGGAGATATACATATGGGAGAGACAAAACTGTGCGTACATAACGATAAAACGTATCCTTAACATTTTTTCTCGAGAATACACCCTGAAAGGTGTATCAATCACATAGAAGTGAGGCTAAGATGGTAACATACTAACATCTGGTATCTGCAAGGACCACCCTACTTATCTGAACTATGCATTTTGGTAAAAGCGTCATGTAAAACTTTCTTCGAGTAACAAACTTCGGGTTCTTTGGTTGTCACAGAAAAGGAAGAAGACGTCTGATTTCTTGCGCTCCCTGGACGGATGGATCATGCAGTACGGTGAGTCGGTGACGTCTCATGCTCAGGGGGAAAGCGTGCGTTCCACGGAGACGGAGGGCAAAGCTAGACGGAAAACCGGGGCTCGTCGTCGTGCCGTGGCGAAGGCGAAAACTATCTCTCTGGAACTCCGTTCCAAGTTCCAACGATGATATTAACGTGGTGGCGAAGTCCCACGGATGACGGACCCCTCGAAAGAAGGAAGCGCGAAGAAACTTCCGAGGTCTCGCGACCCGGACCCCGAAGTCGCCGCCTCCCGTGAACTCGATCGGATCAGCTGACTGAGAGCAATTTCAATAGTATAGCCAGCTGCTGGCTATAAGCCAAGTGCCATGTCATCTATAGCTAACTTAGAGCCAATATATACAATAGTGGGCTATAAAAGTGTAGTATTTTTATAATACATGGCCCACCTTTTAGTCTCACATAGTGCCAGGAGCACTAGAGAGCTATAAGATAAGAGCCCACTCTCTCTCCTATCTCTCTCCTCCAACTAAGCAAATTTATAATATTTTATCTCTTATAGCCAGCTGACTGTACCTTATTGTACTTGCTCTGACTGGATCACATGGCACGCTCGCTCGGGGTCACCGCTCACGCCTCCGTCAGATTCGTGCATCGTGTTCCTCCCGGGCTAGTCAAGTGTTCCTGGTTTCCTACTACTCTCTCCGTCCTCAAATAAGTGGACATCTAGCCTCTAAGCTTTGTCCATAAAAGAGTGTACTCCTATCTTCCCAATGCAATTTAATTGCTTCTCTCTCATCGCACGGAAATCAAACCCAATAATATTGAGCACATATTCTTCTTTACATGCAATTTGTTAGAATTAAAGAGGAGAGATGCATGTTTCCAATGTACTTTTCACTCCACCTCATAATTTATCTTGAAAACCCCGCAGGTACACTTATTTGTGGACGGAGGGAGTACGTCGGTCCGTGCTCGCAGGTACGGAGCACACCATCGTGCGCGTCAAATCGAGTCTTAATTTCGACGTGGAGGGATCACCCCGCAAAACAAATACGGTCAAGCGTGAGCGTGAACCACCGATGGGAACTACTAGCTCGTGATCGCGGCGAAAAATACGGGAAGAAGCATGAGCGACACGGAGTAGCTTTCCAGGAGGAGGAGGGAGATTCATGGCAGCGTGTCCGCTAAGCGTGACGACCGCCGGCGCCGGGGAGGAGGAATGTTCCGTCTTCCGCGCGCGTATCTTTTCTCAGGTCAATTGCGTGCCGGTTTTCCTGTACTCCAGCTCCGTCCCGTGACACCGGATCATTCTGCCTGCCTGCCTTTGCGTCGTCACGAGTGAATGCACCCGGCCGTGTATACGTGTACAAACCCACGGTCTGGATCGATCGCTCGCCTAATCTTTTTCGATGCGGCGGCGGTGGCGGGTGCGCGCATTGATGTCCGGCTCACGCTGCCGGCGGCGAGCTCAGTTACGCCGGTATTTACTACGCGGCAACGTAATTCATGGACATGGTACCGTAGCCCGTAGTAGGTGCGATCTCAACTTTTTACTATATCTTGCAACTGGTACAACCGTGACCACTCGCTCAAGGCACGAGGAAGATGCACTGTGAGCGAGCCGCGAGGAATTTTCTTTTTCTTTTGGGACCGGGAAAATTATTGTTCCCGTCTCGTTCAGTCCTTTAGATCGTGGGGGCGTATGTGGTGCTGGACTGGTTGTGCGGGCGCAGATGAACAGGTAGTGCGGCTCTGAAAAATTGCGATCGGATGGCCGGCAGTGGATAGGACCTTCTCCACCCACACAAACACGTATGCTTTTGCAACAGATAGCATTAGGCGTACGTAAAAAAACTCCACAATTCCGCCCTATCCCTGGCCACGAATACAGGCTCAGTTCTTTTGGCGGCTTCTCAGTTAGACTAGTCCGAAAGTCTCCCTAAAATTTGTGGGCGGCTTCCCCAGAAAGCTGGGGGAGGGCAGATTGAAGCTGCCAAAAGAACTAAGCCACAGTCCCATGAATCATGTCATGTGGATCAACGTAGACAATGAGATTAGTAATTTCAAAAAAAAAATCATTTTTTCTGCTCCCAAAAGGAGCTCCACGGTTCGATTTAGACCGGTATTAGCAAATTCAGGGTACGAACGGCATGGACGCGACGTTTAGGTTTCGTTCCGCCGAACATCTACCAGTTCAAGTTTAAAAATAGGCATGTTTTGGTGTTTGTCAACTTTGAGGGTGTTCGTCCTTGTGTCGTGTGGGCGATGAGGTGACTCTCAACGTTGCTCGTCGGTGTGTCGGGCACCGCTTCTGACGCATGGTCTTATTTTTTTTAGACGATTTCAACGGAGTTGCTACGTTGTGCGAACCGCACATGCATGACCAAAGCCATGTGTTGGTATGTGCCTTCTTTTTGGCACTGACGCATGGTCTTATGGATGCATGATTCTTCACCTTTGCGTGGAAGCGTTCCGGGTCTGCTCCTCCTATAGCAGACACGACTTCTTCTCTTCGACAGCGGTGGAAGATCAGGTAGTTTGGTGGAGCGGGTGACCGTTGGTTGTGTTTGTGTGGTTGGTGTCCTTTTGCGGTTTCCGATGTGTTGTCGACGAGGGTGGGCGTGGCACTATTGTGTTGTTGTTGGGTGGGCTTGGCCCTACTTGTATCGGTTTTTGCCCGGTTTCCTCTAAAAAAACTAACAAAGTGCATTTTTCTCGACTAATCGCACGGGAGAGGACTGCTACCAGATAAGGCAAAGCTTTTGCCTTCATTTCAAAAAAAAAAAAGAGGCATGTTTCCTAACAAAGTGCATTTTTCTCGACTAATCGCACGATGACTGAATGACGCGCGCGGCCACGGGAGAGGACTGCTACCAGATTGCTACCGAAAGCAAGGCAAGGCAGCAAAGCTGAGCAATAATGCGCGAGACTAGTAGATAAAGTGTGTTATCCAATCAGCACGATGAGACCGACACGGCTTGCTCGCGTGAAAAGTGCCGGCCATTCCCATGTTACGACTTTTGCCATTAGAGGCAGGGCGGCACGGGACCTTTTGCCGGATTTTAGCTGAACGTCTGAGCTCCCGACGCTACCTGAAAATGGCCGGGAGTCGGGACACGGTGATAGAGCTTGGGATTTTGCTGCTTCCGAGTTGTATTTGGTTTTAACTTTTTTTTTTTTTTTTGGATCAAGTTGTATTTGGTCTTGTTGGACTGGCTGGGGGGCGCGACTTGTGAACTTTAAGTCACCAGGGCTGTGTTTCTGGTTCGTTCCGTCCTGGGCTTTTCGAGGTAAGCAGCAAGCAGTGGACTTTTGTTTTTGTAGGAGTAGGTTTTTCTTTTCTGATACAAGGGATTACATCCGTTCCGAAATGTAGAAGTTGTTTGGAAGCTAGGCTTTCATTTCGTTTGTAGCATTTTGAAATGAATACATGTATTTATTTCATTTACATTGTAGTTTCAGAAATAGACACTTGTTTGGTTGCCACAGGAATTGCAAATGACAACATAATTTAATATTGAATTTGTAGAGGCTTTCATAGAGAATCGAAAATGACAGGTCTCAGCTTGGAATCATGTTTACCCATGGAATCATTTTGCTGGAATTCATAAATGAAATGAGGGCCCAATTCTGTGGCAACTAAAAGCCCACCTATGGAATTCCAAAATGAATTCCAGGATTTCAGACCCAAATGATGAATACCAAACGACCTCTAAGTTTTATTTAGCTTTCTAAATAAGGCATACATTTCGGTACATAATTAGCTTTCTAAAAAGGCATACATTTCGAAAGGAATTAGCTTTCTAAAAAAGACTTACATTTTGGAACGGAGTAGTAATACATTAACATAATAACATCATGAAGATATATCAAGTACCCGAACAAATACAACAGTTAGGGTGAAGGAAGGATGGTCTAGACCACTCCTGGGCAAAAGGAAGTTAAATGTTGATGCAGCAGTGAATTCGGAGACCATGAAAGCGTCGATTGGCCACATTAAGCGGCCATGCTTTTTTTTGTGTGCATCTTGTCGAGTGGAGATATAGGGCGTCATAGATGTCGGTACCGTAGAAGCGGTAAGTGAGCTTGGCGGACAGAAATAGATGCAAAAAACAATTCCGTGAAGACGGTGATGGCATTCCAAGATCCGATGAATACCATGATAGTGGGAATGACTTACTTGGGTGAGCGACGAACGTTCGCGGCAGGGTTCGTGTCTGTCCTCGCGATGCAAACAAGATAGATGATACGTTAGCTAAATCAATAGATGATCAAGATGTTAGTGTGTGTTTTGATGATCCTCCTGTTTCTATATCCGCAACTAGTGGATTAGGTAACCTTAATTGCTTGAAAAATAAAGGTTGCATGTTTGCTAAAAAAGAAGTTATCAAGTACATCCAACCTCTTTGACATCTATAACAACTCAATGTTACGAGAACTTCGAGACATCAAGGATGTGGACAAACCAAATTATTGAAAATAAAATAATAGGAAAACAAGATCCAATGCATGCAACAACCAAACAACATTAGCAACTGACATGACAATACCGGAACCGCGAGATGGTTTTCCAAAAGAAACACGTTTGAGAAATAAAAGTAACTATAGCGGAGGGGGAGACACCACCCTGTCATAGTCATTAAGTTGGGGAGAGTCTTCTGACCCGAGCTTCCACTCGAGAGTTCTCAACACCTTATCAGAAGTAAACGATACATAAGTGTTGTGGACACGAGATCCAGTCAAAGATCAAATCATAGGTTTTCGCCCTAGAGAGCTAGACTGAGCAAATTTCATCTCTTTAGCAAGGTGAAGCACCATCATTTTCTCAAGCATAATCGATGAAGGCCAAACCAAGCAGCCACCCGTAGGAGCAATGAAAGCGACTTTGAGAGGCATTTTATCGCGAGATAGCTGAACTTGGAACTAGCTCGTTGCAACGTACATTTTTTATTGGAACATACTCCGGATTAGCCTTTAACAAAATTGATGAGGCCTAAGGCCACGTGTGTTGCCCGATCTCACGAATTGACCGAGGGAAAGGCGGGGGAGAGGAAGAACACGAAGAACACGGCGAAGAACACGATGAACACACGCGAACGCACGCAACACAACCCGATACAATTCGGTTTACTCCCGATAGCCCGAACCACTATCCCGATAGAATCCCTCAAGGAGAGACACGAGGTAGAATCCCGAGAGAAAGACCGATATACGATCTATGGAGTCACACGAGTGAGAGACCGCGGTAGAATCACAAGTGCGAAAGATAAATCATATAAGGAGTGCCTTGATACAACTCATAGATTTGTGTCTAAGAGAGGAGGGGGTTTCCCTAATCCCAAAGGGATGGTGGAGGCATAAGCCAAGTTCTCACTCAAGTTATGTCTTCCTTAATGAAGGGGGAGGTGGGAGCCTATATATAGGGAGCCACTAAGGAGGGGTAGTTTAGGGAAATAAGGGGTACATGGGCCTTGGCCCGAATTGACTTGTGGCAGGCGCCTTCTCTTGGCGACCTCGGACGCTCTTCTTCCTTCTTCTCTTCCATGCCTCCGTGACCTCGGCTTGAGTGTGGTTATTGACGTTGACGCACATGATGAAGCGAAGACCGTAGGTCGGGCCGCATCATCTCCCCCACTTGAAAAAGAGTCGTCCTCGACGATGATTCTTCGTGAATGTGTAGAGGAGGTAGATGACACCAACGCTTGAATGTTACTTCACTTGTCGAGAGCCCTATCAATAGCACAAGAAAAGCAAAGGAGCAATCAAAGCGTAGCCAAAGTTCATTTGATTTAGCAAGAGAGCGCAAGTAGAAGGAGGTCACCTTATTAAGATGTCGGTGTGCTCTCATCGAGAGATCTTGTGTAGTTGATGTATGTGGGCAACACCACTCATTGGAGCTCACTTGTATCATGCTCTCAAGAGATCTTTTTGTCAACTCGTGCTCAATCGAGGTTGACATTGGATTTTGGGTACCTACACACATGTTAGACAACAAGAACACCGTGTGTGCATGGTATATGAACACATCATCCATCATGATGCGCCATTTCTTTTGCACATCACCATTAGGGGTAAGCAAAATATTATAATACACATGGTGAATATGCGGGGAAAACTTAGGAACATGCTCAACATGGATATATGCAAAGTCTCCAAAAGGTGAGAGAGCTATGGGGGCAATCTCATTTACAAGCATATTAACATTATTGCAAGCCAAGCATTGGAAAGAGAAATTGTTCATCATTTTGGTTGCATTAATGGGAGAATATTGCAAGCATGTAGCACAAAACATGTTCAACATTTGATCATTGTTGTCGACAAACCTAGGGAAAGAGAAATTGTTCGGCAAGGTTGTCACAACACAAGCATCATTATCAACATTGCAAGCAATACATGGGAAAGAGAAATTGTTCGACATATTGCAAGCAATAGGATAGAAATCGAAACACTCATAGCATGGCATGGTCAAAGTGTCACAAGCAACTACTTCCACATGATCAAGAATGGTGGCATCACAAGTATCACAAGGGAAAGTGAAAGAAGCATATGACATAGCAATAGGATCATCCAACTCATGCAAGCACTCACAAATCATCATGTCCACTAGTGGGATCATGGCATCATCAACACCCATGTATGTACCTTTGTAGTCCCGCTCATATGAGGTAGGTGTTGTGGAAGTGGTAGGCTCGATGTGGCCTCCATGTTCATCTTCAAGCAACAAGCATGGTGTGATATCATCATCTTCATGCACCATGTACATCTTCTCCATGATCGGCGTCTCGTCATCCATGGAACCTAATGAGACACAAGGAAACACACTAGAGGTAGAGGGTAAGATGTTAGAATTGAAAATGGCCTCACATGACCTATCAACTACCACTCTCATCTCACTTGGTGCATCACTCATGCTCTCTAAGTGGAGGCACTCATCAAGCTCACATATAGTGGAGTCACTCATCTCACATATAGTGGAGTCGCTCATCTCACATATAGTGGAGTCCCTCATCTCCATGGCAATGGCGTCGTCGATGTCCGAGCAACCTAGCAAAGAGAAAGACAACACAAGAGGAGTAGAGGTTAAGTTGTTAGAAATCGAAACATCCTCACTCGACTCATGGGGTGTATCACTCTTGCTCTCAAGGTGTTTGAAGTATGCGTTGCACTCGGCTTTTTCTTTGGGTGTCATTTGGGCTTCTCGAGCATCTAGCTCGGCGAAGTATGCTCTCATCTCGGCTTGTTCTTGTGGGGTCATCATGTATATCTCACTAGGATAGGTGTATATGTATGGTGGAAGGAAAACTACGCAAGTATCTCACCTATCAAGAAAGTATCGACAAAATGGTTAAGTCAAGAGCAAAGCCAAAATGTATCGGGGTTACTCACACACACACTCAAAGCACACGCAAAGGCTAAGAACTCTATATGGTGGTGGGTAAGGAGTGGATAGCAAACGAAAAAGATCAACGGAAAAGTCTATTGTCAAATGTGGGTAAGATCCAAAGTCAAATGTCAAAAGTGGTGATCTATGTCAAGGAAACACGGAAACACACACAAGGGAGAACAATGGGGTTAGCGCGACCAAGGAAGTGAGCTAAGTAACAAGATGGTCCTAACGAAGACTATAAGCTCGGTGTCACGCCAACGCAAGAGAGACGGTAGCTCGGTTGCATATGAGAGAAGCAACTAGATTTGCACAAGATGTCACTCTTCTCTTTTCTCTCTTAGTGCTTATAAGCTTTGCACTCCTTTGTATCGGTGGACACACACTCTTTTTCTATTCCTTTTTCTTTTCTCTTTTTTTCACACTTTTTTTCTATGCTTAGAAGCTTTATTTTCTCTATGTATATGTCACACTTTTCTCTTTTGTATATCTTTCTCACCGAGCTTGCTTCGGAGCTTTGCTCAACACAACGCACACACACCCTCTCACGGTCGTGACACTTGTGCAATGCTTCGCAACACTGAAAGCCACTCTCAATGGGATAGGTACACAAAGAAAGAAACGGGGCTACAAGGGGTGGTGCAAGTTATACCTATTGACGTTAGGCGGTGAACTTGCGATGGCGAAGTGGTGGTGAAGATGGTGTCGAAGATGCGCCGAATCCGGGGTGCCGATGCCGTTGTCGTGGTGTTGATGTAGGCGCGGAAGCGGTTCTCACGGTCCAAGGGCACTCTAAAACGGAAACGGGCAAATTAAGTCTATGCCCGAAAAGTAGGGTCAAAACGAGCGGTCAAAAGTTGGTGTCCAAAAATCAAAAAAGACGTAGACTATGTAGAGTCGTTGGAGGGTGTTGTTAAAGTTTGGAGTCAAACGGGCGCCGAAAGTTGTCAAAATTTGGGGCAAAAAATGGAGTTAAAATTGGACGAAAATTCAAACCGGTCCAGATCCGGTCAAACCGGATTTCTGGCCGGACCACCCGGTTTGAACCGGATGCTGGACCGAAAGAGCCCCTGGACTGGGCCGGATGGCACCGGTCTGGGATCCGGTTTTCAACCGGGCCGTCCGGTGTGTCGTCCGGTCGACCGGGCGTGCGGCCGGCTTGGTTGCTGAGCGGGAGCTGTCGCTGCTGCTGCGCTGCGTCGTGGGAGCTGTGTGGTGCCTGGCGGCGGTGGAGGGTCAGCGAGCGGAGCGGCCTGGCTGGGCCTTGCGCGCGGATGGAGGCGGGTGGGGCGCTCGCGCTGGAGTGGTGGTTACTGGCGGCCTGGCGTTATGCGCGCGAGGCTGGAGGTGAGATGGGGCGAGCGGCTGGTGGCTCGCGCGGGCCAGGGCCAGGGCGGCCGGCGGTTGCTGGTTGGTTGCGCTGGGCGAGCGCGAGCTGGGCGGCGGCACGGTGGGGATTGGGGCGGCCTTGCGCGCGTTGACTAGAGGAGCAAGAACTGCTGTTCTTCACGATTTTGTCCACGGCCGGCTCGAAAACGCTCAAATTCGAGCGTAATTGGATGGAATTGAAGGGGAAAACGATGCGGATTAGTAGATCAACACAAAAGACATCAGATCCATGGACCAAAACCACAAAAAACGCAACAAATCCGGAGATCAATTTTCGAGCTATTTTTGGGGCAATTTTTTGGGAAAATTTTGGGCGAAATTGGAGAGATTCGAGGGTCAAATTCGTGGCAACCTTTGCTCTGATACCATATGATGAGGCCTAAGGCCACGTGTGTTGCCCAATCTCACGAATTGACCGAGGGAAAGGCGGGGGAGAGGAAGAACACGAAGAACACGGCGAAGAACACACGCGAACGCACGCAACACAACCCGATACAATTCGGTTTACTCCCGATAGCCCGAACCACTATCCCGATAGAATCCCTCAAGGAGAGACACGAGGTAGAATCCCGAGAGAAAGACCGATATATGCTCTATGGAGTCACACGAGGAGAGAGTAGAATCACAAGTGCGAAAGATAAATCATATAAGGAGTGCCTTGATACAACTCATAGATTTGTGTCTCTAAGGAGGGGGTTTCTCTAATCCCAAAGGGATGGTGGAGGCATAAGCCAAGTTCTCACTCAAGTTATGTCTTCCTTAATAAAGGGGGAGGTGGGAGCCTATATATAGGGAGCCACTAAGGGCTCGTTTGGTTACTCGAATCCCGGCGGGTTCCCGGCCTTTTCCCGGGGAGATTTTTCCCCTAGTCCGGAGGTCGGGAATACAATCCCGGAGTTTTGCTCCTGTTTCAGTCTATTCCCGGCCGGGAATATTTTCCCGGGGAATTTTGGTCCCAACAGCCAAACGAGCCCTAAGGAGGGGTAGTTTAGGGAAATAAGGGGGTACATGGGCCTTGGCCCGAATTGACTTGTGGCAGGCGCCTTCTTTTCTTGGCGACCTCGGACGCTCTTCTTCCTTCTTCTCTTTCATGCCTCCGTGACCTCGGCTTGAGTGTGGTTCTTGACGTTGACGCACATGATGAAGCGAAGACCGTAGGTCGGGCTGCATCAAAAATTTCCCCTTGTTCACCGGAAATGTTGATCTAACAATGAGACACCACCTAATCCGACAACTCGGGGCCTAAAATGATTGGACACACCAAAGAAGCTGACAAAGTCTAACAACACAAGATTTTCTCATCCTTTAGAGATTTGGGGGAATCTGTGATCACATACCTTAGATATTTTGATTAGTGAACTGCAAAAATACAATTTGTAGTTCTACAATAGTGAAAAGTATATATGGACTCACATGGAGTATCTGTTAATTTTCTGTATACCCTAAAACATGAAACTTGACAGCCAGGCTCATTTTGCAATAGTGAGGGTGTTTCCTTGATTCAGTCCTGCTCTGCACTCTGCAGTACCCTGGACTCGGCCCCGAACGGCTAAAACCCACTCGGCAGTCGCCCCGACCCCAGCCTCCCCACCCACCTCGCGCAAACCCTAGCAATGGCGGCGGCCAACCTCCTCTCCCGCTCGCTCCTCTCCTCGCCCAACCCGACCCACGTCTCCCAACCAACCCGCAGCGGCCCCGCATCCGTCTCCCTGCGCCGCCGCCACGCACGCGCGACCCCGCTCCGCGCCTCCCTCTCCACCGCCTCCCCGTCCCTGCAGCAGCCGCCGCCGGCGGCCGCCGCGGGGGAGGCGCCCAAGCACTGCTTCCGGCGCGGCGCCGACGGGCACCTCTACTGCGAGGGCGTCCGGGTGGAGGACGCGATGGCGGCGGCGGAGCGGAGCCCCTTCTACCTCTACAGCAGGCCGCAGGTCGTCCGCAACTTCGCCGCCTACAACCAGGCCCTCGAGGGGCTCCGCTCCGTCGTCGGGTACGCCGTCAAGGCCAACAACAACCTCAGCGTGCTGCGGCTCCTGCGGGACCTCGGGTGCGGCGCCGTCCTTGTCAGCGGCAACGAGCTCCGCCTCGCGCTGCGGGCAGGATTTGACCCCGCCAGGTGCGGCCTTCTTCCTTCGGTTTTTACTCAGGACGGATTAGACGACGGTCTCGTGCGATTGCTATTGCTGTTTATTTCTAATTTTTGATGGAGGATACTGTTTTGTCAGTTTCATTCCTTGTGTACCACAAAGTGCTGATTGACAGATTCATTTCAGTTAAGCCTTAAGTCAAGTTTGCCACAGGTTTTGATAATTTAGCCCAGTAACCAGAACTAGGGGGGTGCAGTCAGCGCGAATATGATGGGTTGTCTGTTCTACTATATTTCTTCCACTTATTTCTCCGAGACGATGCCGGAGCAGATAGCAGTGCCAGTAATCTATGCAATAGCGATACTTGCTGAATTTGGTATGGTAACGGATATTTTAGCGCAACCAACCATGCATGTCAGTGTGCATCAGTAGTTGTGGGAGTTGGTTTGAGCGTCTGATGCGCTCGATTCAGTTAGACAGCAGGCCAGTTCGACTTGTGTCGTTGGGAAAGTTGGGCTCATCGAATAGTATTCAAACCGTGTCTGAAGCCTTCTCTGTTTGTTTTGGATACAACAGCTTTTAGCTAATCCCTAATCTAAGAAAAATTGCTTCCTACATGAAATAAGTGCAGCATCATTATGTGGCAAAGTCGGCATGGAACTTAAGCTTATGAATGTCAAGATGCTCCATTTGAAATGTGTATGACTAGAATAGTTAGTTTAGTGAGTCAATTTAACATGTCCTGCGTTCACAACTTTAAATCAGGCATATTTATTTCTGGTTGAATTATCAAAACAGAAATCAGCTTGTCTTTACACTCATACCATCAGTCCACTATCGAAACTTTGTTTTTCCAGCTCAGATCTAAGACAAGAAAAATGAAGTACGAATTGACTAATTGTGGAGCTAATCTTGTGGCAGCAATCTGTGTATTTTCCTTTGTAGAAAAAGTTAGCATCATAGGCGGAGCTACTTGGGGACTTGGGTGTAGAGATGTACACCCAATATTTTTGACAAAACGACTTAATTAGCTAAGTTTAGAGAAATATATTAATCAGAAAATCCATGTAAAAATTGAAATCTGGGAGACTGTTTACACCCATTATCGGACCCCTGGCTCCGCCAATGGTTGGCATGCTAGTTTATGGTGTTCATGACAAGAGTTTCGACAATATTCTGTTCACACCAGCACAGTAGTTATATAATTACCCTGTGTTTTGGGTTTAGCAAAGTCAATTTTTGTAAAATTTGACCAATCATATAGGAAAAGAAATCAACATATATAATTCCAAATGCATGATAAAACCCTACAATAGAGATGCTCCTCAAGTTATCTGGTCTTACTTTGTGAACCCTTATCTGCAACAATTAATTGTGCTTCAGTTGATGAGAAATTTTCCTACCTGGAAGGTAACTAAATATGTTGAGTTTGCATTTTGAAAATCAGGTGCATATTTAATGGAAATGGAAAAACATTGGAAGATCTTGTTTTAGCTGCTGAGAGTGGAGTATTTGTAAATATAGACAGTGAATTTGATTTGGAGAATATTGTCACTGCTGCAAGAGTTGCAGGAAAGAAAGTGCCTGTTTTGCTCAGAATTAATCCGGATGTCGATCCACAGGTAGAATCATCCCTCCCAAAGCATATTATTTATTTGATTATGGACGTCCATTTCCCCCCTTTTATTTACTTGGCTGCCATTTGTTGATCTTATGTGTTTGTCCGTGTGTTATAGTTGGAAGAGGTATTTACAGCTTCACGTGAATTACTTAAATGACATGCAAACCACCATTTTACTATCTATGCCATCATCTTGAGCATCTTTCTTTATGAGACAAAATTTACCTTCTTTAAAATTGCATCAAAGCATCTTTCAATCTATTGCAACAAATCATGTGGAAAGTTGTAAGATTTGTTGAGTTTTCACATGATACATGCCATTTCTTGTCATGGAGCAATATTCTGATTGTATTTATGTTCTTGTCATCAGGTTCATCCCTATGTTGCCACTGGAAACAAAACATCCAAATTTGGGATCCGTAATGAAAAATTGCAATGGTTCTTAGACTCTATCAAGTCATACTCAAATGATATTAAACTGGTGGGTGTTCACTGCCATCTTGGATCCACTATTACAAAGGTAATGTCTTACATTTGATCATAATTGTTTCTGTAGTTACTTATAATTTCGAGCATTCGTGGTACTAAGGTTGCTCAAGGTGGTAAATGTATTACATTTGATCATAACCGTTTCTTGAGCATTTGTGATGGACGTACTCCTCAACGCGACTCCACTAGCTGTAACCAGATTGATAGTTCCCTATGACTGCATCAAATGTGACATTCACAATCCATGATCATGGCCACATTCTCTTATACAGTGTAATTGTTGGACCTTGCTCTTTTCTTTCCTGACGATGGAGTGAAAACGTCAATGGCATCTTCTCCTTGTCCTTCGAATTGTTCAAATGGCATTGATACACTATGAAGCACAGATACGGCGATACGTATCCGATACGCGATACGACATTTTTCCAAAAATGGAGATACGGGGATACGTTCATGTATAGATATTAATAATTTCAAAATATAGAAATTAAACATTTTTCATAGGATAAACAGATGATAACATGGTCCAAAAGATCACAAATCTGCTTAATCGGTTCACAAAATGAGCGCATCTAAATAAGGAAGGAAGATAATCAGAGATCAATCTATGACTGTTACCGGTTGGTAGAATAGCAGGCTGCAGCCATGGAGCAGTAGGTCCAGGCCTTAGGCCGTAGGGGACTGGGAGATGGAGGAAGAAGACTCACCTGTCACCTTCGTGACTTCGTCAATGGGGGCGGCGACCAGCGAGAAGGAGATGAAGCATCGCCCGCAAGGACCAAGGAAGCTAAGAGGCGGCTGCGCGTGCAGGACATGTTCGCTAATGCGAGCGGGTACCTACTTAAGATGGGCTGTGCCTGTGCAGGCGTTTGGCCTTTCTAGGGAGCGCGGGCGTTTGGCCTTTCCAGCCTTCCAGGGAGTCATCGATCGAAGCGTTTCCGGTATCCCTCCTGTATCCTTCGGTATCTCTCACTTATCGGTATTCATTTTTCCTTTTTTTAATTCGAAAATCGGTAGATACGCACTAGATACATACTAGATATGTATCGGGCAGTATCCAGTATCCGTGCAGTATCCGATACCGGTACGGCGACAAAGTGAAGTATCCGTGCTTCCTAGTTGATACATTGATGCAACCTATCACCACGGATTCATCCATCATGCTAATGAAGGATTCCACACCAACGGGTAGATGATTAGCAATGTACCAGAGCACCAACCAAAATTCTACACCGATTGCAATGAATTCTATCAAATCTACATGCCCAACATTGCTGCAACTACCATAGAACTAAAGAGATTGGAAGAAAAAACTTACCTTGGCTGCATTTTGCCAAACACCTCGTAATCGTCAGTCATGGCGCTGCATCGGTGTTGAAGATTTTAGGTGGCCACCACCAGAGCTTGGAGGGGTCAGGGAGCGGTGCGGGAGGTGCAAGAGCTGGCTGACGGCTTGGCATTTTCCCTGCGACAGGGTGGTCCCTTCGACTGACTGGCGCCACATGTGGGTGGGATAGGCCGGAGCCGCCGGTGGAGCTTCTTGTGACAAATCAGGTCGGACGGGGGTTCTGCTCCATGGCAGAAGGGGAATGGAGTGTGGCGTGCTATGGCATCGGAAGAAGTCGCACGCGGTCATGGGGGAGTTTTTTCCCCCCTTTGCTCTAACACGCGAACTGTATAGAGAGGTTAGAGATGGTGTTGATATTCCTCAAATATGACTTGGGTGGTTTTAGAGGGATTTATAGAAGTTAAGGATAGGAATGTATAAGGAACATGCTAGAATTGGTATTTTCTGTATAATGGCAGTTTTGAAGGAATGGGAGTGTTTTAACGTATCAGCTAGAGTTGCTCTTATGCTGACCAGGAATCTTCTAGAGTAAGCTTTTTCATCTATAAATGCATGCGGGTTGGCCTATATTTTTTTAAAGAAGATGGCGGGGGGGGGGGGCTGCCTTTTTGTTAGGAGAAAAGTTCTTATAGATCTTTTCCAATGAATAAGGCATATAAATTTAGTCAAAAGTCAAAGCTTACTAAGTTTGACCGAATATATAGATGAAAATACCAATATCTGCAATATTAAATAAATATACTGAAAATACATAAGTAGACATGGGTCTAAAGGGTGTTTGACGCCTTGAGGTCAGAGGGTGCTTTGATGCCTAAGCGACGTCTTAAAAACCATGGAGTCAGTATATGCAAGATATGGTCTTATTTGGAGGGGGGCGAGAGCATAGAATTCCAAAATAGAACTGTACTACCCAGTTAAAGAGTTTATGGGTCTTGTCCCATGAAATCCACCACTGTTTCATCAAGCAGCTTTGCCCTGAAAACATTTGCCTGCTGCATCCTTTCCAAACTTGCCAGCAGATGTATACTTCCCTTGCATTCCCTCTTCCATAATGACGATGCCTCTACTTCTACTTCTTCATATTCCTTATTTTCTCACTCTCCTGCTTCTTCCATGCCGAAGTGTTCCTTTGTTGAGGATAAGCATGAGGTTTAATTGGTCCTTTTAGAGTATTGTGGTTGCTTCTCACAACATTGCTTCCTTCTTCTGGTGAACCTTCATCTTTTCTTCAAAATCTTTAGAATTCGTCTCTCCCTCACACGAATCCCTTACCCTCTAGATCTATAACATCAAGTAAGAACTTGATATTGCAACATGCACTTGCATATCAAAGTGAAACTTCATGTATGGATCTAGTCAAAACAATGAAAATCCAATAAAAAATCAAGAAGATTCAGCTTCGTGCTTGTAATACACATCATTATAATCCCGAATATAGTAGTATTCCACTAGTTGTGCTTTTCTTCTTTTGCTGCTGCTATGCTTTTGTTCCACCAATCCTTTGGCATATCAGAGCTAGCTGGCATTGGTGCTTTGGTTGCGTGCCACCAAATTCCAAACTGCTGTCATGAAAATGCATTTAACGCATAAATGATGGGCTGTTCCAGGAGCTCCCTTGCATAGCTTGCAAACAGGGTCATGTGGCCATCCTCTTTTAGCGAGGACGTCGGCTGTAAGAGCACGGCTATGAAGTACCAGCCAGGCAAAATGGTGGCACTTGGGTTCAGTGGCAGCTTCCCATATCTATTTGGTTTGAAGTCCACAAAACTGCCACTGAATTGCATCATGTATGCAGTCACTGCTATATATTGCCTTTTTTCAGTCCAACCCCAAGCGGTAGTATCTGCATTCCCCTGTTGCAGCTGAACCTCAGAAATAGGACCCTATGCTTGGCTCAATGGCTTCGTTATTACGTCAGTTGGACTTGCCCCCCCCCCAAAGAAGTAGGTATCTATGTACCATGACCTTGATTTCGCGCCACATGTATGATAGATGACCAGACAGACCCCATAGTTGCTACTGCAACGGGTATGCGCTGGTTAGAGCATCTCTAGCAGAGCCCATATATCGCGGAACCGAAAACTACGAGTTCGGTCTCCCGAACTGTGGGAAATTGTTGGATTTTGTCAAGGCGCAGAACAGAAACCGAAAACACGGAAATTAAACGTAGCGGGAAATTGAAACTCGCGATTGAACTCGATTTGGTCCGATCAATCTGAATTCGCTGATAATTTACAATAAGGCAGGCAAAATACATGCATCTTGGACCTACATTCGGTAATAGGGGCCTAATTTAGACTAGATTTAGTCCCCGGATGGACTATACTGTCACCGGGGCGCGTCATGTCTCTGGCGGAGGGTTTTTGGTCGCCGGCTATTCCTAGGCGACGATGAGCGCCGCCAACTCGAAGGCCGCCGCCTCGGAGGTGCTCCCGCAGGCTAGAGGCGGCCCGTCGGTGGCGGCGTCGTCGTCGCCGCGCGGGGGCAGCGGCGGGCTGCACGAGCTGACAGCGGGGGGCGCCTCCGCTTCTCCTTCCTCAGCCGCCTCCTCGCGCGCGTGACGGCATGCCATAAGTTCCGGCCACTTCTGGCCGGCCCGCTTCCATGCGCCGTCGGAGCGCGATCGCCTGGCGCGGTCCGCCTCTGCCCGTACACCCGGCGGACGCCGAGGTGCTTTTCCGCCGCCGATTCGGCCACCTCCCCTACCCACGCGTCTTAAACGGCCCATTTCGGACGGAGGGGTGGTGGCCGAAGCGGCGGACCGGCGGCGGAGGAGGCGGAATCGCTCGCCGGAGAGGAGGCAGGCGGCGAAGGGGAGTAGGGTTTACGAACCGAACTCCCCTCCGCGGCCCCTTTTAATACAGGGCGTCCGCTCGATTTCTGAGGGGCCCGAACTCGTTTTACGGGCCAGGCCGCGAGTTCGGCCTCCGTTCAGACCCATCTCCGAACCGAACCCCTATTCTCGCCGGACTTTTTCAGTTTCGACCGCGAGTTCGGGCTTTGTTAGAGATGCTCTTACCCAGTAGGAAATGGTTAAACTGGATATGGGCGCTTAACATTTGGGTATGGGCATGGCACCTAAACCTTACCCAATGGGAAGGCTAGTCGAAGTGCGCTTGGATTTCATTAGTTTGTGCTGAATTCAATCTCTAAATAGCATGCCCCCATTTGCTGAACTTGCTCTTTTATGCGGAATACTGAATTCATATTTCTTTTCTTTCGAACTTCCCAGTATGTGCTTGTTTCTGTTCATCATATAATGTGTTCCTGTTGATGTACAGGTGCTCCTGTTTATATATACAGGTCTTGGGGCTTATGTTATACTTAGTTGTTACCATTAAATAATTTTTGGACTTTTTGAATCAAGTAGCTTGTCAATGTGTCTCTGAAGCAAGTTGTGATTTCCTTTTGTTTAGGTTGATATATTTAGGGACGCTGCAGTTATTATGGTGAACTTTGTTGATCAAATTCGAGAACAAGGTTTTGAGTTGGAATACCTGAATATCGGAGGGGGCTTGGGAATAGACTACCATCACACAGATGCAGTCTTGCCTACGCCTATGGACCTTATCAACACCGTGAGTTCAGTATCCATATGCTTATGGTTCTTCTCTTTGTAGGCACAAATGCTTTCTGGTTTCTTCATGCACGGCTCATTCTGCTTATGGTGTGATCCTCACAATTTTTTCTTAAAAAATTGGTAGGTGCGAGAATTGGTCCTCTCACGGGATCTTACTCTCATCATCGAGCCTGGAAGATCCCTTATTGCTAATACTTGCTGCTTCGTCAACAAGGTCACTGGTGTGAAATCTAATGGTACAAAGAATTTTATTGTCGTTGATGGCAGCATGGCAGAGCTCATCAGGCCAAGTTTATATGGCGCATATCAGGTTTGTCTAGAATTACCACTGCTTAACTCGTAATGACCAGTGTCTGGCATTATTTCCATAGATGTTTTGTAATCCTTGCGCATAAATAAGCACAAAATTGGCAGCCCATGTTATTCGACCTCTTGTATTTTGATGCATATCAGTTGATCATAATTCCTTTGTTGCAGCATATCGAACTAGTTTCTCCTCCCTCTCCAGACGCTGAAGTAGCAACCTTTGATATTGTTGGGCCAGTTTGTGAATCTGCGGATTTCCTTGGCAAAGATAGGGAGCTTCCAACACCTGAAAAGGTTTGATAGTATTATCTGTGTTTTTTTTTCCTTTCTGACAAGGTTTGGCAAAGATAGATTAGCCCATGTGTGCACCCTTCTGACATTGCCCTTGCAGGGAGCTGGTTTGGTTGTCCACGACGCAGGAGCCTACTGCATGAGTATGGCTTCGACATACAACCTGAAAATGAGACCAGCCGAGTATTGGGTATGAACTATTGCCTATTGGTCCTGTCAATGCACTTCTCCTTCATACTTGCTGAAACCAGTAAATTATGTTTTCGCTCTGCAGGTAGATGATGACGGATCCATCGCTAAGATTAGGCATGGGGAAACATTTGATGACTACATGAAGTTCTTTGATGGTCTCTCTGTCTAGCCCCTTCGCGTGATGATCATTTTGAGAAGATCACTCTATTCGTGTGGCGGAACGTGAATGCATAAGGTGATACAAGTTGCTGTAGTATGATCCGGGTTTGCCTTATTACTTGTGTGATGGCGTGATTTTCTTTCGGTCTTGTTAGGATTTAATGAATTTACATTGATTAAGGAGTTAATCCCTGCTTGTAATGCGGAGGCGGTTGCAACCGTCGCATCCCTCCCCGTCTGTGTTGACAGAATAAATGGCTTTGCCATAATCAATGAAATCGGTAGTTTGGTCATTTGTCCCTTCACATCTCGATTACACTCAACATGCTGCCAGCGTGCTCTACTCGGAGAGCAAGTCCAATCAGAGAGAAATTTGAAGAATAGGTGATCATTCTTTCCTTGGATCATCTCTCTTTTCTTTTCGTTTTCCTTCACAGGAGGAATAAACGCCCTGCCTTGATGCCGTTGCTTCAGTTTGGGGTTGGCTTTCGTCGCCACCAGTGTACCCCTGTGTAATGGTTTTCTTGATTAAAAATTGTGGGTTGCACATCTGCTGAAAAATCTGTCAGATTTACATTGAAATGCAGTAAACAAATGGATCGCTTGGCCACGTACATACTGTTCGTTTTCGCTCACGTCCGAGTGCGCCGCAGCCCCGCTGCTGCACTTGTTTTTCTCAGGCGCGTCCCACATACATACTTCCTAACTTGGTACTAAAATTTTGACATTTACTGTATTATAGATCGGAGGGAGTATAAGGGCATGTACAACGCCGCCGCTTAGAGCAGGCGCTATGATGGATTTCCCATCAGTTACGAGCGATTCCCAGCCGAGTCCGGGATTTGGTCTAGTGTCGCCGCTTTTCTTTGCGTCGGCGCTAACCAAGGAAATCTCTCCCCACGCGTGAATTTAGGAGGACGTTAGCCTATGTTTCCTATTCATTTTTATTTCCGTAGCGACCGCAATTAGCGCCCAGGCTCCAACGCTGGTATAAAAATAATTCTTATGAATTCTGATTATCACCAAACCGTTGTGTCGCCGCTATTCTCGAAAGCTCACTACTGAAGGTACGCTGATGTAGTACACCCTGGTCTAAAAATAGGTGTCTCAGGGCATCTCCACGGCGCGACGCAAACGGATGCCGCGACCGTTTTCCGTCGTGATCGGAAATGCCTGACACCACTCCGCGGCGACGCAAAGTGACAAGGCCATCCGCGGAGACGCAAACCTGGCCCAAATATGCGTCTCGGATGCGTCTCTGCGGACACTGCGGACGCCGAAAGTGTCCGCTCGCATCTGGCGGACGCTCGTGCCCGCTGGCGACCCTGCGTCGATGCGTTTCTCAACGCGCCCGATCGGCGCCGCTTTGCTGTCGCCACGTTAATGGCGATGCCTCGGCCGCCGAGCCGCCCACCTCAGCCAACCACGTTAATGGCGTCGCCATGCATCCCGCGGCCACCGCATGCCTCCGGCCTATATAAAGGGGCCGCACGTTTTTCTTCCTCATCCACTCCTCCAAAGAAACCCTAGCCGCCACAAAGCTCCACCGTAGCGCCGCCTAGGTGTTCGCGGCGCAGCCAGGCCCGCGAGAAAGTCCATGGCAGATCCTGGTGGCCTACGAGGCGGTCGAGGCGCCCTGGCGCCCGGGGAGGCGCCGCCGCCGTGGTGGAGCCCTGCGGTCGCCGCGTCGCCCGCGCCCTCTTCGCAGGACCGCCCGAGTTCCTCCTCCGCATCGACGACCCCCTCATCCGCGGCCGGACAACCGTCGTCGCGCGTCGAGCGCAGCGCCGGCCTCCAACCACGCGCTGGACCGTGGAGGTCTGTTCGACGGGCAGGGCAAGATGTACCGCACACCGGGTGGGGCCCGTGACCGCGCGAGCCCGGCTGCCACCACCTCTACGAGGAGACGGCAAGATGATCGTCAAGGTGTTCGACGACACGGCCTGCCGCAGGCACTACCACACCGGCGAATCCGCCTCGGACACCGATAGTTAGAACTTAGAGTGTTCTTTCTTTTGAATCTGACACGAAGCCAGTGGTGGAAGGTTTCTGTCTTATCTTCCTCGGTAGAACAACAAGGGCACCGTCATGCCTCCCATGGATTTTCCTTTGGGTGATGGTGTGTCGAATGTTATTTCTTGGCCGAACATACGAAAATCAACACAACTGGTTTCTATTTTTAAAATATTTATGTTTGTGTCAACCATGGTTCAAACTATGTATTCGCTGTAAACCATGTTCCAAACTATGTATTAGTTTGTGTAAAATAATCTTCCAATTTGTAATATTAGGAACTTTGTTGAAATGGAAAAGAGAAAAACAAAAAAAAAACAAAAAATGTGTCGGGCCTTTGGAGCCAAACCCAGACGCAAACGGACACGCGGACGAAAACGGTCATTTCAGCGTTCGCTGCGCGACGCAAAAAGACGCGCGTGGACAATAAAATGCGCAACGCTGCTGGAGATGCCCTCACTTTCATAAAAGATTGTGATCGAATCAAAAGCAGAGTGGGCCTCATGGTTGCAGTGATGGGCGGCGCGGCAGACCCTCATGAACATCGCTGTTAAGCTCATGGGTAATTAAATGGTCGAAATGGATCAAGATACGTAGCCACACGATTAGACGCATGACTGATTAAGGGAGATTTTCTTTTGAAACTCTGATTAAAGGAGATGCTAGTAAGAGACGATCACGGACAGAGACTAGAGGAGGATGTCGTTTCGTGCGCGACACACTGGCGATTTCTGGCGTCGCCCCCACGGCAATATCCACCGTCCACCGGAGAGATCCGCGCCACCGGCGTCCGCTGTGAGGAGAAGGGTCATCTTATTCGCGGGAGGGATTCGCAGAAGAGGCTCCGTGATTTAGAAGGGGAGCGAGGAAATCCTTCTGATGGATGAAGCAAAACAGGAGATTGACCGGTTCCCAAATTTTCCTTTTAGCAATCCTTACATTAGAAGTAGCGCGTTTCGTGATTAAATCGCGAATTACAAATAGCTGAAAAAGCTTTATTGCTATCTCTAGAGATAATCCACATTGATGTAATGAAAGCGAAGGACCCACAACAATGACAGAACGCCCCGAGTAATCGACCCGTTTCCCAAGCAGAGTCTCGCGAAACCTTCCTTCTTTACCTTCAATTACATCTGAAAGTGATTTGTATACTTTATTGTGACCATCCCTCATCGGTTGCCCGCGGGACCCACTATCAAGAAGTGTATCCACGGCTTCTTGTACCAATTTTTCCTGGCACATTACTAAATCTGCTGGCGCTAATTCACTTCTTTTTAATAGATAGGCAAGGTTGTTGTTCCGACGGATAACTCTCTTAGGGACTTTGCGTGCGCGCTGGCTTGGGAATGGAGTGCAGATGAAATTCTCCAAGTTCCGCGTGCATCTTGGTCCTGAGGTGGTCGACCTTGAGCAGGCAACAATGGCGGATCGAGCGGTTGGTCTGTGTTGCACACCATATTCCGCGTGGGCGATGCGGTTCCTTTAGGACTCCGACCCAGGTCGAACCAACCCATATCAATGGCGGCTTATACATATCGGCAATGGGCAATGCACAGGCGATGGGCTGCAGCCCAATACTGTTCATGCAGGGCCTCGCCATGGTGGCATAGCCTCGCCGTCCAGTCGGCTCACCACAAATCCTTCCCGTCCAAACCCTAGATCGCGAGCGACGTGCGGCGTCGTCTTCGCGAGATCGCCTCCACCTCCTAGACCCCCTCGCCACCGGTGTGCCTGCCTCAGATCTGGAGAGGGGTGCTTTCGGGTGACTCGAGATCCTTCGCGCAGGTCGCGGTGGAGACGATGGATAGTCGCTTCCAGCGTAGATCCCTGGCCTGTCGTTCTCCACTGAGAAACTATCAGAGAGCTCCGTACTATGCCCAAGATTTATATCAGCTGAGGAAAGGCGCGAAGATGAGATGAGGAGTGAAGAAGAGCGACGTTGGGAGGAGGATAGGAGGTGCGAGGATGAATGGAAGCGGGATGAGAAAAGATGCACGGAGGATGAAGGAGGACGTCGCTCGAAGGAGCGGCGACGCAGCGAAAATAAGAGGCTGGAGGATGACCGTCGGCGGGCGGAAACGCTCCACATTACCGAGAAGGCAGCCAGGGAAAGGGCGCTGACGGAGCGTCAGCGCAAGGAAGATCAAGCTGCTAATGGCAACAAAGACCGGTGGGTGCACAGGCAGGATATGGCTAGGACCCGAGCTATTGGTTCTTCCTCCAATTCCTTCACCACGGCGATATCATCCTCCATACCCGTCAAACAACAGTGGTGAACCCTGTTAGATCCATCGATCCGCTTGAGTCGAATGCAGAGGTGACAATGCCTCCTCCTATGACTGATCTAGTAGGTAGCAATGTACCAGTGAGGTCCTGCGTACCTCCATGGGTTGCAGTTGCTGGTACAAACACTGAGTTAACAATGTTTCCGTTTCAGCCACCTAGAAATGACAGTGAGTTTGGTTGCTTGAATTGTGGGAAGAACCACCACATCAGTATTTGTCAGGAAAGGGATCCCTGGGAATATTTAGCTCCTTATTATGGTAGTCCTGATTTTGGTCAAGGATTTTACTTGATTCCTGAGGTAGAAGCAGAAGTCGAGTCTCTTGAATTGCTTAATTATGCTCAAATAATGGTGGAGAGCTGGTGTTACTTTTAGGGACATGGAGCATGAGTTCCAAGTGTGGTCAGATTCCATGGGGTACAAATGGAAATTTTATGTCAAGATTATTTCAGAAACACAGTATATCACAAGATTCCCGAATGCAAAATGTATTGAAGAGCTATCCCACTTTGGAAATTTCTTTATGAAATATGTCTCTCATGCTATTATCAAAATTGAGAAATGGGCAGGTGACATTGAACCTTTTGATGTCATGGAGGAAGCCTGGTTCCGTGTGAAAGGGATCCATATGAAATACATGGACAAGTCAACAATTTATTATGCTGCCAGCATGTCTGGGCTCCCACTGGCTCTAGATAAGAATTGTCTTAGAAACTTTTTCTACATTAGAGTCAAGATTGGTTGCCAAGATCCAGCTTTGGTACCTAGCTCTAGGATTGGTGTCATAAAAAAGGATTATGTGAATTTCAGTTTACCACATAATTGATTGATCCTAATATCAATCCTGCAACATATTATGCAACAACTGTTGACAATACAGATGGTAGGGCTCAACAGAATTCCCCCAAGAGACAAAGAACTGGAAATGAAGGTGCTGAATTTGTGGCTGGAGGTAATATTGATAGAGTATTGGGTGATTCTGCTAGGAGAGGGGAAATATTCAACCCACACACCAGAGAGATAGGAATAATGATACTGGTAAAGGGAAAGGGGTGGCTGTTAGCTCCACAAGTATCTCTAATGACTTGTCTGATTCCTCCTCTACAAAGATACATAATGCTATGAATACTTCTCATAATGTTGGTGTGAACAATACATAGTCTTCATCTTCTGCTGAGATAAGATATGCTGAAACATCATCCTATGTAGAGGCTTCCTTCCCTCTCCAAGATGTTCATGGAGATGTGATATCTGCTCTAGTTGTGGACAAAACTGCAGCTGATCTAGCAATGCCTGCACTGGATACTAATGCTTCTTTTAAGGAGTTTGTCAGTAGATTAATCAAAAATGGAAGTGATAAAGGGTTTATGCATCAGAAGAAATATCAGAAACTAAGAGAGCCCATTAGTGAAGAGCAAGAGGACCTAGTTCTAGATCAGCAAGGAGAAGAGGATGGCTTAGTTGACATGGTTGATTATGAAGATAGTGATGTAGAGGAAGATAATCAGGCAGGGGGATGGGGGATATGTACAAGGTGCTATCCTTGCTCTTGCTGCACCATCATTAGAACATGAACATACAATTGTAGTTATCCCTGTTGATGGATCACAACCAGAGGATATGCAGGAGGGTCTGACTCAAGAAGAAATTCAGGGAGGTGATGAAGGTGATGTGGCTATGGCGGAAGGAAGAACTGGAGTTTATATCCCTCCACCAAGGATGAGAACAAGAATTTCCTGCCAAACAAATTCCCATGCAAGGGTGGATGATAGAGCTAGGCTCCAGAATCAATCCAGAAATGTATCAGTTACAAATCTCAATTCCTTTAACTTTTTTGCTCTATTAGATGATGATGCTATATGTGCTAGCGCTCTGGAAATGGGTGTTAATCCTGATACTTTTACTCTAGGAAATTACATTAAAGATCTAGAGGCAACAAGACACAATATGAATTTGAATAAACAAATGCAAAATGATGAAAATTTGGAGGGACAATGTGCCGATAGCAATAAGTTTCTCTTGTTGGGTTTTGGGGAAGATGGGGAGGATGATGATGACTTCACTCCGGTTATCTCCAAGAAAACCAAGAAGAGATTGGAATCTGCTTGTAAAATTCAGAGGTCCTTGGAAAGTAATAGATAGAAGGCAAAATCTGGGGGAGCACAATCAAAATCTGGTGTTGCCCAGGTGAAAGTCAACAATGATCACACTGTGTATGGCATTGTGATTAAGGAAGGTATTTATGATAGGTGCCAGTATGAATTGCAGAGGAGTGGGGAAGAAATGTATGAGTGTGTTCCTTTCAGAGTTGATTAAAGAATAACAGTTGGATTTCATTGGGTTACACGAAACTATCAAGAAAGATTATTCCCAAGATTTTTTAGGAAAATTGATCCTAGGAATCAATTTTCATGGAAATGGATTCCTTCTATTGGAAGAACTTGTGAAATCCTTGGTGGCTTCAAGCTTTCAAGATTTGCCATGCATGACACTGTGATGGGCAGCTTCTATATAAAAGTGACTCTGCAGGATTTGAAAATTCATAGGAATTGGAACCTAGTTATTGTTCATGGGGCTGCTCAAGAGGAAGATAAGGAGGATTTTTAGTGGAACTAGGATATATTTGCAATGACCATAGTTTGCCCATGTTGATTGGAGGAAATTTCCATATTCTTAGATTTGCTACTGAAAAAATAAAGCTATGAGGAGGAACAAATGGTCAAGCACCTTTTCAATGCAATCATCAATACCTATGAGCTTAGAGAGATTGATATGTCTGGAGGGAAGTTTACATGGTCAAATATTAAGATAAATCCCACCCTGGAAAAGTTGGACATATTTCTGATGAATGTTGACTGGGAGAATATTTTCCCCCTAACCACTGTTCACAAATTATCCAGAGATGTCTTTGATCATAACCCAATTATTCAGGACACCATGGAGAATAGGGAACACAAAAGCAGGTCTTTTAGATTTGAAAAAATTGGTTGAGAGAGGAAGATTTCCTTGCAAGAGTAGAAAAGATTTGGAGGCAACCTGTCAAGTCTAGAAATACACTATAAACTGTACAAATCAGGTTGAAAAAAGTGAAGAATGATTTGAAAGGTTGGGGTGCCAACATCAGAGGGAGAGATAAGAAGAAGAAACAAGAGTTACCTCAGGAACTCTCTGAGCTGGAAGAAACGGAAGAAAATGGCTGCATTTCTAGGATTCAAATCCCCACAAAACTCAGATCGAGGAGGAATTTTTGCAAATTCTCGAGAAAGAGGAAGCTTTTTGGCAGCAGAGATCTAGAGAACAATGGTTGTTGCAGGGGGGCAACAATACCAGTTTTTTTTTTCACAGGATAGCCAATGGAAGAAAAAAGAAAAGAACTATGTTCTCTTTAAAAAATGGGTTGGATGTGATACAAGGTACCCCAGCTCTGTTAGACATGCAACTAGCTTCTACAAGAATTTGTTTGGACCAGTGGAGGATGCTGGTGTCAGGTTCAATGAGAGCATCTAAGAGGAAAATGAAAAACTAAATGAAAATGACAAGAGGGAGTTAGACATACCCTCTACTAAAGAAGAAATTCATGAAATAGTAGATCAGATGGAAAAGAACAAAGCTGATGGGCGTGATGGGATACCAGTGGATTTCTATCAACATTGTTGGAATATTATCAAGGGGGGCATTATGAATATGTTCAATGATTTCCATGGGCGCATGATCAATTTAGAAATGATCAATTATGGGTTATTACTCTTATTCCTAAGAGTGATCATGCAGAAGTTATTCAGAAGTACATACCTATTTGTCTCCTGCAGGTGTTGTTCAAAATTTCATTAAAGCTATGACTGTCTGAGCAGAACCACTGATGGGAAAATTGACCCACCCCTTTTGGAATGCCTTTATCAAGGAGAGATATATTGCTGATGGAGTGATGATGTTGCAAGAAATTCTTAAAAAATCCAAAGTTAAAAAGAAACATGGGGTTATCTTGAAAAAGCATATGACAAAGTAAATTGGAATTTCCTTGTGGATTGTTGCAAACAAAAAGGCTTTAGTGACAGATGGATTGTCTGGATCAAAGAAGCTGTAACAAAAGGGACCCTTAGTGTGAAAGTCAATGATGTGGTGGGTCCATATTTTGGCAGTTTAAAGGTTTTAGACAGGGGATCCTTTTGCTCCTTTCCTGTTTAACATGGCTGCCAACAGTTTATCCAAGATGATTGTCATTGCCCAAGGTAATGGTCTGATAAAAGGGCTTGCTGAGAATCTTGTGCAAGATGGTGCGGTTATTCTGCAATATGCATATGATACAATTTTCCTACTGCAAGATGACTTGGATGGAGCTAGAAATCTGAAACTGCTCCTTTATATCTTTGAAATCATGTCTGGCCTGAAAATCAATTTTGAGAAAAGTGAAACTATGATGATTTTAGAAGATGCTGACAGACTGCAAGAATATGTTGAACTTTTCAATTATCAAAAAGGAGTTTGGCCTATCAAATACCTGGGGACTCCTGTCTATGCTAGAAGACTAAGAGTAGCTGAATTGCAATTCATTGAAGAGAAAGTAAAGATGAGTATGGGAGGCTGGATGGGAGGTGCAATGTCCATTGGTGGCAGGTTGATTAAAATTGATGCTTGCCTGTTCAATATTGTTGTCTATCAAATGTCTATGAGGTTACTGCACAAAACAAATATTGAGAATATTGCTAGACCAATCAGGACTTTCTTCTAGGCTGGCAATGCTAACAAAAGGAAATACAACTTTGTTAAATGGAAATGGATTTGCAAGCCTAAGAGCAAAGGTGGATTGGGGGTAAAAGATCTGAACAAATTCAACATCAGTCTCATGTGTAAATGGTGGTGGAAGTTGAAAAATGAAGAAGGACCCTGGCAAGAGTTCATGAGAAAAAAATACCTTGGGCACTCTGGTATTTACTTTGCAAACACATAAATGGTGTCTCCCCTCTGTGGTCTGACATGCTACACATCAGAGATATATGTTTGTCTGGTAGAAGAATGCTAGTTGGGAATGGTTGATAACTAGTTTCTGGGGAGATGCTTGGTGCGGGCATTCTCCATTGAAAGATAAATTCCCTGAACTATATGATATTTGAAATGAACAATTCATTACTGTGGCTGCTGCAAAAAATCTAGGGTGGAGACTTTCTTTCAGAAGATGGCTATCTGTTGGCCTCCAAGAGCAATTGTGTGGTTTGGTTGATATTCTCAATCAAGCTGTGTTGAATGATTGTGTGGATAGACCAAGATGGAAATTAACAAAGGATGGAAAATTTACTCTCAAGAGTTTGTACAAGCAGCTATGTAATAATGAAATGGACAGATCCTTCAAACATTTGTGGAAGAGCAAAATCCCCTTGAAAATCAAAGTGTGGCTATGATTGATTTGACACAATGCCATAGCCACAAAAGATAATCTACTGAAGCGAAAGTGGGATGGAGACCCCCTTTGCCAATTCTGCAACGATTTTGAATCAATCATACATCTTTTTTTTAATGTCCTACAGCTAAATATGTTTGGAGCGTGGTGGGACTTGCTGTTGGAGCACGAACACGCCGTGGTTCTTTTGCACAATATTTTTGGTGGTTGCCACAGTTCTCCCGAGCTAGCTGCAACATTCAGATTGCTGGCGTAGCTGCGATTTGCCGGGCCATTTGGAAAACTCGTAACAAAGCCTGTTTTGAGATTTTTTTCTTTGTTAAAAGCCATATTGAACTAATCAGTCAATCTGTTGCTTTCATGAAATACTGGGCAGGGCTTCACTCTCCAGCTGATGCCTCTGACGTGTTGCTCAACCTGGCCCTGGGTGTCGGTGCAAGAAACAATGATGCTGGGAATGTGGGTGGAACTCGTCGATTGACTGATACCACAGATTCTGATGGTGCTATGAAGGTTGATAGGAGGCTGAAGACGCTGAAGATCTGGATGATTTCCTGGATTTTTCCCATCGCCCTTGGCTTGCTTGATGAATGATCCTTCAAGTTTCGCTGTATATATATCCAAAACTCCTAGTTCCGATCATGAACGCTAGCGTTTAGGAGGCGGCACCCCGTCTTTTGTGGTTGTTGTTTTTTCGTTTCAAAAACTCTGAACCGCTATAAATACGTTACTTTTAAAGCAGCATTATCGCCACCACTCTGAAATTATGCCTCTGCTGATAAAAAATGACCCCATTGTTGGTTCGGTTTGGGGCTAGGCACTAACTGGATGAGGACGGTTGCTCAGCTCTTTCGAATGACTAAATTAAATTAAATCACCACAATCTTGTGAGGCGAAGGTAACACATCTTCTTCACAACCGTGAGCGTTTAAATACACCAGAATTCTCTTGTCTCCTCAATCCCTCCAGCCAAATGCTTCCACCATGCCAGTCGTTGAAAACTTGAGATATTGGAGATAAACAAAGTGTAGTCCAGCCGACAAGAGCAATTCCGGCCAAAGTGATGCCTGAGTGATCCCGTGCGAATCCAAGGTAGCATGGATTGAGAGATGTTCTCGTGAATGTATAGTTCGGCATGAGCGATCCTGAGACTTTCACTTGATTTACACATGGTTCGTCCCGCAGATTGCTGAACTGGGCCAAAGGGTGTGCATAGTTAAGCAGAAAACCGATCCGGGCCAAAGGGTGTGCATAGTTTAGCAGAAAACCGATCCGGGCTGTTCCCAGTTCTGATGCAAAACAGCGTAGTACATAACTGTCACGGGCCTAGGCCTGGGCCTTTCGGCCTTGTAAGCGTGTGGCGTGGCTAGATGGCTAGACGTCATGGATGATGAACTGAATTAATCCCCTACCTGCTCTCTCTCTTTCTCCTGAACCTTCCTCTCTGATGTATCCTTTCCAGTGAAACTGAACCTAGATCCTTGTGGTGCGCTGCCCTCGGAGAAGGATCGTTACATCTGGTATCAGAGCCATCTGTATCCCCAAAAAAAAAAAAATCCGCTATTCGGTGTTCCCCTAGCTGAATCTGCCCGTAACATCCATTGCTCTGGGTGCGGATTTGCTTCGGTAAATCTGCCCAAAATCCCAAGCTCGGTTGGGCGGTTTGATCTGCGGCATCACGGCGCGCGGAAATCCCACGCTATCCTCAAGGATGGCGCAAGCAGAGGATGAGGTGTCGGAGTTGAAGACAGCGCTCGCCGATCTTGCCACGTTCGTCCGCTCTGGTCTCCAGCAAGTCCAGACGGAGATCAACGCATCCATCGCCAAGGTCCATGACCAAACATCCACCAACATCGCCAAGCTCCAAGAGACAGCGGACCGCGTCCTCCGATCGGTGCAAGCGGTCGAGGAGTGGCAGCCGGAGGTGAACGCTAACCTCACTGCGCTGCAGTCAACGGTGGAAGGGTTGGGCACACGCGTCTCCAACTTGGAGGCATCACCATCTCGCATGGCACCAACAACCCTTGGCCCTGGTGGGCACGGTGTCGCTCAACAGCATCAGGGTGCGACCTCACGAACTCCATCAGTTCATGAGCGTACCCTGGCAAACGGTGCGTTTCAGAATCACCCTGTCAATTTTGAATTTGATACTGCGGTTGTGCGAGGGACTCCTGATAACTCGCCACACCGTCATCGTGATTTTCGCATGCCAAAAACTGATTTCCCAAAGTTTGATGGAGAACACCCCAAAATTTGGAAAGAGCGATGTGAAAAATATTTTCATATGTTCCATGTTCCTGAGGAATATAAGGCACAGTACGCTAGCTTGCATTTTATAGGTGCTGCTGCTTTATGGTTACAGAATTTTGAAACACAGAACACAGTAGATCAACGGGCACCCTTTTGTGTTGCTGTTTGCACCAAATTTGGTAGAGATCTTTATTTTACACATATGAATGAGGCCTTAGACATTACTCAAACCGGTGATGTCTATTCTTACTACCAGCAGTTTGAGCTCTTGATGCATAAGTTGCTTACACACAACAATGCGTTAGATGAGACATTTTTTGTAGCTAAATTCATCAAAGGTTTTCGCAAGGAAATTCGTTCTGCTATTATTTTGCATAAGCCGAGAACAGTTGATGCTGCGTTATCACTTGCCTTGCTTCAGGAACAACAACTGGAGTCAGACAAATATTCTCCTTCTGTTAGAACTGCACAGAAAGAAGGGTATCACCACAAGACTAAGTGGCACAATAACGCAGGCAAAGGAATTATGGGAGCTGAGCCATCTGATACTCGTCATCTGGAGAAACACAAAGTTGATGACAAGCCAAATTGGATAGACAAACTTGACAATTTTAGAGCTCAACGCAGGGCACGGGGAGAATGCTTCAAATGCGGAGGCAAATATGCACCAGGGCATAAATGTCCCCGGGCTGTTTCTCTGCATGTGGTTGAAGAACTTATAGATGCATTGCAGCTGTCTTCAGAGGTGGAAGCTGCAGATGATGGTTCTTCTTCTTCTTCTTCCGCCTCCAGCAGCAGTGGCAGTAGCAGTGCAGATCTGCGAGTGTTGTCAGCCAATGCTACAAATGGCACTACTGGATCTAAAACTATCAGATGGCAGGGGTTGATTGGTCATCATGAAATCCTCATTTTAATTGATTCTGGCAGCTCCTGTAACTTCATTAGTTCTGCCCTTGTTCAACAACTGAATTTGCCTGTCCAACCTGCGGATGCACTGCAAGTAACAATTGCAGATGGAAACAAAATGCTCAGTTCAGAACAAGTGACGGATCAAAAATGGTGGACTCAAGGCACGACATTCACAACTTCATTGAGAGTCCTTCCATTACCATGCTATGACATTATTTTAGGCATGGAATGGCTTGACTCTTACAGTCCAATGTGGGTAGACTGGAAAAAGAAAAAAAATGAGGATCAAGCATGAGGGCCACAGGGTCACTCTCAGAGGAATTAAGGATAATACAACTTCCTGCAAGTCCATCTCGGCTAAAAAACTCCAGCGCCTTATTAAGAAAGGGGGTTTGGCACAGCTGATTCAGTTGTGTACTATTACACCTGATACTGATCTATCCACAGTACCTGACATGATATTGGAGGAGATTGAAAAACATGATGCAATATTCCAAGAACCAACTAAATTACCACCACATCGACCATTTGATCATCAGATTCCCCTTTTGCCTGGAGTAAAACCTGTCAACATTCGCCCATACAGGTATTCTCCTGCTCAAAAGGATGAGCTTGAGCGCCAACTAAAAGATATGTTGCAACGAGGCGTAATTCGGCCTAGCTCCAGCCCATATGCCTCACCAGTTCTTCTTGTGAAGAAAAAGGATGGTACCTGGCGCTTTTGTATTGACTACCGGCACTTGAATGCCATCACCTTGAAGAACAAATACCCACTGCCAATTGTGGATGAGCTCTTAGATGAACTAGCTGGTTCTGAATGGTTCACTATGTTGGAGATATGCCCAAGAGGCAATAATAAAAGTGGTTATTATATATCTTTATGTTTATGATAAATGTTTATATACCATGCTATAATTGTATTAACCGAAACATTGATACATGTGTGATATGTAAACAACAAAGAGTCCCTAGTAAGCCTCTTAACTAGCTTGTTGATTAATAGATGATTAGTTTCATAATCATGAACATTGGATGTTATTAATAACAAGATTATATCATTATATGAATGATGTAATGGACACACCCAATTAAGCGTAGCATAAGATCACGTCATTAAGTTATTTGCTATAAGCTTTCATTACATAGTTACCTAGTCCTTATGACCATGAGATCATGTAAATCACTTATACCGGAAAGGTACTTTGATTACATCAAACGCCACTGCGTAAATGGGTGGTTATAAAGGTGGGATTAAGTATCCGGAAAGTATGAGTTGAGGCATATGGATCAACAGTGGGATTTGTCCATCCCGATGACGGATAGATATGCTCTGGGCCCTCTCGGTGGAATGTCGTCTAATGTCTTGCAAGCATATGAATAAGTTCATAAGAGACCACATACCACGGTACGAGTAAGAGTACTTGTCGAGACGAGGTTGAACAAGGTATAGTGTGATACCGATGATCAAACCTCGGACAAGTAAAATATCGCGTGACAAAGGGAATTGGTATCGTATGTGAATGGTTCATTCGATCACTAAAGTCATCGTTGAATATGTGGGAGCCATTATGGATCTCCAGATCCCGCTATTGGTTATTGGTCGGAGTGAGTACTCAACCATGTCCGCATAGTTCGCGAACCGTAGGGTGACACACTTAAAGTTGGATGTTGAAATGGTAGAACTTGAATATGGAATGGAGTTCGAATATTTGTTCGGAGTCCCGGATGAGATCCCGGACATCACGAGGAGTTCCGGAATGGTCCGGAGAATAAAGATTCATATATAGGATGTCATTTTATGTGAATTAAAATGATTCGGAAGGTTCTATGGAAGGTTCTAGAAGGTTCTAGAAAAGTCCGGAAGAACACACCAAGGAAGGTGGAGTCCACATGGGACTCCACCTCCATGGCCGGCCAACCCTAGGTGGGGTGGAGTCCCTAGTGGACTCCCCAGGGGCCGGCCACCACCCCATATGGAAGGTGGAACTCCCACCTCTAGTGGGAGTCCTAGCTTGGGAAGGTTTCCCACCATATGGAAGGTTTTGGGTTCGGGTCTTATTCGGAGACTTGTAGTCCAACACTTGGGGCTTCCACCCATATAATGAGGGGCCAAGGGGAGGCCGGCCACACCAAAGCCACCACCTTGGCCGCCCCCTAGTGGCCGGCCACCCCCTCTCCCCAAACCCTAGCGCCCGCTCCTCCACCATATCCCGCACGCTTAGTGAAGCTCCGCCGGATTTCTCCACCGCCACCGACACCACGCCGTCGTGCGTCGGATTCAAGAGGAGCTACTACTTCGCTGCCCGCCGGAACGGGAGGTGGACGTCGTCATCAACAACCGAACGTGTGACCGAGTACGGAGGTGCTGCCCGTTCGTGGCGCCATGATCAAGATCTTCTACGCGCTTTGCAAGCGGCAAGTGATCGTCTACCGCAGCAACAAGAGCCTCATCTTGTAGGCTTTGGAATCTCTTCAAGGGTGAGACTCGATAATCCCTCGTTGCTACCGTCTTCTAGATTGCATCTTGGCTTGGATTGCGTGTTCGCGTAGGAAATTTTTGTTTTCTATGCTACGTTATCCTACAGTGGTATCAGAGCCGTGTCTATGCATAGATGGTTGCACGAGTAGAACACAATGGTTTTGTGGGCGTTGATGCTTATGTTATCTTTAGCTTGAGTACTTTGCATCTTTGTGGCATAGTGGGATGAAGCGGCTCGGGCTAACTTTACATGACCGCGTTCATGAGATTTGCTCCACGCTTGACATGCAACTTGTATTGCATAAGTGGATTTGGGTGTCTGTCTCTCCTACTATAGTGAAGATTCAATTTACTCTTCTATTGACAACACTAGTATCACCGTTGTGGTTGATGTTCGTAGGTAGATTGGATCTTGCTCGAAAACCCTAAACCACGTAAAATATGCAAACCAAATTAGAGAACGTCTAACTTGTTTTTGCAGGGTTTGGTGATGTGATATGGCCATAATGTGATGATGACTATGTATGAGATGATCATTATTGTATTGTGGCAACCGGCAGGAGCCTTATGGTTGTCTTTAAATTTCATGTTGAGTAGTATTTCAAAGTAGTTGTAATAGTTGCTACATGGAGGACGATCATGAAGACGGCGCCATTGACCTTGGTGCTTCGCCGACGATGATGGAGATCATGCCCGTTGATGATTGATACGTCTCCAACGTATCGATAATTTCTTATGTTCCATGCTACTTTATTGATGATACCTACATGTTTTATGCACATTATATGTCGTATTTACGCATTTTCCGGAACTAACCTATTAACAAGATGCCGAAGTGCCAGTTTCTGCTGTTTTTGGTTTCAGAAATCCTAGTAACGAAATATTCTCGGAATTGGACGAAATCAACGCCCAGGTTCCTATTTTTCCACGAAGCTTCCAGAACACCGGAAGGACCAGAGGGGGCCACAGCCCACCAGAGGGTGGCCGGCGCGGCTAGGGTTGGCCCGCGCCGCCTTACCCCCGGCCGCCTCTTCGACCTTCCGACGCCGCCTCGCCTATATAAAGCCCCTCGCATCGAAAACCCTTACGGGAAGCCACGATACGAGAAAAGTTCCAGAGCCGCCGTCATCGCAAGCCAAGATCGGGGGACAGGAGTCTCGTTCCGGCACCCTGCCGGAGCGGGGAAGTGCCCCGGAAGGCTTCTCCATCGACACCGCTGCCATCTCCACCGCCATCTTCATCACCGCTGCTCTCCCATGAAGAGGGAGTAGTTCTCCATCGAGGCTCTGTACCGGTAGCTATGTGGTTAATCTCTCTCCTATGTACGTCAATACAATGATCTCATGAGCTGCTTTACATGATTGAGATTCATATGAGTTTTGTATCACAATTTATCTATGTGCTACTCTAGTGATGTGTTATTAAAGTAGTTTTATTCCTCCTGCATGTGTGCAAAGGTGACAGTGCGTGCACCGTGTTAGTACTTGGTTTATGCTATGATCATGATCTCTTGTAGATTGCGGTTAACTATTGCTATGATAATATTGATGTGATCTATTCCTCCTACATATGCATGAAGGTGACAGTGTGCATGCTATGCTAGTACTTGGTTTAGTCGTTTTGATCTATCTTACACTTAAGGTTACTTAAACATGAGCATTATTGTGGAGCTTGTTAACTCCGGCATTGAGGGTTCGTGTAATCCTACGCAATGTGTTCATCATCCAACAAAAGTGTAGAGTATGCATTTATCTATTCTGTTATGTGATCAATGTTGAGAGTGTCCACTAGTGAAAGTGTAATCCCTAGGCCTTGTTCCTAAATACCGCTGAGTTACTACTGCTTGTTTACTGTTTTACTACTGCTGCAATACTACCACCATCTACACGCCAGCAAGCTATTTTCTGGCACCATTGCTACTGTTCATATATATTCATACCACTTGTATTTCACTATCTCTTCGCCGAACTAGTGCACCTATTAGGTGTGTTGGGGACACAAGAGACTTCTTGCTTTGTGGTTGCAGGGTTGCATGAGAGGGATATCTTTGACCTCTTCCTCCCTGAGTTCGATAAACCTTGGGTGATCCACTTAAGGGAAAACTTGCTGCTGTTCTACAAACCTCTACACTTGGAGGCCCAACACTGTCTACAGGAAAGGAGTGAACGTAGACATCAAGCTAATTTTCTGGCGCCGTTGCTGGGAGGAAAGGTAAAAGGTACTCACACTCCGGATCTTGGCTACTAAGCTATTTTCCGGCGCCATTGTAAGTACTCAAGCTATTTCCTTTAGACTCTGAATTGCGACATTTGGTTTCTTGTTTACACTAGTTAGGCATAATGGAAAACAACAAAAATATGAGAGATCTTTATGAACTTTATCTTGAATTAGGACATGATGTGTTTGAAGAGAGAATTAAAAAACCCATGGAACTTTATATGCATGATAATGGGAATGTTATTAGTATGAATGCTTTGAACACCATTGTTGCTAATGCTATGGAAAATTCTAAGCTTGGGGAAGCTGGCTTTGATGAGCATGATATCTTTAGTCCCCCAAGCATTGAGGAGAAAATTTACTTTGATGATACTTTGCCTCCTATTTATGATGATTATAATGATAGTAGTCTTTTGTTACCACCTGTTATGGAGGATAAATTTTATTATGATTACAATATACCTCCTATATTTGATAGCTACTTTGTTGAATTTGCTCCCACTACAATTAATAAGAATGACTATGCTTATGTTGGGAGTAGTAATTATTTTATGCATGAGACTCATGATAAGAATGCTTTATGTGATAGTTATATTGTTGAGTTTGCTCATGATGCTACTGAAAGTTATTATGAGAGAGGAAAATATGGTTGTAAAAATTTTCATGTTACTAAAACACCTCTCTATGTGCTGAAATTTTTGAAGCTACACTTGTTTTATCTTACTATGCTTGTTACTTTGCTCTTCATGAACTTGTTTATTTACAAGATTCTTATGCATAGGAAGCATGTTAGGCTTAAATGTGTTTTGAAATTGCTTCTTGATGTTCTCTTTTGCTTCAAATACTATTTCTTGCGAGTGCATCATTAAAACTGCTGAGCCCATCTTAATGGCTATAAAGAAAAGAACTTCTTGGGAGATAACCCATGTGTTATTTTGCTACAGTACTTTGTTTTATATTTGTGTTTTGGAAGTTGTTTACTACTGTAGCAACCTCTCCTTATCTTAGTTTTGTGTTTTGTTGTGCCAAGTAAAGTTTCTATGTCAAAGTTGATGTTATATTTGGGATCGCTGCGCAGAAACAGCATTGCTGTCTGTCACGAATCTGGGCATAATTCTCTGTAGAAAATTCGAAAAATCTGCCAATTTACGAGCGTGATCCTCAGATATGTACGCAACTTTCATTTGTTTTGAGTTTTTCCATTTGAGCAAGTCTGGTGCCATTTATAAATTCGTCTTTACGGACTGTTCTGTTTTTGACAGATTCTGCCTTTTATTTCGCATTGCCGCTTTTGTTAAGTTGAATGAGTTTCTTTGTTCCATTAACTTTCAGAAGTTATGTGCAATGTCCAGAAGTGTTGAGAATGATTGTGTCACCTCTGAACATGTGAATTTTGATTGTGCACTAACCCTCTAATGAGTTTGCTCGAAGTTTGGTGTGAAGGAAGTTTTCAAGGGTCAATAGAAGAGGGTGATATAATGTGATCGAGAAGAGTGAAAGGTCTAAGCTTGGGGATGCCCCGGTGGTTCATCCCTGCATATTTTAAGAAGACTCAAGCATCTAAGCTTGGGGATGCCCAAGGCATCCCCTTCTTCATCGACAACTTATCAGGTTTCTTCTAGTGAAACTATATTTTTATTCAGTCACATCTTATGTACTTTACTTGGAGCGTCTGTGTGCTTTTATTTTTGTTTTTGTTTTGTTATTTTCATTCTCTGAATAAGTTCATCCTTGTGTGGAGAGAGACACGCTCGCTGGTTCGTATGAACACATGTGTTCTTAGCTCATAATATTCATGGCGAAGTTTCTTCTTCGTTAAATTGCTATATGGTTGGAATTGGAAAATGCTACATGTAGTAATTGGTGAAATGTCTTGGATAATGTGATACTTGGCAATTGTTGTGCTCATGTTTAAGCTCTTGCATCATATACTTTGCACCTATTAATGAAGAAATACATAGAGCTTGCTAAAATTTGGTTTGCATAATTGGTCTCTCTAAGGTCTAGATAATATCTAGTATTGAGTTTTGAACAACAAGGAAGACAGTGTAGAGTCTTATAATGTTTACAATATGTCTTTTATGTGAGTTTTGCTGCACTTGTTCATCCTTGAGTTTGCTTCAAATAACCTTGCTAGCCTAAACCTTGTATCGAGAGGGAATACTTCTCATGCATCCAAAATACTTGAGCCAACTACTATGCCATTTGTGTCCACCATACCTACCTACTACATGGTATTTCTCCGCCATTCCAAAGTAAATTGCTTGAGTGCTACCTTTAAACAATTCAAAATTTATTACCTCTTATTTGTGTCAATGTTTTATAGCTCATGAGGAAGTATGTGGTGTTTTATCTTTCGATCTTGTCATTTACTTTTGACAGACTTTCACTAATGGACTAGTGGCTTCATCCGCTTATCCAATAATTTTGCAAAAAGAGCTGGCAATGAGGTTCCCAGCCTCAATTAATTAACTTGCATTAATAATTCTCTTCACATGTTTTGCTCTGATTCATCAGTAAGCAACTAAATTTTGCAAATAGACACTCCTCCATGGTATGTGAATGTTGGAAGGCACCCGAGGATTCGGTTAGCCATGGCTTGTGTAAGCAAAAGGTTGGGAGGAGTGTCATCCATAAATAAAGAAAAACTAAACTAAAGTACATGTGTAAACAAAAGAGAAGAGGGATGATCTACCTTGCTGGTAGAGATAACGTCCTTCATGGGAGCCGCTCTTGAAAGTCTGGTTGATGAGGTAGTTAGAGTACCCGCTACCATTCGTTGACAACAACAAACACCTCTCAAAACTTTACTTTTATATTCTCTTGATGTTTTCAAAATAAAAGCTCTAGCACAAATACAGCAATCGATGCTTTCCTCTTTGAAGGGCCATTCTTTTACTTTTATGTTGAGTCAGTTTACCTATCTCTCCATCCCAAGAAGCAAACACTTGTGTGAACTGCATTGATTCCTACATACTTGCATATTGCATTTGTTATATTACTCTATGTTGACAATTATCCATGAGATATACATGTTACAAGTTGAAAGCAACCGCTGAAACTTAATCTTCCATTGTGTTGCTTCAATGTCTATACTTTAAATTATTGCTTTATGAGTTAACTTTTATGCAAGACTTATTGATGCTTGTCTTGAAGTACTATTCATGAAAAGTCTTTGCTTTATGATTCAGTTGTTTACTCATGTCATTACCATTGTTTTGATCGCTGCATTCATCTCATATGCTTACAATAGTATGATCAAGGTTATGATGGCATGTCACTTAAGAAATTATCTTTGTTATCGTTTTACCTGCTCGGGACGAGCAGAACTAAGCTTGGGGATGCTGATACGTCTCCAACGTATTAATTTCTTATGTTCCATGCTACTTTATTGATGATACCTACATGTTTTATGCACATTATATGTCGTATTTACGCATTTTCTGGAACTAACCTATTAACAAGATGCCGAAGTGCCGTTCCTCTCTTTTTGGTTTCAGAAATCCTAGTAACGAAATATTCTCGGAATTGGACGAAATCAACGCCCTGGTTCCTATTTTTCCACGAAGCTTCCAACACCCGGAAGGACCAGAGGGGCCACAGGCCCACCAGAGGGTGGCCGCGGCCTAGGGTTGGCCCGCGCCGCCTACCCCCCGGCCGCCCTTCGACCTTCCGACGCCGCCTCTTCGCCTATATAAAGCCCCCGCATCGAAAACCCTTACGAGGAAGCCACGATACGAGAAAAGTTCCGAGCCGCCGTCATCGCGGCCAAGATCTGGGGGACAGAGTCTCTGCTCCGGCACTCGCCGAGGGAAGTGCCCCGAAGGCTTCTCCATCGACACCGCCCATCTCCACCGCCATCTTCATCACCGCGCTGCTCCCATGAAGAGGAGTAGTTCTCCATCGAGGCTGGGCTGTACCGGTAGCTATGTGGTTAATCTCTCTCCTATGTACGTCAATACAATGATCTCATGAGCTGCTTTACATGATTGAGATTCATATGAGTTTTGTATCACAATTTATCTATGTGCTACTCTAGTGATGTGTTATTAAAGTAGTTTTATTCCTCCTGCATGTGTGCAAAGGTGACAGTGCACCGTGTTAGTACTTGGTTTATGCTATGATCATGATCTCTTGTAGATTGAAGTTAACTATTGCTATGATAATATTGATGTGATCTATTCCTCCTACATATGCATGAAGGTGACAGTGTGCATGCTATGCTAGTACTTGGTTTAGTCGTTTTGATCTATCTTACACTTAAGGTTACTTAAACATGAGCATTATTGTGGAGCTTGTTAACTCCGGCATTGAGGGTTCGTGTAATCCTACGCAATGTGTTCATCATCCAACAAAAGTGTAGAGTATGCATTTATCTATTCTGTTATGTGATCAATGTTGAGAGTGTCCACTAGTGAAAGTGTAATCCCTAGGCCTTGTTCCTAAATACTGCTGAGTTACTACCGCTTGTTTTCGTGCTTACTACTGCTGCAACTACCACCATCAACTACACGCCAGCAAGCTATTTTCTGGCACCATTGCTACTGTTCATATATATTCATACCACTTGTATTTCACTATCTCTTCGAACTAGTGCACCTATTAGGTGTGTTGGGGACACAAGAGACTTCTTGCTTTGTGGTTGGGGGTTGCATGAGAGGGATATCTTTGACCTCTTCCTCCCCGAGTTCGATAAACCTTGGGTGATCCACTTAAGGGAAAACTTGCTGCTGTTCTACAAACCTCTGCACTTGGAGGCCCAACACTGTCTACAGGAAAGGAGGGGGAACGTAGACATCACAAAGACAAAAGGGCCATATCATATCACATATGAACTGCATGTGATGTTAATCCTTTTATGCATCTTATTTTGCTTAGATCGCGACGGTAGCATTATAAGATGATCCCTCTCACTAAAATTTCAAGATAATAAAGTGTTCATCCTTAGTAGCACCGTTGCCAAGACTTGTCGTTTCGAAGCATCTCGTGATGATCGGGTGTGATAGAATCAACAAGTGCATACAACGGGTGCAAGTCAGTTTTGCACATGCGGATACTAAGGTGACCTTGACGAGCCTAGCATGTACAGACATGGTCTCGGAACACGTGATACCGAAAGGTAGAGCATGAATCATATGATTGATATGATGAACACTTTGAGTGTTCGCCATTGAAATTACATCTTGTCTCGTGATGATCGGGCATAGGTGTGATGGATTTGGTTCGTGTGATCACTAAGACAATGCGAGGGATATTGTTTTGAGTGGGAGTTCACCTAGTTTTTAATTATATTGAATTAAAATTTTGAACTCAATTTGTCATAAACATTAGTCTAAACTATTGCAAATATGTTGTAGATATGGCGTCCCCAATCAATTTTAACCAGTTCCTAGAGAAAGAAAAGCTTAAGAGCAATGGTAGCAACTTCACCGACTGGTTCCGTCATGTGAGGATCTTCCTCAATGGCGGAAACCTGCAATATGTGCTTGATGCACCGCTAGGTGACCCTCCTGCAGAAACTGAAACCGATGAAGTAAAGAATGTTTACGCAACTCGGAAAACTCGGTACTCTCAAGTTCAGTGTGCCATCTGTGCAGTCTGGCCGATCTTCAAAAACGTTTTGAGCACCACGATCCACATGAGTTAATCAATGAGTTAAAGACTATCTTTGAGACTCATGTGGCCGTGGAATGCTATGAAGCATCGAAACACTTCTTCAGCTGCATGATGGAAGAAGGCAGCTCCGTTAGTGAGCACATGCTCGCCATGACCGGGCATGCGAAGAAACTCAGTGACTTGGGAATAGTGATTCCTAACAGACTGGGGATTAATCGTGTCCTTCAATCACTGCCACCTAGTTATAAGAACTTTGTGATGAATTACAATATGCAGAACATGAACAAAGAGTTACCTGAACTCTTTGCCATGCTAAAATCTGCTGAGATTGAAATTAAGAAAGAGCACCAAGTGTTGATGGTCAACAAGACCACCAGCTTCAAGAAACAGGGCAAGTCTAAAGGCAAGAACAAGAAGAGTGGCAAGAAAGCTGCCACGCCTCCTGTGAAACCTAAGTCTGGCCCTAAGCCTGATGCTGAGTGCTATTATGCAAGGAGAAGGGACACTGGAAGCGTAATTGCTCCAAGTATTTGGCGGATCTGAAGAGCGGCCTTGTCAAGAAGAAGAAAGAAGGTATATCTGATATACATGTTATAGATGTTTATCTTACTGGTTCTCGTACTAGTACCTGGGTATTTGATACTGGTTCGGTTGCTCATATTTGTAACTCGAAACAGAACTAAAGAATAAACGAAGACTACTAAAGGATGAAGTGACCATGCGCGTTGGAAATGGATCCAAAGTCGATGTGATCGCTTCACACTTCCTCTACATCTACCTTCGGGATTAGTTTTAAGCCTAAATAATTGTTATTTTGTACCCGTTGAGCATGAACATTATATCAGGATCTTGTTTAATGCAAGACGGTTATTCATTCAAGTCTGAGAATAATGGTTGTTCTATTTTTATGAATAATATCTTTTATGGTCGAGCACCTGAAAAGAATGGCTTATTTCTGTTAGATCTCGATAGTAGTGATACACATATACATAACATTGATGCTAAGCAAATTAAATTGAATGATAATTCTACTTATATGTGGCACTGTCGTCTTGGTCATATTGGAGTGAAACGCATGAAGAAACTCCATACCGATGGATTACTTGAATCACTTGACTTTGAGTCACTTGATAGATGCGAAGCATGTCTGATGGGAAAAATGACTAAGACTCCATTCTCGGGTATGATGGAGCGAGCTACTGACTTATTGGAAATCATACATACAGATGTATGCAGACCAATGAGTGTAGCATCGCGCGGTGGTTATCGTTATGTTCTAACCTTCACAGATGATTTGAGTAGATATGGGTATATCTATTTAATGAAACATAAATCCGAAACTTTCGAGAAGTTTAAGGAATTCCAAAGTGAAGTAGAAAATCAACGTAACAAGAAGATTAAATTTCTACGATCTGATCGCGGAGGTGAATATCTGAGTTATGAGTTTGGCATGCATTTAAAGAAATGCGGAATACTTTCACAATTGACACCGCCGGGAACACCACAACGAAACGGTGTGTCCGAACGTCGTAATCGAACTCTCTTAGATATGGTTCATTCTATGATGTCTCTTACTGATTTACCGTTATCATTTTGGAGTTATGCATTAGAGACAGCCGCATTCACTTTAAATAGAGCACCATCAAAATCCGTTGAAACGACACCGTATGAATTATGGTTTAATAAGAAACCTAAGTGTCGTTCCTAAAAGTTTGGGGTTGCGAAGCCTATGTAAAAAAGTTACAACCGGACAAGCTAGAACCCAAAGCGGAGAAATGCGTCTTCATAGGATACCCTAAGGAAACTATAGGGTACACTTTCTATCACAGATCCGAAGGCAAGATCTTTGTTGCTAAGAACGGAACCTTTCTTGAGAAAGAATTTCTCACTAAAGAAGTGACTGGAAGAAAAGTAGAACTTGATGAGATTGAAGAATCTCTGTTGATCGAATAGCGCAGTCGGAAGATGTTCTGCCGCACCGGCAACAGAGGAAGCTAATGATAATGATCATGAAACTTCAAATGAGATAACTACTGAACCTCGCAGATCGACAAGGGAACGTGCCACTCCGATTGGTATGATCCTTGTCTAAATGCCATGATTGTGGATAACAATGATGAAGACCCTGCGACGTATGAAGAAGCGATGATGAGCCCAGATTCCAACAAATGGCAAGAAGCCATGAAATCCGAAATGGGATCCATGTATGATAACAAAGTATGGACTTTGGTAGACTTACCTGATAGCCGAAAGGCTGTCGAGAATAAATGGATCTTTAAGAGAAAAACATGCTGATGGTAATATTACTGTCTATAAAGCTCGACTTGTCGCAAAGGGTTTCCGACAAATTCAAGGTGTTGACTACGATGAGACTTTCTCACCTGTAGCGAAGCTAAAATCTGTGAGGATTTTGTTAGCAATAGCTGCATTTTTCGATTATGAGATTTGGCAGATGGATGTCAAAACGGCGTTCCTTAATGGAGACATTGAGGAAGAGTTGTATATGGTACAACCCAAAGGTTTTGTCGATCCTAAAAATGCTGACAAAGTATGCAAACTTCAGCGTTCAATCTATGGACTGAAGCAAGCATCAAGAAGTTGGAACCGACGCTTTGATAAGGTGATCAAAGACTTCGGGTTTATACAGTGTCATGGAGAGGCCTGTATTTACAAGAAAGTGAGTGGGAGCTCTGTAGCGTTCCTGATATTATATGTAGATGACATATTATTGATTGGGAATGATATAGAACTATTAAGCAGTGTAAAGGGTTATTTGAATAATAGTTTTTCAATGAAAGACCTTGGTGAAGCATCATATATATTAGGCATCAAGATTTATAGAGATAGATCAAGACGTCTAATAGGGCTATCACAGAGTACATACCTGGACAAGATTCTAAAGAAGTTTAGAATGGACGAAAGTAAGAAAGGATTCTTACCTATGTTACCAGGCAAGGTCTTGAGTAAGACTCAAGGTCCGGCGGCAGAAGAAAGAGAAAGGATGAGTCGATCCCCTATGCCTCGGCAGTAGGCTCTATCATGTATGCCATGCTATGTACAAGACCGGATATAGCACATGCTGTTAGTTTGACTAGCAGATATCAAAGTGATCCAGGAATGGAACACTGGACAGCGGTCAAGAATATCCTGAAGTACTTGAAAAGAACTAAGGATATGTTTCTTTGTTATGGAGGTGACCAAGAGCTCATTGTAACAAGTTACACCGATGCAAATTGGAACACTGATCCTGATGACTCTAAGTCACAATCTGGGTACGTGTTTATATTGAATGGTGCTGCAGTAAGCTGGGCAAGCTCGAAGGTGCACGGTGGCGAAATCCTCAACATAATCGGCGTACATAGCGGCTTCAGAGGCTTCATCAGAAGCGGTATGGATGAAGAGGTTCATTGTAGAGCTCGGTGTGGTTCCTAGTGCATGGGACCCACTAGTCATCTACTGTGACAACATGGGTGCCATCGCCAATGCACAAGAACCAAGGTCACACAAGAGGCTGAAGCATATCAAGCTGCGTTATCATTCGATTCGCGAGTACATCGAAGATGGAGAAGTAAAGATTTGCAAAGTACACACTGATCTGAATGTAGCGGATCCGTTGACTAAAGCTCTCCCTAGGGCAAAGCATGACCAACACCAGAATGCCATGGGTGTTAGGTACCTTACAATGTAATCTAGATTATTGACTCTAGTGCAAGTGAGACTGTTGGAGATATGCCCAAGAGGCAATAATAAAAGTGGTTATTATATATCTTTATGTTTATGATAAATGTTTATATACCATGCTATAATTGTATTAACCGAAACATTGATACATGTGTGATATGTAAATAACAAAGAGTCCCTAGTAAGCCTCTTAACTAGCTTGTTGATTAATAGATGATTAGTTTCATAATCATGAACATTGGATGTTATTAATAACAAGATTATATCATTATATGAATGATGTAATGGACACACCCAATTAAGCGTAGCATAAGATCACATCATTAAGTTATTTGCTATAAGCTTTCGTTACATAGTTACCTAGTCCTTATGACCATGAGATCATGTAAATCACTTATACGGAAAGGTACTTTGATTACATCAAACGCTGCGTAAATGGGTGGTTATAAAGGTGGGATTAAGTATCCGGAAAGTATGAGTTGAGGCATATGGATCAACAGTGGGATTTGTCCATCCCGATGACGGATAGATATGCTCTGGGCCCTCTCGGTGGAATGTCGTCTAATGTCTTGCAAGCATATGAATAAGTTCATAAGAGACCACATACCACGGTACGAGTAGAGAGTACTTGTCAGAGACGAGGTTGAACAAGGTATAGTGTGATACCGATGATCAAACCTCGGACAAGTAAAATATCGCGTGACAAAGGGAATTGGTATCGTATGTGAATGGTTCATTCGATCACTAAAGTCATCGTTGAATATGTGGGAGCCATTATGGATCTCCAGATCCCGCTATTGGTTATTGGTCGGAGTGAGTACTCAACCATGTCCGCATAGTTCGCGAACCGTAGGGTGACACACTTAAAGTTGGATGTTGAAATGGTAGAACTTGAATATGGAATGGAGTTCGAATATTTGTTCGGAGTCCCGGATGAGATCCCGGACATCACGAGGAGTTCCGGAATGGTCCGGAGAATAAAGATTCATATATAGGATGTCATTTTATGTGAATTAAAATGATTCGGAAGGTTTTATGGAAGGTTCTAGAAGGTTCTAGAAAAGTCCGGAAGAACACACCAAGGAAGGTGGAGTCCACATGGGACTCCCTCCTCCCGGCCAACCCTAGGTGGGGTGGAGTCCCTAGTGGACTCCCCCTTAGGGGGCCGGCCACCACCCCATATGGAAGGTGGAACTCCCACCTCTAGTGGGAGTCCTAGCTTGGGAAGGTTTCCCACCATATGGAAGGTTTTGGGTTCGGGTCTTATTCGGAGACTTGTAGTCCAACACTTGGGGCTTCCACCTATATAATGAGGGCCAAGGGGAGGGGGCCGGCCACACCAAAGCCACCACCTTGGCCGCCTATAGTGGCCGGCCACCCCTCTCCCCAAACCCTAGCGCCCCGCTCCTCCACCATATCCCGCACGCTTAGGGAAGCTCCGCCGGATTTCTCCACCGCCACCGACACCACGCCGTCGTGCTGTCGGATTCAAGAGGAGCTACTACTTCCGCTGCCCGCTGGAACGGGGAGGTGGACGTCGTCTTCATCAACAACCGAACGTGTGACCGAGTACGGAGGTGCTGCCCGTTCGTGGCGCCGTGATCAAGATCTTCTACGCGCTTGCAAGCGGCAAGTGATCGTCTACCGCAGCAACAAGAGCCTCATCTTGTAGGCTTTGGAATCTCTTCAAGGGTGAGACTCGATAATCCCCTCGTTGCTACCGTCTTCTAGATTGCATCTTGGCTTGGATTGCGTGTTCGCCGTAGGAAAATTTTTGTTTTCTATGCTACGTTATCCTACACACTAAACTAGATTTACGTTCTGGTTATCACCAAATCAGATTGGTGGATGGGGAGGAATCAAAAACAGCGTTCAAAACTCACAATGGTCATTGGGAATTTAAAGTCATGCCTTTTGGGCTCACAAATGCCCCTGCAACATTCCAAGCGGCCATGAATACAATTTTTGCACCGCTGATCAGGAAGTGTGTGCTTGTTTTCATGGATGATATACTTATTTATAGTACATCCTTGGAAGATCATCAAAAGCATCTGGCTGCAGTCTTTACGATTTTGAATGATAATCAACTATATGTGAAGAAATCCAAATGCTCCTTTGCTCAGAAACAACTTGAGTACCTTGGACACATCATCAGCAAATCTGGCGTAGCAACTGATCCAGCCAAGATTCAAGCAGTTCAAGAGTGGCCTATACCAGCTATAGTCAAACAATTGAGAGGTTTCCTAGGTTTATCAGGATACTACAGAAAGTTCATTGCTCACTATGGACTGATCAGTAGGCCACTTACAGACTTGCTCAAGAAGAACACTTGTTTTGTTTGGACAAACACAACTCAACAAGCTTTTGACTCACTCAAGTCAGCTCTAGTCCAAGCACCTGTCTTAGCCTTACCTAACTTTAAGTTACCCTTTGCTATTGAGACAGACGCTTGTGATGTGGGTATTGGAGCTGTGCTTATGCAAAATGGACATCCCTTAGCGTATTTGAGTAAATTGGGAAAAAGGGCTCAAGCCTTGTGCACTTATGAAAAAGAATGCTTAGCCATTCTCATGGCAGTAGAGAAGTGGAAGCCATACCTCCAGCATGCTGAATTTACAATATACACCGATCACAAGAGTTTAATACACTTGCAAGATCAGAAACTGCAGCAAGGCATGCAACACAAAGCTTTCCTAAAGCTCCTAGGTCTCCAGTACAAAATTGTGTATAAGAAAGGGAAGTACAACCAAGCTGCTGATGCTCTCTCTAGGAATTTTCTCTTGACACAGTTGTCAGCTATTTCGGCTAGTACCCCTAAATGGCTGGACATCATCACTGAGGCATACTTGCAGGACCCTGAAGCCCAGACTTTGTTGACTGAACTTGCAATCACTGGTTCCAACAACAAAGGTTACTCTCTTCATGATGGGTTAATTAAGTACAAAGGAAAAATATGGCTCGGCCATCACAAAGAAGCTCAACATACCATTCTGCAAGGTCTGCATAACAGCGGTGTTGGGGGACATAGTGGTATTACTGCAACGTACCACAAGGTAAGGTCCCTGTTCACCTGGCCTGGCCTCAAGCAAAGTGTGCACTCATTTGTTACCCAATGCCAGATATGCCAACAGGCCAAACCTGAACACACTAAGCTCCCAGGTCTGTTACATCCCCACAAAATTCCACCTCAAGCTTGGCATACTATTAGTTTGGATTTCATTGAAGGATTGCCAAAATCCAATCAGTATGATTCAATTTTAGTAATTGTGGATAAATTTACAAAGTATGGGCACTTCATTCCATTAAAGCATCCATATACTGCCCTGTCCATTGCACAGCTCTTCATCAACAATATCTATCGATTACATGGTCTTCCAGAAGTCATAATTTCAGATAGAGATAAAGTGTTCACCAGTGCTCTATGGCAAGAATTGTTTCGATTATCAGATACTATCCTCAATATGAGCTCCTCATACCATCCACAAACAGATGGCCAGACAGAAAGACTGAACCAGTGTCTTGAAACGTATCTGCGGTGCATGGCTCAATCTTGTCCATCCAAATGGTCTAAGTGGCTCCCTTTAGCAGAGTATTGGTACAACACTACTCTACATTTAGCGCATGGAAAAACACCTTTTGAGGTCCTCTACGGCCATAAGCCGCATCACTTTGGCATCTCTCCAGATACTACAGTCACTGTGCCTGAGCTAGACACTTGGTTACAAGATCGTTTCGAAGCAACTCAACTTATTCAGCAACAACTTTCGCGTGCTCAGAACCGAATGAAACAGCAAGCTGACAAACATCGCCAGGAAAGAACATTCATTGTTGGTGACTGGGTTTACTTGAAGCTACAACCATATGTGCAGACAACGTTGGCTCGCCGATCTTGTCAGAAACTGTCATACAAGTACTTCGGACCATATCAGATTCTGCAACGTGTGGGAGAACGTGCCTACAAACTGGACTTGCCCGAGTCAAGCAAAATACATCTCGTGGTACATGTCTCACTCCTAAAGAAACAAATATCTTCTTCTGTACCTGTGCAGGAGGATACGGCCCTCACCTGTCTTCAAGAAACGGTTGAATGTGTTCCTCGCCAAATTCTGGACACGAAGCTGGTACAGGTCGGCCATGCTGCAGTCGCCCATGTGCTAGTGCAATGGTCTTCAGTCCCAGCAACCTGGTGCACCTGGGAGCATGAAGCGCTACTTCAGGCAAGGTTTCCTTCATCAACAGCTTGGGGTCAAGCTGCCTCTTAAGGGCAAGGGACTGTCACGGGCCTAGGCCTGGGCCTTTCGGCCTTGTAAGCGTGTGGCGTGGCTAGATGGCTACAGGAGAGGAAAGTAGATATATGCCATGTGTGGCGAGGAGACGTCATGGATGATGAACTGAATTAATCCCCTACCTGCTCTCTCTTTCTCCTGAACCTTCCTCTCTGATGTATCCTTTCCAGTGAAACTGAACCTAGATCCTTGTGGTGCGCTGCCCTCGGAGAAGGATCATTACAATAACCGTGAGAGCAGACGATACCCCAAGTTTTAGACCATCTTGATGACGATTCTCTATTTGTGTGGCTGTAGCGGAACGAGAATGGCAATGCATAATATGATACAAAGTGCTGTAATATGATCCGGGTTTGCCTTGTTTTTTTTTTTTTTGCGGGTAAAACCAGATCTTCATTAAACAGTAGGGATTACAAAAGATTCAGCTTCCAGAGCCTGAATGACAACATCAGGTCCGGAACCCAGCCAAACCTCAGTTCTATGTTCTGCCCTCGCCCAATTGGCGAGAGTGTGGGTAACCCTAACTTGCTCTCGATCCACTTTTACAAACTTGCAAACTCTAACACCACTAGCTAGTGACTTAATTTCAGAAACCATATGCGCATAAAGAGACCGATCTTGAGATTTCTCTAGAACAACAGATACTAATTGTGAACAATCAGATTCGATAATGATCGGCAGGTTGCTGTGGAGGAGTGCCAGCTCCAAGCCCTCTGCACAAGCACTCACTTCTGCCTCCAAAGGCTCCTCGCAGGCATGTAGAGAACGACACGCCGAAAGGATGATTTTTCCAGTATCATCTCGCAGAATTATGCCAGTGCCAGCAGTACCATTTTCTGCCTTATACGATCCATCGACAGAAAGTTTAATCAATCCCTCAGGCGGCCTAACCCAGGGTGATTTGTCAGGAGGGTCTTTTTTCTTCAGCACTTGAACATCCCTAGGATTGGGAGAAACTGCAGATTGTTTACCTTTCAAAATCTCATTAGTGGAGGTACTTTGAATATTGAAAAAAATGAAACCGTGTCTAGGAGGAACTAGGCACTTTTTTGATATAGTAGAAGCGGGGCTTGGCGTGACAATTCCGAAATTCGTTCCTGACAGGAATCGAACTCCGATCGTTGGGGTGCGCCACTGTGACCCCAACCACTGGGCTAAGCCCACGTCGTCGAGGTACTTTGAATATTACCGAGCATACTTGCACAGCTACAAAGGAAACGTTTTGAACCCTCCACAGAGGGAAGGGGTTTGTCATGTGTTATTTCATTCCTTGCATGCCAAGCTCTCCACGCCACCAACAGAGTATTATCAATCGCCTGTGCAGGTAAATTCATCAGAACCGAATGAAACCATACTTGTGCTCGACTCAGTTTGATAGATCGGTGGAGGGAGCATGATTCCTTCGGTCTTGTTAGGATTTAATGAATTTACATTGATTAGGGGGTTAATCCCCGCTTGTAATGCAGAGGCAGTTGCGATTTGGGTGACCGTCACATCTCTCCCCTTCTCTGTCGACAGAATAGATGGCTGTGCCATAATCAGTGAAATCGTTAGTACAATGATCATTTGTCCTTTCACAGCTCGATTACACTCAACATGCTGTCAGCACGCTCTACTCCGGGAGCAAGTCCAATCAGAGAGAATATTGAAGAATAGGTATTCTTTCCTGCGATCATCTCTGTTTCTCTTCGTTTTTTTTCACAGGGAAATATATGAAGTTCTTTGAAATATAGTAAACAAATGGATCGTTTGACCACATAAATCCTGTTCGTTTTCCCTCGCACGGGCGCGCGCCGCAGTGCCGCTGCTGCACTTGTTTTTCTCAGGCACGCGGCTGACAAAGCCACGAGGTAAGTCTCCTTTTATCTGAAACTTTCGAGCTAACTACCGAAGGTACGCCAATGAAGCAGAGGCGACGGGGGAAACGGCGGCGCAGCCGGCCTCATGGCTGGAGTGACGTAGCCTCATAAACGTCGAAAGGTCGTGGGTAATTCAAAGGTCGAAATGGATCCAGATACGTAGCCACACGACTTTTCGAATGGAGGAATATTACCCTCTCGTTTAGGGTTTAGGGCTCCGGTGGCGCACAGCCCCGTGAGATCGGTTTGCTCCTGGGTTTGATCTGACCTCAGGTTCCTCGTTCTGATCGGCGCATCTGCAGCAGGCTCCTCTCCTCCATCTCCTGGTACCGGGCCGCGCTGGAACTCTCGTGGGTTTTGGCTGTGGCGGCTGGTTTGGCTAGGGCTTGGGGAGATGGCGACGGCGGCCTCTTCTTCGAAGGGGGCGGCTCTGGATGATCTTCTGAAACACTTGGTCCTGCGCGATGATGAGAGGGATGACGTGATGATTGCGGCTGAGCAGGTTAAGGAGTTCAAGAAAGAGGCGCGGTGGATGGCCATCGCAAAAGTGCATATGACGAGATCGTTCAGTGCGGAGGCCTTGTTCGGCAAGATGAAGGCCATCTGGGATTTGTCTAGAGAGTCAAACTGTAGAGTGCTGGGAGCACTTGTTCATCTTCCGGATGCATTGTCTCGGCGACTGGAAGAAGGTGGTTCATCAATGCCCGTGGACGTTTCGTGGTTATGATGGGTGTGTTGATCCGGAGAGAGTAGTCTTCGTTGGTATGTATACATGGACGCAGATTCATGGCTTACCCTGAGCTATATAGGAAAATCTCCATTGTGAATAATCAGGCGAAGAAAATTGGTAAAATAAAGGAGGTGCAGATGTCTCCCGAGCTGTTTTTTTTCGAAAAGGGGCATCGTCCAGCCTCTGCATTAATGTGATGCACACAACCTTTTCATTTATTAAACAGTTCAGCAGAGTTCAACAGAGTATAAGGTTTACATCACGGATCAGAAAGAGTTGAGATATGTATCAACCATCGAAAAAAGAAAGAAACTTCAAACTAAGCATCTTTCAATCTACTAGTGTGCCGCCACCCAGTAGCCTGGAAATAGAAGTCCTGAGTAACCGTTAGCAGACGGTTGCATCCAGTAGCCAAACTGTCCCGCCGATCCTCCGGGAGTAGAAAGGCCCACTGCTGAATCTAGTATGCTGCTCGTCGAATATGAAAAATGGGGAGAATTTCACTTCCCAGCCTCTGCACAAACTAGGGATGCACACAACCATTTAGCATGAGTACTAAGATTTTTAATCTTGATTAAGATTAAAGCATAGTCCTCAAGATAAATTGCATGAGTACCAGGACCAGCCTGAGTCTCAAGTATAAATAGGTACCTAAATTTGCGTCCGTGAGGATTTGAACTCAGGTGCTGGGTTTATACATCCACTCTCCAACTAGGCTCACTTCCCAAGTTGTTGTTTGAAGGAAATTACGTCCGTCTAAGGGTTCTGATTGAAGTGGAGAAGCCGCTGTCTAGGTTCGTGTTCATGAATATTGAAGGGGAGGGAAGGAAGATGCTGTTCGTCAAGTATGAAAAGCTACCGTACTTATGTCGCCACTGCGGTCTTATTGGACATGATCATGAGGAGTGCGGGGACGGTGATTGGGAGGAGAAGGACCTCCAGTATGGTACTTGGATGCTGGCCTCACGGCGCACCTCGGTCACACAGCCTGATCCAAGGCGCCCTATTAGTCATGAGCGCGGCCGTGACCGCGGCCGAGGGAATTAGTCTGGGAGGGGCGATGATACGTTTCAGTCACGGAAGAGATCTTCTCAAGAGGCTGATCTTGATGCTGATGAGGAGGATGGAGAAACTATGACAAGCCCTCTGAAACCAACGGCAGGGGCTGCGGATGGGATGGAAAATGACAATGGTACACAGAGAAATCTGAACTTTGATGGCGAGAATAGCAGTGTGGAAGACACTGGAGGGGCAGGACAAGATGCAAATGTTGGAGGTAAAATTCCCGGGGAGGTTCCTCCACCTCCTCCGGCGTATATCGACCCGAGAGAGCGGGCGAAGATTCAGAAAACGGGGGATAGAAAAGTTGACACCAATACAAATACTGAAAATCCTCCTTCGAGGAGGACCGCCGGGCCCAATGAGTCTCCTGGGATGGAACTGTCGCGGCGTGGGTTAGCCGGCGACAGTTCGCGAGCTAGACTGCTTGTTGCAGTCATATAGGCCCTATCTGGTGTTCTAGTGTGAAACTAGGCAAAGTGAAGAGCGTGTTAAAAATGTTCGTTTCCGTCTAGGCATGAGCGGATGTTATAATGTGAAAGGGGACGGAAAAGGAGGAGGTTTGGTTCTTTACTAGCAAAAGGGAATTACAGTTGACCTCCTTTCTTTCAGTAAAAGACATATTGATGTTCATATAAGTGGGGGTCCGTATGACCGTATGTGGAGGTGCACTTTTGTTTACGGGGAGCCGCAGGCGAGCGATCGTCATCATATGTGGTCCTTATTGCAGCAGCTGAAGCCAAAATCCTCGGAACCATGGCTTATGCTCGGAGACTTTAATGAAGCTATGTGGCAGGAGGAACACTTCTCTTTGTCAAGAAGGCCAGAGAGATTGATGGCAAACCTCAGAGAAGCTCTGTCTTTTTGCGATCTCCATGCCATTAGCTTCTCGGGCTCTCCTTGGACCTTCGACAATAAACAAAAGGGCGACCGCAATGTCCGTGTCCGTCTTGATAGAGCGGTGGCCTCACCTGCTTGGTCGACCTTTTTTCTGCAGTTTTGCCTCCGACAATTGTCATCATCGCGATCATACCACTGCCCGCTGTTACTTGAGGCAGAGCAGGTCATTGGCTTCCGGTTGGGCTCCTTCATTCGCCGCTATGAGATCGCGTGGGAGTGTGAGCCTTCGCTCCCTGCCGCGGTGGAAGAGGCATGGTCACGGCGCGTCCCATGCAATGATCTGGGTTCTGCCCACGACACACTCCGTGACATGATGAGCAGTCTTCATGCTTGGAAGAATACCCACTTTACATCGGTTCCAAAGGAGATGCAATGGAGTCGAGATAGATTAGATGAACTGCAACAGAAATCTGATTTGGCAAGTTTGGAGGAAAAACAAGTGCTGCTAAGGGAGATGGATGAGTTTCTATACCGAGAAGAAATACTCTGGATGCAACGATCTCGAGTGGCCTGACTTCGAGAGGGAGACCACAACACAAAGTTTTTTCACAGGAAGGCATCTTGGCACCATAAAAAGAACAAAGTGAGAAAGCTAAGGCGGAGTGATGGTACTTGGACTATGGATCCGGGTGAGATGGAGAATATGTCTCGAGAATTCTTCGAGGGGCTATTTACAAGGGAGAAAATTTAGACCCTGCTATCATTACTAATTTGCTTCATGAACGTGTTGATGAGGCCATGAATGAGAAGTTGTGTGCTCCGTTTACAGAAAAGGAGATTGGTGATGCTCTTTTCCAAATCGGGCCTCTAAAGGCTCCGGGACCGGACGGCTTCCCGGCGAGGTTTATGGAAAGAAACTGGGATATTATGCGCCACGATGTGACATGAGCAGTGCAACGCTTCTTTGAGGATGGCATTATGCCAGAGGGGGTAAATGACACGGCTATTGTTCTAATTCCAAAGAAGAGTGATCCGGAATCGCTAAAGGACTTTAGGCCCACCAGCCTCTGTAATGTGATCTATAAGGTGGTGTCTAAGTGCATGGTTAACAGACTACGACCTATTTTGCAGGACATCATCTCTCCTACCCAGAGTGCGTTTATCCCAGGGAGGTTAACTACTGACAATGCACTGGTTGCTTTTGAGTGTCTGCATTTAGTTCAATCAGGGTCTGCTGCAAGGTTGAAATTTTGTACGTACAAGTTGGATATGGCTAAGGCTTATGACCGTGTTGATTGGAGATTCTTGGAAGGAGTTCTTGCAAAATTGGGCTTTCATCACAAATGGGTTCCGTGGGTTATGGCTTGTGTTACCACTGTTCGCTACTCTGTTCGCTTTAATGGGCAGCTATTGGACTCTTTTACTCCATCACTTGGGCTTCGCCAAGGTGATCCCTTGTCACCATATTTGTTTCTCTTTGTTGCTGATGGCCTCTCTTGTCCGATTAGGAGGAAGATTGAGGAGGGAGCATTGAAGGACTTGGTTATATGTAGAAGAGCACATGGTATCTCACACCTTCTCTTCGCTGATGATTGCCTTATGTTTTTTGAGGGGTCGGAGGAGCAGGCTATGGTGGTTAAAGATGTCCTTGATGATTATGAGAGATGCACCGGACAACTGGTTAGTCTTGGAAAGTGCTCCATTCTTTTTGGAGAGAAATGTTATGCGGACGTGCAAGGTAGTATAAAAGGAATTCTGAAATATGAGACTACATGTTTTGAAGAGGAGAGAAGTCCAATTTACCTCTCTAAACTCGTCTCGAAGTTCAGATTACAACCCTCAACTTTACTTTTGTTCATTTTTCAATCTTGAATTCTAAAAACCGTTCGGAATTGAACCTTCTACCCTTTTTGACATGTTTCAAACCGGTTTTTCTCGCCAATTAGCCGTTTTTTCGCCAACTCATCAGCATACATGGTACATGTAGTTTCTCTCTCTCTCTCCATATATTGTGCCCTTTCTCTCTCCATATTGCCAATACAATACATGTACGCACTATTTTACCAATACAATACATTACGTGACAAGAAAACCAGCTTAAGACAGTGCCAGGGGTAATTCTGAACGGTTTTTAGAGTTTAGGGTTGAAAGTTGAACCAAATTAAAGTTGAGGATTGTAATCCGAACTTTGAGACGAGTTTAGGGGAGTAAATTAGACTTCTCTCTTTGAAGAGAAGTATTTGGGGCTCCCTATCCCGGAGGGGCGCCTAAAGAGGGGCAAGTTTCAGCCGTTAAAGGAGCGATTTAAGAAAAAGGCTACGGATTGGGCTGAGAAATATATGTCGTCTGCTGTCAAGGAGACTTTGATTAAGTCGGTCCTTCAATCTCTTCCCACCTATGCAATGGGAATCTTTAAATTTCCGACTGGTTTGTTGGAAGAACTCACGAAAATTGTCCGGGACTTTTGGTGGGGCGATGAAGAGAATAGAAGAAGAATACACTGGATGGCCTGGGATAGATTGGCGCGACCAAAATATCTAGGGGGTGTTGGTTTTAGAGATTTAAAAGTGTTCAATCAAGCCCTCGGGGCACGCCAAGCGTGGAGACTAATACAATTTCCTGATAGACTGTGTGCGCGGCTTCTAAAGGCTCGCTATATACAACTACATGGTACATGTAGTTTCTCTCTCTCTCCATATATTGTGCCCTTTCTCTCTCCATATTGCCAATACAATACATGTACGCACTATTTTACCAATACAATATATTACGTGACAAGAAAACCAGCTTAAGACAGTGCCAGGGGTAATTCTGAACGGTTTTTAGAGTTTAGGGTTGAAAGTTGAACCAAATTAAAGTTGAGGATTGTAATCCGAACTTTGAGACGAGTTTAGGGGAGTAAATTAGACTTCTCTCTTTGAAGAGAAGTATTTGGGGCTCCCTATCCCGGAGGGGCGCCTAAAGAGGGGCAAGTTTCAGCCGTTAAAGGAGCGATTTAAGAAAAAGGCTACGGATTGGGCTGAGAAATATATGTCGTCTGCTGTCAAGGAGACTTTGATTAAGTCGGTCCTTCAATCTCTTCCCACCTATGCAATGGGAATCTTTAAATTTCCGACTGGTTTGTTGGAAGAACTCACGAAAATTGTCCGGGACTTTTGGTGGGGCGATGAAGAGAATAGAAGAAGAATACACTGGATGGCCTGGGATAGATTGGCGCGACCAAAATATCTAGGGGGTGTTGGTTTTAGAGATTTAAAAGTGTTCAATCAAGCCCTCGGGGCACGCCAAGCGTGGAGACTAATACAATTTCCTGATAGACTGTGTGCGCGGCTTCTAAAGGCTCGCTACTACCCGTCGGGCAACCTCCTTGATACGGCTTTTATCCAAAATTCTTCGACCACTTGGCAAGGTATTACTTATGGTCTAGAGTTGCTCAAAAAAGGCGGCATGGGAGATCCACCCAGATCAGATCTAGGTTTCGTCCAAACACCATCCGCCCCAGCCCTGCATCCGCCGCCGGCCATGGCGCTGCCGGAGAAGGTCTCCACCACCACCCCGACGTAGGGTCGCCGCCCTGGTCGCAGATCAGCGACTCGCCGACTTTCGCTGCCCCAGCAGCTGTAGCGACGGACAGTGTCTTCCACTGCCCCAAGTCACCTCAGCAACGAGGGGAGCCGCCACCACCGCGGAGAGGGGATCCGGCGGCAGCGGCGGCAGGTGAATCCGGCGGCGGGGGTGTTGTAGGCGGCGGCGGGGGTGTTGTAGGCGGCGGCGGGAGTGCCCCTGGCGCCTCCCTCGGGAGAGACGCGAGCGTTGTTAATTCATATACTGCAGACGTCTTCATATTCTAAACCCAGCAATTCCGCCAAAAACAGAACAACAAAAGAACGCGCACAATGGAACGCCGTCCTGCTTCGTCATCCAATCGACCACTATCCAGATACGTAGCCACAAAATGAGACATACGACTGATTAAGGGCAATGCTAGTAAGAGACGATCACAGGCACGCACGGATTATGCAGCAAAATGTTGACACGAACTGGTCGAAGTACTTACAATATTTCTCCAAGCAGCAGATTATTTCCACCACTCTGAGGTTATACCTCCGCCGAGGGCCAAAAATTACCCATTGTAGGTTCGGTTTGTGGTTGGGTGCTGACTGGATAATGACGGATGATCAGCTCTTTTGAATGACAAAACTAAACACACTAATCCAATGAGGAGGACGGTCACACATCTTCACAACAGGGAGCACTTAAATACCCCTACATCCTCCCATCTTTCCAATCAACCCAGCCAGATGCTTCTTCCATACCAATTCACATGTCGCTGAGATATTGAAGATAGACAAAGTGTAGTCCAGCCCAATGACGCCAATCGCATCCCTGTGTTATCTTAAACTCTGAGTTATGACCGCGAATCCAAGGTGGTATGGATAGTGAGATGTTTTTGTGAATATAGATTTCGGTATTAGCTCCCACGGTATTGCCCGAGTTTCAACTGAAATCTGCGTGTGGTATACCTAAGGTTTTGTCATTAGATAGCAGAGCCGGGCCAAAGGGCGTGCATTGTTACGCACACAACTGAGATGAGATTTTCTACGGCAGGACGCCAGGATTGTTCCTAATTCTGGTGCGAATTGGTGGAGAAGCCGTGAGATCAGACAACACCACGTTTTGGTGATTAGGGGGTGATGTATTGAACAAATCATCTCCACTAGTGGAGGTGTAAATTCAGAGTGGTGGCCACGCCCCACCGCCTGGAGTTTGAGTAGCTAGGAAAGCACTTGTGATCAGAGTTGGGTTGACCGCTGCAGCGACGGTGCTTTCTTATTGTTCAACACAGCAAAGACGACATGCTGGCTTAACCTCTCGCCAGGATCAAATACATGAAACTATGAATCCAGATATTGTTGCTTCATGTTTCGGGTTTTCACTCTCCGTTTAAAAGTCAAGCCGTGCATTTTTTCAAGCATACCTCATAGATAGACGTATCTGATTCATAGAAGAAAGGCTAGAAGGCCAAAGTACAACACGTTTCTGGCACAGACGCTAGAGAAACGCAACCTCAGGCTCCTCCCGAGAAGGCAGCACACACGCTACACGACTACTCACGGAACCTCCACATCATTCTGATGGCGCCATAGGCACTAGCTTATGAGTGTCACACATGTCCAAAAGTCACGATCTGCACCCAGTCCTCCACGCTTCTCTTGCATCCAGCAAACAAACTCGGTGTCTGGTTGCGGCATCCAGTGAAGCTTTCCCCACCAACGCAGACAACTCGCCCAAATCTGACGTGCCAAAACGCATCCCATTAGAAGATGGTCTAAGGATTCACCCACCTGGTCACATAATGGGCATGCAGCCGGGTGCGGGAGGCCACACCTGCTAAGCCTGACGGATGTCCAACATCTATTTCTTGCTGCTAGCCAAAGGGAAAATCTGTAGTTTGGCGGAGCTCGCAAACGCCAAACCTGCAGTGCAACCGCCATCTCAACCTTGGCACCAAACATCGCACGATAGCACGAACGAGCATAGTAGGTGTATTCCTTCTCCCAGCCCCATCGGAAGGCGTCTTCCACACCCTCAACAAGGGTAATGCCTACCAGACGATCCGGCCACATCAAGCAACACTCTGGTCGCCAGTGCTCCTAAATCTGGAGGAAGGCCATCCAACCACCCGCCACCTAGGCCCTCAAGGACCGTGCGTTGCCTGACAATATGTTTCGGGACCACCGCAAGCAGGTTCGGCGCAATGTCGCACAATCGCCCCTCTAGGAGCCATCAGCCTGTCCAAAATATGGTGGATGTTCCGTCTCCCAGCACGGAGTAGGTCCCCCCTTCGAATAGATGTCTCACCAATTGTGACACTTGAATGTTAAGCTCCTTCCACGGCTTGGAGACATGTCAAATCGCTGAAGCCACAACCATCTCGTCTTTAGAGCTATGTTCATTTTGTGTATTGCTTTGTTGCAACTACTTCTGTCGAATCCCCTCTATACCGGTGTGAGCTGCAGACCAGGAGTGCTGGTGCTATGGTTTCTTACGGCTAACAAAGCGACAAGCCAAGAGTCTCCTGTTATCTGAAACTTTGAAACAGATTACCGGTTACCTTTGAAATAGATTACGATCGCTTGAAAGCATTTGAGCAACATGGACTGCGCCGGGTAAACGACAGGCGCAGTCAGCCTCGTGGTTCCCGTTCACATGGCTGCAGTGATAGGCGGCGGGCGCTACGTGAACCTCACTAGCTATTAAGCTCGTAGGAAATCACCAATGGAGGTGGGTGCAGATTCGTAGCCAGACAATTTAGACATGATAATTAAGGGCGACAACATAATATATACACGAACTAGAGTAGAGCTTTTCAGATCATAAGAGTTGCTAGGCAGGTAGGAAGCCATGCTCGTATATCTCAGCAGCTTCTCATATGTGATCGCTGACGAGCAACACTGCACCATTGATAGTGTCTAGGATGGTGTTGACCTTAAAATCACACCTTCCGTAGAAATGTGTCTCCAGATCTGTATAATGGATGGTTGGATCTTGTTAACCTAGTTGGTTCCGTAACCTTTTCTGAGGATGAGGATGCACTTGTTTGGATGTTTCATCCGTCTGGTATCTACTCGGTGAAGTCTTTTTATGCGATAGTTAACAATGGTGGGGTTATGCAGCGGTTTGGAGGCTGGGGCTGGTCGCCCCCCCCCCCCACCCACATTTTCCTATGGTTGCTTGCAACAATAAGACACCCACCAGAGATAACCTAAACAAGCATTTTCATGTGGAGGATAGAACTTGCTTATTTTGTTCGGAGTTGGAGTCGGTTGATCATGTCTTTTTCTAATGCGTTGTTGCTAATCAACTATGGCAAGCCATTTCTACCTTGTTCGATGTTTCTGTGAGTTAAGATTTTGAATCCGTTGCGTAGCAATAATAGAAATTCTATGCTCAATACTGTCAATGCTGCTATTTTGGGGTCTATCTGGTCCTTAAGAAATGAATTTTGCTTTCAAGGAAGAAGTTGGCTAGGATTGGAGATGGCTTGCAACAAGGTAATTGCATGTCTTGGGCGCTGGAAGGTGCTTTACTTGGATGCTCGACTGGAGGTGCTCAATCACAAGATCTTGGAGATGGAGCGCACCAGAGGGGAGCTGTTGAGGATTGCCTGGGAGCCGCCTTGATCGAATAGCTGCATGGATCTTCCCTTTAGGGTTTACTTGTTCAGCTGTGTGTTGGGTTTAGTCCTAGTTTGTGTCCTGTGTGGGTTAGTTGCTGAGGATGATGTTTTTCTGACATTGCTGTTGAGTTTTAATAAAAATGGAACGCGGGGGGGGGGGGGTGGGGTGGGTGGGGGGGGGTGGGGTTTTTCCCTTAAAAAACAGAACAAGAGAGAGACGATAACGCCGTCCCACTTCGCAATCCGATGATCTCGTCTGGCACTGCCATGAACCTCGTCCGCTTCTGCAGGAAAGAGCAAGTCGGTATTGATTAACCTTACCAGGGCCTGAATCTTTCTACGCTATGAATTTATGAAATTGGGATAATTCAGATGTCCTGGAATGGGAAAACGGAAACGGAGTGACTTTGTCTCGTACAGTACCGAAAACGGAAAAGCAGCGGCTAATTAACCAGCAAGTAGGCCCAACGAGGTACTAAGTTTATGTCTGAGTGGCTAATTAACCAGCAAGTAGGCTCAAAGAATTCAACATTCTGAAGGTTTCGTCGTTGGAACTTACATCCTAATGAATTTTTTTTGTAAGTTCACTATACAATACACATATTCAACCCAATATACCAGTTGATAAGAATAAAAATATTTGGAAGATGAAAATTCCACTATAGATCAAGATTTTTGGTTGGTATTTACGTCGCGGGGTGATTCTCACCAAAGACAATCTTGTTAAACGTAATTAGACTGGAAATAGTCTGTATGTTCTGTCATTACTATGAGACGATTAAACACTTATTCTTTCTGTGCCGCTTTGCCAGATCTATATGATCATGCATCTAAGTAGCATCTGATCTGTATCCCCCGACTAGTGTTGCCAATATATTTGGAAATTGGCTTTATGGTATTGATCACATATTTAGAATGTTTATTAGGGTGTGAGCGCTTGCTCTGTGGTATCGTCGCTATGGCTATATAGCAATAATAAATTTTTTAACGATATAAATTATTCTCTCTTGCAGGTTATGTACATATGTACCAAGATGTACCAGTACTTTCCGTTTGTGGTCTGGGATGCAAAAGGTATAGAATCGAGACCTCTGGGATGCAAAAGGTATAGAATCGGGACATCTTTACGGAGATCTGTACACGGTTAGAGGCTACGATGAGGGATACTTTTTCTCAACATGGGTGGCAGCATAATCTACGAATTGGTTCACCGCTATCCCCATAGGCGTTTTTACAATTGCTCACGATCGATATGTAATTCGCCTTTTATTTTTTAGAACTTCCATCACACTTAAGACTCGTAAACGGCTGTGTGCATCATAACTATGCACAGAATGGGTGTAATTGCTTCAAAAAAGTAATAAAGCGTCCATTATTAAAAAAAAGACTAGTAACCAGTCGGAAGTTCATGGTTCCGCGGAAGAAATCAATCCGAAACGACGCCCACCTTTCAAACGTAGGTGACGAAATCAAGTGTACTATTCACGGATCGTCTATCATAGACTGTTTAGCACCAATCAACAACATCCGCCGTCTCGGTGGCGGTGTCACGGCACAGTGAACCAGTATCAGGCTAGCCATAGTGCTAGTATCATAAGGAGTATCATGCATGCCACCTTGGCAAAAATCTGATGTGGCGCTATAATTAATGAGGAGAGATATGCTAGTGGTATCATAATATGATACTGTATCATAGCACGTGAAACTAGAAAATTTAATGTCAAATACATCCTATACACACAATTGCATTGAGATTCTACAAATAATTAAATATCATGAGATTATGATACTACTACATGATACTAACCACTATAGAGAGGGAGAGGCGTTTCGGGACATGGGTCCAGATGATCCCGTTATCTGCTCCGTTGCTTTAAGTTTGGGGATCCGTGCTAGAACCAATTCCCGTGCAGATACATGGTGTGGAAAAGGGAGATACGAGATGAATACTCATGCATTTATTTCGGCAGGACCGGCTATTCGTGGACGGAGTGGGACGTGCGCTGTCTGTGCTGGACTGCCGTTTCACGGGGGGCCCGTTCTGTATCAGTTGGACAAGTTAGTGCAGCGCTCTGTAACCATTGGCTCAGTTCCTCGATTAGAGTAGCCTGGAAATAAATGACGCTTCCAACAGGATCCAGAAAGGATAGAGCTTCCCCGTTCCCCTTCTCGTACCATCTTCTTGGTTAGTTAAGTTACTGTGGTCGTCGGAGTAAGCGAGTAGCGCGACGAGCCGCGGGTGGCGACCGACGCGGCGAAGCAGGTCGAGCTCGCGCCGGAACGCCGTGAGCTGGCGTTCCCCGCCGCTGCACCAGCGGTACACTTTGACGGCCGCCGCCGACCCGCCGACGCGCTGCCAGGCGAGGTAAACGGCGTTGCCGGAGCCGCCGCGGCCGACCACGGCCACCTCGTCGAAGCCGCCCGTGAGGGCCTCCACCTCCCGCCACGCCAGCCTCCGCGGCTCCTCCTTCGGTGCCTTCGTCGGCGGTAGCAAGGCCAGCTCGTGCTGCAGCGGCGATGCTCTTGCCGTCTCGGGGTCAACGGCAGCGTAGGGGGTGCGGGTGGTGGTGGAGGGGCGGAGGGCGGCGACGCAGAGGCGGAGGAGGAGGAACGAGATGGCAGCGGAGGAGAACAAGAGAAGGACGAAGAAGAGCGTGGCCAGCACCATGGCCGCCCGCCACCGTTGGTTTGTCTCAGTGAGCTGAGCTCGGCGTGGCTTGGTTTCTTGGAGTGTGGGGAGTGGGGACCCATGCCGGTCTACTACGTCTGCCAGCCATCTAGACCGAGTGCGGGGCAGACGGACGACTGGGCTTTAAATGAGGATGGTGCGTGGCAGCGTGGGCCATTTTACTACTCATAAATCAACATACGTGACAGAATACATCATCCTATACAGCCTGACGCACAGATCTCGAACGAATCGAATGGTAGAGATAACGGGATCATTTGGACCCGGGTTTCGTTTTGAATTTCCGCTATAGAGATAGTATCATAGACTCGTATCATATGGATGATACCACTGTTGTAAGGGTATATTGCCCTATGTGTGGTTTTGGTAATTAATGACAACCCCTATGGACTAATGTTTTCATTGAGTTTATATGAAGGAATATTCCATAGGTTCTACTTGCTCTCCATGTGTTGGATTCAAGTATGGATGCCATGAAGATAAAGATATACCTTGTGTATTGGCATCAAGATCATCGGTATGAAGATATATATGTGATATGATCAAGAAGAAGAAATGAAGATGGAGTTCTTATGTGGAACTCAATATTAGCCATGCTCTATCTTAAAGTGAGTGTGAGAAGATACAAGGTTGAGTTGGGCAAGTTCAAGATGAGCATCTTGAGTGGATCACATGCTTGAAGCTTGCCGTCCATTTGGTGATAATGGACATGTGAAGATGTGCATCAATGAAGCTTTTCCATCATGGTGTATGGGGGAGCATTTGTGAGTATACACGAAGCGACAATGATCAAGTGATGCATTCCGGCTTGAGTGGAGCGTGAAGTGTTATCATCAAGATCAAGCGGGATGCGCAAGGCAAAGGTATGACCTTGATAGGTTTTCCTTTTACCGGTCTCGAGGTGGTTGATGGGAGACCGGATTATAGGATAGATAGCCGCACTATTAAGAGGGGCTTTCGGTTGGGTAACTTGATCACATCGTCTTAGGAGCTCAATCCTTTGCATACTTTGCATATTCGTATTGCTTCTTGGTGTTTCTCTGTGAGGTTCTTGAGCTTGTTGCTAGCTTTACAACAAGCCCAAGTTCATCGAAACGGAGTTCGCATGCATCTTCTATTGCGTTTTCGAGGTTGGGTGATTTTACCGGTTATTCATGATATAAGGTTCTACCTTTTATATTCATGATAAAATCCCCTCCTATAGATTCTTGTTTTCACTTTCCATAGGATAGCATTTGTTGTTATCTTCCAAACAAAACTGGTTTCATTCGAATCGTTGGAGCAAAAGTTATTAAAGAAAGAGTAAAAGAAGAAAAAGAAAAGAAAAGGAAAAGGGGAGGCTGCCGGTTGGGCGCCCGGCCTGCCGGGCCAGACGCCGGCCCACCCGGTCGACCGGGCGGCAACCGGCCCACGCGCCGGGCAGCCCAGCTCCCACTCCAGTCCGACCGGACTCTTAACCGGGCCGGCGCCCCGTCCGGCCCACGCTCCCTCGCGCGCCCTCGCGCGGCCTGGGCTCCGCGCTGCTCGGCGCTGCTGGGCCGCCATGGCCCACGCGGCCAGGCGTCTTCCCCCCGCGCGGCCGCAGCCTTTCTGCCGCCTGTGCGCCGTCTCCGCTCCGCCCGGTCGGTGGCTCGGTTGGGCCGGACTGCTGACCGGCCTCCTCGGCCCAGCATCCGGTCAACCGGCCTGGGCCACCGGCTGGGCTGTTTTTCCTGCGATTTTAAGAGCTGTTTTCTCCCCCAACGGTTATTTTTCCTCCCTTGCTATAAATAGCTTTCTTCCACCTTGAGACAACCACTTCTTCCCCATTCTCTCACCTCCATTGTTGCATTTGAAGAAGTTGCTCTCTCTTGTTCCCCCCATGATTATTGCTCATATTTGAGGATTTGAGAGAGGAGATCTATATCTACACTTCCACCAAACCGTTTCTTCTCTAAGTGAGGGAATCTCTTGGGATCTAGATCTTGGAGTCTTTGGTTGACTTTCCCCTTGTTCTTCCTCTCCAATCTCATCCTAGCATTCGTTGCTTTGGTGGGATTTGAGTGTGAAGGACTTGAACACCTCTAGTGTTCTTGCTTTGAATCATTGCATAGTGTTGAGCTCTCCACCACGATTAGTTCGAGTGAGAGACCGTGAGCTTGTTACTCTTGGAGGTGACCTCCTAGTTGGCTTGGCGGTTGGTGCTCCGGTGATCTCTTCAAGAAGATTGTGAAGAGGCCCGGGCTTCTCCTTCGTGGAGCTTGTGAAGTGGTTGTGGAGCTTGCCATCTCCGGAGCGGAGGAAAAGCTAACCATAAGGAAAGGGCCATTATCCTTCGTGGGTGTGGTTCGGAGAATAGGGTGAGCCTTGGCGGGGAATCCTTCGTGGGACCTCCACTCCTCCAAACGTGACGTACCTTGTTGCAAAGCAAGGGAACACGGGAATACATCCTCGTCTCCGCGTGCCTCGGTTATTTCTATACCCGAGCTCTCTTTCCTTGTGATAGCCATCGTGCTTGAAGTATATATATCTTGCTATCACTTGTGCTACATATATCTTGTGCCTATCTTGCTTAGCTCTAGTTGTTATTGTTATACCTAGTTGAACTTAGCATATCTAGAGTTTGTGCTTGTAAACTAAACAATAGTTTAATTCCGCATTCTTACAAGACAAATCCGAAAGAGTTTGTAATTGCCTATTCACCCCCCTCTAGGCGACATCTCGATCTTTCAATTGGTATCAGAGCAAGGTCTCTCCTTGTTTAAGGCTTCACCGCCTTGAGAGTAAAGATGTCGGCTAGTAATATAGTGCACAATGACACAATTATCTTTGTTGGCACAAATTATCTTTTGTGGCGAAATTGCTTGCTTTGCAAACTTCGGACCTTGTGTCCAAACATTGAGCAATTTCTAGATGTAGGTTTTTCTCCTCCGATGGACTCTCAAAATCTATCTTTAGAGGATGAGAAAAACTTACATCTTGAAGCTCTAGTATCTAATGAGCTTGTATTCTCTTTGAGACCAGATTTTCATAGGTTCTTGATATATATAAAGCGAAAATCGTCTCATGAGATGTGGATCAAGCTTAAGGAAATGTTTGGTGGATCCACTTCTCATTTGGTTGGTGGTGATTCCGAGGAGCTCTCTTCCCCTTCACATCATGAAGAGCTCCAAGTTGCTTCCACCTCCGGCCGTGATGAGTTCTCATCTTCTTCCACTTCATCAACGTGTAGCAAGACACGAGGTAATGATATGGTGAGTGGTGAGGAAAATTGCAATGTTGATATTGTGCTCAATAGTGATGATTCTTCATCTCTATCCCATTGCAATGCTTCCTCCTTGGACTTAAACACATTTAGCATTGAAAATAATCTACATGCTTGTGTTGATAGCCCTCGCATATTATGTGTAAATTGCTCACATAAACCCCATGATGATATGCTTGTCTTGTCTTGCTCCCATAATCAAAATGCTTCTATTTCCTCTAGTTGCTTGTTGACTAACAATGTAGAGGAAACCGAACACTCTATGGATCAAGACATGTTTTCAAATGAGGATTCAAGAATTTCTTCATCTTCATCCTCCGGTATGCACATGTGCCTTATGGCAAATGGATCAAAGGTATCTCCTACTTTGACTCCTAACACTTCCTCTAATGATGAGAGTGATGATGATGATAATGATGAAGAATATAATATCTTGGTGCATAATATGGCAATGGTATATGCTTCTCTTCATGGTAATAAAGAAGCTCGTGCTAATCTCGAACACTCTATGGATACCTTGAGTAAATATAGGGAAACCATAGTGGAGTTGGAGTCCCATGTTGAAAATGGGGAAAAGAGATTCACTCTCCTCAAGCATGAGCTAAAAGATGAGAAGCATACTAATTTTATGCTTACACAAAAAATTGAATCCTATATGCATGAAAAAGAGAAAACTATTGTTGATGCTTGTGCTACTAACTCTACTTCTTGTGAAGCATCTACCTTAAAGGAGAATGTTGAGCTAAGGGCTCAACTTGAGTTGCTAACTAGTAATTGTAGGGAATTGGAAGAAAGCAATAAAACGCTCTCACACTCTCTTGAGGATCTTCTAACTTCCTATGATGGGCTAAAGTTAGCTCATGAGGCTTGTATCACTAAGGTAACATCTTTTGAGCCTCATGTGGACATTAGCACAATCTCTACTACAAATGCTATATCGACATGTGCTAGTCCTAGTAGTCCATCTAGTCAAACTAGTGATACACCTTGTGTTGGATTACTTGCCTTGCCTTGTTGCTCTAACAATGAAACTTCTACTTCCTCTAGTACTTGTATTTCTACTAACCATGTAGAGGAAATAAAAGAGCTCGAGGCCCAAGTCCTTTCTTTAAAGAAAGACTTGGAAAAGCGTCATGAAGGGAAATCCGCACTTGACAAGATGTTGAGTATGCAACAATCCCCCAATGACAAGAGTGGACTTGGATTCAATTCCAATAACAAGAACAAGTCCAAGAGCAAGAGCAACAAAAAGAAGGGCCAAGACAAAGTCAAGGATCCGGCCAAGATGGTTTGCTTCAAGTGCAAGGTTGAAGGGCATCATGTTAGATCATGCCCATTGAAGAAGAAGAAGCACTTGAGTGAGAAACAACAAGGGAAACGGCCACAAGGTCAAGGTCAAGCTCATGCTCGACCTCAAGTTGAAGATAGGCCACTTCCCAAGAAGAATCAAGATATTGTTCCCCAAGAGAAGAAATCAATAAATAAGAGAAAGGGGAACACTTGCTACTTATGTCGTGTGAAGGGACACTTTGCTTCTTCATGTTTAGGTAGTACCTTATCTAACCCTATAATTGTTGATGATGATTATTCTCTAGGGAAGGATAAGGATGGCAATGTGTTTGCCAAGTTTGTTGGAACTCAAAGTGGTCTCAAGAAAAGGACCATTTGGGTTGCCAAGCCTATTGTGGCTAACCTCTTAGGACCCAACTCGGTTGGGGACCAACAAGCTCAAACGTGATCAATAGGTACATGTGGAGGTCATTGGAGACTTGGCTAATTCATGAAGAATTAAGGGATCTTCATATATTATTTACCAAGCCAAGTCGTATGGATCATTATCTATATCTTATATCCAATGTTCCTCCTTGCGGTAACTTATACTTCAACTCTTCATATTCATTGTAAGTTACTTGCCCCTTTGCATGTTTGGTTGTGTATCAAATATGTGTTTGTATGTGTTGAGTCTTACTTGCCTATCTTGTGTATTCAAGTATGTTTGTTTGTCTCATCATATACTTGTGTATTGTTTTGAGCCTAATGCATCTTGATGATATCTTATTTGGCTCTCTTTGAGTGATTAATGGAATATCCCATTTTGGGGGAGTGATATGCATTGTGCATCTCTCTTTCTCTAAAATGTGTGTACATGGGTATCACCACCTAGTATTGATATTGCAAGATTATCTAGTCACTATGTGGCATGCCATACTCATGAGAATTCAAATTCTAAATGTCCATTAATCATCTCTAGTTGAATTTTAGTTGCCTCTTGTTTAGAAGAAATGTTTTATCACATTATGGGGGAGTAATATGTTTTGTACATATCACAAGCCTAGAAAATGTGAACATATGAGGTTATGCCACTTAGAGTTGATGCTCTTAATTATCTTGTTTCTAGGTGGCATGTTTGCTCAAACAAGCTCCATTTCTATTGAAAAACTTTTATTGGCTCATCTTATGGATTCTTGTTTGAGTAAGAAATTCTTGGTACGGTTTTTCCTCAAATACATATTTCTATATCTTATTTAGGACACCGTTTGCTTCATGTTATTCTAATCATTGCCGTGCGTGATTGTTTGACTAGTTGAAGCTATCAAGAATCTTCATCCGTGCATAGTGCTTAATTCTATATACTTATCCTATGCCTTTTATTGTGAAGTTGATCCTTACTATCATTGTCAATTCACCACCGGAAATTATTTCCAATATACTCATTGTCTTTGACAATTGATAACCTTCTATGTGGTTGAATTCATGGATCATCCTCACCTTGGATTGCTTCCTATTTACTTATTTTATTTCCAAGAAATCTTTGTTTCTCCCATGTGTCTTCCTTGTCCCTTTAAAAAAAAATCTTTTGATAAATTCTCTTGATTCATATCAAGTGTTTGTTTTGGAAGACAAATCTTTTCCTTGCGGTACATTGTGCCATTGTGAAAAGTGTAGAGGGTTTGGTTTATTTGTTTGAACCTTGCTCTTTTTGGGAGTTTTGCTATCTCATTCATTCTTCTATGCTTTATTTGTTGAATGAGATAAATCTTTGAGCATGCTTGCTTTATTTCATCTTTTATGCTCAATGGTTTCTTCTTAGTTCATTCGTTGAACTTTGTTGAACAAATCTTTTGTGATTTGCGTCTTTGATATAATTTGGACAACAAATTTGTTTGGTCACACCTTTATGCCTTATTCAATTCATTTGGTGTTTTGTCCAAAGTATATCTTTCTTGGATCTTTAAAAGTCTTTGTGCGTGCTTATATGCAATTTATTTATATTTATAGCATGCTTTCTTTCTTCGATCCATTATATAGGGTATACTCCATCAAATCCTAAACGGCTAAGATGTGCATGAAATTCAAATTTCATCTACAAATATGCACATATTGATATGGAGTGTATCCTATGTATTGTGGTTAGTCTAACCATTTTTGGACCCAATAAGTTTGGGGACCAAGATGTACTTGAATGATGTTTTAGGTACATTGGAGATGCAATGGAGGCTTGTCTCATCTATAAGGAAGGTGTTGTCACCATATGAGAATTGGAGTCAAGTTAGGATGATCGATGAACTCTTATCCACTACATCAAGCCATTGCTATCTCGGTAACAAGTATCTTATTCATGCATTCTCATATAGCATCCAATCTCTTGTAGGTTGTATCTTGGCATGAAATTATTTATTTCGAAAATATTGCGGTTCTTGAAAAACCCTTTTAAAATAAAACCTCTTATTGAACACTTGAGTAATTTGAGAAGATGCATATGATAGGTTATATATATATCATATTTTATGATTCACCTATCACAAATATGCCCTCTAGCAATTTATTGCATATCAATTCCTCAAAGAGCTTGTGTGTGATGACCCACAAGTATAGGGGTGTATCGTAGTACTTTCGATAAATAAGAGTGTCGAACCCAACGAGGAGGGTGTTGACAAGTTTCGATGAAGGATTCACTCAAATGCTCACAGACAAGTATTCAGGGGGTTTTGATATTTCAGATAAATAAAGTACAAGTAAATAAAATGCGAGAGAAATAATTGCAGCGAGTGGCCCAATCCTTTTTAGCACAAAGGACAAGCCGGTTTGTTTGCTTATAATGACCAAACGTTCCTGAGGACACATGGGAATTTTAGTCTAGTACTTTCGCTTCAAGTGGCTAAATAATCTTCATTGTTTTGATAAGTGTTGTGTGGGTGAACCTATGCTAATGCACCGCCCTTCTAGGACTAATACATACTTGTGATTATACCCCTTGCAAGCATCCGCAACTACAAGAAAGTAATTAAGATAAATCTAACCACACCTTAAACTCGAGATCCTGCGATCCCTCCCCGCATCGATATACTAACGGGCTTAGGTTTCTGTCGCTCCGGCAACCCCGCAATTAGCAACCGAATACAAGATGCACTCCCTAGGCCCATAAATGGTGAAGTGTCGTGTAGTCGACGTTCACACGACACCACTAGAAGAATGACACCACAACTTAAATATCATAACATTGAATATTACTCAACCATAATTCACTACTAGCATTTAGACTTCACCCATGTCCTCAAGAACTAAACGAACTACTCACGAGACATCATATGGAATACAATCAGAGGTGATATGATGATGAATAACAATCTGAACATAAACCTTGGTTCAATGGTTTCACTCAATAGCATCTACAACAAGTATAGAATAACACCGGGAGAGTTTCCCCTATCGAACAATCAAGATCAAACCCAATTTGTTACAGCGGTGACGAGGTGCTGCGGTGGTGATGGCGGTGTAGATGGTGGAGATGATGATGATGATGGAGATGATGTCCAGCTCGATGACGATGGTGATGGCGTCGATTTCCCTCCGGGAGGGAATTTCCCGGCGGATTCCTGCCCGCCGGAGAGCTCTTTTTCTCTGGTGTTCTCCGCCCCGCAGAGGCGGCTGTAACCTTTCGTGAGGTCCTCTCTGTGGCTTAGGTTTTCGGGACGAAGGAGTACGCGAAGAAAAGGAGGCGAAAGGGGCCCCGCAGCATAGGGTGGCGCGCCGTGCCATGGGCCGCGCCGCCCATGGTCTGGGCCCACTGGCTCCTCTCTTCCCCTTCGGCCCTCCGTCATCTGAAAAATAGGAATTTACGTGAAATTCCCTTCCACATTGATCTTCCGAAATATTGCGTTCGACGGTGCTTTTTCCAGCAGAATCCTGGCTCCGGTGTTTGATCCTCCAATGATGATGAAACATGCAAAATAGATGAAATAACATAAGTATTGTGTCCCAATATGAAATATATCAATGAATAACAGCAAATTATGATACAAAATAGTGATGCAAATTGGACGTATCAACTCCCCAAGCTTAGACCTCGCTTGTCCCCAAGCGAAACTGAGCTCGATAAACAAGACCACATGTTTATGGAGTGAAGAGTCGATAAATAAAATACGGACAAGAAGCATCATATTCATTCACACAAGACATTCTAGTAAACAACTTCCTCATATAACTCATCTTGAAATAGGTAAAGAGAAATCACAAGTAAAGGTGCATAAGAAATCATAGTTGGTGATGGTAAACTTCGTTCTTGGTCAAAGAACTACTAACGGATTGTACTTCTAAGCAAAGCTTTCATATTAGAATTTATAGCTGAGTCTTCATATTTAAGTATAACAATCTCCTCATAATCATTGATAACTTCAAAGTCATATTCATTCAGATAAAATTGGTACTAAACAAGAAAGTATAAAAGACATGATCAACTGAATCATAGCATAAATGATTGGTTCACAACAACTCAATTGCTTGCTTGAGATAGAGGGAAATAGGTTTACTGACTCAACATAAAAGTAAAAGATAGGCCCTTCGCAGAGGGAAGCAGGGATTAAATCATATGCTAGAGCTTTTCAAGTTTTGAAATCATATAAGGAGCATAAAAGTAAGATTTTGAGCGGTGTTTGTTGTTGTCAACGAATGGTAGCGGGCACTCAAACCCCCTTGCCAAACGAACCTTCAAAGAGCGGCTCCCATTAGGGACGGCATTTCTACCAGCAAGGTAGATCATCCCCCTTCTCTTTTGTTTACACATGTATTTTAGTTTTATTATGGGTGACACTCCCCCAACCTTGGCTTTCTCAATCCATGGCTAACCGAATCCTCGGGTGCCTTCCAACATTCACATACCATGGAGGAGTGTCTATTGCAAAATTAAGTTGCTTACTGATAATCAGAGCAAAACATGTGAAGAGAATTATTAATGAAAGTTATTAATTGGGGCTGGGAACCCCGTTGCCAGCTCTTATTGCAAAATTATTGGATAAGCGGATGTGCCACTAGTCCATTGGGGAAAGTTCGCCCAACAAGATTGAAAGATAAAACACCACATACTTCCTCATGAGCTATAAAACATTGACACAAATAAGGAGTAATAGTTTGAATAATTTAAAGGTAGCACATGAAGTATTTACTTGGAATGGCAGAAAATACCATGTAGTAGGTAGGTATGGTGGACACAAATGGCATAGGTTTGGTCTAAGGTCATAGATGTATGAGAAGCATTCCCTCTCGATACAGGTCTTTGGCTAGCAAGGTTTGATAGCAAGCATAAAGTTGAGGGAAACAAACAAATATACATATGATAGAAACAATCATGCATCTTTCTCATAAGCACAAGCAATTTTAACTTTAGAATACTAAGCATAGAGATAATAGAATAATGTATCTAAGTGTATTTCTCTCTTTCATTAAACATCAAGATGTTGTTGCTATTGACCAATACTAAGTTTGCCAAAACCAAATAGATTTACTTAATGCTCCCAAAGTGATATTAATACTCATGTCAAGAGTAATCATATAATAGAGATTGCAAACTAAAATAAGGTGTGCAAAAAGTAAATGATAAGACTTCTCATTAATATTCCATAACGATAACTCACACCAACGGATACATAGATAACTAACTAAGAGAGATACTTCCCCATTGCATACTATTCCATATGATAACTTCCTACTCATGATATGACACTACTTGATAGTAAAAGATAAAGGTGGTGATGATGTGATACCGCGGCACTCCCCCAAGCTTGGAACAAACCAAGGGGATGCCAATACCGATGATGAATTACTCCTTCGGTGATGGTGGTGATGACTTCTTCTCGCGCTTCATAAGGATCTCCTTCAGCTTCAGCTTCTCAATTTTGTAATTCTGCACCAAAACCTGAAGAGACTCATTGTTACCCGAGTGTGGCGGTGACGACCTTGTGCTGGGATTTGAGTAATATTCCAGCATTCTGCGAAGTCGCTGGTTCTCCTCCTGAAGTATCTCCACTTCCCTTTTTAGAGCACGATATTGATCACAAAACTCATCAGCAACCCATATTGCTTCCTCCACACAAGGGAAAGAGTCGAGGTCCAGAGCAGGCGGAAGAGCTCCCTGCAAGTTATGAGAAAAAGAACGCCCAGTATTAACCGATCCCACCAAAATTGGCTTACTCCTCGTAGTTTCCCACTCTCCTTTTGCTGATGCTATCTTCTCCTTCTCCTTATTGATCCTTTCATCCATCTCTTCCCTCCAAGGCCCCTTGTCTTTGTTGTTGGAGACCATGGTGCTTCTAGATCAAAACAAATCAGAAAACAGCTCGAAACAAAACACGACGAGAAAACGATATTACGGACCTCCAGGGGTCCGGGGATTATATAGCAAATATTTTTACGACAAAAGGAAGGTTCCACGAAAACGAGTGGAAACGGGACGCCGAGGTGCCGTCACCATAGGTCGGCGCGGCTGGGTGGCCGCGCCGCCGTGGTGGGCCCTCGCGTCTTTTCCACTCCGTTTCGATTCCGTAATTTTTTCATATTTTCTAAAAACAGCAGAAATAATGTTCGGGAAGGTAAACGCGGACTTTTATTACCTGTACTGTTACCTATTCAAAGTCGAGTTCTGGACTGTCAATTTGTCCTTTAATGAAAGCCTGTTTCCACTTGAATAATATCAACATCAACATTATAAGAATCACCCGAGATATAATGCTTGAGTCTTTGTCCATTCACCACTTGTGTGGCATTGCCTTGGAGAGAGCTAATTTTAATTGCTCCTGAACGGTATACCTCCTCAATAACATATGGTCCTTCCCATTTCGAGAGTAATTTCCCTGCAAAGAATCTAAGACGAGACCGATACAATAGAACTTGATCTCCAACATTAAATTCTCTTTTAATGATCCTTCTATCATGCCACTTCTTAACTTTTTCTCTAAAGAGTTTAGCATTTTCATAAGCTGCACTTCTCCATTCATCTAGAGAACTTAATTGCAACAACCTCTTATTACCGGCTAATTTAGGATCTTTATTTAATTCTCTAACAGCCCAATAAGCTTTGTGCTCTAGTTCTAGAGGTAAATGACAAGCTTTTCCATAAACCATTTTATAAGGTGACATTCCCATAGGATTTTTATAAGCAGTTCTATAAGCCCATAGTGCTTCTTTCAATTTGCTAGCCCAATTCTTCCTAGATTTATTAACAGTCTTTCCTAAAATAGCTTTAATCTCTCTATTTGATAATTCTACTTGACCACTAGTTTGAGGATGATAAGGAAGCAATTCTATGATTAATACCATACTTAGCAAGAGTTTTTCTAAAACCCCATGAATAAAATGAGAACCTCCATCAGTCATAATATATCTAGGTACTCCAAATCTAGGAAATATAATATCTACAAGCATTTTTATAGAGGTCTCACCATCAGCACTTTTTGTAGGTATAGCTTCTACCCATTTAGTAACATAATCAAGCAACAAGTATATGAGTGTTACCGTCTGAAGAAGGGAAAGGACCCATGAAGTCGAATCCCCAACAATCGAATGGTTCAATAACAAGAGTATAATTCATAGGCATTTCATTGCGTCTAGAGATATTACCAACTCTTTGACATTCATCACAAGATAAAATAAATTTCCTTGCATCTTTGAAGAGTGTTGGCCAATAAAAACCTGATTGTAGAACCTTTTGCGGTTCTATCTCCAGCGTGATGTCCTCCATAAACACTTCCATGACATTTATTCAATATCTCCTGTTGTTCATATTCAGGAACACATCTTCGCATAATACCATCCACTCCTTCTTTATATAAGTGTGGGTCATCCCAAAAATAATGCCTCAAGTCATAAAAGAATTTCCTCCTTTGCTGAGCTGAAAAGGTTGGAGGCAAATACTTCGAAACAATAAAGTTAGCATAATCGCATACCAAGGGCTCTCTCGCGAGCTCACCTTTATTACAGCCAATTGTTCATTTGGAAAACTATCATTAACAGGAACAGGATCATAAGCAATATTTTCCAATCTAGACAAATTATCGCAACAGGATTATCAGCACCTTTCCTATCTATAATATGTAAATCAAATTCTTGCAAAGAAGTACCCATCTAATAAGCCTTGGCTTAGCATCTTTCTTTGTCATAAGGTATCTAATTGCAGCATGATCAGTATGAATTGTAACTTTCGAATCAACAATATAGGGTCTAAACTTATCACAAGCAAAGACTACAGCTAACAATTCCTTTTCAGTTGTAGCATAATTTCTTTGAGCAGCATCAAGAGTCTTACTAGCATAATGAATAACATTTAATTTTTTATCTACCCGCTGTCCAAGAACAGCGCCTACAGCAAAATCACTAGCATCACACATAATTTCAAAAGGCAAATTCCAATCAGGAGGTTCAACTACAGGAGCAGTTGTTAAGGCTTTCTTTAGAGTTTCAAAAGCTTCCTTACAATCATCATCAAAAACAAAAGGTACATCTTTTTGAAGAAGATTAGTAAGAGGCTTTGAAATTTTAGAGAAATCTTTAATAAATCTCCTATAAAACCCAGCATGACCAAGAACACTACGAATACCTTTAACATCCCTCGGATAGGGCATCTTCTCAATTGCTTCAACTTTAGCTCTATCAACTTCAATACCTCTCTCGAAATTTTATGTCCCAATACAATTCCTTCATTAACCATAAAGTGGCATTTCTCCCAATTAAGAACAAGGTTAGTTTCTTCACATCTCTGCAAAACTTTATCGAGGTTTCGCAGCAATTATCAAAAGAATTCCCATAGACAAAAATCATCCATGAACACCTCTACAATACTTTCGCAAAAACCATGAAAAATAGCAGACATGCATCTTTGAAAAGTAGCAGGAGCATTACATAAACCAAAAGGCATACGCCTATAAGCATAAGTTCCATAAGGACAAGTAAAAGTGGTTTTCTCTTGATCTTTAGCTTTAACAGCAATTTGTGAAAACCCAGAATAACCATCAAGAAAGCAAAAATGAGTATTTTTAGATAACCTTTCTAGCATTTGATCAATAAAGGGTAAAGGGTAATGATCTTTCTTAGTAACTTTATTAACTTTTCGAAAATCAATGCACATTCTATAACCTACAACTATTCTTTGAGGAATAAGCTCATCATTATCATTAGGCACAACAGTCATTCCTCCTTTCTTAGGAACACAATGAACAGGACTAACCCATCTACTATCAGCAATAGGATATATAATACCAGCTTCAAGGAGTTTTAATACCTCGTTCCTTACCACTTCCTTCATCTTCGGAATTAGACGACGTTGATGTTCAACAACAGCTTTGCATCATCTTCCATATTAATAGCATGTTGGCAAATAGAAGGAGAAATCCCTTTCAAATCATCAAGAGTATAGCCAATAGCTCCCTGTTTCTTCAATATTTCCAATAACCTTTCTTCCTCAACCTCTGAAAGCTTAGAACTAATAATAACAGGATATATTTTCTTATCATCAATATGAGCATATTTAAGATTATCAGGTAAAGGCTTTAAATCAAAAACAGGATCTTCCTTGGTGGCGGTGTTGTACCCAAATCTTCCACCGGTAAATCATGCTTGAGAATAGGTTGGAGAAGAAAAATTTCCTCAAGCTCATCTCTTTCTTTCCTAAAAGCTTCACTTTCACTATTCTCCAAATGTTGCTGCAAAGGATTATTAGGAACAAGAACAATAGATGCACACTGCTCCATTTTAAAATCATTACTAGGCAAGTCAACTTTATAAGGAGTTTTGGTAAATTTAGAAAAGTTAAATTCATAAGGTTCACCAGCAAATCTAGTCAAAATTTTCTCTTTCTTACAATCTATAATAGCTCCACAAGTATTTAGAAAAGGTCTACCAAAAATGATAGGACAATGATCACTAGCAGCAGAACCAAGTACCAAAAAGTCAGCAAGATATTTAATCTTACCACATAGAACTTCCACATCTCGAACAATACCAATTGGAGAAATAGTTTCTCTATTAGCCAAATGAATAACCACATCAATATCTTCAAGTTCACAAGAACCAATTTTGCATAATCTCCGTGTAAAGCTCATAAGGAATAGCACTAACACTTGCACCAATATCACATAAACCATAATAGCAATGATCACCAATTCTAACAGATAGCATAGGAACACTAACTTGTTTGGATTTATTAGGATGTGAAACAATATTAGAAGCATCTTCACAGAAAATAATATGACCATCCTCCACATTTTCAGTCACAAGATCTTTAACTATAGCAACAGCAGGTTCAATTTTAATTTGTTCTTCAGGTTCTTTAGGTTTCTTTTCACTTTTATTAACCGCACTAGATATGACAGAGTATTCCTTCATTTTAGCAGGGAAAGGAGTTTTTTCAATATAAGCTTCAGGAATAACATTATCAACAGTTTCAACCACTACACATTTGTTTAGATGAATCAATTTTATCTTTATACGGTTCATGATACTTATCAAAATTCTTCTTAGGCAGTTCATAATGAGAGGCAAAAGCTTTATAAAGATTTGCAACAACTTGGGAATCAAGACCATATGTAGCACTCATATTACGAAATTTATCAGTATCCATAAAAGCTTCAATGCATTTATAATCATAAGTTATACCTGATTCTCTATCTTTGTCGTTCTCCCATCCTTCAGTATTTTCTTGGATCCGATCAAGAAGGTCCCTTTTAAACTCTTCATTCTTGCGTGTAAATGATCCAGAACAAGAAGTATCCAGCAAGGTCTTGTCTTGAAAAGAAAGTCTTGCATAGAGATTATCAATAATAACATTACCAGGAAGCTCATGAATGGGGCATTTGAGCATTAAAGACTTCAATCTCCCCAAGCTTGGGCAATACTCTCTCCATCATGAGGCCAGAAATTATATATGCGGTTCGATCTTTGTGAATTTCACTTGGAGGATAAAATTTGGAATAGAATAAAGGCACAATGTCCTCCCAATCAATAGAATCACCATTCTTCAGCAATTTATACCAGTGCGCCGCTTTACCAGACAGCGATATAGTGAATAGTTTCTTTCTAACTTCATTCATAGAAATACCTGCACATTTGAATAACCCGCATAATTCATGCAAAAACAATAAATGATCACCAGGATGGACAGTTCCATCCCCTTCATAGCGGTTATCCATAACACGTTCAATAATTTTCATAGGTATTTTATATGGTACTACTTCCTCACCTGGCGCTTCATCCACTACCGTTGCAGTAGTAGTAGATTTCCCAAATAGAAATTGAAGAGAAGATCTCTCCATAATGATTTATAGCAGGCAGAAATAAAATCAGCACAAAATAAATTTCTTACCAATTCCGCTTACCAATAGCGCTTCACCCCGGCAACGGCGCCAGAAAATAGTCTTGATGACCCACAAGTATAGGGGTGTATCGTAGTACTTTCGATAAATAAGAGTGTCGAACCCAACGAGGAGCAGAAGGTGTTGACAAGGAGTTTGAAGGATTCACTGTAAATGCTCACAGACAAGTATTCAGGGGTTTTGATATTGCAGATAAATAAAGTACAAGTAAATAAAATGCGAGAGAAATAATTGCAGCGAGTGGCCCAATCCTTTTTAGCACAAAGGACAAGCCGGTTTGTTTGCTTATAATGACCAAACGTTCCTGAGGACACATGGGAATTTTAGTCTAGTGCTTTCGCTACAAGTGGCTAAATAATCTTCATTGTTTTGATAAGTGTTGTGTGGGTGAACCTATGCTAATGCACCGCCCTTTCTAGGACTAATACATACTTGTGATTATACCCTTGCAAGCATCCGCAACTACAAGAAAGTAATTAAGATAAATCTAACCACAGCCTTAAACTCTGAGATCCTGCGATCCCTCCTGCATCGATATACTAACGGGGCTTAGGTTTCTGTCACTCCGGCAACCCCGCAATTAGCAACCGAATACAAGATGCACTCCCCTAGGCCCATAAATGGTGAAGTGTCGTGTAGTCGACGTTCACACGACACCACTAGAAGAATGACACCACAACTTAAATATCATAACATTGAATATTACTCAACCATAATTCACTACTAGCATTTAGACTTCACCCATGTCCTCAAGAACTAAACGAACTACTCACGAGACATCATATGGAATACAATCAGAGGTGATATGATGATGAATAACAATCTGAACATAAACCTTGGTTCAATGGTTTCACTCAATAGCATCTACAACAAGTATAGAATAACAGGAGAGTTTCCCCTATCGAACAATCAAGATCAAACCCAATTTGTTACAGCGGTGACGAGGTGCTGCGGTGGTGGCGGTGTAGATGGTGGAGATGATGATGATGATGATGGAGATGATGTCCAGCTCGATGACGATGGGATGGCGTCGATTTCCCCCTCCGGAGGGAATTTCGGCGGATTCCTGCCCGCCGGAGAGCTCTTTCTCTCTGGTGTTCTCCGCCCCGCAGAGGCGGCTGTAACCCTTCGTGAGGTCCTCTCTGTGGCTTAGGTTTTCGGGACGAAGGAGTACGCGAAGAGGCGAAGGCTGTGGGGCCCCCGAGCATAGGGTGGCGCGGGCCATGGGCCGCGCCGCCCCATGGTCTGGGCCCACTCCTCTCTTCTTCCCCTTCTGCTCCCTCCGTCATCTGGAAAATAGGAATTTACGTGAAATTCCCTTCCACGTTGATCTTCCGAAATATTGCGTTCGACGGTGCTTTTTCCAGCAGAATCCTGGCCGGTGTTTGATCCTCCAATGATGATGAAACATGCAAAATAGATGAAATAACATAAGTATTGTGTCCCAATATGAAATATATCAATGAATAACAGCAAATTATGATACAAAATAGTGATGCAAATTGGACGTATCAGTGTGCAATATTGATGAATTTGTAAAATAAATCCGTATTTGAGATACTTGTTGCCTTTCTCAAAACATTCCAACTAGCCTTACTTCCCTTATTGTTAGTTGTGATGTTTTTGAGATTTTATTTGGTTGAAGTTCATTTATATACCATAAGTGAAAAGTGGAGCCATAGGCTATATATGCTTTTAAGCAAACATCCTTTGGTATATTTTATGACTTCATTTTGGATATCTAGTCCTATTTATTTTGTTAACCTCTTGTGTGTGCATGTTTCTTTATGGATCATTTTGTCCACTTTAGAAACTTATATACATAAGAGCGTTAATCCATCACCTTGATATCTTTGTTCTTTGCCAACCATCTTTTATCCTTTGTTTCTTAGTGGTGTTGGTAAAGGAGATTTATGAGTGCTTGGTTTATTTGTCTTTCTTCTTGCACTCATATCTCGTAATTGTTGGACTAAAGTTGTTCTTGATAAGCATATTCTCTTTATCCTAGTTGCGTTCTAAGTGATATATAGGGAGTGAGGATTCCATGTTTATGCATATTGTATTCAAATGCAAACATTATAAATTATGCACGAACCTTGGGGAGCTTCCTTATTTTTATTTAGAGCACTATATCTCTCTTATCATGATATCTTTGTTCGTCCAATTGGATCTTTGATTGCTTGCTTTATTTGTTAAAGCTTCCTTCACCATGTTATCCTTGTGCAATCTTTGATCCTCAATATAGTTTGACTTCCTTCAAGTATTCATCATTGGATATGTGCATTTGATTCCACTCAAATTATGAGAAGTGCACACCTTGGGGAGGAACTCACATTATGTTGGCTTTCTAAATTTTTCACCCATTTTGACAATCGATGCCAATGGGGGAGAAGTTTAGAGGGTTTAAGGGGATGGTTTTATACTTAAGTTTGGTTTGTGCTTAAGTGTTTTGCCTCTCATGCATTCCATATTTATATGTCTTGCATGGTTGTATATATATAGTGGAAATTGCCCCAAAGGTTAATCTTGACAATGTATGCAATGAATTCATGTTCATCACACGTGCATACATTGTGGGGGAGTTTGCTCTATATATATTGGTTCTATTCACATCCCTTGCATTAGTTGTAGTTGTGTGAGTAGAGTTGGTTTTGATATGGGATAGTAGCTTTGTGTTACTTGACCATATCAAATACAACCTCTTGTATACAACTTATTCTCGGATAAGTTGCGTACTTGTCTCTAATATTCATTATATAAACCCTCTTATTGTGGTTGTCATCAATTACCAAAATGGGGGAGATTGTAAGGGTATATTGCCCTTATGTGTGGTTTTGGTAATTAATGACAACCCCTATGGACTAATGTTTTCATTGAGTTTATATGAAGGAATATTCCATAGGTTCTACTTGCTCTCCATGTGTTGGATTCAAGTATGGATGCCATGAAGATAAAGATATACCTTGTGTATTGGCATCAAGATCATCGGTATGAAGATATATATGTGATATGATCAAGAAGAAGAAATGAAGATGGAGTTCTTATGTGGAACTCAATATTAGCCATGCTCTATCTTAAAGTGAGTGTGAGAAGATACAAGGTTGAGTTGGGCAAGTTCAAGATGAGCATCTTGAGTGGATCACATGCTTGAAGCTTGCCGTCCATTTGGTGATAACGGACATGTGAAGATGTGCATCAATGAAGCTTTCCCATCATGGTGTATGGGGGAGCATTTGTGAGTATACACGAAGCGACAATGATCAAGTGATGCATTCCGGCTTGAGGGAGTGAAGTGTTATCATCAAGATCAAGCGGGATGCGCAAAGCAAAGGTATGACCTTGATAGGTTTTCCTTTTACCGGTCTCGAGGTGGTTGATGGGAGACCGGATTATAGGATAGATAGCCGCACTACTAAGAGGGGCTTTCGGTTGGGTAACTTGATCACATCGTCTTAGGGAGCTCAATCTTTTGCATACTTTGCATATTCGTATTGCTTCTTGGTGTTTCTTTGTGTGAGGTTCTTGAGCTTGTTGCTAGCTTTACAACAAGCCCAAGTTCATCGAAAACGGAGTTCGCATGCATCTTCTATTGCGTTTTCGAGGTTGGGTGATTTTACCTATTATTCATGATATAAGTTTCTACCTTTTATATTCATGATAAAATCCCCTCCTATAGATTCTTGGGTTTTCACTTTCCATAGGATAGCATTTGTTGTTATCTTCCAAACAAAACTGGTTTCATTCGTTCGGGAGCAAAAGTTATTAAAGAAAGAGTAAAAGAAGAAAAAGAAAAGAAAAGGAGGGGGAGCCGCAGCGCCGCCGGGCCGGGACGCTGCCCACCCGGTCGATGGCAACCGGCCCACGCGCCGGGCAGCCCAGCTCCCACTCCAGTCCGACCGGACACTTAACCGGCCGGCGCCCGTCCGGCCCACGCCTCGCGCGCCCCCGCGCGGCCTGGGCTCCGCGCCGCTCGGCGCTGATGGGCCGCCATGGCCCACGCGGCCAGGCGTCTTCCCGCGCGGCCGCAGCCTTTCTGCCGCCTGTGCGCCGTCTCCGCTCCGCCCGGTCGGTGGCTCGGTTGGGCCGGACTGCTGACCGGCCTCCTCGGCCCAGATCCGGTCAACTGCCTGGGCCACCGGCTGGGCTGTTTTTCCTGCGATTTTAAGAGCTGTTTTCTCCCCCAACGGTTATTTTTCCTCCCTTGCTATAAATAGCTTTCTTCCACCTTGAGACAACCACTTCTTCCCATTCTCTCACCTCCATTGTTGCATTTGAAGAAGTTGCTCTCTCTCTTGTTCCCCCCATGATTATTGCTCATATTTGAGGATTTGAGAGAGGAGATCTATATCTACACTTCCACCAAACCGTTTCTTCTCTAAGTGAGGGAATCTCTTGGGATCTAGATCTTGGAGTCTTTGGTTGACTTTCCCCTTGTTCTTCCTCTCCAATCTCATCCTAGCATTCGTTGCTTTGGTGGGATTTGAGTGTGAAGGACTTGAACACCTCTAGTGTTCTTGCTTTGCATCATTGCATAGTGTTGAGCTCTCCACCACGATTAGTTCGAGTGAGAGACCGTGAGCTTGTTACTCTTGGAGGTGACCTCCTAGTTGGCTTGGCGGTTGGTGCTCCGGTGATCTCTTCAAGAAGATTGTGAAGAGGCCCGGGCTTCTCCTTCGTGGAGCTTGTGAAGTGGTTGTGGAGCTTGCCATCTCCGGAGCGGAGGAAAAGCTAACCATAAGGAAAGGGCCATTATCCTTCGTGGGTGTGGTTCGGAGAATAGGGTGAGCCTTCGTGGCGCGGGGAATCCTTCGTGGGACCTCCACTCCTCCAAACGTGACGTACCTTGTTGCAAAGCAAGGGAACACGGGAATACATCCTCGTCTCCGCGTGCCTCGGTTATTTCTATACCCGAGCTCTCTTTCCTTGTGATAGCCATCGTGCTTGAAGTATATATATATCTTGCTATCACTTGTGCTACATATATCTTGTGCCTATCTTGCTTAGCTCTAGTTGTTATTGTTATACCTAGTTGAACTTAGCATATCTAGAGTTTGTGCTTGTAAACTAAACAATAGTTTAATTCCGCATTCTTACAAGACAAATCCGAAAGAGTTTGTAATTGCCTATTCACCCCCCTCTAGGCGACATCTCGATCTTTCAACTGTATGAAACTTTGCACTATGGCCAACCTCAATGTGCAATGGTCTTGGTTTGATAAAGGTATTCTATTATACCTCTATTGGCCAATTGGTGGAGGCTTCGTTTGAAAAGATGGTTGCTCTATGCACTTACATTGATTTAAACTTTTGACTATGCAATACCTATATATATTTATCAACCATAAACTAATTCATATTTGTATGTTCCATGAATTTATATGGTCGAGGATGAACAAAGTTTAAGCTTCCTGGAGTTGATATATGCATTTTGTATGACACCATTTTATGTCATGACGTCCATATTTTATTATGATATTTGCATGAGTGTGAAGTTAATTACCCGTGTTTGAAGATTTATGGGGCTTTCTTCCAAAGTGTAAATGTTTTCGTATTTATTCTTGAGAGGCAGGAAATCTTCCTATTTATTTTTGGTGCGGCCAACACTCTTATTGGTTGCGCCAGGGGTCCTACAGGTGCCTCAGGCACCCCTTGTTCCCTTCTTTCACAGCCATCAGCCGTTGGCATGGACAGTGGTCAATCTGATGATGAAAGCGATGGTGACACTCCTAGATCTCGTGAATCCTCTATGCCACAACCTAGTGTGCCTCCTCCCGCATTTGGACTCAGAATAAGGCTATAAAAGGGTATTAAAAATCCTAAAGTATATACCGATGGTACTATTCGATATGGCCTTCTTAATTCTACAGGAGAACCAAACAATCTTGCAGAAGCTCTGGCTGATAATAATAGGAAAAAGGGCTATGGAGGAGGAATATGGAGCACTCATGCAAAAAAAAACATGACATCTAGTTATACCAAGTCCAAATACAAATTTAATTGATTGCAAGTGGGTATACAGAATTAAGAAGTGTGCAGATGGTACTATTGATAGGTATAATAAGGCAAGACTAGTTGCAAAACACATCAAGCAAAGGTATGCCATTGACTATGAAGACTCTTTTAGTTCTGTTGTAAAAGCTGCTACTATTAGGCTTGTTCTCGTAATTTCAGTATCAAAGGGACGGAGTCTACGATAGCTAGACGTCAAGAACACATTTCTACATGGAGTTCTGTAGAAGAGGTTTATCTGAAACAACCACCTAGATTTAAAGGTTTTCATGCTCTGCCCTATGTTTGCAATCTTCATAAAACTCTTTATGAACTAAAACAAGCTCCTCGAGCCTGGTACTCTCGTCTGAGCTCCTAGTTAAGTGAGCTTGGTTTTACCCCATCAAAATCACATACCTCATTGTTTCTCTATAATAAGTCAGGTGTCACCACACTTGTTCTTATCTATGTTGATGATATTATTGCGACAAGTTCTTCAGATCATGCCATTTCAACTCTACTCAAGAATTTGAATGAGAACTTTACACTCAAGGACTTAGGTGATCTGCACTTCTTTATAGGTATTGAGGTAAAAAAATGTTTAGATGCATTGATCTTGACTCAAGAAAATGTTGGAGATATGCCCAAGAGGCAATAATAAATTAGTTATTGTTATATCTTAGTGTTCATGATAAATGTTTGCATCCCATGCTATAATTGTATTAACCGAAACATTGATACATGTGTGTTATGTAAACAACAAGGAGTCCCAGTAAGCCTCTTGTGTAACTAGCTTATTGCTTAATAGATGATCATGGTTTCGTGATCATGAACATTGGATGTTGTTAATAACAAGGTTATGTCATTGGGTGAATAATATAATGGACATACACCCAAATAAGCGTAGCATGAGATCAAGTCATTAAGTTCATCTTGCTATAAGCTTTCGATACATAGTTACCTAGTCCTTCGACCATGAGATCATGTAAATCACTTACAACGGAAGGGTACTTTGATTACATCAAACGCCATTGCCTAAATGGGTGGTTATAAAGATGGGATTGAGTATTTGGAAAGTGTAAGTTGAGGCATATGGATCAAGAGTGGGATTTGTCCATCCCGACGACGGATAGATATACTCTGGGCCCTCTCGGTGAAATGTTGTCTAATTAGCTTGCAAGCATGTGACTAGGTCACAAGAGATGATATACCACGGTACGAGTAAAGAGTACTTGTCGGTAACGAGGTTGAACTAGGTATGGAGATACCGATGATCGAACCTCGGACAAGTAAAGTATCGCGTGACAAAGGGAATTGGTATCGTATGTTAATGGTTCAATCGATCACTAAGTTATCGCTGGATGTGTGGAGCCATTATGGATCTCCGATCCCGCTATTGGTTATTGGTCGGAGAGGAGTCTCGATCATGTCCGCATAGTTCACGAATCGTAGGGTGACGCGCTTAAGATTCGATGTCGTATAAGTAGATTCAATATGAGATGGAGACCGAAGTTTGTTCTGAGTCTCGGATGGGATCCAGACATCACGAGGAGGTCTGGAATGGTCCGGAGAATAAGATTCTTATAAGGGAAGTTGATTTCTAGGTTTCGGAAAAGTTCAGGATTTTTCCGGTGGAAGACCGGGAAGGTTCTAGAAGGTTCCGGGGGGTCCACCATGGGGCCCACGACCATAGGAGGGCCAACATGGGCTGAGGGGTGCTGCCTTTCCCTAATGGGCCAGGCGCACCAAGCCCTCAAGGCCCAGGCCGGCCACCCTTAGGGTTTTCCCCAAAACCCTAGGGGGGATCAACTTGGGGGGAAGAAATCCCCCCCCCTCTTGGCCGCCGGCCCTAGATGGGTTTGGGGCGCAGGGGGCCACCCAAACCAACCTCCCCCCTATATAAAGAGGGGAGGGGGCAGGGGCGCAACCATCCCTTCACCATAAGTCTGGCCGCCCCCTCTCTCCTCCACCGCAAGTCTGCTCCGGCTTGGCAAAGCCCTGCAGCTTTTCTCCTCCACCACTACCACCACGCCGTCGTGCTGCTGGGATTCCGGGGATCTACCACACCTCCGCTGCCCGCTGGAACAGGGAGAGGATGGACTTCATCGACACCGTACGCACGACCGAGTATGGAAGTGCTGCCGGATTGCGGCACGGACGATCGACTATATCAACAACGAGATCTGATCTCGTAAGGCTTTGGATCTTCGAGGGTTAGTCTCTCATACATCTCGTTTTCGATCTTGATAGATTAGATCTTGCCTCTTCCTAGATTGGATCTTGGTTTTATTTTTATTCGCGGTAGAATTTTTTTGTTTTTCCATGCAACGAACCCTTCAGAAAAATATGCAGTTGATTTGCTTGCAAGATTTGGTATGAGAAAATGTACATATATCATGTCCTACACCACTATCCACTACTAAAAAAAATTCTCGCTAACTGATGGGTCTCCTCTTGGACCCGATGGTAGCATAGAGTACGTAAGTATAGTTGGTGCACTTCAATACTTACATTAACACGACATGATTTATCATTCTCAGTGAATAAAATATCCCAGTATTTTCATGCACCTACTACTATTTACTGGACAGCAACAAAGCCGATACTACACTATGTGAAAGGTACATTCAAGGTTGGTCCTACATTTTAGAAGTCAACTTCTACTCTCCTTAGTGCTTTTCAAATGCAGGCTGGGCATGTTAGCTTGATGACAAATATTTTATAGGAGAATTTGCTATGTTCTTTGGTCCAAATCTTATTTCATAGAATGTAAAAAAACATGCTACAGTGTCATGTTCTAGTACTGAAGCAGAATATTGTTGTTGCTAATGCCACATCTGAATTAATATGGGTGGAAGCTTTGATCCAAGAACTTGGTGTTACTTTTAAGGAAAATCCATATATGGTGTGATAATCTCGGCGCTACTGATCTATCTACAAATTTTGTTTTTCATGCACGTGCAAAGCACATGGAAATTGATTACTATTTTATTCTAGAGAGAGTTACAAACAAATATCTAGACATCAAGTTCATTTCCAACAAGAATCAAGCAGCTGATGATTTTACAAAAACTTTGCCTGTCAAGAACTTAAGTAAGTTCAAGCGTAAACTCAACTTTTCTACAAGTTTAGATCATGGGAGGCTGCTAGAGATTTTTTTTACATAAGTCTGTGTAGTACACCGGCTATTGGTACCTCGGTAAAGGACGCTGGGGGTTTTTCCCATTTGAGTATAACATGTAACCGAAAGCCTCGAACAAGGCACATCGTTCCACCCACAACGTAGATATCTAGCTCTACTAGTACTACGACACCCGCGAGAGATGGAAGAAGAGGAGAGATGGTGAGCATATCCTAGTTTAGAAATTGCGGGTGAGGTTGGAAGCCATGCGTATAAAATTGCCACCACTCTTTTTTTTGGGGGAAAATACAGTCTATCTACTATTCGATTAGATGAAAAGAGTGATATGCATATAATGACCCAGTTTATAAGAAAAACCAAGTTCAAAAACCATACATTGCTCACTTTATAAGAAACACCGAGATTGAAAACCACGCAAGCAAGGAGGGCCGTCATCCACGTAAGGCAGCCACCAACGCAACAAACACAGCTCCAGCTCCGGGGCCACCGTCCTGACGTACCAACCAGAACTAGCTCCACACAGATCTCCAAGTCCCCACTCGCCGCACCAGAGGTACACCAGCCGGAGGAGGAGGTCCGCCCCTGACCAGCATCTTCCCTAGCACATCCGCGCCACATAGGTCCGCACAACGCTCTCCTGACCACCTCGCACGCCCGTTCGGTAAGGAGGAGACCTCCCCGAGCAACCAAGCAGCAGCGCACCCCGCTCACAACAGCACTCCGCCGCACCGCCTCCATGGAGCCCGGGTCAGCCCGCCCCACTCGCGGCCACTTTCTGTCGCGCCTCGGCTGCTGATACGTCTCCGACGTATCGATAATTTCTTATGTTCCATGCCACTTTATTGATGATACCTACATGTTTTATACACATTATATGTCGTATTTATGCATTTTCGAACTAACCTATTAACAAGATGCCGAAGTGCCCTGTTTGCTGCAAGTTTTTGGTTTCGAAATAACAAGGACGGGTTCCGTCGCCCATCATTCCGTCACCCCAAGAACACCGAGCACAGGTGGCCCAGGGCTGGTGGCGGCCAGGCTGGGCCCGCGCCACCCTATGGTGTCGTCGCCTCGTTGACCCTCCTGCGCCCCTCTTCGCCTATAAAGATACTCGAAAATACGAAGCAAGTTCCGAGCCCGCCCGGCGAGCCAAGATCGGGGACAGAGTCCGGCACCCGCCGGAGCGGGGAAGTGCCCCGGAAGGCTTCTCCATCGACACCGCTGCCATCTCCACCGCCATCTTCATCACCGCTGCCTCCCATGAGGAGGGAGTAGTTCTCCATCGAGGCTCGGGGCTGTACCGGTAGCTATGTGGTTAATCTCTCTCCTATGTACTTCAATACAATGATCTCATGAGCTGCTTTACATGATTGAGATCCATATGATGAGCTTTGTATCGCTACTAGTTATGTGCTACTCATGTGATGTTATTAAAGTAGTTTATTCCTCCTGCATGGTGTAAAGGTGATTAGTGTGTGCACCGTGTGGTTCTTGTCGTAGGCTATGATCACGATCTCTTGAAGATTGTGGAGTTAATTATCATTATGATAGTATTGATGTGATCTATTCCTCCTTCATAGTGTAATATGGACAGCGTGTGCACTATGTTAGTTCTTGGTTTATCTTGCAAAGATCTATTATGCTCTAAGGTTACTTAAACATGAATATCGAATGTTGTGGAGCTTGTTAACTCCGGCATTGAGGGTTCGTGTAATCCTACGCAACGAATGATGTTCATTATCAAACAAGAGTGTATGTAGCACATATGAGAAGAAGTATTTATTATGCGATCAATGTTGAGAGTGTCCACTAGTGAAAGTATGATCCCTAGGCCTTGTTCCTAAATACTGAAATCGCTGCTTGTTTACTGTTCTACTGCATGTTTACTTCCCGCAATATTACTACCATCAACTGCACGCCAAAGCACTTTTTCGGCGCCGTACTACGCTCATACTTATTCATACCTGTATTTCACTATCTCTTCGCGAACTAGTGCACCTATTAGGTGTGTTGGGGACACAAGAGACTTCTTGCTTTGTGGTTGCAGGGTTGCATGAGAGGGATATCTTTGACCTCTTCCTCCCTGAGTTCGATAAACCTTGGGTGATCCACTTAAGGGAAACTTGCTGCTGTTCTACAAACCTCGCTCTTGGAGGCCCAACACTGTCTACAAGAATAGAAGCACCCGTAGACATCAAGCACTTTTCTGGCGCCGGGGAGGAAAGGTAAAAGACACTCATACTTCGGTTCTAGGACAGTACTTTTTCGGCGCCATTGTGTGTGTGCTCGAAGCTATTTCCTTTAGACTCTGCAATTGCGACATTTGGTTTCTTGTTTACACTAGTTAGGCATAATGAAAAACAACAAAAATATGAGAGATCTTTATGAACTTTATCTTGAATTAGGACATGATGTGTTTGAAGAAAGAATTAATAAACCCATGAAACTTTATATGCATGCTAATGGGAATGTTATTACTATGAATGCTTTGAACACCATTGTTGCTAATGCTATGGAAAATTCTAAGCTTGGGGAAGCTGGTTTTGATGAGCATGATATTTTTAGTCCCCCAAGCATTGAGGAGAAAATTTACTTTGATGATACCTTGCCTCCCATTTATGATGATTATAATGATAGTAGTCTTTTGTTACCACCTGTTATGGAGGATAAATTTGATTATGATTACAATATACCTCCTATATTTGATAGCTACTTTGTTGAATTTGCTCCCACTACAATTAATAAGAATGACTATGCCTATGTTGGGAGTAGTAATTATTTTATGAATGAGACTCATGATAAGAATGCTTTATGTGATAGTTATATCGTTGAGTTTGCTCATGTTGCTACTGAAAGTTATTATGAGAGAGGAAAATATGGTTGTAGAAATTTTCATGTTACTAAAACACCTCTCTATGTGCTGAAATTTTTGAAGCTACACTTGTTTTATCTTCCTATGCTTGTTACTTTGCTCTTCATGAACTTGTTTATTTACAAGATTCCTATGCATAGGAAGCATGTTAGACTTAAATGTGTTTTGAATTTGCCTCTTGATGCTCTCTTTTGCTTCAACTACTATTTCTTGCGAGTGCATCATTAAAATTGCTGAGCCCATCTTAATGGCTATAAAGAAAGAACTTCTTGGGAGATAACCCATGTGTTATTTTTACAGTACTTTGTTTTATATTTGTGTCTTGGAAGTTGTTTACTACTGTAGCAACCTCTCCTTATCATGTTTTTGTGCCAAGTAAAGTTTCTATGTCAAAGTTGATGTTATATTTGGGATCGCTGCGCAGAAACAGCATTGCTGACTGTCACGAATCTGGGCACAGTTTTCTGTAGAAAATTCGAAAAAATCTGCCAATTTACGAGCGTGATCCTCAGATATGTACGCAACTTTCATTAGTTTTGAGTTTTTCCATTTGAGCAAGTCTGGTGCCAGCTTTAAATTCATCTTTACGGACTGTTCTGTTTTTGACAGATTCTGCCTTTTATTTCGCATTGCCTCTTTTGCTATATTGGATTCATTTCTTTGATCCATTAATGTCCAGCTTTATGCAATGTCCAGAAGTGAAAAGAATGTTTGTGTCACCTCTGAACATGTGAATTTTTGATTATGCACTAACCCTCTAATGAGTTTGCTTGAAGTTTGGTGTGAAGGAAGTTTTCAAGGGTCAAGAGAGGAGGATGATATACTACGATCAAGAAGAATGAAAAGTCTAAGCTTGGGGATGCCCGGTGGTTCATCCCTGCATATTTCAAGAAGACTCAAGCATCTAAGCTTGGGGATGCCCAAGGCATCCTTCTTCATCGACAAAGTATCAGGTTCCTTCTCTTGAAACTATATTTTTATTCATCACATCTTGTGTTCTTTACTTGGAGCGTCGGTTTGTTTTTGTTTTTGTTTTTGTTTGAATAAAATGGATCCTAGCATTCACTTTGTGGGAGAGAGACACGCTCCGCTGTTGCATATGGACACATATGTCCTTAGGCTTTACTCATAATGTTCATGGCGAAGTTTCTTCTTCGTTAAATTGTTATATGGTTGGAATTGGAAAATGCTACATGTAGTAATTCTAAAATGTCTTGGATAATGTGATACTTGGCAATTGTTGTGCTCATGTTTAAGCTCTTGCATCATATACTTTGCACCCATTAATGAAGAAATACATAGAGCTTGCTAAAATTTGGTTTGCATATTTGGTCTCTCTAAGGTCTAGATAATATCTAGTATTGAGTTTTGAACAACAAGGAAGACGGTGTAGAGTCTTATAATGTTTACAATATGTCTTTTATGTGAGTTTTGCTGCACCGGTTCATCCTTGAGTTTGCTTCAAATAACCTTGCTAGCCTAAACCTTGTATCGAGAGGGAATACTTCTCATGCATCCAAAATCCTTGAGCCAACTACTATGCCATTTGTGTTCACCAAACCTACCTACTACATGGTATTTCTCCGCCATTCCAAAGTAAATTGCTTGAGTGCTACCTTTAAACAATTCAAAAGTTATTACCTCTTATTTGTGTCAATGTTTTATAGCTCATGAGGAAGTATGTGGTGTTTATCTTTCAATCTTGTTGGGCAACTTTCACCAATGGACTAGTGGCTTCATCCGCTTATCCAATAATTTTGCAAAAAGAGCTGGCAATGGGATTCCCAGTCCCAAATTAATTAACAAAAATAGACACTCCTCCATGGTATGTGATTGTTGGACGGCACCCGAAGGATTCGGTTAGCCATGGCTTGAGAAAGCAAAGGTGGGGAGGAGTGTCATCATAATAAAACTAAAATAAAAAGGCACTCCTTCATGGTATGAGATTGTTGGCAGGCACCCGAGGATTCGGTTAGCCATGGTTTGTGAAAGAAAGGTTGGAAGGAGTGCCACCGAAAATAAAATAAAATGGGAGCCGCTCTTTGAAGGTTTGTCTGGCAAGGGGTTAGAGTGCCCACTACCATTCGTTGACAACAACAAACACTTCTCAAAACTTTACTTTTATGCTCTCTATATGTTTTCAAAATCAAAGCTCTAGCACAAATATAGCAATCGATGCTTTCCTCTTTGAAGGACCATTCTTTTACTTTTATTGTTGAGTCAGTTTACCTATTTCTCTCCATCCCAAGAAGCAAACACTTGTGTGAACTGTGCATTGATTCCTACATACTTGCATATTGCACTTGTTATATTACTCTATGTTGACAATTATCCATGAGATATACATGTTATAAGTTGAAAGCAACCGCTGAAACTTAATCTTCCTTTGTGTTGCTTCAATACCTCTACTTTGAATTATTGCTTTATGAGTTAACTCTTATGCAAGACTTATTGATGCTTGTTTTAAAGTACTATTCATGAAAAGTCTTTGCTTTATGATTCAGTTGTTTACTCATGTCATTACCATTGTTTTGATCGCTGCATTCATTACATATGTTTACAATAGTATGATCAAGTTTATGATGGCATGTCACTTCAGAAATTATCTTTGTTATCGTTTTACCTGGACAAGCAGAGTAACTATGGATATTTCTTATGTTATCCATTTTATTTCCATGCCACTTATGATTACCTACATTTATCATATCGTATTTTTTTCGGAACTAACCTATTAACAATGCCGAAGTGCAGTTTTTTTCTGTTTTGGAAATCCTAATATCGGAATATTCTCAATTGTGTTCAATTTTGCCGGAAGCATAACACCGAGAGCCAGAGGAGGGCCTGTGGGCCCAGATGACATGGTGGCGCGGCCAGGCTGGGCCGCGCCACCCTATGGTGTCGTCGCCTCGTTGACCCTCTGCGCCGCCTCTTCGCCTATATAAAGCCCGCATCGAAAACCCTTACGGAGGAAGCCACGATACGAGAAAAGTTCCAGAGCCGCCATCGCGAAGCCAAGATCCGGGGACAGGAGTCTGTTCCGGCACCCTGCCGGAGCGGGGAAGTGCCCGGAAGGCTTCTCCATCGACACCGCTGCCATCTCCACCGCCATCTTCATCACCGCTGCTCCCATGAGGAGGGAGTAGTTCTCCATCGAGGCTCGGGCTGTACCGGTAGCTATGTGGTTAATCTCTCCTATGTACTTCAATACAATGATCTCATGAGCTGCTTTACATGATTGAGATCCATATGATGAGCTTTGTATCGCTACTAGTTATGTGCTACTCATGTGATGTTATTAAAGTAGTTTATTCCTCCTGCATGGTGTAAAGGTGATTAGTGTGTGCACCGTGTGGTTCTTGTCGTAGGCTATGATCACGATCTCTTGAAGATTGTGGAGTTAATTATCATTATGATAGTATTGATGTGATCTATTCCTCCTTCATAGTGTAATATGGACAGCGTGTGCACTATGTTAGTTCTTGGTTTATCTTGCAAAGATCTATTATGCTCTAAGGTTACTTAAACATGAATATCGAATGTTGTGGAGCTTGTTAACTCCGGCATTGAGGGTTCGTGTAATCCTACGCAACGAATGATGTTCATTATCAAACAAGAGTGTATGTAGCACATATGAGAAGAAGTATTTATTATGCGATCAATGTTGAGAGTGTCCACTAGTGAAAGTATGATCCCTAGGCCTTGTTCCTAAATGAAATCGCTGCTTGTTTCTGTTCTTTGCATGTTTACTTAATATTACTACCATCACGCAAGCAGCTTTTCTGGCGCCGTACTACTACTTATTTACCACCTGTATTTTACTATCTCTTCGCCGAACTAGTGCACCTATTAGGTGTGTTGGGGACACAAGAGACTTCTTCCTTTGTGGTTGCAGGGTTGCATGAGAGGGATATCTTTGACCTCTTCCTCCTGAGTTCGATAAACCTTGGGTGATCCACTTAAGGGAAACTTGCTGCTGTTCTACAAACCTCTGCTCTTGGAGGCCCAACACTGTCTACAAGAATAGAAGCACCCGTAGACATCAAGCTGCGCCCGGCCCGCAACACCCAACCGCACCACACCACCGCCGCAGCAGACGAGGCTCCATGGCCGCCGCCCTGGCTGCCACCCTTCGATCCGACGACGCCCCACATAGGCCAGCCTCCCTTACGGAAAATAGCTTGGGCCCCCTCGCCCCCTTTGGAGATGAGGCCCGCCACCAATGCGACAGGGCTGGCGGCAGCGTGCTGGCTCCTGATGTCGCTTGGGGAGCGACGCGAGGAGCAGAGGGTCTCCCCTTCCCGTTCCTATTAATCTACCCTGACTGATTAAGTGCGGAATTTGTTTTTAAGCTACGGAATATTCCCACCACTCTGAGTGATAAAGTGCAGAATTTATTTTTTCGATAAAGGGCACTTTATTACTTTTGAAAGCAAAGAACCCGGCCTCTGCATAGCTAGGATGCACACAGCCGCAGCAGTACAGTTATTACAACCAACACCAACGAAGTGTATATCAAAGTAAACGACGGTGAAATAACATAAAGGACAAAAAGTCTAAGCCGGAGGACCCAGTCGGGCATCACGCTGCCACCCATGTTGGGAAAAAATATCCCTCGCCGTATCCTCCAATCGTGTAGACACCTCCGTAAAGAGGTCGCGATGTTCCACTCGTTGAAGAGGCAACCATGAACGTAGAGTAGCCGTGCACCGGTATATGACCTGCATTAGAGAAGAAGATACATTGTTAAAAACCTTGTCATTTCTACATAGCCATAGCGACCAAATAACGGCAATCGCTCCCATCCTAATAAGACGCTTAAACCTGGTATCCACACCATTGAGCCAGTTGCCAAAAATATTCGCAACACTACTTGGTGGGTACAAGGTAGAACCTATCTGGATGGATGACCATATAGATCTAGCTAATTTACACTCGAAGAATAAGTGTTTTATGGTCTCATCATGATGACAAAAAACTCACTTCTTACTTCCGTGCCAATTGCGTTTAGCAAGGTTATCTTTGGTGAGAAGGACACCGCGACGAAGATACCACGTAAACACTTTTGTTTTGAGAGGTATCTTCATCTTCCAAATTTTTGTTTTGTGCAGAATTTATTTTGAAGCTACATAATATTGCCACCACTCTCACATTATACCTCCACCAAAATGACAGTTCGGTTTGGGGTTGGCCACTCACTGGATGACGAGCTCTTTCAAGTGACTAAACGAAAATAAATCACCACATTCGTATGAATGGTCACACATCTTCACATCGGGGAGTACTTAAATAACCCTGCATCCTCTCATCTTTCCCATGTCTCCAGCTAAATGCGCTCAACGAGTCATTGAGACATTGAAGAAAAACAAAGCGTAGTGTAGCCGACCAAGGCGACTCTCTCAGAAGCTTGGGCAAGAACGGGTTCTTGATAGGGAGATGTTCTCATGAACATAGAGTTGGGTACTTCCGCCCACGATATGGCCCGAGTTTCGACCAAGATCTGCGCATGATATACCCAAGGCATGGTCAGTAGATAGGAGAGCCGAGACAAAGGGTGTGCCGGGTGTAGTTACATAAAAAAACTGAGCGACGGTCTTCATTTTGTCGTTCCTCATCCGGCAGGGTTGTTCCCACGGTACATCATCTACACTAGTGGAGATATAATTGCAAAACCCATGTGTTGCCATGGCGGTTTGAGTAGACAAGCACTTGTGATGAGAGTTGGACTCTATCGGACCGCTGCACCAAGGGTGATTTCTGAGTACTAGTGTCGATCAAAATAAACAAAGATGATATCCCGGCTTAGCCTGTCTCTGTGATCAAATACTACATTGTGTTTTCTTATCTTATGCAACGTTCTCTATTCTTCTCACGTCAATTGACCAATGGTAATCTCACCCAATATTTTTTCTCAATATGTGTTCTTTAGTTTCTATTACAAAAACTATATGGCTTATATCAAGGAAGAGAGAGAGAGTATATAAATGTAAAAGGGATGATTGTGTATAGTTCTTACTGATAGACTTGCCAGTCAAATGGGGGGTCACAGCTACCTGTTTTGCTTCTTCGCAGGTCAAATTTTAGTGCAACCTACATGATATTGATCAAGTTAAGATTTGCATAAATTAAGAACAAACTCGGCATCCATCTAGATAAGATAGTCAGGCATCAGATGGAACCTCCTTGCTTGGACCTCCAAGAGTAACATGTAACATAGATCTTGCTAGAGCCACCTTGACTTAATAGGCACTTCTACGGGTGATTAACTTTGTAAACCTATCTAATTTACATGTAGATGTCGTTCATGTTAAAAAAAATGTCCGTCCAATACTTAGTGTGTGTGTGGTTTGCCGTATTTCCTTCGCATTTCTAGCCATTTAATTAGTTAACACTAAAAAATTTGTAGCATGGAAGGTGGAGAAAGTTCTTCACATTTACCGGGTCGATTTGATCATGCCGTGTAGGAACTAGGTTCAAATCGTATACAACCATGGAGTTTGACATGACCGTGGCCGCCAATTGGAAAATTAACGAGTAATAATGCTTAGCAATCGCCAACTTTTAATTGTCCTTGGAGGACATCGAAAAAAAATCAAACTCTACATCTGAATTTATATAAATTTGCGATATTTTTTTTGGGACGGAGGGAGTACAATATTACAACTGTCCATATGTTCAACAATATGTGAACTACACAAATTAGAATGCACGTCACTGCTCCTCTAAATATCATGCTGATACATTTATTAGCCTACCAATGTTCCAAGTACACAAAAGAAATCATATCACCTTTTTCATACAAATTTCCACCGCAAGCACGGGGAATTCTTCTAGTTTTTTTTTTTGAGATCCATTCTTCTAGTTATTACCGTATATCTCAGCAGCTTCTCATTCCAAACACAACATTTATTGGGCAAAAACAGACGCAGAAACGATAACGCGCGCAGTGAAATGCAGTCCCGCATGGGTACAAATCTTTGAAGCAGCAGAATGTTGCTACCAATCTGAAAATACTGTTATTCGGATCAGTAAGCAAAGGGACTTGAACCCGCTCCCAACAACGTCCCCCAACTCTAGCCGCCACACCCCGCCTCCCAATCCTCCCGCCGCCGCCGCCGCCGGGGCAAAGATCTCGGGGCGTGGCGGCGGCGGGGGCCTTCCCTCGTGACGTGTCGGGAACGGCGGCCATGGAGTCTCACGCGCGGCGGCGGCCCTTCCGCCTCCCGGGGCGGCGGCGGTCGGACGAGGATGGAGGGGCGGCGGCGGCCCTCCCGGGGACGACAGCTGCGGGCTGTGGCCTCCCCATCGGCGGCATGCCGGCGGTGGTGGCTAGTGGTGGCGGTCTGCGCCTTTCCCTCCGCCTCTCGCCGGTGAGGGGCGATGATCTTGGGCTTCTCCCGTGGTACAAGGACGTCCGGGGCAGCAGCCTTGGGTTCGACGGTGGAGGTGACCCTCTTCTTCGCCGGAGAGGATCGGCCTGCGGTTGGTGGTGGTGGATCTATTGATCTATCACCGCCTTCCGGCGGAGTGATGGAGGAGCTTGGAAGCCGGCGAGGGTGTCGCCGGTGGAGGGTTGGAGTTGCCAGCCCAGGGTGGTCGCCGATGAGGGGGTCCGACCTGAATAAAGGCGGCGGTCCTAGGGCCTCTCTTGCGTGAAGAGGAGGACCTACCGGAGGCCTGGACTCGTGATCGGCCGAGTGTTGAGTTCCGGAAGGCTCCGGCGAATGTTGCTTTTGCCAGAGTTTTTGGATCGGTGGTATTCGGTCGTGCGCACACATGCTTTTATTCCGACCGATTGGTTGGAGGGAGCGGCGCGAAGCTCTTTTTCTGTGTTGACATCAAGTGACTATGGATCCATGATGAAAGTCGGAAGAAGAGAATTTCATGAAGGCCGGAGGGGAGGACTAGCTAAGAGTGGTTCAAGTCTCCGCGCTATTGAGGGACTTGCTTGGTGTTCCGGGCTTCACAGCAGCGGTATGAAGGTGGGGGCGACAACACATGTGAAGTTCAGAGTCCTACCTTTCAGGTTGAAAACCCAAGGTCGCCTTGGTTGTGCCTGGCAATGACCTTGTTGGAGGCATTGTTTTGAGAGCGGGGACTATCTTCAGGGTGAAAACCTAAGATCTTTGATCGAGCGACGACGGTGTTAGAGCACCGTTCCTTTCTTGGAGCGTCGTTTTTGGAGAGTAAGGTGTTGTCTTGGCGGTTGATGTATTGCTGTTGTTAGGCCCGAGATGCTGTAGCGGGACTTTTGTTTCTTAGTTTTCTTTTCCTTTTTTTGTGTGCATCCGTAGTGCCATTAGGGTGGTGCGTTGTTGCAGAAGCTGGGTGTAATTGGTATCTTTTGATATTAATATATTCCCTTTATCGAAAAATCTGAAAATACTACTGCGTGGATCGCGAAAAATCCAAAATGACCCCACTGTAGGTTCAGTTTTGGGTTAGAAACTGACTGGATTACGACAGTTGCTCAGCTCTTTTCAATGATCAGTCTAAATTAAATCACCACAATCTTGTGAGGCGAACGGTAACACATCTTCTTCACATCGGGGAGCACATAAATACACCTGCATTCTCTCGTATTTCCGATCTCTCTATCCAGATGCTTTTGACATGCCACTGGATGAGTCGTTGAGATATTGAAGATAGACAAAGTGTAGCAGCCGACTGACGGCACCCTCGTGTGAGTGATGTCTGAAACTTGGCATGGACTGATGGATAGTGAGATGCTTTGTGAATGTAGATTTCGCTATTAGCTCCCACGAGAAGATAGGAAGACATGCCGTTTTATCTGTATACTAGACCCCTCGGGAGTAACTTGGAATATCTCTGCAGTTTCTCATGTTCCAAACCCAGCAATTTTCCCCTAAAACAGAATAGAGAAACGAGCAGGCATCCGGTGGAACGCCGTCCCATTTAGCCATCCGATGAAATGCAACAAGATACTATTAAGACTTGCTACAAGCTTCTGAAACCTAGTAATACAGATGTTTTTTTTTTCAAAGGATACGTCATGGATAGACGTATCGGTTTCATAGAAGAAGTGACCAAGAAGCCAAAGTACAACACACCTCTGGCACAAATGCCATGGGTGCACCCACACTAACCCCAAAGGCTAGCACACACAACTAAGCAACTACTCGCGACATCTCCACTTCTCTACCGGTACAAGCGTGCCTCTAAACAACCTAGCAGCTCGCCAAAGCTCCGCCTCCTCTGAGATCTTGCGAATCACCACGGCCCTGGAAGGGGCCATACCTTCGAAAACTACATCATTGCGGTGACGCCAGAGAATCCAGCACACAAGCACCATCGCTGTCCAGAGGTCCATGTTGCCTCCCGGGCCGCCCTTCTTATCCTGCAACCAGTGGACGAGGGTGGAGTCTGGCTGTGGCATCCAATGGAGCTTGCCCCAAAGGCGTAGAAACACAGCCCAGACCTCGCGCGCTAGGACGCAACCCATGAGAAGGTGGTCCAGGATCTCGTCCCCCTGATCGCAGAAAGGGCAGGACGCCGGGTGTGGAAGTCCACGCCGACTAAGCCTGTCAGCCGTCCAACACCTGTTGCGCGCTGCAAGCCACATGAACACTCTGCAGTTTGGTGGTGCGTGCGATTTCCAAATCTGCAGAGCACCGGCCATGTCCACTCTGGCACCGAACATCCCCTCATAGCAGGATCTGGCGGAGTAGGAATTGTTACTCTCCCACCTCCACCTGAAGCTGTCCTCCACGCCCTCTGCAAGGGTGATCTGTACCAACCGATCAGCAACTGCGAAAAGCTCTGTGAGCGCAGGCGCGCCTAGGTTCGGGGATAGGTCGTCAAGCCAGCCTCCTGCCAGTCCCTCTCGGACCCGTCGTTGTTTGGCCGCACGCTTCGGCACAGCGGCAAACAAGTTTGGGGCAATGTCGCTGATCCGTCCATCAGGCAACCAGTTGTCTAGCCAGAAAAAGGTGGACGCTCCGTCCCCTACCACTGAGTACGTGGCGCCTTCGAAGAGGTGCTTCGCTAGCTTAGGAACTTGTATACAGATGTTGATGTTCATTTTTCCCATAGATCGATTCCATGTCAGAATACGGCATTCCCTTTTTTTGCAAGGCTTGGAGCGTTTTCCTTGAAAGGGAAGCGTTGTGAAACACTCTGAAGTCACTTTGTCTCGTAAAAAAAAAAAAAAAGCAACGGCTCTTTATAATTGCGTCGAGCCAGGACTAATTAAACAGCAAGTTGGCCCAACGACCTACTCACGTGAGCATTAGGGCATGTACAATGGTCTAGACACATGGTGTCTATAATATCACTTCATGTCATATATAGACAATACTATAGACAGCCTCTACAATGGTGTGTCTGTAAGCTATCTATTTTTAGCCATAACCATGTGTGAGTATAAGTTATAGACACCCTTCATACAACAACAAAAATGTTGTGTAAGAAGTCTACAGACTGTCTGTAACTTTACAGACAGCCTCCCTCTCTCTCATCATTCTCTTTCCTCCACATCACCAAAATCACCTATAACTTCCCCTTACAGACAGCTGAGTCATTACCACTGTACATGCCCTTACTAGTATTTACTAGTAAGTTGGGCCTGATCACCCGGGCTAATAGCGATTGGAAATTCACGATTCAGCAGAAAACTAATGCTGGTACTGAAGGAAATCGACACGTAATTGACGAAATAAAGGATGCTATTCACGAATCGGTTGTTACCTGCAGTTTAGCACCAGTCAACAGCACGACCCGTCGCGGTGGCGGTGTCATGGACTCATGGTACAGTGGAGCAGTACTAATCTGTAGTAATCGCGTGGTTAGCTCGCTATTGAGCTGTCGTTGTTAAGCTCGCGTAGGAGATCTTCGGTTAAAATGGATGCAGATACGTAGCCACACAATTACACACACGGTTGATTACCAAGCAGCATAATATTGGCGTCACTCTGAAATCATAAGTACCTCATTGTACATTCCGACATTCGGTTTGGCATTGGCACTGACTTGACGACGACGGTTGCTCACCTCTTTCGAATGACTAAACTAAATTGAATCACCACAATCCTATGAGCCGAGCGGTCGCACACTCGCACATCTTCTTTACAACGGGGAGCACTTAAATACCGCTGCATCCTCCCAGCTTTCCCATCTCCCAGCCAGATGCTTCTGCCATATCGATTCACAAGTCGCTGAGATATTGAAGGTAGACAAAGTGTAGTCCACCCAACCGATGCCACTTTCGTCGCTGTCTTGAATTTTGAGCTATGACCGCGAATCCAAGGTGGCCATGATAGCGATATGTTTTCCTGAGCCTAGATTTCGGTATTGGCTCCCCTGATTTGGCTTGAGTTTGGACTAAGGGCATCTCCAGCGGCGCGACGCATTTCGGACACCTAAAATGTCCGCAGGCGTCCGTTTGCGTCGCGAGGCGGACGCGGAAATAGTCGCGTGTCCGTATGCGTATGCGTCTGGGGCTGGTTTCGGCAGGGCGACGCATTTTGGGCGCAGGCCAGAATTCAAAAAATAGAAGCACACATAAACTTTTGCACCAAATTTTACAGCCGCAATTTGAGGGCTGAAACAAGTTCACCCCACTTTGCATATCGGACTGCGCAAAGTGGATACCAAAAGGTGCACAACAAGGCCTGTGCAGCAATAAAAATGTCCAAAAGGAGGCCAAGGTGCTGGGCGCATGGCGCCGGCGATCAGCGTCTCGCGCGGATTTCGGCGCGCCTCTTCATGAACCAGGCCCTGGTGTCGTCGTCGACGCTGCTCAAGTCGGCTAGCATGATCCTAGTGTCCTCCGCAAGGATCTTGGCCTTGGCGTCCATCCTCCTAGCCTCGGCGTCAAGCAATTTGGCCTCGGCGTCTGCCTTTTGGACCTCAATTACCTCTTTGGCGAGGTTGTGGTAGATGGCAGCTGCGGCCTCTTTTTCCAGCCGCCTCTTCTCGTCCCTAGCAGCGAAGGCGGCACGATTGTCGGCCATCATCTTCTCCATGCTCATGGTGAACGCAAGGGCCTGCGCCTCCCGCTGTAGATCGGCCTTGGTAGCCTTGTGGCCTCGTGGACGAGGTGGAAGGGCTGGACGGCCTTGATCGTCGTCCTCGCCGTCGAGGTTGATCGCTGTCCCATTCCTCACAGCTTCGTTGTAGGCCGCATAGCTTGTCATCCACTTGTTGGCGTCCTTCAGCACGTTCCAGCAATGGACCATATGGAAGCCCTTCTTATGCGTCGCCCTGAACTTCTCCAAGGCGCGAGATACCTGCATTCATAGCCGCCAATGATGTACATACAATGATGCAAATAGTGTTGAATGATGATGGTTCTATCGTGTTTACCACTGTCATGACGCCAGCGCCGCTTACGGGGTTGTTAATAGCATGTTCGACCGTCGAGCAAAACTTGGCTGTCTCTTGCTTGATGTAGTTCCATCTTTTTCGGAGGGACTCTAACGTCCGAGGGCTTGTGATATTGTAGGGCGGGTGCCGCCTGGTCTCGTTGTACTGCTGCGAGACCTTGGCCCAATAGACCTTGCCCTTTTGCTGCGCGCCATTAATGCAATCATTGCTCGATGCAAGCCATGCTTCGCACAAGCACTTGTCCTCCTCGTCGACGAAGCCTTGTGTCCTGTGGCTCTCCCCCTTCTTCTTCGCAGGCTTTGTTGGTGCGTCGTCGAAGTCGTCCACGGACACGGGTGTTGGCTGCGTCTGCTGGGTGGCGAACAGGCGTGCGGTTTCGATGTCCTCCGCACGTTCATCTGCCGTTGGCTCCCAGTCATCCTGCGGGGTCCCGGCCGGATCACCGCGAACGAAGCCGCCGCCGAAGATAATTTCCTGGATGTCAGCGTCACGGCGGTCCTTCCAATACTCCTACGAATCACCGGACGTCAGACGCTTGAAACACGACGAATGCACACATTGAGAGAGCTCACGTACCGGGTCGTCCATCGTCGGGGCAGCCGGCGCCATTTCGTCGAACAGGATGCGGGGTGGCATGCTCTCTTCGGCACTGGCGCGTCTTCGTGTCGCGCCCGAGCTGGAGTCACCGCTTCTAGGCGTCCGGTTGAGGTCGGGAACAACCGCCCCGTTGAACTGCTCCGCCGCCCGGTCAACTCCAACGGCAGGCCGGACGCGAACCGCGACGCCGGGTGGCCCTGCAAGGGAGCGGGAGTTTCAGGACGCAGCTGGAAACTTACCGAGCTGACCAACGAGGCCGGAGGAGCGACGCCGGCGATCCCCTCTCTCTTGACGAGCAGGGCCGGGCCGGCGAAATCCAGGGCCCTGTGCGGAATTTTAAAATGGGCCCTATTTTTCTAGATAAATAAATGTAATGAAGATGTACATTCAAACTGAAGAACTACCCTCAACATCCCTATATTCTGAAGATCAGACCAACGGTCTAACCAAAAAGATCTACATCTAATGATTTTGATGCACTTAAATTGTTTGGGTTTTAAAAACTAAGAAAATACTTTTCTAATCTCAATAGCTTATAGCACGTAAAGCTAAACCTATTATGAGAACTACCCCATGAGAGAAATGCAATATCACTGTATCAAATTACGAACTTACTGATATGTTTAATACTTTAATTAGAAAAATTGTTCCAAAAGTTGACATAGTGTGATTTATACATCCACCGTGTAAGTTTTATTCAGTACTAATAAAATGGATAATTAAGTTTTTGTAGCATAGGCATAAATCAGAAAAAAAAAGGTTGGATAAAAGGGAAAAAAAACAGCAGCGTCAATCAGAATAGAGAAAAATCGAAGAAAAGAAATGAATAAACGCGCTGTTGACAGCGTTCGAACTTCCAACCTGCTAATAAAATGGATAATTAAGTTTTTGTATCATAGGCATAAATCAGAAAATAAAAATGTTGGATAAAAGGAAAAAAACAGCAGCGTCAATCAGAATAGAGAAAAATCGAAGAAAAGAAATGAATAAACGCGCTGTTGATAGCGTTCGAACTCCCAACCTGCTACTTACCAATTTGACATCAATAAAACTGCGCGAACAGATTATTTTTTGCCATAAAGATTTACAGGCAGGGCCGGGCCGGCGAAATCCAGGGCCTGTGCGGAATTTTAAAATGGGCCCTATTTTCCTAGATAAATAAATGTAATGAAGATGTACATTCAAACTGAAGAACTACCCTCAACATCCCTATATTCTGAAGATCGGACCAACGGTCTAACCAAAAAGATCTACATCTAATGATTTTGATGCACTTAAATTGTTTGGGTTTTAAAAACTAAGAAAATACTTTTCTAATCTCAATAGCTTATAGCACGTAAAGCTAAACCTATTATGAGAACTACCCCATGAGAGAAATGCAATATCACTATATCAAATTACAAACTTACTGATATGTTTAATACTTTAATTAGAAAAATTGTTCCAAAAGTTGACATAGTGTGATTTATACATCCACCGTGTAAGTTTTATTCAGTACTAATGAAATGGATAATTAAGTTTTTGTATCATAGGCATAAATCAGAAAAAAAAAGGTTGGATAAAAGGGAAAAAAAACAGCAGCGTCAATCAGAATAGAGAAAAATCGAAGAAAAGAAATGAATAAACGTGCTGTTGACAGCGTTCGAATTTCCAACCTGCTACTTACCAATTTGCCTGGTCATACCAGAACCAATCGAGCTGGGAAGGTTTCACGGTTTATATCTGACATAAATTAATATAATCTATATATAAAAGGCTAACTTAGAGATTTTGGGCCCCCAAAAATTTGGGGCCCTGTGCGGCCGCACGGGCCGCACTCCCGTGGGCCCGGGCCTGTTGACGAGCATGTAGCCCTCCGCCAAGGTCGGATGGAGGGCTACTTGCACGACGCCGGCTTTGATCTGCATCTGCCACGCCTGCTGGTTGGCGGCCGCGGAAATCTTCATCTTCTGGTTCCTGCGCCGGCGACGTTTCGCGGCCTCGATCACTTTCTCCTCCGGGAGAGCACCTTCTTTGCGCCTTCGCCTTTGCCTCCCGGCCGCCACCGGTGCCGGCCCGCTTTGCTTCCGGCGGACCCTCCATTGTGGCTACGGTCGTGGCTATGGGGGAGTGTGGGCGGCGGCGGTGCGGCGGCGGGTTTGATCCGCATCCATGGCGGTGGTGCGGCGAGGACGTCCATCGCTTACTTTCGCGCGGTCTAGTTTTGCGGGGAATGGCAGTGGCGGGAATTATATCGGCCTCGCTGCCACGACGCGCGGGTCCTACGTCTTTTCGGCGGTCACTCGGCGCGACCGCCGAGCGCCCGCGGAGACGCAAACGGCGCAAATCGCGCATATTTGGGCCAGTTTGCGTCTCGTCGATCACCGCCGCGCCGGGTCAGACGTATTTCCGTCGGCGGACGAACGGTCGCGACCATTTGCGTTGCGCCGCTGGAGATGCCCTAAGATGTGCATACGACATACACGTAATGTCCAGTCATTAGAGAGCAGAACCGGAGTGTGCATTGTTACGCACACAACTGAGGCGGGTTTTTCTTTGGTGGGACGGTTTCCAATTCTGATGCGATGCAGATTGGTGGAGTAGCCGTGAGACCAGACGATGCCTCATTTTGGTGAATAGGAGGTGTTGTATTGAACAAATCATCTCCACTAATGGAGGTGTAAATTCAGAGTGGTGGCCACCGCCTGCAGTTTGAGTAGCTAGAAAAGCACTTGTGATGAGAGTCGGGTTCACCGCTGCCGCGAGGTTGATTTCTGATTGTTCTAACAGCAAAGACGCCATGCCGGCTTAACTCATCGCTAGGATCAAATACATGAAACTGCAAATTAGTTAAAAAAGATTAAGGCTGTTGCGATCGGAGCTCTCCCAGCGATTTGCCGGTGCTTCATGGTCGGTGGGCCTCCGTAGGGATAGGTGGCGTCCGTGCTGGATTTGGCCGGTTCTTGATGGTCGGCGCGCGGCGGGTCATGTTTGGGCCCTGCTCTTTATTGCTTTGCTGTGGAGCGTCTGTTTCCTTTCTCTGGAGTTTGACCGATTTGGTGATTTCCCCGTAGATCTTCTTCATATGAACAATTTCTCAGATTCCCCTCACGGAAGCGATTCATCTGCTCTCTCTTCACATGAGGCGAGGACAAACCCTAGATTTGTGGCGCCGCCGATGCCGCCACCATCGGTTATCATGACCAGACCCTTTTTCTCAGACGCCACAACTAAGAGCATGTCTAACAGGCCCTTATAACCCGCCCACCCCGTAAAATTCTGGCGAGATACGGGGCAGGCGCGGTTTGGGCCATCTAGCAGGCCCTGTATTCGGGCTGATCCGTTTCAGCGAAATACGGGGCCCAGGAAATCCGCCCCCCTACTTATGGGCGAAGGTGCGAGTGAGGGTTAACCCTCGCTCGCCCTAGCTCCGCGTGCCGCCGCCTCCTCCATCCCGGCGAGCAATTCCTCCCCGCGCCGCATTCCACCCCGCTCCCGCATGGACGCCGCCGCGACGCCTCGCCGGCGAGCGGATCGAAGCGATCCCGCTCGCCGGACAACGTGGAGGATGTGTGGCGTCTCCAATGCAAAAGATCCGCCACCGGCAGCCACCGTGCGGCCTGCAAGTACGACGGCGCCTCGTTCGTCCCGCCGAAGCTCCGCGAGTTCGCGCGGGGCGGCCGCTGGTACAACGAGGACCCTGCGCTCAAGCCGATGAGCGGCCCTAAGTTCGACGAGTGGCGCACCGAGTGGGAGCGCCAACGCGGGCGAAGGAGGCATGGAACGCGAGCATCGGGAGCACCAGCGGCGGAGGAGCTCCGCTCGCCGGCGAGCGGGAGGAGGACGAGGACCGACCCCGCCTTCTTGAAGGCGATTCAAGAGTCCCTCAAGGACGCCGCCGAGAGGAGAGGGCGGAGGAGGAAGATAGGGCGGCGGCCATCGCCGCCGTGAAGGAGGCGGAGTTGCGGGAGGCGGAGGCGGAGGCCGACGGGTACATCATCGACCTCTCCGACTAGAAGTCGCGATCCATGATCGCGCATTTTGTATGTATATACATCGATTCCTATGTATGATCGACGAACTATGAATAAACAAGTTTTTTGGGGTTTTAAATTTACGAATTTACGGGGTCAAATACGAGGTCTACTAGACGAAACGGTGTATCTACGAGCACTTTTTTTTATACGGGACAAAATAGTCGCGAAATACGGGGCAGAAAAGTAAGGGACCTGCTAAACATGCTCTAACCTAGGCCCTAGGTCGGCCGCTCCCGAAGGACCAGCCTGGCCAACGTGGTCAGTTCTCTTTCCCCACCCCTCGATCGCGCGGTGCGCCTCCCTATCGATCATGCTGTCGGCCGCCTCCTCTCTGACGTGGCGGTTGCAGCTGCGTTTTGCTCCGAGATATCCGGCCAGGTCTTCTTCTCGCACAAGCAGCCACCTCTCTAGAAAATGAAAGGACCCTGCACGGGGACGGCAAAGTGACACAATCACGGCCGTCTATGAAGACGGCTGCCGCCGAAATTCTCCATTTTCTGTGCGGACGCCACTCCCTCCCTCCCGGTGCGAGACGGCAGCTTTCTGTCTCGGCGGCGCCGCACCACCCCACCACCCCAGGTATTCAGGTGCTACAACTTCGACCCCCAACTCCCCCGCCAGGCCCGGGCCCACGGGAGTGCGGCCCGTGCGGCCGCACAGGGCCCCAAATTTTTGGGGGCCCAAAATCTCTAAGTTAGCCTTTTATATATAGATTATATTAATTTATGTCAGATATAAACCGTGAAACCTTCCCAGCTCGATTGGTTCTGGTATGACCAGGCAAATTGGTAAGTAGCAGGTTGGAAATTCGAACGCTGTCAACAGCACGTTTATTCATTTCTTTTCTTCGATTTTTCTCTATTCTGATTGACGCTGCTGTTTTTTTTCCCTTTTATCCAACCTTTTTTTTTCTGATTTATGCCTATGATACAAAAACTTAATTATCCATTTCATTAGTACTGAATAAAACTTACACGGTGGATGTATAAATCACACTATGTCAACTTTTGGAACAATTTTTCTAATTAAAGTATTAAACATATCAGTAAGTTTGTAATTTGATATAGTGATATTGCATTTCTCTCATGGGGTAGTTCTCATAATAGGTTTAGCTTTACGTGCTATAAGCTATTGAGATTAGAAAAGTATTTTCTTAGTTTTTAAAACCCAAACAATTTAAGTGCATCAAAATCATTAGATGTAGATCTTTTTGGTTAGACCGTTGGTCCGATCTTCAGAATATAGGGATGTTGAGGGTAGTTCTTCAGTTTGAATGTACATCTTCATTACATTTATTTATCTAGGAAAATAGGGCCCATTTTAAAATTCCGCACAGGCCCTGGATTTCGCCGGCCCGGCCCTGCCTGTAAATCTTTATGGCAAAAAATAATCTGTTCGCGCGGTTTTATTGATGTCAAATTGGTAAGTAGCAGGTTGGGAGTTCGAACGCTATCAACAGCGCGTTTATTCATTTCTTTTCTTCGATTTTTCTCTATTCTGATTGACGCTGCTGTTTTTTTCCTTTTATCCAACATTTTTATTTTCTGATTTATGCCTATGATACAAAAACTTAATTATCCATTTTATTAGCAGGTTGGAAGTTCGAACGCTGTCAACAGCGCGTTTATTCATTTCTTTTCTTCGATTTTTCTCTATTCTGATTGACGCTGCTGTTTTTTTTCCCTTTTATCCAACCTTTTTTTTTCTGATTTATGCCTATGATACAAAAACTTAATTATCCATTTTATTAGTACTGAATAAAACTTACACGGTGGATGTATAAATCACACTATGTCAACTTTTGGAACAATTTTTCTAATTAAAGTATTAAACATATCAGTAAGTTCGTAATTTGATACAGTGATATTGCATTTCTCTCATGGGGTAGTTCTCATAATAGGTTTAGCTTTACGTGCTATAAGCTATTGAGATTAGAAAAGTATTTTCTTAGTTTTTAAAACCCAAACAATTTAAGTGCATCAAAATCATTAGATGTAGATCTTTTTGGTTAGACCGTTGGTCTGATCTTCAGAATATAGGGATGTTGAGGGTAGTTCTTCAGTTTGAATGTACATCTTCATTACATTTATTTATCTAGAAAAATAGGGCCCATTTTAAAATTCCGCACAGGGCCCTGGATTTCGCCGGCCCGGCCCTGCCCCCGCTTCTCCTAACCGGCCATCCAGCGAATCTACTATTAGTTTCGCACAGGATGAAGAATTGCTGAAGCGTCAAAACCTGGTCGCTCTTTTCTTGGTCAGCAACAGGGCATCAGCGAGGTGGATATAAATTATCTTGGATGATATTTTGCATTCACTACTGGGCATGCATTCCCGAAGAAGGTGTGCTTCGCATATATTTCATATTACATGTATGTTTGTAAATCTGTATTTTCGTCGTATGAAAGTTAAAATGGTTTGATATGTATTCAGATCCTTCTCAGTTTGCAGCAACATGTCTCTTTCGCCCATATATACCATGCATTATTTTCGTTATTATTGTTTTATACATGGGTTTTCTTCTAGCAAATTATTTGCCAATTTGATTGAAAGAACTATGTACCCGGTATATATTTCTTGATAATGTAGTCTTCAGAGTTGTGAGAATTGACATGCAACTCTTATGGAATTGACAGATCGATGTCTCACTGTTCTACACTTGCTGCAGAGCAGCGTTTGATCTTCTTGCTTTATTCCGCTGGAACTGCAACATTTCTTATTCGCTCCTACTACTTATGTATGTATCCTATTGGTTACAATGATTTTTTTTTCAATCTGACTACTACTCTATTCAATTTGTTATGCTTAGATCTCAATGGAATTGATGTAAAATGGAGTATATAATTTGACATGTCTGAAGGTAATAAAGAATTATTAACATGCTCTCCCTACTTTCATTCTTGGTTCCAGCAGGTCTCGGAGTAAATGTGGAGATGTTGATGCGGACATGAAGCTGGAGGGCCAGGGACATGCCTGCAGTGATAGTGGGCATATCCTAGTTCAGAGTTGCTGGGCAGGTAGGAAGCCATGCGTATATCTCAGCAGCTTCTTATGTTCCAAGCCCAGCAATTTTCGCCAAAAACAGAACGGAGAGATGAGGACGCGTGCGGTAGAACGCCTTACCGTTTCGTCACCCGATGATGACGATGTTAGTTAACACTTACCACGCGCACTATGAATTACCGAAACGTGCGAATACAGATGTTGCGTTTTACTCATATAGATCGAATCTTTGACAGAATATTACGCAGGTGTACAATCTACATTACGAGTTTCTGAAACCTGGTGACACCTATGCTCCCTCTTTCTCATCGATCGATTCTGTGACAGAAAGTGAAACTTTTTTTTGACAAGGTTTGACGATCGAGCTAGCGCTTTCCTTGAAATGAAAGCGTTGTGATGCAACACTGAATCACTTTGCCTAGTACAGTAACCAAAAAGGGAAAAGCAGCCAAAAGTGCTTTTAGCTCCGGAGCTCCCGTGCTCTCGCTATGTTAAAAAAAATTGAAAATATTTTTGTAAGTTATAAAAATCATGAAAATAATTCTGAAGAATGTCATTGATACATCCCACAATCATGCAAAATCCCAATCCGAAATTATTTTTATTTTGAGCAAGAGAAAAATGACAAAATCTGATATGTTTTTGAGATATGAAAATGACTACTCAGATCTACAATTTTGTTATTTTTGTGTAGCTCGAAATATTAAGTATATAAAATTAATTTTTGGCACGTTTGTGCGATACATCATTGACTACATGTGGATTTTTTATATATTTTTTTAAAACTCAAAAATATGATTTTTTACTTTTAAAAAAAACAAGATCAGTGGTGTTCATGTGCACCAAGCAGCGGCTAATTAACCAGCAAGTTGGCCCAACGACTTGCGTACGTGAGCATTACTACTAATTTAGGTCTGATCAGCAAGAATAGTAACCAATCCGAAGTTCATGGTTCTGCAGAACAAATCAAACCGAAATGGCACCCGGAGGTCCCGTGCATGGCGATGGAGGTCCCGGGCGGTGCAGCTCCGACACCCCTGGTGGTCTGCGGGCTTCCGGCACCACTCCTCCCCGGTGGCTCACGGTGGTGGCCTTCTTCGGTGTTGGAGGTGGCGGCGGACGACTCGTCGATGGGTCCGTGGTTGGTGGCTGCCTCTTCCGATCTGCCTCATAAAGGTGGTTGTCCTTGGTTCATCTTCTACGAAGATGGTGACCTTCTTGAGGTCGGTCATTTTTCATCTAGCCGGCAGGCCCGGGCCCACGGGAGTGCGGCCCGTGCGGCCGCACAGGGCCCCAAATTTTTGGGGGCCCAAAATCTCTAAGTTAGCCTTTTATATATAGATTATATTAATTTATGTCAGATATAAACCGTGAAACCTTCCCAGCTCGATTGGTTCTGGTATGACCAGGCAAATTGGTAAGTAGCAGGTTGGAAATTCGAACGCTGTCAACAGCACGTTTATTCATTTCTTTTCTTCGATTTTTCTCTATTCTGATTGACGCTGCTGTTTTTTTTCCCTTTTATCCAACCTTTTTTTTTCTGATTTATGCCTATGATACAAAAACTTAATTATCCATTTCATTAGTACTGAATAAAACTTACACGGTGGATGTATAAATCACACTATGTCAACTTTTGGAACAATTTTTCTAATTAAAGTATTAAACATATCAGTAAGTTTGTAATTTGATATAGTGATATTGCATTTCTCTCATGGGGTAGTTCTCATAATAGGTTTAGCTTTACGTGCTATAAGCTATTGAGATTAGAAAAGTATTTTCTTAGTTTTTAAAACCCAAACAATTTAAGTGCATCAAAATCATTAGATGTAGATCTTTTTGGTTAGACCGTTGGTCCGATCTTCAGAATATAGGGATGTTGAGGGTAGTTCTTCAGTTTGAATGTACATCTTCATTACATTTATTTATCTAGGAAAATAGGGCCCATTTTAAAATTCCGCACAGGCCCTGGATTTCGCCGGCCCGGCCCTGCCTGTAAATCTTTATGGCAAAAAATAATCTGTTCGCGCGGTTTTATTGATGTCAAATTGGTAAGTAGCAGGTTGGGAGTTCGAACGCTATCAACAGCGCGTTTATTCATTTCTTTTCTTCGATTTTTCTCTATTCTGATTGACGCTGCTGTTTTTTTCCTTTTATCCAACATTTTTATTTTCTGATTTATGCCTATGATACAAAAACTTAATTATCCATTTTATTAGCAGGTTGGAAGTTCGAACGCTGTCAACAGCGCGTTTATTCATTTCTTTTCTTCGATTTTTCTCTATTCTGATTGACGCTGCTGTTTTTTTTCCCTTTTATCCAACCTTTTTTTTTCTGATTTATGCCTATGATACAAAAACTTAATTATCCATTTTATTAGTACTGAATAAAACTTACACGGTGGATGTATAAATCACACTATGTCAACTTTTGGAACAATTTTTCTAATTAAAGTATTAAACATATCAGTAAGTTCGTAATTTGATACAGTGATATTGCATTTCTCTCATGGGGTAGTTCTCATAATAGGTTTAGCTTTACGTGCTATAAGCTATTGAGATTAGAAAAGTATTTTCTTAGTTTTTAAAACCCAAACAATTTAAGTGCATCAAAATCATTAGATGTAGATCTTTTTGGTTAGACCGTTGGTCCGATCTTCAGAATATAGGGATGTTGAGGGTAGTTCTTCAGTTTGAATGTACATCTTCATTACATTTATTTATCTAGAAAAATAGGGCCCATTTTAAAATTCCGCACAGGGCCCTGGATTTCGCCGGCCCGGCCCTGCTAGCCGGTGTGGTGGGTTATGGAAGGCTCCGCCAGCGAATGTAATAGTGCACCTTATACCTGAAGTTTATTGGATGGTCTGGTATTTAGTTATGCGCATCCATGCTTTTATTCCGACCGTTTTATTCTGGAGGGGCGGCGGGAAGCTCTATTTTTTGTCGCCATTAGATGATATTATGGTCCAATATTGAAACCAGAGGCGGAGAGTGTCATGAAGGCCAGTTTGGAGGACTAGCAATGGAGGTTCGAGTCTCTATGGTGTTGAGAGAATTGCTTGGTGTTCTGTTTCGCATCAGAAGTATGCAAGTGGGGGAGACAACACATGTGAAGTTTAGAGTCTTACCTTTTCGAGTAAAAATCCAATGTCTAGCCTTAATTGGTTGTGCCTCACAATGGCTTTGTTGAAGGCAAATTTTTGAGAGCGGAAACTACCTTCCGGGTGGAAACCTAAGATTTTTTAATCAGATGATAACGGCGGTAGTGAACTATTCCTTCTTGGAGGTGTCGCCTTTAGATAGCCTGGAGCTCAGGTGTTGTCTTGCTGGTGGATGTATTTTTGCTCCTAGGGCTAAAATTTCATAGCGGGACTTTTTATTTTTTAGTTTTTTTAGCTATGTGCACCGTACTGCCATTAGAGTATTGCGTTGTTGCAGAGGTTGGATGTAATCGGTACCTCTCGATATTAATACATTTCCTTTATCGAAAAACATTTACTTAAAATTTTGATAATACAATCTGGATACAATGCCTGATTTATCTAACATAAGCTCATTCACATTTGCATCTTCGATAAACTTATATGCTGAAAAAATTTAACCTTGAGGGAGTTGATACAGCATTTTGTATCACCTATTTATGTGATGACATCCATGTTTTACTATGATAATTGCATGATTATGGAGTTATTTACCATGTCTTAGAAGATCTATGGGATATTCTTCTAAAGTCTCGATGTTTGGTATTTTATCCTAATAAATAGTAAACCTCCGTTTTTATTTGTATGTTTCCGGGACTTTACAAATGTCAATTAATTCGAGAAAATTTCTAGAGTCGGTTTTCATCAGATGCAAGGGCACCGACATTGGAGGCACAAGAGGGGAGCCATGTGGCCCGAAGTGAGGCCCATGGCGCCCCCTTGCTAGCCGCGTCATGGGGGCCCACAGGCACCTCAGGAACCCCCTTTTCCCCTTCTTTTTACAAGACCCTCTGTCACCTAGAAAAATTCATGGTGTAATTTTGAGAGATTTTTCTGAGGCGGAGGTGGAGGCGAAAGTCCTCTTCTTCGTTGGGAGGTGATAGATCTTGATGCTCCGTAGCTAGCGCCAAGAGGAAATTGAAGCCATCATCACCAACAACTCCTCCTTACCATATGGGGAATCTCTCCATCAACATATTCACCAATATCACCATCAACAAGATCAATGTCACCCCACTCACAATTTGGGTCGATTAGAACCCTAGATCGTCCTGTGTGAGGCCACCCTCCTCGTTCCTCCAGACTGGCGGCGGCTCGATCCCTATTCGGTGGAAGATCATTGTCAATGGCTACACCGTGCCACCGGTGCACGAGGCACATGTGGACCCCGACTGGTCCGCTGAAAGCCAGTTCTAGGGGTCGTTGTTCATCACCAAGCGTGAGGTGGCAATTTCAACTGCATCGGGTGCCACGTTTTCTAGAGCGGGCGCAATTTCGATGCCGTGCTCACAGAACATGGCTACAGACCTGGGCCGACAACGTGGAGATGCACATGCGTCCCAATTACATTCCACAGTCGCCGCCAGTCCACGCTCGTCTTCCTCCTCGCGCACCCACCACGGGGACGCCATTGGCAACGCGCTCTTCTTCCTCCTCGTGCGGGAGTTTCTCCGCCTCGAAGATTGGTGGGCATCGTCTTCCACCCCATCGTCCCCAACATGGAGTCAGGGCTTCAAACCTCAAAGAAAGAGAAGAATCGGGCCGCAACCACCGCCACCGAACAAGAGCGACAAGAAGGTGGCGGCCTACCTCCGGCACCCGGTGGCGCTCCACGTCCCCAACAACTGATAGACTCGCCGGGGTTCGCCAAGGCGTTGGTGTTGTCCACGAACATCGTGTTGGCCACAGACGAAGAATGCACGAAGTGCTCAGACAGATAATGGCACCGTCATCAACATAGACAAGGACAACGGCAGCGAGGAGAGCTACAACGGCTTCTCGTCCTCCTTGTAGGACGAGGATGCCAACGGCGATGACAGGGCGGATAGCAGCCCAGCCTTAGACTAGGGCGTGTTCAAGGTTCAACAACCGCGTGTAGATCTAGATGTTTAGTTTAAATTTCGTAAATTTCATTTTAATCATTGTAAAATTTTGTCAAGTTTAAATAAAACCCGCCGTACTTTCAAATTTGTATATTTTATTTATTTATTTGGGGGCTGTCGGTAGTGTGGGAGCCGATCCCAAACCGCGAAAGGTTCTGCCGGCCTCCCCAAAACCAGTCTCAACACGGTGGCTGTATAGGGACAAAAAATTGTAAGGAATTTATCTTTTTTGTATAGCTTAAAATAAAATATATTTTTCATCAAAGTTTCCAGCGTACCTTCGAAATATTTATATGTATGTGCATATTAAATTTTTTTTAGAATTTAAGAAATATGATTTTTAAATCTCAGAAGCACTGATGCTCATGTGGCAAAGATACTTTCAGGACAAGACACACTGATTCAGGACAAGACGCACTGATGCTCATGCGTGCACACATCTTTTTATTGCAATTTTTTAAGATTTTGAATAGTATGATAATCAGAATTACAAACTGGCAGGTCGCTAAAAGTGGCAACATAAATAAGCTAGCGAAAGAGAGAATACAAAAAAAACTTTATGCATCTTGTATCTTATTAGAATGCTGCCAACCACCCTGGGTGAAGATAGCCCATCAATCAAGTGTATCCAGAATTCATATGTCCTCCCTGATTATAAGCAACGGAATATTTACATCTTCTTTTCTTTCTAGTTCTGCTAGTACTACAGCACCGGTGAGAGAAAGAGGAGAGATAGTGGGCATATCCTATTTCTGAAATTGCCACCACTCTGCCTTATTAGGTACAGAATTTGCTCTCAAGCAACAGAATACTGCCGACACTCTAACATTATGCCTCCGCCCAAAAATGACCCCATTGTAAGTTCGGTTTGGGGTAGGGCACTCACTGAATGACAGAGCTCTTTCAGATGACTAAACTAAATTAAATCACCACAATCGTATGAATGGTCATGCATCTTCTTCACATCGGGGAGTACTTTAAATACCCTTGCATCCTCTCGTCTTTCCAATGTCTCCAGCCAAATACGCTCGGCGAGTCCTTGAGATATTGAAGTAAAACAAAATGTAGTCTACCCGACAAAGACAACTCGCTCAGAAGCATGGACAGCAAAGAGTAGATGTTAATCGTGAACGTAGAGTTCGGTGCTTCCCCCCACGAATTTAGCTGAGTTTAGACCGAGATCTGCTCATGATATGCGTAAGGTCCGGTCAGTAGATAGGAGAGCCGAGCCAAAGGATGTGCCTGTTGTATTTGATCTCAGGTAACAAACTGGGAGAAGTACTAGCAAAAGTGCTCGTGTGTTCCAACAGGTTTAAAATGAATCAAACATTCTAGGTTTGAGCTACACCTCGATTTTTGATGTATCATCGTATTATAAACATGTTGGTTTTCACCGAAATTTAAATTCGCTTAGATGTCCCACTATATAACAATTCTCATGAAAGTAAAGAAAAATCTCAGCGCTTACTTTCTACTTTCGTGAGTAACCTTTTCTGAAACGTTTTCCCCTCACTAAGTTAATTAAATCGGGACGGAAGGAGTAACTTTTTTGTATAGTGTGTATCCAAAATTATAAAATCATCGTAGAACATCACTTGCTAAATTACATAGAAAATCACTAAATTAATTAAATCTTATAAGTTGAACACACAAGTCAAAAGTTTGTTTTCTGCAGAGGTCGTGATGTTTGTTCTTCTTCTTCACATCGGGGAGTACTTTAAATACCCTTGCATCCTCTCGTCTTTCCCATGTCTCCAGCCAAATGCGCTCGGCGAGTCATTGAGATATTGAAGTAAAAAAAATGTAGTCTACCCGACAAAGACAACTCGCTCAGAAGCATGGACAGCAAAGAGTAGATGTTAATCGTGAAGTAGAGTTCGGTGCTTCCGCCCATGAATTTAGCTGAGTTTAGACCGAGATCTGCTTATGATATACATAAGGTCCGGTCAGTAGATAGGAGAGCCGAGCCAAAGGATGTGCCTGTTGTATTTGATCTCAGGTAACAAACTGAGAGAAGTATAAGGGGAAGTGGTCCACCACGTTCCCCTCACCTTGGAGCCTTGATCGGAGGCTCAAAACAACTAGCTGGTTTTGGTCCCTGATCCCTGGCCCTGCACATATAAAAGGAGGAGGAAAGCCCCTTTCGAGGATGACACACGTACGGGAAAAAGACCTGAATACTCCTAAGAACCTGATCCTAAAACGAGGGCCAAGGAGATCAGAAGACCATCACCACCGCCGGCCACCACAATGACAACGCCAGCGGCACCATGGACATCTACCTCATCGTGCCGCTGCTGCCCCTAAGCATCTAGGTCGACAAGTAGCCCATCCTCCTCTAGGGAGACCAGGGAAATTGATTCTAGTCAATACCCAATTCTTTGCATATGACCTAGGTGTTCTAATACGAGGTTAAGATCCTAATGATATTTTTCCTTAAGAAATTATTGCTAACAATGGTATCAGAGCAGTTTAATCTCATATTAGAACCCACATTAGACCACAATCAATGTTAATTACTAAAGTTAAGGTCTAATTATTGTCGGCTTAGTGCTTACTGCTTATTGTTAATGCCCAATGTTAAGTGTCTGGTAGTGCCAAATTAATATATTGGCTGGCTCGTTTTCTGGTTTGGGTAAAAGTTAGAAGGAGGGGAATCAAACGTTTCAGAAATTCAGAAATTCCGAAAAGTTTTCCCCAAAATTCGAAATCCTAGAAAATTCCTCAAATGCCAGAACCATAGAAATTCTTTTGAACAAAGGATGAGGTTAGGGATGATAATCATCCTTACGACTGCCGCGGCACCTCCGATGGACGACAATGCGCACGGCCCCCATGCCATGCGCGCCGCCGTCACCTCCTTATGGCCGGCTCCGGGCCGGTGCTGCCGCGGATGATATAGATGGACGGCCACGGTCATGGAAGAATACGAGCTCAGACTCCGTTTGTCGCGTGCGCCGCCGTCGCCTGCTTACGTCGCCCGAGCACCAGAGCTCCGTCACGCGGGCAGCCCACGAGCGGCACGGCAAGCGCCGTTTGACAGAGCAGCGCCGGCCTATGGCCGAGCCAGGCTTCTCCAACAAACGGGGCCACCGCACCGCCAAATCATCTCACCGACATTGCCATGGCCGTCGGCGCCGTCGTTTCGGTCGTCTCTCTGCTGGCGCGAGAAAATCAGGGAGGCAGAGGAGAAATGACGCTAGGGTTTCGGGTGCCAGGTTTCGTTCTAGCCTCGGTCGTTTTGGACCAACGGATCTGATCGGACGGCTGAGACCTGCACGGGCTGCAACAACCAAATGGAGCGATTTCGGCCATGGGCTCTGGCCTAGCTTAATCTGGCCTGTGGAAAAATTACTCATTTTCTTTATGTGTATTCTGTTGGGCCAAGAATTAATAGGCCGAATTGATGTTCTGGGCATTTTTTTAAATGCACAGAATAAAAGAATGGGATTGATATTACTTTTTTTTTATTCTTTTGAATGAACAAGCTTTTTATAAATAAAATGAAACCAACGAGAAATTTTATTCGGATATTTTCAGATGTTTTTAATACCTTTTATGACATTAGATGTTAGATATCATTATAAATATCATTGGATGTTTAGAATTTATGTTTAATGTTGATATTTATTATGAGAATAGTGTGCTCGTATTTTGATTAAGTATTCATGCATTTTTATTTTAGAGGAAAATAAATGTTTATGTTATATGAGCACACAGGTTTTGCCATCAGTTATATATTGTAATGATACGGTCATTATTATTGATTTTATGTTGATCTTATAATTATGGCATTTCTTAATGACGAGATCATCACTAATGGGCTTAGGCCACCTTAAGAAAATGTTGATGGTGGCATACTGGCATGGTTCGGTTTTCCGCGCCTTACTATGCGACAAAATAACGTTGAGTCATTATGCTAAAGTATTATGTTGGCGCACTTTATGTCTTTCGACATGCACTAACTAAAGGTGAAGAAGGCTCATAATGATATTGATTCCTTGAAGAACGATGCTTTTGCTTCAAGAACTCTAATGTGTTAATCTTATAGTTTGTATAATGGTCATGTAATGTCATTTATTTGACTATTTTAGTTTACCAATTATTTGGTGAACCTTGATGTAATTTAATGTCCAAATTCTATTTGGAAATCTTGATGGGTAATATTAATGTCATTTTCACTGTGAATGTCATTGCAATGTTTACCCAGTGAAATGCCATTTTTGTTATCAATGCTGACATGATGTCTAAAATGTCATTTAATAATAACTTTGACACACGTGATTAATGTTTTTGAGGTTGTGCTGCCATAGTTTTGATGACAGAATGAGTTGTGATGTGTTATGAATCTATGTGTCTAATAAGACAATGGATTGCATTATGTTGATCCTTTATGTTAATGTTGGCTATTAATTTAGCAAAACATTTTATCGGTCATTATGTTATTTTAGGTTTCTCTAGTTAAAATGGAACCAACGAGAAGTTTTGATTAGAGATTTTAATAATGACCATATGATATATGATATGTGACACTGTTCTGACCAACGTTGATTATTGTCATGCATTTCTTTATGAATAATAAGGTTCTCTTCCGTTTTTCAGCCCAACGGTGATACAGATTAGAACAACAAGTGGAATTGTTTTGATTAGTATCACTGCAAGTTTTCTTAATGTTTAATGTTTATGATGATACTCATAAAGATATTACCCATTTTTCAGCAATGGACTAGGTTTTTTCTATGAGGACAATAAAGGCTAAAGCATTCGAAGACATTTTGTTTCTTATATGAACATTTTGTTTTTATGATGCAATCATTTGATGGAAGTCCCGCAATGTGGTGAGAAAATTTATGTCCTCTATGAATGAATCTTTTGTAATACTAATGTATGCTATAGCACAATTAAGATGTAAGAGAATTGAATAATGATACTTCATCGAATTGTGGTCAAGTACACCACATTTCGAGGGGGGAATGGATTGTCTCATTTAATATGGGATATGACATTCACTTTTCTTACACTAAAATGATGAATGTGTTAGTTCTCTGAGTAAGATGGAACCAACGAGAAATCTTATTTGGATGGTGAATGAAAATCACATTAATGTGCTAAGTCCTTTAAACATGTTAATGTGTACTTACTCCCTTTTGACAATTCTGAAACACACATGAATGATAAAATGGCAATTTTGCCATTCTAATGTCGATTATGGTGTAGCATGTGGCTTATGATTATATTTCTGACCAACTTTGTTTATGATCATCTGTCTTGCTTCACTAAAGTGGCGAGTTTATCGGTACCATGTGGCTCATGATTGTAATTCTGACCAATGTCGTTTATAATCATGTCCTACATTTGATCATGTTCTTTTCCACCTTCTCCCCAACGGTGTTGTGGTTTAGAACTGAAATGAAGCTTAATCAAGTGTTGGGGCTATCTTCTCCATATAAAGTGATCATAGAGAACTGGAGTTTATGCACATGAATCTTAAGGAGAATTTCCATGAGATCCTTATTCATACACATCAGTTATGTTGAGAGTTATGTAGTCTCTAATGCAACAGTTGGTGTTCAGCCTCAACAATTTTCATGTGATAAATAATGTGTGTGAACATTTATCTTGGTGACATTTGCCATGTATGATGAAGGTTATGAGCTTAATAATGTATGGAACTTAAAAGAGTTATATGAATGAGATAAATAAGGGTAGGCCATATATGGCTCTACAAAATAACCAAAGTGACTCTGAGGAAATCTTGAAAGCATGAAGCAAAGAATGTTACAATAGTACCTCAAGACGAGGGGGAGTAAGCTTTACTGCTTTATGTAGATTGAATCTTATTGGCTATCCAAGAATTTTTCAATCTTCTAATTATGATATGAAGGATCTTGGTAATGCCTCATACTTTGATTGTGAGGTTCGCTAAGATATAAGTCTAATCCAAAAGGAGTATATGTTCTATTATGATGACATACACGTTGATGGAGTACGAACGAAAAATATTATGCACTAGTACTCTGTCTCACCTGCTACTAAAGTTAAGGGCGATAAAGGTGGACATTTAAATGTTCAAGGAACCATTAAACTGATCAGATAATGTCGGTTCCTTATGCTTCGGTTGTCAAAGCAACATGTGTTTTCAAGTATGAATACACCCTATTTATGATCGGGATAATTGGTAAAGACACAAAAAGTCCAGCAATGGACTACTGGAAAAGCCCTCACCAAGAGGTCTTGCAGTACATGCAAGATAACAAACTTTACATGCTTATTAATAAGATGTTTACTAACCTCGATATCGTGGGTTATTTAGACATTGTTTGTGTGTGGACATTAAGGTTTCCACGTCATGTTAAATCTTCACCTTCACATGTGGAGTTATATCGTGAAAAAGCTCTAAATTAATATTGATGGCATCGGTAATGATGCAAACTATTATGTGGCATGTTAAGAGGCTATTGGGCAGGTTGTATGTCAAAGAAGTTTTATTCCCGAAATTGAGGTGGTAGACTGATGGCGCGTGATGCACACGTCCGTTGGGAACGAAGGTGTGATGCGCACAGCAGTAAGTTTTTCCTCAGAAAGAAACCAAGGTTATCAAACCAGTAGGAGATGAAGGCCACGTGAAGGTTGTTGGTGGAGGAGTGTAGTGCGGCGCAACACGAGGGATTCCGGCGCCAACGTGGAACCTGCACAACACAATCACAATACTTTGCCCCAACTTAACAGTGAGGTTGTCAATCTCACCAGCTTGCTGTAAACAAAGAATTAAACGTATGGTGTGGAGAATGATGTTTGTTTGCGAAGAACAACAGAGAACAAGATTGCAGTAGATTGTATTTCAGATGTAAAAGAATGGACTGGGGTCCACAGTTTACTAGTGGTGTCTCTCCAATAAGATAAATAGCATGTTGGGTGAACAAATTACAGTTGGGCAATTGACAAATAGAGTGGGCATAACAATGCACATACATATCATGATGACTACTATGAGATTTAATTAGGGCATTACGACAAATAACATAGACCGCTATCCAGCATGCATCTATGCCCAAAAAGTCCACCTTCGGGTTAGCATCCGCACCCCTTCCAGTATTAAGTTGCAAACAACAGACAATTGCATTAAGTATGGTGCGTAATGTAATCAACACAAATATCCTTAGACAAAGCATCGATGTTTTATCCCTAGTGGCAACGCACATCCACAACCTTAGAACTTTCTGTCACTGTCCCAGATTCAATGGAGACATGAACCCACTATCGAGCATAAATACTCCCTCTTGGAGTCACAAGTATCAACTTGGCCAGAGCCTCTACTAGCAACGGAGAGCATGCAAGAACATAAACAACACATATATGATAGATCAATTAATCAACTTGACATAGTAGTCCATATTCATCGGATCCCAACAAACACAACATGTAGCATTACAAATAGATGATCTTGATCATGATAGGCAGCTCACAAGATCTAAACATGATAGCACAAGAGGAGAAGACAACCATCTAGCTACTGCTATGGACCCATAGTCCAATGATGAACTACTCACGCATCGGGGAGGCGGGCATGATGATGTAGAGTCCTCCGGTGATGATTCCCCTCTCCGGAAGGGTGCCGGAGGCGATCTCCTGAATCCCCCGAGATGGGATTGGCGGCGGCGGCGTTACAGTAGCTTTTCTCGTATCGTGGCTCTCGGCAATAGGGTTTTCGCGACGGAGAGAATATAGAGGCGAAGGGGCAGAGTCGGGGGACGCTCGGGGGCCACCCCATAGGGCGGCGCGGCCAGGGGTGGGGCCGTGTGATACGTCTCCAACGTATCTATAATTTCTTATGTTCCATGCTACTTTATTGATGATATCTACATGTTTTATGCATACTTTATGTCATATTTATGCGTTTTCGGAACTAACCTATTGACGAGATGCGAAGTGCCGGTTCTTTCTGCTGTTTGGTTTCAGAAATCCTAGTAAGGAAATATTCTCGGATCGGACGAAATCCCCGACATCTTAGGATCACGCGAAGCTTCGAGAACACCCGAGAGGGACCAGGAGGGGCCGGGCCACAGACACCAGGCGCGCCCGGGCGCCCTAGTGTGTCGTCGCCTCGTTGACTTTTCGACGCCGCCTCTTTGCCTATATAAAGGTCCCTGACCTAAAACACGAGACGAATAAGCCACGGTGCGAGAAAGTTCCAGAGCCGCCGCCATCACGAAGCCAAGATCCGGGGACGGAGTCTCTGTTCGGCACGCCGACGGGGAAGTGCCCCGGAAGGCTTCTCCATCAACACCACCGCCATCTTCATCACCGCTGCTGTCTCCCATGAGGAGGGAGTAGTTCTCCATCGAGGCTAAGGGCTGTACCGGTAGCTATGTGGTTAATCTCTCCTATGTACTTCAATACAATAATCTCATGAGCTGCCTTACATGATTGAGATTCATATGATGATGCTTGTAATCTAGATGTCATTATGCTAGTCAAGTGGGTTTTACTTATGTGATCTCCGGAGACTCCTTGTCCCACGTGTGTAAAGGTGACAGTGTGTGCACCGTGTGGGTCTCTTAGGCTATATTTCACAGAATACTTATTCACTGTTATGAATGGCATAGTGAAGTGCTTATTTATATCCCTTTATGATTGCAATGTGTTTTGTATCACTATTTATCTATGTGCTACTCATGTGATGTTATTAAAGTAGTCTATTCCTCCTGCATGATGTAATGGTGACAGTGTGTGCATCGTATAGTTCTTGTCGTAGATTATGATCATAATCTCTTGTAGGTTATGGAGTTGATTATCGCTATGATAGTATTGATGTGATTTATTCCCCCTTCATAGTGTAAAGGTGACAGTGTGTATGCTATGTTAGTACTCGGTCTATTTTGCAAAGATCTATTATACTCTAAGGTTACTTAAACATGAATATCGAATGTTGTGGAGGTTGTTAACTCCGGCATTGAGGGTTCGTGTAATCCTACACAATTAGTGGTGTTCATCATCCAACAAGAGTATATGTAGCACAAAGGAAAGAGAACTTATTTATTATGTGATCAATGTTGAGAGTGTCCACTAGTGAAAGTATGATCCCTAGGCCTTGTTTCCACCACAAAGAATTGCTTCCCACGCCAGCAAGCTATTTTCTGGCGCCGCTTGTTTACTGTTTTATTGCATCTTTACTTTCTGCAATATTACCACCATCTATACCACCTGTGTTTTACTATCTCTTCGCCGAACTAGTGCACCTATACATCGACAAGTGTATTAGGTGTGTTGGGGACACAAGAGACTTCTTGTATCGTGATTGCGGGGTTGCTTGAGAGGGATATCTTTGACCTCTTCCTCCCGAGTTCGATAAACCTTGGGTGATCCACTTAAGGGAAAACTTGCTGCTGTTCTACAAACCTCTGCTCTTGGAGGCCCAACACTGTCTACAAGAATAGAAGCACCCGTAGACATCAAGCTATTTTAGGCGCCGTTGCGGGAGGAAAGGTAAAAGGTACTCACACTCCGGATCTCGGCTACTAAGCTATTTTCCGCCGTTGTAAGTACTCGAAGCTATTTCCTTTAGATCCTGCAATTGCATCTTTTGGTTTCTTGTTTACACTAGTTAGGCATAATGGAAAGTAACAATGATCTTCTTATTCTATTTCCTGAGTTAAGACATGGATTGTTTGCTGCGAAAATTAAAAAACCTATGGAATCTTATTTGCATGCTAGTAGTAATGATATTAGCATGAACGCTTTGAACACCATTGTTGTTAATGATATGGAAAATTCTAAGCTTGGGGAAGCTGGTTTTGATGAGCATGATATTTTTAGTCCCCCAAGCATTGAGGAGAAAATTTTCTTTGATGATACTTTGCCTCCAATTTATGATGATTATAATGATAGTGGTCTTTTGGTGCCGCCTACTATGGAGAGTAAATTTTATTATGATTATACTATGCCTCCTACACTTGATGAGAATAATAATGATAGATACTTTGTTGAATTTGCTCCCACTACAACTAATAAAATTGATTATGCTTATGTGGAGAGTAATAATTTTATGCATATGGCTCATGACAAGAATGTTTTATGTGATAGTTATATTGTTGAGTTTATTCATGATGCTACTGAAAGTTATTATGAGAGAGGGAAACATGGTTATATGCATCTTAATAATATTAAGTTTCCCCTCTTTATGTTGAGAATCTTGAAATTGCGCTTGTGTTGCTTTTCTATGCTTGCCACTTTGTTCTTCATGAATTTATTTGTGTACAAGATTCCATTTCATAGAAAGTGGGTTAGGCTTAAATGTTTTTTGAATTTGCTTCTTGATGCTCTCTTTTGCTTCAAATACTATTTCTTGCGAGTGCATCATTAAAACTGCTGAGCCCATCTTAATGGCTATAAAGAAAGAACTTCTTGGGAGATAATCCATGTGTTTATTTTACTACAGCAATTTTTGTTTTGTTGAGTCTTGGAAGTTGTTTACTACTGTATCAACCTCTCCTTATCATGTTTTTGTGCCAAGTAAAGTCTCTATGGTAAAGTTGATACTAGATTTGGATTGCTGCGCAGAAACAGCATTGCTGTCTGTCACAAATTTGAGCAGAAGTCTCTGTAAAAAAATCAAAAAAATCTGCAAATTTACGTGTATGATCCTCCGATATGTACGCAACTTTCATTAGTTTTGAGTTTTTCCGTTTGAGCAAGTTAAGTGCCCCTTTCAGGTTCGTCTTTACGGACTGTTCTGTTTTTGACAGATTCTGCCTTTTATTTCGCATTGCCGCTTTTGCTTTGTTGAATGGGTTTCTTTGTTCCATTAACTTTCAGAAGCTTTGTGCAATGTCCAGAAGTGTAAATAATGATTGTGTCACCTCTGAACATGTGAATTTTGATTATGCACTAACCCTCTAATGGTTTGCTCGAAGTTTGGTGTGGCATAAGTTTTCAAGGGTCAATAGAAGAGGGTGATATAATGTGATCGAGAAGAGTGAAAGGTCTAAGCTTGGGGATGCCCGGTGGTTCATCCCTGCATATTTTAAGAAGACTCAAGCATCTAAGCTTGGGGATGCCCAAGGCATCCCCTTCTTCATCGACAACTTATCAGGTTTCTTCTAGTGAAACTATATTTTTATTCGGTCACATCTTATGTACTTTACTTGGAGCGTCTGTTTGTTTTTATTTTTGTTTTGTTTGAATAAGTTCATCCTTGTGTGGGAGAGAGACACGCTCCGCTGGTTCATATGAACACATGTGTTCTTAGCTTTTAATGTTCATGGCGAAGGTTGAAACTGCTTCGTTAATTGTTATATGGTTGGAAACAGAAAATGCTACATGTAGTAATTGGTAAAATGTCTTGGATAATGTGATACTTGGCAATTGTTGTGCTCATGTTTAAGCTCTTGCATCATATACTTTGCACCCATTAATGAAGAAATACATAGAGCTTGCTAAATATTTGGTTTGCATAATTGGTCTCTCTAAAGTCTAGATAATTTCTAGTATTGAGTTTTGAACAACAAGGAAGGCGGTGTAGAGTCTTATAATGTTTACAATATGTCTTTTATGTGAGTTTTGCTGCACCGGTTCATCCTTGTGTTTGTTTCAAATAACCTTGCTAGCCTAAACCTTGTATCGAGAGGGAATACTTCTCATGCATCCAAATCCTTGAGCCAACCACTATGCCATTTGTGTCCACCATACCTACCTACTACATGGTATTTCTCCGCCATTCCAAAGTAAATTGCTTGAGCTTGATACGCGTAGATGCACACGTCCGTTGGGAACCCCAAGTGGAAGGTATGATGCGTATAGAAGCAAGTTTCCCTCAGTATGAAACCAAGGTTTAATCGAACCAGTAGGAGCCAAGAAGCACGTTGAAGGTTGATGGTGGCGAAATGTGATGCGCGCAACACAGGGATTCCCGCCAACGTGGAACCTGCACAACACAACCAAAGTACTTTGCCCCAACGAAACAGTGAGGTTGTCAATCTCACCGGCTTGCTGTAACAAAGGATTAACCGTATTGTGTGGAAGATGATTGTTTGCAAAAAACAGTAAAACAAGTAGTAGATTGTATGCGATGTAAAGAATAGGACCGGGATCCACTAGAGGTGTCTCTCCCATAAGATAAAAGCATGTTGGGTGAACAAATTACAGTCGGGCAATTGACAAATAGAGAAGGGCATAACAATGCATATACATGATATGATAAATATAGTGAGATTTAATTGGGCATTACGACAAAGTACATAGACCGCCATCCAATGCATCTATGCCTAAAAAGTCCACCTTCAGGTTATCATCCGAACCCCATTCAGTATTAAGTTGCAAAGCAACAGACAATTGCATTAAGTATGGTGCGTAATGTAATCGACAACTACATCCTTAGACATAGAATCAATGTTTTATCCCTAGTGGCAACAGCACATCACAACCTTAGAACTTTCTGTCACTGTCCCAGGTGTCAATGAAGGCATGAACCCACTATCGAGCATAAATACTCCCTCTTGGAGTTAAGAGCAAAAACTTGGCCAGAGCCTCTACTAATAACGGAGAGCATGCAAGATCATAAACAACACATAAACAATAGATTGATAATCACCATAACATAGTATTCTCTATCCATCGGATCCCGACAAACACAACATATAGTATTACAGATAGATGATCTTGATCATGTTAGGCAGCTCACAAGATCCTACAATGAAGCACAATTAGGAGAAGACGACCATCTAGCTACTGCTATGGACCCATAGTCCAGGGGTGAACTACTCACTAGCTCATCACTCGGAGGCGACCATGGCGGTGTAGAGTCCTCCGGGAGATGAATCCCCTCTCCGGGTGCCGGAGGCGATCTCCTGAATCCCCGAGATGGGATTCGCGGCGGCGTCTCGAAAGGTTTTCCGTATCGTGGCTCTCGGTCGGGGTTTCGCGACGGAGGCTATTTGTAGGCGGAAGGGCAGGTCAAGAGGCGGCACGAGGGCCCACACCATAGGTCGGCGCGGCCGGGGCCGGGCGCGCCGCCTGTGGTGATGCCACCTCGTGGCCCCACTTCGACTCTCCTTCGGTCTTGGAAGCTTCGTGCAAAAATAGGACCCTGGGCGTTTTCGTCCAATTCCGAGAATATTTCGTTACTAGGATTTCTGAAACCAAAAACAGCACAAACTGGCTCTTCGGCATCTTGTTAATAGGTTAGTTCCAGAAAATGCGTAAATACGACATATAATGTGCATAAAACATGTAGATATCATCAATAATGTAGCATGGAACATAAGAAATTATCGATACGTTGGAGACGTATCAGCATCCCCAAGCTTAGTTCTGCTCGTCCCGAGCAGGTAAAACGATAACAAAGATAATTTCTGAAGTGACATGCCATCATAATCTTGATCATACTATTGTAAACATATGTAATGAATGCAGCGATCAAAACAATGGTAATGACATGAGTAAACAAGTGAATCATAAAGCAAAGACTTTTCATGAATAGTACTTCAAGACAAGCATCAATAAGTCTTGCATAAGAGTTAACTCATAAAGCAATAAATCAAAGTAAAGGTATTGAAGCAACACAAAGGAAGATTAAGTTTCAGCGGTTGCTTTCAACTTATAACATGTATATCTCATGGATATTGTCAACATAAAGTAATATAACAAGTGCAATATGCAAGTATGTAGGAATCAATGCACAGTTCACACAAGTGTTTGCTTCTTAAGGTGGAGGGAGATAGGTAAACTGACTCAACAATAAAAGTAAAATAAAGGTCCTTCAAAGAGGAAAGCATCGATTGTTGTATTTGTGCTAGAGCTTTTATTTTGAAAACATGAAACAATTTTGTCAACGGTAGTAATAAAGCATATGAGTTATGTAAATTATATCTTACAAGTTGCAAGCCTCATGCATAGTGTACTAATAGTGCCCGCACCTTGTCCTACTTAGCTTGGACTACCGGATCTTTGCAATGCCATGTTTCAACCAAGTGTCACAAAGGGGTACCTCCATGCCGCCTGTACAAAGGTCTAAGGAGAAAGCTCGCATTTTGGATTTCTCGCTTTTGATTATTCTCAACTTAGACATCCATACCGGGACAACATGGACAACAGATAATGGACTCCTCTTTAATGCATAAGCATGTAGCAACAATTATTATTCTCATATGAGATTGAGGATATATGTCCAAAACTGAAACTTCAACCATGATTCATGGCTTTAGTTAGCGGCCCAATGTTCTTCTCTAACAATATGCATGCTCCAACCATTAAGGTGGTAGATCCCTCTTACTTCAGACAAGACGGACATGCATAGAAACTCACATGATATTCAATAAAGAGTAATTGATGGCGTCCCCAGAAGCATGATTATCGCACAACAAGCAACTTAATAAGAGATAAAGTGCATAAGTACATATTCAATACTACGATAGTTTTTAAGGCTATTTTGTCCCATGAGCTATATATTGCAAAGGTGAATGATGGAATTTTAAAGGTAGCACTCAAGCAATTTACTTTGGAATGGCGGAGAAATACCATGTAGTAGGTAGGTATGATGGACACAAATGGCATACTAGTTGGCTCAAGGATTTTGGATGCATGAGAAGTATTCCCTCTCGATACAAGGTTTAGGCTAGCAAGGTTATTTGAAGCAAACTCAAGGATGAACCGGTGCAGCAAAACTCACATAAAAGACATATTGTAAACATTATAAGACTCTACACCGTCTTCCTTGTTGTTCAAAACTCAATACTAGAATTATCTAGACCTTAGAGAGACCAAATATGCAAACCAAATTTTAGCAAGCTCTATGTATTTCTTCATTAATAGGTGCAAGGTATATGATGCAAGAGCTTAAACATGAGCACAACAATTGCCAAGTATCACATTATCCAAGACATTTTAGAATTACTACATGTAGCATTTTCCAATTCCAACCATATAACAATTTAACGAAGAAGAAACTTCGCCTTGAATATTATGAGTAAAGCCTAAGGACATATTTGTCCATATGCAACAGCGGAGCGTGTCTCTCTCCCACAAAGTGAATGCTAGGATCCATTTTATTCAAACAAAAACAAAAACAAAAACAAACCGACGCTCCAAGTAAAGAACACAAGATGTGATGAATAAAAATATAGTTTCAGGGGAGGAACCTGATGATGTTGTCGATGAAGAAGGGGATGCCTTGGGCATCCCCAAGCTTAGACGCTTGAGTCTTCTTTAAAATATGCAGGGATGAACCACGGGGGCATCCCCAAGCTTAGAGCTTTCACTCCTCTTGATCATAGTATATCATACTCCTCTCTTGACCCTTGAAAACTTCCTTCACACCAAACTTCAAGCAAACTCATTAGAGGGTTAGTGCACAATTAATAATTCACATATTCAGAGGTGACACAAACATTCTTTTCACTTATGGACATTGCATAAAGCTACTGGACATTAATGGATCAAAGAAATTCATCCAACATAGCAAAAGAGGCAATGCGAAATAAAAGGCAGAATCTGTCAAAAACAGAACAGTTCGTAAAGACGAATTTTAAAGTGGCACCAGAATTGGAAAAACTCAAAACTAATGAAAGTTGCGTACATATCTGAGGATCACGCTCGTAAATTGGCAGATTTTTTCGAATTTTCTACAGAGACTTGTGCCCAGATTCGTGACAGACAGCAATGCTGTTTCTGCGCAGCAATCCCAAATATAACATCAACTTTAACATAGAAACTTTACTTGGCACAAAAACATGATAAGGAGAGGTTGCTACAGTAGTAAACAACTTCCAAGACTCAACAAAACAAAAATTTCTGTAGTAAAATAAACACATGGGTTATCTCCCAAGAAGTGCTTTTCTTTAACGCCTTTCAGCTAGGCGCAGAAAGTGCAAATCAAGTAACATCAAGAGTAGAAGCATCAACATCATAACTTGTTCTAATAATAGAATCAAAAGGCAACTTCATTCTCTTTCTAGGGAAGTGTTCCATACCTTTCTTGAGAGGAAATTGATATTTAATATTACCTTCCCTCATATCAATAACAGCACCAACGGTTCGAAGAAAAGGTCTTCCCAACACAATAGGACAAGATGCATTGCATTCGATATCCAAGACAACAAAATCAACGGGGACAAGGTTATTGTTAACCATAATGCGCACATTATCAATCCTCCCCAAAGGTTTCTTTTTAACATTATCGGCAAGATTAACATCCAAATAACAATTCTTCAATGGTGGCAAGTCAAGCATATCATAAATCTTTTTAGGCATAACAAAAATACTTGCACCAAGATCACATAGAGCATTACATTCAAAGTCATTGAATTTCATTTTAATGATGGGCTTCCAACCATCTTCTAACTTTCTAGGAATAGAAGTTTCAAGTTTTAGTTTCTCTTCTCTAGCTTTTATGAGAGCATTTGTAATATGTTTTGTAAAGGCTAAATTTATAGCACTAGCATTAGGACTTTTAGCAAGCTTTTGTAAGAACTTTATAACTTCAGAGATGTGGCAATCATCAAAATCTAAATCATTATGAGCTACAGCAATGGGATCATTGTTCCCAAGGTTGGAAAAAATTTCAGCAGTTTTATCACAAGCAGTTTCAGCAGTTTTAGCAATTTCAGGCAGTTTTTACGCTTTGCACTAGTAGTAGAAACATTGCCAACACCAATTATTTTACCATTGATAGTAGGAGGTGCAGCAACATGTGAATCATTATCATTACTAATGGTGGTAATAGTCCAAACTTTAGCTACATTATTAGCTAATTTTTCATTTTCTTCTCTATCCCACCTAGCACGCAATTCAGCCATTAATCTTATATTCTCATTAATTCTAACTTGGATGGCATTTGATGTAGTAGTAATCTTATTATCAATATCATTATTAGGCATAACTTTCAATTTTAAAAGATTAACGTCAGAGGCAAGTCTATCAACTCTAGAAGCAATAATATCAATTTTATCAAGCTTTTCCTCAACAGATTTGTTAAAAGCAGTTTGTGTACTAATAAATTCTTTAAGCATGGCTTCAAGACCAGGGGGTACACTCCTATTATTGTTGTAAGAATTCCCATAAGAATTACCATAACCATTACCATTAGCAGAAGGATATGGCCTATAGTTATTACCAGAGTTGTTCCTATAAGCATTGTTGTTGAAATTATTATTTTTAATGAAATTCACATCAACATTTTCTTCTTGAGCAACCAATGAAGCTAAAGGAACATTATTTGGATCAACATTAGATCTACCATTCACAAGCATAGACATAATCACATCAATCTTATCACTCAAGGAAGAGGTTTCTTCAACAGAATTTACCTTCTTACCTTGTGGAGCTCTTTCTGTGTGCCATTCAGAGTAATTTATCATCATATCATCAAGAAGTTTTGTAGCCGCCCCCAAAGTGATGGACATAAAGGTACCTCCAGCAGCTGAATCCAATAAATTCCGCGAAGAAAAATTTAGTCCTGCATAGAAGGTTTGGATGATCATCCAAGTAGTCAGTCCATGGGTTGGGCAATTCTTTACCAAAGTTTTCATTCTCTCCCATGCTTGAGCAACATGTTCAGTATCTAATTTCTTAAAATTCATTATGCTACTTCTCAAAGATATAATTTTAGCGGGAGGATAATATCTACCAATAAAAGCATCCTTACATTTAGTCCATGAATCAATACTATTCTTAGGCAAAGATAGCAACCAATCTTTAGCTCTTCCTCTTAATGAGAAAGGAAACACTTTCAATTTAATAATATCACCATCTACATCCTTATACTTTTGCATTTCACAAAGTTCAACAAAATTATTAAGATGGGCAGTGATGCGCGTAGATGTACACGTCCGTTGGGAACCCCAAGAGGAAGGTATGATGCGCACAGTGGCAAGTTTTCCCTCAGAAAGAAACCAAGGTTTAATCGAACCAGGAGGAGCCAAGAAGCACGTTGAAGGTTGATGGTGGCGAAATGTGATGCGGCGCAACAAGGGATTCCGGCGCCAACGTGGAACCTGCACAACACAACCCAAGTACTTTGCCCCAACGAAACAGAGGTTGTCAATCTCACCGGCTTGCTGTAACAAAGGATTAATCGTATTGTGTGGAAGATGTTTGCAAGAAAACAGTAAAACAAGTATTGCAGTAGATTGTATGCTATGTAAAGAATAGGACCGGGGTCCACAGTTCACTAGAGGTGTCTCTCCCATAAGATAAAAGCATGTTGGGTGAACAAATTACAGTCGGGCAATTGACAAATAGAGAAGGGCATAACAATGCATGTACATGATATGGTAAATATAGTGAGATTTAATTCGGGCATTACGACAAAGTACATAGACCGCCATCCAACTGCATCTATGCCTAAAAAGTCCACCTTCAGGTTATCATCCGAACCCCTTCCAGTATTAGGTTGCAAAACAACAGACAATTGCATTAAGTATGGTGCGTAATGTAATCGACAACTACATCCTTAGACATAGAATCAATGTTTTATCCCTAGTGGCAATAGCACATCACAACCTTAGAACTTTCTGTCACTGTCCCAGGTGTCAATGAAGGCATGAACCCACTATCGAGCATAAATACTCCCTCTTGGAGTTAAGAGCAAAAACTTGGCCAGAGCCTCTACTAATAACGGAGAGCATGCAAGATCATAAACAACACATAAACAATAGATTGATAATCACCATAACATATTATTCTCTATCCATCGGATCCCGACAAACACAACATATAGTATTACAGATAGATGATCTTGATCATGTTAGGCAGCTCACAAGATCCAACAATGAAGCACAACAAGGAGAAGACAACCATCTAGCTACGCTATGGACCCATAGTCCAGGGGTGAACTACTCACTCATCACTCCGGAGGCGACCATGGCGGTGTAGAGTCCTCCGGGAGATGAATCCCCTCTCCGGCAGGGTGCGGAGGCGATCTCCTGAATCCCCCGAGATGGGATTCGCGGCGGCGTCTCGGAAGGTTTTCCGTATCGTGGCTCTCGGTGGGGGTTTCGCGACGGAGGCTATAAGTAGGCGAAAGGGTAGGTCAAGAGGCGGCACGAGGGCCCAGGCAGGCCGGCGCGACAGGGGCTGGGCGCGCCGCCTATCCCCTGGCCACCTCGTGGCCCCACTTCGACTCCCCTTCGGTCTTGGAAGCTTCGTGGCAAAATAGGACCCGTTGATTTCGTCCAATTCCGAGAATATTTCGTTACTAGGATTTCTGAAACTAAAAACAGCAGAAAACAAAATGGCTCTTCGGCATCTTGTTAATAGGTTAGTTCCAGAAAATGCGTAAATACGACATATAATGTGCATAAAACATGTAGGTATCATCAATAAAGTAGCATGGAACATAAGAAATTATCGATACGTTGGAGACGTATCAGCATCCCCAAGCTTAGTTCTGCTCGTCCCGAGCAGGTAAAACGATAACAAAGATAATTTCTGAAGTGACATGCCATCATAATCTTGATCATACTATTTGTAAACATATGTAATGAATGCAGCGATCAAAACAAAGGTAATGACATGAGTAAACAACTGAATCATAAAGCAAAGACTTTTCATGAATAGTACTTCAAGACAAGCATCAATAAGTCTTGCATAAGAGTTAACTCATAAAGCAATAAATCAAAGTAAAGGTATTGAAGCAACACAAAGGAAGATTAAGTTTCAGCGATTGCTTTCAACTTATAACATGTATATCTCATGGATATTGTCAACATAAAGTAATATAACAAGTGCAATATGCAAGTATGTAGGAATCAATGCACAGTTCACACAAGTGTTTGCTTCTTAAGGTGGAGGGAGATAGGTAAACTGACTCAACAATAAAAGTAAAAGAATGGTCCTTCAAAGAGGAAAGCATCGATTGCTGTATTTGTGCTAGAGCTTTTATTTTGAAAACATGAAACAATTTTGTCAACGGTAGTAATAAAGCATATGAGTTATGTAAATTATATCTTACAAGTTGCAAGCCTCATGCATAGTATACTAATAGTGCCCGCACCTTGTCCTACTTAGCTTGGACTACCGGATCTTTGCATGCCATGTTTCAACCAAGTGTCACAAAGGGGTACCTCCATGCCGCCTGTACAAAGGTCTAAGGAGAAAGCTCGCATTTTGGATTTCTTGCTTTTGATTATTCTCAACTTAGACATCCATACCGGGACAACATGGACAACAGATAATGGACTCCTCTTAAATGCATAAGCATGTAGCAAAATTATTATTCTCATGAGATTGAGGATATATGTCCAAAACTGAAACTTCAACCATGATTCATGGCTTTAGTTAGCGGCCCAATGTTCTTCTCTAACAATTTTGCATGCTCCAACCACTAAGGTGATAGATCCTTCAGACAAGACGGACATGCATAGCAACTCACATGATATTCAATAAAGAGTAATTGATGGCGTTCCCCAGAAGCATGGTTATCGCACAACAAGCAACTTAATAAGAGATAAAGTGCATAAGTACATATTCAATACTACGATAGTTTTTAAGGCTATTTTGTCCCATGAGCTATATATTGCAAAGGTGAATGATGGAATTTTAAAGGTAGCACTCAAGCAATTTACTTTGGAATGGCGGAGAAATACCATGTAGTAGGTAGGTATGGTGGACACAAATGGCATAGTGGTTGGCTCAAGGATTTTGGATGCATGAGAAGTATTCCCTCTCGATACAAGGTTTAGGCTAGCAAGGTTATTTGAAGCAAACTCAAGGATGAACCGGTGCAGCAAAACTCACATAAAAGACATATTGTAAACATTATAAGACTCTACACCGTCTTCCTTGTTGTTCAAAACTCAATACTAGATATTATCTAGACCTTAGAGAGACCAAATATGCAAACCAAATTTTAGCAAGCTCTATGTATTTCTTCATTAATAGGTGCAAAGTATATGATGCAAGAGATTAAACATGAGCACAACAATTGCCAAGTATCACATTATCCAAGACATTTTACCAATTACTACATGTAGCATTTTTCAATTTCAACCATATAACAATTTAACGAAGAGGAAACTTCGCTATGAATATTATGAGCTAAGAACACATGTGTTCATACGAACCAGCGGAGCGTGTCTCTCTCCCACACAAGGATGAACTTATTCAGAGAACTAAGATAACAAAACAAAAATAAAAGCACACAGACGCTCCAAGTAAAGTACATAAGATGTGACCGAATAAAAATATAGTTTCAAGAGAAGGAACCTGATACTTTGTCGATGAAGAAGGGGATGCCTTGGGCATCCCCAAGCTTAGACGCTTGAGTCTTCTTAAAATATGCAGGGATGAACCACGGGGGCATCCCCAAGCTTAGAGCTTTCACTCCTCTTGATCATAGTATATCATACTCCTCTCTTGACCCTTGAAAACTTCCTTCACACCAAACTTCAAGCAAACTCATTAGAGGGTTAGTGCATAATCAAAAATTCACATGTTCAGAGGTGACACAATCATTCTTTACACTTCTGGACATTGCATAAAGCTACTGGACATTAATGGATCAAAGAAATTCATCCAACATAGCAAAAGAGGCAATGCGAAATAAAAGGCAGAATCTGTCAAAAACAGAACAGTCCGTAAAGACGAATTTTAAAATGGCACCAGACTTGCTCAAATGGAAAAACTCAAAACTAATGAAAGTTGGGTACATATCTTAGGATCACGCTCGTAAATTCGCAGATTTTTTCGAATTTTCTACAGAGACTTGTGCCTAGATTCGTGACAGACAGCAATGCTGTTTCTGCGCAGCAATCCCAAATATAACATCAACTTTGACATAGAAACTTTACTTGGCACAAAAACATGATAAGGAGAGGTTGCTACAGTAGTAAACAACTTCCAAGACTCAAATATAAAACAAAGTACTGTAGTAAAAAAACACATGGGTTATCTCCCAAGAAGTTCTTTCTTTATAGCCATTAAGATGGGCTCAGCAGTTTTAATGATGCACTCGTAAGAAATAAGAGTTGAAGCAAAAGAGAGCATCAAGAGGCAAATTCAAAACACATTTAAGTCTAACATGCTTCCTATGCATAGGAATCTTGTAAATAAACAAGTTCATGAAGAGCAAAGTAACAAGCATAGGAAGATAAAACAAGTGTAGCTTCAAAAATTTCAGCACATAGAGAGGTGTTTTAGTAACATGAAAATTTTTACAACCATATTTTCCTCTCTCATAATAACTTTCAGTAGCAACATGAGCAAACTCAACAATATAACTATCACATAAAGCATTCTTATCATGAGTCTCATGCATAAAATTATTACTCTCCACATAAGCATAATCAATTTTATTAGTTGTAGTGGGAGCAAATTCAACAAAGTAGCTATCATTATTATTCTCATCATCAAATATAAGAGGCAAAGTATCATCAAAGTAAATTTTCTCCTCAATGCTTGGGGGACTAAAAATATCATGCTCATCAAAGCCAGCTTCCCCAAGCTTAGAATCTTCCATAGCATTAGCAACAATAGTGTTCAAAGCATTCATATTAATATGTTCCATGGGTTTTTTAATTTTCGCATCAAACCATCCATGTCTTAAATCAGGAAATAGAATAAAAAGGTCATTGTTGTCCATTATGCCTAACTAGTGTAAACAAGAAACCAAATGTCGCAATTGCAGAGTCTAAAGGAAATAGCTTCGAGCACACACACAATGGCGCCAGAAAAGTACTGTTACCTGGCGGAGTATGAGTGCCTTTTACCTTTCCTCCCCGGCAACGGCGCCAGAAAGTGCTTGATGCGCGTAGATGTACACGTCCGTTGGGAACCCCAAGAGGAAGGTATGATGCGCACAGTGGCAAGTTTTCCCTCAGAAAGAAACCAAGGTTTAATCGAACCAGGAGGAGCCAAGAAGCACGTTGAAGGTTGATGGTGGCGAAATGTGATGCGGCGCAACAACAGGGATTCCGGCGCCAACGTGGAACCTGCACAACACAAAGTACTTTGCCCCAACGAAACGTGAGGTTGTCAATCTCACCGGCTTGCTGTAACAAAGGATTAACCGTATTGTGTGGAAGATGTTTGCAAGAAAACAGTAAAACAAGTATTGCAGATTGTATGCTATGTAAAGAATAGGACCGGGGTCCACAGTTCACTAGAGGTGTCTCTCCCATAAGATAAAAGCATGTTGGGTGAACAAATTACAGTCGGGCAATTGACAAATAGAGAAGGGCATAACAATGCATGTACATGATATGGTAAATATAGTGAGATTTAATCGGGCATTACGACAAAGTACATAGACCGCCATCCAACTGCATCTATGCCTAAAAAGTCCACCTTCAGGTTATCATCCGAACCCCTTCCAGTATTAGGTTGCAAAGCAATAGACAATTGCATTAAGTATGGTGCGTAATGTAATCGACAACTACATCCTTAGACATAGAATCAATGTTTTATCCCTAGTGGCAACAACACATCACAACCTTAGAACTTTCTGTCACTGTCCCAGGTGTCAATGAAGGCATGAACCCACTATCGAGCATAAATACTCCCTCTTGGAGTTAAGAGCAAAAACTTGGCCAGAGCCTCTACTAATAACGGAGAGCATGCAAGATCATAAACAACACATAAACAATAGATTGATAATCACCATAACATAGTATTCTCTATCCATCGGATCCCGACAAACACAACATATAGTATTACAGATAGATGATCTTGATCATGTTAGGCAGCTCACAAGATCCAACAATGAAGCACAACAAGGAGAAGACAACAATCTAGCTACTGCTATGGACCCATAGTCCAGGGGTGAACTACTCACTCATCACTCCGGAGGCGACCATGGCGGTGTAGAGTCCTCCGGGAGATGAATCCCCTCTCCGGCGGAGGCGATCTCCTGAATCCCCGAGATGGGATTCGCGGCGCGCGTCTCGGAAGGTTTTCGTATCGTGGCTCTCGGTGCGGGGGTTTCGCGACGGAGGCTATAAGTAGGCGAAAGGGTAGGTCAAGAGGCGGCACGAGGGCCCGGGGCGGCGGCGCGGCCAGGGCCGGCCACGCCGCCCTATCCCTGGCCACCTCGTGGCCCCACTTCGACTCCTTCGGTCTTGGAAGCTTCGTGGCAAAATAGGACCCAGGCGTTGATTTCGTCAATTCGAGAATATTTCGTTACTAGGATTTAAACCAAGCAAACATCAACTGGCTCTTCGGCATCTTGTTAATAGGTTAGTTCCAGAAAATGCGTAAATACGACATATAATGTGCATAAAACATGTAGGTATCATCAATAAAGTAGCATGGAACATAAGAAATTATCGATACGTTGGAGACGTATCAGCATCATCAGAACTAACACCAGAAAATTGATCATAACCAGTTCAGTAAAGCAGGTTTAATTTCAAAGAATTCTGCTGTAGTAGCAGGTGGGGCAATAGGTGTGCATAGGAAATCATTATTATTTGCGTTTGTGAAGTCACACAACTTAGTATTTTCAGGGGTATTCATTTTAGCAACAATAAAACAAACTAGATAAAGTAAATGCAAGTAACTAATTTTTTTGTGTTTTTGATATAGAGAGCAAGACAGTAAATAAAGTAAAACTACCAACTAATTTTTGTGTGTTTTGTTTAGGTGCAGCAAACAAAGTAGTAAATAAAATAAAGCAAGACAAAAACAAAGTAAAGAGATTGAGAAGTGGAGACTCCCCTTGCAGCGTGTCTTGATCTCCCCGGCAACGGCGCAGAAATTTGGCTTGATACGCGTAGATGCACACGTCCGTTGGGAACCCCAAGTGGAAGGTATGATGCGTATAGAAGCAAGTTTCCCTCAGTATGAAACCAAGGTTTAATCGAACCAGTAGGAGCCAAGAAGCACGTTGAAGGTTGATGGTGGCGAAATGTGATGCGGCGCAACACCAGGGATTCCGGCGCCAACGTGGAACCTGCACAACACAACCAAAGTACTTTGCCCCAACGAAACAGTGAGGTTGTCAATCTCACCGGCTTGCTGTAACAAAGGATTAACCGTATTGTGTGGAAGATGATTGTTTGCAAGAAAACAGTAAAACAAGTATTGCAGTAGATTGTATGCGATGTAAAGAATAGGACCGGGGTCCACAGTTCACTAGAGGTGTCTCTCCCATAAGATAAAAGCATGTTGGGTGAACAAATTACAGTCGGGCAATTGACAAATAGAGAAGGGCATAACAATGCATATACATGATATGATAAATATAGTGAGATTTAATTGGGCATTACGACAAAGTACATAGACCGCCATCCAACTGCATCTATGCCTAAAAAGTCCACCTTCAGGTTATCATCCGAACCCCATTCAGTATTAAGTTGCAAAGCAAACAGACAATTGCATTAAGTATGGTGCGTAATGTAATCGACAACTACATCCTTAGACATAGAATCAATGTTTTATCCCTAGTGGCAACATCACATCACAACCTTAGAACTTTCTGTCACTGTCCCAGGTGTCAATGAAGGCATGAACCCACTATCGAGCATAAATACTCCCTCTTGGAGTTAAGAGCAAAAACTTGGCCAGAGCCTCTACTAATAACGGAGAGCATGCAAGATCATAAACAACACATAAACAATAGATTGATAATCACCATAACATAGTATTCTCTATCCATCGGATCCCGACAAACACAACATATAGTATTACAGATAGATGATCTTGATCATGTTAGGCAGCTCACAAGATCCAACAATGAAGCACAATTAGGAGAAGACGACCATCTAGCTACTGCTATGGACCCATAGTCCAGGGGTGAACTACTCACTCATCACTCCGGAGGCGACCATGGCGGTGTAGAGTCCTCCGGGAGATGAATCCCCTCTCCGACAGGGTGCGGAGGCGATCTCCTGAATCCCGAGATGGGATTCGTGGCGGCGTCTCGGAAGGTTTTCCGTATCGTGGCTCTCGTGGGGGTTTCGCGACGGAGGCTATTTGTAGGCGGAAGGGCAGGTCAAGAGGCGGCACGGGGCCCACACCATAGGTCGGCGCGGCGGGCCTGGCGCGCCGCCCTGTGGTGTCGCCACCTCGTGGCCCCACTTCGACTCTCCTTCGGTCTTCGGAAGCTTCGTGCAAAAATAGGACCCGGGCGTTGATTTCGTCCAATTCCGAGAATATTTCGTTACTAGGATTTCTGAAACCAAAAACAGCAGAAAACAACAACTGGCTCTTCGGCATCTTGTTAATAGGTTAGTTCCGGAAAATGCGTAAATACGACATATAATGTGCATAAAACATGTAGATATCATCAATAATGTAGCATGGAACATAAGAAATTATCGATACGTTGAGTGCTACCTTTAAACAATTCAAAAGTTATTACCTCTTATTTGTGTCAATGTTTTATAGCTCATGAGGAAGTATGTGGTGTTTATCTTTCAATCTTGTTGGGCAACTTTCACCAATGGACTAGTGGCTTCATCCGCTTATCCAATAATTTTGCAAAAAGAGCTGGCAATGGGATTCCCAGTCCCAAATTAATTAACAAAAATAGACACTCCTCCATGGTATGTGATTGTTGGACGGCACCCGAAGGATTCGGTTAGCCATGGCTTGAGAAAGCAAAGGTGGGGAGGAGTGTCATCCTAATAAAACTAAAATAAAAAGGCACTCCTTCATGGTATGAGATTGTTGGCAGGCACCCGAGGATTCGGTTAGCCATGGTTTGTGAAAGAAAGGTTGGAAGGAGTGCCACCCAAAAATAAAATAAAATGGGAGCCGCTCTTTGAAGGTTTGTCTGGCAAGGGGGTTAGAGTACCCGCTACCATTCGTTGACAACAACAAACACCTCTCAAAACTTTATTTTTATGCTCTCTTTATGTTTTCAAAATCAAAGCTCTAGCACAAATATAGCAATCAATGCTTCCCTCTGCGAAGGGCCTTTCTTTTACTTTTATGTTGAGTCAGTTCACCTATCTCTCTCCACCTCAAGAAGCAAACACTTGTGTGAACTGTGCATTGATTCCTACATACTTGCATATTGCACTTGTTATATTACTTTACATTGACAATATCCATGAGATGTACATGTTATAAGTTGAAAGCAACCGCTGAAACTTAATCTTCCTTTGTGTTGCTTCAATACCTCTACTTTGAATTATTGCTTTACGAGCTAACTCTTATGCAAGACTTATTGATGCTTGTCTTGAAAGTACTATTCATGAAAAGTCTTTGCTTTATGATTCATTTGTTTACTCATGTCATTACCATTGTTTTTGATCGCTGCATTCATTACATATGCTTACAATAGTATGATCAAGGTTGATGGCATGTCACTTAAGAAATTATCATTGTTATCGTTTACCTACTCGAGGACGAGTAGGAACTAAGCTTGGGGATGCTGATACGTCTCCAACGTATCTATAATTTCTTATGTTCCATGCTACTTTATTGATGATATCTACATGTTTTATGCATACTTTATGTCATATTTATGCGTTTTTGAACTAACCTATTGACGAGATGCCGAAGTGCCGTTCTGTTTTCTTTTTGGTTTCAGAAATCCTAGTAAGGAAATATTCTCGAATCGGACGAAATCAACGCCCGACATCTTAGGATCACGCGAAGCTTCGAACACCGAGAGGGACCAGGGGGCCACGGGCCACGGACACCACCCGGCGCGGGGGCGCCCCTAGTGTGTCGTCGCCTCGTTGACCTTCGACGCCGCCTCTTCGCCTATATAAGGTCCCGACCTAAAACACGAGACGAATAAGCCACGGTACGAGAAAAGTTCCAGAGCCGCCGCCATCGTGAAGCCAAGATGGGGACGGAGTCTCTGTTCGACGCCGGGACGAAGTGCCCCGGAAGGCTTCTCCATCAACACCACCGCCATCTTCATCACGCTGTTGTCTCCCATGAGGAGGAGTAGTTCTCCATCGAGGCTAAGGGCTGTACCGGTAGCTATGTGGTTAATCTCTCCTATGTACTTCAATACAATAATCTCATGAGCTGCCTTACATGATTGAGATTCATATGATGATGCTTGTAATCTAGATGTCATTATGCTAGTCAAGTGGGTTTTACTTATGTGATCTCCGGAGACTCCTTGTCCCACGTTTGTAAAGGTGACAGTGTGTGCACCGTGTGGGTCTCTTAGGCTATATTTCACAGAATACTTATTCACTGTTATGAATGGCATAGTGAAGTGCTTATTTATATCCCTTTATGATTGCAATGTGTTTTGTATCACTATTTATCTATGTGCTACTCATGTGATGTTATTAAAGTAGTCTATTCCTCCTGCATGATGTAATGGTGACAGTGTGTGCATCGTGTAGTTCTTGTCGTAGATTATGATCATAATCTCTTGTAGGTTATGGAGTTGATTATCGCTATGATAGTATTGATGTGATTTATTCCCCCTTCATAGTGTAAAGGTGACAGTGTGTATGCTATGTTAGTACTCGGTCTATTTTGCAAAGATCTATTATACTCTAAGGTTACTTAAACATGAATATCGAATGTTGTGGAGCTTGTTAACTCCGGCATTGAGGGTTCGTGTAATCCTACACAATTAGTGGTGTTCATCATCCAACAAGAGTATATGTAGCACAAAGGAAAGAGAACTTATTTATTATGTGATCAATGTTGAGAGTGTCCACTAGTGAAAGTATGATCCCTAGGCCTTGTTTCCACAAAGAATTGCTTCCCACGCCAGCAAGCTATTTTCTGGCGCCGCTTGTTTACTGTTTTATTGCATCTTTACTTTCTGCAATATTACCACCATCTATACCACCTGTGTTTTACTATCTCTTCGCCGAACTAGTGCACCTATACATCTGACAAGTGTATTAGGTGTGTTGGGGACACAAGAGACTTCTTGTATCGTGATTGCGGGTTGCTTGAGAGGGATATCTTTGACCTCTTCCTCCTGAGTTCGATAAACCTTGGGTGATCCACTTAAGGGAAAACTTGCTGCTGTTCTACAAACCTCTGCTCTTGGAGGCCCAACACTGTCTACAAGAATAGAAGCACCCGTAGACATCACCGCCCCCCTAGGGTGTGGCCGCCTCGTCGCCCCTCTTCGTCTCCTCTTCGGACTTCTGGAAGGCTCCGTGCAAAATAAGACTGTGGGCTTTTGTTTCGTCCAATTCCGAGAATATTTCTGTGTAGGATTTCTAAAACCAAAAACAGCAGAAAACAGCTGGCTTCGGCATCTTGTTAATAGGTTAGTGCCGAAAAATGCATCAAAATGATGTAAAGTGTATATAAAACATGTGAGTATTGTCATAAAACTAGCATGGAACATAAGAAATTATAGATACATTTGAGACGTATCATAGACCACATTTTTAAACCAATTACTGCATTATGAGCACGCAGTTTTCTATGCGAACAACAAGTCAAATGGTGTTGCCAAAACCATATTGACAATATGTTTCATGTTGTGAAAGATAGAATCCAGGATCAACCTACTGATGTTAAGCGTACAAATATGTTTTTTTGGATCCGTTTATCGAAGGCCTAGTCATCCATATTTATGATTATGTTACCGGCATGGGTTGTTGGAAAGCCTTTTGATCCTGGAAGTAAGGACCGTCAAATAAACCAACTCCCATGAAGTATTAGGTTTTTCCACTTCGAGATAGGATGGTGTACTATAAGTACCGAGGTTCAGTGGCATGTCATTGATCACTATAGCACCTTACTTTGGTATGTTATTCCTATTGAGAGTGGACTTATGATGTTTGTTATCCTTATGATCAAGGGGATAATGTTGTAACTGATCTCAGGTAACAAGCTAAGAGAAATATAAGGGGAAGTGATCCACCACGTTCCCCTCACCTTGGAGCCTTGATCGGAGGCTCGGAACAACTTGTTGGTTTTGGTCCCTGATCCCTGGCCCTGCACATATAAAAGGAGGAGGAAATCCCCTTTCGGGGATGACACACGTACGGGAAAAAGACCTGAATACTCCTAACAACCCGATCCTAAAACGAGGGCCAAGGGGATCAGAAGACCATCACCACCGCCGGCCACCACAATGGCAGCACCAGCGGCACCATGGACATCTATCTCATCGAGCCGCTGCTGCCCCTAAGCATCTACCTCGACAAGGAGCCCATCCTCCTGCAGCGAGACCAGGGCAATTGATTCTGGTCAGTACCCAATTCTTTGCATATGACTTAGGTGTTCTAATACGAGGTTAAGATCCTAATGATGTTTTTCCTTAAGAAATTATCGCTAACAGTGCCGTGTGCAGAGTTGCAACAAAAAGCTGAGCGACGGTCTTCATTCCGTTGTTCCTGATCCAATAGGTCCGCTCCCACGATGCATCATCTTCGCTGGCGGAGATATAATTCTAGAGGCCATGCCCTTCCACCGGCAGTTAATTTGCTTAGAAAAGCACCTGTGATGAGAGTTGGGTTATATCTCATTCGTTTGGTCTGCTGCACCAAGGGCGATTTTTTTAGGGTTATTAGTGTCAATCAACAGAGATGATATCCTGGCTTAGCCTCTCATATCTCTATGGGCAAATGCTACATGAAAACGATGAACACTGCACGAATATTGTTGGCTTGATGTTTTGTTCCTTCCGCGCCCCGCTCTCGGTGTGAAAGTCAAACCTTGTATTGCTTTGTTGCGACTACTTTTGTCCATTTTGTTATGGACATGCGCGAGAGTGTTGGTGCTTATTCTGTTTGCCTACCAAAGCGTCGCATCATCTTCACTAAAACCCGCTGATGAATGTTGGACAGACCATGGACTAAAGTTATCTTCAGCGCCCCAATGTAAACGGACCAAATATGCCTCTCTTAATTCATGCTGACACAAAATGGGTAAAATCCTAGCCGAGTGGATTGACTCAAAGTGACCGGCCGGTTCACATCGACGTATTTCCGCCTTAAATTTGGGCAGCGAATGCATCGATGCAAACGTATAGGGCCTTCACGTTCTTCGGACTTGGGCCTGCTTGGCGGTGGGCAAGTGCCCTGCATCGCTTCGCCTCCCTACGGGGTTGTATCACTTCCTTCTTGCGCGTGTCTGATTGCTGCAGCGCCATCAATGGCACGCTTTGGCTTCAGCGGCAGCGCTAGGATTGGCGGTGGTGATTGGGCTTCTGCGCCGCCATCAATGGCACGTGTCTAGAAACCAGTGCCGACATCCACAGCCGCAGCGGCCCTACCCTTGCCACCATCTCGGCAAAGTCTCCTCCACCGTCCCATCCCCCCATGATTCCGAGAAGACATGCAAAGCAACCACGACCATGGGCAAGGGATGACCTTTCAAGAAGCCAAAGCATGGCAAAGTGGCCAGCTCGTCGTCGGCGAAGAATAAGAAGCCGCACATCGTGCGCTCTGGGTTAGAGCAACATCCACCTCGGTGGTGGGTGTCTGCTTAGCCACTGGTGGCTTTCCCATGCCACCGGTGCCACGGCGGGGCCGTGAGAGGCAGCTGGAGATAGCCCGCCGTCGGGCCCTGCTGCCACACGACCACCTAGCCGACTCCACGTACAATATCAGCTCGCCAAAGTGGGACTCATTCTGGCATCTCGAATGGGATTTGAGGCACTGATCGGGGTTCCTCGGCGATGATGAGTACAACTACGGTGCGCCGGTTGCACCGGTGAAGGAGGAGGAGGAAGACATCAAGGATAAGGATGATGAGGAAGTGGAGGAGGAGGAGGAGACGATCAGAGGTGACAAAGTCCGGAGAGAGGAGCAGAGGGACGACACCGAGGACAGCATCGACTGCCTCGCGTGTCTAGCAGAGAAAGCCAAAGAGGAGAGCATGGAGGACCAACTCCCCCTCATGCAGGAAGGCGCGGACGAGGAGAAAGTGATGATGCTGGCCTTGAGGGCCTCGCGGGAGCAGCCCTATACGGCAGCCCCTTCAACTGCATCGGGTGCCACGTCGTCTAGAGCTGCTGCAATACCGATATTGTACTCGTTTAGCATGGCTACAAGCCTTGGCCGATGCCGCAAGGGATGCCCAGGTGCTCCCACTACATCATGCAGTTGCTGCCTGTCTGCGCTCGTCCTCCTCCTATCGCGGGAGTTTCCATCTCGGCGTCCAAAAGCCTGAGCCGGTTTCTCCAGCTCGAAGATCGGTGGGCATCGTCTTCCGCCATGTCGTGCCCAAGATAGAGTTGGGGCTTCGCGCCCCAAAGAAGGAGAAGAATTAGGCGGTGTCGCCACCGCCACAAAAGGAGAACGAGAAGAAGGTTGCATCCTATCTCCGGCACCAGTGGCGCTCCGTGTCCCTGACGACCCAATAAACTCGACGGGGCTCGCCGAGGCATTGTCTACGAAGAGCATGTGACAAGCGCTGACAAAAAATACACAAAGTGGTGGTTGGTGATGGACAATGGTACTATCAACGACATTAACAAGGATGCTAGCGGCAAGGATAGCTACAACGGCTTCTTGTCCTCCTTCTAGGACGAGGATGCCGACAGCGGCAATGGGTGGACAGCAGCCCAACCCTAGACTGAACCATGTTCAACAGCCACGAGTAGATCTACAAGTTTTGTTTGAATTTCATTCAAATCACTATGAAATTTCGTTAAGTTTGAATAAAAACCATCATACTTTTAAGTTTGTATATTCCCTTTATTTATATCTTAGTTAAGAGCTCAATTGGGGGGCTTAATTTAGAAGTTATCGGTGTGGGGAGCGAACCCCTAAACTGTGGCAGGTTTTGCCGACGACCCCCAAAGCCACAGTCCGAGGCTAGTGCTGGCCTCAATTTAGGAGGCACCGGTGAGATACTCAGAGCATCTCCACCGGCTCCCCCCCCAAGTAGTCGCCAGCAGGGTCGTCGGCACTGCTGTATGGGGGGGGGCGGCAGCACATCTTCTATTTGGGGACGCTGTTCCCACACCGGCGCCTCCCATACGGCGGGCTCCAAAACTTTTTTTCATTTTACAATATTTTGAAACAACATATCAATCATATTTTATTCATACTATATTCAATAATTTATACAATCACACAAATAGTACTTAAATTATTCATACAATTAAACAAATATTACTTAAATTATTCATACAATTAAATAAATGGAAATTAAATTATTCATACAATCAAATAAATAGAAATAAAATCATGCATTGTTGACGGATCCTCTCCTCGCCCACAAATGCGCAGCTAGTTCCGCCTGAAGTTGTGCATGGATACCTGCATCTCAAATTTTATTGTGCATATGAAGAAAAGCGGCAAATTCTTGGGGTACATGATCTACCTCAGCAAGTGGCCCTTGATAATCAAATGGTTGATCATCCTGCACAGGTTCGTCGCGCTCGCTCTCAATGATCATGTTCTGCATGATCACACATGCATTCATCACTTTCCACATCTGAGACTCAAACCAAGTGAGAGCAGGTACCTGAAAACAGCGAAACGCTGTTGAAGCACCCCAAAAGTGCGCTCAACATCCTTGCGTGCTGCTTCCTGGCATGTTGAAAAATAAGCATCCATCTCCGGCGGAGACCGAATAGTCTTCACAAGTGTAGCATACGTCGGGTAGATACTATCGGCTAGGTAGTACCCCTTGTTGTATGCGTGGCCGTTTACCTCAAAGTTCACGGATGCTTGTCCCTCTAGTAAACATGGAAAGCGTTGCAACACGTTGATATCATTGTTTGTTCCTGCCATGCCAAAAGATGCATGCCAAATCCAAAATTCATGGTCTGCCACCGCCTCAAGAATGACACTGCACTCACCAGTATGCCCCTTGTCGATCCCCTGCCAAGCAAAAGGGTAATTCTTCCAGCCTCAATGCATACAGTCAATGCTTCCGAGCATCCCAGGTACCCGAAGGGTATGCCCATGTCACCAGGAAACCCTCTTGCTGCATTTTTTGCAGGATCCAAGCTGTATCATCTGCCCTTGGTGCTCTCAAATAGTCTTTAACAAACACTGATATGACAGCTTAGCAAAACTTGTAGAGAGTCTATGTACATGTCGACACCGCCATCCGTAGGTTGTCATTGACTGTATCTGGAGGAGCTCTGTATGCAAGACAGCGCATTGTAGCAGTGCACTTCTGAATAGAGGTGAAGCCCCACAAACCTGTGCAATGTTGCTTGGTGTAATATACCAAGTTTAGAGGCTACAAAATGAGAGAACACCAAAGTGGCATTGCATTCATGCATAAAAAATCCGGGGAGTTTTCGCGCTTTCAAATAAAACTTGTCACAGTAATTGAAGTTTCACTTGACTTGGTGGAATTGAAGTAGATCATCAAGTAAAGCGCTATAAACTTCACTGTGATGTTTGCTAAAGCCTTGTTTTTGGTAGATATGATTTGATCTATGGACTAGATCAAATGGGATTAGCTTTACTATCACAACACCTTAAGTGAGGATTAAATACCTATAAAGGATCATAACATGGTATTCCTTACAACAATACATTCTTTAAGAATCAAACCCCAACTTATTAACACTTAAAAGTTAGCAACTACCTTTGTGTGTAATTTAATTCACTTCTAAACTTATTACCAAATAAGGTAAACCACAGAGTCTAAAGTGCATAAAAGCCACACTTTCTTATTTAAATCATAACTTATTATATATATGGAATATCATAAAACTAAACCATTTACATTACGAATTATAGTTCAAACTATTTGAATAAAACTAATTATGAGTATTTTGAAACTCATATGATCATGCCTTGGTGAAATCAAACCCAACTATCCAAAATTGAGGAATAACCTTCAACCTTGACCTTTTGACCAATATTATAATATAAATCCAATCAAATATGATATAGTGACTCATCCACAATCACTACAAGAAAAGTTCTGATAGACAACGTCCCAAAATCGTCAACTAAGGGGCATTTTTCGTCGCCTATGGGCCTAACCCGACGATATGGGTTCCGTTGTCGAAACTGCGTCAGGCAAAGTCCAACGACGATTTTTCGGTCGTCGCGCTTGGGCGCCCTTCCGCCACGGAAAATCGGACGTTGCGGAAGTGTTTTCGGGAGCCCGTTGACTGCGACGTCATGCAAACTGACACGTGGACGCCGTTAACGCCGTTAACGGCGTTAACCGGCTGAAACCCCGTGGTAGATGGTAGGCCCACACGAGGCCTGCCACGTCTTAAGCGGGCCGGGCCAGATGACATAGTTTGACCGGTCTACTATATAGCTGGGCTGGTCCATTAGTTACGTGGGCCGGGCCTAACCTCTAAGGTTGATGGTCAAAACTTAAATGGGCCGGCCCATTTAACATGTGGGGTCCACCTTACACAACTGGGCCGGCCAAGAAGCAAGTGGGCCGGGCCAAAAACACAGGTGGGTCCCACTTTCCTGTTAAAAGCCGGCCCATTTAGTGTGTGGGGTCCAGTATAGCAAGTGGGGCCCAACAAGCTAGTGGGCCGGGCCAAAAACACAGGTGGGTCCCACTTTCCAGTTAAAGGGTCGGCCCGTTTAGTTTGTGGGGTCCACCATATAGCAAGTGGGCCGGCCCAACAAAATAGTGGCGGGCCAAAAACAGGTGGGTCCCACTCCTGTTAAAGGGCCGGCCCATTTAGTATGTGGGGCCCACCATATAGCAAGTGGGCTGGCCCCAAGATAGTGGGCGGGCCAAAAACACAGGTGGGTCCCACATTCCTGTTAATGGGCCGGCCCATTTGGTATGTGGGGTCCACCATATAGAAAGTGGGCCGGCCCAACAAGATAGTGGGCGGGCCAAAAACAGGTGGGTCCCACCTTCCTATTAAAGGGGCCCATTTGGTGTGTGGGGTCCACCATATAGAAAGTGGGCCGGCCCAACAAGATAGTGGGCGGGCCAAAAACACAGGTGGGTCCCACCTTCCTATTAAAGGGCGGCCCATTTACCATGTGGGACCACCATAGAGCAAGTGGGCCGGCCCAATAAGCATGTGGAGCCCATTATCGTGTAACCGGGCCGGCCTACTAAAGAAGTGGGCCGGCCCAAAATGAAAGTGGGTCCCACACTACTGTAAGTGGGCCCAATCTGTTGTAGGGCCCTACTTGTTTGACTAGTCAACTTGCATTAAATTTCATGAGCCTAAAATCTGATATCAATGATACACACAAGTACATACACAAATAAAACAAATAGGAAAATTACAAGGCAATTAATGTGCCCAAATAAAAAAATTACATAGAATCATTGAGGACTTCTATTAGCATCATCAATAACACGTTGACATTTGGCAATCGCCTTGATTGAATCTTGTGTACTCTTTGTCAACATATCAGCTACAGATCTTAAAGCAGCAATACCATGTCTTTTATAAAGTACAGCCTTGAGATATTTACTGTCTGATGAAAGAAATGGTCTAGGTTGACGGCTATGAGAAGATGCATCAGAAGAAAGATCAGAACTTTTTGTGGGCCTCACTGGTAATGAAGATTGCTTCATCACAACTGCATTCTGATAATAATGCAAAAAGAGTTAAACGATGAACTATGCAAACATTTATTATGCAATGTAGATATAAGATAATAACAAGTTGCATAAATAAGACATGTATGGAACTTGTACTAAGCACAAACTTACATCATAATGTTGCACAGGGTCGCTACAGATCCTTTTTTGGCGACTATCTTCTAATGATGACTGCTTCATTAAAACTGCATTCTGGTAACATTGTAAACATAGTTACAACAATTAACTATTCAAACATGTATTACGCAATGTAGAGATCAGATAACAGCATGTAGCAGAAATAAGCACAAGATAAGATAAGATGCATGTACTAAGCACATACTGGCTCACTGCAGGTCCTTCTCTTGCGTGCACTAGTCGTGGTCAACATGCCTATCATTTTAGGTTCAGCCATCAAGTGAAATGCTAATCCTCCTGCTCCATTGTCCTTAATCTGTGTTTAGATATCACATTTAAGACCAAGTCAGCTGGTTTCAAATAACAAAAAACTTGAGCTGCCAAATGAATAAGCCAATATTTACCAGATATCAGATTAAAACCAACTAGATGTTGCTTTGCATGAGATACGAATTTCAGACATTCAGATTTAGAGTAGGGTAATGCCAAGGTTTTACACATAAAGTAAACTGGCATTAAGAATGACCAAATGTCAGGTTCAAATCACCCTCGAAGTTTCTCCAAGACAAGCATATCAAATAGGCAGAAACATAGTAAAGCATGAATGGCATTGCTATGGCAGGGTTCCAAGTGTTAATCTCTTGCATAAGGAACAATGCATATAGGTTATAGATAATAAAAAACTGCCAAAATTACCAACCACGAACTCAGATTCCAACCTTACCTAGCGTCCCCGCTGTTAATGTTGGATGTTCTAATAAGTGTTTCGCATGATCAATCCCTAGGAAAAATAACATTGACAAGTCAGTCTACGATAATACAAAGACCAGACATGCACGCAGCAATAACTATATAAGCTAAAGACGAGGTATAAGAGCAAGCAGATTGGAAATGCACATAGCATGATTATAAAAGCAGTGTGAGAATAGCAGACACGAGAAAACAGCTAGCGGTGAGCTAATGACGTGGTATAAGAACAAGCAGATTGGAAATGCCCATAGCACGACTATAAAAGCAGTGCGACAATAGCATGCAGTACAAAAACAGTTGGCAGCAAATGAATGGGTACAAGGCTATAAATATGTGGATGCACACAGGTGTCAGTAGAATGAACAGGATGGTAGCGACCGGATAATGCTTTTGTACTGTACAATATTTAAACAAACTTCATGCGAAGCAACACATCAAGAAAGTTAACGGCATATGAGATCTGCAAATAACTACACAAAACATGGCTAAAGAAACACCGCGATCTAACGGGCCAGCGTACTAACCAAGCGGCGGGGTGGACGGGGGCGGCAACTTGCATTCCGGCGGCGAACGCGGGAGACGATGAATCGACCCTGTTTCAGTAGAAGCGGGCGTTAGTGAAGCAGATCTGGTTGGCTGGCAAGGTATTCGTGAAGTTGATACAGCCGCTGCGGCGAGGTAGTCGGTGGCGAGGTCGGCGGTGAAGCAGATCCGTCGGCGAGGTCGGCGGTGAAGCAGATCCGTCGGTGACGAGGGCGGCGGGGGAGCGGATCAGGTGGGTGGACAGCCAACACGATCAAGGCTACGCTGTGGAGGAGTATGCCGGCGGCGAAGCAGATCTAGTACTGTAGAGAGTCAGAGCTTTGGCGTGTGAGAGTATTTTTGAGCTAATGGGGCGAATGGTTGGTGGGTGGGTGTGGGCCTGTGGGGAGGGTTCGGGATCTAGGCAAGATATTTCATTGTTACCGAATGAGCCCTCCATGGTCGGTGGGTTGTAGCTTCCGGACCAGGGTTAAAAGGGTAAAACTGGTCACGGTCTTTTCGAATGGATGCGGCGGGATGATTTGGCGCGCGGCCGAAATTTTCAGCTACGAGCAGAACGACAAAAATAATGTTCTTCCCCAGGGAGCTCTCATTTCTTCCTCTTCTCTTTCTCTCTCGAGTCTCTCCCACTCCCCCGGCTCCTCTCCCCCTTCTCTCCGGCGGCCTCGCCGGCCGAGACGACGACTTCTCTCTGTATATTGTACACCCTCCGAACTAAATTAATTGATTCAACTTTTCTTAGACGTGTATGTATCTAGAGTAAAAACATGTGTGGATACATCCATATTTAGATAAGCAAAGTTGAGTCAGATTTGGATCCGAGGGAGTTAGTGTTGTTGTAAGCTTAGATCCAGTGTTTCCCATGAGCAGAATGGCGCAATGGAGTCGGGGATCTCGTCATCGGCTTCAGATCTGGCCTATGGTAATGGCGGATCTTGCCGGCCAAACCCCGATCTGGTGCCATCAATGTGATGGCGCTAACGGTGAGGCTTGCTTTGGTCAGTGCTTCAGATCTGGCCAATGGGGAAGTCAAGCTGCTAAAGTTCACAAGCTCGGGGCATACGACGGCGTCATCCGTCTTGCCCGTGCACATCTTGGACTTTCAGCCGCCCTTCTCAGAGCCAATATGCCGTTGCTGAGGCCCTTCTTCTCCTTCGTCCTGGCGACTACCGGCGACACCGTCCCAAGTGGTGCGTCCCCGGCGACGGAGTTGCTGGAAAGGATGCGGAGCAGAGATCTGATGTGCGGTCGAGAAGGACTCGATTGATTTTCTTCTATATGTTTTGGGGTCCTTTTTGTAAAGTTGCAGGTTCTATTAGTTATTGTCTAGTACTTTTGGTCCTCTATGTAATTTTTTGGACTAGTTTCCATTGGCACTGATAAACTTGAATTTTGACAAGTTCACGGGGAAAAAATTCCTTTGCACATATGGCCTATCATGTATAAACATTCTTGAGATTTAAACTATATGTAATGTGCCATGCATTAACACTAAACCATATATATGTAACTAACCCTAGCTGATCAAACCCTACTTAATTAAAACAAATAACCCTAAACTATACGCATGCACTTTATGCGCAAAGGCGCGGGTGCCTCTAATAATGTGTGTGCGCACTCGATCGATGATCCCTAAACCTTATACAACCCTGAAACCCTAATCCCTAATCCCTAAACCCTAAACACCCTAAACACTAAACCCTAGACCCTAAACCCTAACCCTAACCCTAAACCCTAATTAAACCCTATATATAGGCCAACGACACTTAATTGTGCATCAAGCAGGCCAGGGGTGCCTCGCGGTCCTCTAATTAAATTAAATGTGCCATGCATTAACCCTAAACATATATATGTAACTAACCATAGCTAATCAACCCTACTTAATGAAAACACATAACCCTAAACTATACTAGCTATAACCCGATCTAATAAAAACATGCTCTATATATAGCAGCTAGCTAGCAAACCGTAGATTAACACCAATTAATATATACATGGCCTATATCGATCATGTTGTATAACATATCCCGAGATTCATTAATTAATTATATAATTATCGTGATAAATTAATTAACTTTCATTTTGACAAGTTCTCTCGAATGAAAACACATTTGATTAAGTTGCCTCATAATATATATATATATATATATAATTAGTGTGCATGCATGGCCTACCATGCATTCGTGCATATATTTTAATGTATATTTGAACATATTCTTGGGGATTTCAATCTCTCTCTCTCGATCATCTATATATCGTTGGTGGCCAAAAAACACACATATATATATATGCATGCAATTTATGCGTAAAGGCGCGGGTGCCTCTAATAATGTGTGTGCGCACTCGATCGATGATCCCTAAACCTTAAACAACCCTAAAACCTTAAATCCCTAATCCCTAAACCCTAAACACCCTAAACACTAAACCCTAAACCCTAGACCCTAAACGTACCCTAACCCTAACCCTAACCCTAACCCTAAACCCTAGCTAATCCTAAACCCCAATTAAACCCTATGTATAGGCCAACGACACTTAATTGTGCATCGATCGAGCGGGTCATGGGTGCCTCGCGATCCTCTAATAAAATTAAATGTGCCATGCATTAACCCTAAACCATATATATGTAACTAACCCTAGCTAATCAACCCTACTTAATTAAAACACATAACCCTAAACTATACTAGCTAGCTATAACCCGATCTAATAAAAACATGCTCTATATAGCAGCTAGCTAGCAAACCGTAGATTAACACCAATTAAAATATACATGGCCTATATCGATCATGTTGTATAACATATCCCTGAGATTCATTAATTAATTATATAATTATCGTGATAAATTAATTAACTTGAACTTTGACAAGTTCTCTCGAATGAAAACACATTTGATTAAGTTGCCTCATAATATATATATAATTAGTGTGCATGCATGGCCTACAATGCATTCGTGCATATATTTTAATGTATATTTGAACATATTCTTGGGGATTTCAATCTCTCTCTCTCGATCATCTATATATCGTTGGTGGCCCAAAAAACACACATATATATGCATGCAATTGATGCGTAAAGGCGCGGGTGCCTCTAATAATGTGTGTGCGCACTCGATCGATGATCCCTAAACCTTAAACAACCCTAAAACCTTAAATCCCTAATCCCTAAACCCTAAACACCCTAAACACTAAACCCTAAACCCTAGACCCTAAACGTACCCTAACCCTAACCCTAACCCTAACCCTAAACCCTAGCTAATCCTAAACCCCAATTAAACCCTATGTATAGGCCAACGACACTTAATTGTGCATCGATCGAGCGGGTCATGGGTGCCTCGTGATCCTCTAATAAAATTAAATGTGCCATGCATTAACCCTAAACCATATATATCTAACTAACCCTAGCTAATCAACCCTACTTAATTAAAACACATAACCCTAAACTATACTAGCTAGCTATAACCCGATCTAATAAAAACATGCTCTATATATAGCAGCTAGCTAGCAAACCGTAGATTAACACCAATTAAAATATACATGGCCTATATCGATCATGTTGTATAACATATCCCTGAGATTCATTAATTAATTATATAATTATCGTGATAAATTAATTAACTTGAACTTTGACAAGTTCTCTCGAATGAAAACACATTTGATTAAGTTGCCTCATAATATATATATAATTAGTGTGCATGCATGGCCTAGAATGCATTCGTGCATATATTTTAATGTATATTTGAACATATTCTTGGGGATTTCAATCTCTCGATCTCTCTCTCGATCATCTATATATCGTTGGTGGCCCAAAAAACACACATATATACGCATGCACTTGATGCGTAAAGGCGCGGGTGCCTCTAATAATGTGTGTGCGCACTCGATGATCCCTAAACCTTAAACAACCCTAAAACCCCTAAATCCCTAAACCCTAAACACCCTAAACACTAAACCCTAAACCCTAAACCCTAACCCTAGCTAACCCTCTACCCTAGCTAACCCTAAACCCTAATTAAACCCTATGTATAGGCCAACGTCACTTAATTGTGCATCGAGCAGCCCAGGGGTGCCTCGCGGTCCTCTAATTAAATTAATTGTGCCATGCATTAACCCTAAACCATATATATGTAACTAACCCTAGCTAATTAACCCTACTTAATTAAAACACATAACCCTAAACTATACTAGATATAACCCGATCTAATAAAAACATGCTCTATATATAGCAGCTAGCTAGCAAACCGTAGATTAACACCAATTAAAATATACATGGCCTATATATATCGATCATGTTGTATAACATATCCCTCAGATTCATTAATTAATTATATAATTATCGTGATAAATTAATTAACTTGAATTTTGACAAGTTCTCTCGAATGAAAACACATTTGATTAAGTTGCCTCATAATATATATATAATTAATTAGTGTACATGCATGGCCTACCATGCATTCGTGCATATATTTTAATGTATATTTGAACATATTCTTAGGGATTTCAATCTCTCTCTCGATCATCAATATATCGTTGGTGGCCAAAAAACACACACATATATATATACGCATGCAATTTATGCGTAAAGGCGCGGGTGCCTCTAATAATGTGTGTGCGCACTCGATCGATGATCCCTAAACCTTAAACAACCCCTAAAACCTTAAATCCCTAATCCCTAATCCCTAAACCCTAAACACCCTAAACACTAAACCCTAGACCCTAGACCCTAACCCTAACCCTAACCCTAACCCTAAACCCTAGCTAACCCTAAACCCTAATTAAACCCTATGTATAGGCCAACGACACTTAATTGTGTGCATCGAGCAGGCCAGGGGTGCCTCGCGGTCCTCTAATTAAATTAAAAGTGACATGCATTAACCCTAAACCATATATATGTAACTAACCCTAGCTAATCAACCCTACTTAATTAAAACACATAATCCTAAACTATACTAGATATAACCCGATATAATAAAAGCATGCTCTATATATATAACAGCTAGCTAGCAAACCGTAGATTAACACCAATTAAAATATACATGGCCTATTATATCGATCATGTTGTATAACATATCCCTCGATTCATTAATTAATTATATAATTATCTTGATAAATTAATTAACTTTAATTTTGACAAGTTCTCTCGATGCGTAAAGACGGGTGCCTCTAATAATGTGTGTGCGCACTCGATCGATGATCCCTAAACCTTAAACGTACAACCCTAAAACCCTAAATTAATTATCGATCTCCCTGTGATTCATTAATTAATTATATATATAATTATCGATGATAAATTAATTAACTTGAATTTTGACAAGTTCTCTCGTATGAAAACACATTTGATCAAGTTGCCTAGCTCATAATATATATATAATTAGTGTGCATGCATGGCCTACCATGCATTCGTGCATATATTTTGATATATATATATATTTGAACATGCATATTCTTGGGGATTTCAATCTCTCTCTCTCGATCATCTATATATCGTTGTTGGTGGCAAAAAAATACACATATATATACGCATGCACTTTATGCGCAAAGGCGCGGGTGCCTCTAATAATGTGTGTGCGCACTCGATCGATGATCCCTAAACCTTAAACAACCCTAAAACCCTAATCCCTAATCCCCTAAACCCTAAACACCCTAAACACACTAAACCCTAGACCCTAAACACCCTAAACACTAAACCCTAAACCCTAGACCCTAAACACCATAAACATTAAACCCTAAACACCCTAAACACTAATTAAACCCTAAACCCTAGACCCTAAACACTAAACCCTAAACCCTAGACCCTAAACACCGTAAACACTAAACCCTAAACCCTAAACACCCTAAACACTAATTAAACCCTAAACCATAGACCCTAAACACTAGACCCTAAACCATAGACCCTAAACACTAAACCCTAAACCCTAAACACCCTAAACACTAATTAAACCCTAAACCATAGACCCTAAACACTATACCCTAAACCCTAGACCCTAAACACTAAACCCTAGACCCTCTAAACACCGTAAACACTAAACCCTAAACCCTAGACCCTAGCTAAACACCCAAAACACTAAACCCTAAACCCAGCTAGCTAACCCTAAACCCTAATTAAACCCTATATATATAGGCCAACGACACTTAATTGTGCATCAAGCAGGCCAGGGGTGCCTCGCGGTCCTCTAGTTAAATTAAATGTGCCATGCATTAACCCTAAACCATATATATATAACTAACCCCTAGCTAATCAAACCCTAGTTAATTAAAACACATAACCCTAAACTATACTAGCTATAACCCGATCTAATAAAAACATGCTCTATATATAGCATGCAGCTAGCAAGCAAATTAAACGGTAGATTAAAACCAATTAATATATACATGGCCTATATCGATCATATGTTGTATAACATCTCCCGAGATTCATTAATTAATTATATAATTATCGATGATAAATTAATTAACTTGAATTTTGACAAGTTCTCTCGAATGAAAACACATTTGATTAAGTTTCCTCATAATATATATATAATTAGTGTGCATGCATGGCCTACCATGCATGCATTCGTGCATATATTTTAATATATATTTGAACATATTCCTGGGGATTTCAATCTCTCTCTCTCGATCATCTATATGTCGTTGGTGGCCAAAAAACACACACATATACGCATGCACTTTATGCGCAAAGGCGCGTGTGCCTCTAATAATGTGTGTGTGCGCACTCGATCGATGATCCCTAAACCTTAAACCCTAAATAAACCCTAATCCCTAATCCCTAAACCCTAAACACCATAAACATTAAACCCTAAACCCTAGACCCTAAACCCTAACCTCCTAACCCTAAACCCTAAACCCTAATTAAACCCTATATATAGGCCAATGACACTTAATTGTGCATCAAGCAGGCCAGGGGTGCCTCGCGGTCCTCTAATTAAATTAAATGTGCCATGCATATATATGTGTTTAATTTGGGGATTTCAATCGCTCTCTCGTATGTAGCTCTCTCTACCTCTCTCTCTTTCTCTCTCTCTCTCTCTCTCTCTCTCTCGTTGGTGGCCAACAACACACACATGCACTTTGTGCGCAAAGGCATGCGCCTCTAATAATGTGTGCGCAGTCGATCGATCTAGTTTTGATTAATCATAGCACACAAATAAAGAAGTTGTATTTGAATCCACACAACCTAATCTAAAACACATAACCCCTAACATGGCCTAATTAATTAACCCTTCTCGATCTCTACCTAATTAGTGGAAATTGCACAAAATCAAAAGGGGTCCCTCACTAATTATGCATATCTGCTAGATTGTGATAAACTTTTGCCACATATATATTTGGTGGATGGGTGCATCTTGGCATGTAAACAATTAGTGTTTGCAAATGGCGTTGTCAAAATTTATGTACAAATGATTTCTTTCCATCCAAAGTGCATAAAATGGGAGTTTTAATGAAGAAAGTACAAATAAAACAGCTCAACATGCTTCCACACCCCGATTTTCACACGAAGTAGAGCATATTTAAAGGATAATTCCAGAGTTTTACTATTTTTCAAGCAACTTTGCTAATTTTCCCCCACTCACATGACTTTATGTCGATTTAACGAAAATATGGCGAATTTAAACTACATGGGCGGGATAGTTTGAATTGTGCGCGCGGCAAAGGGAACCGCCTATTCCTCAACCTTGTGCACGGCAAATTACACACGCAACTCCATTAAACGCCACCTACCGACCTTAATTATCACCCGGCGGCCCGGCCGCATGACCCCCACCCACCCGTACACAACTTATCCCCGTCCGTGCGAAGAGCTTCCCCTCCCCGTCCCGTCCGTGCGAAGAAGAAGCTTCCCCTCCCCGTCGTTCTTCTCGAGACGCACCGGCGGTCAAGTTGATCCACGGTAGGGCTGCTATCTCTAGCTCAATCATGTATCGGGCAAGACAGCCTAACGATTTATATTTTCTTGATGCTGCTAAAAAAATTCGTCAGTATGCTCGAACTAATTGGCACTTTATAGTTTTCCGCTCGATTTGTCATCGATCAATTTGTTCATTTGCGTGGGCATATAGAGTCAGTTCTGCACTCGATCCGTTAATTTGCTGAAATGCCATGGCAGAGTTTTGTACACGATCTGTTTGCTAAAATGTCGATGGGCATTTTTTGTTTTGTACTCGACATGATTGCTGAAATGCATAATCATGTAGTATAGTTTTGTACTCGATGGATATACATTTCCTACTTCGCCTTAAATTAATCACCAACCACTGTATCTCATAATTAAACAGATGGACAGAACTTGGATACTGCATGGACACTTATGTTCCCCTTCATATATAAATGGTGTTCAACCCTTTATGGGGTTTATTAGAGCTCATGATGGTCACAACCTGGACGTGTATTGCCCGCGCTGCACATGTATGAATGGTGAGAAGAGGCCTCACCCTGTAGTGGCAGATCATTTACACATTTTTGGGATGGACCGCACATATGTTAGGCGGGTTTAGCATGGTGAACCATATAATGATCCTTTAGCAGGAGAAGCAGATCTTGCTCACACTGTATGTGTGCTGGCATATGTAGTTAATTATTTATATTGATGCTGCCGCTGTTTCAATCAATAGTTTGCATTGCTGTGCAAGGTTCTGTACTCAAATTTAACTTGTTGCAGATGGATGGACGGGAAGGAGAGAAAAAGCGCTTGCTTCAGGAAACGGGTTTCAGCTCTGGGACATGTGCTGTGCCAGATGAGAAGGTAAATATGTAAAACGGCATTTGTTCAGGTTGCATCCCTTAGATGTTTGTCTAATCGGTTGATGTACTAATTGCATAGAGTTAAAGAGGTCTCTCAGTTTGATGGGAGATTTGAAGATGAATCTCAGTTTGATGCACCTGTGGATGGTACTGATGACGAGCCTTTCATAGACGAAGGTCCTGCACCTGAGATTATCCATCAGAAGGAGGCCGTGGACCGAGTACACAGCTTTGCGTTGAAGTGGATGCACGCCGGAGATCATCACGGGCGTCCGGGTAGTCTCAAGACCACCCAGCCTGATGCACCTGTGGATGGTACCGATGACGAGCCTCTCATAGACGAAGGTCCTGCACCTGAGATTATCCAGCCTACTGAAGGAGGCCGTGGACCGAGTACACAGCTTTGCATTGAAGAGGATGCACACCCGGAGATCATCAGGGGCGTCCGGTAGTCTCAGGACCACCCAGCCCTGATGCAAAATGTTGAGCTACTTTATGATTCGTACTCTTATGTTCTGGTGCTGTAGTATGTTATGATTTGTACGCCTTTGGCGCTAGATTAAGCATTCAGTGGATGATCGCGTTGCAAAATTCGACACCCACACAATCAGTTCATCGTGAGAGTAGTAGCACAATTACTTCTACAGCGATTCCTGCCAGCGCATTAGTTGGTAGCATGAAACACTTTCAGGTACTCCCCTCTGATTCATATTAATTGACTCAATTCTGTCTAGATATGGATGTATCTAGATGCATTTGTTAACTAGACTAACAAACTTGAGTCGGTTAATATGAATCCGTGTAAACCGCCCAAGTCCTCGAGCAGCTAGTTTATTGACTCTGGACTCCAAGCCTCTCGCGGCAAGCCATCGACGAAGCTTTGACCAGATCTTGGCCAATTTTTTTGTGTGTGGCGAATAGCAAAGCTTTGACCAGTTCCTCTCGGGATACAGCACGCCGGTGAGCTTGCACGGTTGCCATGAGCACTTTCCGGCGGAACTTCCTCTTCAGCGCCCTCAAGCCGCTGCTGCGAGACAGCACGCAGTGCCTCGAGGTGGACGGAATTCTGGATCTCAGGGCGGGTGGTCCGCATCGTCCGGGAACGATCTCCAGCGGGTTAACGAGGACATGCATGGCGGCCGGGGATTTGTTTTTTGTTTTTTTTTGGTTTGAGCTTGGGATTTGGGGTTTTTCGGATAGGGGAGGAGGAACCGAGGAAGAGGAAGGAACAGCCGCGTGCTTGGCGCGTGGCGGTGTGCTTGAATTTCGAATTTTTGTGAAATGTTTCATTTCCCCGCTACAATTCGGGGGTTTCTTGACGCGCCAATGCGTCCCGCCGGGCAGCTTCAAGTAAATTTGGGGTGCCACACTATGGGCCCTAGTTTCAGTGAGACATGTAATGACTAGTCACATCAGTAAGTTCACTGTGTAATAAAATATGTTACCCCTCCCCTTTATGTAGCACCCCTTCTCTCCCGATCGAGTGCCGATTGCCGACGGATGCAAGCCGCTAGCTCGATCCCCTCCTTTCGCCTCCACCGTCCAGGCATCCAGCTTGGAGGGGCAAGCTGCATCTAGCCCAAGCGGATTAGGTAGGACTAGTAATGTTCTCTCCTTTCTCGAGATCGGTTCTTTTTTCCTCTCCTCGATATCTTGCGCATCTCTTTCCTATTCTGGGCGAAGGGGTGTCTTTCTGGTCACCCTCGAGCTGGGAGTGATTGATGGGGGTGGGGGGCGGGGGCTACCTTTGCTTGGATTGGGGTGTTCTTCCTTTATTTGTCGACATTTGCAACCTTTGTAGTTTCTGCTGATCCTCACTGTATCTTTTGTCAGCTTGTACAGGAAAGGTAAGACCTCGGCGGTGGGGGCAATGGAGCGTAAGGCCACCACGCATGTGGGCAGTTGGCTGAGCCTGAGCTGCGTCCCCAGCCCCGCGAAGCAGGTACTCCGTTTGCTTATCCACTCTTTACCTTTTGTCTCTCTGCATCCTCAATCTGTTCCTGTTCTAGAATATGCTTAAAGTAGCACATGTCTTCAGCTGTTTGTGCGTAAAGCCTCTGTGACACCATGCTCTATATTCTCTGTATCAGGTTGGTACCTCCAGGTTCCGTGCTGAGGCTATGGGGAACGAGAATAGCGCCCCACCTGCTGCAGGAGCATGGCCCGATCTGCAGCACAAGAAGCGAAATGCCACGGCGAGCTGGGCGGGAAGACCAGGGGTAATTTTTTAACCAACTTATCATGATGTAGTCTGAATCTGATACTCCCTCAGATCCAAATTAATTGACTCAACTATCTGTAGATACGGATGTATCTAGATGTGTTTTAGCTCTAGATACTACTGCCTCCATCCCAAAGCTTTGGGCTTATATTATTTTTAGAAAGTCAAACTATACCATGTTTGACTAAGCTTTTACCAAAAATCAGTAACATGCAAAATACAAAATTAATATCATTAAATAGATAATAAAATATATTTTCCTACGGTATCTACACAGTATTATATTTGTTGATAGAATGTTCTAAAATTTTGGTCAAACTTTGCTTGTTTTGATTTCTCAAAAATAAATAAGGCTTAAGCTTTTGGATGGTGGTAGTACATTCATATCTAGACAAAGCTGAGTTAACTAGTTTTTTGTGTCCATAGCTAGTGTTCACGCTGCAAAAGGCTAAGAGCATCCACTATATGCATCAGTCTATCTCATACAGTAATTCAATATCACTGCTGAGGTCTGCCTTTTGTTTTGCTATTCATATGCAGACTGAAACTTTAGGGCCTTTACTCAAAAGGAAGATCAAAACTGCGGCTGATCAGGCTGCCAGTATGTTGATGCCGCCCCCATCTTCTAAATGCCTCTACAAGCACAAGGCCACGCGCCAGCTGGGTGGTGATCTTTTAATGAATATGGTATATTTTCTTAATCCACAAAACATGCCTTGATTTTTCTCTGTTTATTGTCGGTTTTTTCTATGCTTGCCAAAAGTTTACAACAACAACAACAACAACCAAGCCTTTCAGTCCCAAACAAGTTGGGGTAGGCTAGAGTTGAAACCCATAAGATCTCGAAGCCAAAAGTTTAGAAACACCAAATTCGTTTGCTTACAATCATCATACAGTAATGTTCATCTACTCCAGTTCCCCTAACCCAACAAAAAATGATGTTAATTACGATTTTTAGATTAAAAGAGCACCATTAGGCGCTGTTAATTACGACTTTGAGATTAAAATGTCATTTGCAATTGTTAATTACAATTTTGAGACAAATGGTTAGTTTAACCTCGATCTCTTGTGCTCTCCATTTATCCCAACCGAACAAAAATTTAACCATTCCATTCCTCGAAATGGAACCATTCCATTCCATTCCACGCTGTTTCAGAACCGAACACACCCTTGCATTGTTGTGAACTGTTGTCCATACACGACCATACCCTTCCACTTACATCAGCACTATATGCATCAGTCTGTCTCGAGTCATTCAATATCACTGCTGAGATCTGTTCCCATTCTTATGCAGGCTGAAACTGCTGCGCCTTTACTCAAGTGGATGCAAAATGAGGCTAATGAGGCTGCTGTGAGGACGATGGTGCCGGCACCATCTTCCGAAAACCTCTACAAGCACGAGGCCATGGGCCAGCTGGGTGGTGACCTTTTAATGAATCTGGTATATTTTCTTAATCCACATACATGATTTCATTATTATCTGTTTAATTACTGTTGGCTTTGTCTAATGCTTACCAAAAGTTCAGAAACACTGCGTTTGCTTACAATCATCATACACTAATTTTTCACTTTTCAGTCTGTCTCATCCAGTATATAAACTGTTGATTTCCATTGGCTTCTTTTGTAATCATTTGCATTGTTGTCAACTGTTCTCTATGCACAACCCTATTCTTCCACTTACACTCGCACTATTTGCATCAGTCTATCTCATAGATTTATTAAATATCAATGATGAGTTCTGTTGCTATTCATATGCAGGATGAAACTTCTGTGCCTCTACTCAAATGGATAAAAAATGATCCTGATGAGGCTGCTGTGAAGACGATGGTGCCGCCACCATCTTCTGAAAACCTCCTCAAGCACAAGGCCACGGGCCAGCTGGGTGGTACCCTTTTCAGTAAGCAGGTATATTTTCTTAATCCTCATACATGATTTGATTTTTGTCTGTTTATTGCCGGCTTTGTCTAATGCTTACCAATAGTTCGAAACACACACACCTATTCTTACACTTACATCCAGCACTATATGCATCAGTGTCTCATAGATTCATTTTATATATCACTGCTGATGTCTGTTGCTCTTCAATTTTCATATGCAGACTGAAACTGCTAACCCTTCATTGGTCAAAAGGATTGCAACTGCTGCTGATGAGGCATCTGCAGAGGCTGCCACCAAGTTACTGTCAGCCCCACTTTCGGATGCTTATATAAGCTCAAGTCCAAGGACCAGCCGGGCCGTAACCATCCAAGGGTTCGGGTATATTTTCTTAAGCCACATATACATGCCATGATTTATGTCTGATATTATCACCGGCTCTGTCTAATGCTTTTTGGAATTCGGAAACACCAAATTAGCATGCTTATATTCATCATACACTAATTTTTCACTGTTCAGTTTGTAACATAGTGTTATGCACTCGCTTGTCAACATTTGCATTGCTCTGAACTATGCACTTTACACAACCTAATTCTTCCACTTACATTCAGCGCTACGCACCAGTAGTACCTCCCATGTTTCCTTCACCATCCCGATGCCGAGCTTGCGGGAATATGGCGGGCCCATGTACATACCCCGCATATAACACCTCCTATGGCTCTATCTACCTTTCTAGTAGCTCCTTCACAGAGTTACAGGTATGTATTCTCAGTGGTTTAGCATGAATTGGCATATAGTAAAGTCTTGTTTTTAGTCTTCCTGCTTCTTACATTTGTATCAATTTCACATGCAGACTGTACCTTGTGAACTTCGTCCAATGATTAACCAGATGTGTCCGCATGAAGGGTCTTTCACTATGCATGGCAATGGAAAATTGATGAACACCTACACGGTCTATGAGGTGTATGTCTACAAGACGCAGGCCATCACATATTTGTATGGACATGATTAGAGAAAGTTTGCTTTTGACTACGGTCTGAAGAAGGGCGACGAGCTGAGGATCAGAAACTCAAACGGGCAGATATACGTAACTGCTTACCGAGTTGGAGACACTTCCAAATATATAATATGTAACTTTTTTCTACTCATATCTTTTGATAACTGTTCTGAGCAGTTGTTCTAAACCATTCCCTCTGTTCTAGCTTGCTGGGTTTAACATGATCAAAGCTGCAGATCCCCCGATGGAACATGAGCGGATGTCACAAAGGGCAACCACACGGCCACCGCCCTCTACATCACATTGGTTCTGTAGAGGCCCCATATACTACACACCTCTCCTGCATCCACGGTTCCTCTAGCTGCACCGTTCTGCACTGCCCCAGTCTCCCGCATCAGCCGGTTCCTCTAGAGGCACCGTTCTTTGCACCCGCTCTCATCGCACCAGCTCGTGTACCCAGGCTCTGCACTGCCCCAGATCACCGAGGTCTCAGCTCATTGCTATGGCCACCCGTGTGGTGACCAGGACGCATCTGAAGGCTATGTTCGTGAGTATATGACAGCATAACTGCTCTTATCTTGATGTCTTCTCTGCTCAAAGTCTCACATGGTTCAGTGCATTGGTGCCATTGACTAATTTTTGGTGGTATCTCTTGCTTTGAATCAGAAATTGCCTAAAAGTATCTCCAAGGATCTCAATGCTGGCCGAAGGGGCAAGATATCCCTCGTCATGGAGAGTGAAGGTCTCACCGTGGAGGGACGGTACTCCGTCAGTCCCACAGATGGCCGCTTGGCTGTTACTTCCAGGTGGAAAAAGTTCATTGACGGTGCCAAACTTCGCATTGGATCAAAGTTGAAGGTCAAGATCTTTCGATGCCGCTGTGACATGCTGGTCATAAAGTTCGCGGTTGTCTAGTTCTGTTGCCCCATGAGCCCTTAGCAAATGCATTTGTAGTTATACTTATATAAGGTTATCTTATCTGAACTGCTAATTAATTGTATGGGTGGTAAAACTCTGGCAAGCTTTTGCTCTTAGCAAGTATGTATGTATGATCAGCTATTATGATAACTAATGTTTGTGTTCATCTTAATTTGCATTTCCGTTTTAGAAAAAAACTTAATTTCTATTTTGGCTGACCTGTTAGAGAACTATCAGATTGAACCCACAACATGATTCAAATAGATTCATTACACCGAGCCACATGTCTTGACCTTGCTATATATACACTACTTCCATTAATCAGTGCAAGAAGGCTTACCTGAGCTGCCTGAACCATGGCAGATTCGAATCCACCTTATCTATCTAGAAATACAACCTTTGCAGAAAGAGGATTTGCAGTATGGGGAGGCTGACATTGGGGACCCATGAGCCAGCGTCGTCAACGTTTTAAAGGTGGCAGGAGATCGAAAGAAAAATAAGCCAAAAATCAGTTGGTAAACAAATTCAAGAAAAGAAACATTTACCTTTCGAGAGGATGACATGCGGGACCCATGAGGCAGCAGCATCCTCAACTATTTCAAGGCGGCAGGGGATCAAAAGAAAAAAGGAAATAGCCAGAAATTAATTAGGGTCAAAATAAATCCATCAAAGGAAACTTTTATTGTTCATAGAGGATGACATGTGGGACCGACTTGCCAGCTGCGTCGTCATCGTTTCAAAGGGGCAGGGGATCAAAAGAAAAAGGCAAATAGCCAGAAATTAGGGAAAAAAATAAATCCAACAAAGGAAACTTTTATTGTTCATAGAGGATGACATGCGGGACCCATGAGCCAGCAGCTTCCTCAACGTTTCAAAGTCGGCATGAGATTGAAAGAAAAAGGCAAGTGACATAATATCAGGAGCCAAAAATAATCCAAGAAAAGAAACTTTATTGTACATAGAGGATGACATGCGGGTCCCATTTTGTAGCAGCGGTCTCAACGCTTCCAAGGCGGCACACCAAAAAAAGGAAGCCAGAAATCAGGGTGTGAAAAAAATCCAAGAAAAGAAAGATTTCAATTGGGCTGTATCTGGACATCTGGGCCTTCGAACTATCCTGCTGGGCCTTTTGACTCGTACAATTTCAGCCCACTCCAAAACAGGAAAGGTCGGATTTTTCTCAAAAAAAACAGGAAAGTCCTATGCTTCGCAAAAACAAAAAACAAGGAGATTCAACATATAAGTTTGTTTATGCAGATATAAAGATTTAATTTATCCGTTTGCAATAGCTCAGAGCGAAATACAACGTTTATTGTCTGCAAAATAAAATATCACATGTTTCTTGTACGGGGAGGCTGACATCGGGGACCCATGAGCCAGCATCGTCGTCAACGTTTCAAAGGCGCAGGGGATCGAAAATAAAAAAAAGCCAAAAATCAGTTGGTAAAAAATAGAAGAAAAGAAAACATTTATCGTTCGAGAGGATGACATGCGGGACCCATGAGGCAGCAGCATCCTCAACGTTTCAAAGTCGGCATGAGATCGAAAGAAAAAGCCAAGTGACATAATATCAGAGCCAAAAATAATCCAAGAAAAGAAACTTTATTGTACATAGAGGATGACATGCGGGTCCCATTTTGTAGCAGCGGTCTCAACGTTTCCAAGGCGGCACAGGACCAAAAGAAAAATGAGGCAGCAGCATTCTCAACAATTCCAAGGCGGCAGGGGATCAAAAGAAAAAAGGAAATAGCCGAGAAATTAATTAGGGGTCAAAAATAAATCCACCAAAGGAAACTTTTATTGTTCATAGAGGATGACATGTGGGACCGACCTGCCAACATCGTCCTCAACGTTTCAAAGGGGGCAGGGGATCAAAAGAAAAAGGCAAATAGCCAGAAATTAGGGGTCAAAAATAACTCCAAGAAAGGAAACTTTTATTGTTCGTAGAGGATGACATGCGGGACCCATGAGCAGCAGCTTACTCAACGTTTCAAGGGTGGCATGAGATCGAAAGAAAAAGGCAAGTGACCAAATATCGAGCCAAAAATAATCCAAGATTTATTGTACATAGAGGATGACATGTGGGTCCCATTTTGCAGCAGCGGTCTCAATGTTTGTAATGCGGCTTGAGATCAAAAGAAAAAGAAAGTAGCTAGTAATTAGGGGTGAAAAAAATCCAAGAAAAGAAAGTTGATGGACATAGAGGATGACATGCGGGTCCCTTGAGCCAACTTACTCAACGTTTCAAAGGGGCAGGGGATCAAAAGAAAAAGGCAAGCCAAAAATCAGAGGGTGAAAAAAAAATCCAACAAAGGAAACTTTTATAGCACATAGAGGATGACATGCGGGTCCCATGAGCCAGGTTCCTCAACGTTTCAAACGTGGCATGAGATCGAAAGAAAAGGCAAGTGACCAAATATGAGGTGCCAAAAAACTCCAAGAAAAGAAAGTTGATTGCTCATAGAGGATGACATGCGGGTCCCATTTAGCGCAGCGGTCTCACCGTTTGAGAGGCGGCGGGGATCGAAAAAAAAAGGCAAGTGACCAAATATCAGGAGCCAAAAATAATTCAAGAAAAGAAAGTTTTATAGTACATAGAGGATGACATGTGGGTCCCATTTAGCAGCGGTATCACCGTTTGAGAGGCGGCAGGGGATCGAAAGAAAAAGGCAAGTGAAAAAAATATGAGGAGCCAAAAATAATTCAAGAAAAGAAAGTTTTATAGTACATAGAGGATGACATGCGGGTCCCATTTAGCAGCAGCGGTATCACCGTTTGAGGGGCAGGGGATCGAAAGAAAAAGTCAAGTTACCAAATATGAGGTGCCAAAAAATCCAAGAAAAGAAAGTTTTATAGTACATAGAGGATGACATGCGGGTCCCATTTAGCAGCAGCGGTATCACCGTTTGAGAGGCAGGGGATCGAAAGAAAAGTCAAGTGACCAAATATGAGGTGCCAAAAAAATCTTAGAAAAGAAAGTTTTATAGTACATAGAGGATGACATGCGGGTCCCATTTAGCAGCAGCGGTATCACCGTTTGAGAGGCGGGGGATCGAAAGAAAAAGGCAAGTGACCAAATATGAGGTGCCAAAAATAATCCAGGAAAAGAAAGTTTTATAGTACATAGAGGATGACATGCGGGTCCTTTAGCAGCAGCGGTATCACCGTTTGAGAGGCGGGGGATCGAAAGAAAAAGGCAAGTGACCAAATTTGAGGTGCCAAAAAAAACTCCAAGAAAAGAAAGTTGATTGCACATAGAGGATGACATGCGGGTCCCATTTAGCGACGGTCTCAACGTTTCAAGGCGGCAAGGGATCAAAAGAAAAAGGAAGTAGCCAGAAATCAGGGGGTCAAAAAAATCCAAGAATAGAAAGAATTTTGGTTCATAGAGGATGACATGCGGGACCCATGATCCTGCATCGTAAACGGCTCGATCGGAGAACGTTGAACGAGATGGCGCGATGTAGAAAAAAACAATGCCAGAGGCTGCCATCTGGGCCCTACATCCCTCGGCGGTGGATTTGCGTTGACTCGGCCGGCGAACCCGAGATTTTGAGATGCACCACGTCCCGGGCCACCATACGCCACGTTTTGGCCGCTTTCGTCGGGCTAGGTGGCCTCAAAAACGAGAAAAAAAGTTTTGACATGCACCACGGAGGGACCAAAAATCGTCGGCCATGGTACACCAGCAACCACGGCGCGACTTCAACTTCGTCGGCCATGGCAACTTTTCTTGTAGTGAATAATAAAACCATCAACAAGATATTTAGTAACAAATGCCACTTGGCTATCCAAAAATAAATCATATGAGAGGATAATCTCTATGCCACATAGGATGAAAATATGTACATGACTTGCATTCCAAGCTATGCCACCTCGTATTCAAAGGATTGCTATGAATGAGGGCATGACAACCAAGCACCTTACTCATCAAACTAAAACAAGAGCCATCCACCTATGTGTCATGATACTAGAGCTTGCCCAAGCCTATAAAAGGAGCCACACCCTTCACCCATTTGATCATCTAGTACCATGCTACAAGGAAATCAAAACCATGAGACCTTCCATACATTAGCTAGGATCAAGATGAAGAAGTTAGGAGGTGGAGGCATACCACAAGATGCAGGTTTATCAAATTTCCTGAAGAACAAGCTACAGAAGATACCAATGTAGAATTCCTAGGCAAACCATATATTTAGATGATCATATCATCATCTTTTGAGTAAGACCTTAGGATGTTCCAATACATTTATAAGTGAGAGAGATTATAGTTACTAATCATAGCCATGTCTATCCTAGAGAATACTAGAGTAGTATTAAATCCCACTTGTTCAAACCAACCTTTAGTCTTGGAGGTGAGAGCCATATTCTATTAGTGAAACATAACTAGAACCCTATACCACATTCCTATTTTCCTTTTTGCCTCAATTGGTAAGTGTTAGGGAACCCCTAGATCATACTACATAGAGCCTATGCCTAAACCCTAACTTGTGCATCATAAGCAAACCCTAAGACCATACCCTAAACTTAAGTACTGGTAAATAGTTAGTTGAACAATCAATAGCTAGGATTTTAAAATAAACCTAAATAAATTTTCATGCCCTTAGAAATAATTGGCACATGAAATCATCACCCTAACACCATCTTCACTAACACCTTATTCTAAATTCTAGCCATATTTAAAATACATATGAACAACCAATATTGTTAAGCACCCTAGCAAAACATAATAATATGTTCATCATTCAAATGTTATAAATTTCAAATCACTTAAACAGATTTGGTTCCTAAATAAAAAGGAATTGAGATGAACACCTAATTTCATGTCTATTTTAAATTTGGAATAAACCTCACAAAAGTACCAATTTAATCAAACATTAAATATTTGTTTTGAACAACAAAAAGGAATCTAGTAATCATTATTATCAAATCTTACTGGAATTCATATAATTAAGAATCTGCAAGCATAACCAAAATTCAAATTTGAATTCAAATAAACAAACATAAAATAAAAAAACCAGAAATAAGAAAAGGAGAGAGGCTTACCTGTCCACCGAAGCTGGCCGCAGCAGCCCAAAGCCAACCCAACAGCAACCCAAGACTTGGCCCAGCCCACCAAGGAAACGGTCCATACCATTTCGGTAAGAAAAATAAGGCCAACACATTCGTTCTCTTCTCCGGTGGCGACAACATTGAGGAGAGCGTCGGCCACGTCCTCGTCGACAATAAGAGTGATCCGGACGTTGTCAGACCTCTCAGAAGCACGCCCAATCTCTCTCACGTCCGAGTCTATCCAAAATGTGCCAAGATTCGTGCCCAAATCGAGTTCGTCGTTGCCATATCCGCGCCGTCTCCGGCGACGTGCCGAGATTCTGACCTAGCCACGGCCTATAAATAGAAGAGGAGAACCGCCGTGCTCTCCTTGATCTTCTCCACCCCTCCATTTCCCCTCAGATCGTCTCAATCTCTCACACTTCTCTGTGAACCACCGCCGGCATTGCGAAAGAACACGGTGGTACATGCCATCCCAGTCTCTGGCGCATGGTCGAGGAGAAGCGTCTCGGCGCGTAGGTCTTTGGGAGCAAGCACGCATCAAGGGGAGCTCTGAGCTGGACGAATTTGAAGAATACCTTTCTCAATACATCGCCGGTAATGGCGAAATCGAGCTCAACTCCGGCGGCAATCAATGTCTTCGACCACACCATCAACTTCACGGTGAGCTTGCGCATCGTTAGAACTAACTCTCGCTTCCTAGCGTCATCCCTAGCCCGAGTTGGCCGTTTGGCCGGAGCAGCGCCGCCGCTGATGTCTTGTCCGGTGATGCTCCGGTGAGTATTTCGGTAAACCACCACCACCATCGTGCTCCGTAGGTCAAGGGGGTCCAGAAACATGTAGTAGACCATCCCGGGGAGCCCGAAATAGGCGTCGTCGTTGCGTTCTGACTCGCCGGCATCAAGCCACCGGTGATGTCGACATGGCAGTGGGACCCGTTGACCACTTTGACTCGATCAACTGCCAACAAGGCAGTTGACCTGGACCAGACCCCACCAGTCAGTGACCATGGTTAGGTTTAGTCCGGTATGTTTAGTATTTCTATTTAATTCAAAATCTATAATATTGCTGAAACTTTGCAGAAATATATAAAATTCATTTCAAATCAGAAAAATGGAAATAAGATATCATAATGCTCACAAACATAAACTATATTCAATAAAATATAATATGAAAATGTTTGTCAAAATAAAAATTCAATTGTTTTAACCTTTATTAATTATGCCTTTTCATTTATCCTAAATACAATTTGAATTCAATAATTATTTAATTTTCAAAAACAAATAATAAATTTCAGTAAGTAAAGAAATATTAAGACTAATTTTATTTATCATATTATCACTAACTTAAATATTAGTAATATTTTGTAAACCCTAAATTGCAAATTACAACCTACTATTTCTTTTAAATAATACTCCCTCCGTTTCAATCTATAATGCCTATAGATTTTCTGCACGGTAATTAGCGCAAGTCATTTTTTAACACAAAACCGCCTAACGAGTTCATCCACGATCTCATAAATAGGAGAGAAATAAGGAAAGTCAAAACGTAATCTCGGAAACCTCTCTGTCATTAAAGAAAATCCCCTGATTTTCTCCCGATCCCTCCATCCCGCGTATCCCCGCCATACTTTTTTCTTATATTATGAAACAAATGCAGAAAATCTATAAGCATTATAGATTGAAACGGAGGGAGTAATAGAGCAAAAAAATATTAAAGGCTAATATTATTTTGGTAGTTCAAAATTTGTTTGTTTACTTAAACCTTTTTAGTTAACAAGTTATTATTTTCAAATTTAATAACAACTATAAAACCTTAATTCCTGAATTAAACCTAAATAGTATTTATTTTAATTGTTAAATCTTTTAAAATAATAAAATGGTAAGACCATTACTTATTTCATTTCAAAGTAATTAATAAATTCAACTCTATTGCGTATTATTATTTTAGGAATTGTATCACAATTGTGAAACCTAGTTCCAATAAGAATAAAAACCCTTAACCCTATTATTTCATGTTAGAACCCTAAGTTGTCACACTTCTAAAACCCTAGGAAGTTTTGAAATGTGATCATATGATTTGCACCCTTACTCATAGATTCATCCTAATAGAATTGATGCATACTCAAGTTCTACTAAAATAGTACAAACCCAAATACAAATGAAGTCATCATTTCATGTCTTCATTTTTGACTTATATGATCCACTAGTACCACCTAGGTGTAAACCCTAGCTTGTTACTCTCATATTAGCACCATTGATCACCATTCTTAAATACCACACCATTGGAATCAACCTTAACCATCATTACTTAGTAGAACCATGATGATCAACCATAATACAAACCTTGGATAGCAATTCACATTACATGCTCCTACTCAACTAAACCTTACTTGAGGATGATAAACCACCTAGTTTAGAAACCCATTATTGATTTCTTAGTGAAGCAAATGATAAGGTATAGTAAACCCTAATGTTTAACTCATGGCACCACCTTGATAACCATCCTTTGATATGATACGCTATGATCAACCATAGTATAACATGCCAATACTTGCTGCATATGGACCCATCCTACTTAGTAACCAAGTAGTCCCTAATTGTTGAATTAAGTGAACCTAATAGTGAATCCTAGTAAACCTTAGTAGCACATAGCTCCTATTTGTAGGAATCCTTGTTCTTTATTAAACATGTTCTTCAAAAGTTATTCTTTTGAAGTAAATATTAAGCAAACCATAGAAGCAAATAGTTCTTACTTGAACTACTTATTATTTCTTAATTAACCTGTTCTTCAAAAGTTATTCTTTTGAAATATAATATAAGTAATCATCAACCATGCACTGTAGAGATTAAAACTGACAACAACTCTTTACTTGTTATGCAACCACTATTCCTTGTGTGTATGATTGTTATGATGCATTATACCACTTATCTATGATACTAATATAACCAAACCCTCCTTACTTGATAAACCACTCTAAAAGTGCAACACACCCTAAAGAAATCTTTACCACTACACCAATTCTAAATCATCGGGGTTAGGTTACAATCGGGACGATTGCATCTCATACTATGCATTATAGCATCTTTGCCAGTTCTTTAAATATTGTCCTTACCGGACGATGATGGTATTTCAGCATTTAGAGTTATCACGTATCGAAGCTTTTGCCTGCATAATATTGCAGTCAAGAAAGTCAAGTTCATCGCTTGCTCATGTCATTTGATTATTTTTATCAAACTATATGCAAAGTACTATACTTATCACTCTTGCATTGAAAAGCAAAAAATTATTTTACAATTATGAATATGACTATGTGGTGGGCAATGGAACCATGGTATGTGTTGATTGGTGGAGGTTCCATTGCACGGGTACTACTCATCTAGGACTAAGCACCAATGTCGTCTAGTGATTCTAGCATCGTACATATCGCGTTAACGATGAGATCTATAATGGCTCTGGGGAAGGGAGCTGTATCTTTTTCCTCTCGCATATCAACGATCAGTAATAAGGGTTGCCTGTATCAGTGTATCGATTTGGTAAAGGTGAGGACAGTGGTCCGTAACAGTCTACCAATAGATATTGGAGAGGGCAGACTTGTTAAAGGTCTATGAGGGATTGTGAGGGTTGTCTGGATTATTCTATCTATAGTGTAAAGGACAGGGCATGTGAATTGTTCGGAACAGTCTACCTAAATGGTAAAGGTGAGAACAAATACCTGGGTCAGTCTACCTATAGATAAAGGACATGACCGACTTACAAAAATGGGTATGCAGGGTTGCGGAGAAGGCAATGATTGGCTTGGATCTTATACTGGGCCCCATACCAAGGAAGTGTGGACAATGCTCGCGACTTGGTTGGAAACAAGGATAAGGTCTCTTATGGGAAAAGTAACGCACCTCTACAGAGTGTATTGAATTGTGACTGTCGCCCCCTGTTCCGGGAAGGGAACTACGAACGCGGCAGGAAAAGAACTCCGTGAAGTTCTGGTCAACCTGTGAAGACTGACGGACATAGTTTTCAGAATACAATAAACTTTTTGAAGAAATGTTTACGAAAACTTGCATTCGTCTATGAATTTTTGGTCTGTGGCTGTAGCTAGTGCATGATACGATACACATATTTCCTATAATGAACTTGTTGAGATACGCTCGTACTCATCCCTCTTTGAATCTCCTACTTAGTTATGGAGGCACAGGAGGAGAAACTACCGTGGAACTCGAAGACAAAGGAGTCAACTGCAACAAGATGAAGAATCCAATCAAAGAAGTTAATGGAGTCAACTTCTGCATCAGCTAGAGTGGAAACTTAGACTAGTAATATAAGGGAACCTTTCCCTAATCCTAGCACCTAAGTAACTAGAGTTCTATAGCAAGCCAAGTATCTCTAGAACCAGAATTAGCAATAAGTTAGACTACAAGTCGTTCTTCTGGAGCTTTATTTGAAGTTTTACCTCACTGTAAAGTAGGAGGCTATGTTGATCTTCGTAAAAAAGTTTGTGTATCCTTCTATAGACATGCCTTGGAGTCGCATATGTTTCTGTTGTACCACTCCGAGGGGTGTAATATGAGTGGAGCAGTGTTTTACTTGTGTTATGTCAACGAGTTGCGTACTACACCATGCAGTGGTATGCTGGGTCACCGCACTTGGCCATGAAGTAGTCATCATACTCCATGACGCCGTAGGCAATCTTCAAGAATAGCCCCTTGTTCATCCTAAACCGGCGCCGAAATTCCTTCGACGAATGAGTCGCGTCGTCGTTGAAGTAGTCGCCGTCAAGCAGCATTGCGCCGGCTTGACGATGCCAGTTGATGTTCCTCCTCTCGCCTGGCTTTGAGCCGTCGCACCGAGGCATGACGAAGAAAGGATGGCGAACGCGCAACTTGCTCATCAGAATCAGCTGTTGTTGTTGCCGCCCGACAACCTCATCGTTGTGCTCCTCCGTGAACAGCTGCACCATCATCTCATCGTCGTTGTCCATCACGGAAATCGAACAAACACCTTGCGGGTGGGGCGGTTGTGCCGCGGTGGCGACGAGCTCTGTTCCGGGTGAAACAACGGCTGCCGGTCGAGGGGGTGGCGGCCGTGTCGATGGACGGCGGTTCCTGAACAGGCGGTGGTGTCTATTGCAAGCAAGGGGCGTGGTGGTGACGACGACGATTGTGATCTAGAGGGGTGGGAGTCGGCTCGGGCGTGGGTAGGAGGTGGGGAAAGCGGTGCGTCTGGCTGCCAGGCGGAGCCCATACTCGTTTTCTGACGTGCCGCGAGGCGCCGGCGCGCCCGATTCGCACCTTACACGAAGGGGCCGGCACCGGGATACCGACGATTCTATTGGACTCGAAAACTAGCCGGCGCCTTTTGAGGCGCACCGGTACGAGCCCAAAAACTACGCCAGCCCCCAAAATGCTATCAAGCCGCTATGGGGTGACGATGGCAGTGGGCACAAGATGGCGAGGGGTAAATGCCAGCCACAGCCGGCCTCGTGGCTCAGGTTCACATGCTTGTAGCATTCAGGCGGCGGACGCTCGCTCATGAACGTTGCTGTTGTGTAAGCTCGCGTGGGAAATAACCGGTCGAAATGGTAGTAGCCAGACAAGAGTCACATGACACACTGATCATAACTTTATAAGCAGCGGAATATTTTACACGAAATGATCAAGTACATTTTCTTCATTTGTCGTTCTGCTAGTACTACTGCTGTACCCGTGTGAGGGAGGAAGACCAGGGAAGAGATCGTGGGCATATCATAGTTCAGAAATTGCTGGGTGCGGTAGGAAGGCATGCGTATAAAATTGCCACCTCTCTGACTGATTAAGTGCAGAATTTGTTTTTAAGCAACAAAATATTGTCACCAGTCTCACACTATTACCTCCGCCAAAAATGACCACATCGTAGGTTCTGTTTGGGGTTGGGCACTCGCTGAATGACGAGCTCTTTCAAATGACTATACTATACTAAATAAGATCACCACAATCCTATGAATGGTCACACATCTTCTTCACATCGGGGAGTACTTAAATACCCCTGCATCCTCTCGTCTTTCCCATGTCTCCAGCAAAATACGCTCGACGAGTCATTGAGATATTGAAGAGAAACAAAGTGTAGTCTAGCCGACCAAGGCGACTCGCTCAGAAGCATGAGTAGAATAGAGTTCTTAATAGGGAGATGTTCTTGTGAATGTAGACTCCAATGGTAGCTTCCACGATTTGGCCCGAGTTTCGACTGAGATCTGCGCATGATATACATACGGTCCGGTCAGTAGATAGGAGAGCCGAGCAAAAGGGTGTGCCGTGTGCAGGGTTACAGCAAAAAACTGAGCGACGGTCTTCATTCAGTCATTCGTCCATCCGGTAGGACTATTCGCACGATACATCATCTCCATCGATCGGTGGAGATATAATCCCAGAGGCCATGCCCTACCACCGGCAGTTTGGGTAGAAAAGCACTTGTGATGAGAGTTGGGGTTCTATCTCATTCATGAGGACCGACCGCTGCACCAATCAAGGGCAATTTCTGAGTGTTAGTGTTTAAGAAGAAAGATGCTATGCCGGCTTAGCCTCTCGCTAGGATCAAATACATGAAAGTATGAACTCAGATACTGATCAAATACATGAAAGTATGAACCCATATACTATTGGCTTGATGTTTCGTTTATTTCGCGCTCCTGCTCGATCAGTCTGAAAATCAAACTTTGCATTGCTTTGATGCGGCTACTTATGTTCATTTTCTTACGTACCGGTGCGTGAGTGCTGGTACTGCTGGGTTTGGTGTCTCCCTAGTTGCACGAACTAAGTAGATAACCATGATCTGTTTCTGTCTGCTCGCTTAAAGATGCTCTAGGATGCAGCTAGCAAAGCGACAAGCCCGGCCGGCCTCGGCTTGTTCGAATCTTTTTCAGCCACTGATATGATACGAGGCCGACTCACCAGTGACCTTCCAAATAGATTACGACACCTTAGAAGCGTTTGCAGCGGCAACGGCGGTGGCAGAAGACGGCGCCGTGTAAACGCCAGGAGCAGCCGGCCTCGTGCTTCCCATTCACATGGCTGCAGTGATAGTGGGAAAGACGCTCATGAAGGTCGCTGTTAAGCTTAGGAAATCACGGGTCCAAATGGACGCAGACATGTAGCCAGACAAGAGAAAACGACTGATGAAGGGTGACGCGCGCTAGTAAGAGACGACATGCAAGCACTGATTAAGCAGCGGAATATTTACACGAACTGATTAAGTACATTTTTTCTTTCTTTCTAGTTTTGCTAGTAAGCACTACTACACAAACTACAGTACCCATGAGAGAGGTAGGAAGACAAGACTTGGTGGGCATACCCTAGTTCAGAAATTGCTGGAGAGGCAGGAAGCCATGCGTGTATCTCAGCAGCTTCTCATATTCCAAACCCAGAAAATTTCGACAGAAACATACACACATTAGAACGTCGCGCGATGAAACGCCGTTCCGTTTCGTCATCCGATGATCTCGTCCGGCACCGCCATGAACCTCGTCCGCTTCTGCAGGGAAAAGAGCAAGCTGGTGTTAACACTTTGCTACACAGTTTTACAGTATATACGAATTTATAGATGTTCATATTTCTTGTCGATCGAATTCTGTGACCGAATACGGCAATTTTTATGCAAGGTTTGACAATCGATCGAGCGCTTTGCTTGAAAGGGAAGCATTGTGAAGCACTATATGAAGTCACTTTGCCTCGTACCAAAAAAGGGAAAAGCAACGGCTTATGATGATTGCCCAGAGTCAGGATTGATCTAACAAGAAGTTGGCCCAACGACTTGCGTACACGCGCGCTAGTCTTAGGGCATCCTGTAGCCGATTCCTAAAAGGGGGGCTTCAGAGGAGTACAAATTTCGATTTAAGAGGCTAAATTTGATCTAGCCGATCTTTCAAAGGCTTGATATGCTTTAGAAGAGTAAAAAGTTTACTCGGCGCGTACTCTGACTCTCAAATATACTTCGCCACGGCTCGTCTAGGAGTCCTACTCCGGTGCTCCCCCCTAACACAAGTTCAGAGGTTATATTCATTTTTTTTTTGTTTTTCAACCTTAGGCCCGCTGACCCATATTCAGCCCACGTATACCCGTCTGTACACATACGTTATTTTCGTTCCTGATTTGGTGGGGAAATTGGTGGGGCGACGTACGCGGAGACGTCTATGACCCTTTTATATGTCCTGCCTATTCGGTACACGCATGTCACCGTAGTAGTACATTATACTTACAGAAAATAATTGTACAAGATAACGCGGGCTATATGGGTCTCTAAAGGGTCTTACATACATATCAGATTTCGAAATTTTACGATCATGACCCCGCTTACGAAGAGGTATTGTTATTATTGTTTTTGACGCAGCCTGATATTTGCCAAGGGGGGAGCACTGGAGTAGAAGTGCTCGTCTAGAGAAAAGATGCGTCCTCCACCCCATGCCGATAGGCTCCTCCTCCGTAGGTACCGCATCAAACCAACTAGAAATTCTGCACAATTCCTATGAATCAAAAAAATCCCTAAGTCTGATCAAACCAACTAGAAATTCAAACTGCAGAGTTACCTACCTCTAGACGGAGACACGTAGGTGACGGAATCAACTAAACTATTCACGAATAGCGTGTCATTACCAGTTTAGGACCAATAACCAGTATGGTGCAGTAGTAATCTGTAGCAGTCGCGTGATTAGGGCACTAAACAAACAAGCCTGAGAATCTTTTCTGCACATGCAGGAACGATTCAGGCACGTCCCCGCTCGCTTGACGTGGCGCGGCCTGAGCTATCGAGCTAACCCCATCACCTACCGTCGCAGCGCCAGAGCACAGCGGAAACTGAAGCGAAATTGACTTGACCTGGCTTCCAGTGGTACTAATTGGGCTCGGATCGGATTGGATTAAGTTAAGCTGGCCGTGCCGGCCGGAGCAGGGCGCCCTCACATGGCCGCCGGGACACGTGCCGCGCGCGGTGAAGCTGCCGGGTACAGCTGCTAGGACGCGAGATGCGCTCCGATCCGGTGGACGGGCGAGGAGGAGCGAGGAAGAAGCTTCACCAGCTCGTTTGACGTGATCGGCCGGGCTTATCGGCGCACGCAACAGAACGATTTGGAACGCCCACGGCATGAACTGGCAGACTCGGCACATTGCCACTTATGGTCTGGTTGGTGTTGCTTCGCCGGCAGATTGTTTCGGTTTTCTGCGTGCAGCCATTTCGGTTGGAGGAAGACGGGCGGAATTACTGGAGACGTACGTCGTTATCGGCCATGCCTGATTGAGCTCGGGAGTTGGTTCGCACGGTGCCAAATTATCGTCTGAGCAAGTTCGGGAAAAAGAATGTAGAGCAACATGGCGGACGAGCTCTGTCAACGCACGCAAGGTCACGGGAAGGGAAGATGCTCACCTCTTTCTTCATGGCCGTCTTGCCGGTGTACAGCGCGGAGACCGGCGCCGAGGCGTGGCGCGCCGGCCCCGACGGCGCCGGGCCGCCGCCCTGGTCCCTGGCGACGCACAGCTGCATGATCCGCTCGGCGGCCTCGGCGGGGTCCCGGCTCTCCTTCATCAGCCGCGCCACCTCCGCCTTCGGCAGCCGCATCCGCAGCCGCACCGCGCCGTCCGCGCCGGCCTCCACCGACGACGACCGTCTTCCCGACACCCCCTCCCCGCCAAGTCCCGCACCGCCACCCACCACCGCCCCACGGGACGACGGCATCAGCGACGCCACGTCCGACACGGTGCGGCGCGACAGCATCAGGCTCTCCAGCCGCTCCCTCGCGCCAACGTGGAGCGCGCCGGACCACGTCTTCCGCGGCGCGCGCAGGTCATCGTCCGCGTCCCCGCGCCCCCCACCACCACGAGGGAGCTGCACCAGGAAGTAGAGCTTCCCCGGTTTGAGCGCCGCGTCGCGGTCCAGCGGCCTCGCGCGCACGCCCAGCCGCCGCACCTCGTCGGCTTCCAGGAGCTGGTGCCCCGGGTGGCCGCGCAGCGCCGTGCCCGCCGTGGCGGGCGCCTTGTACCGGAACGTTGCGCCGTCCACCGTCATCACCTTCGCCACCCGCCGCCTGCCGGCCAGAGCGTTCCCCATGGATGGCACTATGTGCCGCCGCGCGGCCGGTCAGCCTGCCTGGCTAGCTTAGCTAAGCTTTGCTTCAGCCTTCAGCGGGATGCCCGCGCGCGCAGAGGGTGTGTATTATGACTAGCGAGGAGCTTTGGAGGTTGGGTTACCGTACGTGCGGTTGGAGGAGCGAGCGGGAGGAAGACGGAGCGCGGGGAGTTATAAAGCTTGTCTGCCGTGCTCCGAGTCAAATACCCATATACATTACTCTTCCATTTACTAATGTTATTACATTATACGACTGAGAAGGAAGATACTACAGTGTTCTCACGTCCTTCAATTTTTTTCTTCGAAAAATCAACCAATCATATCCTTTTTTTTTTTTTGCGAACCAATCATATCGTTTGATCTGTAGGTGTTCCCATGATCTAGCTGAAAAATCTAACGTCGCCGTTATAGCGAAATTCGTGTTCCTTTTTGTACACTTCTCTTTATCCTTAAAATGCTTTTATTTTCCTTTTTCCGGGGTAGACCACACAACTTTTTCGTGTGATGTATATGGTCACACCACTTTCGCCTTTAAGTATGTGGCAATGCGAATGATAACAAACCACAAATCCAATATGCATGATTCGTGTGTACGCTGAATAACGCAAAAGGTCCGTGTTAGGTGTTGGCACTGACAGGATGCACAGCTGAAGCGCTCCACTGCGGTGCTAATGATGGTCAAAATCTGTTTTATTCATCTTTTATCTCGAGATTGTGTCATAATGTAACATATGATCCGCTGCAATCTTGTTGGAGCCGAATGATGTAGTAAAAAGCAAGCATTAGGATTGCTAGCTATATTGCTTTTTCTGACGCTAAGTTAAGTCAACTAGAAGAAAAATGATGCTCACTCTATTTTTATATGTATAAACCCATAATGCATTTTGAGACAAAACTTTGACAGATAAAACATACTTTATATGATACCAATAACATATTGTTGGAAAGATCTTTCAAATATGACATCGAGAGGATTCACAGCTCAAGCGCTCCACTGACCACTGCGGTGCTAATGATGGTGAAAATCCGCTCTCTATTCACATTTTGTATCGAGATTGTGTCATAAAATTTGATCTGGTGCAATCTTGTTGGAGCCGTCATGGTAGCACAATGATGTCCAAGCCCAGCATCGGCTAATCAAATAAAGCTCACGGAGTTCAGGGTTTAGTGAGTTAAATAGAATAGAAACGTGCTTTTAGCACAGTGTCATGTGTGTTATTGGCCATATTGATGACCAAAGTAAAAAATGTCAACAAGTACAATGTGAATTTTACATTGTAGTTGTTAACATTTTTTCTAAATATTTGATCAAATTTACAAAGGTTAATTTTGACTAAACACATAATGCAAAGTGATTATGAACGGAGGGTGTACTAGGAAAGATTGCATTGAAAAATATTTAATATGCTATTTATGATATTCATAAGCTTTTGTTTAGTGAAAAATAAGACAATATAAGACTCTACTTTAGTCACCCTCGTTTTCCGGGAATTAACTTTGAACAATAGTTTGACTAAGAATACATGACACATTTAAAATAGAATATGTACTATTTGCATTTTTTGAATATGAATTCAGATATTCCCTCCCTCTCAAAATAACTTGCTCAACTTTATCTAGGAACGGAGAGAGTACATGATTTTTACACAATTACATAACATAATTTTTTCGGTCAAATTAATGACGGTCAAACCTAAACCGTTAAATAGTTACACATATGTATTCTAAGTAAATAAGGACATAGGTTTAAGACTTTTTTCTATTTTTTTACATAATAGGTTTAAGAAAACTATATCCTGCATAGCATCAATCCGGTAATCCAAGATGACCACCCGCCGAAGCCGATCGCCTCCAGCCCTAGCAACGGTGCCGCCCGAGCGGCCAACACAACCACCACCGGCCGCCTCTCCAGCCCAAAACCTGGCTCCACTTCCTCGTCCCCTTTGGGAGCCATGGCACCTCGACCAAAGCGGCCATGACCGACTCCAGCATCTCCAGAGATGGCCGACTCGACGCAGCCCTGTCCAACCTGCCACACGCCCACGGCAACCCAGATCTGACCCGTACCGGTGCGCCTCCCTGCAGAAGATCCCGTCGCCGACGCGTCTTACCGCCAACCTCCGCAGTTGCGCCCCTCGAAAGCCACCATGCCCACCAAGAAGCTTCCTCGCGCCGTCGGTCGAAGTCAAAGCCCACCGCCTCCAACCGCGACTGCCCCGTAGGCTACCGTAGCGCGGGGGAGGAGGAGATCCCACCGTCGTCGTCTCTGCGCGGGCTTTGCCCGGCGGCGGCAGGTGAGAGGGAGGTGACCCGGGGGTGTTGGGGATGGGCTAGGGTTCGCCCCCTCCGTCGCCCAAAGGGGGCGAGAGCATGAGCCACGAAGCGTCTTTTAGGGGCATTTTTCTAATATGAATTTAGGTATTCCCTCCATTCCAAAATTACTTGCTCAACTTTATCCAGGGATGGAGGGAGTACATGATTTTTATACTAGTACATAACATAATTTTTGGGTCAAATCTACGGTCAAACTGAAATACAATTAAATGGCTAAATATATGTATGCTACGTAAATAAGGACATAGGTTTAAGATTTTCTAAAAAAAATTACAGAATATTCGGTGGATAGCTGCAATCCGGTAATCCTGGATAGCTTCAATCCGGTAATCCAGGATGACCGTGAATCCGCGGTGTTGTATGTTGGCTTCGTCTTGTGGTTGAACTAGCCGTACCTCCTATATTAACCTGTACTACCAAAATGACGGGTCAAACCTTATACAACATAACTTCCAGAAACTACAGGGTATTTCCGACGTGCAGGCAGCCGGCTTAACCACAATTGGTCGCGTACAAGCGTTTCACTTCGTGTGATCGGTCACCATTCTGAGGTCAAATTAACCACTTGTTTCTCCGGGTTTACCGGCAAAATCCAGAAGATGAAGCCATTGACTGCAGATAATATGTTACTGTTTTCTCTGTTTTAGTTTGGTGCACACATGTTTATGAAAAATCAACCAAATCTATCTTACATGATTAGCTGCTGCTACGTACGTACGGGAAGTATCTGCATGGACAAAAAAGCGAGCCCGGTCGCATATGATCTGTGTCGATGACCAGACCGTGTCAAGGTGTGTGTATGAGCCCTGGAGTCAGAGATTCTACCCTCCCTCGGTGACTCTCTCGCTACCATGGCGCGTATCCGTTTCCCCCATATGTTAGGCTCAATCGACTGGTATAACTTTACCTAACTCGTTTGATTGATGAGACCAAATCCAGTCAGTAAAAATCACAATCATCAGCAGTAATCCTGGTGATGAAGAATCCGTTTCAGTACTTCGGTATGGGTGACATCCAAATCCGTCATCGGTCAGTACGTAGGTAGCCTGTACAAAAATCTGTGCTCGGCGTGGTCGTCGTACGTGTACGTGCATAATGGGAGCTCAGAATAATCGTGCTGCAGACCATGTTTTTGCTATATTATAGGCGCGTTTGGTAGCGTGTGTCTGAATCGTGGCTCATTGGCGCAGTGGTGCAAGCATAGCTGCGCGTTCAGAACGAGTCACAGACCGGAATTGATCTGTTGTTTGGTAGGTCGGGCTGCATCGGCTGGGCCGAAAAGGGCTTTCTGTTTGTTTGCCTGCAACCCGAAATCTCGATGGAGATGAGATTAGACCTGTTTGGTACCATCCAAGCATACCTAAGGTTATCTCTCTTCTCTACAACGGGTAGCCTTACCATGCTCTCACCTTCCATCGCACATAAATCACAGTTCATGATAGTTGCAAACTTACGAAGCTAGCAGTTCACGAAATGAGCCCTAGCTAGTACGAATGGTAGTTCATAACACGATACTCCCTAGCTACTACGAATGACAGTTTATCATAACGGGGCCGTTCAACATACGGGGACCGAATAGGGGTTCGAGAAAAAGGGGATCATATGGGGGTTCTTCTTCTTCTTCTTCATTTCTTCTTCTTCTTCACTTCTTCACATCTTCACTTCTTCACATCTTCACTTCTTCACTTCTTCACTTCTTCTCAGATGGTGGTGTTTCCTCTGGCTTCCTACATTGTGTCTGTCCACTCTTGCCTCTTTGTGGTGACCCAGCATACCACTGCATGGTGTAGTATGCAAGTCTGATATAACACCAATGAAACACCGTTCCACTAGTATTATATCGCTCAGAGTGGTACAACAGAAACATATGCGGGTCCAAGGCATGTCTATAGAATTACACAACTCTGTTACATAAGATCATCACAGCCTCCTACTTTACAATGAGGTAAAACGCAAATAAACTCAAGAACGACTCGTAGTCTATTCCTATCACGAACTCTACTTGTAGAGTATTTAACTAGCTATAGGGCTAAGAATAGATTCTAGCTAAATAGGAGCTAGGTTTAGGAAGATAGTTCCTTTCTATTGCTAATCTAGGTTTTCTCCTTATTGAATATGGTATCTGACTCTCCTGACATGGTCCTGTCGCCTGAAGTAGTTGTTGACTCCTCGGCCTTCGAGTTGCATTGTAGATCCTCCTTCGATGCCTTCATATCTAAGCAGGGATTTAAGAGTGGGATGAGTACGAGCGTACTCAACAAGTTCATTATAGGAAAGAGGTGTTTAATGCACTAGCTACGCCATAGACCAGAAAGTCATAGGCATGCAAGTTTTTGTAAACATTTCTTCAAAAGGTTGCTTTTATTAGAAGAGCTATGTCCGTCGCACCGGTTGACTAGAACTTCATGGAGTTCCTTTCCGGCGTTCGCGATTCCATATCCCGGTGAGGAGTCACGATTCGTTACACTCAGAGGTGTGTTGCTTTACCCATAAGAGATCTTATCCTTGTTGCCAACCGGTGCCCGTCCACACTTCCTTTGGTGTGAGGCCGGAGTAAGGTCCTAGTCAATCATGTTCCTCCGCTACCTCGAACACCCACCCTTTGTTGCATGCCCCGACCGGGTCCTCGCCGGTCCCATTATTCCCGTAATTTCAGGGTGGACCAGCCACGACGACGGGATCGAACCAAACTCCTTCGCCGTAACCCATCATAGACCGCATTCCGTGGGAATTAGAAGGGGATCCCCCCCCAATTGTTCCGCAAAGCGTCTACGGTAAGCAATAGCTATAGTGGGGAATTAGAAGGGCTCCCCACCCAATTGCTCCGCAAGATACAACCGTCTACAGTAAGCGCATCCGTTGATGAACAGAGGTGGAAACACTTTTGACTACTCCGTCCCACTCAGATCTTATGGTTAACACGAGTTTTACGGCACAAGAATCAGACGACATTTGTTGTTTAATCCTAGATGGATATAAACCGTGCAATGGAACCTCCACCATATCAACACATACCATGGTTCCATTGCCCACCACATAGTCATATTCATAGTTATGAAAATAGTATTTTTTGATTTTTATGCAAGAGTGATAAGTATATAGTACTTTGCAAGTAATTTGGTAAAAATACTCAAATGACATGAGCAAGCGATGAACTTGCCTTTCTTGACTGCAAGATTATGACAAGGTCTTCGATACGCAATAACTCCAAATTCTGAAATATCATCATCGTCCGGTAAGGACGATGTTTAAAAGATTAGCAAGGATGCAATAATGCATAAGTATGAGATGCAATCGCTCTAAGCGTGACCTAACCCCGATGATTTAGGATCAGTGAGTTATAATGATTGGTTCAGGGTGTGTTGCACTTTTAGTATGATTCACAAACAAGGTTCTTATTCAGGTGTGGTTACTTGGTATCATAAACAGGTTATATAATACAACATAATAATTAATTGAGCACACAAGGAATTATCATTAGCATAATGTTCATATGTAAAGAACAGTTGTCAGTTTTAGTGCTATATGGCATGGTTAATGATTGCTTATCATATACTTCAAAAGAATAACTTTTGAAGAACATGTTCTTTGATAAAGAACAAGTATGATAATTAGGTTTGTGGGGTTCTATGGTTTACTATGGTTTCGATAAGCTTCTGGAGTAATGATTAGATGGATCACAACCTAGTTGGATTCATCAATACAAAGGGCTTGTAAGGTTGAGTTAAACCTAGGCATCCTAAGAAATTATTCATACAAGGTTTCTATCAAGATTGGTTCATCTTATTGGTGATAGCTAGCTAGGGTTTATAGGTCCTTATAAGCAGGGTTGATGATGATTCTTTATTTACTTCAAAAGAATAACTTTTGAAGAACATACTTCTTAAATAATAAGAAGTATATCAATTAGGGTTGAGGTGGTCTAGATTTTACTATTGGTTCTATTAAGTAAGGAATAATTTGGCTCCTAAATAGGATGGTTAATAAGTATCCATCACTAGTAGGGTTTAGTGGAATATGGTTATGTAATGTTAAATATTGGACATAGATGCTATTGGGGTTCATCACAATGGTGTGATGCTAAATAGGAATGAATAGGAATGATGGTTTTGGTTAATAGGATCTAGGGTTTACACTTGGTTGACCCTATATGTTCATCTAGGTTTGATGGCTTGCATACATGGGATACTAAATTATTATTGATAGGGCTTCTACATTTTATGTGGACATGATAAGTATTTAATAGCTACTATGGTCCTATGAATGGAAAGAAAGTATTATGATCACAAGTTCTAACCTAGGGTTTAGGTTAGAAGCAATTTAGGGTTCATATAAATTAATGGAGTTAGGGTTCTTAATGGCTTTAGGGTTTTGGAATTACATATAAAATTATGAGGTTATAATTTTATTCATAATAGAACTAGGGTTTCCTAATTATGATGCAACTCTTAAAGTAATCATTTGATTATGGAGTTGAAGTTGTTAATAACCTTGAATTGAAAATAATATTGGACTATGGCATTTTATTATTTTTAAAGAATTAATAATGAAGATAATTATTAATCAGTGTTTAAATCCCTCTAATAAGGATTTAATAAGATAATAAATAAATAAAATTAGTTTTAATGTTTTCTTTATTTACTTAATGGTTTTTATTTAATTTGGAAAATTTTCCAAATTATTGAATTTTAATTGAATTTAGAATGAATATTAAAGGCTTAAATTAATAGGGTTAAATAATTAAATTTTTATTTAAAATAAATTTTTCATATTATATTTTTAATGAACAGAGTTTATTTTTATGAACATTTTATTAGCTCATTTGAATTTTTCTGAGTTATGATGAATTTCCTAGATTTATTTGAAGTTGCAGCAATTGATAAATTTGAACTGAAACAAGAAAAATAACTAAGTGTACCCGGCTATTCTACCCACCTGACACTGACCAGTGGGCCAGTGTCCATGTCAGCTGCCACGCAGCTTGGACCGAGTCAAAATAGCTGGCGTGGCAAGAGAAGTGCCTGGCCGGCGGCCAGTGGTGATCGGCGGCGAGGATCCAGGGCTCCCGCGTCTGAGTGGATAGGCTGAGGGGATGCGCGGTGTGGTACTGGACATAACGGTGGCGGCGCCCCCTCCAGATGGTCACCGGAGTAACTCCGGCGAGCACCAACAGCGGCGGCGGACAACAGCTCACGTCGACGGGATGCTACCGGATGAACTAGGACGCGAAACTAGTACCTATCGACGGGAAATCTTACCGTGATGCTCTCCAGAGAGTCGGCGACGTTGATTAGGGGCGGAGATGAGCTCAACCTCGCCAATTCCGGCGATAACCGGCGGCAGGGAGGAGAGCGATTCGCGGGACTTGATGCTCCCCAGCTCGATTCCTTTCCCTGGCTGAGCAAGTCGAGCAAGGCAACGACGACGGCGTCCACGGCGTAACGCGGGGATGTCCCAGATGGCGGCGATAGGAAACGACCGGCGAGCTAGGTTTTCATGTCTGGGAAGAATTGGAGCAGAGGAGGAAAGAGCTCGGCCTCTGTTCATCGTAGGGTATTTATAGGGCGCAGAGCACGCCTCGTCACGCCGTCGGACGAGGAGGCGTCGACAGCAGCGAGAGGAAGCCGGGCACGGCTTCGTGCTGTCAACCATGCGAGGGGAGGGGATGAGGACGACCCCCTCCGTTCTTTTTTAGACGAAATGGTATTGGGCTGTGCTCTGGCGGTGGTCTGGGCCGCTCTGGTGGGCTCGTGCTGGGCTCCCTTGGCCTGCCCAGGGTAAGCTTCTCTTCTCTCTTGTTTTCTTTTCTTATTTTCTGTTTTGAATTCTGCTTTTAAATTCAAATTTAAATCCTGTTTATACCTTGCAGGTTCCTTATGAGGTTAATATGTAGTGCAATAATGATTCAACTACTTTTCTATTTGAAACAATTATTATATATTTGGTTAGATTGCATACTTGTGGTTTATTCAAGATATCAAATAGACATGAATTTATGTATTCATTTTAAGTTCCTTATTATTGTGTGATCAATTCTGTTTAAATTATTAGAACTTACCTTCTTGTTCATGGTAGAAATATGAGTAGGGTTTGATTATGTGTTTAACCATATTGGTTGTTCACTTGCATTTTAAATATGGCTAACTTTTCAAATAGGTTCTTAATGATGACAATTCAATTTATCCCTCTCTTGGCTCCAAGAGTATTTTGTTAGGGTTGATAAGATGGATTATTAATATCTAAGGTCTTGTAAGTTCTATTGTAACTTCCTTCTAAGGTTTAGCACTAACACCTTGAAATACCTAAAGTGAATAATACTCTTATCATGGTTTGGTCTTGATCTATGGGAATATGTGGTTGATAACCACCCATGGTTTTAATTAAAGGGTTTAACACTAGGTTATTCTTAAGTTCCATAATTAAGTATAAGATTTAACTAGTGAACAATTCTAGGGTTCTCATCACATTCTCCTAGTGGCAATTGGTTTGAATCTCAATTAGTGCCTAGCTTTATATTATGATCACCATAGTGATACAAAAACTAAGGTTGAGATTTAATTCTAGGTTGTAGAGATGAGGTGACATCATATTGCCTTTGCTAGGGTTTAATCTCCCCTAACCATGGTAATATGGTTACTTGCTTCATATCTTATGTGCTTCTCTAATTACTAAGGATTTAAGAATTGGTTTTATCTTTTACCAATTAACTTCTATTACTAACCTCAATTTATCATTAAAGTAACTACATTGGTTATAGTTCTTTTTATAGTTAACTTTGGTCCTATGGATATATGGTTTCTCACCATATAAAGTATAGGGTTTGACTCTAAGGTTTTCTTATGTCCTATAATTGAGGAATAAATGAAATATGGATGTGGTAGGATTCTACTTATGATCCCAAGTGAATCACAAGTTAAGGTTAGGGTATAAGCCTATGGTTGCTTACTAGATACCTCCCTATGATTTCATGTGGTGAATGATATCTACTTGACCTATTAGGGTTTAACTTAACCTCACATACCTCCAGAGCATGATCATGGATTAGGCCTGATCAACTTGTTCTTAATCTCTCTACCTCAAGTTCTTAGAGTTTGTGATCATCACTCAATTTATAATGATCAAGGTTTGGCTTCCTAAGTTATCTCTCAAGAATTAGGTTTCTCACTCCCAAGATTAAATATTGTCTTGATCAGCTAAGTATAGGACTTCTAATTTATCTTCTTGAATGGGACTACTATGGTTGCCTCTAAAATTATACCCCAGGAGAATGCCTGAGATATTATATTAGGGTTCTACTTAATCAATGATGATATAATCATCTGGTATATAGATAGTTCTCTCCCTCACATTCTAGTGTGGCCTCAACTACTTGAATGTAACACCATAGCTTAGGCTCTCTTTTAAAGGAATGGTTATTCTAAGGTTTATGGTGTACTTACAATCTCTCAATAGGTATTAAGTCTAAAACTCCACTTGGCTATCTTGATTGAGTTAATCTCTTCCTTACCTTATCAATTCATGGATATGGTATTATTCCATGTGATATTAGGTTATCTCTCTCCAGGGATGGTATTGAATAATACCATGGGTTTTCTCTTAAAGATGATGTTTTGAATACTTGGATGTATATCCAAGGTTTAGCTCAAGGTTTGATATTGCTTCTCTAATAAATAATATAGAACTCTCACCTCTCTTGGTTTGATGTATAATAATTTGGAATAGAGAAGAATATATATAATTCTAGAGTTGATCTCCTTGTCATGAATCCAAGAGTGAGGTGGAATGATTACCATGATATTCATGGTAGGATCATGGATTGGTTTAAGACATGGAAAAGATAAGTCAAGAATGGTTTCTCCATTTTATTGTTACTTGATTTGTAATTGAATAGGTGTTCATAAGTTATGACAAGTATTACCATATTATAATCTTTTATAGGATCAAGCAATTGATCATTGAGTAAAGTGTTGTTGTGTTGATTATTAGTTCCATTTGATCTAATCCCTTAGATCAAATCATCTCTACCCAAAACAAGGTTTTAACAAAGTCACATTGAGGTTTATAGCGCTTGACTTGATGAGCTACTTCAATTCCACCAAGGTCAAGTGAAACTTGAGTTACTGTGACTGTTTTACTTTAAAGCGCGAAAATTCCCCGGATTTTCTATGCATGAATGCAATGCACACATCTGTTTCCTCTATTTTTGTAACCCCAATACCTGGGATATTACAGTCTCTACCCCTTAAACTAAACTTCGTCCTCGAAGTTTGATCTCTCTCATGTTTCCGGAGTGTGGATCTGACTTGTGCAGACTATATCTTTTCTCGAACTCCGTATTGATCTTGTTGGATATATTTGAATATATCCCTTGTCCAGATTCTTCCTGGAATCCATTAGTGTCTGTCTCTGAACCATGGTTCTTACTTTAATTCTTTGCTTTCTTCCAACTCTATAAGCTTGTTTCCTTTCTCATTGAAGATTCAATGATTGAGACTTCTTTTGGTGCTGCTGGTCTAATTTGAAGGCTAATTTGATAATAAACTCCTAATTGCTAAATAGGTCTTTGTTTTCCCTTACTACCAAAAGTGCAATAATGGTACTTAGTAAGGTACTTACCATGGAAATGGTCTTGATGGTTTATTTCACTATGAATGGATTAGACTCATTTAGTCTATCCAATCATGGATTATAGTTGATACCTATAACTCTTTTGGTTCATTTAGGTTCCATGAAAGGAATCTTTCAATTAATCTTTAGTTTTGGTAAGGTCAATCTTCTTCAGTCTTTGACCTACTTGAGCTTTATTGGGCCTACAGTATTTCCTTCGTCCAACTTCTTTATGCTTTACATACTTGAGCTTTCGTACTTTTGAGTAGATATTACTCACTTTCTCAAGTTATAGTCCACTTCTTACTTCCTCGAGGTATGAACCTCGGCTTCTGGTCTGATATCCTTTTGAAAGTAGTGTTCAACAATCTTATGAAAATAAGATCGAACTTCCTCTCTCTCAGACCTTCTTCTTCTATTTTGCTCAAAGTATTGAGTTACTGTACCTCCAACTCAATCTTTACTCTACCCCTTAGAGTTTTCTTATGTCTTCAACTCCTATTCTTCCAACCATTGGACTTATGGTTAGAATAGTGGTCTAGGTCTAGTTTATGGTTTGTACTCTTCTAAGGTCTTGCGAAGAATATCTGTGGTGTATCCACTCAATTGTGGACATCCAATGTGAATTCTTTGACTAAATGTTTATAGGTCATTATTATTTGGCTAAAAAGGTTTTATTTGTTCACCACTTCTTGATACATATAATCCAATTATGGACTACTTGATACCAATTGTGGCTATTTATTATCTAAAAATGGATTTTATTATAGGTTCTGATCAACTAGACGAGACATCCTCTACTTTATCTCGCAGTATTGATCCTATACCAACTGTGGTCTTCTGATATCAACTGTGGTCTTCTGATATCTGCTATGACTTCATATATCATCTTCCTTTCTTCAGGGTTTATTTTGTAAGAAAACCACTATGAATATAGTATCCAAAGTGATTTCCCATGCATTCCCTCTTCTATAATAATTATGGATCTGCTTCAGTTTCACCATAATCACCAGATTTCTCACCTTCATGCTTCTTCCGTACTAAAGTACTCCTCTGTTGAGGCAAAGCATGAGTTTTGGTTGATACTTCCTTCGGAGTTTTGTGGTTGCTTCCCGAAATTTTTGCATCCATTTACTGATGATCCTTTATCTTGACTTCAGAATCTTCCGAATTCGTCACTTCCTCACACGAATCCCATTACCCTCTAGATCTATAACATCAAGTAAGAACTTGATATTGCAACATGCATTTGCATATCGAAGTCAAACTTCATGTATGGATCTAGTCAAACAATGAAAATCCAATAAAATCCAAGAAGATTCAGCTTTGTGCATATAATACACACCATCATGCCTGAATATAATAGTTGAGTAAGACATCTCTAAACATCAGGCTCTGATGTGTAGTATATAACACCACATAAAATAGGTTTATATCATGATACTTAGCATGATTATATGGCAGACTATTATTTGTCTCAACCTTTACCATAATTGCACATTTGCAATGAGATAAACTTGAAACAAAAGGGTCTAGGGTAGTTAAGGTTAACCTAATTTTCTTTGGAAGTACTAACTTAGCTTCCATTTTGTTGAGAACTATTTCACATGGTATCCTTTGGTTCTAACCTGGCTACTCTAAACACATAACTATTGGAATATATCTCCTATACTTCCAAGTGTTTCTATCATAAGACTATGGTCATGATGTGCTTGGCACACTTCCCATGGTTTTGGAACACAATTCTTGCACTATTGTTGAACAACTGGCTTCTTATTGTTCTCCTCCTAAATATTTATGATGTCCCACTTCATCACATAATGATTCTCAAGTGAATCCTATATAATTACTATCTCTACCATGTAGATAGACATATTTTATTCCTATCACTCTTCCTTACCTCCCATGATTGACTCATCATGGTCTATACTACCTTTTATAACTTATTTTTCTCACTTATTATCAGTTGTTTTACAAGTTTAGATAATTTTTTTACTTACTCATTACTTGTATTGATTTACACCTTCTAATAGGATATCTTAGTTATCTTTATCACTTGATATCACTCCTATTACAGGTCTGGATAACTCTTAATTAACCATAACATGTGTTGGTACACATCTTCCAATAGGATATCTTCCTTATGGTTGTATCCTCTCTTTGGACTACCAGGTATTGTATACCAACTGTAGTCTACTCATCTATTGTTTTAAAACTTCAATGATGTGCTACATGTTTAGGATTAGCTAACTAATTTCCTTAAGAAAGTTAGGTAAGAAGGTTTGACTCAAGTGTGTCAGGATTATTCTCAAGTGAATATCCATCTCAAGTCATAAGAAGATTTGGTTTAACTAAGACAACTTCCTATAGACACTACCAATCCTATAGGTCTCCTTTAAAGGGTTTTAATCCTAAGGTCAAAGCATTTGCTCTGATACCAACTGGTGAGCATACCACTGCATGGTGTAGTATGCAAGTATGATATAACACCAATGAAATACCGTTCCACTAGTATTATATCGCTCAGAGTGGTACAACAAACATATGCGGGTCCAAGGCATGTCTATAGAATTACACACGAACTCTATTACATAAGATCATCACAGCCTCCTACTTTACAATGAGGTAAAACTGCAAATAAACTCCAGAAGAACGACTCGTAGTCTATTCCTATCACGAACTCTACTTGTAGAGTATTTAACTAGCTATAGGGGCTAAGAATAGATTCTAGCTAAATAGGAGCTAGGTTTAGGAAGATAGTTCCTTTCTATTGCTAATCTAGGTTTTCTCCTTATTGAATATGGTATCTGACTCTCCTGACATGGTCCTGTCTCCTGAAGTAGTTGTTGACTCCTCGGCCTTCGAGTTGCATTGTAGATCCTCCTTCGATGCCTTCATATCTAAGCAGGGGATTTAAGAGTGGGATGAGTACGAGCGTACTCAACAAGTTCATTATAGGAAAGAGGTGTTTAATGCACTAGCTACAGCCATAGACCAGAAAGTCATAGGCATGCAAGTTTTTGTAAACATTTCTTCAAAAGGTTGCTTTTATTCAAGAGCTATGTCCGTCGGCCTTCACCGGTTGACTAGAACTTCATGGAGTTCCTTTCCGCGTTCGCGATTCCATATCCGGAACAGTGGTGGTCACGTTCGTTACACTCTGCAGAGGTGTGTTGCTTTACCCATAAGAGATCTTATCCTTGTTGCCAACCGAGCTGCAGGCTCGTCCACACTTCCTTTGGTGTGAGGCCAGGAGTAAGGTCCTAGTGACAAGGGATTAACTTGTCAATGCCTACAGATTGTAGACTAGGGTTTTACTAGAAGTAGAGGGCAAGTAGATCTCGAAGGTTTAGGCGAAAAGTACTCGACGATTATGAAAACTAGGGTTATGTTGATAGATTCGATGCTTTCTTTGTCCCTCGACTCCCCCTTATATAGGAGGCGGAGCGAGGGTTTCGTGATACAAAAGTTACAGAGTTCGGGAGGGATTCGTATCCAACCCGTAAGATTACAAATCTCTATCTTTCCTAATACAAACTATCTTTCCTAACCATCAAATGGGCTTCCGAGTCTTTGTATTCTTCGGGTTCTGGGCCTTGATAAAACCCGGTACCATCTTTGGCGAGGCCCATTTGGGCGCCTATGTCAGTAGCCCCGAGATTTTGCTTGAATCGCGAGAGTGGAAAATCTCTCCCGTTTATTTTTGTTCGAGAGCTTTTATTCACACTCTACATAAAATTCTATATTGTACAGGGATAATGGTAATTGGGGCTAGTTCATCTGACGGATCAGGTACTAGTTAACTGCTCTAGTGGCAATCCGCAAAAACCTACTTCAAGATCACGTCCCCGGACATGATCTCGGGATACTGGTGTAAACTTCGACAGTGCCGCTTAAGGTCTTACCATTCGTCGAGTCCCAGTCAAATTTATCGGGTACCTAACGCGTCCGTTAGGATTTTCTTCGTATCTGTTGATACGGATAAAAATAGCAGAGCGCAGTCTTTGGCGATGCGCCAGAACGGATTGGGGTCTTACCTTCGCAAATTTGCGGCATTCGAAAGTGATCGCAACTTTGGCGTTCGAGAATATATTGTCGAGTGCTTTTCGCCTTTGGAATAGCACATTTTATTGAGTCATATTTATGACTTTATTTTGTCTTCCCGATGGGAGTATATGTAGAGTTATTTGTGTAACTCGAAATATACTCACTTTTTTTTTTTTTTTTTTTTTTTTTTTGATCAAATTCATCGGGCACGCGAACAGCGTTCCGATGGGAGTAGCCCCCGAGGCTACAGCCAAGAACTTGTGCTTGGGTGTAGGCTCCACAGATTAGCATCCTTTGCCGCTATATTTATGATCCTTCTCGATATTTTTATATTTATCGGGTGCGCGCAGCGCTCCCGATGGGAGTAGCCCCCGAGGCTATGAACAAATTCTTGAATTTGGTCATAGGCTCTCGCCATTGCTATATTGTCATACTCGAAATTTTCTATTTTGTCAAAGTAGCCCCGAGCATTTGGGCAAAAACTTTGTATTTGATCAAAGGCTCCAAGAGTATTCGAATATTTAACCCTGTCGCCATTCTCTTTTTATTTTTCTTGTCGACATATTTTCCCTTGTCAAATTCTCTTCATCTCTGTCAATAATCGGGATTTATTTCTGCCTTGTGGGTCCATTGTTCACACCACGTTGACACGTCGTGCAAGTGGGGGACACACGTCCTCCGCTTTTCTGGCGCACGTTCTGTAACCTCGTCAATGTTGAAATACTAATTTGCCCTTGTTGCCACGTGGTAATCATCTCCTGCATTCTTTCTTCATCCAACGGTTCCCGGTTCACCGCACTTCTATATAAGATCTTCTTCTTCTTCCTCGAGCACTCCGCTCGCGTTCTCTCTCCTCTGCAAAATCTCCTTGCGCTCCGTCTGCCAAAGTTCTTCTCTTCTTGGTGCTCGCCATTGCCATTGTTGATGCCACGCGTCGTCTAACCGGCACAGCACACGACTCCTCGATGGCCGCCGCGGATCTGGGAGCGGAGTGGGAGAGGTCCAAGATCACCACCAAGACCTCAGCACGATGAAGCGGGGATTACCAAGAAGCCCAAAGCTGTGTGCTTTCAGTGAAGAGCTACCCATCCCCTCCAATGGGGTATCGGGTAAGTTTCGTTGATCATCTTATCCGTGGTCTTTCCACCCCCATTCATCCTTTTCTTCGGGGACTTCTTTATGTTTATGGTCTCCAACTTCACCACCTCACACCCAACTCTATCCTTCATATTTCTATCTTTATCACTCTTTGCGAGGCCTTCCTTGGTGTCCAGCCTAAATGGGCATTATGGAAGCGCATTTTCTTTGTCGCCGTAATGGCTCGCAATGTCGCCTATAATATAGGCGGCGTTGTTATTTCCGTTCGCTCCTCTGTCAACTATTTCGACGTCAAACTCCCGACTCCGTTCAAGGATGGCGCAAGAAGTGGTTGTACATTCGCGAAGAAAACGATGGCTGCCTCGAGGATAATATTCCTCCTTTTGACGGTCGAGAAAATCCTTCGCCGCCGTTCTTGGGACGCAGAAGCTCGAAGAAGAAAGGACTTCGACAGAGGCCTGATGACTCGTATCCATGAGTTGCAAAATACTCGTGGAAAAGAATTATCAGGCATCCAGATTACTGCATACTTCCTTAGAACTAGGGTGCAGCCTCTTCAGGCTCGGAAAAACCCTTTCTGGAATTACAGGCGATGAAGACGCAGATCGCCTGTCGACGAATTTGGAAGAAGGATTTAGATAAACTTATCCGTAGGATTTCTTCCCTTAAGAAGAAAGACTCCATCCCATCCACTTGCCGCGTAAAGCCATACAGCGCCGCCCATGCGCTTCCCAAGGTAAATATTGTCGTGTAATTTGTTTATCGCCTTTTTTTGTGTATTTATTCACTTCTGACAAACTTTCCCTCTTTTTATACAGGATCATCCAAATCTTGTTTCACTACCTCCTCTTCTGAAGGTGGGGAGGTCGAAGAAAGGCTGTTGTCTCGATGATAACCCGGATGCCCCCTCCTTCACAAATGAACCCGCAGAATCTCGAAAATCTGCGGGATCGAAGAGGATGTCTGCCAGCGTCGGCACAATCTCTTCCTCCCATTGTTTCTCCAAGGAACAAAAGGAAAAGGGATGATGTCGAAGATTCGAGCACCTCCAAAGTTGACGAAGCTGTTCCTTCGCACCAGAAGGCCGGCTATGATCCATACCTCGAGTCTCTCATCAGTTCGTAAGTATCCTTTTTCTTGCTTACTTGTACTCGAAGATTCTTGTCTATTTTGCTTTATATATCGTCGGCACTTGCTTGTAGCGATGATGAAGAAGAAGTACCAACTGCTGTTTTGGCTGCTCGCACGAGCACGTCACATACATTAGTTGCCTTGGAAACGGCAGTTGGAGAGGAAACTTCGCCTCCTCGACAGAACGTCGACACGCTACTCCTCCTCCAAGCCCCCGAGCCCCTTTGTCGAAAAGGGCGAAGACGGCGATCATCACGGAGCCTACTCTCCAATTGAGTAGCTCCTCTAACCCTCTTTTGGAGGATGTAAGTTCTTGATTTCCTTGTCATTGTTTATATTTGCTTTTGTTGATTTCTATGTACCACTATCTTTTTCTTATACCGCCATTTCCTTCTATCCTCCCTTTTTTGAACAGCCTTTGATAAAGGATCTTCTTCGCATCGGTACCCAATTTGTCGGGTACCGTGAATATGCTAGTAAAGCTGAAGGTGATGCTTTACTCCTGTTGCTTCTTTTCTTTTGCTCCTTTGTTGTCGAGGGTTTTAACTATATTTATCTTCCTTGGTAGAAAAACTGGCGGAAGCCAATGAACGTGCCAACACACTTGCTCAGCAATTAGAGCAAAGTGAAAAGGCTCGCAAAGAAGCTGAGTCAGATGCTGTTGGTGCTCGAGCAGAGGCTGACAAGGCCAAGGCTGATGCTGCTGGTGTCAAAGATCTCCGGAAGAGACTTCACGATGCCGAAACTTCACTGAGTGATCATATAACTGCTCAGTCTGCTCGCGAAGCGGCGATCATCAAACGCATGAAGACACAAAGTCGTCGCTTTGTCGGTAAGCATTTGCACCATTTGTATGCTCTTTTGTTTTTCCTTTTTCGCACTTATTTGTTGACAAAAATTTCTATTTTTATGTTGTCAGATAGGACCTCACAAGAATTTGAACTTGAGGATCCCGACAACGATGCTCTTCTTGACGCCATGTCGTTCCTTGAGTTTCATGGGACGGAAGCACGTGAAGGCATGGATGAAGCCAGGCGGGGTTGTCGAAGCTTTTCCCCTACTTCTTCCCGAAGAAAGAGGAGCCCGCAACTTTCCTTGGCCTTGCCAAGTGTTTTAATCCTCCCGAAGATCTTGGGCTGAAGATGCGCCATGAGAACATGAAGGTCGCCGTGGAAAGCACTGTTGCCCTAGTTGCTGACAGTCAACAAACTGTTGACTGGTCAAAGGTTGGCGACACGGAGCAAATAGAACAGTCGAGGTGGAGATCCTTGATCAAGGCAGCCAAGCCCAACACGAGGAAAATCCTGGCTTACATCGGGATCAAGCCATCTTCAACTCCTAGCTCGTCAAAGCCGGAGGTCTAGTTGAATGCCTCTACTTTTTCTTTTTAGCGTACCTCTTTCTTTTGGCTTTGTCGCCGTAGTATCGAGAACAGCTTCAGTATCCCTTTAGAAGGTCCTCCTTTTGTAATAGACATGTATATGTTTATGGAAATGAATGGAGATCTATCTTTGCTCAGTGATTGATGTCGAAATTTTTCTCTTTGCCAGTTGATTTTTGACAATTATACGCCAGCTCCTGGTCCTTCCAATATTTCGCCTTCTTCTCCCACAAAGGAAACTCCTGCTGATGCTTCGCTTGTCGAAGATTCCTTGCCGCAAGAATTGGATAGACTTCGCCACCAACTTCAGTACGTGAAGAAGCAATCACTTGTACTGATGGAGAAGGCTCGCAAATCATCTGAAGCCGAGGAAATTGCACTCCAGCAAGCACAAACTGCCATTGCTGAAAAGGATTCTGCTGTTGCTGAAGCCACTGCAGCTAAGTCTCGAGAGGATTCTATGCTCCAACTGCTAACAGATGCTAGCTTGGATATGGCGGGTAAGTTTCATTGTCTTTATCTTGCTGCTTTTCCTTTGCTGCTTGCCTCCTTATCGCTCACTGAGTTGTTTTGAGAAACAATAGGTGCTTTTTTGGATGCTACAACTGAAGATGAGCGTGTTGAAGCTCGTACCAATGTTCTTCTTCGGCTTGCACGTGAACATGGGTCGACTTTTTGGGGCACACCCGAACGAACTCGCCAAATTGTGAGATTCCAAGACCGTGCGGTTCAGGTTCGCGAGTATCTGGATTTCTGTACGAGGACTCTGGCTCTGGTTTATGGTACCATGTTTCCTCGTAATAAGATGCCAGAAACCCTTCCTTGATGGACAAATTTCGAGATGCTCCTCGCATCCACGGCTTTGTACGAGCCCAACTAGCTGCTGGTGCAAGGTTTGCGATGATCATGATAAAGATTTGCTACCCGAAGTTAGATGTAGGGCAAATTGTCCCAAAGTGCCTGGAGAAGATGTCGAAGAGGAAGAGGAACTTCGGCAAATATGATGATATAGTTACTCCTGTTGCTGAAGATATGATGGATGAACTTCTTCGGATGGATTCCGAATTCTTCGTGAAGGGTAGCTATGCTGAGCATAGTACTCGCGCTGTCAATAACGAGCGCTTAACCATAGATAATATATTGGGAAATCCTTGACATTTATTCCGAACTTTGTATCCTGTATAGACGAGCTATATTGTAAAGTCATTGTATTTTATTTTATCGCCAAGCCCCCGGGCGTTTTGATTGCAATATCTTGTGTATTATAATGCGAGGTTGTCCCAAGGCAAGATAATATACATTGTGTACTATTTTGTACGGGTGTAAGCCCCCGAGCTTTTGTTTGATCACTATTTTGTCGATATCTCTTTTTATTTTGGCGAGGTATTTTACCAAGGCCGGATGCTTCTTTTGCATTTGTCGACACTGTGTTTATATATATTGTATCATGTAGGGGAAAACCCATGATCTTGTCGAGAAGAAGATATATAATTCCACTATCTTTATTATATTGCAGCACCAGCCCGCCTCATTAAAAACCTTTCCGGCCCCACTCGGTGCCCCGAAAAAGGAAAAGAGTGCGTCTGAAAACTCGTGGGCGTTTCAGTACATTGTAGCTTTACAACGGAGGACTATATTTTCGACACCTAGGCGTAGAAACGCCTAAGCTGTGCCACGTTCCGGGGATTTGGCTCGTCAATCCCTGTCTTCTTGTCCTTGATTCTGTATGCTCCTCCTTCTATTACTTCTGTGACGATGTATGGTCCTAGCCACGGTGACTCGAGTTTTTCATGACTTTTTGATTGAGTCGTAAAACCAAGTCACCAACTTGAAAAGATCTTGGCCGTAATCGTCGGCTGTGATAGTTTTTCAAATCCTGTGGTATTTGGCGACTCGCGACAGGACTTCATCGCGAGCTTCGAAGTGCGTCGACATCGTCCTCCAAAGCTTTTCTCGAAGTTTCTTCGTCATACTCTGCGACTCGTGGAGAATCGTGCTCTATTTCTATCGGCAGACTGCTTCAGCTCCGTGGACCAAAAAGAACGGCGTTTCTGCGTCGCTGTATTTGGTGTTGTTCGAATACTCCACAAAACACTTGGTAGCTCCTCCGGCCAAGTATGCCTAGCTTTTTCCAAAGGTCCTAACAGGCGCTTCTTGATGCCATTGCAGATAATGCCATTGGCTTTTTCGACTTGACCATTGGTGTGGATGTGCGACAGATGCAAAGCTTAGCTTTATGCCCACTTCCGTACAATATGCTTTGAACTCCTTGGATGTAAAGTTACTGCCGTTATCTGTGACGATGCTGTGAGGTACTCCGAAGCGAAAGACAATGTCCTTCACGAATTTTATTGCGGACGTCGCGTCTGGTGAGTTTATCGGCTTTGCTTCTATCCACTTGGTAAATTTGTCGACAGCCACCAGTAAGTACTCATATCCTCCTGGCGAAGCTTTGTGCAACTTGCCCACCATGTCGAGACCCCATTGAGCAAAGGGCCAAGATAGTGGGATTGGCATAAGTTCTGCTGCTGGTGAGGTCTTGCCGCAAACCTTTGACACGCGTCGCAAGTGCGCACTATTTCCTTTGCATCCTCAATTGCGTGAGCCAATAAAATCCCGCTCTGAAAACCTTAGCCGCGATAGCTCTGCTACTCGCGTGGTGCCCGCATATTCCTTCGTGCACATCTTTCAGGATGATTCTTCCTTCTTCGGGTGTGACGCATCTCTGTAGCACTCCCGAGATACTTCGTTTGTACAATTCCCCTTTGACCACAGTGAAAGCTTTTGATCTCCTGATTATTCGCCTTGCTTCAACTGGATCGTCGGGTAGTGTTTTCCTTAAGATGTATGATATGTAAGCCTGCATCCATGGAATTTGCACCATCATGACTAGCTCTTGCTCTTCTTCTTCGTCTGCTGTGTTTTTGGCGATACTCGAGGGTTTCTCTTTCTTCTCCTTTGTTTTTGGCTTTGTTGATCTCTCGCTAATCTCTTCCCAGAACACGCCTGGAGGGATCGCAAGGCATTGGGACCCGATGTTTGCAAGAACGTCGGCTTCATCATTGCTCATCCTGCTGATGTGGTTTACCTCGCAACCATCAAATAGCTTTTCCAGCTCGTTGTACACCTCCTTGTATGCCATCATACTTTCGTTGACTGCATCGCATTGGTTCATGACTTTTTGTGCCACCAATTGTGAGTCGCCGAAAATTTTCAGTCGTGTTGCACCGCAGCTTCGCCATCTTCATCCCGTGTATCGAGCTTCATATTCGCTTCATTGTTAGGCAGCGTTTGGGAACGTCATCCGCAAGACATATTTCAACTTATCGCCTTCGGGTGATACCAAGATTACGCCTGCTCCAGCTCCTTCCAATCTTTTGGACCCGTCGAAATTCATGGTCCAAGTTCTCGATAAATCTGGAGGTCCTGTGTTTTGTAGCTCCATCCACTCTGCGATGAAATCCGGTAAGACCTGCGATTTTATTGCTTTTCTTTTTTGTCCCGAGGGAAAGTTCTATTCCCCAAAGGGGGACACGACCCGTAGCTTCCGGGTTGTTCAATATATTTGACAAAGGAGCTTCATTGACCACTATTATCGGGTGCGCCGAAAAATAGTGTCGCAGTTTTCTTGCTGTCGTGAAAACTCCATATGCGTTTCGATATTGCGGATACTCTGTTTTGAAGGCGACATACTTGATGAAATATACTGGCCTTTGAACTCCATGGAGCTTGCCTTCTTCTTCTCTTTCGACTACTAAGGCCGTGCTGACCACCCGAGGTGTGGCTGCAATGTACAAGAGGAGAGGTTCTTTTCTTTAGGCGCCACCAAGATTGGTGGTGTCGAAATTGCTCGCTTGAGGTTCTCGAAGGCTCTGTCTGCTTCTTCGTTCCCCTTGGAATTTTCCCCTTGCTTGATCAATGCGTAGAACGGCAACGCCTTTTCTCCTAGCCTGGCGACGAAACTGCTTAAAGTGCGACTCGTCCCGTTAACTGCTGTATTTCTTTCAACTTTGTTGGCTTTCTCATAGTAACGATAGCCTGTATTTTTCGGGATTAGCTTCAATCCCTCTTGCTGATACTAAGAACCGAGAAGCTCTCCTGCGGGACTCCAAAAGAGCACTTTGTCGGGTTCAGCTTGATGCAGAACTTGTCGAGGTTGTCGAAGGTTTCCTTCAAATCTTCGATCAAAGTCGCCTTTCTTTGATGTTATTACGACATCGTCAATATAGACTTGTACGTTTTCCAATCTGTGTTGCTAGGCATTTTTGCATCATCCGCTGATATGTTGCTCCCGCGTTTTTCAGACCAAAGGGCATTGTTTTGTAGCAAAACACGCCATAAGGTGTAATGAACGCTGTCTTGGCTTCGTCTTCTTCTTTTAATCTGATCTGGTTATAACCAGAATATGCATCAGGAAGGAAAGACGTTCGCATCCTGCCGTGGAGTCGATGATTTGATCGATCCTTGGGAGGGGAAAGTGATCCTTTGGACAATGTTTATTGAGACACGTAAAGTCGACGCACATGCGAAGGACTATTGTGTGTTTTCGGCCACTGGGTTTGCGACCCACGTGGCTTCAGTAGATATTTCTGATGAATCCAGCATCTTTGAGTCGATCTATTTCAGATAACATGGCTTTGCGGCTAGGCTCGAAAACGCCGCAAAGGTTGCTTTATTGGTCTTGCGAGAGGATCTAGATTGAGGTGGTGCTCGGCGAGTTCCCTGGGTACTCCTGGCATGTCAGCTGGACACCATGCGAAGATTTTCCGGTGCTCACGGAGGAACTCGACGGCGCTTTCCTATGCGACATCCATGTTTGCGGCAATTGACGTCGTTTTCTTTGGATCGTCGGGTGAATCTGTACCTCTTTTGAATCCTTAGCTGTGTTGAAAGTTGGCTCTTAGATCTCCCTACCTCAGCGACACATCATAGTCAGTGAACCTTGGCGCCATATACTCTGCTTGCATCCCGAAAGTTTCGACAGTCGATGAAAATCCTTGTCGCACTTATCGGATAACGCAAAACTTCCTTTTATTGTGATAGGTCCCTTGGGCCCGGGCAACCTCCACAGCAGATATGTATAATGCGGCACGCCATGAACCTAGCATATGCTGGTCGTCCCAACAAGCGTGATATTGCGACGGGAAATCCACAACTTCGAACTCCAAATTCTCTATCTGTAGTTCTCTCGGGTTCCAAACCGAACGTCGAGGTTGATTTTGCCCAGTGGGTAACTTGGCTTCTCGGTGTAATCCCATGGAAACGTGTGTCGGTTGGTTTCAAGTTTGCTAGGGATATGTTCATCTTCCTCAATGTATCTGCGTACATAAGGTTTAAGGCTGCTGCCGCCATCTATGAAAACTCGCGACACGTCGAACCCAGCAATTACTGCGGGTAGAATAAGTGCTGATTGTCCTGGTCGAGGAACTTGCTGCGGATGATCCGCAATTGTGAAGCCTATGTCTTGCCCTGACCAATTTAGATACTCGTTGGTGGAGGCATCTTTTCGCCATAAACACTGTCGAGATATGACCTTCTGCGCCATTGGACGGCCTAGCTTTCGAATCATCAAAACGCACCATTGGAATTGGGATCGACATATGGGGGTGGTTGTGGTGCTGCCGCTATTCTGAGCTGGTGTCGATTTTCTTCGGTTATTGCGGGAGGAGGTGGAAGGTGAATCTCGCTCCTTGGCTCCCGAGGATTTCTGTTATTTGCTTGGGCATTTGCGATTCCTGCGGCTCGCAACATTGCTGAAAATTGCGGCAGTCTTTACGGAGATGTCCTGACTGTCTCTTTCCATTGTTGTCGAGGTAAAAGTGCATTTGACACGGACCGTTCATCATCTCCTCGGGAGACACGTAAGGTCTTTGAATTCTTGGTCCACTATTTTGTCTGTTGCCGCGAAAATCACCTCTATTGTCGCCTTGTTGTTCGTTGCTTCTTTGATAATCGTCTCGACTATTTCCTCCAGGAGTTTCCTCGAAAACCAGCCGATATATGGCCGGGAGCATCGTTGTTGTAGGACTGGCGAGAAAATCGCCTTCTATTTTGAAAATTTCGACCACGATCCTCTTCTGGCGACCTGTGTCGCTTGTTATATATTGCGTCTTCTCCATCTGCCCACTTATTAGCTATCTCCATCAATGCTGAGATTGACTTGGGGTTAGTTCTCCCCAAATCCTCGACGAAATCTGCTCGTCGGATTCTGCTACGAACGCATCTATGGCTCTCTCGTCAGATATATCCTCTGCCGAGTTTTTAATAATGTTCCACCTCTGTATATATTTTCTCATCGACTCGTCATGTTTTTGTCGACACGCTCGTAATTCTTCCAACGACGGGTTTTTTGCAGGTGGATCGGAAGTTCTTCACGAAGATATCCTCAAAGGTTTCCCTGTCGATGGAGTTCAAGGGGAGTTTCTTTATCCAAGATCTTGCGGCACCACTCAGGTGAACTTGGATACTTTGCATAGCTGTTGCTCTGGTTCCTCCTACCAGCTTTACCATCTCGAGATAATCCACGAGCCAATCCTCGGGATCTTGCAGGCCGTCGAACTTCTTGAAATTCTCGGGTAACTTGAACCCTTTTGGGACTCGAGTTTTTCGCACTCTTCTCGTAAAGCATGGGAGCCCACACATATCTTCGTCGGCAAGCTCTGGCGAGTGCTGACGGTCCCTCCTTTCTTGTCGCGCTCTGTCCACCCTTACTTGGACTGTTGTGTCTCTTGCTCCACTTGCTCGTGGTGGGTCTTGAACTGCTGCGGTGTGTCGTGGACTATTTTGTCTGGGATTTTCTTCGGGAGGCGTTGTTGCAAACGCTGTTCCCATAACTCCTACTCCAGCCATCGCCATATTGAACAATGGTTCTCTCGGGTCTCCAGCAGGTGGTCTGGATGCCAAGATGTATGCTTGTGTTGCCATGTAACCTGCCTCTGGCGTTTTCGGGATGATATTTCCTCTTTCGTCGATCGACATAAAGGACATGTCGAGATTTTGGATTATGTTTCCTCTTTCTGCTTCGGGTATGTTTTGCGGTCGAGACATTGCTCTCCTCCGAGCTTCTCTGTGACTATCTCCTGTATTTCGAAAGGCGACTTAAATCTGCCGGCGTACGCCGATGCGGCTGCTTCTTTTCTCCTATTCAAGGATGTGTGCATTTTCCAACTCTCTGCTTACTCGAGCAAGTCTATATTGATATGCTTGAAGTTCCTGTGCAGTGGCGGTGTTGGTCATGGGTTCTGAACCATCCATGGCTTTCGCAGCCCTATCCCATGCTTCTTGCGGGAGTTGGACTTTGTTGCGGGGAGGGTTCCCGATATATTTGGTGCCTAGACCTCTTGTGAGATCAGCGGGATCGACGTATGGATTTCCCAAATCATCGAAAGCCTCTGATGTTGGCGGGTCTGATGTGCCTGCCCCTTCTACCACATAGATCTGATGATATTTTGTGCATTGATTTTTGTCGGGACTGGTGACATCATCGTATAGAGTGGTGAAGACCTTTCCGATGGCAGGAGACTTGTCGATGAAGTTGAAGCTGTCGACGCTGTCGGAATCGCTGCTTATAAAGGAGTCCGCAGATGACTCGAAGGATGTGTTGCTGAAGATCTTGGCGAGCTTTCCGCTGGCCTTGCTGTCGACGAAGCGTGTCGATGAAGACTCCTCGTCACTCGACGAAAAGTTAGAATCGTCCGCTGAAAATTCCGACGGGATCGGAACTTCGAGACGGTAGGATCCTTCCTTGTTGACGCCAAATCGGAATTTTCCGAACGTCATGATGATGGGCTCCTCCAGATAGGCACATGCATCCATACGGGAGGGCGGGTGAGGAATAAAATTGAATAGATCAGTTTTTCCCTTGTTACCTCGATCCATCGCGTTGCTTGCGGTCGATGAAGTCGAAGATCTTGAGCGTGCCATCGAGATCAGATCCTTGCAGCCTCTAGTTCCCACAGACGGCGCCAATTGACAAGGGATTAACTTGTCAATGCCTACAGATTGTAGACTAGGGTTTTACTAGAAGTAGGGCAAGTAGATCTCGAAGGTTTAGGCGAAAAGTACTCGCGATTATGAAAACTAGGGTTATGTTGACAGTAGATTCGATGCTTTCTTTGTCCCTCGACTCCCCCTTATATAGGAGGCGGAGCCGAGGGTTTCGTGATACAAAAGTTACAGAGTTCGGGAGGATTCGTATCCAACCCGTAAGATTACAAATCTCTATCTTTCCTAATACAAACTATCTTTCCTAACCATCAAATGGGCTTCCGAGTCTTTGTATTCTTCGGGTTCTGGGCCTTCAGTAAACCCCGGGTACCATCTTTGGCAGGCCCATTTGGGGCGCCTATGTCACCTAGTCAATCATGTTCCTCCGCTACCTCGAACACCCACCCTTTGTTGCATGCCCCGACCCTGGGTCCTCGCCGGTCCCATTATTCCCGTAATTTCAGGGTGGACCCCGGCCACGACGACAGTCTGGATCGAACCAAACTCCTTCGCCGGTGCAACCCATCATAGACCGCATTACCGTGGGGAATTAGAAGGGGATCCCCACCCACCAATTGTTCCGCAAGCAGCAACCGTCTACGGTAAGCAATAGCTATACCGTGGGGAATTAGAAGGGGCTCCCCACCCACCAATTGCTCCGCAAGATACAACCGTCTACGGTAAGCGCATCCGTTGATGAACGAGAGGTGGAAACACTTTTGACTACTCCGTCCCACTCCAGATCTTATGGTTAACACGAGTTTTACGGCACAAGAATCACTGGACGACATTTGTTGTTTAATCCTAGATGGATATAAACCCGTGCAATGGAACCTCCACCATATCAACACATACCATGGTTCCATTGCCCACCACATAGTCATATTCATAGTTATGAAAATAGTATTTTTTGATTTTTATGCAAGAGTGATAAGTATATAGTACTTTGCAAGTAATTTGGTAAAAATACTCAAATGACATGAGCAAGCGATGAACTTGCCTTTCTTGACTGCAAGATTATGCAGACAAGGTCTTCGATACGCAATAACTCCAAATTCTGAAATATCATCATCGTCCGGTAAGGACGATGTTTAAAAGATTGGCAAGGATGCAATAATGCATAAGTATGAGATGCAATCGCTCTAAGCGTGACCTAACCCCGATGATTTAGGATCAGTGAGTTATAATGATTGGTTCAGGGTGTGTTGCACTTTTAGTATGATTCACAAACAAGGTTCTTATTCAGGTGTGGTTACTTGGTATCATAAACAGGTTATATAATACAGCATAATAATTAATTGAGCACACAAGGAATTATCATTAGCATAATGTTCATATGTAAAGAACAGTTGTCAGTTTTAGTGCTATATGGCATGGTTAATGATTGCTTATCATATACTTCAAAAGAATAACTTTTGAAGAACATGTTCTTTGATAAAGAACAAGTATGATAATTAGGTTTGTGGGGTTCTATGGTTTACTATGGTTTCGATAAGCTTCTGGAGTAATGATTAGATGGATCACAACCTAGTTGGATTCATCAATACAAAGGGCTTGTAAGGTTGAGTTAACCCTAGGCATCCTAAGAAATTATTCATACAAGGTTTCTATCAAGATTGGTTCATCTTATTGGTGATAGCTAGCTAGGGTTTATAGGTCCTTATAAGCAGGGTTGATGATGATTCTTTATTTACTTCAAAAGAATAACTTTTGAAGAACATACTTCTTAAATAATAAGAAGTATATCAATTAGGGTTGAGGTGGTCTAGATTTTACTATTGGTTCTATTAAGTAAGGAATAATTTGGCTCCTAAATAGGATGGTTAATAAGTATCCATCACTAGTAGGGTTTAGTGGAATATGGTTATGTAATGTTAAATATTGGACATAGATGCTATTGGGGTTCATCACAATGGTGTGATGCTAAATAGGAATGAATAGGAATGATGGTTTTGGTTAATAGGATCTAGGGTTTACACTTGGTTGACCCTATATGTTCATCTAGGTTTGATGGCTTGCATACATGGGATACTAAATTATTATTGATAGGGCTTCTACATTTTATGTGGACATGATAAGTATTTAATAGCTACTATGGTCCTATGAATGGAAAGAAAGTATTATGATCACAAGTTCTAACCTAGGGTTTAGGTTAGAAGCAATTTAGGGTTCATATAAATTAATGGAGTTAGGGTTCTTAATGGCTTTAGGGTTTTGGAATTACATATAAAATTATGAGGTTATAATTTTATTCATAATAGAACTAGGGTTTCCTAATTATGATGCAACTCTTAAAGTAATCATTTGATTATGGAGTTGAAGTTGTTAATAACCTTGAATTGAAAATAATATTGGACTATGGCATTTTATTATTTTTAAAGAATTAATAATGAAGATAATTATTAATCAGTGTTTAAATCCCTCTAATAAGGATTTAATAAGATAATAAATAAATAAAATTAGTTTTAATGTTTTCTTTATTTACTTAACTAGCATAGTGGCCCGCGCAAATGCGCAGGCAAACTCTTTATTATCTCGTGTCTACTTTTTTGAAATCATATATAATATTTTCAGTTCCTATAATTTATAAGCAATGTGATATAAGTATTAGTTATTGTACTACAAATAGCATACTACAGTTTACATCCCTTGTTTTGTTTGATTGTAAATAATTAGTTTTTGTTTTGAAAAAATGGTGTATATGGATCAAATTAATACTTGATCGGGGAGTGTATACTATTGACTTTGTGTCGCAGTTCCACCTTGTGCCCGATAAAACAGCAAGTCAAAAATGACTTAAATATGTGATATCACTTATATATAGCTTTGCATGCAAACTTGTGATTTACCTTGAACATTATTCTAATACCAACTCATCTTAAGCTATAAAGTAAGAGACATAAATTATATTTATGTTTATCTTGGATTTGTAATCATTCAAAATTTATTATTAACATATGTACTACTTATTGTATTGGATTAATCCCTAAATGATTGATGATTATATTCAAGTATTCTTGAATATCTAGCTTAATTTTATCTTTTGACTTTTGTTTTATTTTATTTGATATGCATACCTTTTATGTTTTTATAAGTATCAAAACTTACTCTGTATCATATAGATTTGCCGTATTGGTAGTATCTTAAGATCTAGACTAATCAAAATTTGTTCTGAACGGATGAGGCCGGGTAGACGTCCTTTTTTTTGTTTTCCCAAAATTCAGCGACCAAGATAAATTATAGATTTACCATTTTCACCTTTTAATTACCATAAAAATATTTTTTCATGAACGGATGGACCTTTTCCGTTTAGCAACTACGTATGGCTGATCGCCATATGCATGTATACCAATAATATGTTATAAAGGAAAAATGGTTAATAATTTAAAAATTATTAAACTATAGTTATATTAGTTTTGTAATTTTAATCATGCTGGAATTCTTTTGTTTAGTTGGTGGATTAGTTCTACAGATTTTCTTTTTGTCGACCAGTATTTCCAAAATTTCGAAGAAAACCAGCTCTAATGGTTTCCACCATTTTTTTCCCTATCGGATGAAATTTGTAGTTACTGTGAAATTTTGGATGAATTTATGAATGATATTTTCAGTTACTGTGAAATTTTGGATGAATTTATGAATCCATTTTAAAATTCTCAGCTCATATATCCGGTATTTCCGAAAACAGGAATACCGGTGCACACCCTATTAGTGCCGCTCTATTATATGTGGATGCGGCGATATTTTTTTTCTTTGCCAAAATTCGATGATCTGGTCGATCGGATCGTTCGACCCACTGCGGACCATTCTTTTTCTTTGAAAGGTTGACTATTCTTCTTTTTGGCTCAGTTTTGCATAGTGCGGGTGACAACCATATTTTCCATTGTGTTTAATCTACTGTATTGATTTTGATCGGTCCATTGGATTAAAAATCCATGTCCTCTAAGTACCACATCTTGTGAACTTGTGATCGGCTAATGTAATAATAGACATATGTTTGGTCCAATGTGGTTTTGCTAGATCATGGAAACGATCTAAAAACTGGCCACGTAAATACGTTGGACCCTACTCGTAGGGGTCTTTTATTAGTTTTGTAATTTTAATTAGCATGTCAGGACTTCTCATGCTGGGATTCTTTCGTTTAGTTGGTGAATTAGTTCTACAGATTTTCTTTTTGTCGACCAGTATTTCCAAAATTTCGAAGGAAACCGGCTCTAATGGTTTCCACCTATTTTTCCCCTATCGGATGAAATTTGCGGTTACTGTGAAATTTTGGATGAAATTATGAATGAAATTTTCAGTTACTGTGAAATTTTCGATGAATTTATGAATCCATTTTAAAATTCTCAGCTGATATATCTGGTATTTTCGAAAACAGGAATACCGGTGCGCACCGGTATTTTTAGCCAACAAAGAAAAAAGCCTTGGTTGTGATCCCCTATTAGTGCCGCTCTATTATATGTGGATGCGGCGAAATTTCTTTTTTTTCTTGCCAAAATTCGGTGATCTAGTCGATCGGATCGCCCGACCCAATGCGGACCATTCTTTTTCTTTGAAAGGTTGACTATTCTTTTTTGGCTCAGTTTTGCATAGTGCGGGTGACAACCATATTTTCCAGTGTGTTTAATCTACTGTATTAAGTTTGATCGGTCCATTGGATTAAAAATCCATGTCCTGTAACTACCACATCTCGTGAACTTGTGATCGGCTAATGTAAGAATAGGCATATGTTTGGTCCGATGTGGTTTTGCTAGATCATGGAAACGATCTAAAACTGGCCACGTAAATATGTTGGACGCTACTCGTTGGGATCGGGTGCTTTGTTTTTTTAGTGAAATCTGGTGTTTTGTTTGGACGTGGAGTCCAACTTCCAAGACTGGCTGGGTTGGACCATGGCCCGAGCAGAATCGATTGGGCTCATACTGCATGCGTGAGCGTGTCTAGCTGTTTCTTTGTGCACACGATGCACCTTTTATGTAGTCCGTTTTTAACTGTGGGTCCACCGAATAAATATGACTTCATTACAGATATATAAGGAGTGTTATGTACTATTAGTAATCGTGGTGTGATGGGACATATATGGCTGAAATATGTATGACATATTTGTTACATAAATCCTACGGTTGTGATTTAAATTCCTAGCCATAAATATTAGATCTAACCATTAAAATACTTAAGATGATGTGGATCAACCTAATGGCTCTATTAAACATCCTTATTTTGCTTTTATTATATAATAGATGGTTTTTATTTAATTTGGAAAATTTTCCAAATTATTGAATTTTAATTGAATTTAGAATGAATATTAAAGGCTTAAATTAATAGGGTTAAATAATTAAATTTTTATTTAAAATAAATTTTTCATATTATATTTTTAATGAACAGAGTTTATTTTTATGAACATTTTATTAGCTCATTTGAATTTTTCTGAGTTATGATGAATTTCCTAGATTTATTTGAAGTTGCAGCAATTGATAAATTTGAACTGAAACAAGAAAAATAACTAAGTGTACCCGGCTATTCTACCCACCTGACACTGACCAGTGGGCCAGTGTCCATGTCAGCTGCCACGCAGCTTGGACCGAGTCAAAATAGCTGGCGTGGCAAGAGAAGTGCCTGGCCGGCGGCCAGTGGTGATCGGCGGCGAGGATCCAGGGCTCCCGCGTCTGAGTGGATAGGCTGAGGGGATGCGCGGTGTGGTACTGGACATAACGGTGGCGGCGCCCCCTCCAGATGGTCACCGGAGTAACTCCGGCGAGCACCAACAGCGGCGGCGGACAACAGCTCACGTCGACGGGATGCTACCGGATGAACTAGGACGCGAAACTAGTACCTATCGACGGGAAATCTTACCGTGATGCTCTCCAGAGAGTCGGCGACGTTGATTAGGGGCGGAGATGAGCTCAACCTCGCCAATTCCGGCGATAACCGGCGGCAGGGAGGAGAGCGATTCGCGGGACTTGATGCTCCCCAGCTCGATTCCTTTCCCTGGCTGAGCAAGTCGAGCAAGGCAACGACGACGGCGTCCACGGCGTAACGCGGGGATGTCCCAGATGGCGGCGATAGGAAACGACCGGCGAGCTAGGTTTTCATGTCTGGGAAGAATTGGAGCAGAGGAGGAAAGAGCTCGGCCTCTGTTCATCGTAGGGTATTTATAGGGCGCAGAGCACGCCTCGTCACGCCGTCGGACGAGGAGGCGTCGACAGCAGCGAGAGGAAGCCGGGCACGGCTTCGTGCTGTCAACCATGCGAGGGGAGGGGATGAGGACGACCCCCTCCGTTCTTTTTTAGACGAAATGGTATTGGGCTGTGCTCTGGCGGTGGTCTGGGCCGCTCTGGTGGGCTCGTGCTGGGCTCCCTTGGCCTGCCCAGGGTAAGCTTCTCTTCTCTCTTGTTTTCTTTTCTTATTTTCTGTTTTGAATTCTGCTTTTAAATTCAAATTTAAATCCTGTTTATACCTTGCAGGTTCCTTATGAGGTTAATATGTAGTGCAATAATGATTCAACTACTTTTCTATTTGAAACAATTATTATATATTTGGTTAGATTGCATACTTGCGGTTTATTCAAGATATCAAATAGACATGAATTTATGTATTCATTTTAAGTTCCTTATTATTGTGTGATCAATTCTGTTTAAATTATTAGAACTTACCTTCTTGTTCATGGTAGAAATATGAGTAGGGTTTGATTATGTGTTTAACCATATTGGTTGTTCACTTGCATTTTAAATATGGCTAACTTTTCAAATAGGTTCTTAATGATGACAATTCAATTTATCCCTCTCTTGGCTCCAAGAGTATTTTGTTAGGGTTGATAAGATGGATTATTAATATCTAAGGTCTTGTAAGTTCTATTGTAACTTCCTTCTAAGGTTTAGCACTAACACCTTGAAATACCTAAAGTGAATAATACTCTTATCATGGTTTGGTCTTGATCTATGGGAATATGTGGTTGATAACCACCCATGGTTTTAATTAAAGGGTTTAACACTAGGTTATTCTTAAGTTCCATAATTAAGTATAAGATTTAACTAGTGAACAATTCTAGGGTTCTCATCACATTCTCCTAGTGGCAATTGGTTTGAATCTCAATTAGTGCCTAGCTTTATATTATGATCACCATAGTGATACAAAAACTAAGGTTGAGATTTAATTCTAGGTTGTAGAGATGAGGTGACATCATATTGCCTTTGCTAGGGTTTAATCTCCCCTAACCATGGTAATATGGTTACTTGCTTCATATCTTATGTGCTTCTCTAATTACTAAGGATTTAAGAATTGGTTTTATCTTTTACCAATTAACTTCTATTACTAACCTCAATTTATCATTAAAGTAACTACATTGGTTATAGTTCTTTTTATAGTTAACTTTGGTCCTATGGATATATGGTTTCTCACCATATAAAGTATAGGGTTTGACTCTAAGGTTTTCTTATGTCCTATAATTGAGGAATAAATGAAATATGGATGTGGTAGGATTCTACTTATGATCCCAAGTGAATCACAAGTTAAGGTTAGGGTATAAGCCTATGGTTGCTTACTAGATACCTCCCTATGATTTCATGTGGTGAATGATATCTACTTGACCTATTAGGGTTTAACTTAACCTCACATACCTCCAGAGCATGATCATGGATTAGGCCTGATCAACTTGTTCTTAATCTCTCTACCTCAAGTTCTTAGAGTTTGTGATCATCACTCAATTTATAATGATCAAGGTTTGGCTTCCTAAGTTATCTCTCAAGAATTAGGTTTCTCACTCCCAAGATTAAATATTGTCTTGATCAGCTAAGTATAGCACTTCTAATTTATCTTCTTGAATGGGACTACTATGGTTGCCTCTAAAATTATACCCCAGGAGAATGCCTGAGATATTATATTAGGGTTCTACTTAATCAATGATGATATAATCATCTGGTATATAGATAGTTCTCTCCCTCACATTCTAGTGTGGCCTCAACTACTTGAATGTAACACCATAGCTTAGGCTCTCTTTTAAAGGAATGGTTATTCTAAGGTTTATGGTGTACTTACAATCTCTCAATAGGTATTAAGTCTAAAACTCCACTTGGCTATCTTGATTGAGTTAATCTCTTCCTTACCTTATCAATTCATGGATATGGTATTATTCCATGTGATATTAGGTTATCTCTCTCCAGGGATGGTATTGAATAATACCATGGGTTTTCTCTTAAAGATGATGTTTTGAATACTTGGATGTATATCCAAGGTTTAGCTCAAGGTTTGATATTGCTTCTCTAATAAATAATATAGAACTCTCACCTCTCTTGGTTTGATGTATAATAATTTGGAATAGAGAAGAATATATATAATTCTAGAGTTGATCTCCTTGTCATGAATCCAAGAGTGAGGTGGAATGATTACCATGATATTCATGGTAGGATCATGGATTGGTTTAAGACATGGAAAAGATAAGTCAAGAATGGTTTCTCCATTTTATTGTTACTTGATTTGTAATTGAATAGGTGTTCATAAGTTATGACAAGTATTACCATATTATAATCTTTTATAGGATCAAGCAATTGATCATTGAGTAAAGTGTTGTTGTGTTGATTATTAGTTCCATTTGATCTAATCCTTAGATCAAATCATCTCTACCCAAAACAAGGTTTTAACAAAGTCACATTGAGGTTTATAGCGCTTGACTTGATGAGCTACCTCAATTCCACCAAGGTCAAGTGAAACTTCAGTGACTGTTTTACTTTAAAGCGCGAAAATTCCCCGGATTTTCTATGCATGAATGCAATGCACACATCTGTTTCCTCTATTTTTGTAACCCCAATACCTGGGATATTACACTCTTCTCCTTCCAGGCATCATTATCGTCTGCGTCAATGTTATGGCCGGTCTATACTTTATCAAAAGTGACAATCTCTTCGAAGAACTCATCCTCTCCCAACCTAGGATCCAGTTGTGAAGAATGCAGCAAGAAAGGACCAGGTTTACTTAAGTGTCAAAAGTGTGGAATGGTTTCTGGTCAAGGACCTTGAACTTGTTTCTTCAATGCAGCAAAAGCCCTCTAAACGGTGACTCTAAGGTTTGAGTGTCTCAGATTGAACAACTCTTTCACATTCTGAGGTTGGTGCTTCGCAGAGAACTCGTTGAGATGGTACCTTGTTTTTCCTGAAGGAAGGTAGAATACCAGGTTGGCATGCATATGCAGCATCTTCACAACCCAACAGGCTTTGATAAGCTGTCGGCTAGGATGCTCGCATCATGAGCTGAACCCTCTTACCCATCAAGCACGTAGGTGAATCTCATATCGAAATCCACAACTGCTAGCACGTTCTGGATGGTGTAGTGCTTCCTCCCACAGAATGTTGCAGACATTGATCCCGGTACCTTTGCAGTGACATGAATACCATCAATAGCCCCAATGCAATCCTGTAAAAAAAATTTAGTACACAGTCATGTTTCTGACAGTACCACACAACTGATAGGTAGAAGGAACATGATTTTGTACTCACCCTGAAATACAGGAACCACCTATAGCAGTTCTTGAGCTTGGGTGGTGTGTTCGTTGATGCTGACTTCATCATTTCACCTCTGAGCTCCCCAATTGCGTACAATACCTGCGGGAAGTACCGAGAGATAGTCTCCGTGGATCGCACGAATGTGCTATGGATGACTCTGAACCTTTGGTTATGACCCACGGCATGAAGAAACATTGTGACTTGTTCTTCAATAGAGGTGTGGATGCTATCAGTCAGCAGTCCTCTAGTCCTGAACATTTTCACAAGAGCATAGAAAGGGGCTCTTCTCATCCGTAGCATCTCGATAGCCTCTACGCCGTTGCAGTTGTAGATGTGGTTTAGGTTGGCAATTCTCTTCTGATCTCGTTGTACACCGTAACTCACACGAGGAAAAGCAGCATGCCTAACTGCTCTCTTGTGCACCATCAGGATCTAGGCTTGTATGCAAATGATGAGTGCTGCGGTGTGATGCACAAGCTAGAGCTAGTCGGTCTACTCAAAGAAGATCTATGCATTACGAACGGTCTCATCGAACCCAACTAGTTCTACCAACATGAATCTAGCACTACAATAGAGCAGAGGAGTTTCCCCTTATCTCCGTCATTGCGGACGACGAACACGGCCGAAAGCTGACGCAGATGTGCGCATGCTCCGCCGCGGCTGGAAAAGAGGACCATGGTTAGGCACCGGAGACCGAAGGTAGATGCGCGTTGGCAGATCTGGTCGCCGCCGCCGGTGCAAAAAATTGGGGGAAAGAAAAAATTGGGAGGGGGTAATGGAGAGGGTAACCGAAGAGGAACCCCTACCTTTGCCGTGCAACACAGCTGGGATTTCTGCTTCTCCCGCCATGCCGAGGCGGAGCTCCCGCGCGAACAACGTTCTTGATTTTCGTCTCGTCAGGGCCTAGCTAGCCCTAAAGAAACTGTCAAACTGGGTGTTCCTCTGGGGGCAGGGGTGCTTTAAGACCCATGGTATGCAAGAACGCGACTGAGCCCAGGGAACCAAATGGCCCGAAAAATCCTGGGCTAATGGGAGCCAAGGGGCGCACAGGCTACCAAATGCGCCCTATAGCTTTGTAACAAACATGAATCTGGAGAAGTTAATGATAGAAAAGATTGTGCTCAGAATGATCAACTTTTTTAGCTTTGTAAAATACAAAAGTTAATGATAGAAAACTTCAAGATTAAAAATCCTTTAGACGTTGGTAGGCTAGGTGATCTAGTTATTATGAAAAATAACAAACATGAATTTCAACTTCTTTTACTAATTTTTTTTGTATTTTTCAGTAAAATGGCTATAACTTTTGCATACGAACTCAAAAAAATATTTAATATATGAACATGTATCTACACGAAAAGTTACATCCAAATTCAACCACCAACGTTCGTTTTGCCAATTTTTAGATTTTCAAACTGCCAAAGGGAAATATGAGAAAATTCAGGCTTGAGGTTTCGCCCAAAAATAATAAATAAAAATATTTTTTTATTGTTACTTATCTATAAAAGATTATTATTAATTCATTATTTTGTTTGCTCAAATAATTACATGAATTTAAAAAATAAAGAAGTGTAATATCGTGACCAAAAAATTAATAGGATTGATATGATACTAATATCAATAAAGTGTGTTGATGTACTTGGAAGCTTGTTCGAAAGAACTCAAAAGTTAAGCGTGCGGGATGGAGTAGTTTGAGGATGGTTGATCAATAGGGGAGTTTAACCATAAGTAAATATTTGACTAGAGATTAAGTGTAGTTAGATATCACTAAACTAGTCTAATAACTCAAATTCTAGAAAGTCTAAAAAAATAGAAAAAATAAATAAATGGAAAATAGAAAATAAAGGTCCTTCAGCGCTCGACCGCACTCGACATGTCGAGGCCTTTAGTCCCGGTTGGTGATTAAAGGTCCTCCAGCCCCATTGCTCTGATGTGGAGGCATTTAGTACCGATTTGTGAACAACCGGAACTAAAGAAAGAGTCTTTAGTCCTGATTTGATAGTCCAGTTTGGATAACCGGGGCTAGAACCCGTTCCCAACTGGGATTATAGACCTTTTTTTTCTGCTAGTGACCGAACGGAGAGTGGGGCTAGTGGACATGTGGATAAGAACAAAGATTGCAACATCTCGACTGCCATCCGCGCCGAGCTTAGGTTGGCAGAATCTTTCAAAGATCCGCCAAGGGAGGCAACATCAAAGAAAGTCTCGGAGTAAGAAGTGCAAGAGAAAATGAAGATTTATATGTTGATTGTGCAAGAAGGCTATCACGCCGGCGGCGACATAGGTTGTTCGTGAGTTGGTACAGGTCAATGCGTAGCCATTGTCATGGGGTTTTACGGGTTTCCTTAATTAATCGTACATATATGGTCTTTAGGTTCGATTTATCTTATTAACTGGATTTTTTTTCTCTTTTTATAATGCAATGCGGAAGCTTCCCTGGTTCGGTCTATAAAAGATTAGGCACCAGACCACACGATCAGCAGCAATGCGGAGTATGCAATTATGTATTAGCAAAATAGTATATATCATTACGTATCATCATAACTATAAACTGACCTTGTGCAGGTTCCATGCACGGTCAAACGAAAGCTAGAGTGGACGCACGCCGCACAATTCATGGGATTCTGCCGGTGCGATGCACTCGCAAAATTAAGAAACTCGCAACTTGGGATATATGCGTTGACACGCTTCATCGGGACCCTTTTCTTTTCTGATGAAATCGACACGCTTAATTGAGACGTACTCAACGTGTGCACTATTTGAGATAAACATTTATTGCACGATCGTTGCATACAACCGAAGGCTACAACGTGCTTTGAAAATTTAAAATTTCGAGCAAAGCGGTTAATTGTTTTTTTTAGAAAAAGTTGACTATGGTCAGACTTTACTACGGATAATTAAATACTGCTTCAGGTTAATTCAAAAGCGGGCCTTTTCAGTTATTCTCCACTAGGATAATACTCGTGTGTTACAAGTTACAACGGGACAATAACCAAATCCTGTGTAGAGTTATTGTTTAATTTGATTTTTTATTTTCTCAATTTCTATGTCGACGATAATGTGATTGTGCGATTCTTGACCACGTCACAAAGTAACACTTGTTTTCTCATTATCTCTTTCTATGTGGCAAGAAACCAGCAAAGATTAAAATAATTAAATTTATACATAAAGTATTTGTATTAATATCTACGGCGCAAGCCGCGCAACAAAAAATCCGAACTTATCTTTTGTACATTGCAACTTGATGTATTGTTGATCTGAAAAATCAACACCATATCATTCCCTATTTTGAATGATGTGGAAGAGCTTGGACGGGAATGAATGTAGAAACTTGGAAACTGCAATTCATCATTGACTTTTCGCAGTCTCGGACACAAGTACATTACATAAATATTTTAATTAGCACGCTAAGATATAGTATGAAACGATTTTATATAAGATGAATTTATATATACTCCAATTTCGAGAAAATATATACTGATTTCCATACATTGTATCTGTGCTGTTTCTCATAACCAGTATATGGTCAAAGTTGTATATCCACGGCGCGCATGATGACATTCCCGTGTGTTCTATTTTTTTGGACACACGAGAATGCCGTCCTTTTACAAGTTTGCACGTGTGTTCTTTGTTCTCATCAGATGGAACTTTTCAATTTTCATTTTCGAAAAAAGAAAAGAACGTACGGTTGAAGACGAGCCATCGTCCACGAGCGAGATGACACGCACGATACGTCACGCTCACGCACTAATCCGACACACGTAAGGCTGTCTGTCCCATAGCATATACGTGCAGATCATATCATCTGTAGCTTCCAAAGCTAAATAATTCAGTTTGGGATGGAGGATTAGCGTGGTGACAGGGCAGACAGGAGCCAGGAGTCACGGGAGCGCCTACCCGTGACGCCCGTTCGCCCAGCCATTCTCCTATCCTGTCCATGTCCATGTCTATGGAGAAGAACAGCTCTGGTTTCCTGTCTGTTTCTTCCTTCCTCGCAGCTGCTGTTTGCATTATAATCTAGTGAGATATGATTAACAGGGAGGAGCCAAGCTAGGCTAGCGCCAAGTGCCAACTCGCCGTGGAAGCTTGCACGGATTGTGAGGTGGATCGGCCGGCACGCCAGCTCCGTTGGATTTGTCTCTGCCGTTTTTGCGTGTGCACGCACAGTCGCCAGGGATTCTGGATCGACCCGGGATGTACAGTGCATGCTTTGTCAGTGTTCGGGCCTTGCAAAAAAAAAAAGAGCCAAGCTTGGCCTCCCTCCCGGGTCGCTCACCTAGCGACTGCGGATGGCACCTCCTCACCCTCCCCTGCACATCCCTACCGCGCCCTCGAGACATCTACGTGCCGAGAGGCCTTTCGGGATGATTTGTGTCGGTATCGGCGACGACATCACCTTTGGGTGTTGTTTTTCTCGTTGGAGACATCGTTGTGAAGCTCCTGCATCTTCCCCACCCTCGGGATGTTGTCTCTGGGTGAAAGCTATGATCCGCCGTGCTGGATCAGCGATGGTGGTGCCCCTTTTCCGTTGGAAGCATCGTTTTGGAGACAAAAGTGATACACATGGTCCTCTGTGCCGCACCGGGTTTACCATTTCTTAGGGCATGAATTTCTAGGGAACAATGTACGTGCTAACTGGTGTTTCAAGATGGCGTCCTCCTCAAGACTCGCCAAGTCCTGCCTCTCACTTGCCGATCCTCTAGGCGCTTTAGGGAGAAGGGTACATTGGCTCAGATATTCTAGATGAAGTGTCTTCTGTAGCCAAGGTTGGTCGAGATGCGGCCTGGCCGCCTGGATGTGCTTGTTGAGCATTGCAAGTCCTTGTGGTTGTCGCAGCATGTGTGATGTTGATTCTTTGATTAACGGTGTTAGCCGAAAAGCTCCGTAGCCATTCTACGTCGTTTCTCCTTTTTCGAGCTTAATACAAGACACGTGGTTCTCTTTGCGAGTACTTGAAAAAAAACTTGTACATATTGGGGCCTCCCTCTCATTGATCCAAGTGAACCGTCTATTTTGAAGGTGAATCTCTTTGAGTTCACAACTTTGTAGAGCATTGCAGAACCTATACATGCGGCTCCTATTGATATGTCTCTTAATCATGTCTCTAGCTCTATATATTTTGTTGAAGTCTCCAAGGGTAAGCCATTTCTCTCTATTTGTGGGGTTTTGGGGCTATCAACTGAGCGAATAAGTCATATTTCCTCGAGTAAATGGTTGACTCGTAGACGGAGGTGATTTTCAAACTCTCTTTTGTACTTAAAAATGTTGCCTTGGGAGACCACCGTGGTCGGTGATGACCTATCCCAACGATTTTTATTCGTACTGTGGTAGATCGCAAAACCTTATTTACTCGTTTTTGAGGTTCTCTAGTGTCACAGATTTGGGAAAAAATGACACACATTGTCGGCTGGAGTGTGGTAGATGCTGATTTTTTAGGTGGGCGTGCGAAGTCAACCCAAATCAGCACCTCTGTAGTGTTGGGAGGACTATGCGACTATGATGGTAGCGTCTCTGGCGTAGTTTTTTTTCTAGGTAGCACACTCTGTTTCGACCTTGTTGACATTCCCCAATGAATTAGTTTAGGATTTTGGCTAACCGACCCGATGTCAATCTCTCCATGAAATGTTTCCTATCATGGATTACATTTTGCTTGATATTTCTGGCTACTTGACTTTTCTTTTCTCTATCCTTATCGCCTTGTTAACACTAAGGATGCGCGGACTGACGTGTCCTCCATGTCAACCTCTTTATATAGGAAAACATTTGCTAGCTTGGATGCCAGCTACTTTCCTCTTTTTGATCTCTTCTGTTTAATTTCACCATGTTAATGTTGAGCGTCGCTGCTACATGATGGGTCCCTGATGTCAGCCTCTCTTAACGGGAAATATATATTTTCGTTTTGGGATTACTTTTTTTACCTGTGATATTGGGGGTACTTGCCTTTTTTCGACACCTTTGGTTTAATTTTACCATGTTAACGCCGAGGGATATGATTTTTGGCTACCTGACTTTTTCCTTGATCCCTATTGCCTAGTTAACTGTTGAGTAGAGTTGGAAGTTTTGGCGTGTGTGCGTGCAGCGCCACCAATAGATGTACAATGGTGGCATTGCGCATCACACATCACCACAATTTTTTTAGTAGAGGTCTTTTCAAGGTTGGTAATGGAGCAGCTACTCGCTTTTGGCAAGATACTTGGTTAGGAAAAAAAACACTAGCCTAACAATATCCATCCTTATATAATATTGTGCATCACAAGAATGTAACGGTAGCTCACGTGTTAGCTCAAATGCCTCTGAATATCAGTTTCGGAAGGTTGTTGGTGGGAAACAAATGGATTTTGTGGTTACAGTTATGCCAAAAACTTATGAGGATTAATTTAAATAATGAGAATGATCGATTTGTTTGGAGTTTGACAACAAATGGCTTGTTCACAGCGAAACCTATCACCTATGTATGAGGATCTTATGAATGACCACACACCTTATTTGCGAAAATGCCTATGGAAAGTTAAAGTTCCTCTTAAGATAAAAATATTTATGTGGTTTCTGAGTAATAAGGTTTTGCTTACTAAAGATAATTTAGCTAAAAGACGGTGGAATGGGGGTACAAAATGTTTTTTTTTTGCGGAGAGCATGAGACTATTGAACACCTTTTCATAACTTGCCCTTTAGCTAAACTAATTTGGCGCACGTTTAATTTCACTTTTGATCTTCCACCTCCAACCAATATTACGAATAGGTTTGGTAATTGGTTAAATGGAGTTGATAGACAATCTAAGACTTTCATCCATATTGGGGTTCTGCCTTATGTTGGTCTATATGGAGGGCGATGAATGATATTATTTTTAACAAAAAACAATCTTTTCACTTTTTGCAGGTTATCCATATGGTGTCACATTTGGTTCCGCTGTGGGCTCTACTGTCACCGTAGGGACAACGGGATGCTATGGTTACTGGATGCACATGGCTCCAGATGGTCGCTCAGGATATCTTGTGCCTGGCTGGCGGCAGAATAGGAGGCTACGTTGATGTGTAGTCCAATTTTACTTTGTTTCTTTTGCTGGTTGATTCTTGTATCAATTCTGGGCGATGCCTGAGATGTTCTAAACTCTGTACTCGTAACTTTTTAATAAAAGGCAGTGTGCATCATCATGATGCAGAAGCCGGGTTTTTAATCCTCATTTCGAAAAAAAAGATGGTGATGGTGTTGGTGAAGAGTTGATGGAGAGACTCCCTCTACGCCAAGGAGGAATTGGTGGTGAAGATGACTTTGATTTTCCCTCGATGGTGGTGAAGATGACTTTGATTTCCCCCCGATGGTGGCCACGAAGCATCATGATCCGCCTTTTCCTAGAAAAGAATAGGATTTTTTCCACCGCAAACTCTAAAAAATCCCTAAAAATTACGATATAACTTTTCTGCTTGACAGAGGGTTTCGTAAAAAGGAGGGGATGAGGGGACGCATGAGGCGCCAGAGGGCCCCTATGGCTCGGCTAACAAGGGGGCCATCCCATGGGCCTCAAGTTGGGCATTGTGGCTTCCATCTCGTACCTCCGATGCTCATCCTCTTATTCCTGAAAAAACTTGCTTTGTAATTTGACTTGAATTAACTGAGCCCCACAAGGTCCCTAAAACAAGAATAAATAAATAAAATGAGGTTCTTTGCCTCTCACTATTAAATATCAAAACATTGAGACTTAGAAGAAAGTTCCATAAATCATCTAAAACATGGTAGATAACTCCATAATCATGCTAATATCCTCATAAAACATGTATCATATTACATAGAATTGGTGATACAAAATGCACGTATCACCAACCACCGATGGAGCGGTGGTTCCCTTCCTGGAACATGGCCTACCTTCGGTGTGTGCGAGAGAGGGTTTGGAGGTTTCGTATGTGGGCGACCGAGGGAGGCGAGTGTGTATGTAGATGAGGGAGGATGACGATGAGGCTATGTAACGCCAGAGATAAAAATCTTGAGTACTACGCTTTATTCTTGAGGACTATGCTTTAATCTTCACCAAGATTATAAATCCTAGTAGTCATGCCTAATGGCTGTGTGCATCTTTTGTTGGTTCCAGATATCGGGAAGTGAAATTCTCCTCTTTTGTTTAGAGAGTGAGCCTAGCTCAAATGGTTGGGGGAGGGGATGTACAAGCCCAGCACTTGAGTTCAAATCCCCACGGGCGCTAATTTAGGTTCATATTTATACTTGAGGCGCAGGCTGGACTTAGTACACATATCTTGAGAACTACGCTTTAATCTTCACCAGCCAAGATTAAAAATCCTAGTACTCATACTTAATGTGTAATAACCCAGAACATAGGAGCAACGAAGGGTAGATTTAGAAATGGGATGTGCATTGCATCGCAAAACGGGGGAAATTTTCGCGCCTTATTGCAACTAAACCTAAGAGGGATCGAGGTTCTCTCTCATTTTGCACTTAGGGTTAGGCAATGTGAGTTAGGGAAATTTCGACATGATCTCTTTTGTATCTTATTGATTTGGGGAATGAATTCATTTGACAAGTGTTAATACATTTAACAATAAGCATTGAACAACATAAATATGAATTTACAATTCAAACACAACTTATGAAATCAAATGACTTTGATTTTCACTTTGGATATGACATACAATATTTAATTCAGAATATAAATATTACATAAAGCAAAAAGCTCATAAACAAAAACTTGAGCTTTATTGATAATTAACACATAATACATTGTCTTTACATTATTCTTGATACAAGAATTGATAAATAATAAACAGAAATGAAAAAGGAAAATTACAAGGTTGTTCTAAATTAAAGCCTAGACTAAATGCCTTGATGAATATCTTCTGGTCATATTCATCTTCAAAACCTGCAAAATAAAACACCAACACTATACAAGGGTTATGAATTACACAGATATTCAGTTTGGACAGAATAGTGTTGACAGATTCAGTTTGGTCAGTAACCAAGTGTCATTGACACTTGTGCTTGTCCAAAACCAAGGACAGCACCAGGATAAGAAGGGGCAGACCAAAACTGAGCAACCATCAGGGGCTCAAGTTTCAGCATATGAGCACACTGCTCATGTGTGTTGTGCACACAACAGCAAGGCAGTACACCAGCTTAGTCACCAGAGCAAAGCATGCTTATGTGTCATGGCAGGAACAAAAGTAAAGCTCATATAAAAGGGCATAAACCCTAGCAGTAGTAACCAGTCGACCAGATAGGATTCACAGGATAAGGTGAAGCTAGAACAACACAGAGTTCATTCAGTTCTTGCTCAAGAACAGAACCAACACACACAACCACTCAGCCACCAGAAATCATGGTGACCTGAGAGGATCATCCAAGACCTGGAGGTGAAGAGCTGTGACACACACCACAAGTCTGCATCAACAAAACATTTCTTTCTAGGAGCTGGAACAAGGTATACCAAGTTCCTGGACTGCATCCAAAGGATCCAATCTATCCATTATGCATGACATAGTCATGGGATTGAGCAGATGCTCAAAGGGAAATCATCACTTGGTTCACCAAGGATCACTGTCAGTCTAGAAGCCACTAAGATAGAAAAACATCCAGATACAGATCTTGTGCACAGAAGCTAGATATCATGCACAGATAGCACCAGTAGATGTATTGCAATAAATAGCAGCTAGTAAAGACTACACAGAAAATCCTAGGCACATAACCATCAGTAAAACCCTAGATTTCATCACAGGCAAGCATATTGGCATTCATAGCTAGTATGATCCCCAAATATGCAAGCAAAGTTGAGTAGCCCACAAGATCCAACCATTTAGGTGAGAAACCAGTCAGTAGCAAGGCTACTGAGGTCACAACACACTTATAACCATCCAAAGAAAAGCCATTTACAAAACATCATTATCCAGAAATGGATTCAGATTTTATTGCTTGTCAAATAATCAAGAACAGTACATTCATACACAAGCAAGACTTTAAATCATCACTGCATAAGCAGTTCATCATAAGTTAATTTATTCAAGCATGAATATATCACAGATCCATGCTATTTATTGACAGTAGCATACTGTTAGGCAAAACAAGCACATGTCACTGCATCATAGCTTCTGGATCAAGTCCAGTGAGCTAGAGAGAGCAACAGCACATATACACAGAGGCAATAGCATGCTTGAGCATCAGCATCAGTAAGTAGATGACTCATTTAGCCACAGAGATTAACCAGTAACCATGCCACAGGCCACACATCCAGGATCATAAGCATGCTTGAGTAGCAGTAATAGAAGCAACCCATCCATTTAGCAAAAGAAGCCACAATAACCAAGCATATCTGATGATCCAAGAGATCAATTGGATCATGCACAAGCTACTGAGCACACCACTAGCAGCACAGGTGTCAAGCACACAACAGAGCATGACAGTAAGCACACCCTCAGCAGCACAGGCCTAGTAATATACCTAGACAAGCAAGGATAGCATGCCAGTGAGCACTAGCAAGCTCATAAGCATGAACAACATGGCATAGTAAGATCCTAGCATGATAGGGGCAGTGGGCAAGCAACACATGGCATGCACAATAAGAAAAGCAACACTGGCCAGTACCATTGAATGGTGAATTGGCCAGAGCTTGCAAAGGAGGGAAGCACAGGCAGCTTAGACAGTAGTAGCAAGGCTCGTGTGACCACAGATCACCAGGACCGTAGAGCAAGAGGAAGAAGACGCACGGCATGGAGAGGAGAAGGAGGAGGAGCAGAAGACCTTACCCGCGCTGGAGGCGAAGCTATGGCATGGCGGGCGTGCCCACGCGGCCATAGCATGCAAAGCCGAGCAAGTCGCCGGCGTTACGCCCGCGAACACACCACAACAACACCGCACCAGAGACGGCAGCACGGCGCGCAGCACACCCGCGCCAGGTCGGTCTCGGAGCGCACGCGTCGACGGCGAGGACGAGAGCTCGTCGGAGATCCCCAATCGCCCGAGGCGATTTTCCACGAGTCACGAGAGGAGGCGATTCACCAGACGAGCAAGCAATCGGGGAAACCACGCGGAAAGATCGGTAGATCGTCGCGTGGCGGTCCAGATCTGCTAGGTGGTGAAGGCAGGGGAGCACAGAGACGGCCGGAGCACGGCGGCGGCCACGGCGGCGACGCCATCGCCACGGGAGTCGCGAGAGGTTAGGGTTAGGTCGAGCGAGTGAGAGAGACGAGTGAGCGAGCGAGGTGGGCCGCTTCGGCACCACCGACCCGTTACGGGACACGCCTTAGTGGGCTGTCCCATGGGCCTTAGTTAGTGGGCTGGCCCAATAGGGGCCAGGAGGGGTATTTTAGTCATTTCACATTTTAATATAGCAAGAATTTCACCAATTTTTAATAAATAAAATATACCTCTAAAAATTCATTAAAAATTGAATTGGTGAATGAAAAATTATTCTTAACAAGAATAAAATATAAAATAAAATTTAAGGAACAAATTCAAATTTTTGAATTTTATGAATTTAAAATAAATATTTGGAATTTCAAATTATTATTTCCTTGTATTGATAAATCAAGGAAAAATCCCAAATAAGTTCAAATATTTATTTTCAAACATTTCAAAATGGAATTCTATAATTCCAAGTCATTTCTTTTAAAAAGAAAGTATTTTCCAAAGGAAAATATTCTATTACTTTATTTAAACAAATTCTATTATTTCAAAATAATTTTGAAATAAATATTTTTAAGAAGGAAATTATATTACTTTTAAAAGTATTCCTTCATGCAAGTTTATAATTAATTGCAAATTACTGCCAAAGGCACAAATCGTAACTTAACCTAAATTTTAATTAAATATGGGGGTCAGGGATTCCACATAAAATAATACATTCATGCATGCATTATTTAGATTTTATAACATTGTCCTTACCGGACAATGATGCTTCTTTACAGAACCCGTGGTCCAGGTTCCATCCAACGCATCGAACTGCACTATCTCGCAGTTCACAGGCAAGTTCACCCTTGCTCATGTCAAATTGAGTATTTTCTATCACTTTAATGCAAAGCTATATTACTTATCACTCCTGCATTGAAAATGAAATGTTACTTTTCCAATTATGAATATGACTATGTGGTTGGTAATGGAACCATGGTATGTGTTGATTGGTGGAGGTTCCATTGCAAGGGTACTATTCATCTAGGACTAAGTACCAATGTCGTCCAGTGATTCTAGCGACGTACATATCGCGTTGACCATAAGATCTATAATGGCTCTGGGGAAGCCAGCTGTATCTTTTCCCTCTCGCATGCCAACGGACTGGTAATAGGGGTTGCCCGGATCGGTCTATCTTTGGTAAAGGTGGGGACATGTGGTCCTGCACGGTCTACCATTAGATACAGGAGAGGGTAGACTTATTATCGGTATATGAAGGATTGTAAGGGTTGTCCGGATCGGTCTACCTATGGTGTATAGGACAGGGCATATTAATTGTTCGGAACGGTCTACCTTATTGGTAAAGGTGAGAACAAGGGCCTGTGTCGGTCTACCCATAGATATAGGAGAGGACAGACAAAAGGGTGGGTCTGCGAGGTCGCGGAGAAGGCGGTGTGGGCTTGGATCTTTATACCGGCCTCACACCAAGGAAGTGTGAACGGGGCAAGTCCCTGCTGGCAAAAAGGATGAGATCTCTTATGGGAAAAGTAACGCACCTCAGAGTGTATTAAATTGTGGTTGTCACTCCTTGTTCGGGAAGGAAAGCACGCAGCAGGAAAGGAACTCCGTGAAGTTCTAGTCAACCTATGAAGACTGACGGGCATAGTTTTCAGAATAAAATAAACCTTTTGAAGAAATGATTTCGAAACATGCATTGACCTAAGATTTTCTGATCGAGGGTCGTAGCTAGAGCATCAAACACCTTTTACTCTTTTGAACTTGCTGAGTACCCCTGTACTCACTTTCTTTCGACACCCTTGCTAGACTGTGATCCGGGAGTGGAGGCAAACACCGAGGTGCCACCGGAAGGTTTCTACGAGCTGGTCTACAAGGAACCAGACTTGTCCGGAGGGGTGGAAGGCGTAGACTATGGGATAGTCTATGGAGCAGACAACACGGAAGCCGAGGAGTAGTGGAATGCTATAGTTATCTTAGAGCCGAGCAGCGTAGTGGCATACTTAAATAAGTTGCTGAGCACTCTTTCATATCTATGTTGGTTTGTAATAGTACTTAAATAATGTAGGGTGTTCTCATCGGACCTGTGAGAATACCAACTTGTTAAGACCATGATTGTAATATATTATCTAGTGTTATGACCTACAATGTTTCTGTTGTACCACTCTGAGGGATGTGATATTTGTGAAGAAGTCCCTTCATGAAGATCATATCAACGACTTGTATACTACAACATGCAGTGGTATGGGTCACCGCAGCTGGTATCAGAGCAAATGTTGCGACCTTAGGTTGGAGAAACCTAGTATAGGGAAGAAACCTGTAGGAGTCAAGTTGAAATAGTAAAGGATTCTCTAAAATATGATGTTTATTCACTTGAGAATAGAAAAATCACATATTTTAGTGCGATAATTCTTTATTATAATTATTATGATGCACTATCACTACTAATTTTCTGCTTTTGTATACAGCCATAATGGCGTACACATTTCCCAAGAGGACTTTGAGGAAGGTTGATGGCTGGCTCGGTGATTATGAGGGACCACTTACAGATCTCCTGCGTGGGATGCTGAAGGAACTTCATTGTGAAACTCGGATACCTGTTCTCAAGTACATCTATTATGATGGAGAGATAGTAGCCAAGTGCAGAGTTTCAGTTCAACTACCTGCGCAACTGGAGATGAGCCGTATAATGCCATACGGAGAAGCCAAAACCCTTACCACAGCCTTTCACATGGCCATATTCAAGGCAATCCTTGAAATAAGGCAGCACAAGTCAGTAGAACTGCTATGTTCGGAGTATTCTCATATACCTCATGCCGAGGAAGATGAGGATCCTACTCTGAATCATCTGCTGATGGCAAACAAACATCCTGAAGTTGCAGCGCAGCACATGGACAGCTGTAAGTCTTTGTTGACTACGATGTACCTTTTACACATGAAGATGGTGGGTGAGATTGACCACATGCTAGCTGAGTTCACGGACCCTGATAAAGTCCAAGCTCGGATGCATGATTTGAGGGCACAACCCCAACATACAACACCCTTCTTTAGCCTAAACAGTCCTGTAGATTGGAGTGGCCAACCCAGAGATCCACTTACACCCAACTTTGTCCCACACTATCCACATGTGTCAGCATCATATGATTCTGGATATGGGGGAGATAACTCATGGAACCTAAACTGCTCCGAGTCACCAATCGAAAACTCAACCGGTTGGCATTTCGGGGAACCTTTTGGAGATGAGGAGGAACCTATTCCATGTGACACTGGAGATGAAAGTGGCGGGGTTAACCAGTATATTAACCGAAACTATGGGAAGGAAGAGAAAGGTACTGATTCCATTTCTTTAGACTTGGAGATGGGATTCTCAAAACCATCACAGTACGAGGAAGGTGAAAGCTCTGGAGTGAAAAAGAAGAAGAAGAAGAAGAAGAAGAAGAAGAAGATGAGGGGACAGGTGAATCGAAACCCTTCATGGATGACCAATGAAGGAGATATGTATCCTACTGGGGATACATATGAGTCATTGTCCAGTTACTTTGGCATGACTGATCTCTGTCTCGGCACTTCGTTCGATTCAGATTACATACCTACTGGAAGGACCTTTGTTCCGGACGGTGTCCGGAAGACAAGTCGCTGTACCGGATGGACTCTAGGAATGTATGCGGAGGTGAATGAAGATGATGAGGAGTAAGCCCTGGAGAAGAATAAAGTAGAATAGGTGGTATTGTACTAGAACGTATTTTAAATTCCGTTGGCTTGGGCTTGAAGCCAAATAAGTGGTTATATATGCACCACATGTAATATATGTGTGTATGTTATGTATACGGTGTATATACATAATAAATGTTTGTTTTGGATTTGCTTCTTGATTTCATTGTGTGACTAGTTCTGGGCAATGAGTTGAGCTCAGAAAACATTTGCATGGTGTAATTATGAGTAATCGCTCTTTGTTACAGGACTAGGGGGAAATGGCGTTAGTTGAAACCGAAGATGCTCGGAGAGAGCGGGAGGCGAAAGAAAAAGAGGAAGCAGATGCAGCAGCTAGAGCAGAGAATGCACCACCACCACCACACCCAATGATGCATCCAGATTTCCAACAGTACATGAGAGCAATGGAAGAAGATAGGAGGAGGTATCAGGAGAGTCAAAACAAGAACATGCAAGATTTCTTTACCCACGTCATCAATGATAGGGGTAATGAAGGCAAGGGAGTAAACTTATCAGACTTCCAGAATGCAAGACCACTACCTTTTGCATCATCCCCAGAACCAATGGATGCAGAAGACTGGCTCATGGACATAGAAAGAAAGTTGAGAACCGTTGGATGCAATGATGAAGAAAAGATTCGATATGCCACTTATCTGTTGTCAGGACCAGCGGCATCATGGTGGGAGAATCTTGTGGCAGTGCACCCTCCAGAAAAGGTGTTCACCTGGGAGGAATTCAAGAAGAAGTTCCGAGATGCCCATGTTCCGGAGAGTGTGGTGGAGCTGAAGAACAGAGAGTTTGATGAGCTACATCAGAATACTGCACCTATTATGCAGTATGTTCGAGATTTCAACAGGCTGTCAAGATATGCACCTGAGGAAGTGGACACTGAGGAGAAAAGAAAGAAGCGATTCATGAAAGGCATGAATCCATACATGAAGATGCAACTGAGGTTGGCACGGACTGCTGAATTCCAGGAACTGATTGATTCGGCAATCACTTTCGAGGATGACTACAGGCAGGTCCAAGAGGATAGGAGGAAGAGGGCTCGAATCGAGCCAAGGAAGTACCCAGTTAGTAAATCAACACCAAATCGGAGTTTCAAACCCCGATTCCGACCTACTGTTAATCAGTATAACCGGGGAGGTCAGAATCAGAATCCCAAGTCTCAGATCATCTGCAACAACTGTGGGCAGAGGGGACATATCCGAAAGGAGTGTCGGAAACCCAGGATCATCTGTTATGGTTGTGGACAGGATGGACACATGAAGCCTGATTGTCCTAATAAGGCTTCATGGAGTGGACAAAACTCCGGAGGACGAGGAGGAGATGGCAAGGATAACAACAACAACAACCGCAACTACAACAACAACAACAACAAGAGGGGCAAGCCATATGGAAAGTTGAATTGCACAACTTTGGAGCAAGCAGGGGAGTCGGATCAAGCAGTCTTAGGTACGCTCAGCATTCTTACTCATCCTGGCAAAGTATTATTTGATACTGGAGCAACTACATCATTTCTTGCACGGGAATTTGTGGAGAAATACGGGCTTAGATGTTCCAAGTTAGAAACACCTATAACTGTCTTATCTGCGGGGGGAACGATTTTAGTAACCCACGTGAAAGAAGCACAGGTCATAACCATTTGTGACTGTGTATATTTCGCGGACCTATTTATCATTCCCATGAAGGATATATCATTCATCCTAGGGATGGACTGGTTAACGGAGAATGGAGCAGTGATCAACTGTGGAGACAAGACAGTATCACTCCGAAATTCCATAGGAGGTCAGATAGTGTTTCAAGGAGACAAGTACACCCAGTTGGAGATAGGATTGGAGCTGAATAGTCTGAAGGAGGTGAAGATTGAAGATATCCCTGTAGTAAATGAGTTTCAAGATGTATTTCCCAAGGAACTACCGGGAATGCCACCCGATAGAGAGATCGAGTTTACCATAGATCTGATTCCAGGCACAACACCAATAGCTCAACCACCATATAAGATGGGGCCAAAGGAGTTAGTGGAACTGAAAGCTCAGATAGATGAACTGGAACAGAAGGGATTTATCCAAGAAAGTGTGTCACCATGGGGTACACCAGTTATTTTTGTGGATAAAAGAGATGGAGGAAAGAGAATGTGTGGAGATTACAGGAATCTTAACAATGTAACAATCAAGAACAAGTACCCTTTACCCAGAATACAAGATCTTTTTGATCAAGTTCAAGGAGCTGGAGTCTTCTCGAAGATAGATTTAAGGTCAGGATATCATCAAATCAAGATCAAGAAGGAAGATGTGCCAAAAACAGCGTTTGTATCAAGGTATGGACACCATGAATACTTGGTTGTACCATTTGGACTAACAAATGCACCAGCTATTTTCATGAATTTGATGAACAAGATATTCATGAAGTACTTGGACAAGTTTGTGATCGTGTTTATCGATGACATTCTGATCTATTCCAAAGATAAAGAAGAACATGCCAAGCATTTGAAGATAGTTCTGCAGATTTTAAGAGAACATCAACTATATGCAAAGTTCAGCAAGTGCAAGTTTTGGTTAGATAGTGTTGAATTTCTTGGACATGTCATAACCAAAGAGGGAATAGCAGTGAATCCAAGCAAGGTTCAGTCAGTATTGGAATGGAAGTCACCTAAGAATGCTAAGGAAATCAGAGGATTCCTTGGTATGGCAGGTTATTATCGGAGATTCATTGAAGGATTTTCGAAGATTGCAGGACCAATGACCAAGTTACTCAAGAAGAATACCCCATTTGTGTGGACTGATGAATGTGAAACCAGTTTCCAAACACTCAAGGAGAAGTTAACCACGGCACCGGTGTTAGCAGTTCCGGAACCCGGAAAGGATTACACGGTGTATTGTGATGCTTCCAAGAATGGACTTGGATGTGTTCTAATGCAAGATCGTAAGGTGATAGCTTACGGATCAAGACAACTAAAGCCACATGAATATAACTACCCAGTACATGACTTAGAATTGGCGGCAGTTGTGTATGCTTTGAAGAGTTGGAGGCAATTTCTCTATGGATCCAAATGTGAGTTATATACGGATCACAAGAGTTTAAAGTATTTCTTCACTCAGAAGGAATTAAACATGAGACAAAAGAGATGGTTAGAGTTGATTAAGGACTATGAACTGACAATCAACTATACACCAGGCAAGGCTAATGTAGTAGAAGATGCTTTAAGCAGGAAGAGTACCGAGAATCAACCTACGGAATGGGAGATCCCGAAGGAACTTCAGAAAGAACTAGAAGAAGCTCAGATTCTGTTTATCCAAGGTGATACAGTGGGAAGCCTAGCTGTGAGCAGTGTTGGGCCTCCAAGAGCAGAGGTTTGTAGAACAGCAGCAAGTTTTCCCTTAAGTGGATCACCCAAGGTTTATCGAACTCAGGGAGGAAGAGGTCAAAGATATCCCTCTCATGCAACCCTGCAACCACAAAGCAAGAAGTCTCTTGTGTCCCCAACACACCAAATAGGTGCACTAGTTCGGCGAAGAGATAGTGAAATACAAGTGGTATGAATGAATATGAGCAGTAGTAATGGCGCCAGAAAAGTGCTTGGCGCGTAGTTGATGAGGGAGGAAAAGTGCTTAGGCAGTTGATGGTAGTAATATTGCGGGAAGTAAACATGTAGTAGTGCACGAGTAACGAAAAACATAACAAGCGCGATAGCAGTATTTAGGAACAAGGCCTAGGGATTACACTTTCACTAGTGGACACTCTCAACATTGATCACATAACAGAATAGATAAATGCATACTCTACACTTTTGTTGGATGATGAACACATTGCGTAGGATTACACGAACCCTCAATGCCGGAGTTAACAAGCTCCACAATAATGCTCATATTTTAGTAACCTTTAGTGTAAGATAGATCAAAAGACTAAACCAAGTACTAGCATAGCATGCACACTGTCACCTTCATGCATATGTAGGAGGAATAGATCACATCAATATTATCATAGCAATAGTTAACTTCGCAATCTACAAGAGATCATGATCATAGCATAAACCAAGTACTAACACGGTGCACACACTGTCACCTTTACACACGTGCAGGAGGAATAGAACTACTTTAATAACTTTGCTAGAGTAGCACATAGATGAATAGTGATACAAAACTCATATGAATCTCAATCATGTAAAGCAGCTCATGAGATCATTGTATTGAATTACATAGGAGAGAGATGAACCACATAGCTACCGGTACAGCCCGAGCCTCGATGGAGAACTACTCCCTCCTCATGGGAGCAGCAGCGGTGATGAAGATGGCGGTGAAGATGGCAGCGGTGTCGATGGAGAAGCCTTCCGGGGGACTTCCCCGCTCCGGCGTGCCGGAACAGAGACTCCTGTCCCCCAGATCTTGGCTTCGCGATGGCGGCGGCTGGAAGGTTTTCCGTATCGTGGCTCTTGGTACTGGGGGTTTCGCGACGGAGGCTTTAAGTAGGCGGAGGATCAACGCGAGGGGCCACACGAGGGGCCCGGGGGTAGGTCGGCGCGGCCGGGCCGGGCCCGCGCGGCCTCCTGCCGCCTCGTGGCCCCACTTCGTTATCTCTTCGGTCTTGGAAGCTTCGTGCAAAATAGGACTGGGCGAAAGTTTCGTCCAATTCCGAGAATATTTCTTTACTAGGATTTCTGAAACCAAAAACAAGAAAACAGCAAGGCTCTTCGGCATCTTGTTAATAGGTTAGTTCAGAAAATGCATAAATATGACATATAATGTGCATAAAACATGTAGGTATCATCAATAAAGTAGCATGGAACATAAGAAATTATCGATACGTTGGAGACGTATCAGCATCCCCAAGCTTAGTTCTGCTCGTCCCGAGCAGGTAAAACGATAACAAAGATAATTTCTGAAGTGACATGCCATCATAATCTTGATCATACTATTTGTAAACATATGTAATGAATGCAGCGATCAAAACAAAAGTAATGACATGAGTAAACAAGTGAATCATATGACAAAGACTTTTCATGAATAGTACTTCAAGACAAGCATCAATAAGTCTTGCATAAGAGTTAACTCATAAAGCAATAAATCAAAGTAAAGGTATTGAAACAACACAAAGGAAGATGAAGTTTCAGCGGTTGCTTTCAACTTATAACATGTATATCTCATGGATATTGTCAACATAGAGTAATATAACAAATGCAATAAGCAAGTATGTAAGAATCAATGCACAGTTCACACAAGTGTTTGCTTCTTAAGGTGGAGAGAGATAGGTAAACTGACTCAACATAAAAGTAAAAGAAAGGTCCTTCAAAGAGGAAAGCATCGAGTGCTGTATTTGTGCTAGAGCTTTTATTTTGAAAACATAAAGAGAGCATAAAAGTAAAATTTTGAGGTGTTTGTTGTTGTCAACGAATGGTAGTGGGCACTCTAACTACCTCATCAACCAGACTTTCAAGAGCGGCTCCCATGAAGGACGTTATCTCTACCAGCAAGGTAGATCATCCCTCTTCTCTTTTGTTTACACATGTACTTTAGTTTAGTTTTTCTTTATTTATGGATGACACTCCTCCCAACCTTTTGCTTACACAAGCCATGGCTAACCGAATCCTCGGGTGCCTTCCAACATTCACATGCCATGGAGGAGTGTCTATTTGCAAAATTAAGTTGCTTACTGATGAATCAGAGCAAAACATGTGAAGAGAATTATTAATGAAAGTTAATTAATTGGGGCTGGGAACCCCATTGCCAGCTCTTTTTGCAAAATTATTGGATAAGCGGATGTGCCACTAGTCCATTGTGAAAGTCTGTCAAAAGTAAATGACAAGATCGAAAGATAAAACACCACATACTTCCTCATGAGCTATAAAACATTGACACAAATAAGAGGTGATAAATTTTGAATTGTTTAAAGATAGCACTCAAGCAATTTACTTTGGAATGGCGGAGAAATACCATGTAGTAGGTAGGTATGGTGGACACAAATGGCATAGTAGTTGGCTCAAGGATTTTGGATGCATGAGAAGTATTCCCTCTCGATACAAGGTTTAGGCTAGCAAGGTTATTTGAAACAAACACAAGGATGAACCGGTGCAGCAAAACTCACATAAAAGACATATTGTAAACATTATAAGACTCTACACCGTCTTCCTTGTTGTTCAAACTCAATACTAGAAATTATCTAGACCTTAGAGAGACCAATTATGCAAACCAAATTTTAGCATGCTCTATGTATTTCTTCACTAATAGGTGCAAAGTATATGATGCAAGAGCTTAAACATGAGCACAAAAATTGCCAAGTATCACATTATCCAAGACATTTTACCAATTACTACATGTAGCATTTTCCAATTCCAACCATATAACAATTTAACGAAGAAGAAACTTCGCCATGAATATTATGAGCTAAGAACACATGTGTTCATACGAACCAGCGGAGCATGTCTCTCTCCCACACAAGGATGAACTTATTCAGAGAACTAAGATAATAAAACAAAAACAAAAATAAAAGCACACAGACGCTCCAAGTAAAGAACATAAGATGTGATTGAATAAAAATATAGTTTCAGGGGAGGAACCTGATGATGTTGTCGATGAAGAAGGGGATGCCTTGGGCATCCCCAAGCTTAGACGCTTGAGTCTTCTTAAAATATGCAGGGGTGAACCACGGGGGCATCCCCAAGCTTAGAGCTTTCACTCCTCTTGATCATAGTATATCATTCTCCTCTCTTGACCCTTGAAAACTTCCTTCACACAAACTTCAAGCAAACTCATTAGAGGGTTAGTGCATCATTAATAATTCACACATTCAGAGGTGACACAATCATTATTTTCACTTCTGGACATTGCATAATGCTACTGGACATTAGTGGATCAAAGAAATAAATCCAACATAGCAAAAGAGGCAATGCGAAATAAAAGGCAGAATCTGTCAAAAACAGAACAGTCCGTAAAGACGAATTTAGAAATGGCACCAGACTTGCTCAAATGGAAAAACTCAAAACTAATGAAAGTTGCGTACATATCTGAGGATCACGCTCGTAAATTGGCAGATTTTTTCGAATTTTCTACAGAGAACTGTGCCCAGATTCGTGACAGACAGAATGCTGTTTCTGCGCAGCGATCCCAAATATAACATCAACTTTAGCATAGAAACTTTACTTGGCACAAAAACATGATAAGGAGAGGTTGCTACAGTAGTAAACAACTTCCAAGACACAAATATAAAACAAGGTACTGTAGCAAAAAACACATGGGTTATCTCCCAAGAAGTTCTTTCTTTATAGCCATTAAGATGGGCTCAGCAGTTTTAATGATGCACTTGCAAGAAATAGAAGTTGAAGCAAAAGAGAGCATCAAGAGGCAAATTCAAAACACATTTAAGTCTAACATGCTTCCTATGCATAGGAATCTTGTAAATAAACAAGTTCATGAAGAGCAAAGTAACAAGCATAGGAAGATAAAACAAGTGTAGCTTCAAAAATTTCAGCATATAGAGAGGTATTTTAGTAACATGAAAATTTCTACAACCATATTTTCCTCTCTCATAATAACTTTCAGTAGCATCATGACCAAACTCAACAATATAACTATCACGTAAAGCATTCTTATCATGAGTCTCATGCATAAAATAATTACTACTCCCAACATAAGCATAGTCATTCTTATTAATTGTAGTGGGAGCAAATTCAACAAAGTAGCTATCAAATATAGGAGGTATATTGTAATCATAATCAAATTTATCCTCCATAACAGGTGGTAACAAAAGACTACTATCATTATAATCATCATAAATGGGAGGCAAAGTATCATCAAAGTAAATTTTCTCCTCAATGCTTGGGGGACTCAAAATCCAGCTTCCCCAAGCTTAGAATTTTCCATAGCATTAGCAACAATGGTGTTCAAAGCATTCATACTAATAACATTCCCATTATCATGCATATAAAGTTCCATGGGTTTTTTAATTCTCTCTTCAAACACATCATGTCCTAATTCAAGATAAAGTTCATAAAGATCTCTCATTTTATTGTTGTCTTCCATTAAGCCTAACTAGTGTAAACAAGAAACCAAATGTCGCAATTGCAGAGTCTAAGGAAATAGCTTCGAGTACTTGGCGCCGGGAAAATAGCTTAGTAGCCGAGATCCGGAGTGTGAGTACCTTTTACCTTTCCTCCCGGCAACGGCGCAGAAAATAGCTTGATGTCTACGTTCCCTCCTTTCCTGTAGACAGTGTTGGGCCTCCAAGAGCAGAGGTTTGTAGAACAGCAGCAAGTTTTCCCTTAAGTGGATCACCCAAGGTTTATCGAACTCGGGAGGAAGAGGTCAAAGATATCCCTCTCATGCAACCCTGCAACCACAAAGCAAGAAGTCTCTTGTGTCCCCAACACACCAAATAGGTGCACTAGTTCGGCGAAGAGATAGTGAAATACAAGTGGTATGAATGAATATGAGCAGTAGCAATGGTGCCAGAAAAGTGCTTGGCGCGTAGTTGATGAGGGAGGAAAAGTGCTTAGTTGCCGGGCAGTTGATGGTAGTAATATTGCAGACAGTAGAAACTAGTAAAACAGTAACAAGCAGTGATAGCAGTATTTAGGAACAAGGCCTAGGGATTACACTTTCACTAGTGGACACTCTCAACATTGATCACATAACAGAATAGATAAATGCATACTCTACACTTTTGTTGGATGATGAACACATTGCGTAGGATTACACGAACCCTCAATGCCGGAGTTAACAAGCTCCACAATAATGCTCATATTTTAGTAACCTTAGTGTAAGATAGATCAAAAGACTAAACCAAGTACTAGCATAGCATGCACACTGTCACCTTCATGCATATGTAGGAGGAATAGATCACATCAATATTATCATAGCAATAGTTAACTTCGCAATCTACAAGAGATCATGATCATAGCATAAACCAAGTACTAACACGGTGCACACACTGTCACCTTTACACACGTGCAGGAGGAATAGAACTACTTTAATAACTTTGCTAGAGTAGCACATAGATGAATAGTGATACAAAACTCATATGAATCTCAATCATGTAAAGCAGCTCATGAGATCATTGTATTGAATTACATAGGAGAGAGATGAACCACATAGCTACCGGTACAGCCCCGAGCCTCGATGGAGAACTACTCCTCCTCCTGGGAACAGCAGCGGTGATGAAGATGGCGGTGAAGATGGCAGCGGTGTCGATGGAGAAGCCTTCCGGGGGCACTTCCCCGCTCCGGCAGCGTGCCGGAACAGAGACTCCTGTCCCCGGATCGGCCCGCGATGGCGGCTCGGAAGGTTTTCCGTATCGTGGCTCTTGGTCTTGGGGGTTTCGCGACGGAGGCTTTAAGTAGGCGGAGGGTCAACGCGAGGGCCACACGAGGGCCCCGGGGGTAGGTCGGCGCGGCCGGGGCCTGGGCCGCCGTGGCCCCACTTCGTTATCTCTTGGTCTGAAGCTGCAAAAATAGGACTCGGGCGAAATTTCGTCCAATTCCGAGAATATTTCTTTACTAGGATTTCTGAAACCAAAAACAGCAGACAACTGGCTCTTCGGCATCTTGTTAATAGGTTAGTTCCGGAAAATGCATAAATATGACATATAATGTGCATAAAACATGTAGGTATCATCAATAAAGTAGCATGGAACATAAGAAATTATCGATACGTTGGAGACGTATCAACAGTGGGAAGTATAGCAACCATGAGGATCATGGATGAAATGTACTCAGACTTAAAGTATGAAATCATTCGGAAGCTAGTGGATGATTTATTCATCCAAGAAGAAATAAAAAGGATTGGAGAAGGTAAACCGTCAGAATTCAATCTCGGAGAGTTTGATTCTCTATACTTTCAGAAGAGAATATGCGTACCGGATGATCCAGAAGTGAAGTCAATCATATTGAAGGAAGCACATGAAACCCCTTATTCAATACATCCGGGAAGTACTAAGATGTATATGGATTTGAAGGAAATGTTCTGGTGGAACAACATGAAAAGAGAGATAGCTCAATATGTCTCTGAATGCCATACATGTCAGCGAGTGAAAGCAGAACATCAGAGTCCTGCTGGATTACTCAAACCTCTAGAGATACCAGAATGGAAATGGGATGAAATCGGAATGGATTTCGTTACTGGTCTACCAATGACTAGTAAAAAGAAGGATATGATATGGGTAATCGTGGATAGACTTACCAAGAGTGCTCATTTCATACCAGTAAACCAGAAAGATGATTCTGAAAAGCTGGTAAACATATATGTTAAAGAAATAGTTAGCAAGCATGGAGTACCAAAGAAGATAGTCTCAGATCGAGGGTCGATCTTTACATCAGCATTTTGGAAACAACTCCAGGAAGCTTTGGGATCCAAGTTGGATTTCAGTACATCATATCATCCACAAACCGGAGGACAAACTGAAAGAACCAATCAGATACTTGAAGACATGCTTAGAGCTTGTGCTCTAAACTTTGGAGGCTCATGGGAGGACCATCTACCATTGGCGGAATTCTCCTATAACAATAGTTATCAGAGCAGTATCCAGATGGCACCATATGAAGCATTGTACGGGAGGAAGTGTCGATCTCCAATCTGTTGATTTGAGATAGGTGAGAATAAGGAATTTACACCCGACTACATCAAGGAGAGAAAAGGAGTCATCGAGGTTATCAGAGATAGACTCAAGATAGCCCAAAGTCGACAAAAGAGTTATGACGACCAGAAGAGACGAGTTTGGGAACCAAAAGTAGGAGACACGGTATATCTGAAAGTTAGCCCAATGAAAGGACTCAAAAGGTTCGGAGTAAAAGGAAAACTAAGTCCTCGATACATAGGACCATTCAAGATACTCAGTCAGAATCGAGAAACAGCTTTTGAGTTGGAACTACCGGAACAGCTCAGTCTAATTCACAATGTCTTTCATGTATCACAACTCAGAAAATGTTTGAAGGCACCTGATGATCCCATTACACATGAAGAAATAGAGCTACAATCAGACTTAACCTATGTGGAGAAACCTGAAAAGATTTTGGAAGTACAGTGGAAGAAGTTAAGGAATAGAGCAATCAAATACTGCAAGATACAATGGCAACATCATCCTGAACGAGAAGCAACATGGGAGACCGAAGAAGAGCTCAGGAAGTCCTACCCCGAGTTATTCAGGTACCAATCTTAACTTCGGGACGAAGTTTGTTGGGAGAGGCTGTAATAACCCAGAACATAGGAACAACGAAGGGTAGATTTAGAAATGGGATGTGCATTGCATCGCAAAACGGGGGAAATTTTCGCGCCTTATTGCAACTAAACCTAAGAGGGATCGAGGTTCTCTCTCATTTTGCACTTAGGGTTAGGCAATGTGAGTTAGGGAAATTTCGACATGATCTCTTTTGTATCTTATTGATTTGGGGAATGAATTCATTTGACAAGTGTTAATACATTTAACAATAAGCATTGAACAACATAAATATGAATTTACAATTCAAACACAACTTATGAAATCAAATGACTTTGATTTTCACTTTGGATATGACATACAATATTTAATTCAGAATATAAATATTACATAAAGCAAGAAGCTCATAAAGAAAAACTTGAGCTTTATTGATAATTAACACAGAATACATTGTCTTTACATTATTCTTGATACAAGAATTGATAAATAATAAACATAACTGAAAAAGGAAAATTACAAGGTTGTTCTAAATTAAAGCCTAGACTAAATGCCTTGAGGAATATCTTCTGGTCATATTCATCTTCAAAACCTGCAAAATAAAACACCAACACTAGACAAGGGTTATGAATTACATAGATATTCAGTTTGGACAGAGTAGTGTTGACAGATTCAGTTTGGTCAGTAACCAAGTGTCATTGACACTTGTGCTTGTCCAAAACCAAGGACAGCATTAGGATAAGAAGGGGCAGACCAAAACTGAGCAACCATCAGGGGCTCAAGTTTCAGCATATGAGCACACTGCTCATGTGTGCTGTGCACACAACAGCAAGGCAGTACACCAGCTTAGTCACCAGAGAAAAGCATGCTTATGTGTCATGGAAGGAACAAAAGTAGAGCTCATATAAAAGGGCATAAACCCTAGCAGTAGTAACCAGTCGACCAGATAGGATTCACAGGATAAGGTGACGCTAGAACAACACAGAGTTCATCCAGTTCTTGCTCAAGAACAGAACCAACACACACAACCACTCACAGAAATCATGGTGACACCAGAGGAATCAAGGTGAGGTGAAGAGGACACAAACCACAAGTCTGCATCAACAAAACATTTCTTTCTAGGAGCTGGAACAAGGTATACCAAGTTCCTGGACTGGATCCAAAGGATCCAATCTATCCATTATGCATGACATAGTCATGGGATTGAGCAGATGCTCAAAGGGAAATCATCACTTGGTTCACCAAGGATCACTGTCAGTCTAGAAGCCACTAAGATAGAAAAACATCCAGATACAGATCTTGTGCACAGAAGCTAGATCTCATGCACAGATAGCACCAGTAGATGTATTGCAATAAATAGCAGCTAGTAAAGACTACACAGAAAATCCTAGGCACATAACCATCAGTAAAACCCTAGATTTCATCACAGGCAAGCATATTGGCATTCATAGCTAGTATGATCCCCAAATATGCAAGCAAAGTTGAGTAGCCCACAAGATCCAACCATTTAGGTGAGCAACCAGTCAGTAGCAAGGCTACTGAGGTCACAACACACTTATAACCATCCAAAGAAAAGCCATTTACAAAACATCATTATCCAGAAATGGATTCAGATTTTATTGCTTGTCAAACAATCAAGAACAGTACATTCATACACAAGCAAGACTTTAAATCATCACTGCATAAGCAGTTCATCATAAGTTAATTTATTCAAGCATGAATATATCACAGATCCATGCTATTTATTGACAGTAGCATACTGTTAGGCAAAACAAGCACATGTCACTGCATCATAGCTTCTGGATCAAGTCCAGTGAGCTAGAGAGAGCAACAGCACATATACACAGAGGCAATAGCATGCTTGAGCATCAGCATCAGTAAGTAGATGACTCATTTAGCCACAGAGATTAACCAGTAACCAAGCCACATGCCACACATCCAGGATCATAAGCATGCTTGAGTAGCAGTAATAGAAGCAACCCATCCATTTAGCAAAAGAAGCCACAATAACCAAGCATATCTGATGATCCAAGAGATCAATTGGATCATGCACAAGCTACTGAGCACACCACTAGCAGCACAGGTGTCAAGCACACAACAGAGCATGACAATAAGCACACCCTCAGCAGCACAGGCCTAGTAATATACCTAGACAAGCAAGGATAGCATGCCAGTGAGCACTAGCAAGCTCATAAGCATGAACAGCATGGCATAGTAAGATCCTAGCATGATAGGGGCAGTGGGCAAGCAACACATGGCATGCACAATAAGCAAAGCAACACTGGCCAGTACCATTGAATGGTGAATTGGCCAGAGCTTGCAAAGGAGGGAAGCACAGGCAGCTTAGACAGTAGTAGCAAGGCTCTGTGTGACCACAGGATCACCAGGGAACCGTAGAGCAAGAGGAAGAAGACGCACGGGCATGGAGAGGAGAAGGAGGAGGAGCAGAAGACATTACCCGCGCCTGGAGGCGAAGCTATGGCATGGCGAGCGTGCCGCGCGGCCATAGCTACAAAGCCAGGGAAGTCGCCGGCGTTAAGCCGACAACACCACCAGCAATGCCCGCACCAGAACACGGAGCGGCGCGGCACCGCGCCAGGTCGGTCTCGAAGGTGCACGCGTCGACGGCGAGGGCGAGAGCTCGTCGGAGATCCCCAATCGCCGAGGCGATTTTCCACGAGTCACAGAGAGAGGCGATTCACCGGACGAGCAAGCAATCGGGAAACCACGCGGACGGATCGATAGATCGTCGCGTGGCGGTCCAGATCTGCTAGGTGGCGAGGGCAGGGGAGCACAGAGACGGCCGGAGCACGGCGGCGGCCATGGGGCGACGCCATGCAGGAGTCGCGAGAGGTTAGGGTTAGGTCGAGCGAGAGAGACGAGTGAGTGAGCGAGCGAGGTGGGCCGCTTCGGCGCCACCGACCCGTTATGGGACACGCCTTAGTGGGCTGTCCCATGGGCCTTAGTTAGTGGGCTGGCCCAATAGGGGCCAGGGGTATTTTAGTCATTTCACATTTTAATATAGCCAGAATTTCACCATTTTTTAATAAATAAAATATACCTCTAAAAATTCATTAAAAATTGAATTGGTGAATGAAAAATTATTCTTAACAAGAATAAAATATAAAATAAAATTTAAGGAACAAATTCAAATTTTTGAATTTTATGAATTTAAAATAAATATTTGGAATTTCAAATTATTATTTCCTTGTATTGATAAATCAAGGAAAAATCCCAAATAAGTTCAAATATTTATTTTCAAACATTTCAAAATGGAATTCTATAATTCCAAGTCATTTCTTTTAAAAAGAAAGTATTTTCCAAAGGAAAATATTCTATTACTTTTGTTTAAACAAATTCTATTATTTCAAAATAATTTTGAAATAAATATTTTTAAGAAGGAAATTAGATTACTTTTAAAAGTAGCTCACAGGCAAGTTCACCCTTGCTCATGTCAAATTGAGTATTTTCTATCACTTTAATGCAAAGCTATATTACTTATCACTCCGGCCTGCGTTGAAAATGAAATGTTACTTTTCCAATTATGAATATGACTATGTGGTTGGCAATGGAACCATGGTATGTGTTGATTGGTGGAGGTTCCATTGCAAGGGTACTATTCATCTAGGACTAAGTACCAATGCCGTCCAGTGATTCTAGCGCCAGTACATATCGCGTTGACCATAAGATCTATAATGGCTCTGGGGAAGCCAGTTGTATCTTTCCCTCTCGCATGCCAACTGGTAATAGGGGTTACCCGGATCGGTCTATCTTTGGTAAAGGTGGGGACATGTGGTCCTGCACGGTCTACCATTAGATACAGGAGAGGGTAGACTTATTATCGGTCTATGAAGGATTGTAAGGGTTGTCCGGATCGATCTACCTATGGTGTATAGGACAGGGCATATTAATTGTTCGGAACGGTCTACCTTATTGGTAAAGGTGAGAACAAGGGCCTGTGTCGGTCTACCCATAGATATAGGAGAGGACAGACTTACAAAGGGTGGGTTGCAGGTCGCGGAGAAGGCGGTGTGGGCTTGGATCTTTATACCTGCCTCACACCAAGGAAGTGTGAGCGGGGCAAGTCCCTGCGGCTGGCAAAAAGAATGAGATCTCTTATGGGAAAAGTAGCACCTCTGCAGAGTGTATTAAATTGTGGCTGTCACTCCTTGTTCCGGGAAGGAACGCGGCAGGAAATGAACTCCGTGAAGTTCTAGTCAACCTGTGAAGACTGACGGGCATAGTTTTCAGAATAAAATAAACCTTTTTGAAGAAATGATTTCGAAACATGCATTGCCTAAGATTTTCTGATCGAGGGTCGTAGCTAGAGCATCAGACACCTTTTACTCTTTTAAACTTGCTGAGTACCCCTGTACTCACTTTCTTTCGACACCCTTGCTAGACTGTGATCCGGGAGTGGAGGCAAACACCGAGGTGCCACCGGAAGGTTTCTACGAGCTGGTCTACGAGGAACCAGACTTGTCCGGAGGGGTGGAAGGCGTAGACTATGGGATAGTCTATGGAGCAGACAACACGGCCGAGGAGTAGTGGAATGCTATAGTTATCTTAGAGCCGAGCAGCGTAGTGGCATACTTAAATAAGTTGCTGAGCACTCTTTCATATCTATGTTGGTTTGTAATAGTACTTAAATAATGTAGGGTGTTCTCATCGGACCTGTGAGAATACCAACTTGTTAAGACCATGATTGTAATATATTATCGAGTGTTATGACCTGCAATGTTTCTGTTGTACCACTCTGAGGGATGTGATATTTGTGAAGAAGTCCCTTCATGAAGATCATATCAACGACTTGTATACTACAACATGCAGTGGTATGCTGGGTCACCGCATAATGGTCGTGTGCATCTCTAGTTGGTGCAGAGGCCGGGAAGTGAAATTCTCCCCATTTTTAAATACCATGCATGTTGTACTTGCTGCTCTGTGAAACTGCCTCCCAGATCGCCTGTAGGCGACTCCAGAGGCACCACCGCAACCCACCAAAGAAAAGCCTCTCCTCCACCAACCATCCGCCTGCCGCCGCCGGAGGAGGCCCTACTACGTCGACGACAGGGCATCCCTTTATTGCTATGCATCATGTGCCTCGTCTGGAGTTGTGCAATCGGGTTGCGCCATTTGCAGCTCATCAGCGTCCTCGACCAGTTTCGATCTGATTGCATGTTCATTAATATGTTCGGAAGCTCCACTTTTGGACGTCGTGTTCGGAAATCGGATCTGATTGGTGGTGTTCATTCTACACCACATATTCCGTGAAGAATCTGTTATGTGTGCCTTCACACACACACTCGATGGGAAGATGGCGGTGTGGCCTCCGGGCTGCCACACATGGTCTCCGTCATAGCAGCAGCCTCCCCTCGCCAACCGATCCACCACGTCACCATGCCACAAGGAAGCCTCGCATGCGGGCACCACTACTGCCGAGGGCAGTTGCAGTTCTTGGCGAAGTCCATGGGGACTAATTACACAATACATTAACATCCCTCCCTCCCGGCGGCATCGTCATGCTTGGTGGTGCCCGGTGGGTCATCTACCCCCCCTCTCGGGGCTCACGTTGTGCCCTACTTTGGTGTTGGGGGAGGCGGCGGATGACTCGTCGATGGGTCTGTTGTCAGTGGCGGCATCCTCTGATAATCCACAAGTATAGGGGATCGCAACAGTCTTCGAGGGAAGTAAAACCCAAATTTATTGATTCGACACAAGGGGAGGTAAAGAATACTTATAAGCCTTAACAACTGAGTTGTCAATTCAGCTGCACTGGAAAAGCACTAAGCGGGTGATGTGAAAGCAGCAGTAATATGAGAGCAGTAGTAACAGTAACACGCAAGTACAGTAATATGAGAGCAATGGCACCAGAAAATAGTTGGTACTACTTCCAATGACATGTAGAACAGTATATGATGATGAGAGATGGACCGGGGTTCCAGCTATCTACACTAGTGGTAACTCTTCAATAACAAGTGTTGGGTGAACAAATTACAGTTGGGCAATTGATAAGATTGAAATAGCATTAAGAAAGAATATCAAGATTATTAATCATGTAGGCATGTTTTCCATATATAGTCATACGTGCTCGCAATGAGAAACTTGTACAACATCTTTTGTCCTAAGCCGGTGGCAGCCGGGCCTCTAGGGAAACTACTGGCAATTAAGGTACTCCTTTTAATAGAGCACGGAGCAAAGCATTAACACTTGGTGAAAACATGTGATCCTCATATCTAAGCCTTCCTCCGGTTGTCCCAATTTCTGTCACTTTGGGGCCTCGGGTTCCGGACATAGACATGTGCAAACAACTTGTAGATACAATCTAAGCAATAAGTATAGAGCTTAAATCTAAGATCATGCCACTCGGGCCCTAGTGACAAGCATTAAACATAACAAGATTGCAGCAACAATAACTTCACAAACTTTATAGATAGACTAATCATAATGTAACAATCCATCGGATCCCAACAAACACAACACCGATTACATCAGATAAATCTCAATCATGTAAGGCAGCTAATGAGATCATTGTATTGAAGTACATGGGGGAGAGAATACCAACTAGCTACAGCTAGAACCCGTAGTCCATGGGGGAACTACTCACGGAGCATGATGGAGGCGGTGGCGTTGATGGAGATGGCTTAGGGGCACTTCCTCGTCCGGCAGGTGCGGGCAGAGCCTGTCCCCGAATTGGAGTTTCGCGATGGCGGCGGCGCCTGGAGTCTTTGGAGTTTCGTCAATCGGTATCGCGTTTTTAGGTCGAAAGGGATTTTATAGGCGAGAGACGGAGTCGGAGGGTACGGAGCCGCCACACAAGGCGGCGCCCCCAGGCCGCGCCCACCATGTGTGGGGCCACTGGGCCTCCCTCTGGTCCCCCTCAGGTGTTCTGGGATCTTCCGGGAAAAATAGGATGCTGGGTCTTCGTTTCGTCGAATTCCGAGAATATTGCCCGAACAGCCTTTCTGGAACCAAAAACAACAGAAAACAGGAACCGACACCGTGGCATCTTGTTAATAGGTTAGTTCGGAAAACGCATAAAAACATTATAAAGTGTGAGCAAAACATGTAGGTATTGTCATAAAACAAGCATGGAACATCGGAAATTATGGATACGTTGGAGACGTATCAGCATCCCCAAGCTTAGTTCCTACTCGTCTCGAGTAGGTAAACGATAAAAAGAATAATTTCTGAAGTGACATGCTACCAACATAATCTTAATCATACTATTGCAAAGCACATGAGATGAATGAAGTGACTCAAGGCAATGATCTATAGTTGCTAACAAATAGATAACATATAGCAAAACTTTTCATGAATAGTACTTTCAAGACAAGCATCAAAAGTCTTGCATAAGAGTTAACTCATAAAGCAATAAATTCAAAGTAAAGGCATCGAAGCAACACAAAGGAAGATATAAGTTTCAGCAGTTGCTTTCAACTTTCAACATGCATATCTCATGGATAATTGTCAACACAAAGTAATATGATGAATGCAAATAAGCAAGTATGTAAGAATCAATGCACAGTTGACACAAGTGTTTGCTTCTAAGATGGAAGGAAGTAGGTAAACTGACTCAACATAAAAGTAAAAGAATGGCCCTTCGCAGAGGGAAGCGGGGAAAAAATCATGTGCTAGAGCTTTTCAAGTTTTGAAATCATATAGAGAGCATAAAAGTAAAGTTTTGAGAGGTGTTTGTTGTTGTCAACGAATGGTAGCGGGTACTCTAACTACCTTATCAACCAGACTTTCAAGAGCGGCTCCCATGAAGGACGTTATCTCTACAAGCAAGGTAGATCATCCTCTTCTCTTTTGTTTACATGTACTTTAGTTTTATTTATTAGATGACACTCCCCAACCTTTTGCTTACACAAGCCATGGCTAACCGAATCCTCGGGTGCCTTCCAACATTCACATACCATGGAGGAGTGTCTATTTGCAAAATTAAGTTGCTTACTGATAGATCAGGGCAAAACATGTGAAGAGAATTATTAATGAAGGTTATTAATTGGGGCTGGGAACCCCGTTGCCAGCTCTTTTTGCAAAATTATTGGATAAGCGGATGAAGCCACTAGTCCATTGTGAAAGTCTGTCAAAAGTAAATGACAAGATCGAAAGATGAAACACCACATACTTCCTCATGAGCTATAAAACATTGACACAAATAAGAGATAGTAAATTTGAATTGTTCAAAGGTAGCACATGAAGTATTTGCTTGGAATGGCAGGAAATACCACATAGTAGGTAGATATGGTGGACACACATGGCATAGGTTTTTGGCTCAAGGTTTTGGATGCACGAGAAGCATTCCCTCTCAGTACAAGGCTTTGGCTAGCAAGGTTGTTTGAAGCAAAAACAAGTATGAACCGGTACAACAAAACTTACATAAGAACAAATTGCAAGCATTATAAAACTCTACATCGTCTTCCTTGTTGCTTAAACACTTTTACCAGAAAATATCTAGACCTTAGAGAGACCAATCATGCAAACCAATTTCAACAAGCTCTACGGTAGTTCTCCACTAATAGGTTTAAACTACATGATGCAAGAGCATGATCTACTTGAGAGCTCAAAACAATTGCCAAGTATCAAATTATCCAAGACAATATGAAGCATTTTTTGTTTCCAACCAAATAACAATAAGTGCAGCGGTTTTCAACTCCGCCATGAACATTAAAATAAAGCTAAGAACACCATTGTTCATATGAAAAAGCGGAGCGTGTCTCTCTCCCACACAAGGATTGCTAGGATCCGAATTTATTCAAACAAAAACAAAAATAAAGACCCTCCAAGTAAAGCACATATGATGTGACCGAATAAAAATATAGTTTCAATAGAAGAAACCTGATAAGTTGATGAAGAAGGGGATGCCTTGGGCATCCCCAAGCTTAGACGCTTGAGTCTCCTTGAAATATGCAGGGATGAACCACGGGGCATCCCCAAGCTTAGGCTTTTCACTCTTCTTGATCATATATCATCCTCCTCTCTTGACCCTTGAAAACTTCCTTCACACCAAACTTCTCATAAACTTCATTAGAGGGTTAGTACTCAAAAAACTTTAATCCACTTCGGCCCTGTAGTGACACATTGCAAGAACTCAATAAAACATTAGCTACAGCTCTCCACATGGGTCTGTTGTCAGTGGCGGCGTCCTCTGATAACCCACAAGTATAGGGGATCGCAACAGTCTTCGAGGGAAGTAAAACCCAAATTTATTGATTCGACACAAGGAGGTAAAGAATACTTATAAGCCTTAACAACTGAGTTGTCAATTCAGTGCACCTGGAAAAGCACTAGTAACGGGGTGATGTGAAAGCAGCGGTAATATGAGAGCGGTAATGCATAACACACAGCAGTAGCAGTAATATGAGAGCAATGGCACCGGAAAATAGTTGGTACTACTTCCAATGACATGTAGAACGAGTATATGATGATGAGAGATGGACCGGGGTTCCCAGCTATCTACACTAGTGGTAACTCTCCAATAACAAGTGTTGGGTGAACAAATTACAGTTGGGCAATTGATAAGATTGAAATAGCATTAAGAAAGAATATCAAGATTATTAATCATGTAGGCATGTTTTCCATATATAGTCATACGTGCTCGCAATGAGAAACTTGTACAACATCTTTTGTCCTACCAGCCGGTGGCGCCGGGCCTCTAGGGAAACTACGGCAATTAAGGTACTCCTTTTAATAGAGCACCGGAGCAAAGCATTAACACTTGGTGAAAACATGTGATCCTCATATCTAAGCCTTCCCCTCCGGTTGTCCCAATTCTGTCACTTTGGGGCCTCGGGTTCCGGACACAGACATGTGCAAACAACTTGTAGATACAATCTAAGCAATAAGTATAGAGCTTAAATCTAAGATCATGCCACTCGGTGAAAAGCATTAAGCATAACAAGATTGCAGCAATAATAACTTCACAAACTTTATAGATAGACTAATCATAATGTAACAATCCATCGGATCCCAACAAACACAACACCGATTACATCAGATGAATCTCAATCATGTAAGGCAGCTCATGAGATTATTGTATTGAAGTACATGGGGAGAGAGTACCAACTAGCTACAGCTAGAACCCGTAGTCCATGGGGGAACTACTCACGGAGCATGATGGAGGCGGTGGCGTTGATGGAGATGGCTTCGGGGGCACTTCCCCGTCCCGGCAGGGTGCCGGAACAGAGACTTCTGTCCCGAATTGGAGTTTCGCGATGGCGGCGGCGCCTGGAGTCTTTCTGGAGTTTCGTCAATCGGTATCGTGTTTTTAGGTCGAAAGGGATTTTATAGGCGAAGAGACGGAGTCGGAGGGTGCGGAGCCGCACACACGGGCGGCGCGCCCCTGGGCCGCGCCAGCACCATGTGTGGGGCCCAGGCCTCCCTCTGGTCCCCTCGTGTTCGGGATCTTCGGAAAAATAGGATGCGGGTCTTCGTTTCGTCGAATTCGAGAATATTGCCCGAACAGCCTTTCTGGAACCAAAAACAACAAAAACAGGAACTGGCTTTGTGGCATCTTGTTAATAGGTTAGTTCCGGAAAACGCATAAAAACATTATAAAGTGTGAGCAAAACATGTAGGTATTGTCATAAAACAAGCATGGAACATCAGAAATTATGGATACGTTGGAGACGTATCATCCTCTTACGCCGATGAGGTCGTCCGGTGGGTGGCAGTGTGGGGGCCTACCGATCTGCCTAATAAAGGTGGCTGACCTTGAGTTTCTCTTGTACGAAGATGGTGACCTTCCTGAGACCAATTTTTCTTGATCTGGCCGCAGTGGCGAGTTCTGGAAGGCTCCGCTGGAAAATTTAACCGTGCACCCTATGCCCGGAGTTTGCCGGATTGGGTGGCATGCGGTCATGCGCACCCATACTTTTATTCAGATCGTTGAGTTTTGGAGGTAGCGGTGCGAAGCTCCGTTCTTTGTTGCCATCAGATGACATTTTGATCCATGGTGAAGTTAGAGGAACATAATATCATGAAGACCGAATTGGAGGACTAGCAATGGAGGTTCGAGTCTATGCGTTGTTGAGGCACTTGGTATTCTGGTTTAGCAGCATTATGCAAGTGGGGGCAGCAACAATGGCGCAGTTCAGAATCTTTACCTTTTAGGGTGAAATTCTAAGGTTTGGCCTTAATTGGTTGTGTCCGCCAATGACCTTGTTAAAGGCCTTGTTTTGAGAGCCTAGAGTTAAGGTTTTTTCTTGTTGGTAGATGTATTAATTGTTGCTGCTAGGGCTAGAACACCGCAGCGGGTCTTTTATTTTCTAGTTTCTTTTTCTTTTTTTGGATGTGTGCATCTGTAACGCCACTATGGTATTGTGTTGTTGTAGAGGCTGGTGTAATTGGTAACTCTTGATATTAATATATTCTCTTTATCAAAAAATGTAACATCAGAGAAGGCAGACGAGGAGGTCGGTGCGACGCATTAACGCCGCTGGCAATGATTCACGCATGTCGCCGCGTTGGAAAGCCTCTACGATGATGGGACACATCGTCTTTCACCGCGTGAGAAACCAGCATTGTGTAATTAAATCTGACTGCCAGGCATAGACACCATTAATTAGACTGACTGCCCTGTTGGGTTAAGCAGTAGAAAACAAAAAAATCTAACTAAACATGAACCCTAATATGCCCAAGATCTATCCATATAGTAATCCAGCAACGGAGGTGATATCCGTGACGTACCCTCGTAGACCGATAGCGGTTAAGTTCCGCTAGAATATGGTTGATGTAGACGAACAATCAATGCCGACCTCAGGGTCGTGTAGAAGTCCTCCCCCATGGCGTCAAGTGTTGTAGGTGCAGCACCTCGTAGTTTTGCACACGTACGTTGCTCAACAATGCTCCCGGCTCCGATCTAGCTAAGTTGCGTAAGTAGATCTTCTAGATCCGAATCCCGGCAGCGCTCCTGTGTACCGGGTGGAGTTGGCTCCCTCTCTATGTAGTTCTTCGGGAAACCGCACGGGAGGAAAACTAGAGATAGATATTTCTCTATTTAATTGTGTATTTAAGTTTCCCATATGGGTCTGATACGTTCATTTTACATCATCAGTATAGATACTTTTGGTTAGTTTTGAATGATATTTGCCATGATCACTCATTATTTATGACTTTTTAGTTGATTTACGGGACTTTCCTACAAAGTCCCTTTCATTGGTATTTAATTTATAGGAAGCAGAAAACCTCCTTTTCGGACTTTTCTGTTTCAGACACCTTGCCTAAAAATCAAAGGAAAAGTTCCTAATTTGCTTTTCATCGAGATAAAGACCATGGGACAAAGAAGTGCGATAGGGGAGCTACGAGGACCAAAAGGGGTCAGGTGGCGCGTCCCCATCTGTTGGGCGCGCCACCTTGCCCATTTGGCGCTCGAGCACCGTCTCGACCCCTCCTTTTGACAGAACTTCCGTCACGCCGGAAAACCTACACCATAATTTTCAAAAGATTTAAAGAGGCAGAGGCAAAAGTCTTGTCCTAATTCGGGAGAGGGCAGATCCTACATCATCGGAGCCTCCGACAAGAGTGAAATTGACACCATCATCATCACCACTCCTCCTTAGCGTAGGGTAGGCCTCTTCATCAACTTCTCCACCAGCACCATCACCATCTCCATCTCCGAGATCACTTCACCCCCCTCATAGATTGTGATTGATTGAACCCTAAATATCGTTTAAGTGCTATTTGCATGATTGTGATTGGTAACTTGTGTTTATTTGGTGGAGATATTATATTTTTCATATTGTGTTGTAATACATATGCCTCTGATCCATACCATGTTTGACACTTGTGAGTAGATCCCCATGTTTCTGAGGGCATAGAATGAATTGACTATGAGTATTTGGTCAAGTTTTTATCTTTTATGTGGTTATGTGATGGTCTTATGTGAACGTTGATTGCATATTACTTCACCTTATGGGGTCATATGGTTGCACTTTGATGTAATGATAAGGGTCGGAAGGGACGGGATGACATAAACCTTTTTCCAATACCTCGAGTTGAATTAGAGGGGATCATATCGGGGACCAATGAACTAACTATTATTGTGGGACATTTATGTCTTAATGATTTCTATGTTTGCTCATGAAAATAGTTCAAGGACCCATAATAAGGGGTGTATTTGCTCATATCTATGGTTGTACCTGATTTAGGCTCTGCCCCTAAGGCCATGAAACTAGACAAGATATTCCCCATGTTGTGTAGAAATCTAAATGCTAAGTAAATCCATGTTGCCATTCAGAACGCTTGTCACATATAAGTTCATACACACACACACACACTTGAGCTTGTCCTCTTGCTGCATAGAGGATTGGGCTTTCTTTCATTGAGATTATTTACTTATTGCTATTTACTTCTTGCACTTTATTTTATTGCAAACTACACACTCAAAACACCAAACCACTGCACCATTTTTATTCTTCTACTTATCAAACTTACTAACCAATACCTTCATCTCCTCGTGGATTCGACAACCTTTCTTATTGAAAAGTACTATAATTGATCTCATGCACTTGGGAGCCATCATGGTGTCTTTATATAGGGGGCAAAGGGGGCCAATGTTTAATAAGAGGGCAAGGTGGGACAAAACAAAGGGTAGGAGGAGGGACTTGGCCCGACCGGTCAACCCCTCCCCTCTCCCTCATGGGCCCCTTTCATATGTGGCCCATTAAAGGTAAGGATGCGTTTTTAATTGAATAAAAACATATTTTATTAAATTAAATATATTTTAATATATTAATTCATTTTATCAATATATTAAACATATCCTTTAATTTCCATTTGTCCGAGACACCTCCTGAAGTATTCCGAAAAACTTCAGACATCTCCGGAACCCTATTCCGGATATATCTCTCAACTTCGATGAATCCAAACCTATCTCAAGTTTCGTTGAACCCTTAAGTGTGTCCCCTACGGTTCGGGAATATCATAGCCATGATACGGGACTAGTTCTCTGGTCAAATGATCACTACGGGGTCTGGATAACCATTGTGATCTCTATGTATTCCACGAAGATATGATCGTCATTTGAACCTTTGCATTGAGTCTCATTCCTTTTTCATTTGATACCGACACTCGTCCGAGACATGATTATCAGTATCTCGATACCTAGTTCAGTCTCGTTACTGACAAGGCTATTTCAGCTAATTCATCCAATCGATATGATCTCATTAGCAATGACATGTGTGTCCATGATCGGGAAAAACTCGATCAACGATGGACCTCAATGAACTAGTTACCTGAATGCTTACTAGGGACTCCTGTTTGATTACAATACCACCCATGTATTAATGTTTTCCACTTAATACAGTTATAGCATGTCATGAAACTAATTATAAACATTTGACATATAATAAATATCTATTATTATTTGTCTCTAGAGCAATATCTCCAACACGGCCGCTGTACCGATGAGGCAATGACATGGTTGGCCCACCAATCAACTTTCTATGTGGCATGGGAAATGACTTGTATCCGATGCTACCAAGTGGCCTTCCGTGGATCTGGGTTGGGCTAGAGGCGCCGAACAGTTTATTTAGCTGCATCGGATCCAAGCCTCCTTTGGAAGCGGCTAGGATGCTCTAAGAGCATATCCACTTGGGGTCCCCAAAGGCCCCCAATAGCCGCACGGGGGTTGCCGGCCCAAAAAAAATGCGCCCAGCCAGAGCCCTCATATTTGTTTTTTCTGTCGGCGTGGCCTAACGACGAAGAAAAATACGAAAGCCCGAGCGAAGACGGAGGTGCAGGTGGCATACACCGACGTCGCTGGTTGTCCAAGAAGAAGAAATGGATTGTTGAACTATTTGTTTGCTATGTTTAACTTGTTAAATTGTCTATTATATACTAAAAGCACAATACGGGGTTATGTTTTCGAGGCACCACGTTAATCCACATCATCTAAATTATTTAGACACTTAGATGTATAATTTACGGTTATGATTTAATAGGAGAACCAGAATTACGTTACACATATAATTTAATTACGTAACCACCAGATGTGGTAGGTCGGCCATCTAATTTATGAAATAGAGTTACGTAACATCTATGCAATTTATTTACATAACCTTCTAACAAGGCAGGTCACTCTCAAAAAAAAACAAGGCAGTTCACTTTTAATTCAGGAAGTCTGCGTCCAGGGCTTATCCAAATCATAGTTAAAAAGAGACCTTCTAAGCTCTAGCTATATACGTAGTCTCCAAAGTTGGTCGGCCATTTTTAAAAAAAGTCCAAAGCTGATTGGTGATTATAATTATAAAAATATCTAAATCTGATTGATGAATATAAAAGAAATTTCAAAGCTGATCGGTGATTATAAAAATAGTTCAAAGCTGATCAGTGATTATAAAAAATTAAAAAATGGTCTATATGTACTCTCTCCCTTTTTATTTAGTTCGCATTATAGGTTTAGTTGAAGTTACGTTTTACAAAGTTTGATACAAAATATACGATATTAATATCCATAATATAGATACATATAACATGAAAATATATTATATGAAAATTCAAATTTAATTTTTTTTATTTTAAATATTAATACCTTTTGTAAATACTTGGTTAAAATTTACAAAGTTTAACTTTGATGAAACGAGTACGCGCGCAACAGTTATGAACAAAGGGAGTAGGTAGTAGAAACTAGCTCCAGAAATCCAGAACATATTGGTTATCTAAACTAAAAACTCTAAAGCTGATCAGTACATGTTTAAAAAGAAACTAATCAATACAAGAACGAGAGCATAGAATGACTGGACTGGAAAGTAGGATTAGTGGAGAGAGAGTTAAAAAGTAGATAAAATAATGCCGAGTCTGTTGGAAAATAGCATTTTAAATAGTCAAATATCAATAAATATAGTTAACGATACGTAAATATAAAATTTACAAAGTTTGACTTTGATCAAACGAGTAAAGAAACTGGCTCCAGAAATCCAGAACATATTGGTTATCTAAACTAAAAACTCTAAAGCTGATCAGTACATGTTTAAAAAGAAACTAATCAATACAAGAAACGAGAGCATAGAATGACTGGACTGGAAAGTAGGATTAGTGCGGAGAGAGTTAAAAAGTAGATAAAATAATACCGAGTCTGCCACCTTACTAGTTTGTAAAATAGCAAGAAACATCTTCTTGCTATGTTGTTTTAAATTTAAATTATATCAAAATAGTATTTAAGGGAGTGTATGGGGTGCACGGCTGGGCGCCGGCACACCTCCATATTCACGTCCTCGCCGGCGTCCCTCCAAATGGGCCACAAAACGGCAGCGCTGGAGCCTGGAGGCCGTATGAGAAGAGCGAGTGGAGATGCTGTAAGAATGTTTTTTTGCTGAAGCCATTATATGGATCTCATGTGACATGTCAGCAGCGTGGCGGGCTCAAGTAAAGAAACCTGATGGCGGAGGGATACCGGGAAGACCAGAACAAATCCGCGAGTTACCCTGGCTAGATTGCTGGACTTCTGTTCCTGCATTCCTTGTTTTCCGCCTGGTCTTTAGGGTGTTGGATATAACCTGATGCTGCCTTTATTTCTTACTGGCACTGCTAACCGTGTTCAGTTTATCTAAGAAGAGAGGCATTGGCAATTGGATTCAACTTATCTGACGTTTGAGACGGTGCATGACAGACACGAGAGACAGACTACACAATGCAAGGTCAAGGACGCATGCACTATCACCATGTAAATGCATGGTCGGAGCGGTTCACTTCAAGCAACAGCAAAATATGTATAGTCAACTCAATCCGGAAGCCCAATCGAATTTGCTAATCAAGATTTGAAGTAAATTAACCATGTACGAACGTGTTGCTTGAAGAGCCTCGCCACCACCTAACCACGGCACTGCTCGAGAGCAGAGACACCCAAAATTCCAACTTGTGCTTAATAATTACTTAGTACTAGTTTTTCGTCTTTCTCCTGCTTTGATTATTCAGGGACAGGGTTGCACCAATGGCGCGTTACCGATAAGACTTTAAGGAATCTCTCGCTAGTTCATGCCGACCGATTTCATATTTCTAAGCTGCTTCAGCAGTTAAAGTTTCTGTTTGACAAGTTATCACGGATGTTCATGTGTTCTGAAAAAGATTAGTGCTGATAGTGCTTGTTGGTGATGAGACTGCGTCATGAGAACGGGACAGGCAGGATCCTAATGACTAACAACATTTCAGAGGCAACGAACTCAGCTCAGCAGGAGGTAGGTCGACCATGGTCTATCCGCAGCTCCGCACACGAGGGGCAAGCTGCGCCTTTTTGTGCCGAGGCACCAAACCAGACCACTATAATTTGACTAGATTTGTTGGTTGGTTAGCTTTGATCGTTTGTATTTTATTTTGTTTTTATTCTTGAGTCAATATAGTAGAGGATTACCTTGATCGCCCACTATGACGCTTCGTTGATCTGGATGTTCCTTTTTCTTATCGTTTGCTGTAACCTGTTGCATTTTGCTGGTGGTTTCCAATCATTTTGCTGCTGCTGCTATACTGCATCACCAGCTTCCTTTTTCTGCTGATAAGCTGTAAAACGATGCTGCAGAACCTGAGTGTTATTTCATTGTACTTACTGACGGAACACGCACTGCATCAGATACCCAGATTGCAGGCACAAAAAAGTGCCGGCAAAGGCATCAAAAGTGCCGGCAAAGATTTTTCAAGGCATAAAAAAAAGTGTTGCGTTTATTCCAGTCGAGGTAGGTCTTTGCCGGCATTTTTAGAAAAGCACCGTTAATTGTATTTTAAAGCACTTCCAAAAATGCCGCTAGTTAGTATCGCCGGCACTTTTGAAAGATGCCACGGAATCTTTTTGCTGGCACTTTCCGAAAATGCCATAGAATCTTTTTGCCGGCACTTTTCGAAAAATGTCACGAAATCTTCTTACTGGCACTTTTCTAGAGTACCATCTAAACTTTTTGCCGGCACTTTTAAAGGATGCCTACAATTACTTTTTCAGGCTTTTAATTCTGGTGCCGCTAATTATTTTCTTAGGCATTTTTAAGTTTGCTATACTGCCTGCAAACATTCAAGCAATCTACAATCAAGCATACATCACACTCAAGAAGTCAAGCAATGTTTAAAATCAATATTTCCAAGCAATCTATGTTTGAAACCAACATTTTGAAACATTCAAGGATTCACAATCCAGGCATCTAACTTACATGACCAACAGGGTTCATCTCCACATCATGAACAACATGGTTTGAAACAATTAGATAAAATATACAACAGGGTTCATCTCCACATCATGAACAACAAGGTTCATCTGCCGCCGAGGAAGAAAGTTGTCATGGAGTTTGGGCCCTGCCTCGCCGCGCGGCCAGATGCCTCCTCGTGCGGCTAGAGAAAGCTGCGCCAGCTGCGCCATGCATCCGACGCCGCAGTCAGGTTCCCGTCCCCGACGCCAAGCCCTCTTCCTCGTCGAGCAGGATGCCAGAGCACCGGTGAGCGCACCCTCCGCCCACCCTCCTGCAGTTCACTGAAAATGTTCCAAGTCCTTCATCCTTTTGATAGTAAATATGAAGATAAAACATCCACAGGATAACTGTGCTTGGATCTGCCTCAATGGAGCGTGCAAGAACTAAAAGAGCCTACAGAATGTATGTTCAGATTAGAGGTAAGCTGAGTAGCTGAGAACACAATAAATCCAATTCATGTTTGATTGTGTAACTGTAACATGTCCCTAAGCAGTAAGCAATACAATGATCACCTTTAGCCTGTCAGGTTTGTTTACTTTTCCATAATATAAACCAAGTGCAGCCTCTAAGAATAGTGACTGAAATATTTTTCAATGATGTATATGGCAAGAACGGCATGTGCATGTTTGAGAAGCAGTAACGAGGCTAGTCTGTACCTCGTACCTCCAGTGTAGAAGCTCGTGTAGGGTATGGCTTTCACGAAGAATCTGTCCTACATTCTTGCTTCAGCCTCAACTGAGCTCAACTGTGTACAACCCAGCCTCTGTACCCAGGTAGATGAAAGCAACACCTTCTGTGAAGCCAACCACCAAAATGCACAAAATGGCACACGGAGGGGGCAACGGGTCGAGTTCGAAGACCCTACGAGGCTACGACATGCCCATGCCGCAACACCGTTAGGGCCAGCAGCCTCCATTGACCAGGTCAGAGCTGACCTTCAAGTGCTCTACAAAATAAAGGATCACTTCATTGCCAAACCAGAAAACATGGAGAGGATATCAGAGTACTCAACTAATCCAGCAAAACATATGCAATTTGTTAATTATACTCATGCATGCTCTCAGAGTTCAAATACTACACCCAAATGTTGTTCAATAGTTATAAGTGAAAACACATGCATTCTCGCAGAGTTCATGCTCCTTCAAGTGCAGTACTAACAAAGACAGATTGTTTTTTGAATGTAGTCCAATGCCAAATTGAATAATGAAAATGCCTCTGCCAGATTTTGGATACTCGTTAGAAATCATCACGGTGGCTTAGGGCACATACTGATCTGTTGGAATAAATCATTAATTAAGCAGGCCTACAACATAAGCAAATGTCCCAAAATATGTACGTACAACTTAAAAAACTCACAAAATAAGTGGTTTGCCCATATATGTGAAAAAACCAAGCAACTAAATAAGTGGTTTGCCCATATATGTAAGAAACTAACTTATAAGATATCTTCATTTTCCAAGTATCATATTACAAATGTGAAGAGGTAAATCGAAGAAAGCATAAAACATGGCATACATTGCAAAAGCTGCTACATTAAACCTTTAAAAGTAACTTTTCTATTGGGCTTACAACTTTAATATTCTACTTAATTATTATGAATAGCCTTCACAAAATAAGGTCTACCACTTGTCATTATATTGCAAAAATGACCATGGGGGAAATATGGGTACTCTTACATATGTGCAGATGGCAAAAGAGATTAGTCATCAGTTATTATTAATAGTAGCTAAATGGAATTTTATCAAAGGTTGCATGTGCTTTCTGTCAGATTTTGATGCCTAGCTTTACTTCCTACGGAAAATAGGAGGTTATCCCGTATATAAATAATTTGATGCAGCCATACACCAATTGGCAGCTTGGAAAAATAACTTGGGTGATGTGGAATTGTTATCATTAGCCCGGTATGACTTGGCAGCATGTTCAATAACCTGACGAAGTGCACTTCACAAACTGGAGTATAGCAAGCACATAAATAGTGTATAAACATAGTGCAGCAACTACTGCGTGTGATTTCACACAAAATTCACCTAGCAATGTAATCATTGGCACACCTCACCAATTGGAAGACAGGGGTAGTGAAACATAATTGTCGGAGATAGATCTTTAAAGATAAAAGCATTGCCTAACCATACTGAATTAGACTATTTCTAGGTAACCAAAAAAACATGAAACGAATACATATGGTAGAGCATAGATGGAAGATTGTTACACGTGGGCACAACAACAATTCTATTATAGATCCACTACCACTATATTCAGAGTAAGAAAAGGGAAACACAAATTATCTTTAGAATATGCAAGGCATACAAAATATAGAAGTGCAATGAAAGAAGGCAAGGGAAGCTAAAGGATCATTCGTGCTTACCACTCGCACCGCATCTACAGCAGAAAATGTAACACTCAATCTGCTGAGCCTCTTGGTGCACAGACAACTTCGCTTTCTCCATTAACTGTAGTAAAGGAAGCATAGGCTAAAAATTAAATTGAGAAAATAAATGTAAGGGGTGATGAATTTCTATTAAATTTAAAATCCAGTGCATGCCTACAGAGCTAAAACACACAAGCACAATCATGCGCATAAATATTCACTTGACCCAGCAAGAGGAATCGATTATATACTCCAGCCTAGTACGATCATTTTGTGGTATCTGTAACAGATGCCTTACTGCAAAATAAATATATCTTGCTGGGTATAGCTATCTAGATGAAACCTGACTGTGTATAGGCATCGTCAGGATGTGAGAAGGTACTTTCTGAAGCATTCAGCTAGCCATCACAGCAAGGTAAGATTACCGTATAAAGTACCGCATGTAGAAATTTGGAGCACTACCACCAATAATCAAGGAATTGTATACTCCTCGAATGGCTCACCTTGGTGCAGTGTCCTCTCAGCACAGATATACCATTGTTCAAGGTCCCCTGGCCTGAAGTGGCTGAACACCATGATGTGCGCCGCAGAAGCGTCGGTGTGACTCATTCACGTACGCCTTGGCCTTGCTAGTGAGGTACTTGACTATGTGTCTGGTCGTGGTTGTCATGCCGGGCTGAGTAAGCTCACCGGCATAGGCAATATCACAAACACATACTGGACACCAATTATCCAGATACCACAATTGATGTCAGTTCCAAACACTTGGCTGTAGAAGGTAGATTAAACATAGCTGGTCCATGGGGAGAAGGCCAACGCACCTCAAACATCATGGCTCGTCGAAGATGTGGCCGCGCGGGCGCCTACCCCGATGATCAGCGTCCATCGAGAGGGCCCCATCGAGCAGTTTCTCCCGAGGGGCCAAGGTATTGCTGCCACCATGGCCGAAGCTGTGAAGGGGCCGATCCGCGAGGTGGCGGAGGACCGCGACGAGGGGGCTCCCTTCTCCCGGTTTCCACCCGTGGCCGCCCCAACCACACGCGGCCGGAAGGACGACGGAGAGGTGGCGCAGAGGATGGGGGCGGCGATCATGATGCGGTAAGCTGAGGAGTGAGGACCCACGGTGGTGGTGGGCGAGCGGTCACGCCACCTTCCTTCCCTGACCTGTGGCGCGGGCGGATCACTCGGCGAGGGCGTCGGCGGATGCGGCGAGCTCCTGCTGCTGGAGGCGCTCGAGCGCCCTCTGGTGCGCCCACGTCTCGATGGTGAGATCGGGCTTGGCGTTGAGGAGGATGACGACGGTGAGGAAGGAGGTGAGGTAGCAGGGCAGCTCCCAGTCCTCCCACTTGCGCGACTCCCCCGGCGGCGGCGGCGTGCGGTTCATCGGGCACCCCTTGGGCCGCACCTCGTGCCCCGGCGTCGTCCACCGCCCCGCGCCGTCGCCGTGCCCGCCGCGGACGTGCGCCGCCGCGGACGTGCGCCGCCGCGCGCAGACGCGCCCGCAGCATGCCTCCCGCCGCCGATGAGATCGCCCGCATCGTGCTAGGTTGGTGCGTGTGCGCGAGGTGGAGGATGGACGAGGCGTCCCGCCGCCAGGAGAGCTAGGGTTCCCCGTCGAATGGAATGGGTGGTTGTGCTTGCCGGAGATCTGGGACTGCGAATTTTCTTTTACATGGACTGCGGATTAATTAATATAATCTGAATGGACTTATGTGCAAAACAGTCAGGTGCGCATCAGCCTTCGCCGGCACTTTCGCATCAAACTTTAGCGGCACTTCTCCAGATCGGCAGCGCACCATTATCGGCACCAATTATAAATCTCCGGTAATTACTAGCCCATTAGCGGCACTAGTTATAAACTGCCGTGCAAAACAATTATTAGCGGCAGTTGGCTAAAACGCCGGAACCAAAATGCCGCAAATCGTGGGACGTGGGGTAGTGTATGCCGGCACTTTCCAAAACTGCCTGTAATCATGCACACTATGCCGGCACTTTTCCAAATTGCCAAGAATTGGTACAACAATGGCGGCGGTATTAGCAAAAGTGCCTACAAAAGCTAGTATCACCGGCGCTATGTTAAAGTGCCGTCCTCAAACTGCCGGCAATTCATGCATGTGACGTAGTGACGGGCCGAGGGTCCCTTTGCTCCAAATTAAACTTAACTGCCTCCTGTTCATTTTGACATCTTGCTGCTCTGCGCTGCGGCGGCTAATGAATTCAGTGTTTTTTTTTTCTTCAGTATGATAATGTTCCACTTCAGCTACCATTTCAATTCAGGATTATTCTCCAGTTAACCCGGTAGCAGGTGACACCAGAACTCCCCAGAGAGAACGCTGATCACTGCCATGGTGCCGAATGGTCGATTAATTCATCTTCTCCCCAAATAATGGAAGAAAACTGTGTAACAGACGCTCGCCGACTGCATGACACACATCTGGCTCTTTTGTTCTTCACTCCAGTGTCATCAATTTTAATTTCATACGTTCAATGAACCAGTCAACACCTGTCCGCCGGATCCTTATCGTGGACCATCGCCGCTACAGTCCGCCATGTACGACAGGCGCGAGGGACTCTCTCCAGTATTTGAAAAAGGCGGGAGAACAAGAAGAACTCCAAGCACCAACCTACAAGAGACTTAGATATAATTAAGCAAGTCATCAAGTTACTACAGGAGTACATTGCATGATCGCCTACCTACTATAACACATGCGTATTCGGAGTGCTGGAATTCATCAAACTTTTAGATAACAGGCATTACATGCCCAGCCTTAAATTAATAAGACCACAACAGTCAGGTTAACAGTTATTACAACACATCAGATCACACCGATCCGTACCAGATGAAAAGAAGATTACATGCAAGATCGGGAAACTAAACAGGAAGAGTTTCAGCTAGAGCATAGACTAGGACGATGAAAGTAGCGCTTCACACATGAGCCGCCGCTGGATTGTAAGTTTTGAGGAACATGGTCTTCATGAGGGAGATCAAGCCGTCCACCAGCTCGACGTCTTTACTTCTTGCAAGAGGTCGCCATTGCTGCAGTAAGATGGTAGTTTTGAACACACAGTCAGCAGGTTGTTTTGGGAAAGTTCCCTCAATCGAGAATTTGTTGCGAATGTTCCAAAGAGCCCAGCTTTGGGCAGCAAACAAAAGCCAAATAAATCTTCTTGCTTTCCCCGAAAAAAGATTCAAAATGTCAAAAAACTGGGGGAAGGATGTGGGATTCCACTGAGCCGCAAGCATCGAGCGAACTCCGCTCCAAAGAAATTTAGCAAGGTGGCAGCTAAAGAAGAGATGATCTGCCGACTCCGGCAAGCCGCAGAGGACACACTGTCCATTGGACGGACCGTGTCGTCTGGCCAGTTGTTCATTAGTTGGGAGCCTGTTTCTGGCAAGTTGCCAAGTAAAGATTTTGACCTTTAAGGGAATGTTTGCAGACCAAATATCATTGGCGTAAGAACATGCTTTTCCTTGACACAGTTTTCGGTAAAGCGAGGACGTGGAGAAACCCCCAGAAGGTTCAAGGGCCCAGGAAACTTTGTCTCTCAAAACAGAAGGTGCGGCCTGGGCCAGCTCAGCAAGCAAAACGTTCCATTGTTCAGTTTCAAGACCACTGATCAACACCAATCCATGCTCCTCGTAATAAAAAAAATAACAACTATTCACAGAACGGTTGAAGCTGTGCGTATGATTGCACCAGAACCTAACAGACTGTTTGAACTTTCAGTCACATGAACTGACCGGAAATGATTCTAGCTGTTCGATCGCTGTAACATGATGAAGCTAGCAAAAAAATTCAGTGCGCAGAGAGATGTTTTCAGATGCATGCAAAGAAGCTAACCACAACGGGCTGTGTGTTTGTGTAGACGTAACTGAACGAGATGGGGGGCGTAGGCTGCGTGCAGTCAACGGAGACATTCCCGTGAGTGTTATCATAGAAAGGGTCGAGTATAAGCTGGTGTTATCGCGTGATGAATATGTAGGCATGAAAAAGTCGGGTGAGAAACATGTGAATGCTACTGCCAGTGCGAGTCAATCTTCAAGATCCGGTGACGAGCTCACGAAGAAGCCATGAACTGGTCCTCCCCTCTCTGTTCCGCCCCTCTCTGTATGCAGGAAGAAAACAGCGCTGGTGCGACAATGTACTTTACTTAAAGGAAGGTTTGGACGAAGAAATAATGGCAAGGTTTTTTTTTATGAAAAGAACAGAAGGTTCTTGGTAACTGCCCTCTACAACCTTTCCATGCCGCCACATTACTATGAAATGGTGACGGGGCATAGCGAAATAGTTTGGTTGGGTATACCTACATTAGTAAGGTGCAGTCCAACCATGGAGTCCCAACGACCGGAGCCTTTCGACATAGTTGGAACGCTTATGTGCATGTCTATACACGAGGTACAACTCACCAGTACAAAGACCATTGTTTTTGATGGGCTAAGGCCTAAAAAATCCCTTTGCAGTGATTTTTTGCACGTCCGGAGGTTGGCCCGAGTGCATCACTGATATACTTGTCAGTGGTAGTGCATATCACAATCTGTACCCGTCAGGTGTAAGGCACATCGCACATGCGCTATAACCAGACTCCGAAATGGATGGTCATCTCTGACAGGCCTCTATGTGTCAGCGTCCAGCTCCCACTTGAGGCTAGAACCAACGAGCGACAGGGCCTTGGGCCCAAGGCAAGGCCCATGAGGAAGAGGACCGTGCCAGCCCGTTACTCCGATCCGGCCGGACCCGCTGAAGGCGTCGTAGGGAAACATATCTACTTAGGCTGTCTTTCTGTATCTTTTGGACTTGGCTTGTAAGCTCGATCTGGAATACACGGCAGTGCCGTAGGACCTGGAGGGGCTGGATCCTGAGGATCGGCTTGCTCATCTACACTTTGTAACCGAATTCGTGAGATTGATTGAGTGAAACTACTTCGGAGCTCACATATGGTACTAGAGCCAACGATTTGGAGCTGGCCACCCACCGCCACGCCACCCGCCTCGCCAAGCGCCGCCGCACCGACGCCATGGACGAGCTCTCGCCGGAATCCAGGGCGTTCTACAACATCCTCAAGGCGCGGTTCCTGGCGCACAAGAAGGAGATCCTCGACGCCATGAGGGGCTACATCGTCGACACCACCAGGCAGATCAAGGAGGTGAGCAGCACCGTCCAATCGGTGCGCATCTCGGTGAAGGAGGAACTCAATGAGGCCCGGACCACCATCGGTACGGAGCTGGAAGCGGTCAAGGCGTAGATCAGCGCCGACATAGCACATCTGGCGACCGCGGTCGACCGAGTTGCGCGCTCGATTCTGTCTGCCGTGGCGGAAGAGGGCAGCGGCAACGGCCCCAATGGGCACGACAGTGTCACATCGAACCCGGGGAAGGCCTGTGGCATCCCCACGCCTCCTCCGGGAGGAGGTACGAACTCTGGCCCATAATTTTCCTCGATGTTGTTCAGTTCTGATTCGAGACCCTCAGAACTTGATGCCTCTGCTTCCGCGCCGCGCGTTGAACTGCCGCAATTTGAGGGAACGAACCCTAAGTTGTGGCAGCGCCGTTGCGTGGAATATTTCCAGCGATGGAGCACTCCGCAGTGTCACTGGGTGTCCTATGCAACATCGCAGTTCACCGGACCTGCAGCCACCTGGCTGGAGTCATTCCTCTTCACGGCTCCGCATGCTGGCTGGAAGGAGCTAGTTCAGGGCGTTATGGCGAGATTCATGCGCAACCGACAACAAGTCCTTCTTCGCCGCCTATGTTATAAAAGCGACAAGCAAATAACGAAGAACACGATAAAGGAATACGCAGCGGAGACACGAGATTTAACGTGAAAAACCCCTTCCAACACAGAAGGGGAAAAACCACGGGCGTTAGCCAGCAAAACTTCACTATATCGGGAGGTGTTTACAAACGCCGTGGGTTATCTTATAATCTGATAAACCCTAGCCGGCGGCTTACAAGATGTATATAGGCAGTGCCAACGATCCGTACCGTACCGCGGGGCCCCCCGCACCCCCTTCGCAGGCATCCTTGCGACGGTCCTCGCTCCGCTCGTCAGAAGTTAGCCTCCCTTTAGTATATGAATTTGGGTCACAATACAACAAACTCCACCTTGAGACAAATTCCATCTTGTAGCATGAACTTCAACAATCTCCTGAACAACAAAGGGAAAACACTTGCTGCAACAGCCACTTGGGCTAAACAGTTATACCAACCAAGCTCGAGCAAAGCTCAAACTTGGAAACAGAACTGGCTTTGTCATCATATCAGCAGGATTATCATGAGTACTTATCTTGCATACCTTCAGTTTACCTTGAGCAACAATGTCTCGAACATAATGGTACTTGATATCAATGTGCTTTGTCCTCTTATGGAACATTTGATCTTTAGTAAGGTATATTGCACTTTGACTATCAGAAAACAAGTTAATGCAAGAATCATCTCCACAAAGCTCAGCATACAAACCTTTCAACCAAACAGACTCTTTGCAAGCTTCATTAATTGCTATATATTCTGCTTCGGTTGTAGATTGGGCAACAACGGATTGTAATGTTGCCTTCCAACTCACAGCACATCCACCAACAGTGAACACATAACATGTGAGGGATCTTCTCTTATCCAAATCGGCAGCAAAATCTGAATCCACGTAGCCTACAAGTCCCTCACCGGTCTTGCCAAACTTCAAGCAAGCTTTGGATGTGCCACGAAGGTACCTAAAAATCCACTGAACAGCTTTCCAATGTTCTTTACCAGGATCAGCCAGGTATCGACTAACCAAACTCATAGCATATGATAAATCAGGACGAGAACAAACCATGGCATACATCAAAGAACCAACAACACTAGAATATGGAACTCGAGACATGTACTCAATATCTTCATCAGTACTAGGACATTGCAATGCTGACAATTTGAAGTGAGAAGCAATTGGTGTACTAACAGACTTTGCATCATGCATATTAAAACAATGAAGAACTTTCTGAATGTAATTTTGCTGACTAAGAAATAACACGCTAGATTTTCTGTCTCTTGTAATTTCCATACCTAGTATTTTCTTAGCAGCACCAAGATCCTTCATCTCAAACTCACTACTTAACTGTGACTTTAAAGTAGTGATCTCTTTCTTGCTCTTGGCAGCAATCAACATATCATCAACATATAACAACAAGTATATTAGTGATCCATTAACAAACTTGATATACACACAACTATCATACTTAGATCTCTTAAACTCATGTGCGAGCATAAATGAATCAAACCTTTTGTACCACTGTCTTGGAGACTGTTTCAGACCATAAAGGGACCTCTTCAACTTGCAAACAAGATTCTCCTTACCAGGCACAACAAAACCTTCAGGTTGGTCCATGTATATCTCCTCCTCAAGCTCACCATGCAGAAAAGCAGTCTTTACATCTAGCTGCTCAAGCTCAAGATTATGCATAGCCACAATACCAAAGAATGCACAAATGGAACTATGCTTCACAACCGGAGAGAATACATCATTATAATCAATACCTGGAATTTGGCTGAAACCTTTTGCTACTAACCTTGCCTTAAACCTCGGAGGCTCATTAGGAGACAAACCTTCCTTTCTTTTAAATATCCACTTACAACGGACAACCTTCTTTTGTTTAGGCAAGGGCACGACATCCCATGTGCCATTCTTGTCAAGCGATTGCATCTCCTCTTGCATAGCAGAAATCCACTTTACGCGGTCAATGGAGGCAACGGCCTCAGTATATGTAGCAGGTTCAGTATCATGCTCCACCTGTTCAGCACAACTCAGAGCATGATGAACAAGATTACATTCTTCAATTAAACGAGGGCGTGGACCTTTGTTATTGTAACACCCCAACTTTTTGCAAGCTTGTTTAATTATCCAAAGTGCAAAAATTAGGGGGAACAAAAACTTTTTCTAAAAACTAATTAAGATGAATTGCCTTGATCTGTTTGTTATGATGAATTGCCTTGATCTGTTGGTGGATGAATTGTCTTGATTTGCTTGTTGAGTTTTGTCTTGAGCTACCTCAAGGAACAACATCTCTAGAGGTAAGACAAGCAACTCACCTAAAACACATGTGTGGCTTAGGAAAAATTGTTTTCCTTTTTACTACATCAAACCCTTCTCCTGATGGCAACAAGAGTGTGCCATCTTGAAGATTCCTCTTGGTGTTTTAAATCTAGCTCAAACCATCCTTGATTCAAAACTTGGGATCATCTACCCCCTGCTACATCCATCTCTTATACCCTAGTATAAAAAAAACCCTAGACAACACAAATCTGGCTAAGTCCTAAATCTGTTTTCAGGTTCCATTTTTGGAGCCCCTGGATTAAGCTACCTCTTGCCGTCTAAGGCAATGCACCTGGTCCTAGACCTACCTTATCATGAGCACTTCCCAACCATGTCCTTGCCTTGAACCAAATCACTCTTATACCCATTTATCCTTGTTGGTTTTGAAGCCAAGTCAATAAGATGTTTGGCTGGCTTAAAATGTCCAAACTTTGGTAGTTGATCTCTAAGCACCCTCAACTGTTATTGGTAACCTCAATGCATGGATCTCATCTATGCAACATCCTCTACAACTTCCACGTCTTGCATGTCCCCTGCCACCCCTACAATTCTCTTTTTCACTTGATCTTTTACCCTATCCACTATTTCAGCACTAGATCACTCCCTCTTGTTTTACCTCTAGTTTTTATTTTAATCCCAAGTTTTATCTCCACAAAACCAAGAGTGAAGATGGTAGCTACATTATGTAGCCACTCTCTACCCTTGATATCACTCCTCCCAAAAAAATAAGTTTTCTTTCTCTTTCTCAAAAGTTCTCAAAACCCCATACCCCTCTAAGTGGCTATCAAAATATATAGTTTCCAAACTATCTTCAACACCTTCCTCAATTAAAATCTGGAAAGTATTTCAAATATATCTATCATATCCTCCCCATTCAAAATTTGATCAACTCTCATATAATGAGAGATGCCCACCCCTTTAAAATAATTTTTTTTAAAACTTATGTTCATCAACCGCATCTATTCTCTATCATCTTTACCTATGCCTTTCATTCCTTTTCACCATCACATAGATTTTCTATTTATTTCTTAATGATTCTACCCTTCTTCATGTTTGACCAAAAATATATATGTGGTGAACCATGAACTTTTGCTAGCCTTTTTGACTTGTTCAAATACTTTCAAATAATCGCACTACTCCTCTCATCTACACCTTGGACCTTTCTTCAAAATTCAATTTGGGTCTCACTGTCACCACCATCACCATGTTTTTCTCACCTTATCTTGATATTTTCAAAATCTTGCAAACCATGTTCAAAGCCTAGTTTTCCACATAGAGGACTTGGTCAACACCATCACCATGCACCATATATCACTTTCTTCTATCTCTCTCCTTTTCCCTCCAAGTATATATCTCTCACATGCATGTGGTGGTCGGGCCATGTTGTTTTTCAGAATTCTTGCACTAGCCGGCGCAGCTCTTCTAGCCCAACCTCATACCACCCAAAACTTCTCTAGAACCACTCCCTGGACCCTCCCTTCTCTCCCAAAACGAACCAGGCCGCAGGCCCTTGCTCTGCCCGACAAAACCTTGGACTAGCCCGAGCCCAACACCCCCAAAACCATCGCAAACGCACGCAGAACTCCCCTCCTGCTCGATCCCTTCCCTTCCCGCGCCTACTGCACCTCCTGCTGACGCCAGCACCACTACGTCATCCTCCCGCGCCGCACCAACGTCACCACACGCACACCCATTGGCCGAAGGCACCGCACGCCCGCCCTTCCATTGGCCAAAACCACCACCCACGCTTCCTCCTCGCCTATAAAAGCTACACGAGCCACAGCCCTCTCCTCTCACTCCCACCACTTCCTCCCACTCCTCTGAGACTCGCAAGAGCACCACAGTGCTCCTATCCCACTGCTGCTCGCCGGAGAAGAAGAACACCGGCGTGGTCACCGTGAGGAAGCGAGCAGGATGAGCTCGCCCCCGACGACCTGGGCGCTTTCCTTCCTCTCCAAAACTTTCCCCTGGTTCTTCCCGTCCTAACCCACCATTTTTCGCCGCCTAGGTTCGCCGGAGTGGGTCGCCTTCAAGCCGGGGCGGAAGCTGCTGCGAGGAAACCGTCGGGAGGAGCTGCCGCGGAGGAGAGAGACGCCACCAAGCCGCCCCTGGACGCGCCCTGGACGGCCTCGACTCGCCACCAACCCGCCCCGCCGTCGCGGACAATCCCCGCTCGCCGCCGGTACGCCCCGTGCGTGCGTCGAAGGGAGACGACGCCCGAGAGCGTGCATGGCTTGGGCCCGTCGGCCATGCACACTGGGCCCCGCCCGGGGCCTCTCTCTCCCCTCTCTTTTCTTTCTTTTCCCCCCCATCCACCTGGCAAATCTCCTGGGCCGGCCCACTTTGCACCCCCGCGTGGCCCAGGCGTTTCCCGCCCTTTCTATTTTTTTTAAAAAAAACTCGAAATTGCTGTTAAAATGTGTTAAAAACCAGAGAAACTAATCTGAGCATAACTTGAGTTCTACTAACCCAAATCTAATGAAACCAATTGCATTTGTTCACAAATTTAAATACCTTTCCAATGCCGCTGGTCCCATATTTTTAGAATTTTCGTACGATTTTTGATGAATTAAACTTGTCCCATGTGTACTGCAGACATAGTTGCTAGCTTTTAATTCACCAAAAATTAATCTGTGAACCAAATCAAGTGATTTAAATTTTTCAGTGTTACTAGTTGTTTTCTTAATCACCTCAGACAAATTTTAGATCAGGATACAAATTAAATGGGCCTACAAATTTAAAATGGTACAAGCATGCAGTAGCACTGTTTATGCAAATTAAAGAGTTTCAAAACCAGTTTTGATACAAATCCAACTGTGTAGTAAACTACATATTAATTCCCATCTTTTGGCACTGGTTGAGTATATTATGTCAAAATATGAGATTATGGTATTTAATACAAGTTTATTCAGAATCTGTGTTTGAGGAATTATTTCAGGAGCTTAAAATATTATTTTGGAATGAAACCACTTTTGCTACACTCATATTTGTGTTGCTAACATCATATCCAGAACTCAGATTTTATCGAGCATCTGAGATTTTTTAAGGAATTAAACTCTGTTTTGGTCCCTCTGGCCAGTATTTTAATTATTAAAAAAAAAAATTTATAACTTCAAATTTAGTGAATCCAATTTTTTTATAAAGCTATGTTTGAATAGCTATCCATTGGTATAATTTTTGCTTGACGTACTTGTGTAATGCTCTGTGAGCAAAATAAAGTAGGAAAATGAGTTCAGCTTTTCCAAAAATATTTAAAAATAAAATATAAATGTTTTTGATAAAAAAACCAATGCACTTGTCTTCTTTGTGGTGTTATATAACAGGGAATAACTAGTTTATTCCATAGCAATAACGAGAGAGGCAATTGCTAATTTGTGATGCTCTCATGCCTATGTTAAGCAAGATAATTTGGTTTGGAGTAACTATAAGTTCTTTGTATGTTAGCCCGTAGTAAGGTGGTTAGCTATTGCTTGTTGTTTGTTGACTGTGGCATGCTTGTTATGATTGGTGCAATGTGATTGATTGTGTTCCTTTTATATTTTCCGATGATAGATGCGAACGATTCCGGAGAAGAAGAAGTGGATCGGACAAGGATTTTATTTATATTGACGGGATTCTTATATTGATGAAGTTGAAGAAGTCCAGGGACAAATAAGCCAAGGCAAGCCATCTTTTGATCTCTGTTTTGGTGTCTAGTTGAATGTCATTTGTTGATGTCCAAAGCACCTTGAATTCTATGTGTGTTATTCTCTCTATTTATGTCATCTATGTGTGTTTCCAAGTGGGGTACTCCCTAGTGGTGATACTCCACCTTTGTCTTGTGATTATGGGATACATGGCATCATGGCCGTGCTACTCCCATTGGTTATCATGTATGCCCAACTTGAGCATGCATAATCTCAAGAAAATAACTTACATCACACCCACCCCCTTTGTAGTATAGAGGTGTCTATGTCATGATCTTGGTGTATTCTCCAATTGAGAGGAGTATGCCGTGTACCCTATTGGAGAGTATGTTGGATAGTAATACTCCACTATCTAAGTTGTATAGTTACCACCACAAATCTGAGAGTATATTCCTCCTTGTGTTGTCATAATACATGCTTACCATAAGCAAGTATGATTCACTCCACTACACCTTTATACCCCTCTATGGCGTGATGACTCTCATCTCGGCCGTAGTGCAATAGTAGTTCAGCTCATGAAACTTTAGGTTGGGAACCCCTCAAGGTTTTACCTTGTTGTAAAAGTTTTTGATAAAACCTTGGGCATGATGTTTTCCCCAAGTGAGAATTTATGAAAGGAAAGGATTTGGTAAAAATGATGAGGATATGAAAAGGTTGGGTTTTATGAAAACTTTGGCGCCTAAGTACTCACCCATGACAATTAACTAGCGCAACCACAATATCCAAAGTGGGCACGGGCTTAGTCCGTAGTTTGTTGAAGTTGACATGAGATACCTTCACCACTCTCTAGGAGGGTCACGATGACCTCGACACCGGGTTGCGCTCGAAGGAGGCAATACACTGCATTAACTTGCAGCCGGACGATTTGAGGGTCTTCTGTCATGGCGCCGGAGATACGCTCAAAAGGAGGTATGCTGCCGGGGTGCCGGGAAGGGGTAAGCCCGCAGGGAAGGACTCATGACAAGGGAGACAGGCGAAAGGCTATGACTGATTATCCGAGACTCGCATACTTTAGTATGACGAACCGGGGATGATCTCGGCGGATTTATCGGTTCTTGTGGGGAAAGTGCGCACACTCTGCAGAGTTAAATCTATTCGAATAGCCGCGTCCACGGTCATGGACGGTTGGAATGGCTGTTGCTTAGCCTGATGAGTTTTGGTTTACAAAATGGTTTGGCAAATGAAAGGAAAGAACTTGTTTTGAAGTACCGGAAGGGTACGGGAAAGGTTGTGTCGACCATATGGAGATGGTCGGGAAGGACAAATAAATTGGGTTGCTCCCTTCCTAGTGTTTCATGTAGAGGAACTCTTCTTTAACAAAGATATAGAGATGTCATAGGACTTCTCTAGTATCCCCATCAATTGAGATGGCGGTATGCTACCTCTTCTTTAACAAAGATATAGAGATGTCATAGGACTTTCTTAGTGTCCCCTTCAACTGTGATGTGGGATGCTATATCCACAAGAGAAACTGATTCTCTTTCACATGCTATATTCACCAGAGAAACTACTCTTCCTCTCTTGTCTTCTTTAGTTAGAATTGTTATCACCTTCTTGATGGTTTGCGAGTACAATTCAAATGTACTCACGGCTTTGTCCCTGGCTATTTACTTGGCCAGACCTGGAGGACTTCGACAGATGAAGAAGGAGTTGACGACGTCTATAGCTAGGAACGTCTTCCCAATCAGTTGCCTGTAGGGTTAAGGCAGATGACTTGGGCTCTACGCTGCTGAAGTGATTCTGCTACTCTGATGATTAGATTAGGCCCTTCGAGGCTATCTTGTAAAGATTGGTCATGTGACCTTATTGTAATTTTCTTATTCCGTTTGTAAAGGATGATGTAATTTGATATCAGTTCGGTTATGTGTTCACGGCACACTGATCATGGGAACGTGAACTGTATACATAACAGGGTATTTCGGACAGCTAGTCCGGGGTCCCCACAGTTATGCCTCGGTCTATCAGCAGCAATGGAACTATTTGTTTGCTGCAAAACAGGTGGTGAGTGCTGAACAACAGTGTTATCATTTTCAGCAGCATCATTTTCTTTCTCCTCCACGTGCTCCACCTGCACGCTAATCCTCTGTTGCTCATGAATTATCAGAAAAATCAACAGCATCAGTAACATCTGTAGATGAACTCTTATAAAACATGACAGCCTCATTAAAGACTACATTCCTGCTATGCAAAACTTTCTTAGTTTCAGGATTCCATAACTTGTATGCCTTAACTCCTGAACCATAACCAAGAAACACACACTTAACAGCCCTAGGCTCTAACTTTCCATTATCAACATGAGCATAAGCAGTGCTACCAAAAACTCTCAACTGTGTATAATCAGCAGGTGAACCAGACCATACCTCAATAGGAGTTTTCTTATCAAGCGGAATGCAAGGTGACCTGTTTATCAAGTAACAAGCGGTGGAGGCTGCTTCAGCCCAGAGACATCTATGCATACCAGCATTGGACAACATGCAGCGAGCCTTGGAGATGATGGTTATGTTCATCCTCTCCGCCACACCATTCTGCTGAGGAGTATATGGGATGGTGTGGTGCCTGACAATGCCTTCGTCGCTGCAATAATCATTGAAAATAGTAGAACTAAACTCCATGCCATTGTCAGTACGAAGCAATTTAACTTTCTTTTCTGTTTGCTTCTCTACCATAACTTTCCACTTTCTAAATCCATCAAACACATCAGATTTATGTTTCAGAAAGAAAGACCACACTTTTCTGGAGTAATCATCTATGATAGTAAGCATGTAATTTTCACCACCAAGAGAAGTCTTGCGGGAAGGTCCCCACACATCAGCATGCACATAATCTAGAATCCCTTTAGTGGTATGAACGGAAGCATTGAATTTAACTCTTTTATGCTTACCAAAAATGCAGTGCTCATAGAACTCAAACTTACTTAAATTGCAGCCATCTAGCAGGTCTCTCCTGTGCAATTCTGCCATGCCATGTTCACTCATATGTCCAAGACGCATATGCCACATATTAGTTTTACCAGGTTCATCAGGAATAAAAGCAGCAGCAATACCAGACAAAGTGCTACCTCTAAGAACATATAATTTCGCAGAATTCATATCACCTATCATGTGAACGAGAGAACCTTTTGATACCTTCAGAACTTCGCGAGAACCGGAGTGTTTGTACCCATCAACATCAAGGGTACTGAGAGAGATCAGATTTCTGGCCATGCCAGGTATGTGTCTCACATCCGTCAGAGTGTGTGTCATGCCATCATGCATCTTGATCTAAACGGAGCAAATTCCCACGATCTCACGTGGGTTGCTATCTCCCATACGCACAACATCTCCACTCTGCACAAACTCATAAGAACTGAACCAGTCTTTGTTACAGCAAATATGAAACGAACATGCAGAATCAAGGATCCACTCATCATTACCAGAAACACAACCAGCAAACACAACTAGGCAATCGCCATCAGAATTATCACTGGAAACAACAACAACCTTACCATCACCCTCAGATTTGTTTTTCGGTTGGTAAGTACCGTTTCTTTTCTCTTTGTTCTGCAACTTCCAGCAATCATCAATATTGTGGCTAGTTTTCTTACAATACTTGCAGAACTTACCATCTCGTCCCTTGGACTTTGAGCGACCTCTGTCGGTCTTGCTCTTATCTCGGTTGTAGTTGTTGTAGTTGTTGTTTCTGTTCTCGGTCCTGCCACGGACCTGCAGTGCTTCTGCCTTATTTGACGAACCATCTGCCTGCACCATAGATTTCATCTTTTCCCTTTGCTGGAGGGCCTCATAAACTTCGGCAAGGGTTAGTTCATCACGGCTGTATAACAAGGTGTCTCGAAAATTCGCAAAAGAATTAGGCAACCAGACTAACAGTATAAGAGCTAGATCCTCATCATCATAATTTACCTCCATGGACAACAAATCAGAAATGATCTCCCTAAAGATCGATAGGTGATTCATCATTGACGCACCTTCTTGCAGCTTGTGCGAGAACAACTTCATCTTCACGTGCATCTTACTGGTTAGATCTTTAGACATGCAGATCGATTCCAGTTTCAACCACAGCGCCGCTGCAGTTTTCTCAGACAGCACTTCCTGCAAGATATTATTGGATATATGAAGCTGAATTAAAGAAAAGGCCTTACGATCTTTCATCTTTTCATCGTCGGTCCAGGTCTTGGCATCTTTCTTGCCAAATCCATCAAGAGCTTCATCCAGATCAGAAGATTGGGTGAGGATCGCCCTCATCTTCACTTGCCACAGAGAAAATCTCGTGGTGTAATCCATCTGCGGTAGATCGAACTTCAATGAAGACATGTCGCAAAACCCTAGATTGAAACACGGGCTTTGATACCACTTGTTATAAAAGCGACAAGCAAATAACGAAGAACGATAAAGGAATACGCAGCGGAGACACGAGATTTAACGTGAAAAACCCGTTCCAACACAGAAGGGGAAAAACCACGGGCGCCAGCCAGCAAAACTTCACTATATCGGGAGGTGTTTACAAACGCCGTGGGTTATCTTATAATCTGATAAACCCTAGCCGGCGGCTTACAAGATGTATATATACGGCCCAAGCCTCCTCGCGGGCTCGCTCCGCTCGTCAGAAGTTAGCCTCCCTTTAGTATATGAAGTTGGATCACAATACAACAGCCTATACCACATCTCACAGCTCACTACCGTGGAGGATTATGTGCAGCGATATTCTGATTTGGTTGATCAGCTGTAGGCCCATGGTACACATTCTGATCCCTTGCACTATCTCACTGGGTTCCTGGATGGGTTGATGCCCGCGGTGCGTGTTCTGGTAGCTATCCAGCAGCCGGCCGATTTGGATACAACCTATACATTAGCCTTGCTTTATGAGGAGCTGGGGGATGGTTGTAACCCCCTGCAGTCACAGAGCACCATTGGCTGTACATCGTGGAGGCCGCCATCCGTTACGCCACCAGGTCAACCGCCGCCGCCACCGGCCAAGTGGATTTCCAGAACAGTTGACGAACAGAAACAATCTAAATCTGGTCGTCAGGGAGCAGAAGATAAGTGGAACAGCCTAAAGGCGGGCCAAGAATTTGTGTTTTGTGTGTGGTGAGTGATACGTCTCCAACGTACCTATAATTTCTGATGTTCCATGCTTGTTTTATGACAATGCCTACATGTTTTGCTCGCACTTTATAATGTTTTTATGCCAAAGTGCAGTTCTTTTCTCTGTTTTTGGTTCCAGAATGGCTGTTCGGGCAATATTCTCGAATTCGACGAAACAAAGACCAGTATCTTATTTTTCCCAAGAGAACACCGAAGGAGGGGCGGGCCAGGGGGCCACCACACCACGGGCGCGGGCCCGGGCCTCGCGCGCCGCCAGTGGGGAGGGCGCCCTGGTGCCCCTCCTGCGCCACCTCTTCGCCTATATAAGCCCTTTCGACCTAAAAACGCGAGACCAATTGACGAAACTCCAAAAAGACTCCAGGGGCGCCGCCGCCATCGCGGAACTCCGTTTCGGGGGACAGAATCTCTGTTCCGCACGCCGCCGGACGGGGAAGTGCCCGGAAGCCATCTCCATCAACGCCACCGCCTCCATCATGCTCCGTGAGTAGTTCCCCCATGGACTACGGGTTCTAGCTGTAGCTAGTTGGTACTCTCTCCCCCATGTACTTCAATACAATGATCTCATGAGCTGCCTTACATGATTGAGATTCATCGATGTAATCGGTGTTGTGTTTGTTGGGATCCGATGGATTGTTACATTATGATTAGTCTATCTATAAATTTTGTGAAGTTATTGTTGCTGCAATCTTGTTGTGTTTAATGCTTGTCACTAGGGCCCGAGTGGCATGATCTTAGATTTAAGCTCTATAATTATTGCTTAGATTGTATCTACAAGTTGTTTGCACATGTCTATGTCCGGAACCCGAGGCCCCAGAGTGGGGATAACTGGAGGGGAAGGCTTAGATATGAGGATCACATGTTTTCACCAAGTGTTAATGCTTTGCTCCGGTGCTCTATTAAAAGGAGTACCTTAATTGCCGTAGTTTCCCTAGAGGGCTGCCACCGGCTGGTAGGACAAAAGATGTTATGCAAGTTTCTCATTGCAAGCACGTATGACTATATATGGAAAACATGCCTACATTATTAATAGACTTGATGTTCTGTCTTAATGCTATTTCAATCCTATCAATTGCCCAACTGTAATTTGTTCACCCAACACTTGTTATTGGAGAGTTACCACTAGTGTAGATAGCTAGGAACCCCGGTCCATCTCTTATTATCCTATACTCGTTCCATATGTCATTGGAAGTAGTATCAACTATTTTCTGGTGCCATTGCCTTTGTGTTAGTTGCTGCTTTGTTATTTTTACTATTGCTCACATATTACTGTGCTTTCACATCACCCCTGTTACTAGTGCTTTTCAGTACAACTGAATTGACAACTCAGTTGTTAAGGCTTATAAGTATTCTTTGCTTCTCCTTGTGTCGAATCAATAAATTTGGGTTTTACTTCCCTCGAAGACTGTTGCGATCCCCTATACTTGTGGGTTATCAAGACTATTTTCTGGCGCCGTTGCCGGGGAAGCATAGCTCTACTCATAAGTTCACCTGGGGAGTACACTCTACCCCTCTCTCTGTTTTTGTTTTATTTTATTTTGTTTTTCTTAGTTTACTTTTGTCTAGTTTATTTGTGCTTAGTTTATTTCTGTCTAGTTTTATTTTGCTTAGTTTACTTCTGTCTAGTTTATTTTTGTCTTGTTTTATTTTCCCTATATACCCGAAAATCCATAAAAATTTGAAAAACCTAAAAATTAAAAACTGCTATTATGGGAGAACCTACAACCTATTTGGAGCTTATAGCATTATATAATAATTATAGAGAATCAAGAACGGGAAAATTTATGAGTGCTGTGATAGAAAAATTAAATACAATTGCTAAAATCTTGCTTAAACGCCATGATATAAACTGTTGCTCTAAACAGGATACTAAACATCTTAAATTTCAATGTGGCTTTAGTGAGGAAGTTTTAATTAAGAACTATAATTGGAATAGCTATATTCATTTTGGGTTCGAAGAGGTAGAACAATTTGTCTTATTTATGGGAGCCTCTGAGATAGAATCATTCATGTCTAAAAATTATGAAACTTGTGCTGTTTGTAAGGACCTTAAAGATTATGTCTCTTCTATCCTTAATTTTTGCATAGAAAGTTATAGCGATAATCCTTATATCATTGATTGTAAAGAGAGACTCATTAATGCACAAGAATGCACCCACAATTTGCAGGAACCTGTGGAAGAAGAAATTGATGAAAGCTCATTGGATGAAAAAGAGGAGGAAATTGATGAACCTGATGCGCGTGATGTACACGTCCGTTGGGAACCCCAAGAGGAAGGTGTGATGCGCACAGCAGCAAGTTTTCCTCGAAAGAAACCAAGGTTATCGAACCAGGAGCCAAGAAGCACGTGAAGGTTGTTGGTGGAGGAGTGTAGTGCGGCGCAACACCAGTGAAACCGGCGCCAACGTGGAACCTGCACAACACAATCAAGAAACTTTGCCCCAACGTAACAGTGAGGTTGTCAATCTCACCGGCTTGCTGAAAACAAAGGATTAAGCGTATCGAGTGAAAGATGGTGTTTGTTTGCAAAGAACAGTAAGAATAATAATTGCGTAGAATGTATTCAGATGTAAAAGAATGGACCGGGGTCCACAGTTCACTAGTGGTGTCTCTCCAATAAGATAACTAGCATGCTGGGTGAACAAATTACAGGTGGGCAATTGACAAATAAAGATTCAATACATATCAATGATGATTACTATGAGATTTAATTAGGGCATTACGACAAAGTACATAGACCTCTATCCAGCATGCATCTATGCCTAAATAATCCACCTTCAGGTTAGCATCCGCACCCCTCCAGTATTAAGTTGTAAACAACAAATAATTGCATTAAGTATGGTGCGTAATGTAATCAACAAAAATATCCTTAGACAAAGCATCGATGTTTTATCCCTAGTAGCAACAGCACATCCACAACCTTAGAACTTTCTGTCACTGTCCTAGATTAAATGGAGGCATGAACCCACTATCGAGCATAAATACTCCCCCTTGGAGTTACAAGTATCAACTTGGCCGAGCCTCTACTAGCAACGGAGAGCATGCAAGAACATAAACAACACATATATGATAGATTGATAATCAACTTGACATAGTATTCTATATTCATCGGATCCCACCAAACACAACATGTAGCATTACAAATAGATAATCTTGATCATGTTAGGCAGCTCACAAGATCTAAACAATGATAGCACAAGCGGAGAAGACAACCATCTAGGTACTGCTATGGACCCATAGTCCAAGGATGAACTACTCACGCATCAATCCGGAGGCGGGCATGATGATGTAGAGCCCTCCGGTGATGATTCCCCTCTCCGGCAGGGTGCGGGCGATCTCCTGAATCCCCGAGATGGGATTGGCGGCGTCCGGAAGGTTTTCCGTATCGTGGCTCTCGGTACAGAGGGTTTCGCGACGAAGGCTTTAAGTAGGCGGAAGGGCAGAGTCGGAGGGTCACGGGGCCCCACACGCTAGGGCCGTGCGGCCAGGGCCTGGGCCGCGCCGCCCTAGTGTGGCGGCGCCCGTGGCCCCACTTCCTTTCCCCCTCGGTCTTCTGGAAGCTTCGTGGAAAAATAGGACCCTGGGCGTTGATTTCGTCCAATTCCGAGAATATTTCCTTTGTAGGATTTCTGAAACCAAAAACAGCAGAAAACAACAACTGGCGCTTCGGCATCTTGTTAATAGGTTAGTGCCGGAAAATGTATAACAATGATGTAAAGTATGTATAAAACATTCAAATATTGTCATAAAAGTAGCATGGAACATAAGAAATTATAGATACGTTTGAGACGTATCAACTGAAAGCTCATTGGATGAAAAGGAGGAGGAGAGTGATAAACAAAAGGAGGAAGAATGGATTAGCTACCCATGCCAACATTCTAATGAGAGTAACTGTTTATCTCTTACACTATTTGATTGTCCTTCATGCTTACCAAAGGAGGATGAATGTTATGTTCATGTGGATTCTCTTGAAATATTCCCTATGAGTAAAACTTGTGAGAATAATTATGCTACTATTATCTATGATAATCCATGCTATTTTAATAAATCTTATGATAATGCTTTGTTTGTGCCTGATGTCGAAATGCATGGTACTAAAGAGTTTTGCTTAGCAAATGTTTATGATAAAGTACTAGATGATGGTCCTATGTTACTTGATAATATTAATTGTACCACTAATGAAAATGGGATTGGAGAGGTCTTGACTTTATCTAGGAGTCCCATATCTCTTGAGATTGATAAATCATCTTGTTATATTATTGATAAAAGTGGGTTTGAAAGTTTTAATCCCATTATTTTTGAGCTTGATAAAAATTATGTGTTTGTGAATCACGAAAAGCATGATGTATGTGATAGTTATATTGTTGAGTTTGTTCATGAAGCTACTGAAAATTATTATGAGAGAGGAAAATGTGGTTGTAGAAATTTGCATGGTACTAAAACACCTCTCTATATGCTGAAAATTTTGAAGTTACTCTTGTTTTACCTTCTTATGCTTGTCACTTTGTTCTTCATGAATTTATTTGTGTACAAGATTCCTATGCATAGGAAGTGGGTGAAACTTAAATTTGTTTCATACTTGCTTTTTATGCTCTCTTTGCTTCAACTCTCATCCTTATGTGAGCATCATTAAAATTGTTGAGCCCATCTTAATGGCTATAAAGAAAACACTTCTTGGGAGATAACCCATGTCTTTATTTTGCTACTGTTTTGTTGTGTCTTGGAAGTTGTTACTACTGTAGCAACCTATCCTTATCTTTATTTTATTGCAATGTTGTGCCAAGTGAAGTCTCTAATAGAAAGTTGATACTAGATTTGGATTTCTGCGCAGAAACAGATTTCTATCTGTCACGAATTTGAGTTGGTCTCTCTGTAGGAAACTCAGAAAAATCTGCCAATTTACGTGCGTGATCCTCAGATATGTACGCAACTTTCATTAGTTTTAAGTTTTCTGATTTGAGCAACGGAAGTACCTCTTAAAAATTCGTGTTTATTGGCTGTTCTGTTTTGGCAGATTCTGTCTCTGTTTTTGCATTGTCTCTTGTGGACTTTAAGTGAGGCTTTCTAGACGTGGAGAGCTGTAGCTAATGTTTTATTGAGTTCTTGCAATGTGTCACTACAGGACTAAAGTGGATTAAAGTTTTTTTTAGTACTAACCCCTCTAATGAAGTTTATGAGAAGTTTGGTGTGAAGGAAGTTTTGAAGGGTCAAGAGAGGAGGATGATATATGATCAAGAAGAGTGAATAGTCTAAGCTTAGGGATGCCCCCGTGGTCCATCCCTGCATATTTCAAGAAAGACTCAAGCGTCTAAGCTTGGGGATGCCCAAGGCATCCCCTTCTTCATCAACAACTTATCAGGTTTCTTGTATTGAAACTATATTTTTATTCGGTCACATCTTATGTGCTTTACTTGGAGCGTCTGTGTGTTTTTATTTTTGTTTGTGTTTGAATAAGATCGGATCCTAGCAATCCTTGTGTGGGAGAGAGACACGCTCACTTTTTCATATGAACACTGGTGTTCTTAACTTTATTTTAATGTTCATGGCGGAGTTGGAAGCTATTGCACTTATCGTTATTTGGATGGAAACAGAAAATGCTTCATATTGTCTTGGATAATTTGATACTTGGCAATTGTTTTGAGCTCTCAAGTAGATCATGTTTCTCTTGCATCATGTAGTTTAAACCTATTAGTGGAGAACTACCGTAGAACTTGTTGAAATTGGTTTGCATGATTGGTCTCTCTAAGGTCTAGATATTTTCGGTAAAAGTGTTTGAGCAACAAGGAAGACAGTGTAGATTTTTATAATGCTTGCAATTTGTTCTTATGTAAGTTTTGCTGTACCGGTTCATACTTGTGTTTGCTTCAAACAACCTTGCTAGCCCAAAGCCTTGTACTGAGAGGGAATGCTTCTCGTGCTTCCAAAACCTTGAGCCAAAAACCTATGCCATTTGTGTCCACCATAACTACCTACTATGTGGTATTTCCTGCCATTCCAAGTAAATAATTTATGTGCTACCTTTAAACAATTCAAAAGCTATAATCTCTTATTTGTGTCAATGTTTTATAGCTCATGAGGAAGTATGTGGTGTTTTATCTTTCGATCTTGTCATTTACTTCTGACAGACTCTCACCAATGGACTAGTGGCTCATCCGCTTATCCAATAATTTTGCAAAAAGAGCTGGCAATGGGGTTCCCAACCCCAATTAATTAACTTGCATTAATAATTCTCTTCACGTGTTTTGCCCTGATCTATCAGTAAGCAACTTAATTTTACAAATAGACACTCCTCCATGGTATGTGAATGTTGGAAGGCACCCGAGGATTCGGTTAGCCATGGCTTGTGTAAGCAAAAGGTTGGGAGGAGTGTCATCTAATAAATAAAACTAAAATACATGTGTAAACAAAAGAGAAGATGGATGATCTACCTTGTTGGTAGAAATAACGTCCTTCATGGGAGCCGCTCTTGAAAGTCTGGTTGATAAGGTGGTTAGAGTGCCCACTACCATTCGTTGACAACAACAAACACCTCTCAAAATTTTACTTTTATGCTCTCCATATGATTTCAAAACTTGAAAAGCTCTAGCACATGATTTTATCCCTGCTTCCCTCTGCGAAGGGCCATTCTTTTACTTTTATGTTGAGTCAGTTTACCTACTTCCTTCCATTTTAGAAGCAAACGCTTGTGTCAACTGTGCATTGATTCTTACATACTTGCTTATTTGCATTCATCATATTACTTTGTGTTGACAATTATCTATGAGATATGCATGTTGAAAGTTGAAAGCAACTGCTGAAACTTATATCTTCCTTTGTGTTGCTTCGATGCCTTTACTTTGAATTTATTGCTTTATGAGTTAACTCTTATGCAAGACTTTTGATGCTTGTCTTGAAAGTACTATTCATGAAAAGTTTTGCTATATGTTATCTATTTGTTAGCAAACTATAGATCATTGCCTTGAGTCACTGCATTCATCTCATATACTTTACAATAGTATGATCAAGATTATGTAAGTAGCATGTCACTATAGAAATTATTCTTTTTATCGTTTACCTACTCGAGGGCGAGCAGGAACTAAGCTTGGGGATGCTTGATACGTCTCAACGTACCTATAATTTCCGATGTTCCATGCTTGTTTTATGACAATACCTACATGTTTTGCTCGCACTTTATAATGTTTTTATGCATTTGCCGGAACTAACCTATTAACAAGATGCCAAAGTGCCAGTTCTGTTTTGCTGTTTTTGGTTCCAGAAAGGCTGTTCGGGCAATATTCTCGAAATTCGACGAAACAAAGACCCAGATCTTATTTTTCCAAGACCCGAACACCGAAGGAGAGTCGGAGGCGGGCTGGGGGCCACCACGCCACACCTGGGCGCGGGCCCAGGCCTGGCCGCGCCGCCAGGTGGGGAGGGCGCCCTGGTGCCCCTCCTGCACCGCCTCTTCGCCTATATAAGCCCTTTCGACCTAAAAACGCGAGACCAATTGACGAAACTCCAAAAAGACTCCAGGGGCGCCGCCGCCATCGCGGAACTCCGTTTCGGGGGACAGAATCTCTGCCGGCACGGACGGGGAAGTGCCCCGGAAGCCATCTCCATCAACGCCACCGCCTCCATCATGCTCCGTGAGTAGTTCCCCCATGGACTACGGGTTCTAGCTGTAGCTAGTTGGTACTCTCTCCCCCATGTACTTCAATACAATGATCTCATGAGCTGCCTTACATGATTGAGATTCATCTGATGTAATCGGTGTTGTGTTTGTTGGGATCCGATGGATTGTTACATTATGATTAGTCTATCTATAACCGGAGAGAATACATCATTATAATCAATACCTGGAATTTTGCTGAAACCTTTTGCTACTAACCTTGCCTTAAACCTCGGAGGCTCATTAGGAGACATTCCTTCCTTTCTTTTAAATATCCACTTACAGCGTACAACCTTCTTTTGTTTAGGCAAGGGCACGACATCCCATGTGCCATTCTTGTCAAGCGATTGCATCTCCTCTTGCATAGCAGAAATCCACTTTACGCGGTCAATGGAGGCAACGGCCTCAGTATATGTAGCAGGTTCAGTATCATGCTCCACCTGTTCAGCACAACTCAGAGCATGATGAACAAGATTACATTCTTCAATTAAACGAGGGCGTGGACCTTTGTTATTGTAACACCCCAACTTTTTGCAAGCTTGTTTAATTATCCAAAGTGCAAAAATTAGGGGGAACAAAAACTTTTTCTAAAAAATAATTAAGATGAATTGCCTTGATCTGTTTGTTATGATGAATTGCCTTGATCTGTTGGTGGATGAATTGTCTTGATTTGCTTGTTGAGTTTTGTCTCGAGTTACCTCAAGGAACAACATCTCTAGAGGTAAGACAAGCAACTCACCTAAAACACATGTGTGGCTTAGGAAAAATTGTTTTCCGTTTTACTACATCAAACCCTTCTCCTGATGGCAACAAGAGTGTGCCATCTTGAAGATTCCTCTTGGTGTTTTAAATCTAGCTCAAACCATCCTTGATTCAAAACTTGGGATCATCTACCACCTGCTACATCCATCTCTTATACCCTAGTATAAAAAAAACCCTAGACAACACAAATCTGGCTAAGTCCTAAATCTGTTTTCAGGTTCCATTTTTGGAGCCCCTGGATTAAGCTACCTCTTGCCGTCTAAGGCAATGCACCTGGTCCTAGACCTACCTTATCATGAGCACTTCCCAACCATGTCCTTGCCTTGAACCAAATCACTCTTATACCCATTTATCCTTGTTGGTTTTGAAGCCAAGTCAATAAGATGTTTGGCTGGCTTAAAATGTACAAACTTTGGCAGTTGATCTCTAAGCACCCTCAACTGTTATTGGTAACCTCAATGCATGGATCTCATCTATGCAACATCCTCTACAACTTCCACGTCTTGCATGTCCCCTGCCACCCCTACAATTCTCTTTTTCACTTGATCTTTTACCCTATCCACTATTTCAGCACTAGATCACTCCCTCTTGTTTTACCTCTAGTTTTTATTTTAATCCCAAGTTTTATCTCCACAAAACCAAGAGTGAAGATGGTAGCTACATTATGTAGCCACTCTCTACCCTTGATATCACTCCTCCCAAAAAAATAAGTTTTCTTTCTCTTTCTCAAAAGTTCTCAAAACCCCATACCCCTCTAAGTGGCTATCAAAATATCTAGTTTCCAAACTATCTTCAACACCTTCCTCAATTAAAATCTGGAAAGTATTTCAAATATATCTATCATATCCTCCCCATTCAAAATTTGATCAACTCTCATATAGTGAGAGATGCCCACCCCTTTAAAGTAATTTTTTTAAAACTTATGTTCATCAACCGCATCTATTCTCTATCATCTTTACCTATGCCTTTCATTCCTTTTCACCATCACATAGATTTTCTATTTATTTCTTAATGATTCTACCCTTCTTCATGTTTGACCAAAAATATATATGTGGTGAACCATGAACTTTTGCTAGCCTTTTTGACTTGTTCAAATACTTTCAAATAATCGCACTACTCCTCTCATCTACACCTTGGACCTTTCTTCAAAATTCAATTTGGGTCTCACTGTCACCACCATCACCATGTTCTTCTCACCTTATCTTGATATTTTCAAAATCTTGCAAACCATGTTCAAAGCCTAGTCTTCCACATAGAGGACTTGGTCAACACCATCACCATGCACCATATATCACTTTCTTCTATCTCTCTCCTTTTCCCTCCAAGTATATATCTCTCACATGCATGTGGTGGTCGGGCCATGTTGTTTTTCAGAATTCTTGCACTAGCCGGCGCAACTCTTCTAGCCCAACCTCAAACCACCCAAAACTTCTCTAGAACCACTCCCTGGACCCTCCCTTCTCTCCGAAAATGAACCAGGCCGCAGGCCCTTGCTCTGCCCGACAAAACCTTGGACTAGCCCGAGCCCAACACCCCCAAAACCATCGCAAACGCACGCAGAACTCCCCTCCTGCTCGATCCCTTCCCTTCCCGCGCCTACTGCACCTCCTGCTGACGCCAGCACCACTACGTCATCCTCCCGCGCCGCCCCAACGTCACCACACGCACACCCATTGGCCGAAGGCACCGCACGCCCGCCCTTCCATTGGCCAAAACCACCACCCACGCTTCCTCCTCGCCTATAAAAGCTACACGAGCCACAGCCCTCTCCTCTCACTCCCACCACTTCCTCCCACTCCTCTGAGACTCGCAAGAGCACCACAGTGCTCCTATCCCACTGCTGCTCGCCGGAGAAGAAGAACACCGGCGTGGTCACCGTGAGGAAGCGAGCAGGATGAGCTCGCCCCCGACGACCTGGGCGCTTTCCTTCCTCTCCAAAACTTTCCCTTGGTTCTTCCCGTCCTAACCCACCATTTTTCGCCGCCTAGGTTCGCCGGAGTGGGTCGCCTTCAAGCCGGGGCGGAAGCTGCTGCGAGGAAACCGTCGGGAGGAGCTGCCGCGGAGGAGAGAGACGCCACCAAGCCGCCCCTGGACGCGCCCTGGACGGCCTCGACTCGCCACCAACCCGCCCCACCGTCGCGGACGATCCCCGCTCGCCGCCGGTACGCCCCTGGCCGCCGCCTTCTTCTTTCCCGAACCGCGCGCGTGCGTGCGTCGAAGGGAGACGACGCCCGAGAGCGTGCATGGCTTGGGCCCGTCGGCCATGCACACTGGGCCCCGCCCGGGGCCTCTCTCTCCCCTCTCTTTTCTTTCTTTTCCCCCCCATCCACCTGGCAAATCTCCTGGGCCGGCCCACTTTGCACCCCCGCGTGGCCCAGGCGTTTCCCGCCCTTTCTATTTTTTTAAAAAACTCGAAATTGCTGTTAAAATGTGTTAAAAACCAGAGAAACTAATCTGAGCATAACTTGAGTTCTACTAACCCAAATCTAATGAAACCAATTGCATTTGTTCACAAATTTAAATACCTTTCCAATGCCGCTGGTCCCATATTTTTAGAATTTTCGTACGATTTTTGATGAATTAAACTTGTCCCATGTGTACTGCAGACATAGTTGCTAGCTTTTAATTCACCAAAAATTAATCTGTGAACCAAATCAAGTGATTTAAATTTTTCAGTGTTACTAGTTGTTTTCTTAATCACCTCAGACAAATTTTAGATCAGGATACAAATTAAATGGGCCTACAAATTTAAAATGGTACAAGCATGCAGTAGCACTGTTTATGCAAATTAAAGAGTTTCAAAACCAGTTTTGATACAAATCCAACTGTGTAGTAAACTACATATTAATTCCCATCTTTTGGCACTGGTTTGAGTATATTATGTCAAAATATGAGATTATGGTATTTAATACAAGTTTATTCAGAATCTGTGTTTGAGGAATTATTTCAGGAGCTTAAAATATTATTTTGGAATGAAACCACTTTTGCTACACTCATATTTGTGTTGCTAACATCATATCCAGAGCTCAGATTTTATTGAGCATCTGAGATTTTATAAGGAATTAAACTCTGTTTTGGTCCCTCTGGCCAGTATTTTAATTATTAAAAATCTTTTATAACTTCAAATTTAGTGAATCCAATTTTTTATAAAGCTATGTTTGAATAGCTATCCATTGGTATAATTTTTGCTTGACGTACTTGTGTAATGCTCTGTGAGCAAAATAAAGTAGGAAAATGAGTTCAGCTTTTCCAAAAATATTTAAAAATAAAATATAAATGTTTTTGATAAAAAAACCAATGCACTTGTCTTCTTTGTGGTGTTATATAACAGGGAATAACTAGTTTATTCCATAGCAATAACGAGAGAGGCAATTGCTAATTTGTGATGCTCTCATGCCTATGTTAAGCAAGATAATTTGGTTTGGAGTAACTATAAGTTCTTTGTATGTTAGCCCGTAGTAAGGTGGTTAGCTATTGCTTGTTGTTTGTTGAATGTGGCATGCTTGTTATGATTGGTGCAATGTGATTGATTGTGTTCCTTTTATATTTTCCGACCATAGATGCGAACGATTCCGGAGAAGAAGAAGTGGATCGGACAAGGATTTTATTTATATTGACGGGATTCTTATATTGATGAAGTTGAAGAAGTCCAGGGACAAATAAGCCAAGGCAAGCCATCTTTTGATCTCTGTTTTGGTGTCTAGTTGGATGTCATTTGTTGATGTCCAAAGCACCTTGAATTCTATGTGTGTTATTCTCTCTATTTATGTCATCTATGTGTGTTTCCAAGTGGGGTACTCCCTAGTGGTGATACTCCACCTTTGTCTTGTGATTATGGGATACATGGCATCATGGCCGTGCTACTCCCATTGGTTATCATGTATGCCCAACTTGAGCATGCATAATCTCAAGAAAATAACTTACATCACACCCACCCCCTTTGTAGTATAGAGGTGTCTATGTCATGATCTTGGTGTATTCTCCAATTGAGAGGAGTATGCCGTGTACCCTATTGGAGAGTATGTTGGATAGTAATACTCCACTATCTAAGTTGTATAGTTACCACCACAAATCTGAGAGTATATTCCTCCTTGTGTTGTCATAATACATGCTTACCATAAGCAAGTATGATTCACTCCACTACACCTTTATACCCCTCTATGGCGTGATGACTCTCATCTCGGCCGTAGTGCAATAGTAGTTCAGCTCATGAAACATTAGGTTGGGAACCCCTCAAGGGTTTACCTTATTGTAAAAGTTTTTGATAAAACCTTGGGCATGATGTTTTCCCCAAGTGAGAATTTATGAAAGGAAAGGATTTGGTAAAAATGATGAGGATATGAAAAAGGTTGGGTTTTATGAAAACTTTGGCGCCTAAGTACTCACCCATGACAATTAACTAGAGCAACCACAATATCCAAAGTGGGCACGGGCTTAGTCCGTAGTTTGTTGAAGTTGACATGAGATACCTTCACCACTCTCTAGGAGGGTCACGATGACCTCTGACACCGGGTTGCGCTCTAAAGGAGGCAATACACTGCATGAACTTGCAGCCGAACGATTACTGAGGGTCTTCGTCATGGCGCCGGAGATACGCTCAAAAGGAGGTATGCTGCCGGGGTGCCGGGAAGGGGTAAGCCCGCAGGGAAGGACTCATGACAAGGGAGACAAGCGAAAGGCTATGACTGATTATCCGAGACTCGCATACTTTAGTATGACGAACCGGGGATGATCTCGGCGGATTTATCGGTTCTTGTGGGGAAAGTGCGCACACTCTGCAGAGTTAAATCTATTCGAATAGCCGCGTCCGCGGTCATGGACGGTTGGAATGGCTGTTGCTTAGCCTGATGAGTTTTGGTTTACAAAATGGTTTGGCAAATGAAAGGAAAGAACTTGTTTTGAAGTACCGGAAGGGTACGGGAAAGGTTGTGTCGACCATATGGAGATGGTCGGGAAGGACAAATAAATTGGGTTGCTCCCTTCCTAGTGTTTCATGTAGAGGAACTCTTCTTTAACAAAGATATAGAGATGTCATAGGACTTCTCTAGTATCCCAATCAATTGAGATGGCGGTATGCTACCTCTTCTTTAACAAAGATATAGAGATGTCATAGGACTTTCTTAGTGTCCCCTTCAACTGTGATGTGGGATGCTATATCCACAAGAGAAACTGATTCTCTTTCACATGCTATATCCACCAGAGAAACTACTCTTCCTCTCTTGTCTTCTTTAGTTAGAATTGTTATCACCTTCTTGATGGTTTGCGAGTACAATTCAAATGTACTCACGGCTTTGTCCCTGGCTATTTACTTGGCCAGACTGGAGGACTTCGACAGATGAAGAAGGAGTTGACGACGTCTATGCGAGCTAGGAACGTCTTCCCAATCAGTTGCTGTAGGGTTAAGGCAGATGACTTGGGCTCTACGCTGCTGAAGTGATTCTGCTACTCGATGATTAGATTAGGCCCTTCGAGGCTATCTTGTAAAGATTGGTCATGTGACCTTATTGTAATTTTCTTATTCCGTTTTGTAAAGGATGATGTAATTTGATTTCGTTCGGTTATGTGTTCACGGCACACTGATCATGGGAACGTGAAGTATACATAACGGTATTTGGACAGCTAGTCCGGGGTCCCCACAGAGCTCAGAGCTATCCTGACTGTAGGAGACCTTAGTTAGCATGGACGTTAGTTAGGAAACAAGTACTTGGGAAAAACTATTTACGAAACAAACTCTTTCTTTAGTCGGAAGCATAGCTTCTACTCCTCTTATTTCTTCAAAACTTCTAAATTCTTATCTCTCCACTTTATAACAAGGTTTGAAAGTTCTTAATCTATTGTCTCATCCACTTCAAACCTACATATTGGACGATGTCCCCAACTCAGACCGGAGACTCGAACTCAAAGATGGATCAATCCCTCAGGAAGACTCATGTATATCCAACGACAGCTATTGAAGATTGGATACAGACTTAGTCGTGCACATAAAGAGATAACAATAACATGTCTTTGGTTGTCACCAAAGTCTGTCAAGGAGCTGACCTTGTTCCTCCATGGACTTGCACCTTTTTGCAGTCGTCTGGGATCAAGTCCTCAGTTCTTGACTAGTAATTTTTAGGCCAGCTACAAGAAGTTGACGATTTTGGGAGTACCTCAACAGCTACCCCTCTGAAGACCTCATGTCCTCGGGATGATGAGACCCTCGGATATATGCAGTTTTCGTCTCCACCTCAACATCGACGAGTAAACACCAGGCCTGCGTCATCACCAACCACTTCGAGAATCCTGGTTGAAGCCGATGTCAGCCAGATGAAGACGTTAGAATATGTGACAAGCCCCAACCCTATAGGATGCATAGGACAAACTCAATCGCTTTGATTGAGCTAACCCCGCGTATTAGTCATCCATGGGTACTTGTGTTACCATGTCTGGTTTGATGATTGCTTGTAGCTCCCTAAGTGTGTTGTCTTGAGTGTTTTTATCTGTTTGTTGTGTGTATGATTGTCTTGGTCTTTAGGCCCGAAAAACACTCTTGGTGTGATAACCTAGCTTAGAAAGCCTCCCTAATATGTTTTCACCTCACCAACCTCGTCGATAAAATACTAACTGCTAGCTAAATGGATAAGTTAACCCTGTTAACCATCGATTCTCAACCGTCAGAGAAACTGACCCAGACCCCTATCTTCGATAACTACTTTCAAGATCAGCAGAAGCATCTCTACTAAGCCGAGAAGACAGAAGCCCCTACCTTCAAGAGTGACTACACCTCTTTAAGAAGACATACGAACTTTGTCTAACCTTGGAGTATAATCGCGCTAACTTTGAGGATAACTTTTTGAGACTACCCTCTAACACACCGCCTAACAAGCTGAGAGGACAATAGCGTCCAAGCCAAGCTACATCACATGGTTCATCTGGTCCTCATCAGGTGAAGCTCCTGAAGATACCTCAAGACTCAAGATTAGGTGTAGTTTACCTGCTCACTTCTTAACTGGTATAAGTCAGCACCGACCCTCATGCTGAAGACTCGCCTTCAACGACCTTTGTTACTGCTTCATATGGACAACAACCAGGCGCTTCATCGACTTACTAATTCACCGCACGTTATATGGTCTAGTAAACACCGTGAGTGCCTCTTGAAGTTGTGGTCTGCACGTCGCCCATGAAGATCCTTCAACTGATTACGGAAGATCGACGACTTCTTCAGAAGCCCCAGACAGAGCCACAAGGCAGAAGCTCAGAGTTTTTCCGAAAGCCCGATGAAAAATCTTAAGGGTGGAAGACTTCGTCTTCCACTAAAGATTGGAGCTAACCCTAAAATATTCAACTTTTCTAAAAACACCGTTGTGAACTTGGGATGCACTAACTCCCCTTGAAGCTGTGGACTGCACCTCGCCCCCTGAAGATGTTCAACTCAAGACAAGAGACCGAAGGCCTCTTCAAAAGCGCCGACAAGACTCCGTGGCCGAAGTTCAGAGTTTTTAAACCCCCCTATGAACAATTTTAAGGGTGGAAGGCTTCGTCTTCCACTAAAATTTAAAGCTAACACTAACAAGTTTTCAACCCTGCTAAAGCACCGTTGGAGTGCACTAACTTTTCCGAAATCATGGACTCCGCTAGGATCGTTAAGAAGCTATAAGATCTAACATCTACATGGAGTAGTCAACCTCTTCATGAAGCTCGCCATCGGCAGGAATCCATCATGTCTCCCAGAAGATGAAGCAACGACCTTCTCAACAACGGCACATCTACAGAAGAATGGAGTCTAACTTTAGTTAAACTTTACAACCCCTCTAGTCCTACGCTTAGTAATCTCGGGACGAGATTATTTTAAGGGTGGAAGATCTGTAACACCCCAACTTTTTGCAAGCTTGTTTAATTATCCAAAGTGCAAAAATTAGGGGGAACAAAAACTTTTTCTAAAAACTAATTAAGATGAATTGCCTTGATCTGTTTGTTATGATGAATTGCCTTGATCTGTTGGTGGATGAATTGTCTTGATTTGCTTGTTGAGTTTTGTCTTGAGCTACCTCAAGGAACAACATCTCTAGAGGTAAGACAAGCAACTCACCTAAAACACATGTGTGGCTTAGGAAAAATTGTTTTCCTTTTTACTACATCAAACCCTTCTCCTGATGGCAACAAGAGTGTGCCATCTTGAAGATTCCTCTTGGTGTTTTAAATCTAGCTCAAACCATCCTTGATTCAAAACTTGGGATCATCTACCCCCTGCTACATCCATCTCTTATACCCTAGTATAAAAAAAAACCCTAGACAACACAAATCTGGCTAAGTCCTAAATCTGTTTTCAGGTTCCATTTTTGGAGCCCCTGGATTAAGCTACCTCTTGCCGTCTAAGGCAATGCACCTGGTCCTAGACCTACCTTATCATGAGCACTTCCCAACCATGTCCTTGCCTTGAACCAAATCACTCTTATACCCATTTATCCTTGTTGGTTTTGAAGCCAAGTCAATAAGATGTTTGGCTGGCTTAAAATGTCCAAACTTTGGTAGTTGATCTCTAAGCACCCTCAACTGTTATTGGTAACCTCAATGCATGGATCTCATCTATGCAACATCCTCTACAACTTCCACGTCTTGCATGTCCCCTGCCACCCCTACAATTCTCTTTTTCACTTGATCTTTTACCCTATCCACTATTTCAGCACTAGATCACTCCCTCTTGTTTTACCTCTAGTTTTTATTTTAATCCCAAGTTTTATCTCCACAAAACCAAGAGTGAAGATGGTAGCTACATTATGTAGCCACTCTCTACCCTTGATATCACTCCTCCCAAAAAAATAAGTTTTCTTTCTCTTTCTCAAAAGTTCTCAAAACCCCATACCCCTCTAAGTGGCTATCAAAATATATAGTTTCCAAACTATCTTCAACACCTTCCTCAATTAAAATCTGGAAAGTATTTCAAATATATCTATCATATCCTCCCCATTCAAAATTTGATCAACTCTCATATAATGAGAGATGCCCACCCCTTTAAAGTAATTTTTTTTAAAACTTATGTTCATCAACCGCATCTATTCTCTATCATCTTTACCTATGCCTTTCATTCCTTTTCACCATCACATAGATTTTCTATTTATTTCTTAATGATTCTACCCTTCTTCATGTTTGACCAAAAATATATATGTGGTGAACCATGAACTTTTGCTAGCCTTTTTGACTTGTTCAAATACTTTCAAATAATCGCACTACTCCTCTCATCTACACCTTGGACCTTTCTTCAAAATTCAATTTGGGTCTCACTGTCACCACCATCACCATGTTTTTCTCACCTTATCTTGATATTTTCAAAATCTTGCAAACCATGTTCAAAGCCTAGTTTTCCACATAGAGGACTTGGTCAACACCATCACCATGCACCATATATCACTTTCTTCTATCTCTCTCCTTTTCCCTCCAAGTATATATCTCTCACATGCATGTGGTGGTCGGGCCATGTTGTTTTTCAGAATTCTTGCACTAGCCGGCGCAGCTCTTCTAGCCCAACCTCAAACCACCCAAAACTTCTCTAGAACCACTCCCTGGACCCTCCCTTCTCTCCCAAAACGAACCAGGCCGCAGGCCCTTGCTCTGCCCGACAAAACCTTGGACTAGCCCGAGCCCAACACCCCCAAAACCATCGCAAACGCACGCAGAACTCCCCTCCTGCTCGATCCCTTCCCTTCCCGCGCCTACTGCACCTCCTGCTGACGCCAGCACCACTACGTCATCCTCCCGCGCCGCCCCAACGTCACCACACGCACACCCATTGGCCGAAGGCACCGCACGCCCGCCCTTCCATTGGCCAAAACCACCACCCACGCTTCCTCCTCGCCTATAAAAGCTACACGAGCCACAGCCCTCTCCTCTCACTCCCACCACTTCCTCCCACTCCTCTGAGACTCGCAAGAGCACCACAGTGCTCCTATCCCACTGCTGCTCGCCGGAGAAGAAGAACACCGGCGTGGTCACCGTGAGGAAGCGAGCAGGATGAGCTCGCCCCCGACGACCTGGGCGCTTTCCTTCCTCTCCAAAACTTTCCCCTGGTTCTTCCCGTCCTAACCCACCATTTTTCGCCGCCTAGGTTCGCCGGAGTGGGTCGCCTTCAAGCCGGGGCGGAAGCTGCTGCGAGGAAACCGTCGGGAGGAGCTGCCGCGGAGGAGAGAGACGCCACCAAGCCGCCCCTGGACGTGCCCTGGACGGCCTCGACTCGCCACCAACCCGCCCCGCCGTCGCGGACAATCCCCGCTCGCCGCCGGTACGCCCCGTGCGTGCGTCGAAGGGAGACGACGCCCGAGAGCGTGCATGGCTTGGGCCCGTCGGCCATGCACACTGGGCCCCGCCCGGGGCCTCTCTCTCCCCTCTCTTTTCTTTCTTTTCCCCCCCATCCACCTGGCAAATCTCCTGGGCCGGCCCACTTTGCACCCCCGCGTGGCCCAGGCGTTTCCCGCCCTTTCTATTCTTTTAAAAACTCGAAATTGCTGTTAAAATGTGTTAAAAACCAGAGAAACTAATCTGAGCATAACTTGAGTTCTACTAACCCAAATCTAATGAAACCAATTGCATTTGTTCACAAATTTAAATACCTTTCCAATGCCGCTGGTCCCATATTTTTAGAATTTTCGTACGATTTTTGACGAATTAAACTTGTCCTATGTGTACTGCAGACATAGTTGCTAGCTTTTAATTCACCAAAAATTAATCTGTGAACCAAATCAAGTGATTTAAATTTTTCAGTGTTACTAGTTGTTTTCTTAATCACCTCAGACAAATTTTAGATCAGGATACAAATTAAATGGGCCTACAAATTTAAAATGGTACAAGCATGCAGTAGCACTGTTTATGCAAATTAAAGAGTTTCAAAACCAGTTTTGATACAAATCCAACTGTGTAGTAAACTACATATTAATTCCCATCTTTTGGCACTGGTTTGAGTATATTATGTCAAAATATGAGATTATGGTATTTAATACAAGTTTATTCAGAATCTGTGTTTGAGGAATTATTTCAGGAGCTTAAAATATTATTTTGGAATGAAACCACTTTTGCTACACTCATATTTGTGTTGCTAACATCATATCCAGAGCTCAGATTTTATCGAGCATCTGAGATTTTATAAGGAATTAAACTCTGTTTTGGTCCCTCTGGCCAGTATTTTAATTATTAAAAAAAAATCTTTTATAACTTCAAATTTAGTGAATCCAATTTTTTTATAAAGCTATGTTTGAATAGCTATCCATTGGTATAATTTTTGCTTGACGTACTTGTGTAATGCTCTGTGAGCAAAATAAAGTAGGAAAATGAGTTCAGCTTTTCCAAAAATATTTAAAAATAAAATATAAATGTTTTTGATAAAAAAACCAATGCACTTGTCTTCTTTGTGGTGTTATATAACAGGGAATAACTAGTTTATTCCATAGCAATAACGAGAGAGGCAATTGCTAATTTGTGATGCTCTCATGCCTATGTTAAGCAAGATAATTTGGTTTGGAGTAACTATAAGTTCTTTGTATGTTAGCCCGTAGTAAGGTGGTTAGCTATTGCTTGTTGTTTGTTGACTGTGGCATGCTTGTTATGATTGGTGCAATGTGATTGATTGTGTTCCTTTTATATTTTCCGATGATAGATGCGAACGATTCCGGAGAAGAAGAAGTGGATCGGACAAAGATTTTATTTATATTGACGGGATTCTTATATTGATGAAGTTGAAGAAGTCCAGGGACAAATAAGCCAAGGCAAGCCATCTTTTGATCTCTGTTTTGGTGTCTAGTTGAATGTCATTTGTTGATGTCCAAAGCACCTTGAATTCTATGTGTGTTATTCTCTCTATTTATGTCATCTATGTGTGTTTCCAAGTGGGGTACTCCCTAGTGGTGATACTCCACCTTTGTCTTGTGATTATGGGATACATGGCATCATGGCCGTGCTACTCCCATTGGTTATCATGTATGCCCAACTTGAGCATGCATAATCTCAAGAAAATAACTTACATCACACCCACCCCCTTTGTAGTATAGAGGTGTCTATGTCATGATCTTGGTGTATTCTCCAATTGAGAGGAGTATGCCGTGTACCCTATTGGAGAGTATGTTGGATAGTAATACTCCACTATCTAAGTTGTATAGTTACCACCACAAATCTGAGAGTATATTCCTCCTTGTGTTGTCATAATACATGCTTACCATAAGCAAGTATGATTCACTCCACTACACCTTTATACCCCTCTATGGCGTGATGACTCTCATCTCGGCCGTAGTGCAATAGTAGTTCAGCTCATGAAACTTTAGGTTGGGAACCCCTCAAGGTTTTACCTTGTTGTAAAAGTTTTTGATAAAACCTTGGGCATGATGTTTTCCCCAAGTGAGAATTTATGAAAGGAAAGGATTTGGTAAAAATGATGAGGATATGAAAAAGGTTGGGTTTTATGAAAACTTTGGCGCCTAAGTACTCACCCATGACAATTAACTAGCGCAACCACAATATCCAAAGTGGGCACGGGCTTAGTCCGTAGTTTGTTGAAGTTGACATGAGATACCTTCACCACTCTCTAGGAGGGTCACGATGACCTCTGACACCGGGTTGCGCTCTGAAGGAGGCAATACACTGCATTAACTTGCAGCCGGACGATTACTGAGGGTCTGTCATGGCGCCGGAGATACGCTCAAAAGGAGGTATGCTGCCGGGGTGCCGGGAAGGGGTAAGCCCGCAGGGAAGGACTCATGACAAGGGAGACAGGCGAAAGGCTATGACTGATTATCCGAGACTCGCATACTTTAGTATGACGAACCGGGGATGATCTCGGCGGATTTATCGGTTCTTGTGGGGAAAGTGCGCACACTCTGCAGAGTTAAATCTATTCGAATAGCCGCGTCCGCGGTCATGGACGGTTGGAATGGCTGTTGCTTAGCCTGATGAGTTTTGGTTTACAAAATGGTTTGGCAAATGAAAGGAAAGAACTTGTTTTGAAGTACCGGAAGGGTACGGGAAAGGTTGTGTCGACCATATGGAGATGGTCGGGAAGGACAAATAAATTGGGTTGCTCCCTTCCTAGTGTTTCATGTAGAGGAACTCTTCTTTAACAAAGATATAGAGATGTCATAGGACTTCCCTAGTATCCCCATCAATTGAGATGGCGGTATGCTACCTCTTCTTTAACAAAGATATAGAGATGTCATAGGACTTTCTTAGTGTCCCCTTCAACTATGATGTGGGATGCTATATCCACAAGAGAAACTGATTCTCTTTCACATGCTATATTCACCAGAGAAACTACTCTTCCTCTCTTGTCTTCTTTAGTTAGAATTGTTATCACCTTCTTGATGGTTTGCGAGTACAATTCAAATGTACTCACGGCTTTGTCCCTGGCTATTTACTTGGCTAGACCTGGAGGACTTCGACAGATGAAGAAGGAGTTGACGACGTCTATGCGAGCTAGGAACGTCTTCCCAATCAGTTGCCTGTAGGGTTAAGGCAGATGACTTGGGCTCTACGCTGCTGAAGTGATTCTGCTACTCTGATGATTAGATTAGGCCCTTCGAGGCTATCTTGTAAAGATTGGTCATGTGACCTTATTGTAATTTTCTTATTCCGTTTTGTAAAGGATGATGTAATTTGATATCAGTTCGGTTATGTGTTCACGGCACACTGATCATGGGAACGTGAACTGTATACATAACAGGTATTTCGGACAGCTAGGACGTGGACCTTTGTTACGCCTCGGTCTATCAGCAGCAATGGAACTATTTGTTTGCTGCAAAACAGGTGGTGAGTGCTGAACAACAGTGTTATCATTTTCAGCAGCATCATTTTCTTTCTCCTCCACGTGCTCCACCTGCACGCTAATCCTCTGTTGCTCATCATCAGAATTATCAGAAAAATCAACAGCATCAGTAACATCTGTAGATGAACTCTTATAAAACATGACAGCCTCATTAAAGACTACATTCCTGCTATGCAAAACTTTCTTAGTTTCAGGATTCCATAACTTGTATGCCTTAACTCCTGAACCATAACCAAGAAACACACACTTAACAGCCCTAGGCTCTAACTTTCCATTATCAACATGAGCATAAGCAGTGCTACCAAAAACTCTCAACTGTGAATAATCAGCAGGTGAACCAGACCATACCTCAATAGGAGTTTTCTTATCAAGCGGAATGCAAGGTGACCTGTTTATCAAGTAACAAGCGGTGGAGGCTGCTTCAGCCCAGAAACGTCTATGCATACCAGCATTGGACAACATGCAGCGAGCCTTGGAGATGATGGTTCTGTTCATCCTCTCCGCCACACCATTCTGCTGAGGAGTATATGGGATGGTGTGGTGCCTGACAATGCCTTCGTCGCTGCAATAATCATTGAAAATAGTAGAACAAAACTCCATGCCATTGTCAGTACGAAGCAATTTAACTTTCTTTTCTGTTTGCTTCTCTACCATAACTTTCCACTTTCTAAAAGCATCAAACACATCAGATTTATGTTTCAGAAAGAAAGACCACACTTTTCTGGAGTAATCATCTATGATAGTAAGCATGTAATTTGCACCACCAAGAGAAGTCTTGCGGGAAGGTCCCCACACATCAGCATGCACATAATCTAGAATCCCTTTAGTGGTATGAACGGAAGCATTGAATTTAACTCTTTTATGCTTACCAAAAATGTAGTGCTCACAGAACTCAAACTTACTTAAATTGCAGCCATCTAGCAGGTCTCTCCTGTGCAATTCTGCCATGCCATGTTCACTCATATGTCCAAGACGCATATGCCACATATTAGTTTTACCAGGTTCATCAGGAATAACAGCAGCAGCAATACCAGACAAAGTGCTACCTCTAAGAACATATAATTTCGCAGAATTCATATCACCTATCATGTGAACGAGAGAACCTTTTGATACCTTCAGAACTCCGCGAGAACCGGAGTGTTTGTACCCATCAACATCAAGGGTACTGAGAGAGATCAGATTTCTGGCCATGCCAGGTATGTGTCTCACATCTGTCAGAGTGTGTGTCATGCCATCATGCATCTTGATCTGAACGGAGCCAATGCCCACGATCTCACGTGGGTTGTTATCTCCCATACGCACAACATCTCCACTCTGCACAAACTCATAAGAACTGAACCAGTCTTTGTTACAGCAAATATGAAACGAACATGCAGAATCAAGGATCCACTCATCATTACCAGAAACACAACCAGCAAACACAACTAGGCAATCGCCATCAGAATTATCACTGGAAACAACAACAGCCTTACCATCACCCTCAGATTTGTTTTTCGGTTGGTAAGTACCGTTTCTTTTCTCTTTGTTCTGCAACTTCCAGCAATCATCAATATTGTGGCTAGTTTTCTTACAGTACTTGCAGAACTTACCATCTCGTCCCTTGGACTTTGAGCGACCTCTGTCGGTCTTGCTCTTATCTCTGTTGTAGTTGTTGTAGTTGTTGTTTCTGTTCTCGGTCCTGCCACGGACCTGCAGTGCTTCTGCCTTAGATGACGAACCCTCTGCCTGCACCATAGATTTCATCTTTTCCCTCTGCTGGAGGGCCTCATAAACTTCGGCAAGGGTTAGTTCATCACGGCTGTATAACAAGGTGTCTCGAAAATTCGCAAAAGAATTAGGCAACGAGACTAACAGTATAAGAGCTAGATCCTCATCATCATAATTTACCTCCATGGACAACAAATCAGAAACGATCTCTCTAAAGATCGATAGGTGATTCATCATTGACGCACCTTCTTGCAGCTTGTGCGAGAACAACTTCATCTTCACGTGCATCTTACTGGTTAGATCTTTAGACATGCAGATCGATTCCAGTTTCAACCACAGCGCCGCTGCGGATTTCTCAGCCAGCACTTCCTGCAAGATATTATTGGATAGATGAAGCTGAATTAAAGAAAAGGCCTTACGATCTTTCCTCTTTTCATCGTCGGTCCAGGTCTTGGCATCTTTCTTGCCAAATCCATCAAGAGCTTCATCCAGATCAGAAGATTGGGTGAGGATCGCCCTCATCTTCACTTGCCACAGAGAAAATCTCGTGGTGTAATCCAGCTGCGGTAGATCGAACTTCAAGGAAGACATGTCGCAAAACCCTAGATTGAAACACGGGCTTTGATACCACTTGTTATAAAAGCGACAAGCAAATAACGAAGAACGATAAAGGAATACGCAGCGGAGACACGAGATTTAACGTGGAAAACCCCTTCCAACACAGAAGGGGAAAAACCACGGGCGCCAGCCAGCAAAACTTCACTATATCGGGAGGTGTTTACAAACGCCGTGGGTTATCTTATAATCTGATAAACCCTAGCCGGCGGCTTACAAGATGTATATATACGCTTCGGCCCAAGCCTCCGGCAACGGGCCTCGCTCCGCTCGTCAGAAGTTAGCCTCCCTTTAGTATATGAAGTTGGATCACAATACAACAGCCTATACCACATCTCACAGCTCACTACCGTGGAGGATTATGTGCAGCGATATTCTGATTTGGTTGATCAGCTGTAGGCCCATGGTACACATTCTGATCCCTTGCACTATCTCACCGGGTTCCTGGATGGGTTGATGCCCGCGGTGCGTGTTCTGGTAGCTATCCAGCAGCCGGCCGATTTGGATACAACCTATACATTAGCCTTGCTTTATGAGGAGCTGGGGGATGGTTGTAACCCCCTGCAGTCACAGAGCACCATTGGCTGTACATCGTGGAGGCCGCCATCCGTTACGCCACCAGGTCAACCGCCGCCGCCACCGGCCAAGTGGATTTCCAGAACAGTTGACGAACAGAAACAATCTAAATCTGGTCGTAGGGAGCAGAAGATAAGTGGAACAGCCTAAAGGCGGGCCAAGAATTTGTGTTTTGTGTGTGGTGAGTGATACGTCTCCAACGTACCTATAATTTCTGATGTTCCATGCTTGTTTTATGACAATGCCTACATGTTTTGCTCGCACTTTATAATGTTTTTATGCCAAAGTGCCAGTTCCTGTTTTCTGCTGTTTTTGGTTCCAGAATGGCTGTTCGGGCAATATTCTCGGAATTCGACGAAACAAAGACCCAGTATCTTATTTTTCCTAAGACCCCGAACACCGAAGGAGAGTCTGAGGCGGGCCAGGGCCACCACACCACACCGGGCGCGGGCCTGTGCCGGCTGCGCCGCCAGTGGGGAGGGCGCCCTGGTGCCCCTCTGCGCCACCTCTTCGCCTATATAAGCCCTTTCGACCTAAAAACGCGAGACCAATTGACGAAACTCCAAAAAGACTCAGGGCGCCGCCGCGGAACTCCGTTTCGGGACAGAATCTCTCTGTTCCGGCGCCGCGGACGGGAAGTGCCCGGAAGCCATCTCCATCAACGCCACCGCCTCCATCATGCTCCGTGAGTAGTTCCCCCATGGACTACGGTTCTAGCTGTAGCTAGTTGGTACTCTCTCCCCCATGTACTTCAATACAATGATCTCATGAGCTGCCTTACATGATTGAGATTCATCTGATGTAATCGGTGTTGTGTTTGTTGGGATCCGATGGATTGTTACATTATGATTAGTCTATCTATAAATTTTGTGAAGTTATTGTTGCTGCAATCTTGTTGTGTTTAATGCTTGTCACTAGGGCCCGAGTGGCATGATCTTAGATTTAAGCTCTATAATTATTGCTTAGATTGTATCTACAAGTTGTTTGCACATGTCTATGTCCGGAACCCGAGGCCCCAGAGTGACAGAACTGGGATAACTGGAGGGGATGGCTTAGATATGAGGATCACATGTTTTCACCAAGTGTTAATGCTTTGCTCCGGTGCTCTATTAAAAGGAGTACCTTAATTGCAGTAGTTTCCCTAGAGGCCGGCTGCCGGTGGTAGGACAAAAGATGTTATGCAAGTTTCTCATTGCGAGCACGTATGACTACATATGGAAAACATGCCTACATTATTAATAGACTTGATGTTCTGTCTTAATGCTATTTCAATCCTATCAATTGCCCAACTGTAATTTGTTCACCCAACACTTGTTATTGGAGAGTTACCACTAGTGTAGATAGCTAGGAACCCCGGTCCATCTCTTATTATCCTATACTCGTTCCATATGTCATTGGAAGTAGTATCAACTATTTTCTGGTGCCATTGCCTTTGTGTTACTGTTACTGCTGCTTTGTTATTTTTACTATTGCTCACATATTACTGCTGCTTTCACATCACCCCTGTTACTAGTGCTTTTCCAGGTGCAGCTGAATTGACAACTCGGTTGTTAAGGCTTATAAGTATTCTTTGCTTCCCCTTGTGTCGAATCAATAAATTTGGGTTTTACTTCCCTCGAAGACTGTTGCGATCCCCTATACTTGTGGGTTATCAAGACTATTTTCTGGCGCCGTTGCCGGGGAAGCATAGCTCTACTCATAAGTTCACCTGGGGAGTACACTCTACCTCTCTCTGTTTTTGTTTTATTTTATTTTGTTTTTCTTAGTTTACTTTTGTCTAGTTTATTTGTGCTTAGTTTATTTCTGTCTAGTTTTATTTTGCTTAGTTTACTTTTGTCTAGTTTATTTTTGTCTTGTTTTATTTTCCCTATATACCCGAAAATCCATAAAAATTTGAAAAACCTAAAAATTAAAAACTGCTATTATGGGAGAACCTACAACCTATTTGGAGCTTATAGCATTATATAATAATTATAGAGAATCAAGAACGGGAAAAGTTATGAGTGCTGTGATAGAAAAATTAAATACAATTGCTAAAATCTTGCTTAAACGCCATGATATAAACTGTTGCTCTAAACAGGATACTAAACATCTTAAATTTCAATGTGGCTTTAGTGAGGAAGTTTTAATTAAGAACTATAATTGGAATAGCTATATTCATTTTGGGTTCGAAGAGGTAGAACAATTTGTCTTATTTATGGGAGCCTCTGAGATAGAATCATTCATGTCTAAAAATTATGAAACTTGTGTGTTTGTAAGGACCTTAAAGATTATGTCTCTTCTATCCTTAATTTTTGCATAGAAAGTTATAGCGATAATCCTTATATCATTGATTGTAAAGAGAGACTCATTAATGCACAAGAATGCACCCACAATTTGCAGGAACCTGTGGAAGAAGAAATTACTGAAGCTGAAAGCTCATTGGATGAAAAAGAGGAGGAAATTGATGAACCTGTGATGCGCGTGATGTACACGTCCGTTGGGAACCCCAAGAGGAAGGTGTGATGCGCACAGCAGCAAGTTTTCCCTCAGAAAGAAACCAAGGTTATCGAACCAGTAGGAGCCAAGAAGCACGTGAAGGTTGTTGGTGGAGGAGTGTAGTGCGGCGCAACACCAGTGAAACCGGCGCCAACGTGGAACCTGCACAACACAATCAAGATACTTTGCCCCAACGTAACAGTGAGGTTGTCAATCTCACCGGCTTGCTGAAAACAAAGGATTAAGCGTATCGAGTGAAAGATGGTGTTTGTTTGCAAAGAACAGTAAGAATAATAATTGCAGTAGAATGTATTCAGATGTAAAAGAATGGACCGGGGTCAGTTCACTAGTGGTGTCTCTCCAATAAGATAACTAGCATGCTGGGTGAACAAATTATAGGTGGGCAATTGACAAATAAAGATTCAATACATATCAATGATGATTACTATGAGATTTAATTAGGGCATTACGACAAAGTACATAGACCTCTATCCAGCATGCATCTATGCCTAAATAATCCACCTTCAGGTTAGCATCCGCACCCCCTCCAGTATTAAGTTGTAAACAACAAATAATTGCATTAAGTATGGTGCGTAATGTAATCAACAAAAATATCCTTAGACAAAGCATCGATGTTTTATCCCTAGTAGCAACACATCCACAACCTTAGAACTTTCTCACTGTCCTAGATTAAATGGAGGCATGAACCCACTATCGAGCATAAATACTCCCCTTGGAGTTACAAGTATCAACTTGGCCAGAGCCTCTACTAGCAACGGAGAGCATGCAAGAACATAAACAACACATATATGATAGATTGATAATCAACTTGACATAGTATTCTATATTCATCGGATCCCACCAAACACAACATGTAGCATTACAAATAGATAATCTTGATCATGTTAGGCAGCTCACAAGATCTAAACAATGATAGCACAAGCGGAGAAGACAACCATCTAGGTACTGCTATGGACCCATAGTCCAAGGATGAACTACTCACGCATCAATCCGGAGGCGGGCATGATGATGTAGAGCCCTCCGGTGATGATTCCCCTCTCCGGCAGGGTGCCGGAGGCGATCTCCCGAATCCCCCGAGATGGGATTGGCGGCGGCGGCGTCTCTGGAAGGTTTTTCGTATCGTGGCTCTCGTACAGAGGGTTTCGCGACGAAGGCTTTAAGTAGGCGGAAGGGCGGAGTCGGAGGGGTCACGGGGGCCCCACACGCTAGGGCCGTGCGGCCAGGGCCGTGCGGCCAGGGCCAGGGCCGCGCCGCCCTAGTGTGGCGGCGCCCCGTGGCCCCACTTCCTTTCCCCCTCGGTCTTCTGGAAGCTTCGTGGAAAAATAGGACCCCGGGCGTTGATTTCGTCCAATTCCGAGAATATTTCCTTTGTAGGATTTCTGAAACCAAAAACAGCAAACAATAACTGGCGCTTCGGCATCTTGTTAATAGGTTAGTGCCGGAAAATGTATAACAATGATGTAAAGTATGTATAAAACATTCAAATATTGTCATAAAAGTAGCATGGAACATAAGAAATTATAGATACATTTGAGACGTATCAACCTGAAAGCTCATTGGATGAAAAGGAGGAGGAGAGTGATGAACAAAAGGAGGAAGAATGGATTAGCTACCCATGCCAACATTCTAATGAGAGTAACTGTTTATCTCTTACACTATTTGATTGTCCTTCATGCTTACCAAAGGAGGATGAATGTTATGTTCATGTGGATTCTCTTGAAATATTCCCTATGAGTAAAACTTGTGAGAATAATTATGCTACTATTATCTATGATAATCCATGCTATTTTAATAAATCTTATGATAATGCTTTGTTTGTGCCTGATGTCGAAATGCATGGTACTAAAGAGTTTTGCTTAGCAAATGTTTATGATAAAGCACTAGATGATGGTCCTATGTTACTTGATAATATTAATTGTACCACTAATGAAAATGGGATTGGAGAGGTCTTGACTTTATCTAGGAGTCCCATATCTCTTGAGATTGATAAATCATCTTGTTATATTATTGATAAAAGTGGGTTTGAAAGTTTTAATCCCATTATTTTTGAGCTTGATAAAAATTATGTGTTTGTGAATCATGAAAAGCATGATGTATGTGATAGTTATATTGTTGAGTTTGTTCATGAAGCTACTGAAAATTATTATGAGAGAGGAAAATGTGGTTGTAGAAATTTGCATGGTACTAAAACACCTCTCTATATGCTGAAAATTTTGAAGTTACTCTTGTTTTACCTTCTTATGCTTGTCACTTTGTTCTTCATGAATTTATTTGTGTACAAGATTCCTATGCATAGGAAGTGGGTGAAACTTAAATTTGTTTCATACTTGCTTTTTGATGCTCTCTTTGCTTCAACTCTCATCCTTATGTGAGCATCATTAAAATTGTTGAGCCCATCTTAATGGCTATAAAGAAAACACTTCTTGGGAGATAACCCATGTCTTTATTTTGCTACTGTTTTGTTGTGTCTTGGAAGTTGTTACTACTGTAGCAACCTATCCTTATCTTTATTTTATTGCAATGTTGTGCCAAGTGAAGTCTCTAATAGAAAGTTGATACTAGATTTGGATTTCTGCGCAGAAACAGATTTCTATCTGTCACGAATTTGAGTTGGTCTCTCTGTAGAAAACTCAGAAAATCTGCCAATTTACGTGCGTGATCCTCAGATATGTACGCAACTTTCATTAGTTTTAAGTTTTCTGATTTGAGCAACGGAAGTACCTCTTAAAAATTCGTGTTTATTGGCTGTTCTGTTTTGGCAGATTCTGTCTCTGTTTTTTGCATTGTCTCTTGTGGACTTTAAGTGAGGCTTTCTAGACGTGGAGAGCTGTAGCTAATGTTTTATTGAGTTCTTGCAATGTGTCACTACAGGACTAAAGTGGATTAAAGTTTTTTTTAGTACTAACCCCTCTAATGAAGTTTATGAGAAGTTTGGTGTGAAGGAAGTTTTGAAGGGTCAAGAGAGGAGGATGATATATGATCAAGAAGAGTGAAAAGTCTAAGCTTAGGGATGCCCCCGTGGTCCATCCCTGCATATTTCAAGAAAGACTCAAGCGTCTAAGCTTGGGGATGCCCAAGGCATCCCCTTCTTCATCAACAACTTATCAGGTTTCTTGTATTGAAACTATATTTTTATTCGGTCACATCTTATGTGCTTTACTTGGAGCGTCTGTGTGTTTTTATTTTTGTTTGTGTTTGAATAAGATCGGATCCTAGCAATCCTTGTGTGGGAGAGAGACACGCTCCACTTTTTCATATGAACACTGGTGTTCTTAACTTTATTTTAATGTTCATGGCGGAGTTGGAAGCTATTGCACTTATCGTTATTTGGATGGAAACAGAAAATGCTTCATATTGTCTTGGATAATTTGATACTTGGCAATTGTTTTGAGCTCTCAAGTAGATCATGTTTCTCTTGCATCATGTAGTTTAAACCTATTAGTGGAGAACTACCGTAGAACTTGTTGAAATTGGTTTGCATGATTGGTCTCTCTAAGGTCTAGATATTTTCTGGTAAAAGTGTTTGAGCAACAAGGAAGACAGTGTAGAGTTTTATAATGCTTGCAATTTGTTCTTATGTAAGTTTTGCTTGTACCGGTTCATACTTGTGTTTGCTTCAAACAACCTTGCTAGCCAAAGCCTTGTACTGAGAGGGAATGCTTCTCGTGCTTCCAAAACCTTGAGCCAAAAACCTATGCCATTTGTGTCCACCATAACTACCTACTATGTGGTATTTCCTGCCATTCCAAGTAAATAATTTATGTGCTACCTTTAAACAATTCAAAAGCTATAATCTCTTATTTGTGTCAATGTTTTATAGCTCATGAGGAAGTATGTGGTGTTTTATCTTTCGATCTTGTCATTTATTTGACAGACTCTCACCAATGGACTAGTGGCTCATCCGCTTATCCAATAATTTTGCAAAAAGAGCTGGCAATGGGGTTCCCAACCCCAATTAATTAACTTGCATTAATAATTCTCTTCACGTGTTTTGCCCTGATCTATCAGTAAGCAACTTAATTTTACAAATAGACACTCCTCCATGGTATGTGAATGTTGGAAGGCACCCGAGGATTCGGTTAGCCATGGCTTGTGTAAGCAAAAGGTTGGGAGGAGTGTCATCTAATAAATAAAACTAAAATACATGTGTAAACAAAAGAGAAGATGGATGATCTACCTTGCTGGTAGAAATAACGTCCTTCATGGGAGCCGCTCTTGAAAGTCTGGTTGATAAGGTGGTTAGAGTGCCCACTACCATTCGTTGACAACAACAAACACCTCTCAAAATTTTACTTTTATGCTCTCTATATGATTTCAAAACTTGAAAAGCTCTAGCACATGATTTTATCCCTGCTTCCCTCTGCGAAGGGCCATTCTTTTACTTTTATGTTGAGTCGGTTTACCTACTTCCTTCCATTTTAGAAGCAAACGCTTGTGTCAACTGTGCATTGATTCTTACATACTTGCTTATTTGCATTGATCATATTACTTTGTGTTGACAATTATCTATGAGATATGCCTGTTGAAAGTTGAAAGCAACTGCTGAAACTTATATCTTCCTTTGTGTTGCTTCGATGCCTTTACTTTGAATTTATTGCTTTATGAGTTAACTCTTATGCAAGACTTTTGATGCTTGTCTTGAAAGTACTATTCATGAAAAGTTTTGCTATATGTTATCTATTTGTTAGCAAACTATAGATCATTGCCTTGAGTCACTGCATTCATCTCATATACTTTACAATAGTATGATCAAGATTATGTAAGTAGCATGTCACTATAGAAATTATTCTTTTTATCGTTTACCTACTCGAGGGCGAGCAGGAACTAAGCTTGGGGATGCTTGATACGTCTCCAACGTACCTATAATTTCTGATGTTCCATGCTTGTTTTATGACAATACCTACATGTTTTGCTCGCACTTTATAATGTTTTTATGCATTTTCCGGAACTAACCTATTAACAAGATGCCAAAGTGCCATTTCCTGTTTTCTGCTGTTTTTGGTTCCAGAAAGGCTGTTCGGGCAATATTCTCGAAATTCGACGAAACAAAGACCCAGTATCTTATTTTTCCCGGAAGACCCCAGAACACCGAAGGAGAGTCGGAGGCGGGCCAGGGGGCCACCACGCCACACCTGGGCGCGGGCCCAGGCCTGGCCGCGCCGCCAGGTGGGAGGCGCCCTGGTGCCCCTCCTGCGCCGCCTCTTCGCCTATATAAGCCCTTTCGACCTAAAAACGAGACCAATTGACGAAACTCAAAAAGACTCCGGGCGCCGCCGCCATCGCGGAACTCCGTTTCGGGGGACAGAATCTCTGTTCCGGCACGCCGCCGGGACGGGGAAGTGCCCGGAAGCCATCTCCATCAACGCCACCGCCTCCATCATGCTCCGTGAGTAGTTCCCCCATGGACTACGGGTTCTAGCTGTAGCTAGTTGGTACTCTCTCCCCATGTACTTCAATACAATGATCTCATGAGCTGCCTTACATGATTGAGATTCATCTGATGTAATCGGTGTTGTGTTTGTTGGGATCCGATGGATTGTTACATTATGATTAGTCTATCTATAAAGTTTGTGAAGTTATTGTTGCTGCAATCTTGGTGTGTTTTAATGCTTGTCACTAGGGCCCGAGTGGCATGATCTTAGATTTAAGCTCTATAATTATTGCTTAGATTGTATCTACAAGTTGTTTGCACATGTCTATGTCCGGAACCCGAGGCCCCAGAGTGACAGCAACTGGGATAACTAGAGGGGGAGGCTTAGATATGAGGATCACATGTTTTCACCAAGTGTTAATGCTTTGCTCCGGTGCTCTATTAAAAGGAGTACCTTAATTGCCAGTAGTTTCCCAAGAGGCCCGGCTGCCACCGGCTGGTAGGACAAAAGATGTTATGCAAGTTTCTCATTGCGAGCACGTATGACTATATATGGAAAACATGCCTACATGATTAATAGACTTGATGTTCTGTCTTAATGCTATTTCAATCCTATCAATTGCCCAACTGTAATTTGTTCACCCAACATTTGTTATTGGAGAGTTACCACTAGTGTAGATAGCTAGGAACCCCGGTCCATCTCTTATTATCCTATACTCGTTCCATATGTCATTGGAAGTAGTATCAACTATTTTATGGTGCCATTTCCTCTGTGTTACTGTTACTGCTGCTTTGTTATTGTTACTATTGCTCCCATGTTACTGCTGCTTTCACATCACCCCTGTTACTAGTGCTTTTCCAGGTGCAGCTGAATTGACAACTCAGTTGTTAAGGCTTATAAGTATTCTTTGCTTCTCCTTGTGTCGAATCAATAAATTTGGGTTTTACTTCCCTCGAAGATGCGATCCCCTATACTTGTGGGTTATCGGAGAAATACAGCAGGGACCATAAATGTAAGAACACCATTCAGCTCCATGTAGTCCAGGAGATGGTGGAATTCTTGCAATACTGACCCTGAACATGTGGAGGGAGGGACTGAAGACTGAAGCTCCAAATCAGCACCTGTTGATGCTACTTGCCGACCGGTTGGCTGACAATGCACCAAAAACACTGCATATACCAGAGCTTGTGCAGGGTAAGGAGTTGCTCTTCCTCATTGACTCCAGCAGCTCGACGTGTTTCATAGACAAGCAGGTAGCTACTACCATAACTACCTACTATGTGGTATTTCCTGCCATTCCAAGTAAATAATTTATGTGCTACCTTTAAAAAATTCAAAAGCTATAATCTCTTATTTGTGTCAATGTTTTATAGCTCATGAGGAAGTATGTGGTGTTTTATATTTCGATCTTGTCATTTACTTGGACTCTCACCAATGGACTAGTGGCTCATCCGCTTATCCAATAATTTTGCAAAAGAGCTGGCAATGGGGTTCCCAGCCCAATTAATTAACTTGCATTAATAATTCTCTTCACGTGTTTTGATCTATCAGTAAGCAACTTAATTTTGCAAATAAACACTCCTCCATGGTATGTGAATGTTGGAAGGCACCCGAGGATTCGGTTAGCCATGGCTTGTGTAAGCAAAAGGTTGGGAGGAGTGTCATTTAATAAATAAAACTAAAATACATGTGTAAACAAAAGAGAAGAGGGATGATCTACCTTGCTGGTAGAGATAACGACCTTCATGGGAGCCGCTCTTGAAAGTCTGGTTGATAAGGTGGTTAGAGTGCCCACTACCATTCGTTGACAACAACAAACACCTCTCAAAATTTTACTTTTATGCTCTCTATATGATTTCAAAACTTGAAAAGCTCTAGCACATGATTTTATCCCTGCTTCCCTCTGCGAAGGGCCATTCTTTTACTTTTATGTTGAGTCAGTTTACCTACTTCCTTCCATCTTAGAAGCAAACGCTTGTGTCATTGTGCATTGATTCTTACATACTTGCTTATTTGCATTCATCATATTACTTTGTGTTGAAAATTATCCATGAGATATGCATGTTGAAAGTTGAAAGCAACTGCTGAAACTTATATCTTCCTTTGTGTTGCTTCGATGCCTTTACTTTGAATTTATTGCTTTATGAGTTAACTCTTATGCAAGACTTTTGATGCTTGTCTTGAAAGTACTATTCATGAAAAGTTTTGCTATATGTTATATATTTGTTAGCAAACTATAGATCATTGCCTTGAGTCACTGCATTCATCTCATATGCTTTTACAATAGTATGATCAAGATTATGTAAGTAGCATGTCACTACAGAAATTATTCATTTTATCGTTTACCTACTCGAGGGCGAGCAGGAACTAAGCTTGGGGATGCTTGATACGTCTCAACGTACCTATAATTTCTGATGTTCCATGCTTGTTTTATGACAATACCTACATGTTTTGCTCGCACTTTATAATGTTTTTATGCATTTTCCGGAACTAACCTATTAACAAGATGCCAAAGTGCCGTTCCTGTTTTCTGCTTTTTTGTTCCAGAAAGGCTGTTCGGGCAATATTCTCGGAATTCGACGAAACAAAGACCTAGTATCTTATTTTTTCCGGAAGACCCCAGAACACCGAAGGAGAGTCGGAGGCGGGCCAGGGGGCCACCACACCACACCTGGGCGCGAGCCCAGGCCTGGCCGCGCCGCCAGGTGGGAGGGCGCCCTGGTGCCCCTCCGCGCCGCCTCTTCGCCTATATAAGCCCTTCGACCTAAAAACGCGAGACCAATTGACGAAACTCCAAAAGACTCCAGGGCGCCGCCGCCATCGCGAACTCCGTTTCGGGGGACAGAATCTCGTTTCGCACGCCGCCGGGACGGGGAAGTGCCCCGGAAGCCATTCCATCAACGCCACCGCCTCCATCATGCTCCATGAGTAGTTCCCCCATGGACTACGGGTTCTAGCTGTAGCTAGTTGGTACTCTCTCCCCATGTACTTCAATACAATGATCTCGTGAGCTGCCTTACATGATTGAGATTCATCTGATGTAATCGGTGTTGTGTTTGTTGGGATCCGATGGATTGTTACATTATGATTAGTCTATCTATAAAGTTTGTGAAGTTATTGTTGCTGCAATCTTGTTGTGTTTAATGGTTATCACTAGGGCCCGAGTGGCATGATCTTAGATTTAAGCTCTATAATTATTACTTAGATTGTATCTACAAGTTGTTTGCACATGTCTATGTCCGGAACCCGAGGCCCCAGAGTGACAGCAACTGGGATAACTGGAGGGGAAGGCTTAGATATGAGGATCACATGTTTCCACCAAGTGTTAATGCTTTGCTCCGGTGCTCTATTAAAATGAGTACCTTAATTGCCATTAGTTTCCCTAGAGGCCCGGCTGCCAGCTGGTAGGACAAAAGATGTTATGCAAGTTTCTCATTGCGAGCACGTATGACTATATATGGAAAACATGCCTACATGATTAATAGACTTGATGTTCTGTCTTAATGCTATTTCAATCCTATCAATTGCCCAACTGTAATTTGTTCACCCAACACTTGTTATTGGAGAGTTACCACTAGTGTAGATAGCTAGGAACCCCGGTCCATCTCTTATTATCCTATACTCATTCCATATGTTATTGGAAGTAGTATCAACTATTTTCTGGTGTCATTGCCTCTGTGTTACTGTTACTGCTGCTTTGTTATTGTTACTATTTCTCCCATATTACTGCTGCTTTCACATCACCCCTGTTACTAGTGCTTTTCCAGGTGCAGCTGAATTGACAACTCAGTTGTTAAGGCTTATAAGTATTCTTTGCTTCTCCTTGTGTCGAATCAATAAATTTGAGTTTTACTTTCCTCGAAGACTGTTGCGATCCCCTATACTTGTGGGTTATCAGTGAGAAATACAGCAGGGACCATAAATGTAAGAACACCATTCAGCTCCATGTAGTCCAGGAGATGGTGGAATTCTTGCAATACTCTGACTCTGAACATGTGGAGGGAGGGACTGAAGGGACTGAAGGGACTGAAGCTCCAAATCAGCACCTGTTGATGCTATCTGTTGCAGCGACCATGTTGGCTGTCAATGCACCAAAAACACTGCATATACCAGAGCTTGTGCAGGGTAAGGAGTTGCTCTTCCTCATTGACTCCAGCAGCTCGACGTGTTTCATAGACAAGCAGGTAGCTACTACCATGAGTGGAGTCCAAAAAGCGCATGTTGGTATCAAGGTCAAGGTTGCTGGGGGTGAGTTGTTGGATTGCAGTGAGCAGCTGACATACATGGAATAGGAGGCACGTGGTTGTGAATTTGTGGATACTTTCCGTATCTTGGATTTGAGAAGCTACAATGGGATCGTTGGTTTAGATTGGCTCGCCAAGCATAGTCCATGATCACTCATTGGGAGGAACAATGGATCGCTGTTAAACACAAAGGGAAGCTGACGATACTGCACGGTGACGACGCACATCATCTTGCTCACCCTGTCGTCGAATTTCACTTTGTGCATGACAACCACCAGGTTGACACTGAGCCATTCAATGAAGATATACAAGCCATCCTTGAGCAGTTTGAGCATGTTTTTGCAGAACCTAAGGGGTTACCACCTCGGCGTCAGTGTGACCATCGGATTCCTCTTATCCCGAGTGCACAACCAGTCTCGATTCGCCTATATCGGGTGGTGCCAAAGCTTAAATCTGAGATCGAGCGGCAGATACTCGAGCTCCTGAAGCAGGGCGTCATCATTCCCAACAACAGTCCCTTTGCTTTGCCGGTGCTGCTAGTGAGCAAGGATAACAACTCCTGGAGATTGGTGGTTGACTACAGGCGTTTGAATGTCTCACCGTCACTGGGAAGTACCCTCTGCCTGTCATCGACGAGCTCCTCGGCAAGTTGGCTGGATCGCAATGGTTCTCCAAATTGGATCTCCGCGCAGGGTATCACCAAATTCGACTCGCGCCCGGGGAAGAGTATAAGACGACATTCCATACCCACAATGGCCATTATGAATTCAAAGTGATGTCATTTGGCCTTAGTGGTGCACCAGCCACATTCCAGTCAGCCATGAATGCAGCGCTCACGCCAGTTCTGCGGAAGTTCGTGCTCGTCTTCTTCGATGATATCCTCATCTAAAGTGCGTCTTATGAGCAGCATCTAGCATCTGGAGCACATTAAGGAGGTGTTATCAATCTTGGCCAAGGAGCAATGAAAGTCAAGCGCTCCAGGTGTGCTTTCGCACAGCGTCGGATCACGTACTTGGGCCATGTCATTTCCTGCGATGGGGTTGCTACAGACGAATCGAAGATTGAATCCGTTCGTAATTGGCCAACACCTGTGAATCTAAAAGAACTCCGGGGAGCCTCAGTGGTTACTGCAGGAAGTTCATTCGCCATTATGTTGTCATGAGTCAGCCATTGACGACGCTGTTGAAAAAAGGGGCATTGTTTCTCTGGTCACGAGTAACTAAAACAGCCTTCCAGACCCTGAAGAATGAGCTGATTTCTGCCCCTGTCCTCGCATTACCAGACTTCATGAAACAGTTCACTATTGAAACTGACACGTGTGATGTCGGCATAGGCGCAGTGATGTCTCAGCAAGGTCACCCAATGGCATTTGTCAGTCGTGCTCTTGGTCCTCGCAATAGGAGCTTATCGGTTTACGAGAAGGAGTATCTAGCAATACTTCTTGAAGTTGAACAATGGCGCCCATATTTGCAGCTCGGGGAGTTCGTGATTAGGACAGATCACAAGAGTTTGACACATTTGACTGATCAACGCCTCCACACTGATTGGCAGAGGAAAGCTCTCACCAAGCTCATGGGTCACCCGTACTCCGTTGTCTACAAGAAGGGAATACTGAATTGAGCTACTGATGCCTTGTCCCGTAAACCTGGGCATAGCTCCGAATTGTTGGCGGTGTCTGTGGTGAAGCCACTTTGGCTCGAGGCTGTGGAAAAGAGCTACGTGGGTGATAGCCATGCGCAGATGATATTGCAAAAATTGGATGTGGATCCTTTGTCTGAACCCCACTATAGTTGTCTTTATGGTCTGCTTCGTTATGAGAACCGCATCTGGATAGGGTCTGACCAGTAGTTGCGTGATCAGATTATTTCCGCACTCCATGGCAGTCCACAAGGAGGGCACTTTGGGTTCCCTGTTACGTATCGCTGGCTCGTATCTTTGTTCAAGTGGCCAGGCATGAAGGCGGCAGTTTGAGAGTATGTGTGTTTCTGCCATGTGTGTCAGCAGGCTAAGCCCGAGCGGGTGCACTCTCCAGGTCTACTCCAACCACTTCTGATTCCGTCCAAGCCGTGGGACATGGCGACCATGGATTTCATTGATGGCCTTCCTCCTTCGAGACAGTACAACTGCATATTGGTGGTCGTCGATAAATTGACGAAGTATGCCCACTTTATGCCCCTTCGTCATCCGTATACCGTCAGCAAGGTTGCAGAGGTTTTCGTCGATGGGATTTACCGCCTCCATGGACTACCCAAGGCCTTGGTTTCTGATCGTGACCCAGTTTTCACCAGCCAATTCTGGCAAGGAGTATTTCGAGCTAGTGGCACTGAACTTCGAATGAGCACCGCATACCATCCGGAGACTGACGGGCATACTGAGCGGGTCAATCGGTCAATTGAGTGTTTCCTTCGTTGCTTCATTAGCTCTCATCCGCACCAATGGAGCAAATGGTTGTCTCTCTGTGAGTTCTAGTATAACACCAATTGGCACTCTTCCTTGGGAAAATCTCCATTCGAGGTGCTCTACGGTCGTCAGCCCAGGTACTTTGGCAACTCTGCCTCTGATTCTGTCTCTCCTCCGGATGTTCAAGTCTGGCTGCGGGATTGCTCGCTGGTGCTTGACTTTGTGCGCCAGCATCTGCTCCGCATGCATCAGCTTATGAAGCACCAGGCGGACAAGAACAGGACGGAGCGCACCTTTGTTGTGGGCGACAAGGTCTTTTGAAGCTCCAACCATATGTTCAGGCGTTTGTCGTTCATCGAGCCAACCACAAATTGGCTTTCAAATACTTTGGGCCGTACCAGGTTGTTGCTCGAGTGGGGGAGGTGGCATACCGGCTTCAGCTTCCAATTGAGAGCAAGATTCATCCCGTCTTCCATGTGTCCCAACTTAAGTTGTGCCTTGGACCGGGTAAGAAGGTTTTACCTCATCTTCCTCTGCCTGATGCTGCTGTGTAGGTTCTGTCCATGAACTCCAGCGCCGGGTACGCCAGAAGGGCCATCGTACCGTTGTTCAGGCGCTAGTACAGTGGAGTGGCGCTACGGAGGACACGGAGACTTGGGAGGATCTGGATTCCCTCAAGCAACATTTTCCTCGCATGCCTGCTTGGGGTCAAGCAGGCATTCAGGCAAAGGGGGTGTCAGCGTCCAGCTCCCACCTGAGGCCGGAACCAACGGGCGACAGGGCCTTGGGCCCAAGGCAAGGCCCATGAGGAAGAGGACCGTGCCAGCCCGTTACTCCGATCCGGCCTGGACCCGCTGAAGGCGCCACAGGGAAACGTATCTACTTAGGCTGTCGTCCTCTATCTTTTGGACTTGGCTTGTAAGCTCGATCTGGAATCCACGGCAGTGACATATGACCTGGAGGGGCTAGATCCTGAGGATCGGCTTGCTCATCTACACTTTGTAACCGAATTCGTGAGATTGACTAAGTGAAACTACTTCGGAGCTCACACTATGTCTAATGGTTACCTATTAATACATGATCAGAACGTATCGTTAGTTTTACATGTTACCGATGACTATTTGCTTCGTAGACGGCTTTTTTTCTATCAGTGGATGCATAAGTCCGAAATTTTGGCAGGGTCCTCCGTGTGTCTTGCCGGATCAACAGTTTAAGTAGCGTATACATAGATGTTGGCATCTCATGCCCGTCTCATCACAAGTCCTTCTCCGATCTTTCTCCATTGCCAATGGTGCGTCCATCGCCGGCGGCTAGAGTTCCGACGAGTTGTGTATCCTTGATAATCCCAAGTGTAGAGAATCACCGTAATACAAATTGATAAGTATTTGAGTGTCGAACCCACGAGAAGTTGAAGGTAAACTATTTATTCTCTAAGGCCTTATAACTCACTTATATAGTGTTTGATGCAAAGCAATAGACTAGAGTGTATAAGGTATGTTTTACTTCCATCTAGGAAACGTTAAATTGCTGAAAGCAAATCCTACAAGTAACTATGCAAGCAAGTAAAACAAATGCAGAAAAAGTGAGTAGGAGCAGGCTTCTGAAGAAAGCAAGTGTTTAGGCAAAATGTTATTTCATTCACTTGGTTGTCAAGATTAGTGAACGCACATAGATAATTTCTTTATTGTTTCTTCTAGAGAGCAGTCATAGATAGGTGCAACCATATACATGAGCAATTACACCCCTAGTGATTGATCCCAAAGTTGTTTTTGAGCAAACAAGGGAGTTATATCCCCGCTAATTAACCATGAATTAATATAGCATGCATATTTAAGACTTGGGACACAATTTCTATCAAGCTCCGGCTATCCCTCCTCCTATCATCATGCAACGGTGACAACTTGTGCATCCCCAACATATATGTGGACTCATATATAAGTACATAAGATCATCATAGAAGATAACATATACTTGTATGCAATCAACAATAAACTATTTCACAATTGCTATAAACTAGTTAGTACTCAAACATAGACACAGAGATACAATAGATCATGGGAAAAAATATATTGCATCACACATTATATTTGCCAAGAGATTACAGTAGGGAGATGATGTATGTTGTTGTAGGTGTTGATTAAGAGGTGCCTCCCACGGGGGAGACGCAACCACACAAGGAGAGGAGGCGGCGCCGGCGGTGGTGCCCCTTCGTGGAGGGCGACGGCTGCCTCAGGGGGCGGAGGACCCTTGCCCCTTCTTCTTCCTTGAAGATGGTGCTGATGTGGAGGAGCTCCACCACCTCCTTGGCGGCTGCCAAGAGGGGGAATTTTCGTGACAATGGGTGGCTGCCTCCAAAAGTAAGGTTTCCCCTTAATATATAGAGGTGGAAATATAATCTAGCTATGTGATGGATGCACATTTGATCCAAGTGTTCTTAGGCATCTCTAGAACCTTCCTAGGACTCCCCCTGTCCTTTATGATCCCATCAAGTCGTCACCTGGTCGAATCCCTCAAATATGAAAAGATTTTGAGTCAGTCATGTCACCAACTTTCGGAGTCCCAAAACTGCTCATGTACTCCGAAGTAATTGGTCTTTATCTTGAACTTCGGGAGTCCGCTTGGGAAAAAATTTAAGTCTATAACAATTGGAAGAAAATTTCCAACAACTTTCACATTTTGACTTTCTTTATTTGACGCTGTCCTCGGGGTTTAGTGGTAATATTTCTAAACTGGTCTGCAGAAACAGATTTCGTGAAACTCCGAATTTCACTATAATGAGCGGTTTTCTTCCATATTTATGTTTTCTCCACAGCAAAGTGCAAAAAAAGAACTTACGCACTTTTGCAACTATTAGTAGGTATTAGAAATAAATATAATAAAGTTGCAAGATAATAATAATTTTAACACAGTAAACTACAAAGTTCATGGATGCATTTTACATGTATCAATCCTGCTCACGGAAAGGATTCCCTTCGATGTCATTGTCAAACTCCCAGTCCCAGTCCCATGAGCACCGAGCATCGAGCTTCCGTTCCTGATATGCCCAGGCTGTAGGAAGCTCGATGCACAACTCATTTTCAAGGTGTTGCATACCTTCAAGAACCCTGAAAGGACGTTCTTCGCATGTGACCATTTTAGGACGGAGATGAGGGTAGTTTCTAAGAAACTTATTCGACTTTTTCCCATGCCCTGTATCGATATGAAGATTTATTTTGGTTCGAATTAACTTTTTACATTTTTGAAGTCCGGTTACTTCTTATAGCTGGATGAGCTAATCTGAGCTATGATTGAGGTTGATCATAAGAAGTACTTGTCGTCTCCGGTAGATTCATAGCAAGCATCAAATGGTTCGGTTTGACAAATATATTTTTAGGCTTTGTGTTTGTCATGTTTGTCTTTCTTATCTTTAAGCACTAGGTTTCGACTACGACATGAAATTATTGTGGCATTGCATCATTCCGAATCATTAATTCAAACTATATATCATGTGGTTCCATTATGTTATCTCATCAGGTCAATGTATAATCATTAAGTGAAGTTCACTGGAAAAAATATAGAGTGAAATGCTGAAAAAAAGTGAGAAATTATATGTGTGGTCCAATCAAAAGCAAAAATCTATAGAAATTCTCTACTGATGGGTGGTCTAGGGTGGTTGTTAGAGATATATATCCCCGGATGTTCCATGCTCTTTCCAGTTTTGTGGCCGGTTAACAATTATGTTTAGAAAAAATTAAGTGAAATGTTGTGGGAACCCTAGACTGGTTTGATCTATGTATACTCTGTATATATAATATCTGCATAATCAATACAAGCAATACTTCTCTCCAAATATGATGGTATCAGATGCCTCGGTTTTCCGCACCCTAGCATGGCTTCGCCGCCGACTCTTCCACCGCCGCCTGGCCCCCTCTTCTCCAAGGCCGAGGCCCACGCCGTCGGTGCACCCTCTTCCTCCTCCTCCACCCCCAACTCCAACCCAAACACCGGCGCCCCTACCTCCCACCTCTCTCCACAACTAGCCACCATGTCGTTTGCCGACACAATCTCTGATGTTTCTCCCTTCATCCCTATTACCCTAGATCTCCCCTCTCAGCACTATTACCATTGGCATCACCTCTTTGAAGTTCATGTTGGGCGCTGCAATCTTCTTGACCACGTCGCCGCCTACATCGTTCCCTGCCCCGATGATCCGCGTTGGGCAAAGAACGATCTTGCCATCTTCCAATGGATCTACACGTGCCTCTCCACTGAAATCCTCAACCTCGTCTTCCGCGATGCCTCCTCCACTTCCACGCTATGGACAGCTCTTCCCAAGCTCTTCCAAGATAATGTCGATGCCCACATCAACAGCTTCCACAAAGAGCTCTGCAACACCGTGCAAGTTGCTTCTTCGGTGGGGGTTTACTGCAGTGGCTCAAATCCTGATGAGATTCGTAGCATAGAAAACAAAAATTTTCCTACCGCAAGAACGAAAACACAAGCCAAGATCTAATCTAGTAGATGGTAGCAACGAGAAGATCATGAGACTAACCCTTGAAGATTTCCAAAGCCTAACGAGATTAGATCTCGTGGTGGATGTAGTTGATCACTTGCCGCTTGCAAAAGACCGCTTGCAAAAGCGCGTAGAAGAACTTGACGGTGCCACAATCGGGCAGCACCTCCGTACTCGGTCACACGTACGGTGTTGATGAAGATGACGTCCTCCTCCCCGTTCCAGCGGGCAGCGGATGTAGTAGATCCCCCTCGGAATCCCGCCAGCACGACGTCGTGGTGACGGTGGTGGTGGAGATCTCCGGCAGGGCTCGCCGCAAGCGCTGCGGGAGAAGAAGGAGGGAATAGCTAGGGTTTGGGCGCAGGGTGGTGCTGCGACTTGGGGAGCTAGGGCTGCGACTTGTGGTGCCCTTGGGGTGCCCCTTGGCCTCTTTAAATAGGTGGCCAAGCCCCTTGGGTCGTCCAAAAACCTGCCCCCAAGTTTGACTGAGTTCCGATAGGTTTCCGGTTCCGAAAACCTAGTCCTACTCGGACTCTTTTGCCAATTCCGAAATTGCATTAAGGAAAGACTCCTTTTCCCTTAAGGCAACGTGGTTGCACCTATTATGGAACCCTCCGGACTTCCTTAGACATCTTGGGTCGTCCCGGACACTTCCGGAACCTTCCATAATATTCCGGACTATTCCGGTCCTTCTAGAACCTTCTAGAAGCTCCGGTCAAAACACCGGACTTTTTCCGAACCCCGGAAAATGACTTCCCATATATGAATCTTATTCTCCGGACCATTCCGAACCTCCTCGTGATGTCTTGGATCCCATCCGAGACTCCGAACAACATTCGAGCTCCATTCCATATTCCATATCTACTTAAAACGACATCAAACCTTAAGTGTGTCACCCTACGGTTCGCGAACTATGCGGACATGATCGAGACTCCTCTCCGATCAATAACTAATAGCGGGACCTGGAGATCCATAATAGCTCCCACATATTCAACGATGACTTTAGTGATCGATTGAACCATTTACATACGATACCGATTCCCTTTGTCACGCGATATTTTACTTGTCCGAGGTTTGATCATCGGTATCACGATACCTTGTTCAACCTCGTCTCCTGACAAGTACTTGATGCCGTGTAACTCACACGTTCGTTGGGAACCCCAAGAGGAAGGTATGATGCGCACAGTAGCAAGTTTTCCCTCAGAAAGAAACCAAGGTTTAATCGAACCAGGAGGAGCCAAGAAGCACGTTGAAGGTTGATGGTGGCGAAATGTGATGCGGCGCAACAACAGGGATTCCGGCGCCAACGTGGAATCTGCACAACAAAACCAAAGTACTTTGCCCCAACGAAACAGTGAGGTTGTCAATCTCACAGCTTGCTGTAACAAAGGATTAAACGTATCGAGTGGAAGATGATTGTTTGCAAGAAAACAGTAAAACACAATGAGATTGTATGCTATGTAAAGAATAGGACCGGGGTCCACAGTTCACTAGAGGTGTCTCTCCCATAAGATAAAAGCATGTTGGGTGAACAAATTACAGTCGGGCAATTGACAAATAGAGAAGGGCATAACAATGCATGTACATGATATGATAAATATAGTGAGATTTAATCCGGGCATTACGACAAAGTACATAGACCGCCATCCAACCGCATCTATGCCTAAAAAGTCCACCTTCAGGTTATCATCCGAACCCCATTCAGTATTAAGTTGCAAAGCAACAAACAATTGCATTAAGTATGGTGCGTAATGTAATCGACAACTACATCCTTAGACATAGAATCAATGTTTTATCCCTAGTGGCAACAGCACATCACAACCTTAGAACTTTCTGTCACTGTCCCAGGTGTCAATGAAGGCATGAACCCACTATCGAGCATAAATACTCCCTCTTGGAGTTAAGAGTACAAACTTGGCCAGAGCCTCTACTAATAACGGAGAGCATGCAAGATCATAAACAACACATAAACAATAGATTGATAATCACCATAACATAGTATTCTCTATCGGATCCCGACAAACACAACATATAGTATTACATATAGATGATCTTGATCATGTTAGGCAGCTCACAAGATCCAACAATGAAGCACAACAAGGAGAAGACGACCATCTAGCTACTGCTATGGACCCATGGTCCAGGGGTGAACTACTCACTCATCCGGAGGCGATCATGGCGATGAAGAGTCCTCGGGAGATGAATCCCTCTCCGGCAGGGTGCCGGAGGCGATCTCCTGAATCCCCCGAGATGGGATTCACGGCGCGGCGTCTGGAAGGTTTTCCGTATCGTGGCTCTCCTTGGGGTTTCGCGACGGAGGCTTTAAGTAGGCGGAAGGGTAGGTCGCGAGGGGGCCACACCACGGCCGGCGCGGCCAGGGCTGGGCCGCGCCGCCTATGGTGTGGCCACCTCGTGGCCCCACTTCCTTCCTCTTCGGTCTTCTGGAAGCTCCGTGCAAAATAGGACCCTGGGCGAAGATTTCGTCCAATTCCGAGAATATTTCCTTACTAGGATTTCTGAAACCAAAAACAGCAGACAGCAACTGGCTCTTCGGCATCTTGTTAATAGGTTAGTTCCAGAAAATGCGTAAATATGACATATAATGTGCATAAAACATGTAGGTATCATCAATAAAGTAGCATGGAACATAAGAAATTATCGATACGTTGGAGACGTATCAGCATCCCAAGCTTAGTTCTGCTCGTCCCGAGCAGGTAAAACGATAACAAAGATAATTTCTGAAGTGACATGCCATTATAATCTTGATCATACTATTTGTAAACATATGTAATGAATGCAGCGATCAAAACAAAGGTAATGACATGAGTAAACAAGTGAATCATATGACAAAGACTTTTCATGAATAGTACTTCAAGACAAGCATCAATAAGTCTTGCATAAGAGTTAACTCATAAAGCAATAAATCAAAGTAAAGGTGTTGAAGCAACACAAAGGAAGATTAAGTTTCAGCGGTTGCTTTCAACTTATAACATGTATATCTCATGGATATAGTCAACATAAAGTAATATAACAAGTGCAATATGCAAGTATGTAGGAATCAATGCACAGTTCACACAAGTGTTTGCTTCTTAGATGGAGGAGATAGGTAAACTGACTCAACAATAAAAGTAAAAGAATGGTCCTTCAAAGAGGAAAGCATCGATTGCTGTATTTGTGCTAGAGCTTTTATTTTGAAAACATGAAACAATTTTGTCAACGGTAGTAATAAAGCATATGAGTTATGTAAATTATATCTTACAAGTTGCAAGCCTCATGCATAGTGTACTAATAGTGCCCACCTCGTCCTACTTAGCTTGGACTACCGGATCTTTGCATGCCATGTTTCAACCAAGTGTCTCAAAGGGGTACCTCCATGCCTGTACAAAGGTCTAAGGAGAATGCTCGCATTTTGGATTTCTCGCTTTTGATTATTCTCAACTTAGACATCCATACCGGGACAACATGGACAACAGATAATGGACTCCTCTTTAATGCATAAGCATGTAGCAACAATTATTATTCTCATATGAGATTGAGGATATATGTCCAAAACTGAAACTTCAACCATGATTCATGGCTTTAGTTAGCGGCCCAATGTTCTTCTCTAACAATTTGCATGCTCCAACCACTAAGGTGATAGATCCTTCAGACAAGACGGACATGCATAGCAACTCACATGATATTCAACAATAGTTGATGGCGTTCCCCAGAAGCATGGTTATCGCACAACAAGCAACTTAATAAAAGATAAAGTGCATAAGTACATATTCAATACTACGATAGTTTTTAAGGCTATTTTGTCCCATGAGCTATATATTGCAAAGGTGAATGATGGAATTTAAAGGTAGCACTCAAGCAATTTACTTTGGAATGGCGGAGAAATACCATGTAGTAGGTAGGTATGGTGGACACAAATGGCATAGTGGTTGGCTCAAAGATTTTGGATGCATGAGAAGTATTCCCTCTCGATACAAGGTTTAGGCTAGCAAGGTTATTTGAAGCAAACTCAAGGATGAACAGGTGCAGCAAAACTCACATAAAAGACATATTGTAAACATTATAAGACTCTACACCGTCTTCCTTGTTGTTTAAAACTCAATACTAGATATTATCTAGACCTTAGAGAGACCAAATATGCAAATCAAATTTTAGCAAGCTCTATGTATTTCTTCATTAATGGGTGCAAAGCATATGATGCAAGAGCTTAAACATGAGCACAACAATTGCCAAGTATCACATTATCCAAGACATTTTAGAATTACTACATGTAGCATTTTCCAATTCCAACCATATAACAATTTAACGAAGAAGAAACTTCGCCTTGAACATTATGAGTAAAGCCTAAGGACATATTTGTCCAGATGCAACAGCGGAGCGTGTCTCTCTCCCACAAAGTGAATGCTAGGATCCATTTTATTCAAACAAAAACAAAAACAAAAACAAACCGACGCTCCAAGTAAAGAACACAAGATGTGATTGAATAAAAATATAGTTTCAGGGGAGGAACCTGATGATGTTGTCGATGAAGAAGGGGATGCCTTGGCATCCCCAAGCTTAGACGCTTGAGTCTTCTTAAAATATGCAGGGGTGAACCACGGGGCATCCCCAAGCTTAGAGCTTTCACTCCTCTTGATCATAGTATATCATTCTCCTCTCTTGACCCTTGAAAACTTCCTTCACACCAAACTTCAAGCAAACTCATTAGAGGGTTAGTGCACAATTAATAATTCACATGTTCAGAGGTGACACAAACATTCTTTACACTTCTGGACATTGCATAAAGCTACTGGACATTAATGGATCAAAGAAATGAATCCAACAAAGCAAAAGAGGCAATGCGAAATAAAAGGCAGAATCTGTCAAAAACAGAACAGTCCGTAAAGACGAATTTAAAGCTGGCACCAGACTTGCTCAAATGGAAAAACTCAAAACTAATGAAAGTTGCGTACATATCTGAGGATCACGCAGCAATGCTGTTTCTGCGCAGCGATCCCAAATATAACATCAACTTTGACATAGAAACTTTACTTGGCACAAAAACATGATAAGTAGAGGTTGCTACAGTAGTAAACAACTTCCAAGACTCAAATATAAAACAAAGATTGCTGTAGTAAAAACATGGGTTGTCTCCCATAAGCGCTTTTCTTTAACGCCTTTCAGCTAGGTGCAGAAAGTGCAAATCAAGTAACATCGAGGGATGAAGCATCAACATTATTATTTTTCATGCAAACACAACTTGTTGCAGAGGGTACTTTAGGTGCTCCATTATCTAAATTCTCTATGGTGGTGCTAGGGGTCTTAGAAATTTTAGGCCTATAATAATTCTTTTGTTTAGGCACTTTAGAGGCGTACATGAATTTTTGCTCTTCCCCACATAAGCTTTCTCATTATACTTGAGAGAAGAAAAGGTTGAACCCAAGGTTCCCATAGCTTTTTCAAGTTCATCAATCCTATTGGTTTGATTATCATGAACAACACAAGTTCCTAGGACACTAATTCTTTCATCAATTCCTCCTAAGGATTTATCAAGTTCATAAGTTTTGTCAAATAACATTCCCAATTTAGTTTCAACACTTGGAAAATTTTTCTCTATGGTTTCCAATTTTTTCATAACATCTTCAAGAGAGATTTCAATTTTAACTTCATTAACAGGTGGTATTCCAACTAGACTCTCAATGATGCAACTAGCTTCTAAAGCGGGAGTACCTAGGAAATTACCTCCCGAAAGAGTATCAAGAACATACCTATTCCAACTAGATAAACCAACATAAAAGTTCCTAAGAAGGATAGTAGTGGAGTGTTTCTTAATGCACCTATGATGAGCATTACTAATTCTATACCAAGCATCTTTAAAACTTTCTCCTCCTTGTTGCTTAAAAGAACGAACTTCAACTTCAGGATTACTCATTTTAGTAGCAATAAAGTAAACTAGGCAAAGACAAGTAACTAATTTTTTGTGTGTTTTAGATATAGAGAGCAAGACAATAAATAAAGTAAAACTAGCAACTAATTTTTTTGTGTGTTTTGTTTAGGTGCAGCAAACAAAGTAGTAAATAAAATAAAGCAAGACAAAAACAAAGTAAAGAGATTGAGAAGTGGAGACTCCCTTGCAGCGTGTCTTGATCTCCCCGGCAATGGCGCCAGAAAAAGAGCTTGATGGCGTGTAACTCACACGTTCGTTGGGAACCCCAAGAGGAAGGTATGATGCGCACAGTAGCAAGTTTTCCCTCAGAAAGAAACCAAGGTTTAATCGAACCAGGAGGAGCCAAGAAGCACGTTGAAGGTTGATGGTGGCGAAATGTGATGCGGCGCAACAACAGGGATTCCGCGCCAACGTGGAATCTGCACAACAAAACCAAAGTACTTTGCCCCAACGAAACAGTGAGGTTGTCAATCTCACCGGCTTGCTGTAACAAAGGATTAAACGTATCGAGTGGAAGATGATTGTTTGCAAGAAAAAGTAAAACACAATTGCAGTAGATTGTATGCTATGTAAAGAATAGGACCGGGGTCCACAGTTCACTAGAGGTGTCTCTCCCATAAGATAAAAGCATGTTGGGTGAACAAATTACAGTCGGGCAATTGACAAATAGAGAAGGGCATAACAATGCATGTACATGATATGATAAATATAGTGAGATTTAATCCGGGCATTACGACAAAGTACATAGACCGCCATCCAACTGCATCTATGCCTAAAAAGTCCACCTTCAGGTTATCATCCGAACCCCATTCAGTATTAAGTTGCAAAGCAACAAACAATTGCATTAAGTATGGTGCGTAATGTAAACTATCCTTAGACATAGAATCAATGTTTTATCCCTAGTGGCAAGACATCACAACCTTAGAACTTTCTGTCACTGTCCCAGGTGTCAATGAAGGCATGAACCCACTATCGAGCATAAATACTCCCTCTTGGAGTTAAGAGTACAAACTTGGCCAGAGCCTCTACTAATAACGGAGAGCATGCAAGATCATAAACAACACATAAACAATAGATTGATAATCACCATAACATAGTATTCTCTATCCATCGGATCCCGACAAACACAACATATAGTATTACATATAGATGATCTTGATCATGTTAGGCAGCTCACAAGATCCAACAATGAAGCACAACAAGGAGAAGACGACCATCTAGCTACTGCTATGGACCCATGGTCCAGGGGTGAACTACTCACTCATCACTCCGGAGGCGATCATGGCGATGAAGAGTCCTCCGGGAGATGAATCCCCTCTCCGGCGGGTGCCGGAGGCGATCTCCTGAATCCCCCGAGATGGGATTCGCGGCGGCGTCTCCGGAAGGTTTTCCGTATCGTGGCTCTCGGTCGGGGTTTTCGCGACGGAGGCTTTAAGTAGGCGGAAGGGTAGGTCGGGGCGGCGCGAGGGGCCCACACCACAGGCCGGCGCGGCCAGGGCCTGGCCGCGCCGCCTATGGTGTGGCCACCTCGTGGCCCCACTTCCTTCCCTCTTCGGTCTTCTGGAAGCTCCGTGCAAAAATAGGACCCTGGGCGAAGATTTCGTCCAATTCCGAGAATATTTCCTTACTAGGATTTCTGAAACCAAAAGCAACAGCAACTGGCTCTTCGGCATCTTGTTAATAGGTTAGTTCCAGAAAATGCGTAAATATGACATATAATTTGCATAAAACATGTAGGTATCATCAATAAAGTAGCATGGAACATAAGAAATTATCGATACGTTGGAGACGTATCAGTCTTTACTCGTACCGTGGTATGTGGTCTCTTATGAACCATTCATATGCTTGCAAGCCATTTAGACGACATTCCACCGAGAGGGCCCAGAGTATATCTATCCGTCATCGGGATGGACAAATCCCACTGTTGATCCATATGCCTCAAGCTCATACTTTCCGGATACCTAATCCCACCTTTATAACCACCCATTTACGCAGTGGCGTTTGATGTAATCAAAGTACCCTTCCGGCATAAGTGATTTACATGATCTCATGGTCGAAAGGACTTGGTAACTATGTATCGAAAGCTTATAGCAAATGAACTTAATGATGTGATCTTATGCTACGCTTAATTGGGTGTGTCCATTACATCATTCACATAATGATATAACCTTGTCATTAATAACATCCAATGTTCATGATCACGAAACGATGATCATCTATTAATCAACAAGCTAGTTATACAAGAGGCTTCACTAGGGACTTCTTGTTGTTTACATAACACACATGTATCAATGTTCGGTTAATACAATTATAGCATGGTATGTAAACATTATCATAAACACAAAGATATATTATAATAACCATTTTATTATTGCCTCTTGGGCATATCTCCAACAGTCTCCCACTTGCACTAGAGTCAATAATCTAGTTTACATTTGTAAAGATATAACACCTTGGCCTTTCTGGTGTTTTATCATGTTTCGCCTACGGGAGAGGTTTTAGTCTACGGATCTGACATGCTCAGAAACGTATGTATTTTGCAATTCATTTGCGTCTCAACGCATCACTCATTTTCCAAATGAGTCGGCATATATGCTTAGTCCTCTGGTGGAACCTTAATTCCGCGGTCTGAAATATGTCACTAATATTGTCACACACAATATAGCTTCAAAGTTCTGACACTATCGGAACTACACCAAGTTCTTAAAGAACTTTTTGACTTAACATCTTTAGTCATTGTCAAAACAATGATATATTCTACCTTCGTTTGTAGAATCCGTCACAACATTTAGAACTCTTCTAAATCTAGCATTGTGCTACCTTTTTTAATAACACTTAGCATAATTGAGATCTGAAATTAATTCTTATATGTGACCAAACAAGTATCGGTGCAACACCTTACAGCGATTTGTTTGTCATTACCCCATATAAAACTATATATATATATATCCTTGGTTCTTCTGAAGCACACAGGGATATTCTTACTGTTTGTCCAATGATTATCACATGAATCATTCTGTTATATGCTCCTAACCTTTTAGAGCACAGGACATCTGATTTTAGACATATTATTTGTGATCCAAAATCACTCATGTGTTTTTACTCATCGAGTGTCAAATACACTCAAGTCTTGTTAAACCTTTGTATGCAAAGAACACCTTCTTAATATTTATATATTGAACTACTTCAATATCCATTCTATGTACTTTGACTTAAACTTATTATGTGTTTTAATCTATCTTCATAGATCTTGACACTAAATATGTTTCAGTATCCTTTCATTGAAGTTAATTCTTGTTGACGTCAGAAACCCACCGGCGGGCAGTGACTGGCCAACACCGTAGAGCCGGGAATGACTAGGGCTGCGGCTGGCCCCAGTCCCTCAGAGCGACGGCCCGCAAAGCCTCCTGGTCGCGCGCCGATGCGGGTCGCAGGGCGTGCCACCTGACCTATACCTGGTCAGGAAGGTGTGGATGATGCCTCGCTTAGTTTCTGCAGGCACACACGTACACGTTAAATACGAGCCTCGATCGGCTCTCAGGTTGTCCTGTGAATCGGCTCATGGAGCCGATCCACCCATGATTCGTCCAAGGTGGCCGAATATATGGTGGTCCTGCTTGATCAAGATAAAGCGTATGAGATCCACGACGATCTAGGGTTTTCACCGCATAATCGGATCATCCTACTCACGATTGGGCCTCGCGCTCACGCACGGTAAACGTAAGCCAGCCCTAGACAAGGCCTAAAAACCAACACTAGGTTGATCCTCGGAACGTCCTGTCTAGGGGCAGCAAACTACACCCTGCATGCCGCTGGATCCTCCAACCCTTTGTAAGGCCTAACTATTGCAGATATTAAACTAATCCTTGATGAATCAAGGAGCGATAACGAATCAGATCTACTAAATGAAGATCAAGCGGGGCCGCCCTGCACCCATGATGAGGCACAAGGACGGCTAGACGCGCAAGGGTCGCACTACGCAAGCATATGATGCTAAGAACGATGCTAACCCTAACGCGTCTACGATAACTACGTTGCTCGCCATCAAAAGGCTTCAGTACGAGCAACGCATGAACAACTAGGCAGGCTCGTGCTGCCTAGATCGCGAGATGCGATCTAGGCAGCATGGTGCTTACCGGAGGAACCCTCGAGACGAAGGAGTTGGCGATGCGCCGAGATTGGTTTGTGTTGAACGTTGGTTGTTGTTTATTCCATAAACCCTAGATACATATTTATAGTCCAGGGGACTTTCTAATGTGGGCGTGCACCATACCATGCACGGGTAAAACTCTAACTTCTACGTAACCTACTAAGTAAAGATACACGGGCTAACTAGCCCAAACTTGATACACAAGGCCGATTTACATATCTCTCCACGCATATATCTTCAAATTCGTCTTGATCGCGGCCCACCTCTGGCTTGGTCAAATTCTGGTGATAACACATGCCCCCCTGGTTTTGGAAATGACATTTCCAAAATCATTACGCTCTCCTTTCGTCGGGTCATGTCGTAGCAGAGCAGAAACGTCGCAGAGTCCTTCATCATGACAACTTGCCTTCTCAACTTCTCTGCGCGATTAGACGGTTCTGGCACCACCTCCTCGGGAACTACTGTGGCATTGAATTTTTACTATGCTCCCTTTTATTTAACCGCAGCAAACAGTCACCTTCCTCATCCCCTTCGCACTAGCCTCCCAAAAACCCTCCTCTGCCACCATGTCTTCGTCCTCCTCTTCTTCCTCCTCATCAGGTCTTTCCTACGTGTCCTCTCCTATCCGAGAGGAGACGCCCTCGTGGGGCACGCAGGCGGCGTACGATATCCTCGCCCCAACGAAGTGGGACAAAGAGGACCATGACTCCTTCGTCTGGTCCGAGGATGACAAATCCTTGACCGACGGGGAGAGTGACCTCCGCTTCCTCGCCGTTGGGGAACCGGAGGAGGAGAGCGACGACGACAACTTCTCCTGTGACTTCACCTCTTCCGGGGAGGAAGGGAAGCAGGGAGAGGAGGAGGAAGACGACGATGAGAGCTCCTCCGACGAGCCGCCGGCCAAGCGGTTCTGCCCTTGGCCGGGCAACTTTAGTGACTTCGACGAGGACGACGCTGACGGAGAAGATGAAGACGACGAGGGCCCAGCCGGCGGCCATTGGAGCGACGACGAGCCTGCCGGGAGCAGCGCCGACGGCAGCGACGAAGGCGACGATGAGGGCAGCGACGGCCCGTAGATTAGGACCTCTAGAATAGGATCAGCAGTAGCAGACGGGGCAATGTACCCCTCATATTTCCTTTTGAGAGCAATTAGCTCTTTATGTAAAAAATCTTGCCTATCAATGAAGAACTTTTTCTTTTCCCCAATTTGATTTTGCCGATTTCTTCTGAGCTTAATTAAGCCGATTCCCTCTTCTACTGTCCTTGCCGATTCGCCCCCTTTACCAATGCGTAATGAGCCGATAGCACCGCATCGGTCCTTCGAAATTCGCTCTTCCCTTCTTCAAACTTTTCTAAATCTGGCAGAAAATGCAGGATCTTCAGGAAAACCTTTGAACTTTCCCAACCAAACCCAATAATCCTTTTCAGCACTCATCATCTGTGACGAAGGTTTGCAATGAAGGAACAGCCGATCGTATCCACCAAGCCTGCTGCCCCCCGAGTCTTGGCCAAGGCAAAACTTAGCCGAATTAGCCTGGGCTTGATCATGCAGAGCCAGCCGATTTACACATAAATCGGCTTCCCAAAGCAGAGAGCCTTCAAGGCGAGCTGCCCCCCGAGTTTCTCCAGTCTTCTCTTAGCGCCCTGCTGGTCGAATCGGCCCCTTTCTGCACGTCCAGGCTGCTCTTGAAGAGAGGAATTACTCCATTGAGGGGTTCTTCCATTAACATCCCCCCTCGTGCTTCATTGGTCCTCTGATCGTAACATTGATCTTCTTGAGTCGATGGCCGTGCATCGGCTGCTTCTCAATTCTGAAGTCGATGCCCTTGCACCGGCTATAAATTTTAAATTTTTTAGGCCGATTTGTGTATCGGCCCCCACATTTGATAGTATTATCTTATATCCTCATGTTTCATCCATCTAGGTGCCCCCCCGAGCCGATTCTGTCAAGACAATTGATGGTATCGGCTCTTCAGGTAGTCCCTGTTGGGTCAAACGTTGATCCCAGGCAGAATGGATGGTGAGGATAATTTGGGCCGATTGCTGGAATCGGCCTCCATGTTGCTTGCTCGGTGAAGGTTTTGTAATATCCCTTCATCAGTTTCGGAGGGCCGATCGCAAGGATCGGCCTCGCCATGTTGCTTATTGACGTAGTCTTGCTACTCGTCCAGGCCGGCAGACAAAACCAGCCCAATCTCTGACCTTAGCATGTTGGTGCGCTTGCTGTTGTCCATGTCGGGTACATTGTGTAATCGTGGAGTACTACATTCCGCCGGACGAACGAACACCATGTTTGTGCCAGCCGATGTTTCATCATCGGCTCTCTTTGCTTGGGGCGCCACTCTTTTCTTTGCGGCAGTCCCTCCTCATCCAGGGTCCTCGAACTTCCGCCAGATCAGGTCGCGCCTTCCTCAGCGTATGCAAGTACAACCTTTCAGCTTCCTCCGACCGCGCAATCGCTGAACCCTGCGCTTTTGTGTATGGCTGAGACCGTCAGGGCACCACCTTGGACGGTGGCACCTGTCTTCTTCGTATTCCCCTTCGTCTTCTGAATCCTCGAGATCTTCCAACGGAGGGGTCTCAGCATGTCGTGTTGCGGTGGGAGAGGCCCTAAGCGCTCGAACACAGATACGTTGGCTGTCTCCTTCTTCTTCCGGTTGCATTCGGCGTTGCCGATTGTTGGTAATCGGCTCATTCCTGAATCCCAGCGTGTCGAAGAAGGGGCAGTGCCAATGCCTGTCCGTATCGTCCTGCTCCCTGCCGTGGCGCTCCTGCCGCTCCTCATCCTGATTATGCCGGCGATGTCTTCCGTCGTTTCGGTCAGACGACCTCTTTCATCATTGTTGTTGTATCGCCGGCTTTGGTCATATCGACTAACATACTTGTTGAGGAGGTGATCAGAGAGGGGTCGCTGGTATCTTATGTTCTTCACTTCCCTCTGTGACGTAGCGCTTGCCATCTTGACGGAGCCGATCGCATGGAGCGGCCCCCTCAGTGTCCTTGCTCTGAGAGCAGCTGTCTTCATCCCCATCCTTCTCAGAGCGGTGTCCAAGCTCTACCATGCTGATGTTGGCTGAGAAATCAGGCACCCTCCAAGGTGGGTAAACTCCACCATGTTGACGGCGGGGAAGGGGTGTGTGTCGACCTTCATGGCATACTGGTTAAAGATTAGTCGCCCATTTTCTATCGCCACTTGGATCTGCTGACGCCACACCCTGCAGTCGTTGGTGGTGTGGGTGAACGTGTTATGCCACTTGCAGTATGGCTTTCCGTTCAGCTCTTGCACCGTAGGAAACTTGTGGCCTTCGGGTACCTTTATGTGCTTCTCCGCGAGTAAGAGGTCGAAAATCTGCTCGGTTTTCGTCACGTCGAAGTCGAACCCTCTTGGAGGCCCTGGTGGCTTTACCCATTTGCAGGTTACTGGGCCTGCAGCTCGAGTCCACTCAGCTACTGCGACCTCTCGCTCTCCCGTAGGACCTTCATCTTCGCCTGCGTCAACCATGGTAACCACGCGCTTGAATTTATCTTGGTAGATATCCGGGTGGCGTTGTTCATATGCTGACAACTTCTGCACCATGTGTGCTAATGAAGGATAGTCCGCCTGGGAGGCCACTTCCTTGATCGATGATGATAGACCCACCACCGCCAATTCGACCGCTTCTTTTTCGCTTACGTGAACCGAATAGCATCGGTTCCTAACGGTCCTGAAGCGCTGGATGTATTCGACACCGTTTCTCCGCGCTTCGTCGTACTTGAGCTAGATCGGCAATGCCAGCCTCGGAAGCCTCCGAGTGATACTGCTCATGGAACCGTTCTTCCAGCTGCTTCCAGTCTGGATTGAGTTCGGTGGCAGCGACGTGTACCATCCGAAAGCCGATCCTGTGAGGGACTGTGAGAAGTACCTCACGCGCAGCTCGTCTGACGCTGAGATCATGCCCAACTGTGCCAAATATCGGCTCACGTGCTCGATGGAGCTGGAGCCATCCGATCCGCTGAACTTTGTGAAGTCCGGGAGCCGATACTTGGGTGGTAGCGGGATCAATTCGTACTCGTTGGGGTACGGCTTGGTATAGCCGATCGCCTTTCTTTTCGGCATCATGCCGAACTGATCTTTCAGGATCGTACAAATTTGATCCGCGGTGATGGCTGCAGTGCCGAACCCTGAAGATTCGTCGGAGTGGCGTACTTAACCAGCCATGCCTGTTTCTCGGTTCTGAGCCAACTGCAGGAGCTGGGCTCGGGAGCTTCGTCGGGGTGGCGTATTTAGCTAGCCACGTTTGCTTCTCAGGGTCTGCCTCCGACGTTCCTCCTGTTGCCCAGAAGTCCCTGCTATAGCAACCTGGTTCGAGGGTGCCCAGGTGCTCCAGTCGCACGTATGCGCATGCGTACCCATGCGGGATCTCCTTGGGCGCGTCGTAGGAATTGGTAGTCACTGGGGTCACCACCAATCTTGTAGACGACATAGGCCGATGAGTTCGGCGCTTCGGGCGCTGCCAACGCGAATGGCAGCGGTGGACGGGACTGGAGTAGCAATTCCCCTTGATGAGTCCCTAGGGCTGGTCCTCACGGAGAGTACTGATGGCTCATGATCTCCTGGATCACGCGCAGCGCGACGCGCTCCAACGTGTTCACCAGGCTCTCAGAATGGCGGTGCAGCGAATGAGCCACCATGAAGTTTATCTCCTGACGCAGCGACCTGGTGCGTTCCTCGACGGGGTGGACAGGTCCACTCCATCAAGCGCAGGTGTGAACCCCTTCCATCTGATGCCATGGGAGCGGGTCCTGTGGAAAGAGCCGATTAGGTCGGCTTCGAGGGCAGACTTGATCTCGTCGTACTTCTTCTTGAGCTCGCCAGTGAGATCCCCGTACGTGACCGGAGTTTCTTCCGCCACTTCTGATGAAGATGGTACGGTGTCTTTCGCCATCTCTGATGTGGATGGCGAGATGGTTGTCATTGAAGATTGTCGTTGAAGATGTGTCCACCGGGAGTGCGAGAATGTGTTGACGTCGAAACCGGCGGGCAGTGATGGCCAACACCGTAGAGGCGGGAATGACTAGGGCTGCGGCCGGCCCCAGACGACCCGCAAAGCCTCCTGGTCGCGCCGATGCGGGTCGCGTGCCACCTGACCTATACCTGGTCAGGAAGGTGTGGATGATGCCTCGCTTAGTTTCTGCAGGCACACACGTACACGTTAAATACGAGCCTCGATCGGCTCTCAGGTTGTCCTGTGAATCGGCTCATGGAGCCGATCCACCCATGATTCGTCCAAGGTGGCCGAATATATGGTGGTCCTGCTTGATCAAGATAAAGCGTATGAGATCCACGACGATCTAGGGTTTTCACCGCATAATCGGATCATCCTACTCACGATTGGGCCTCGCGCTCACGCACGGTAAACGTAAGCCAGCCCTAGACAAGGCCTAAAAACCAACACTAGGTTGATCCTCGGAACGTCCTGTCTAGGGGCAGCAAACTACACCCTGCATGCCGCTGGATCCTCCAACCCTTTGTAAGGCCTAACTATTGCAGATATTAAACTAATCCTTGATGAATCAAGGAGCGACCGTAACGAATCAGATCTACTAAATGAAGATCAAGCGGGGTGCCGCCCCTGCACCCATGATGAGGCACAAGGACGGCTAGACGCGCAAGGGTCGCACTACGCAAGCATATGATGCTAAGAACGATGCTAACCCTAACGCGTCTACGATAACTACGTTGCTCGCCATCAAAGACGAGCAACGCATGAACAACTAGGCAGGCTCGTCTGCCTAGATCGCGAGATGCGATCTAGGCAGCATGGTGCTTACCGGAGGAACCCTCGAGAGGAGTTGGCGATGCGCCGAGATTGGTTTGTGTTGAACGTTGGTTGTTGTTTATTCCATAAACCCTAGATACATATTTATAGTCCAGGGGACTTTCTAATGTGGGCGTGCACCATACCGTGCACGGGTAAAACTCTAACTTCTACGTAACCTACTAAGTAAAGATACACGGGCTAACTAGCCCAAACTTGATACACAAGGCCGATTTACATATCTCTCCACGCATATATCTTCAAATTCGTCTTGATCGCGGCCCACTTCTGGCTTGGTCAAATTCTGGTGATAACAATTCTCAATGAAACCTCTTTAATCAATTATATAATTACACTATTTATAATCAACGATATGTCAGCTACATAAAGTATTACAAATATGTCTCAGCGCTCCCACTTAATTTCTTGCAAATGCAAGCACCTTCATCGTTTCGATGAAATCAAAACTCTTTGACTATTTCATCCGGTGAAGATTCCAACTCCGCAATACTCACTTTATCCAATTGAAGTTCGTATTCCTATCTAGTATTCTACGGACTAGCAAAACTCTTGGTTGTATCTTGTATACACCTTCTGTTAAGTAATATATTTCGCCATCCTACTAGCATATCTCATAAAGAAATATGTAGCGATTACTAGAATAATCCACATAGACTATAAACATTGCTACGGAAGATCTAATCTTCACGTAGTCAACTCTTTGAACTTTGTCGTAAACAACTTTTCGACAAGTCGTGCTTATTTACGGATATTTCATCCAAGTCCATCAATTTCATAGATTCATTTACTTTCAAAAAGTATTCACCTATCTTGGATTTCATGGCGCATAGCCATTTTAACGGAGTCAGGGCCCATCATAAATTCTTTGTATGTAGTTGGTTTATCATTGTTCAAAAAACAATCCTTTGTCCACAAATCATTTATTTGATCACAAAGTAAACCAAACCTACAACGTTCAATAGGTACTTCGATCTCTCCATGGCTAAAACACTTTGTAGTCATGGGAGCCATGATTGTCGTAGCCGCTTCCGGAACCATTTCCGATGCTGCGCTACTCTGATCATTATGCTCAGGTTCATCAACCTTATCAAGTTCTATTGTCCTCCCACTCAAATATTTCGCTAGAAAACAATTTCTTGGAAATAAGCAAGTAACTATAACAAACACTTTTGTCTTTTTACTTCATAGTGGAAAGAATTCCCAATCAATTCTCGGGATAACCAACAAAGACATTCATCCGATTTTGGTTGTAAACTTATTTACTTATGCTATGCATACCAAAATTTAAGAAAAGATTATTAGGGTTCATACCCATGCCATAACTCGTATGGTGTCATTTCAACGGATCATGATGATGCTCTATTTAGTGTAAAAGCGGTAGTCTCTAAAGCATAATCCACAAAAAATATAATGGCGTTATTTTATCTCATCTTCAACCCAACAAGGTTTGGATACGTCTCTCGGATACTCCATCATCATTATGATACTCCAAGAAATGTGAGTTGTAGAACAATTTCATAACTCTCTTAGATGTTCACTAAATTCGTAATTCAAATATTTCCACCATGATCCAATCATAGATATTTGACTTTTCTATTACGATGATTTCCACTTCATGCTGGAATTTATTTGAATCCATTCAAATGTTTCAAACTTCTTCCTTATCGAATATATCCATATATATAAATATATACTCAATTCATTGTTGGAAGTTTTCATGAAGTAGAAGAATCTCCCGCACACAACTATGCCCAGTGAACCACATACATCATCATGTATGTTTCCACTAATTTAGTTGCCCGTTCAACTCTTGGCCTATGAACGGTATTTCAGTCATTCTCTTTAGAAAAGATTTGCAAACGCCAAACGATTCAAAAATCAAATGACTCCAAAAATCCATTTGCATGGAGTTTCTTCATGCGTTCCTTTCTAACATGACCTAAATGGCGGTTCCACAAATAAGTAGAATTCAAATCATTTGCCTTATGGCATTTTAGCGTCATTGTTATGTATGTGTGTTTCACCATTAATATTTATAATAACTTTATCCATCGTACATGGAGTAATGTCATAATTTGAACAACTCATTGTTTTCATTTGACCAGAGCAAAATAACAATTATTAAGTTCTTTATTATAAATTCTAAGGGCTAGATAGAATACCAACGACGAACATAATAACACTTTATTTTTGTTCCAGACGTGTATTCCTATCATATTCCTTGTCGGTCACTTCGGCCATTGTATTCTTGTATTGCGTTGTTTTGCATGACACTTCATACCAACCAATATGGTACAAATACCCAAGAATTTCATTGTGTGACCAAACTAGGAATACAACCATAACATGTATATCATTTATATACACCCGAGCTAGACTTTCTAGTCTTTTCTTTTCTTCTGCCAAAATATCTTTTATAGTTTCTATTTTAGCTTTCCTCATTATTCAGAAAAACACTTCAACATCATAGACTTCTAGATTTGTTGGTCAAATACCAATAACCTTGAGGTTCTTACTTTGAAGTTGATCATCATATGACAAGTGTTCCTGATTTCACTATTAGTAATTTTGTAATATGATGAACAATTTCACTCATAATTTTATCCATCATATCATGACGACTTTCCGAGACCATGTCTGTACATACTAGGCTCGTAAAGTTTAACCTTAGTATTCACATGTGCAAATCTGGCTTGCACCCGTTGTATGCACTCGTGGAATCTATGACACCCGATCATCACGAGATGCTTCGAAACGACGAGTCTTAGCAACAATGCATACTAAGGACGATCACTTCATGGACATGCGAATATTGTTAGTGCCCCAATAGTTGGAGGATTGGGACGCCTGGCGTCTTCAACCTTCGTACATTCCCATAAAACTTATGAGTTTATGTAGTCTCACTAGATTATATTCTATCATCTTGCGTAAGGTCTTAGATATCGCATATATCTCATACCTCGCTTCTTTCTGAAAACAAAACTTTTCAGCTCCTTACTTTTCAAACGGAGACAAGATAATTGTAGGTACTAATTGAAACCATAGCTATTTGAATCAACAATGTGAGGTTTACTAAAAGTTTGCAATAGGACTTAATTATTTCTTGATTCTTTAACAATACGGTACCAGTCCGTAAAGTTAATTGTCAGACTTAACAGTATTTCAATCTCAATTACAAGACTAACGCATGGTAGAAAAACGGATGCCAATTCTACAAATTTAATTCAAAATACTACTCAGACTATGTTTATGATAATTAGTTCAAGTTTTAATCTAATTACTAATGAACTCCCACTTAATACAACATCCCTCGTAGTTGTTAAGTGGTACACGATCCACATCCACTACACCAAAACCGATCATCACGTGAGATGATGTAGCTTCAATGGTGAACATCAACATGTTGATCATATCATCCATATGACTCGTGTTCAACCTTTCGGTTTCCGTTGTCCCGAGGCCATGTCTGTACATGCTAGGCTCGTCAAGCAAACCCAAGTATTCCGCGTGTGCAAACATGGCTTACACCCGTTGTATGTGAACGTAGAGTCTATCACATCCGATCATCACGAGATGCTTCGAAACGACGAACTGTAGCAACGGTGCATACAAGGGAGAACACTTTATTATCTTGATATTAATGTGAGGGATCATCTTATAATGCTACCGTCGCGATCTAAGCAAAATAATATGCATAAATGATTAACATCACATGCAATTCATATGTGATATGATATGGCCCTTTAGTCTTTGCGCCTTTGATCTTCATCTCCAAAGCACGGACATGATCTCCATCATCAACCATGATCTCCATCATCGTCGGCGTAGCGTCAAGGTCCATGGCGCCGTCTTCATGATTGTTCTCCATGTAGCAACTATTACAACTACTTTGATAATACTACTCAACATGAAATTTAAAGACAACCATAAGGCTCCTGCCGGTTGCCACAATACAATAATGATCATCTCATACATATTCATCATCACATCATGGCCATATCACATCACCAAACCCTGCAAAAACAAGTTAGACGCCTCTAATTTGGTTTGCATATTTTACGTGGTTTAGGGTTTTCGAGTAAGATCTAATCTACCTACGAACATGAACCACAACGGTGATACTAGTGTTGTCAATAGAAAGAGTAAATTGGATCTTCACTATAGTGGGAGAGACAGACACCCGCAAAGCCACTTATGCAATACAAGTTGCATGTCGAACGTGGAGCAAGTCTCATGAACGCGGTCATGTAAAGTTCGGCCGCTTCATCCCACTATGCCGCAAGATGCAAAGTACACGAACTAAAGACAACAAAAGCATCAACGCCCACAAAACAATTGTGTTCTACTCGTGCAACCAATCTATGCATAGACACGGCTCTGATACCACTGATGGGATTCGTAGCATAGAAAACAAAAAATTTCCTACCGCAAGAACGAAAACACAAGCCAAGATCTAATCTAGTAGATGGTAGCAACGAGAAGATCATGAGACTAACCCTTGAAGATTTCCAAAGCCTAACGAGATTAGATCTCGTGGTGGATGTAGTTGATCACTTGCCGCTTGCAAGCGCGTAGAAGATCTTGACCGCTTGCAAGCGCGTAGAAGATCTTGACCGCTTGCAAAAGCGCGTAGAGAACTTGACGGTGCCACAATCGGGCAGCACCTCCGTACTCGGTCACACGTACGGTGTTGATGAAGACGACGTCCTCCTCCCGTTCCAGCGGGCAGCGGATGTAGTAGATCCTCCTCGGAATCCCGCCAGCACGACGGCGTGGTGACGGTGGTGGTGGAGATCTCCGGCAGGGCTTCGCAAGCGCCGGGAGAAGGAGGGAATAGCTAGGGTTTGGGCGCGGTGGTGCTGCGACTTGGGGAGCTAGGGCTGCGACTTGTGGTGCCCTTGGGGTGCCCCTTGGCCTCTTTAAATAGGTGGCCAAGCCCCTTGGGTCGTCCAAAAACCTGCCCCCAAGTTTGACTGAGTTCCGATAGGTTTCCGGTTCCGAAAACCTAGTCCTACTCGGACTCTTTTGCCAATTCCGAAATTGCATTAAGGAAAGACTCCTTTTCCCTTAAGGCAACGTGGTTGCACCTATTATGGAACCCTCCGGACTTCCTTAGACATCTCGGGTCGTCCCGGACACTTCCGGAACCTTCCATAATATTCCGGACTATTCCGGTCCTTCTAGAACCTTCTAGAAGCTCCGGTCAAAACACCGGACTTTTTCCGAACCCCGGAAAATGACTTCCCATATATGAATCTTATTCTCCGGACCATTCCGAACCTCCTCGTGATGTCTTGGATCCCATCCGAGACTCCGAACAACATTCGAGCTCCATTCCATATTCCATATCTACTTAAAACGACATCAAACCTTAAGTGTGTCACCCTACGGTTCGCGAACTATGCGGACATGATCGAGACTCCTCTCCGATCAATAACTAATAGCGGGACCTGGAGATCCATAATAGCTCCCACATATTCAACGATGACTTTAGTGATCGATTGAACCATTTACATACGATACCGATTCCCTTTGTCACGCGATATTTTACTTGTCCGAGGTTTGATCATCGGTATCACGATACCTTGTTCAACCTCGTCTCCTGACAAGTACTCTTTACTCGTACCGTGGTATGTGGTCTCTTATGAACCATTCATATGCTTGCAAGCCATTTAGACGACATTCCACCGAGAGGGCCCAGAGTATATCTATCCGTCATCGGGATGGACAAATCCCACTGTTGATCCATATGCCTCAAGCTCATACTTTCCGGATACCTAATCCCACCTTTATAACCACCCATTTACGCAGTGGCGTTTGATGTAATCAAGGTACCCTTCCGGCATAAGTGATTTACATGATCTCATGGTCGAAAGGACTTGGTAACTATGTATCGAAAGCTTATAGCAAATGAACTTAATGACGTGATCTTATGCTACGCTTAATTGGGTGTGTCCATTACATCATTCACATAATGATATAACTTTGTCATTAATAACATCCAATGTTCATGATCACGAAACGATGATCATCTATTAATCAACAAGCTAGTTATACAAGAGGCTTCACTAGGGACTTCTTGTTGTTTACATAACACACATGTATCAATGTTCCGGTTAATACAATTATAGCATGGTATGTAAACATTATCATAAACACAAAGATATATTATAATAACCATTTTATTATTGCCTCTTGGGCATATCTCCAACAAATCCATCGTTGATGAACTCCGTGAGCTTGGTGACCCCATCGACGATCGCTAGCTCATCAACATACTCCTCCTGGGGTTCAACGAGGACTTTGACAAGTAGGCCTCCTTCATCCCTATGATGCGGCATTAATAATATGTTTGGGAACTGGCTGTATGGAGTTCCGAAGAAAGATAAATTGAAAATTAGGATTGGTATATCTGCTATATGCTGGACAATATGGAACACTAGAAATGATATGATTTTTAATAATCAAAAGGGTACTAACTTTTTGCAGGTTATTCTTCGAGCTGTGCACTGGATACGGTTATGGGCTTTCCTGCTACCGGAGGATCAGCGCAAGGATATGGATACTGGATGCAACAGACTGCTGGTGCTTACTCAGGATTTCTACTACCAGGCTACTGGGTGGCAACACAATAATAGGATAGAGTATGGCTAGCCTATTTAGATGTTTGATGTTCCGCTGGTTGATTTATGTTACAACCAGATCGGACCCATATTTGTTTTTCCCGATGCTTTGTATACTTGTTTTTTGATACTTGACACTTGTGACGTTTCAATAAAAAGCCGTGTGCATCGATTGATGCAGAGGCTGGGGCTGCTGCTCCTTTATCGAAAAAATCCCTATGATGCGGCCAAGACCCACCTTCGCCGAGGTTCGCTCCATGCTGTAGTGGGCCGATCGTGCTCACACGAACAAGGAGTCCCGCCCCCAAGTTTTTGTCGCTGCTCCACAACCGTCGCAGCCTAACCCTATCGTGGCACAAACTTTTCTGTCGGCACCTACCGCGGCAGGCCAAATGGCCGAATTTCCTGCCGCGGATTCTCCTGCCAGATGGCGCCCCAGCCCTAACTACCGCGGGAGGAATCCGATCTATCGGCCGCCACAACAGTGTTCTGCTCTATTTGCATCACCCGCGCCAGCCCCGGCGGTGCTCCCTACTCCAGCATCTTGGTGTCCCTCGCATGATCCCTGATCGGTATGGTTCAAGCTTGGCACATGACCTGGTCTGCTCCGCCATACGGTGCTCTGCCGACTTACACTGGGGCGTGGAACCCCGGTCTCCGTCCATCCACCGGCTCGCCAGGTATCCTCTACTCTCGGCCTCCTGCGGAGGTCTAGCACGCCCAAGCTCTGCATCCAGGCTATGCCGCAACACCATACATGTACGGCCCCCCTCCGGCACTACCGAACGCATCATCACCACCAACGCTCATACCTTCATCATCAACCTCCCACTAACTTGGGATCAAGCCGCCTTCATCGCCTCCATGAACAATTTCACCCTCAACAACACCGAAGGTACAAATTGGTTTTCGATTCTGGTGCATCTTCGCACATGTCTTCAAATTTGAATTTTCTGCCAGCTTGCTTTTCCTCTCCCTTTTCCTTCATTACTATTTTACTATTTTTGATGGCTCCTCTATTCCAATTTTTGGCACAGGACACTCCTACATATCTGACCCACATGTCCACTTCCTTTTACGACAAATTCTAATTACTCCTTCCTTAATAAAAAATCTCATATATGTTCGACAATTTACAATTGATAATCGCATTTCCATAGAATTTGACCCTTTTGGTTTATCTATGAAGGATCTACAAATGGGGATGCTTCTTGCTCGGTACTATAGCTCGGGTGACCTCTATCCTCTTCATGGGGCGCCTACTTCTTCACCTCAAGCCATGATAGCCTCTGTTGGACTCTGGCACCGTCGGTGAGGACACCGCAATAAAACCACATTGTCATCTTTACTTCAAGATTTTTGTATCCCTAGCACTACTTCTCCTCATGATTCTTCAGTTTGTAATGCATGTCAATGTGGCAAACACGTTAGATTACCCTTCAGTACTTCTTCGACATATAGTTCGTTCCCGTTTGAATTATTACTTTGTGGTTTATGGACATCCCCGGTTCCAAGTGTCTCTGATTTTAAATACTACCTTGTTATTCTTGATGATTATTCTTATTATATCTGGACATTTCCTCTTCGCGCGAAGTCTGACTCCCCTACTGTTTTTCAGAATTTTTGAAATTATGTTTTAACACACTTTGGACTTCCTATTATGTGATGATGGACCAGAATTTGACAATATTAAAAATCGCGATTTGTTTCTCTCTCTCACGGCATCTTACTTCGTTTCTCTTGTCCATACATCTTTCAACAAAATGGCAAATCTGAACCTTCACTTCGCTCTATAAATGATATCCTTCGTACCTTACTAATTCAAGCCTCTCTACCTCTACGTTTTTGCGCAGAAATTCTACGTGTAGCCACCTTTGTCATCAACATTTGTCCTACCAAAACCTGTTCTCCATACACCCTATACCAATCCCTCTTCCTTCACCCTCCTGATTACTCTTCCTTACGTGTCTTCGGTTGTTTATGCTTTCCCAATATCACTTCCACCACCACGCACAAAATTGCACCTCGTTCTCTCCCTTGCATCTACCTTGGCTCTTCTGATGACCACAAAGGTTCCCGGTGCTTCGATCCGTCTTCTGGTCGTGTTCTCATTTCTCGTCATGTCACTTTTGATGAAAATACTTTCCCTATGCTATTGCAAACTCCGTCACCAAACCCAATACAACACCGACCACATCACCTACCGCATCAGCACTGCCCACTGTCCACTCGATACTCTACGCCCCGCAGCCTGGCACGGCAGAGCTTTTGCTTATTTTTCCTGCCGCGATAGTATCTCCATCTACCACGGCAGACACTTCGCCGATTATTTCTGCCGCGAGCGCGTCCTCTCCTGCCCCGATAAATTGTCTCCCACCGCGGCAGCGTCTTCTTCTGTCGTGACAGCAAGCACCATCCCGATCCCCGCCGCGTCTCCTTCAATGACAACTACACTCGATTCATCCTCTCCTCTCATTCCAACCAACGCAATTCCAATTGCCATTCCTGAAAATGATCATGTTATGTGTACTCGAGGCAAACACGGTTTTCACATCCCGCATCATGGTCTCAACCTCTCGGCCACTTCTCACATTTGCCCTATACCCTCTTCCTATAAACGAGCCTTTCTACACCCTCTCTGGCATTCTGCAATGAAAGACGAGTTTGATGCCCTTCTTCAGAATAACAATTGGACTTTAGTTCCTAAACAATCTGGTGCAAATGTAGATTATGGCAAATGGTTTTTTTTGTCACAAATACAATTCCGATGGTACCCTTGCTCGTTACAAGTCTCGTTGGGTGTGTCGGGGTTTTTCTCAACAACATGGGATCGATTTTGGCAGACTTTTTCTCCAGTCATTAAACCTACTACTATTCATGTTGTCCTTAGTCTTGCCGTTTCCTCCTCCTGGCCTATTCGTCAACTTGATGTGAAAAATGCTTTTCTCAATGAAACTTTTTGCCGTCAACAACCCTCAGGATTTGAAAATCCTTCTTCTCCAGATCTTGTTTGGCTTCTTCATAAATCTTTATATGGCCTAAAATAAGCATCACGCGTCTGGTTTCATCGCTTTGTCACCTTCATTCAAACCATAGGTTTAGATCCATCTAAATATGATTTCTCTCTTTTTATATTTCATTCCTCCCAACACACTACATATCTCCTTCTTTATGTTGAGGACATTATTCTAACTGCATCCTCTGATTTATTCTTACACCACATCATCTCCTCTCTGCATAATGAATTCTCTATGATGGATTTAGGATCTCTTCATCACTTTCTTGGTCCACCTCTCGCACTTCCACTACACTATTTCTTTCTCAGCGCCAGTATATTCTTGATTTATTGTCTCGTAATTGGATGCTTGAGTGTCAGGCTTGTCGCACACTGGCTGATGTTGGTGCCAAACTTTCGGCCGATGGTGATCCTGTTCCCGATCCCACTCCTTACTGCAGTCTCGCGGGTACTCTCTAATATGCTACATTAACACGTCCTGACATATCCTACTCCATTCAACAAGCTTGCATATACATGCATGACCCTCGTCTACCACATCTTTCTCATGTTAAACACAACACATTCTCTTCTATTTAAAAGGCACCCTTGATCATGATTTACTTCTCAACTCTTCCTCTCCAACAAGCTTGACAGCCTGGGCACGTTGCCCAGATGCTCGGCGATCCACATCTGGCTTTTGTGTTAATTTGGGGGATAATCTTGTTTCTTGGTCATCTATTACAGTCTCTAGATCTTCAACTGAAGCGGAGTACATGCCGGTTGCGCATTCTGTTGCAGAAGTAGTGTGGCTCCGTCAACTTCTTGTCGAGCTTCATCGTCCACTTGAGCATGCTACTATTGTGTATTGTGACATCATATCAGCTGTCAACATGGCAAGCAACCAGTTCAGCATCGACACACTAAGCATATCGAGATTGACATTCACTTTGTTCGGGAGATGGTAGCGCTTGGCGAGGTCCGAGTTCTGCATGTTCCCACCAGTGCACAATTTGCAGATATTTTCACCAAGGGTCTTCCGATGCCAGCTTTCACCGACATACGATCTAGTCTCAACAAGAAATAAAGATATAGATAAATAAAGGTACAGAGAGCTATATCGACAAGAGAAATTATTGTCAAAATAAGAGTAAGCCATAGCCTAGAGTCTATCCTTGCTATTGCCATATTCTAGGTAGCGCCGACGCTAGGTAGCGGCGCTACCCTCTCAATTTTTCCTAAGACCGAACCGGCCCAATCCTCTCAATTTACGCTAGCTTCTTGACAAAAAAAGGATGATAAGCCTTTGGCCCAACCCTCCCAATTTAAGCGAGCTTGGTGACAAAAAAATGATAAGTCTTTGAAGCTACCCTTCGAACGATAGACAAATATGGTTCATGCAGAGGGACCACATTTGCATCCAATCCCTTCGAGTCTATGGACATCTCTTGCGGTATGACCCAACTAGACTTCTCCCGTCCAAAACGGTCCGCCCGGACAGGAGGACCAAGCGCGCACACTCCAGCGGAGCCAAACAAACCGACCGTTCGGCACGTCCCATCCGTCCAACAAATTTTGAGAGAGGATGTGTCTGCACGGCCAGTGCGCACGTCCTCCCGTGTCCTCCTGTGCCGGTCGACGGTTCGCATGGCAGCGATCCAACAACCTTCTTATGTAGCTAATAATGGAGGCATGCTGACTCCAAAGCTGGTCACGTTGCCTCACGCCTGCGCTCCTACGCTGGCCGCGCCGCCCGATACCTGCACTAGCCACATGCCTTCATCAATGCTGATGTTTTTGCCTCTCCGTCGACATCTTATGCCTTGGCCTTTTCCATAGGCCACTGCAGCCATTTTGTTCCACACTCCCATCTTCTTCTATCCCCTACCACCACAAGAGGCATCGTGGCAGCCATGGCCGGTGGCATAGGATTGAGGGGAGGGCGTTTGGGATAGCATCTGAGCCTGGGCGTGGCCGAGGCCGAGGTCAGCGAGGAAGACCTAGGGATCCATCGACCTCTCTAGTTTCGAGTTCGGTGTCACCATCCACTTGGGTATGAACTGGGACATGTTGCACCTCCCCCAGAAGTTTGCATTGGTGATCGATGGCCAAGAGTCCCACCAGCTCGTACCGTGGGTTCCCGATGGCTCGACCGGCCTGGTAACCTGTGCAGGTGCTATTTGACTGTGTTGGCCATATGTACTTCAACACCGGTTGGAGGCAATTTGCCCGCGTGATCGCCATTGAAGTTGGACACTTCCTCGTCTTCAAATTCGATGGCCACAACATGCTCACTGTCAAGGTCTTCGATAAGACCATGTGCCACCGCCACTACCACTCCTGCGAGGATGACTAGGTGAGCGTAAGATGAAGACATATCAATTTGCTTCAAGCAAAGTTGTCCCAAACTATGTGTGCAACCCGTGGATGAAACCAAGATTTTCAAATATATAACCAGGCTAGTCGGAGCGCAGACCAAATGGGTCAAGCTGTTGGCCGCACTGCCAGGCCGGACCACGATCCAATTTCTATCCAGGACGCGACCTTAACGAACATAATCAGAGGATTTGGGTCACTGTTATGGGTCGTACCTCTAGAGATGACCTAACAGACCGATCAGGCCGGTCTCATTCGAGCTCTCTAGATCTATGCGTGTTTGAGTTTCTTTATAATCTATTTTCTCCTGGCCCGTACCTCTATCTACACATGGAGTCTCTGGTTCGATCGTCACGCCGCCCCCGTGACGCGTGCGTTCCACATGCCTGCAACGCCCTCTTCACATTAGTTCTCTAACACGAGTATTTCGATTTTCTAGAATAATTTTCAATTTTTTTTGTATCTACTTCATCTCGAAAGAGCGGTACAAATTAGCATCAGTAGTAAATTAATCGTGCACGAACTAATGACACGTTCCTAAAACCCTAGCCGCCTCCTCACCCCTTGACGCCACCACCTTTCCACGACACTGCTTGAGACACCGAAAATTCCAACTTGCGCTTAATTACTTAATCTTGTCTTCCTTCTTTTGGCTATTTTGATTATTCGGGACAGGGTTGCACGAATTGACTTTGGGAATCTCTTGCTAGCTATTCATTCTGATCCACTTCATATTTCTAAGCTGCTTCAGAAGTCATTGTTTCTGTCTGAGAAGTTATCACGGTTGTTCATGTGTTCTGAAAAACGATTAGTGCTGATGGTGCTTGTTGCCTTGTTGGTGAGGAGACTGCATCATGTGAAATGGAGAGGCAAGGTCCTAATGATTAACAAACCATTTCAGAGACAATGAACTCGGCAGTTAGGTCGACCATGGTCTATCCGCAGCTCCGCACACGAGGGGGAAGCTGCAGCTTTTCTGCCTAGGCACCAAATCAGACCACTTCTATTTTGAATTGATTTGTTGGTTGGTTAGCTTTGATCGTTTGTATTTTATTTTAGTTTTGTTCTTTTGTCAATTATAGTAGAGGATTAACTTAATCTCTCCTCTGACGCATCGCTGATCTGGATGTTTCTATATTTTGTCCTTTACTGTAAGATGTTGTGAGTTGCTGGTGGTCTGTAATCCCTTTGGACTTTCTTTTTCTGCTTATGCTGATGGGCTTTAAACGGCGCTGTAAACGCTGAATGTTGCTAATGGAACCTTTAGCTTAAAAATAGCTTAGTCGCCGCCTGTTCATTTTGACCACTCGCTGCTCTCTGCTCCGGCAGTGGGATGAAGTATGAATTCAGTGTTATTTACTCTCGAGATGCCAACGTTCAAATTAAGGTCCAAATATCCAACCAACATGGAGGCTACCTACCATTTCGATTTAATATTATTTCACCAAAATCCAGTAAACGGTATTCTATTTCTACCCGGTAGCAGGTGACAGAAGAACACCCAAATGAGAACGGTAATCATTGCCATGGATGCCAAACGGTCGACTAATTTATCTTCCCCCGAAAAACCGAAGAAAACTGTCGAACGGACGCTCGCCGACTGGATGACACATATCTGCCTCTTTTGTTCTGCACTCCAGTGCAAGACCTTGCTCCAGTGTCGTCAATTTTCATTTTCAGACATACACTGAACCGGTCGACATCGGTCCGCCGGCGTGGACCATCGCCACTATAGTCCGCCAAGTACGCCAGGCGCCAGCGACTCTCTCCCGGACATGAAAAAGGCGGCAACAAGAACTCCATGTTAGAGTTGTGATAACCATGTGTTTGTTGAGTTTCATCGTGATTTTTTCTGTGTCAAGGACATAACCACGAGGAGGGTTCTGCTTCTCGGTAGGAGTGAAGGTGGCCTCTACCCCATCCCGTTCGGCAAGGAGTCGTCTCGCCGTGTGTCAGCTGGTGCAACTTCTCAACAGTGGCATCAACGTTTAGGTCATCCATCCAATAATGTAGTTCACAATATTGTTAGTGCCAATGAGCTTTCGTGTTCTCCGTCAAACAATAATTATTTAGTATGTGATGCTTGTCAACGTGCTAAAAGTCATCAGTTACCCTACTCATTGTCCTCTCGTGTTTCTACTGTGCCTCTTGAATTGATTCATACTGATGTCTGGGGCCCAGCCAATGTTTCTTCTGGGGGGTACAAATACTATGTCAGCTTTGTCGATGACTACTCTCGGTTCACTTGGATATATCTTCTTAAACATAAGTCTGATGTTGAGCAAATTTTCTATGCTTTTCAGACTCATGTCGAGCGTCTCCTCAATGCTAAGATTAAAGCGGTTCAGTCTGATTGGGGTGGTGAATATCATCGTCTTCACCGACACTTTGAGCGCACAGGGGTTGTTCACCGTGTCTCGTGTCCTCACACTTCCCAACAGAATGGGGTTGCCGAGCGCAAACACCGGCACCTAGTTGAAACAGGCCTAGCACTTCTTGCTCATTCACAGCTCCCTCTTCGCTATTGGGACGAAGCTCTTCTCACAGCTTGTTATCTTATTAACCGTATGCCTACTCCTGTCATCAACAAAGAAACACCTCTGTATCGTCTAATGCATGTTCAGCCCAACTATTCCTTTCTTCGCATCTTCGGGTGTGCTTGTTGGCCTAGTCTTCGCAAATACAACTCTCATAAGCTAGAATTCCGTTCTAAGATGTGTGTGTTTCTGGGGTATAGTCCCATGCATAAGGGGTACAAGTGCTTAGATCGAACCACAGGAAGAATTTACATCTCCCGTGACGTGGTGTTTGATGAGTCTGTTTTTCCGTTTGCCACTCCTGGTGTGTCAGTTGATGTGTCCACCCTCGAACAAGCCATTCGTTTTCCATCTGATGAACCAGTTACTAGTGAACCAGTGCGGAATTATGATCTGTCTTATTTGTCTACTGATCCATCTGTTCCAAGTGTTGTTTCTCCACAGGTGCTAGACGGATCGTCGCTTGAGTCTGCCGATGGTGTGGCGATCGACGCCAGCGCTCCTGTGCATGCTGCGATCGACGTGCATGGCGCGCAGGAGCCGAACAGCGCCAGCGAGCCACTGAGCGGCATCGGCGAGCCGAGCCGGCCTTCTGCGTCGTCCGCGCCCGCTTCGGGCCAGCCCACGTCGCCTTCTGCTGCTTCTCCAGCAGCCGCGACGTCTTCGGCTGATCTCACCGTGAACCAACATGCCATGATAACGCGCCATCGTGACCAGACTCGCCGTGAGAAAACGTACACAGATGGTACCGTGCGGTATGATCCGCGTCGCCGGGCGTTCTTTGCGGCTCCTACCTCTCATCGCGATGCTCTTCGTGAACCTGCATGGCAATCGGCGATGTCTGCTGAGTTTGATGCACTTCAACAGAATGGCACCTGGACTCTTGTCCCGCGGCCGCCTGGTGTCAATGTTGTGGGCAGCAAGTGGATCTTTAAAACGAAGCATCGTCCGGATGGATCCATTGATAAGCATAAAGCGCGGTTAGTTGCGCGTGGTTTTACACAACAGCATGGGATTGACTATGGAGATACCTTCAGCCCGGTGGTGAAGGCTGCCACAGTTCGTATTATACTGTCTCTCGCAGTTTCTCGCGGATGGTGTCTTCGGCAGGTGGATGTCAGTAATGCGTTTCTGCATGGGTTTTTGGCTGAGGATGTCTATATGCAACAGCCGCCTGGTTTTGAGGATTCTCGGTATCCCTCTCATGTTTGCAAGCTTCAGCGATCCATCTATGGTCTGAAACAGTCGCCGCGTGCGTGGTATGCTCGCCTGAGTCAGCTTCTTTATCGACTTGGTTTCTCCTCTTCTAAGGCTGATACATCCTTGTTCTTCTACTCGCGCGCTGGAGTGCAGATTTTTATGCTGGTCTATGTCGATGACATTGTCATTGCTGGCTCTACTCCAGAGGTTGTTGATGTTCTGGTTCGAGCTCTCTCCAGTAATTTTCCTATCAAGGATTTGGGCCAGTTGGAATATTTCCTTGGATTGGAGGCCACTTACAATTCAGGGGGGCTAACCCTGACTCAACGGAAGTATGCACTTGATCTTCTTCATCGAGTGAACATGGAGAATTGTAACCCGGCCACCACTCCACTTTCTGTATCTGAGACCTTGGCGAGAGACACCGGTACTCCACTCAGTTCAGATGATGCTCATCGGTATCGCAGTGTAGTTGGTGGATTGCAGTATTTGACACATACCAGGCCGGATATCTCGTTCGCGGTCAACAAAGTTTGTCAGTTCTTGTCACAGCCCACGGATGTTCATTGGGAGTCTGTCAAGCGTATCCTACGCTATGTCAAAGGGACACTGGAAACAGGCTTACGTTTCCACAGGTCTACATCTACTGTCATCAGTATTTTTACAGACGCTGATTGGGCTGGATGTGTTGATGATAGGCGGTCCACCAGTGGGTTTGCAGTATTTGTTGGTCCAAATCTTGTTTCTTGGAGTGCAAAGAAGCAACCTACTGTCTCGAGATCTAGTACCGAGGCAGAGTATAAAGCATTGGCTAATGGAGCTGCTGAAGCAATTTGGGTAGATTCTCTACTCAAGGAACTTGGTGTTGTTCGGCAGCGTCCTCCCATATTGTGGTGTGATAATCTAGGGGCGACATACCTGACGGCGAATCCAGTCTTTCATGCTCGGATGAAACACATAGAGATTGATTTTCACTTTGTGCGAGAACGAGTAGCTGCTGGTGACTTGGATGTCAGGTTCATATCCACTCATGACCAATTGGCTGATGTGTTCACTAAGCCAGCCACTAGACAGATGTTAGATAGATTCCGGTTCAATCTTAACCTTTGTTCATAACGGTTTAGATTGAGGGGGAGTGTTAGAATTGTAATTATCATCTAACTCTGTCTTACTTGTAGCACACGCCTATACGTGTTGTATACGGACGTGTATGTTGTATTGGTCATATATATATAAGTGGAACGGGCTGGGAGTTTTACCCAAGCACCAAAACCCTAAACCTTGTTTTTAACTCTCCAGGCACCAACAACCAAGGCTCAGATAAAATTAAGGAAGTAAGTTACTACGTACAGTCTATAAGAGTACATTTCATAATCGCCTACCTACCATAAGCCCATAGCACATGCGTATTCGGAGTGCTGGAAGTCTTCAAACTGTATAACCACTGATCAACACCAACTCATGCTCAGGACGGTTGAAGCCGTGCGTATGATTGCACCAAAACCTGGCACATCGTTTCAACTTCCAGACGTCATTTTTTTTTATGGAAAGGGCTGGAACTCTTCAACTTGTATGATCGCGACGGCCTTTACCTTTCAGCCCCATGAACTGACAAGAAATCATTCTAGATGTTCTATCGCTGTAACAGATGAAGCTAGCAAAAATTCAGCGAGACTGCGAGAGAGATGTTCTCTGATGCATGCAATGCTGCAGGTAGCGCTCATGGCTCTGGACTTTCTTGATTAGGAAGGCTTTGTGCAGGGTTGCTGCGTCAACTTTGTGGAAATTTGCCGGAAATTCTCCAAAATTTTCACCAAAATCATTTGTTTCAAATATATGGAATCTGTAATATTTTCTTCTATTTTTAGTTTCGAACAGATCGAGCAAAACAAGAAAAGCAGTCGTGGTGTACAGTGTGTGCACGTGCTGATACAAGTGTAGGAAACAAACTACCATTGCCGTGAGCATGATCATAGAAAGGGTCGACTATAAGCTGGTGTTATCGCGTGATGAATATGTAGGCAAGAAAAGGTCGGGAGAGAAACATGTGAATCCTCCTGCAAGTGCGAGTCAATTTTCAAGTTTCGGTGCCGAGCTCACGGAGAAGCCAAGAAATGGTCAATCCACCCTTCTCTGTATCATGGAGGAAAACAACACGATGCACGACGGTGCGACTAATGTACTTACTGTTTGATCTAGGAGTAAGATCGTGCTACTAAGTCAAATAAGTCAGAAAGAAAGAAAAACATCGCCGAAACGAACCACGTTCCTATTTTTTGCGGATATTATACCGCGCCCACGTGAGAATTTTATCCCAGGAACGTGATCTTGGTCCTCCATTTCGGAATGGACACCTAGATGGCAACTTCTAATGTTTCCCAAAACGAGTAGATTTTTCTTATAATGAAAATATATTAATATCGCGAAGATATTATCAATTACATCCGGAAGATAAGATTTTGGAATTTTACCATGAAAGATAAGACTTTGTACTTCTCTTGTGTTTGCCGCCCCCACTTGCTAATGTCGCCGCTGCAAGTCAAGAAACACCGATCAAAGTCTTCATTCATTCCCATGAAGACTCGGTCCACCATTATTAGACCTCAAACCTCAGCCTCCGTGACATTCTCCACCGGTGTCTTCTCCATTAGCTGCAAGGCCAAAATACAGGTGCACACGACTGAATCCTATCCAATCCAGCAATCTAAGGCATAAAGCGCCCACTAGAGATCGTCGGTGGAGCCTTATGGAAATCGTGACCGTTAGATCAATGGGGGGCCTGCATCAAGGAGAACACAATCTTAGCGCGAGAAAAACCCAAGGACCACCTCCCTTATTAAGCAGATTGGAAGACCCACACATCGTCGCCCACCGATTCCCAACAACTGACCGGAGATCTCATCGGGCACCACTATCACCACTCGGACCACGCGGACATGAGAGTTCCCCAAACTAGGGGTCATGCTGGGACCTTGTGTCCACATCGATTTCCATTGTCGTCGAAGAAGTGCGGGGCCCCCGCCGCGCCGTCCACCTCCTCCGAACGATATACGCTGTCTAGGGCCACCGTGAAGCTCCTTCCGGAGCGCCGCCAAGTGAGAAGGAGGCCCCACCGTCGCCAGTCGCGCTCGGAGATGAGAGCCCGCACCACCGTCTACCGGGAGGGACTTTGCCCCACGGCTTCCTCCGACGGCAGCAGAGAGATGCGCGGGTGGATGGGTGGGGGCGACATCGGCTAGGGTTTCGCGCGAGACGCCCTGGGAGCGACACGAGAGGCAAAAACTTAGTAAAAAATTGATTGGCTTTTTTATTACTTCTTGAAGGATAAAATGAAACTGAAAATCACGCCTCTGAAAAAATACGGAAAACCACCAGATGCATCACTTATTTTCCGAGAACAAGTTTGAACTCATTGCACAAACTAAGCCCATTTTTATAATCACAAACTAAGCGAGAGTGGACAAATGGAGGCCGAGATATATGTAGTCTTTTATTTTTCAAAATTCAGAAATAATATTTTTAAGATTTAAAAAAACTGAAAAAAATTCTGGATGTAGCCAATGACGAAATCTACAACGTGTAAAATCTCAATATGAAATTATTATAATTTAACAAAAAATGAGAAATGTGTGGATCTGAGTATAGTGAAAAATACATATTTTTTAAACTATAAAACTTGTCAGATTTTATCATTTTTGTGTATACTAGGATACGAATAATTTTGCATTAAGATTTTTCATATTTGTAGCATATATCATTGGCTACACATAAATTTTTGTCAAAAAATTTAAAACTTCAAAATAGATCTTTTAATTTTTTGAAAATGAAAAGATATGTGTAATTCAGCCTCCACTTACAGTTTTGGCGAACTGAGCCCACACTATTAAGCTAAGAGTAAACTGAGCCGTCTCTGGAAGCCCAGGCATAGAAACCTGGAGAGCCGCACTTGGGGAGCATAGACGGGTGCGCTATTGCGCTCCAGGCGCATGGCCCGGCGATTTGGGTTTGGCCCATCTAGCCTATTCATTCATCTATTGTTTTAATTCGGATTTGGATAGTTTTTAAGTGGTCATCCTGCGCGCGTACTATTTCTTCAGTTCCTTCGAACTAAACCAGCTGATTGTTGTTGTTCCAACTGTTCCTTATACTGCTTGTCTGTTTCTTCATTTCCTTCGAACTGCTCCAATACTCATCCTAGAAGAACTCTGCTGTGTACTGTGTGTTACTAGGCACTGAATCTGATGTGTTTCTGGTTACTTATATAGCAGTTTTTTTTGAGTTATAGGAACGAAAAACCGAGTATCCATTATAAAAATCATCATTAAAAATACTTTAAATGTGCATACTAAAATGGTTCTGAGAAAATTGACAAATGTAAATTTCTGGTGCTTCAAAGTAAACATTTATGCATGTAAATTTGTGCAAACATCCACTGAATATTATAACATCCACCGCTTATTGTCACCTGGAGAATTTATCTATCTGCAAGTCCAACCTGTTACATGAAAAAATAGAAAAATATTCATACATTATATTTTAAAGAAATGAATTCTTCCCCAGAAAGAAAATTGTATTAGACAAAATTGTGTGAATTTGTTTGGGGACTCTCCCCTGTAACCCTAGGTCCGAGTGAATTTTAAAGCTGGACTACAAAAGACCTTAGAGCAGATCGCAATACACACCATTGTAATCATTCATGTGTTGCCCATATAGTGATTTATTGCAGGAAGTAGAATCTCGCTGCCATTGTGGGATCTGAACCTGGGTAGCTAGGGTCTTCCCTCTCCCTCTCCCTCTCCCTCTCCCCCTCTCTCTCTCATGCAGTACTCGTCGACAACACAACGACAACATCAAATCTTTTGTTGATGAAATTTGTGACTATTAGAATCCATTGCTTTTCAGAAGCACAAGGTATATGAACGTATGGATGAAAATACCACATTGTTATAATTTCTATATGCACAAAAAATAATTAGAAAGATTAAAAGTAGTTAAGAAGGAGAAATGATAAAAAATACATCCACTAGTCATGCATTCTTAAGTCTACATCCAATGTTATTGAGACCGAACATTTTTTTATAATTGGGGGTTAGTGGTTCAACATAGGGTTCATCAAAATTTCTTGAAAATAGATTGAATTCGGACTGAAAATATTTTGGGTAATCACAAGATATTCTAAAAAAATAGCCAAAATAGTATGGACATTGAACTCTTTTATGATGATGTGCCTCCTTATATCCTTGCTGCTTCCTTTCCATTCTCTTTTACGGTGAAGTTAAGCAACCTCGCAGTGCACTCCAAAAAAATCAATTACATGCGGATGAATACAACCACCTGGACCCATTGATAGAGCTAGTGTCCCATCAACCCAAATTTTATTTATTTCAAATATCCTATGGAGGAAAATTGATATACATGAATTACGTTGCTAGAAAATATAAATGTTTTGAACTAAGAAAGAGATTGATTTTGAACGAAAGCATGTGCTCAAAGTTTCTCTTTATCAAAGTGTTGTAGAATTCGTGTTCGAAAGCATTGGTAGATATTACTTTTTCTTCCGATAAATCCTGAACAACAGCAGAAAAATGAGCTCGCTTGAAATTTCCATTCAACTGTTGATCGCTTTTTTCTGTATCCATTATTTTTCTTTCAAACTAATGAGTGCTAGATTTAATAGTGTGTCCACTGACTGCATGTATGTCTGTTGCTTTACATTGCATTGATGATTGTCAGGAAATAAAACAAGTGTAAAAATTATCTTGCAGATAATTTATGTGGTTTGAAAGGGAACTAACCAAATTCTTATTACACATGACATTTTTTTAATCATCTTGTTTGAGTAGGTTGGATGAAACTAACCCTTGTTTGGTTGGTGTTTTCTTACCCAATTTTTTTTATTTAGTTATAATCCCCAAAAACTTTTATTATTTGAATGGACGCTAGGGTGGATGTAGCGCTACTTAACTGCTAGGTCGGTATCCTTCCCTAGTGTTCAGGGTGAGCTATAAAAAATTCTTGGACCTAAGATATATTTATACTAAACAATTTTATTTTGTGTAACTCTTTGATATCAATTTGTGTTGCTTTTTATTCATACAAAATCAACATACATATTTATCTGATATGTTTCATATTGGTGTACTTAATAATCATGTAGTGGTGCATGGAAATATTAATTTCATTGTTGTTATAAATTAGAAATGTACATCTAAAAAATGAAATATATTTATTGTTATTTCTGTTGATTTATCTTACATTTATATTCAGATTTAACAAATTCTTTTGTTAAGTTGAGGAATGGATTTTTTTGAGGGTGAACAGTGGGTTTCCCCACTGTGTATTTTTTATTTATTTTATAAAAGAGTCCAACAAAGACTAAACAACAACTACAAAGGTGCTAGAGGAGAGCACCTAAGAAAACATAAAAAAATCTATCAGAAAAAACAAAAAACCTCAAATAAAAAGGTTCACCCAGTCTGCAAGCCCTGCATAAGACTTCCTTTTAGCCTTGAAAACCAAGAGAGCCAACTCCTCCTTGAATAATTTCTTGCATCTATATATACTGGGATTAATGTCCTTAAAGAGAAAATCATTTCGAGTTCGCCAGATTGCCCAACAACCAAGGATAATGATGTCCAAAGCAAATGACTTCCCAAGAGCAATAGAGAGTGAGCCAATAACCTCTATATGATAAGGTGACAGTCCTGAGTGTTGAGGCAAATTCCATCTCGGGCAAACATATTGCCAGCACATGAGAGCAAAAGGACAAGTGAAGAACAAATGAGTTCTTGATTCTGGGTGTAAAGACCCACACATGGCACAAGAATAGTCTGGCAGAAAAAAATTCTTTCTTTGCAACAATTGCCTTGTATTTAACCTGTCTTGCAACAGGAGCCAGAAGAAAACCTTATGCTTAGAATGACAGCACGTCTTCCAGAGCTTCTTGATCTCAGAACACACCAAATGTTGACCAACAAAGTGTTTATATGCCTTAGATACTTTGAAATTTGAGATACTTCCAAAAACCTCCCAAGAATCAGGATCTGAACTATCAGGAAGATTAATCAAGAAATCTTGAAGGGCTTGAAACTGGCCAAAAGCTTCAGTAGACAAAGGCAGATGAAAGAGCTCTGATAAATTGTCCAAGTTCTTTGCCTGTTGGATTGAAATTCCATCATTGACTGTAAAGGAGTACAGATGTGGAAGTTGCAAATTCATAGGCACAGTATTCCACTGACCATAGCAGCACAGAAGATCCTACTCCAACAGAGCACTTAGCCAAACTCTTAAAGTCTGATAGACACTTTAGGCAATCTCTCCACCAAAAGGAGATATCTCTGAACCTAGATGGAGGCAGTGCATTAGCATAGTAAACTTCCCACAGAAGCTTCACCCAAGGCAGATTTGCTTTATTGTAGAACTTATGCAAATGCTTCATAAGCAAGCAGTTATTCTGAGAGGATAAATTCACCACTCCTAGCCCTCCTTGATTCTTAGGCTTACACACCATTTCCCATGCAGCCAAAGGTTGGCCATGTTCCTCTAAATCCTTCCTTCTCCAAAGACAATGCCTTCTATATTTATCGAATTCCTTAATAACCCATTGATATAATCTGAGTGTACTCATGTAAAAACTTGGCAGAGAGGATAACACAGAATTCACCAATCTGAGTTTATCACCATAACTGAGGTACATTGAGCAGGCAGAAAGCCTTCTCTGGGCAGTCTGAAGGAGAGGCATAAAGAATTCCTTTGCAGGCTTGGTTGTACTTAAGGGCAGCCCAAGATATGTGAAAGGCAAAGAGCCTTTTTGACATTGAAGGGTCTGCATGAGAATCTGCAACCTTTCCTCAGAAATATTGATGGGAATCAAATTTGATTTACCATAATTGACTTTCAGTCCTGTGGCATTGCCAAATGTAATCAAAAGCTCCTTCAGAAACACCAATTGTTCCTCATCCGCAGGCAAGATAAGGAGAGTGTCATCAGCATACTGAATGATTGGAAAATCCAAAGAAGAGGATAAAGGCAGAGGCCTAGATATAAACCCATCTCTCATGGCCTTATTGACAATAGTCTGAAGGAAATCAGCAGCTAGCACAAAGAGAAGAGGGGAAAGGGGGTCCCCTTGCCTAACTCCTCTTTTACAGTGGAACAAGGAACCAGGTACTCCATTAAGAAGGACTGCAGAAGTAGCTGAACTAAGAATCAATCTTATCCACTGACACCATTTATGTCCAAAACCATTGTGCTCCAGAACCTGCATAATGAAGCTGTGTTCCACCTTGTCAAAAGCCTTCTCAAAATCCAGTTTGAGAATAACCAATTCTTTCTTTGATTTGTGACATTGGTGTAAATATTCATAAACCCAAGAAAGACAATCCTGTATAGTTCTTGATTTGATAAAGCCATACTGATTTTCATGTATAAGCTGCATGATCACTCTCTGCAGTCTATTTGCTAGAAGCTTAGTCAACAGCTTGAGAGTACAATTAAGGAGAGAAATTGGCCTATAGTCATTGGTGGTAGAAGCATCTTGCATTTTAGGCACCAGGGTGATAAAACAATTATTAATACTCTCAAGACAGAGATCACCCTGATGAAACTGATTACATATAGATCATAAAAGTCCTTCTTTATCACTGGCCAACACTTTCTTAAAAATTCAGCATTAAAACCATCAGGCCCAGGGGACTTGTTGTTAGGGAACTCCTTGACCACATCATCTATTTCTTTAGGTGAAAAAGGTTCCTCCAAAAAAGAGAGATCCACAGAGGAAGCAAGCAAATTAGCCATATCAAAGGTATTTGAAGTTGGAGCAGACTGGCCCAATCTTTCTTTATAAGAATCCAACAGCAATTTTGCCTTACGGAAAATGGAGTGGTGACAAATTGGTATAAGACCGACACATGTCAACCGAGCGCATTTGAAAATATATTTACTCGATGCCTAGTGAGCATCACGAGAGGCCAAAACTATTATTAATGTGACAAAAACCGCTACCAGGTTCATTTATAATTTACCCGATTATTTTACTTTAGAGATTAAAATCACATTTCCTCCTACCCATATTAACCATGTGCGATAGCATCACGTTCCGCACACGACTTCTTTCTACAAACCGTTTGTGACAGGGGGAGCCCCTTCACAGTCATTTATTCATAGTTGAACGTCAAACAGTAAGAAATCTGAAGTATTTTATTTATCATTATCATTCTCCCCAGTGATCGCGTATGAATTAAAATTTCAAAAATTATATGGCGGTTGGAGTCAGTAGCGTGGGCTACTCACTGACCCGGTAGCAATATGGAGCCTTACTCCGCATGCATTTGCAGCTAGCTAGTGTTACACACTGTCGCCGTCTTGTCTCCATCGCGGCGTATAGTACTGCACCGCGGCCGGCGCCAGTGCATCCACCGACCGACCAGCCGGCCGGCGGGCCGGCGACGAGCTAATCGCAAATGCAACGCACCCGGTACGATCGACAAGGGGTCCTGTGGCCAGCGAGAGCTGCCTTGTCTATCTTTCCGCTTATCCTCTCGATCGATCGGCGCCTGTGTCCAGCTCCCATTCCCCGGCGAGGAAATATTGGGCGCTCCACTCGCCCATTTGCGTTGCCAGCCGTGTTGTTTCACCCTCGCTCGAGACGCGTACGTGCACATGGGGTAAAGCTAAAAATATATTCACCCAAGACCACGTACGTCCGTGCATCATTGTCACCATCTATCTAGAACAATCGATCTTCTGTTATCAAGATTTTCGTTCCCATCATCCCATGGATGATCAGTCGATGCTTTGTGGAATGGGAGAGTCAATGCCATAGCGGTTCATCTTGGTCAAGAGGGTCATCACTACGAGGGTGATTAGTTGGATATAGCGAGGACGGCAGGAACCAAGCAAATCTTGTCCAATCGAGCTCACATTGGATGTCATCTTGGATCCTGTCTCTTGTCGCATAGTCTTGGTGATCCGATTTCGTAAAACTAGATCTTGTCGCTTGACATGATAGTCCAAGTACTCCCTTCGTTTAAAAATAATTGTCTTAATTTTTTTTAGACATGGATGTATGTAAAGCTAAAATGCATCTAGATACATCCGCATCTAGATAAAATAAATTACTTATTTTAGGATGGAGATAGTAGTATACATTGTGGAGGGTTGTATTGTACATATTTGCTTTGTGGAGGTAGTAGTATACACTTAGGATGGAAGGTAGTATATATATTTTAGGAGAACCTATGCCTTTTCACTATGCATTTGTGGAGAGTTGTATTGTAGTAGAAGCTGGGTTTATTTGTATGTATTTTTTTTCGAAACGGAGACAACGTCCCAGCCTCTGCATCGGTTGATGCATACAACTCTTTATTTTTTTATTTAATGAATTCAAGTCTTATAAAAGAATTACATCATGAGTCGCACAGGGTTGATACATGTACGAACCATCTAAAAAGAAAGGAAAGCATGAAATGACTCTGCATCAACATGTTATCCTATGATCAAAATGCCAGCTGCACTGGTTGTATATATCCTGAGCATCACCAGCCAGTTGCACCCAGTAACCAAATCCTCTCGTTTTTCTGTTGGTTGTAGGTAGGACCACATACGGATCCAATGGGTAGCCAAAGGAATAACACCTGCATAAAATAAGTAGATTTTGCCTTGTTAAAAATATATTCATTTCTCACATTCCAGAGTGCCCAAAGTAAAGCACAAACGTCAACTCGAATTTGTGCTTTCTCTTTTTTAATAATCCCTGCTAAACAGTTCCCAAATAAGTTATTGATATTTTTTGGGGGAATGATATTAAAAGCCATATATACAATACGCCATACTACTTTTGCCATCGGACAAACAAAGAATAAATGTTGAATTGATTCATCCTGATTACAGAAACAACATTTTTGCTACCTTGCCAGTTTCTCTTGGCCAAATTATCCTTTGTGAGAAGCACTCTATGATGTAAGAACCACATATGGATAGGTGTACATTCATTAAGCGACGAACTAAATGGACCCATCTATCAGCCTGATTCCCAGATAATGCCTGTCTGAAGCCTATGTTCAGCGGCAGTTGAGCCATGACATCGGACACCGAAACTTCTTTTCGTTGAAATATGTTGTACGGGGAAGGGTATTGATGGGTCAGAGGAGTGTCACCTAACCATGTGTCCTCCCAAAACCTAGCGCTTTAACCATTGCCAATATTAAAAGAACCCCGTTCAAAAAAAAAAAGGTGTGTTTCACCTTCATAGTTCCCTTCCAAAAGGGGAAGTCAGAGGATTTTGCCTTTACTTGCGACAAGGATTTAGATGGAGATACTTGTTTTGTATAATCTCTTGACAAACATCTTGTTCAGTTAAGATTTTAAAAATACATTTGCTCAATAAACATTTGTTTTTTATTTCTAAAACCTAATACACCTAAACCACCCTGGTCTTTACGTCGACAAATGATGTTCCACCGAGATAGTCTATACTTCTTCTTATGACCATCACTTTGCCAAAAGAACCTTGATCTGAAAAAATCTAGTCTTTTCCTTGCCCCTATGGGTATTTCAAAGAACGATAGCATAAACATCGGTAAACTTGTTAATACCGAGTTTATGAGAATAAGACGATCTCTACAGGATACAAGTTTGCCCATCCAACTTGCTAGTTTTCCCTCAAATCTATCTTCCACCGGCTTCCTGATGACCCACAAGTATAGGGGATCGCAACAGTCTTCGAGGGAAATATTACCCAATTTATTGATTCGACACAAGGGGAGACAAAGAATACTTGTAAGCCTTAACGGGAGTTGTCAATTCAGCTGCACTGAAACAGACTTGCTCGCAAGAGTTTATCAGTAGCAACAGTTTTATAGCGTAGGAATAGTGAAATAACGGTGAAATAAAGACAGCAGTAGTGATTATAGTAAACAGCAGGATTAAAATACTGTAGGCACAGGGACGGATTTAACGGGCGTTGCATGGATGAGAGAAACTCATGTAACAATCAAAGCAGGGGCATTTGCAGATAATAATAAAACGGTATCCAAGTACTAATCAATCAATAGGCATGTGTTCCATATTTAGTCGTACGTGCTCGCAATGAGAAACTTGCACAACATCTTTTGTCCTACGGTGGCAGCCGGGCCTCTAGGGAAACTACTGGAAATTAAGGTACTCCTTTTAAGAGCAAAGCATTAACACTCGTGAACACATGTGATCCTCACATCGCTACCATCCCCTCCGGTTGTCCCGATTCACTTCGGGCCATTGGTTCGGACAGCGACATGTGTATACAACTTGCGTAAGATCATAAACAACGAATATCTTCATGAATCAATAACATGTTCAGATCTGAGATCATGGCACTCGGCCCTAGTGACAAGCATTAAGCATAACAAGTTGCAACAATATCATAAAAGTGACATCTACGGATACTAGGCACTATGCCCTAACAATCTTATGACTATTACATGACCAATCTCATCCAATCCCTACCATCCCCTTCAGCCTACAGCGGGGGAATTACTCACACATGGATGGGGGAAACATGGCTGGTCGATGGAGAGGCGTTGGCGGTGATGGCGGTGATGATCTCCTCCAATTCCCGTCCCGTGCGGAACGGAGACTTCCGGCTCCCGCGACGGAGTTTCGCGATGTGGCGGCTCTCTGGAGGGTTTCTGCGATTTCGACTTCTCCCCGTGCGTTTTTAGGTCGAACCCGATAAGTAGTCCGAAGGAGGCGTCGGAGGCCGGCCGGGGGCCACACCGGCGCGGGCCCCCTAGGCCGCGCCGCCTTATGGTGTGGGGCCCTCGCCTCCACCTCACTTGTCCTTCTGGCTCCGTCAGTATTCTGGGAAAATAGGGCCTTCGCATAAATTCCGAGGATTTTCCCGAAAGTTGGATTTCTGCACAAAAACGAGACACCAGAGCAGTTCTGCTGAAAACAGCGTTAGTCCGTGTTAGTTGTATCCAAAATACACAAATTAGAGGCAAAACAATAGCAAAAGTGTTCGGGAAAGTAGATACGTTTTGGACATATCATTCCCCGTTGCTTAGCTTTCTAAAATGTATGGGGATGCCTAAGTATCTAACCGGAAAGGAACCAAGTTCGCATCCAAAAAGATTCTATAATCTCTTGTGTGTCTTTTGCTTTACCAAAACAAAACATTTCGCTCTTTTGGAAGTTAATCTTTAGCCCCGAAAGTTGTTCAAATATGCATGAAATGAGTTTCATGTTTAAGGCTTTCTCAATGTCATGTTTCAAAAAAATAATCGTATCATTGGCGTATTGCAAAATTGATATCCCCCCATATACTAGGTGCGGAATTAGGCCGGTTTATTTGTATGTGTTTGACGCATTAATAAAATTCTACATCATCAAAAAATCTGCATTGAGAAAATTGGTCATTTGCTTTGAATAAATCAACTCACATCTGCTGCAAGAACCAAGGAAGGAACCACATGCAGGCTGCTTTCCCATGATTTTTCTAAACACCCGAGTCACATAGCCTTGAGATCAATGAAGTCATCATCAACGTGGGAGTGTTATTTCGCCTTGTAAATTTGATATTCTTTAATGAAGAGTATGTAGCGTCAAACCAAGGGTCTGGTCTATTAGCTAGGGTATGCCCTCGAGTAGCAACCCAACCAACGGCTGTTGGTTACATTGTACTCGTGTAACTTGATTTTCTATTAATAAAATATGTGATTGTTCTAAAAAAAGCCAACCGTTGTTGGTTACCAGAGCAAGCGAAATTCTTGTTTGTGTCAGAGCATGGGATCCAGTGCAATGGGCATCTAGAAGTATCACAAGTTCATGGTGTTTTTTGGACACTATCACTGTACTCAGTAGAAAACCTTGACAACTAATTCTACTATGGTATATGAATAATATCTAAAAGAATAACAACATCCTAAATTTTATTTTCTGAAAAATACCATACATATGTTCTTCAACTTTTTCTTCCAAGGATAAAGATCAGTTTTTTGACTGGGATTAAGATCATATTGGCAGTCAATTTCTCTTAATCAAATCACAAAACTGATCATGTGTTCAAATTGAGTTCACCTCTTCTCTAGAATTGTACATGACGGCTGGTGGTGGTGGTGTCACACCTTCCCCTCATTGCCGCACTTCCTTTGTTCCTCTCATTTTCACTGTTCTTCTGGCACACAATTCTCATCTTTTTTGCTCCATATCCTAACAAACCCCTTGATATTTATCTTTACTAACACCTTTAACTAACCCTAGATATGGTTGCTCAAATTGTTCCTTCCTACCAGAGCACTGCATGTCATACTAGAGCGTAGTGATAGAGCCTACAGGATGGGCTAGGTGAGAGCAAAGAGTAAAAGGTAGGAATAACACCGTGATTTATTTTCCAATATTTTATTAATAAATATCTATTATCCTAAGCAACTATTAGTAGGAGATACTAACTAGCGGTCACCCGCCAGGGAGGTGCCACTGTTGGACTCGCCGAATATATATTCTAGTAGTACCAAAAGAATGCAGAACTACTGCCATCTTCTAAAAATCTTAGAGAGTAAGCCATTCGATGAACCAGGAGATCCTAACTGGTTACCGTGGGCTTGATAACGTGCCCACATGCGTGCTATTGTGTCATGTGGATATGACAAAGGGTATGCCATGCACCCGTTTGTCTCTCTCTCTCTCTCTCTCTCTCTCTCTCTCTCTCTCTCTCTCTCTCTCTCTCTCTCTCTCTCTCTCAGCTTTCTTGCTCACCCCCTCTTTCTCTGAAAGTTTCGATCCAAAAGTCTGAATTTCTAAAGTAATGTTAAAAATTTCTGAAAATCAAAACTTCCAAAAGTTTGCAATCTTTGAAAAAATTAAAAAATAAAATGTTTAAATTATCTAGAAGTTAAAAATTCCCATTTCTCAAAATTTTAAAAATGTGAAATTTGACTTTTCCAAAGGTTTAGAAGTCACAGTTTTAAGAAATTTTAAAATTATTGACAGTTTGAAATTTGTGGAAAGATGAAATATTGGAAGATTGGTGCTGGATTTCCTCAAAGTTACCAAAAAAAAAAGTTCAATCATACGTTGACTTGTCAAAAGGGGGAAAGCTGCCCTTGGTTTGAAAGTGACCGCTAGGCACCTCCGTGTCAGATGACCGCTATATAGTCGTTAGCATCCCAGACTAACAGTACTAGTAATCTCTTAACGGTTAAGATAGTTCAAAAGCTTCTACTGCCACAATTTATAACTAAACATTGGGTCATTGTCTCGCACTAAGGTGATATAAGTTTTCCCAATCGTCCCCCCAAAAGTTGATACGTAACATATGATGAAAAGTGACGTCGATCCCTACTTTTATACCTCAATCTTCAAGTAAAAGACATCTTAAGTGTTTAATCCCCCATGATGCATGATCAGTGCAAAATTACCCGTTGGCGCATACCGACGACGCTCTTTTGCCTAACTACCCATTGATCTACTAGCAGTATATATGCACATATAGGTTGCATATATACGCCACACTCCTATACGTCCATTGACAACAATATCTGATCTCGTCCACACTAACACAGTTAAGCAATGTATCTGTAGTGATTGATAAAGCTACATATATATATGGGGAAGTGTTGCATTCGCGACCTCTGTATACTGTATGCAACATAACTTGACCTGAACCAAGCTAGCTAATAGCTGACAGGCAGACGATACTAGTACAAGATTGCATGTGAGTTCTATCAATTTGAATTATGTTTCTACCCTTTCAATGTTGTTGCACATGTTTTCTTTTAGACCTCAAATGCTGCGTTCCTGAGAATCTCTTCAGCACTGGCTGTTTTCCTCGTGGGCTGAAGAATCTGTCCCAACTAGTAAGCTTTCCTGGAGGGTAGAATGACTGAATGAGCACTAACCTAGAGAGATAAAAGGCATTGAGAATGCAGGTACTGAACAATATTTCTTCCTCTCTCCTGTAGACGACAAACTTTCATGTAGGATGACAATAGGACTTTGGCTTGCGAATGGATGACAATAGGACATGATCGAAGGGACAACAGGACATAAGCTGAATAGTTCCACTCACGTAAAAGATCTCAATCTTAGATCGATACAACGGCATGAGCTCGTAATTTGCAAAAACACAAAACTGGACTTTCTGGCCGTCCAGTCAGGCGGCAGCAGCATTCAGTCTATCAGTAAAGTTATATATATGGGGTTTTCCCAAGTGGTAGCTTTCCATATTCGCTGATCCTACAATTGGCATGCACGACCGACCGAGCTGTGTGGTGCTCGTGGATTCAGACATGACAATCGATCGGCCGCTAGATTTGATGCCGCACATAGCCAGCTAGCTACCAAACTAGGCTCTCGGAGAAGCACAAAAAAGAAGGAAGAGAAGGAGCAGGTAGCAAAGGCAGGCAGAGATTATGCATTCTCTGATGGGTACGGCCACCAGTTTGCCTAGGCCTTCAAGAAAGAGACCAAAACGAACTCCATACATGCATGGATGTTGTTTGTTTGAATTTCTCTTGTTGCAAAAGCTAAGATCTATTTCTGAGCTAGTGCTGATTTGGTTGCGGCCGGTAGGCCTGCATCCACGTATTTGGCTATGCCACTGATTTGTATGACTACGGAATCTGAACTGCTGCCACCCTGCCACTTAATTCCAACTTCTAAGTTAAGCTCCATTTCTTTTTAATATAAAAAATTTAACCCCATTTCACTCGGTCTGTTTTTCTTTATGTCTGTATGGGCCTGTTTTGTTTTTGAGGGTCTTTAAGCAGAATGGTAGTTCCGTTTCTAAAACATATTTGAGCTGAACCTTGGTTTATTTCTAAAACAGGTCAGAGACTAAGACGTTTCAATGTACCAAGTAAGTAAAAAAATGTACTGCAATAGTTGAACGAACGAATCCTTTTCGTAGGCTTAGCTATCACGAGAGGAGCTCTACATGCAATCAGCTCCTACCCTCGGTTGCCGGCACCGCCGCCAGTTCCCATGCCCTCCCTTGCCGCCACAGCGTCCGGAGAGTGGTGGAAACCAGGATCGGATGTCCGGTCCCCATAGGGTCTTCGAGTTTTTCGTCTCCAGTGTAGGGGCATCGGCGATGATGAGAATAAAAGTCCTTTAGCCCGCCCTAGAACTTTGTTTTTTTCCTCCGTGGAGTGTACACGGGAGATGGAGTTTGGAGTCAATCGTCTTGCATTAGTCTTGACATGATAAGTGTCTATCTACGGCAGCGAAGTTCCATGGAGGAGATGATTTTGCAGCGTATTAGTGCCCTCAAGTTCCGCCTCCGCCTTATGAAGCTCATCTAGGTACAACTTCGTTGGGGAACTTACAAGTTTGGAGTCCCCCATCTCCGTATGACCGGAGCTGGGATTATCTCCTGGCCCTTCTAAGTATTGGCTTCTTCGGTGCGGCGATCTTTCGAGATCATGTTCGTCGGCATCTTCTGGTCTACATCGACGACTTTCTGACTGTTTCTTCTACAAGTTTTTTCAAGCTTTCTTCGACACGACTTTTGCTACACCGGAGGCTCAGAGGTGGCATCGAGCTTTGCTAACGGGCGCGCCGCTGAGGGATGCTGAAGGAAGATGGTGCTGAAATCTTCAAGAACTTACATTTTATTTCTTTTGCTTCTAAGGATGTTCATGTAAAGGCTGGTTTTATATAATAAATTGTGACTTTTTTCGCAACAAAAAAGATATTCTAGTGGGAGAGGACACCGTGGCTTTTTAAACAGGTAGAGCACATGCATGCATGCAGGTGAGATATCAGAACTCCTGATAGGGTTTAATCTTTGGTCAGCACGGATGCACCAATGTAGGTGTAGTTGGTACCTTTGTGATTTTAATATATTCTATTTGTCGGAAAAAACTATAATTCTCTTTTATGTGTTTGAAAATTTGTTAAAACAATCAAATTTGTATCATTTGTGAAAGAAACAGATTTAGTGTTTTTTATAATTGTCTTGGAACACAAATATATTCATTTTAGAAAATTGAATTATATGAGCACAAAAAGGCATGGACATTTATATATGAAAACTATATTTGGCTTTTATATTTGTGTAATCATTTTTACAGAACTATGGACACATGCTCCCATGAGCGCATTAGCCTCACTCAATGCAACTTTCTCTATTTCGCTACATGAGAAAAATAATTTTGCACATCCTAATATATCTAGTTAGTTTAGTTGCCCACGTTTTTTCCCGAAATGATCGATCGCCCACGTTAACGTAGCTAAAGTGCTAATCATGCCGCATTACACAAAGTTGAGATAAAAGCCTCGGTGCACTTTGCACCTGTGCTGGCTAAAAACAAAACAAAGACAAGATATATACAACTTGAGAGCTTGGCGCCAAATCACAGCTTGTCAAGCGTGTGGCTCTTGCGGCGTCAGCTTGTCGCATCCAGGGATCCACCACCTTTGCAAAAACTGCGCGCACCAGCTAACACGCATCTATTTCAGCAGCAATAGCAATCCGTAGTTGTGGGCCTATCACTCAAACTTTTTCGTCTTTCTTCTTCTATGAAACTGATATGTTTTTTAGGGCGTATTTTGAAAAATAAAAATCTATGGACCGAACAATTCGTTGCCCTCTCACCATATTTTTTTTCCGTGCTTTTGTTTGTTTGCCCACTCGTTTTGACCTTCACATTGTTCATCTCTCTGCGTCGTCCACCTCTTCCTCCTCTGGTCTACAACATCATCTCCATTTCTCGTCCTTCCTAGATCTGCCGCACATTTGGGGTATTAAATCGGTCACCAAGCCTCTTGAGTGTCCCTTGTAGGCTCTCCGCCACCAAATCATTATATCCGCTTCGTTCCTACTCTTTGACGGACCAGTGGCATTATCATTCTGGCCTAAGTATAATTGCGATTAAACTATATGACATTCACATTTTGCAATTGTGAGATCCTTGTAGACTCGAAGCGACATGATTTAATTAGTAGGTGTGTGTTAGTTCGATCAGAGGATGGTTAGAAAGTAATGAAACTGTTATTTTGAAAACATGTTCATAACTAGTTAAAATGAAATAAACCAAGGCCATATATGTATCTCTTCAATGCAGATGCCGGGTTTCCCCATTTCGAAAAATAAAACTAATTAAAATGATTGCTATTTGCAATTTCAGCTGAGAGAGCACCATATACTTTCGGAACAACAAGACACGATATTAGCAACAATGGTTAGCTAAAGATTGCTCACTTTGCACAAAGCAAAGTTTCCTTCTGTCCAATGTAATGCTTCACAGCTAGCCGAGAAAGAGGAGAGAAAGAGAAGCGGGGTTAGTTAGCTAGGGTGAGATAAGGTTCTCTACTTATGAGTGCTTCTTTTTTTCTTCTCTGGCGAGGCTACTACTGATGAGTGCTTAATTGGCACTGAATATTTAATCGGATGGCACACCTGCTGATATGTTAATCAAAGGGCGCACAGACTGCCTAATGCTGAAGCATCAAATGATACTCCGATCGATCGATCGCTCTTTGGTGCTCGGATAGGCGCGCACACGTGCGGCCAGAAATAGGTCACGACGGGCTTGCCTTTTCGGGACCGTGTTAAGGCGGCTTTGGCCTTTGTTTGCCGACACCTGTTCAGCCCCTTGACCTTAGAACCAACCAAGGGGTTCGTTGACACCTGTTCAGCCCCTTGACCTTAGGGCATGTCCGATCGGGGCGACCAAAACGATCGTTCAAATTATTCTCGCGCATCCGTTTGTGTCGTCTCGTGGATGTGAAAATTATTTTTTTATCCGCGCGTCCGTTTGCGCAAGGGTGCCTCCAGTGACCCGGCCCAACGCATATTATTTTTCTAATTTTTTTTCTCTTTTTCATTTAAACATAGTTGCAAACATTACACAAATTAATACATAATTAGGAACATGGTTTTACATAAAGTAATATATTGTTTGAAACATGGTTTACACAAACTAATACATAGTTAAAATGTTGCAAAATGAGAAAATCTAACTAGTGTTGGCTTCGCAGGTTTCGTATGTTCGCTGCCAAGAAAGAACACTCTCGGGCACACTCAATCACCAAAACTGGAAAATCCAGCTGGCAATGATAGTCCTGTTGTTCCTATCGAGAACGAACATCCAGAAACCGCCACTAGCGGCTTCAATTGGCCGGTGGCCATATTCGTTGCAAAGAAAGAACACTCTGACAGTTGTCGGTGTCCGAGCCGGACTCGCCGGTGTGGTAGTGCATGTGGCAGGATGTGTCGTCGAACACCCACTAGTGGAGAAGAGGCCTTTGGTCCCAAGCAAATGTCCCAGTGCAGCACCAAACCGGGTCCAATGGGGGCATTAGTCCCGGTTCGTTTTGCCCAGGGCGACCCCACAAGGTTGGAGCCTGTCCGGTAGTGGCCTTTGGACCGGTTTGTATTACAAACCGGGCCTAAAGGGTCGGTCAGGGCGCGGTGGCGTGTCGGACGTGGAAACCTTTAGTCCCGGTTTGTAATACAAACCGGGTCCCAAGGCCCCGGACCCGGTTTGTATTACAAACCGGGACAAAGTCCCAATCTGGCTATATGACCTTGCCCCTGCCCAAGTGTGAGCCACACTTGGCCATTTTTTCACTTTCTTCACAAGAGGGGTGTATTGCTCTCCTCTCTTCTTCACATGCACAAGAGGTGTTCGATGAAATGCTTAAGAGGATTCGCCACTTGAGTTTACACAAATCAAGCCACACTTAACTTGCTTTTTTCTTCTTCATCGAGGTTAACAACTTTATCCTTTTCATCTGTAATTGATAAAATGCATGTGTATATATACATCGTGATTTTCTGTAATGGTTTTTGATAATCTTAATTATATCATGCAGATGAATCGGCAATGGATGTACATTGACCGACGGTTTGACGAGTTCACTTCGGGCCTGGAGAATTTCATCGCCGTGGCTGAGGCAAACAAACATGGTGGCTTCATATATTGTCCATGTGTCGACTGCAAGAATATCGTAAATTACGCTCACTCGAGTGTCATTCACAGCCACCTTCTGCGGGAAGGTTTCATGCCCAGCTACTATTGTTGGACCAAGCACGGAGAAAGAGGGGTTATGATGGAAGAGAATGAAGAAGAGGAAGAGGATGATGACGGTTATCCCAATTTCCCTGAATACGATACTGCAGAAGGCAATGAAGACAATGAAGTAGAAGATCAAGAGGCACCAGATGAGCTCCGATGATGATCTTGGTCGGGCCATTGCGATGCAAGGAGAGAATGTGAAACTGAAAAGGAAAGGTTGGCCTTCGACAAGATGATAGAAGATCACAACAAATTGTTATACCCAACTTGCGAAGATGGCCATAAAAGCTAGGCAGCACCTGGAATTGTTGCAATAGGCAGAAACGGTGTCATGACTCGGGATTTGGAAAGTTGTGACAATAATTAAGAGGAAGCTTCAAGGGGTAACGAATTGCCGCGATACGTACGAGCGAAGATTGTCTGCCCTCTAGGATTAGATGTGCAAAAGATACATGCATGCATTAATGACTGCATCCTCTACCGCGGTGAGTACGAGAATTTGGATGCATGTCCGGTGTGCACTGCATTGCGGTATAAGATCAGACGAGATGACCCTGGTGATGTTGAGGGCGAGCGCCCCAGGAAGAGGGTTCCTGCCAAGGTTATGTGGTATGCTCCATTTTACCTCTGCAGCGGACAAGTCAACCGACAAGCGATCCACGTCTTTATCGCCAGCATACATCCAAAGGGGGTTTTTGCGAGCTTGAAGAGGCTGCACCCTAATCCTAAGGAAATACGCCGTGATTCGGATACCCGACAATTCTTGTCCACGAGTATGGAGCTCATGGATGCAGTCATCGGCCTCTGTCGCGCAAGCGTCGGTAGCCTCCGCATCCCAGGATCGGCGGCGACAATTTTCTCGGCACCGTCAAAAGGAGGAATATTGTCTTCAACAGAGCCATGATTCTCTTCATGGATGTATAACCATTTCTTGCGCCAACCTTGAACTGAATCAGGGAATTTGACGTCGAAATATTCGACGTCAGGGCGAACGCAGATCACAACGCCGCCTATGTTGTAGGCGACGCTGGAAGAGCCATTACGGCGACAGAGGAAGATACGTTTCTATAGGGACCAGTTAGGCTGGATCCCCGGGAAAGACAGCACAATGTGATAAAAATAGAAATGTGGAGGATGGAATTGGGAGTGAGATGGTGAAGTTGCAGTCCATACATAACCCACGAAGGAAGTCATGGATAGGAGTGGAAAGACCACGGATGAGGTGGTCGACGAAACTAACCCGATATTGCATCGGTGGAGCTGGGTAGCTTTCTTCCTTGGGGAAGCGAATCGCATCTTGCTTCCCGCTGATGCTTCTTCAGCATATTGATATCCTGCTGGGAGATCTTGGATCTCTCCCACTCCAAGTTTCCCAGATCTTCGGCTGCCATCTTTGCTTTGGGCGCGCTGTGCTTGGTGAGTTTGCGCGGTGGCATCAACAGAGTGGAAGCAACGAGCGCACGAGCGGGGGAGCACAAGAAATTTTGGGGCGCGTTGGAAAGCTTTTGCAGAGGAAGAGCAGATCGGCGCGAGCGAAAGTGATAGAGGAAGAAGACGATGGACTTAAATAGAGGTGCGGTGAAAGCACAACCGTTGGATAGGAACGATATGAAGCAGATGGAGTACGTGGACAAAGGGTAAAATTGGATTTTCACGAGAAAAGAAATGACAGAGGGCACAGTGCGTGCGCGAGAAAAGTGGAGGACGTGTGTCCCCCACTTGCACGACGTGTCAATCAGATGGGGAATTTGGGCCCACAAGGCAGTGAGAGGAGCGGTTTTCGCATCTTTCCAACACAGAAATCGTGGCTATCATCAGCAATGATGTCATTATGGTAAGAGAAAAACTCGACTAAGAAGTGAGCGAGAATATCGACAACACAAGATTATTTCGAGAGCCTTTGATCAAATAACAAGTTTTTGCCCAACGCTCGGGGGCTATTTTGGAAAAATAGAAAACTTCGAATATGACAATATAGAAATGGCGAGAGCCTATGACCAAATGCAAACATTTGTTCATAGCCTCGGGGGCTACTCCCATCGGGAGCGCTGGTCGCGCACCCGATCGATATAAAAATATAGTGGCAGAGGATATTAATCGTGGAGCCTACACCCAAGCACAAGTTCTTGGCTGTAGCCTCGGGGGCTACTCCCATCGGAGCTGTTCGTGTGCCCGATGAATTTTGATCAAAATAAAGAAACAGTGAGTATATTTCGAGTTACACAAATAACTCTGCATATACTCCCATCGGAAGACAAAATAAGTCATCAAATATGACTCGATAAAATATGCTATTCCAACAGCCGAAAAGCACTCGACAATATATTCTCGAGCGCTATAAGTCGCGAATAAATCTCTGAATGCCGCAAAACTTTGCGAAGGTAAGACCCCGGATCCGTTCGAGCGGCGTGGCACCGTCTCTGACGGCGGACTGCTACTTTTTTCCGTGTCAACGAGATACGAAGAAAAATCTAACGGACGCGTTAGGTACCCGATAAAATATGACTGGGACTTGAGAGAATGGTAAGACCTTAAGCGACCTGTCGAAGTTTACACCGGTATCCCGAGATCATGTCCGGGACGTGATCTTGAAGTAGGTTTTTGCGGATTGCCACTAGAGCGGTTAACTAGTACCGATCCGTCGGATGAACTAGCCCCAACTACCGATATCCCTGTACAAAATAATATTTGCATATTGAAAGATTATGTAATGAGTAAAATTGAGATTTTCCCTGATTCTTCGATTCAAGAAAAATCTCGGGGCTACTGACATAGGCATCCCCAATGGGCTGCCAAAGATGGTACGGGTTTACTAAAGGCCCAGGACTCGAAGAATAAGAAGACTTAGAAGCCCATTTAGTGTTAAGGAAAGATAGTTTGTATTAGGAAAGATAGAGATTTGTAATCTTATGGGTTGGGTACGAAACCCTCCCGAACTCTGTAATTTGTGTATTACGAAACCCTCGGCTCCACCCTCTATATAAGGGGGAGTCGGGACAAAAGGGATCGAATCTCTTGTCAACGACCCTAGTTTTCATAATCGGCGAGTACTTTTCGGCTGAAACCTTCGAGATTTACTTGCCCTCTACTTCACTACAAGAAAAGTTGCCATGGCCGACGAAGTTGAAGTCGCGCTGTGGTTGCTGGTGTACCATGGCCGACGATTTTGGGTCTGTCCGTTGTGCATGTCAAAACGTTTTCGTTTTTGAGGCCACCTAGCCCGACGAAAACGGCCAAAACGTCGCGTATGGTGGCCCGGGACGTGGTGCATCTCGAAATCTCGGGTTCGCCGGCCGAGTCAACGCAAACCGCACCGCCTAGGGATGTAGGGCCCAGATGGCAGCCTCTCTGGCATTGTTTTTTTCTCGATCGCGCCATCTCGTTCAACGTTCTCCGATCGAGCCGTTTACGATGCAGGATCATGGGTCCCGCATGTCATCCTCAATGAACCAAAATTCTTTCTATTCTTGGATTTTTTTTGACCCCCGATTCTGGCTACTTCCTTTTCTTTTGATCCCTGCCGCGTTGAAACGTTGCTGCTAAATGGGACCCGCATGTCATCCTCTATGTGCAATCAACTTTCTTTTCTTGGAGTTTTTTTTGGCACCTCAAATTTGGTCACTTGCCTTTTTCTTTCGATCTGCCGCCTCTTGATACCGCTGCTGCTAAATGGGACCCGCATGTCATCCTCTATGTACTATAAAACTTTCTTTTCTTGAATTATTTTGGCACCTCATATTTGGTCACTTACCTTTTCTTTAGATCTGCCGCCTCTCAAACGGTGATACGTCTTGCTAAATGGGACCCGCATGTCATCCTCTATGTACTATAAAACTTTCTTTTCTTGAATTATTTTTGGCTCCTCATATTTTTTCACTTGCCTTTTTCTTTCGATCCACAGCCTCTCAAACGGTGATACGGTGCTGCTAAATGGGACCCATGTCATCCTCTATGTACTATAAAACTTTATTTTCTTGAATTATTTTTGGCTCCTGATATTTTTTCACTTGCCTTTTCTTTCGATCTCATGCCACGTTTGAAACGTTGAGGAACCTTGAGCTCATGGGACCCGCATGTCATCCTCTATGTACTATAAAAGTTCATTTTCTTGGTTTTCACCCTCTGATTTTGGCAATTTCTTTTTTTCTTTTGATCCCCCGCCTCTCAAACGGTGATACCGCTGCTGCTAAATGGGACCCGCATGTCATCCTCTATGTACTATAAAACTTTCTTTTCTTGAATTATTTTGGCTCCTCATATTTGGTCACTTGCCTTTTTCTTTCGATCTCATGCCACGTTTGAAACGTTGAGGAACCTGCTGGCTCATGGGACCGCATGTCATCCTCTATGTGCTATAAAAGTTTATTTTCTTTAATTTTTTTTTCACCCTCTGATTTTGGCTATTTCCTTTTTCTTTTGATCCCTCGCCTTGACGTTGGGTAAGCTGCTGACTCATGGGACCCGCATGTCATCCTCTATGTACAATCAACTTTCTTTTTCTTTTGATCTCCGCATTTGAAACGTTGAGACCCTACTGCTAATGGGACCCGCATGTCATCCTCTATGTACAATAAAGTTTCTTTTCTTGGATTATCTTTGGCTCCCGATATTTTGTCACTTGCCTTTTTCTTTTGATCTCGCCCCCTTTGAAACGTTGAGTAAGTTGTTGGCTCGAGGGACCCGCATGTCATCCTCTATGTCCATCAACTTTCTTTTCTTGGATTTTTTTCACCCCTAATTACTAGCTACTTTCTTTTCTTTTGATCTCAAGCCGCATTACAAACATTGAGACCGCTCTGCAAAAATGGGACCCACATGTCATCCTCTATGTACAATAAATCTTGGATTATTTTTGGCTCGATATTTGGTCACTTGCCTTTTTCTTTCGATCTCATGGCGCCTTTGAACGTTGAGTAAGCTGCTGGCTCATGGGTCCCGCATGTCATCCTCTACGAACAATAAAAGTTTCCTTTCTTGGAGTTATTTTTGACCCCTAATTCTGGCTATTTGCCTTTTTCTTTTGATCCCCTGCCCCCTTTGAAACGATAAGGACGTTGTTGGCGGTCGGTCCCACATGTCATCCTCTATGAACAATAAAAGTTTCCTTTGGTGGATTTATTTTTGACGCCTAATTAATTTTGGCTATTTCCTTTTTTTCTTTTGATCCGCCGCCTTGGAATTGTTGAGAATGCTGCCGCCTCATTTTCTTTTGGTCTGTGCCGCCTTGGAAACGTAGGCACCGCTGCTACAAAATAGGACCCGCATGTCATCCTCTATGTACAATAAAGTTTCTTTTCTTGGATTATTTTTGGCTCCTGATATTATGTCACTTGGCTTTTTCTTTCGATCTCATGCCGACTTTGAAACGTTGAGGATCTTTGCTGCCTCATGGGTCCCGCATGTCATCCTCTCGGAACGATAAATGTTTTCTTTTCTTGTATTTTTTTACAACTGATTTTTGGATTTTTTTATTTTCGATCCCTGCCGCCTTTGGAAACGTTGGACATTTCTGCTGGATCATGGGTCCCCAATGTCGACCTCCCATTACAAGAAACATGTGATATTTTATTTTGCAGACAATAAACGTTGTATTTCGCTCTCGAGCTATTGCAAACGGATAAATTAAATCTTTATATCTACATAAACAAACTTATATGTTGAATCTCCTTGTTTTTGTTTTTGCGAAGCATAGGACTTTCTGTTTTTTTTTGAGAAAATCCGACCTTTCTGTTTTTGGAGTGGGCTGAAATTGTACGAGTCAAAAGGCTCAGCCGGGATAGTTTGAAGGCCCAGATGTCCGAGATGCAGCCCAATTGAAATCTTTCTTTCTTGGTTTTTTTCACACTCTGATTTCTGGCTACTTCATTTTTCTTTCGGTCCTGTGCCGCCTTGGAAGCGTTGAGACCGCTGCTACAAAATGGGACCCGCATGTCATCCTCTATGTACAATAAAGTTTCTTTTCTTGGATTATTTTTGGCTCTGATATTATGTCACTTGCCTTTTCTTTCAATCTCATGCCGACTTTGAAACGTTGAGGAAGGCTGCTCATGGGTCCCGCATGTCATCCTCTATGAACAATAAAAGTTTCCTTTGTTGGATTTATTTTTTTCCCCCTAATTTCCGGCTATTTGCCTTTTTCTTTTGATCCTGCCCCTTTGAAACGATGACGACGCTGGCAAGTCGGTCCCACATGTCATCCTCTATGAACAATAAAAGTTTCCTTTGATGGATTTATTTTGACCCTAATTAATTTCGGCTATTTCCTTTTTCTTTTGATCCCTGCCTTGAAATAGTTGAGGATCCTGCTGCCTCATGGGTCCCGCATGTCATCCTCTGGAAAGGTAAATATTTCTTTTCTGAATTTGTTTACCAACTGATTTTTGGCTTATTTTTTCTTTCGATCTCCTGCCACCTTTAAAACGTTGACGACGCTGCTGGCTCATGGGTCCCCAATGTCAGCCTCCCCATACAAATCCTCTTTCTGCAAAGGTGGTATTTCTAGATAGATAAGGTGGATTCGAATCTGCCATGGTTCAGGCAGCTCAGGTAAGCCTCTTGCACTGATTAATGGAAGTAGTGTATAGCAAGGTCAAGACATGTGACTCGGTGTAATGAATCTATTTGAATCATGTTGTGGGTTCAATGTGATAGTTCTCTAACGTCAGCCAAAATAGAAATTAAGTTTTTTCTAAACGGAATGCAAATTAAGATGAACACAAACATTAGTTATCATAATAGGCGATCATACATACATACTTGCTAAGAGCAAAAGCTTGAGTTTTACCACCCATACAATTAATTAGCAAGTTCCGATAAGATAACCTTATATAAGTATAACTACAAATGCATTTGCTAAGGGCTCATGGGACAACAGAACTAGACAACCGCGAACTTTATGACCAGCATGTCACAGCGGCATCGAAAGATCTTGACCAATGCGAAGTTTGGCACCGTCAATGAACTTTTTCCACCTGGAAGTAACAGCCAAGCGGCCATCTCTGGGACTGACGGAGTACCGTCCCTCCACGGTGAGACCTTCACTCTCCATGACGAGGGATATCTTGCCCCTTCGGCCAGCATTGAGATCCTTGGAGATACTTTTAGGCAATTTCTGATTCAAAGCAAGAGATACCACCAAAAATTAGTCAATGGCACCAGTGCACCATGTGAGACTTTGACAGAGAAGACATCAAGATAAGAGCAGTTATCGTTGTCATATACTCACGAACATAGCCTTCGGATGCGTCCGGTCACCACACGGGTGGCCACGGCAATGAGCTGAGACCTCGGTGATCGGTAGAGCGAGTGCGGGGAGCACAGGTTGGTACACGAGTTGGTGCTGATGCGGAAGCTGCGGGGCAGTGCGATGTGGTGCCTCTAGAGGCAGGTGCGTCTGAGAGGCTGACAGAGGGTGCGATCGCAGTGCGGCTAGAGGAACGGATGCGATGCGGAGCCTGTTGGAAGGTGTAGTATATGGGGCCTCTACAGGAACCAATCGATGTAGGGACTCTTGGGTAGATGCGATGTAGACTGGTACGGGAACCGGTGCGATGCGGGAGAGTGGGCCGGTGCTGCGTGTCTGGTGTGGTTGCCCTTTGTGACATCCGCTCATGTTCCATCGGGGATCTGCAGCTTTGATCATGTTAAACCCAGCAAGCTAGAACAGAGGGAATGGTTTAGAACAACTGCTCAGAATCAAAAGATATGAGTAGAAAAAAGTTACATATTATATATTTGGAAGTGTCTCCAACTATGTAAGCAGTTACGTATATCTGCCCGTTTGAGTTTCTGATCCTCAGCTGTCGCCCTTCTTCAGACCGTAGTCAAAAGCAAACTTTCTCAATCATGTCCATACAAATATGTGATGGCTGCGTCTTGTAGACATACACCTCATAGACCGTGTAGGTGTTCATCAATTTGCCATTGCCATGCATAGTGAAAGACCCTTCATGCGACACATCTGGTTAATCATTGGACGAAGTTCACAAGGTACTGCATGTGAAAATTGATACAAATGTAAGAAGCAGGAAGACTAAAAACAAGACTTTACTATATGCCAATTCATGCTAAACCACGGAGAATACATACCTGTAACTCTGTGAAGGAGCTACTAGAAAGGTAGATAGAGCCATAGGAGGTGTTATATGCGGGGTATGTACATGGGCCCGCCATATTCCCGCAAGCTCGGCATCGGGATGGTGAAGGAAACATGGGAGGTACTACTGCTTAGCGCTGAATGTAAGTGGAAGAATTAGGTTGTGTAAAGTGCATAGTTCAGAGCAATGCAAATGTTGACAATAGTGCATAACACTATGTTACAAACTGAACAGTGAAAAAATAGTGTATGATGAATATAAGCATGCTAATTTGGTGTTTCCAAAAAAAGCATTAGACAGAGCTGGTGATAATATCAGACATAAATCATGGCATGTATATGTGGCTTAAGAAAATATACCCGAACCCTTGGATGGTTACGGCCGGCTGGTCCTTGGACTTGAGCTTATATAAGCATCCAGAAGGTGGGGCTGACAGTAACTTGGTGGCAGCCTCTGCAGATGCCTCATCAGCAGCAGTTGCAATCCTTTTGACCAATGAAGGCTTAGCAGTTTCAGTCTGCATATGAAAATTGAAGAGCAACAGACATCAGCAGTGATATATAAAATGAATCTATGAGACACTGATGCATATAGTGCTGGATGTAAGTGGAAGAATAGGTGTGTGTTTCAACTATTGGTAAGCATTAGACAAAGCCGGCAATAAACAGAGACAAAAATCAAATCATGTATGAGGATTAAGAAAATATACCTGCTTACTGAAAAGGTACCACCCAGCTGGCCCGTGGCCTTGTGCTTGAGGAGGTTTTTAGAAGATGGTGGCGGCACCATCGTCTTCACAGCAGCCTCATCAGGATCATTTTTTATCCATTTGAGTAGAGGCACAGAAGTTTCATCCTGCATATGAATAGCAACAGAACTCATCATTGATATTTAATAAATCTATGAGATAGACTGATGCAAATAGTGCGGGGTGTAAGTGGAAGAATAGGGTTGTGCATAGAGAACAGTTGACAACAATGCAAATGATTACAAAAGAAGCCAATGGAAATCAACAGTTTATATACTGGATGAGACAGACTGAAAAGTGAAAAGTTAGTGTATGATGATTGTAAGCAAGCAGTGTTTCAGAACTTTTGGTAAGCATTAGACAAAGCCAACAGTAATTAAACAGATAATAATGAAATCATGTATGTGGATTAAGAAAATATACCAGATTCATTAAAAGGTCACCACCCAGCTGGCCCATGGCCTCGTGCTTGTAGAGGTTTTCGGAAGATGGTGCCGGCACCATCGTCCTCACAGCTGCCTCATTAGCCTCATTTTGCATCCACTTGAGTAAAGGCGCAGCAGTTTCAGCCTGCATAAGAATGGGAACAGATCTCAGATGATATTGAATGACCTCTGAGACAGACTGATGCATATAGTGTTGGATGTAAGTGGAAGGGTATGGCCGTGTATGGACAACAGTTCACAACAATGCAAGGGTGTGTTCGGTTCGAAACAGCATGGAATGGAATGGAATGGTTCCATTTCAGAGGAATGGAATGGTTTACATTTTTGTTCGGTTGGGAAAAATGGAGAGCAGAAGAGATCGAGGTTAAACTAACCATTTGTCTCAAAACTGTAATTAACAATTGCAAATGACATTTTAATCTCAAAGTCGTAATTAACAGCGCCTAATGGTGCTCTTTAATCTAAAAATCGTAATTAACATCATTTTTTGTTGGGTTAGGGGAACTGGAGTAGATGAACATTATTGTATGATGATTGTAAGCAAACGAATTTGGTGTTTCTAAACTTTTGGCTTCGAGATCTTATGGGTTTCAACTCTAGCCTACCCCAACTTGTTTGGGACTGAAAGGCTTGGTTGTTGTTGTTGTTGTTGTAAACTTTTGGCAAGCATAGAAAAAACCGACAATAAACAGAGAAAAATCAAGGCATGTTTTATGGATTAAGAAAATATACCATATTCATTAAAAGATCACCACCCAGCTGGCGCGTGGCCTTGTGCTTGTAGAGGCATTTAGAAGATGGGGGCGGCATCAACATCTTGGCAGCCTGATCGCCAGTTTTGATCTTCCTTTTGAGTAAAGGCCCTAAAGTTTCAGTCTGCATATGAATAGCAAAACAAAAGGCAGACCTCAGCAGTGATATTGAATTACTGTATGAGATAGACTAATGCATATAGTGGATGCTCTTAGCCTTTGCAGCGTGAACACTAGCTATGGACAGAGAAAAAAACTAGTTAACTCAGCTTTGTCTAGATATGAATGTACTACACCATCCAAAAGCTTAAGCCTTATTTATTTTTGAGAAATCAAAACAAGCAAAGTTTGACCAAAATTTTAGAACATTCTATCAACAAATATAATACTGTGTAGATACCGTAGGAAAATATATTTTATTATCTATTTAATGATATTAATTTTGTATTTTGCATGTTACTGATTTTTGGTAAAAGCTTAGTCAAACATGGTATAGTTTGACTTTCTAAAAATAATATAAGCCCAAAGCTTTGGGATATGATGGAGGCAGTAGTATCTAGAGCTAAAACACATCTAGATACATCCGTATCTACAGATAGTTGAGTCAATTAATTTGGATCTGAGGAGTATCAGATTCAGACTACATCATGGTAAGTTGGTTAAAAAAATTACCCCTGGGCGGTCCCCCTAGCTCGGCGGTGGCATTTCGCTTCTTGTGCTGCAGATCGGGCCATGCTCCTGCAGCAGGTGTGGCGCTATTCTCGTTCCCCATAGCCTCAGCACGGAACCTGGAGGTACCAACCTGATACAGAGAATATAGAGCATGGTGTCACCGAGGCTTTACGCACAAACAGCTGAAGACATGTGCTACTTTAAGCCTATCCCGAACAGGAACAGATTGAGGATGCGAGTGAAAGGTAAAGAGTGGATAAGCAAACGGAGTACCTGCTTCGCGGGGCTGGGGACGCAGCTCAGGCTCAGCCAACTGCCCACATGCGTGGTGGCCTTACGCTCCATTGCCCCCACCGCCGAGGTCTTACCTTTCCTGTACAAGCTGACAAAAGATACAGTGAGGATCAGCAGAAACTACAAAGGTTGCAAATGTCGACAAATAAAGGAAGAACACCCCAATCCAAGCAAAGGTAGCCCCCGCCCCCACCCCCATCAATCACTCCCAGCTCGAGGGTGACCAGAAAGACACCCCTTCGCCCAGAATAGGAAAGAGATGCGCAAGATATCGAGGAGAGGGAAAAAGAACCGATCTCGAGAAAGGAAAGATTACTAGTCCTACCTAATCCGCTTGGTCTAGATGCAGCTTGCCCCTCCAAGCTGGATGCCTGGACGGTGGAGGCGAAAGGAGGGGATCGAGCTAGCGGCTTGCATCCGTCGGCAATCGGCACTCGATCGGGAGAGGGGTGCTACATAAAGGGGAGGGGTAACATATTTTATTACACAGTGACTGATGTGACTAGTCATTACATGTCTCACTGAAACTAGGGCCCATAGTGTGGCACCCCAAATTCACTTCTGCCGGCGGGACGCATGGCGCGTCGAAACCCCCGAATTGTAGCGGGGAAATGAAACATTTCACAAAAATTCGAAATTCAAGCACCCCGCCACGGCCAAGCAAGCGGCTGTTCCTTCCTCTTCCTCGGTTCCTCCTCCCCTATCCGAAAAAACCCCAAATCCCAGCTCAAACCAAAAAAAAACACAAATCCCCCGCCGCCATGCATGTCCTCGTTAACCGCCCGGAGATCGTTCCCGGACAGTGGACCCCGCCGGAAAGTGCTCATGGCAACCGTGCAAGCTCACAGGTATCCCGAGAGGAACTGGTCAAAGCTTTGCTATTCGCCACACAAAAAAAAATTGCGGGCCAAGATCTGGTCAAAGCTTCGTCGATGGCTTGCCGCGAGAGGCTTGGAGTCCAGAGTCAATAAACTAGCTGCTCGAGGACTGGGCGGTTTACACGGATTCATATTAACTGACTCAAGTTTGTTAGTATAGTTAACAAATGCATCTAGATACATCCATATCTAGACAGAATTGAGTCCATTAATATGAATCAGAGGGGAGTACCTGAAAGTGTTTCATGCTACCAACTAATGCGCTGGCAGGAATCGATGTAGAAGTAATTGTGCTACTACTCATACGATGAACTGATTGTGTGGGTGTCGAATTTTGCAACGCGATCATCCACTGAATGCTTAATCTAGCGCCAAAGGCGTACAAATCATAACATACTACAGCACCAGAACATAAGAGTACGAATCATAAAGTAGCTCAACATTTTGCATCAGGGCTGGGTGGTCCTGAGACTACCGGGACGCCCCTGATGATCTCCGGGTGTGCATCCTCTTCAACGCAAAGCTGTGTACTCGGTCCACGGCCTCCTTCTGTAGGCTGGATAATCTCAGGTGCAGGACCTTCGTCTATGAGAGGCTCGTCATCAGTACCATCCACAGGTGCATCAGGGCTGGGTGGTCTTGAGACTACCCGGACGCCCTGATGATCTCCGGGCGTGCATCCACTTCAACGCAAAGCTGTGTACTCGGTCCACGGCCTCCTTCTGTAGGCTGGATAATCTCAGGTGCAGGACCTTCGTCTATGAAAGGCTCGTCATCAGTACCATCCACAGGTGCATCAAACTGAGATTCATCTTCAAATCTCCCATCAAACTGAGAGACCTCTTCAACTCTATGCTTCTGCAATTAGTACATCAACCGATTAGACAAACATCTAAGGGATGCAACCTGAACAAATGCCGTTTTACATATTTACCTTCTCATCTGGCACAGCACATGTCCCAGAGCTGAAACCCGTTTCCTGAAGCAAGCGCTTTTTCTCTCCTTCCCGTCCATCCATCTGCAACAAGTTAAATTTGAGTACAGAACCTTGCACAACAATGCAAACTATTGATTGAAACAGCGGCAGCATCAATATAAATAATTAACTACATATGCCAGCACACATACAGTGTGAGCAAGATCTGCTTCTCCTGCTAAAGGATCATTATATGGTTCACCATGCTAAACCCGCCTAACATATGTGCGGTCCATCCCAAAAATGTGTAAATGATCTGCCACTACAGGGTGAGGCCTCTTCTCACCATTCATACATGTGCAGCGCGGGCAATACACGTCCAGGTTGTGACCTTCATGAGCTCTAATAAACCCCATAAAGGGTTGAACACCATTTATATATGAAGGGGAACATAAGTGTCCATGCAGTATCCAAGTTCTGTCCATCTGTTTAATTATGAGATACAGTGGTTGGTGATTAATTTAAGGCGAAGTAGGAAATGTATATCCATCGAGTACAAAACTATACTACATGATTATGCATTTCAGCAATCATGTCGAGTACAAAACAAAAAATGCCCATCGACATTTTAGCAAACAGATCGTGTACAAAACTCTGCCATGGCATTTCAGCAAATTAACGGATCGAGTGCAGAACTGACTCTATATGCCCACGCAAATGAACAAATTGATCGATGACAAATCGAGCGGAAAACTATAAAGTGCCAATTAGTTCGAGCATACTGACGAATTTTTTTAGCAGCATCAAGAAAATATAAATCGTTAGGCCGTCTTGCCCGATACATGATTGAGCTAGAGATAGCAGCCCTACCGTGGATCAACTTGACCGCCGGTGCGTCTCGAGAAGAACGAGGGGAGGGGAAGCTTCTTCTTCGCACGGACGGGACGGGGAGGGGAAGCTCTTCGCACGGACGGGGATAAGTTGTGTAGGGGTGGGTGGGGGTCATGCGGCCGGGCCGCCGGGGTGATAATTAAGGTCGGTAGGTGGCGTTTAATGGAGTTGCGTGTGTAATTTGCCGTGCACAAGGTTGAGGATTAGGCGGTTCCCTTTGCCGCGCGCACAATTCAAACTATCCCGCCCATGTAGTTTAAATTCGCCATATTTTCGTTAAATCGACATAAAGTCATGTGAGTGGGGGAAAATTAGCAAAGTTGCTTGAAAAATAGTAAAACTCTGGAATTATCCTTTAAATATGCTCTACTTCGTGTGAAAATCGGGGTGTGGAAGCATGTTGAGCTGTTTTATTTGTACTTTCTTCATTAAAACTCCCATTTTATGCACTTTGGATGGAAAGAAATCATTTGTACATAAATTTTGACAACGCCATTTGCAAACACTAATTGTTTTACATGCCAAGATGCACCCATCCACCAAATATATATGGGGCAAAAGTTTATCACAATCTAGCAGATATGCATAATTAGTGAGGGACCCCTTTTGATTTTGTGCAATTTCCACTAATTAGGTAGAGAGAAGGGGTTAATTAATTAGGCCATATTAGGGGTTATGTGTTTTAGATTAGGTTGTGTGGATTCAAATACAACTTCTTTATTTGTGTGCTATGATTAATCAAAACTAGATCGATCGACTGCGCACACATTATTAGAGGCGCATGCCTTTGCGCACAAAGTGCATGTGTGTGTTGTTGGCCACCAATTAACGAGAGAGAGAGAGAGAGAGAGAGAGAGAGAGAGAGAGAGAGAGAGAGGTAGAGAGAGAGCTACATACGAGAGAGCGATTGAAATCCCCAAATTAAACACATATATATATGTATGGCACATTTAATTTAATTAGAGGACCACGAGGCACCCCTGGCCTGCTTGATGCACAATTAAGTGTCATTGGCCTATATATAGGGTTTAATTAGGGTTTAGGGTTTAGGGTTAGGAGGTTAGGGTTTAGGGTCTAGGGTTTAGGGTTTAATGTTTATGGTGTTTAGGGTTTAGGGATTTAGGGATTAGGGTTTATTTAGGGTTTAAGGTTTAGGGATCATCGATCGAGTGCGCACACACACATTATTAGAGGCACACGCGCCTTTGCGCATAAAGTGCATGCGTATATGTGTGTGTGTTTTTTGGCCACCAACGATATAGATGATCGAGAGATCGAGAGAGAGAGAGATTGAAATCCCCAAGAATATGTTCAAATATATATTAAAATATATGCACGAATGCATGCATGGTAGGCCATGCATGCACACTAATTATATATATATATATATTATGAGGAAACTTAATCAAATGTGTTTTCATTCGAGAGAACTTGTCAAAATTCAAGTTAATTAATTTATCATCGATAATTATATAATTAATTAATGAATCTCAGGGAGATGTTATACAACATATGATCGATATAGGCCATGTATATATTAATTGGGGTTAATCTACCGTTTAATTTGCTAGCTAGCTGCTATATAGAGAGCATGTTTTTATTAGATCGGGTTATAGCTAGCTAGTATAGTTTAGGGTTATGTGTTTTAATTAACTAGGGTTTGATTAGCTAGGGGTTAGTTATATATATATGGTTTAGGGTTAATGCATGGCACATTTAATTTAACTAGAGGACCGCGAGGCACCCCTGGCCTGCTTGATGCACAATTAAGTGTCGTTGGCCTATATATAGGGTTTAATTAGGGTTTAGGGTTAGCTAGGGTTTAGGGTTTAGTGTTTAGGGTGTTTAGCTAGGGTCTAGGGTACGTTTAGGGTTAGAGTGTTTAGGGTCTAGGGTTTAGGGTCTAGTGTTTAGGGTGTTTAGGGTCTAGGGTTTAGGGTTTAATTTAGGGTGTTTAGGGTTTAGGGTGCTTGATACGTCCAAACGTATCTATAATTTCTTATGTTCCATGCTACTTTATTGATGATACCTACATGTTTTATACACATTATATATGTCATTATTATGCGTTTCCGGAACTAACTTATTGACGAGATGCCGAAGGGCGGTTCTGTTTTCTTGTTTTGGTTTCCGAAATCCTAGTAAGGAAATATTCTCGAATCGGACGAAATCAATGCCCAGCATCCTATTTTTCCACGAAGCTTCAGCCGAGAGCCACCGAGAGGGAGCCCTGGTGGTCCCAGATGATAGGGCGGCGCGGCCATGGCTGGGCCCGCGCCCCCCTAGTGTGTCGCCGCCTCGTTGACCCTCCGACTCCGCCTCTTCGCCTATTTAAGGGTCCCTGACCTAAACCTCGAGACGAATAAGCCACGGTATGAGAAAAGTTCAGGCCGCCGCCATGCGAAGCAAGAGATGGGGGACAGGAGTCTCGGTTCACGCCGGCCGGGACGGGGAAGTGCCCCGGAAGGCTTCTCCATCGACACCGCTGCCATCTCCACCGCCATCTTCATCACCGCTGCTGCTCCCATGAGGAGGGAGTAGTTCTCCATCGAGGCTCGGGGCTGTACCGGTAGCTATGTGGTTCATCTCTCTCCCATGTACTTCAATACAATAATCTCATGAGCTGCCTTACATGATTGAGATTCATATGATGATGCTTGTAATCTAGATGTCATTATGCTAGTCAAGTGGGTTTTACTTATGTGATCTCCGGTGACTCCTTGTCCCACGTGTGTAAAGGTGACAGTGTGTGCACCGTGTGGGTCTCTTAGGCTATATTTCACAGAATACTTATTCACTGTTATGAATGGCGTAGTGAAGTGCTTATTTATATCCCTTTATGATTGCAATGTGTTTTGTATCACTATTTATCTATGTGCTACTCATGTGATGTTATTAAAGTAGTCTATTCCTCCTGCATGGTGTAATGGTGACAGTGTGTGCATCGTGTAGTTCTTGTCGTAGATTATGATCATAATCTCTTGTAGGTTATGGAGTTGATTATCGCTATGATAGTATTGATGTGATCTATGCCTCCTTCGTAGTGTGATGGTGACAGTGTGCATGCTATGTTAGTACTTGGTTTATTTTGCAAAGATCTATTATACTCTAAGGTTACTTAAACATGAATATCGAATGTTGTGGCGCTTGTTAACTCCGGCATTGAGGGTTCGTGTAATCCTACACAATTAGTGGTGTTCATCATCTAACAAGAGTATATGTAGCACAAAGGAAAGAGAACTTATTTATTATGTGATCAATGTTGAGAGTGTCCACTAGTGAAAGTATGATCCCTAGGCCTTGTTTCCACCACAAAGAATTGCTTCCCACGCCAGCAAGCTATTTTCTGGCGCCGCTTGTTTACTGCATCTTTACTTTCTGCAATATTACCACCATCTATACCACCTGTGTTTTACTATCTCTTCGCCGAACTAGTGCACCTATACATCTGACAAGTGTATTTGGTGTGTTGGGGACACAAGAGACTTCTTGCTTTGTGGTTGCAGGGTTGCTTGAGAGGGATATCTTTGACCTCTTCCTCCCGAGTTCGATAAACCTTGGGTGATCCACTTAAGGAAAACTTGCTGCTGTTCTACAAACCTCTGCTCTTGGAGGCCCAACACTGTCTACAGGAAAAGAAGCGTGAGTAGACATCAAGCTATTTTCTGGCGCCGTTGCCGGGGAGGAAAGGTAAAAGGTACTCACACTCCGGATCTCGGCTACTAAGCTATTTTCCGGCACCGTTGTAAGTACTCGAAGCTATTTCCTTTAGATCCTGCAATTGCATCTTTTTGTTTCTTGTTTACACTAGTTAGGCATAATGGAAAACAACAAAAATATGAGAGATCTTTATGAACTTTATCTTGAATTAGGACATGATGTGTTTGAAGAGAGAATTAAAAAACCCATGGAAATTTATATGCATGCTAATGGGAATGTTATTAATATGAATGCTTTGAACACCATTGTTGCTAATGCTATGGAAAATTCTAAGCTTGGGGAGGTCGGTTTTGATGAAAATGATCTCTTTAGCCCTCCGGGTATTGAGGAGAAAGTTTATGTTGATTATGATATGCCTCCCATTTATGATGATTATAATGATAGTGGTCTTTTGGTGCCACCTACTATGGAGAGTAAATTTTATTGTGATTATACTATGCCTCCTACACTTGATGAGAATAATAATGATAGTTACCTTGTTGAATTTGCTCCCACTACAACTAATAAAACTGATTATGCTTATGTTGGGAGTAGTAATAATTTTATGCATATGGCTCATGACAAGAATGTTTTATGCGATAGTTATATTGTTGAGTTTGCTCATGATGCTACTGAAAGTTATTATGAGAGAGGAAAATATGGTTGTAGAAATTTTCATGTTACTAAAATGCCTCTCTATGTGCTGAAATTTTTGAAGCTACACTTGTTCTATCTTCCTATGCTTGTTACTTTGCTCCTCATGAACTTGTTTATTTACAAGATTCCTTTTCATAGGAAGTGGGTTAGGCTTAAATGTGTTTTGAATTTGCTTCTTGATGTTCTCTTTTGCTTCAACTCTTATTTCTCATGAGAGCATTATCATTAAAATTGCTGAGCCCATCTTAATGGCTATAAAGAAAGAACTTCTTGGGAGATAACCCATGTGTTTATTTTACTACAGCACTTTTGTTTTATATTTGAGTCTTGGAAGTTGTTTACTACTGTAGCAACCTCTCCTTATCATGTTTTTGGTGCCAAGTAAAGTCTCTATGTTAAAGTTGATGCTAGATTTGGATTACTGCGCAGAAACAGATTTGCTGTCTGTCACGAATTTGAGCAGAAGTCTCTGTAAAAAAATCAAAAAAATCTGCAAATTTACGTGTGTGATCCTCAGATATGTACGCAACTTTCATTAGTTTTGAGTTTTTCCGTTTGAGCAAGTTAAGTGCCCCTTTCAGGTTCGTCTTTACGGACTGTTCTGTTTTGACAGATTCTGTCTTTTATTTCGCATTGCCGCTTTTGCTATGTTGAATGAGTTTCTTTGTTCCATTAACTTTCAGAAGCTTTGTGCAATGTCCAGAAGTGTTAAGAATGATTGTGTCACCTCTGAATATGTGAATTTGTGGTTAAGCACTAACCCTCTCATGAGTTTGCTTGAAGTTTGTGTGAAGGAAGTTTTCAAGGGTCAAGAGAAGAGGATGATATACTATGATCAAGAAGAGTGAAAGGTCTAAGCTTGGGGATGCCCCGGTGGTTCATCCCTGCATATTTTAATAAGACTCAAGCATCTAAGCTTGGGGATGCCCAAGGCATCCCCTTCTTCATCGACAACTCAGGTTTCTTCTAGTGAAACTATATTTTTATTCCGTCACATCTTATGTACTTTACTTGGAGCGTCTGTGTGCTTTTATTTTTGTTTTGTTATCTTAGTTCTCTGAATAAGTTCATCCTTGTGTGGGAGAGAGACACGCTCCGCTGGTTCATATGAACACATGTGTTCTTAGCTTTTAATGTTCATGGCGAAGGTTGAAACTGCTTCGTTAATTGTTATATGGTTGGAAACGGGAAATGCTACATGTAGTAATTGGTAGAATGTCTTGAATAATTTGATACTTGGCAATTTTTGTGCTCATGTTTAAGCTCTTGCATCATATACTTTGCACCTATTAATGAAGAAATACATAGAGCTTGCTAAAATTTGGTTTGCATATTTGGTCTCTCTAAGGTCTAGATAATTTCTAGTATTGAGTTTTGAACAACAAGGAAGACGGTGTAGAGTATTATAATGTTTACAATATGTCTTTTATGTGAGTTTTGCTGCACCGGTTCATCCTTGTGTTTGTTTCAAATAACCTTGCTAGCCTAAACCTTGTATCGAGAGGGAATACTTCTCATGCATCCAAAATCCTTGAGCCAACCACTATGCCATTTGTGTCCACCATACCTACCTACTACATGGTATTTCTCCGCCATTCCAAAGTAAATTGCTTGAGTGCTACCTTTAAATTTCCATCATTCGCCTTTGCAATATATAGCTCATGGGACAAAATAGCCTTAAAAACTATTGTGGTATTGAATATGTACTTATGCACTTTATCTCTTATTAAGTTGCTTGTTGTGCGATAACCATGCTTCTGGGGATGCCATCAACTATTCTTTGTTGAATATCATGTGAGTTTCTATGCATGTCCGTCTTGTCTGAAGTAAGAGAGATCTACCACCTTAATGGTTAGAGCATGCATATTGTTAGAGAAGAACATTGGGCCGCTAACTAAAGCCATGAATCATGGTGGAAGTTTCAGTTTTGGACATATATCCTCAATCTCATATGAGAACACTAATTGTTGCCACATGCTTATGCATTAAAGAGGAGTCCATTATCTGTTGTCCATGTTGTCCCGGTATGGATGTCTAAGTTGAGAATAATCAAAAGCGAGAAATCCAAAATGCGAGCTTTCTCCTTAGACCTTTGTACAGGCGGCATGGAGGTACCCCATTGTGACACTTGGTTAAAACATGTGTATTGTGATGATCCGGTAGTCCAAGCTAATTAGGACAAGGTGCGGGCACTATTAGTATACTATGCATGAGGCTTGCAACTTTTAAGATATAATTTACATAATACATATGCTTTATTACTACCGTTGACAAAATTGTTTCATGTTTTCAAAATAAAAGCTCTAGCACAAATATAGCAATCGATGCTTTCCTCTTTGAAGGACCTTTCTTTTACTTTTATGTTGAGTCAGTTCACCTATCTCTCTCCACCTCAAGAAGCAAACACTTGTGTGAACTGTGCATTGATTCCTACATACTTGCATATTGCACTTGTTATATTACTTTACATTGACAATATCCATGAGATATACATGTTATAAGTTGAAAGCAACCGCTGAAACTTAATCTTCCTTTGTGTTGCTTCAATACCTCTACTTTGAATTATTGCTTTACGAGCTAACTCTTATGCAAGACTTATTGATGCTTGTCTTGAAAGTACTATTCATGAAAAGTCTTTGCTTTATGATTCATTTGTTTACTCATGTCATTACCATTGTTTTTGATCGCTGCATTCATTACATATGCTTACAATAGTATGATCAAGGTTATGATGGCATGTCACTTAAGAAATTATCATTGTTATCGTTTACCTACTCGAGGACGAGTAGGAACTAAGCTTGGGGATGCTTGATACGTCTCAAACGTATCTATAATTTCTTATGTTCCATGCTACTTTATTGATGATACCTACATGTTTTATACACATTATATGTCATTATTATGCGTTTTCCGGAACTAACTTATTGACGAGATGCCGAAGGGCCAGTTCCTGTTTTCTGCTGTTTTTGGTTCCAGAAATCCTAGTAAGGAAATATTCTCGGAATCGGACGAAATCAATGCCCAGCATCCTATTTTTCCACGAAGCTTTAACACCCGAGAGCCACTCGAGGGGAGCCCTGGTGGGCCCAGATGATAGGCGGCGCGGCCAGGGCTGGGCCCGCGCCCCCCTAGTGTGTCGCCGCCTCGTTGACCCTGACTCCGCCTCTTCGCCTATTTAAGGGTCCCTGACCTAAACCTCGAGAAGAATAAGCCACGGTACGAGAAAAGTTCCAGAGCCGCCGCCATCGCGAAGCCAAGATCTGGGGGACAGGAGTCTCTGTTCCGGCACGCGCCGGACGGGGAAGTGCCCCCGGAAGGCTTCTCCATCGACACCGCTGCCATCTCCACCGCCATCTTCATCACCGCTGCTGCTCCCATGAGGAGGGAGTAGTTCTCCATCGAGGCTCGGGGCTGTACCGGTAGCTATGTGGTTCATCTCTCTCCTATGTACTTCAATACAATAATCTCATGAGCTGCCTTACATGATTGAGATTCATATGATGATGCTTGTAATCTAGATGTCATTATGCTAGTCAAGTGGGTTTTACTTATGTGATCTCCGGAGACTCCTTGTCCCATGTGTGTAAAGGTGACAGTGTGTGCACCGTGTGGGTCTCTTAGGCTATATTTCATAGAATACTTATTCACTGTTATGAATGGCGTAGTGAAGTGCTTATTTATATCCCTTTATGATTGCAATGTGTTTTGTATCACTATTTATCTATGTGCTACTCATGTGATGTTATTAAAGTAGTCTATTCCTCCTGCATGGTGTAATGGTGACAGTGTGTGCATCGTGTAGTTCTTGTCGTAGATTATGATCATAATCTCTTGTAGGTTATGGAGTTGATTATCGCTATGATAGTATTGATGTGATCTATGCCTCCTTCGTAGTGTGATGGTGACAGTGTGCATGCTATGTTAGTACTTGGTTTATTTTGCAAAGATCTATTATACTCTAAGGTTACTTAAACATGAATATCGAATGTTGTGGCGCTTGTTAACTCCGGCATTGAGGGTTCGTGTAATCCTACACAATTAGTGGTGTTCATCATCTAACAAGAGTATATGTAGCACAAAGGAAAGAGAACTTATTTATTATGTGATCAATGTTGAGAGTGTCCACTAGTGAAAGTATGATCCCTAGGCCTTGTTTCCACCACAAAGAATTGCTTCCCACGCCAGCAAGCTATTTTCTGGCGCCGCTTGTACCATTTTTTGCATCTTTACTTTCTGCAATATTACCACCATCTATACCACCTGTGTTTTACTATCTCTTCGCCGAACTAGTGCACCTATACATCTGACAAGTGTATTTGGTGTGTTGGGGACACAAGAGACTTCTTGCTTTGTGGTTGCAGGGTTGCTTGAGAGGGATATCTTTGACCTCTTCCTCCCTGAGTTCGATAAACCTTGGGTGATCCACTTAAGGGAAAACTTGCTGTTCTACAAACCTCTGCTCTTGGAGGCCCAACACTGTCTACAGGAAAAAGAAGCATGAGTAGACATCATGTGTTTACGGTGTTTAGGGTCTAGGGTTTAGGGTTTAGTGTTTAGGGTGTTTAGGGTCTAGGGTTTAGTGTTTAGGGTGTTTAGGGTTTGTTTAAGGTTTAGGGATCATCGATCGAGTGCGCACACACATTATTAGAGGCACCCCGCGCCTTTGCGCATAAAGTGCATGCGTATATATGTGTGTTTTTTTGCCACCAACAACGATATATAGATGATCGAGAGAGAGAGAGATTGAAATCCCCTAGAATATGTTCAAATATATATTAAAATATATGCACGAATGCATGGTAGGCCATGCATGCACACTAATTATATATATATATATTATGAGGCAACTTGATCAAATGTGTTTTCATACGAGAGAACTTGTCAAAATTCAAGTTAATTAATTTATCATCGATAATTATATATATAATTAATTAATGAATCACAGGGAGATCGATAATTAATTTAGGGTTTTAGGGTTGTTTAAGGTTTAGGGATCATCGATCGAGTGCGCACACACATTATTAGAGGCACCCGCGCCTTTACGCATAAAGTGCATGCGTATATATATGTGTTTTTTTTGCCACCAACGATATATATAGATGATCGAGAGAGAGATTGAAATCCCCAAGAATATGTTCAAATATACATTAAAATATATGCACAAATTCATAGTAGGACATGCATGCACACTAATTATATATATATATATATATTATGAGGCAACTTAATCAAAATGTGTTTTCATTCGAGAGAACTTGTCAAAATTCAAGTTAATTAATTTATCACGATAATTATATAATTAATTAATAAATCTCAGGGATATGTTATACAACATGATCGATATAGGCCATGTATATTTTAATTGGTGTTAATCTACGGTTTGCTAGCTAGCTGCTATATATAGAGCATGTTTTTATTAGATCGGGTTATAGCTAGCTAGTATAGTTTAGGGTTATGTGTTTTAATTAAGTAGGGTTGATTAGCTAGGGTTAGTTTATATATATATATGGTTTAGGGTTAATGCATGGCACATTTAATTTAATTAGAGGACCGCGAGGCACCCCTGGCCTGCTCGATGCACAATTAAGTGTCGTTGGCCTATACATAGGGTTTAATTAGGGTTTAGGGTTAGCTAGGGTTTAGGGTTAGGGTTAGGGTTAGGGTTAGGGTTTAGGGTCTAGGGTTTAGGGTTTAGTGTTTAGGGTGTTTAGGGTTTAGGGATTAGGGATTAGGGATTTAAGGTTTTAGGGGTTGTTTAAGGTTTAGGGATCATCGATCGAGTGCGCACACACATTATTAGAGGCACCCGCGCCTTTACGCATAAAGTGCATGCGTATATATGTGTGTTTTTTGGGCCACCAACGATATATAGATGATCGAGAGAGAGAGAGAGATTGAAATCCCCAAGAATATGTTCAAATATACATTAAAATATATGCATGAATGCATTGTAGGCCATGCATGCACACTAATTATATATATATTATGAGGCAACTTAATCAAATGTGTTTTCATTCGAGAGAACTTGTCAAAATTCAAGTTAATTAATTTATCACGATAATTATATAATTAATATATCTAATAAAAACATGCTCTATATATATATAGCAGCTAGCTAGCAAACCGTAGATTAACACCAATTAAAATATACATGGCCTATATCGATCATGTTGTATAACATATCCCTGAGATTCATTAATTAATTATATAATTATCGTGATAAATTAATATATATATATATATATATATATATATATATATATAAAACACTATTCTGCAACCGGTTGCGTAATAATATTGTGAGCACCGAGTGTGATTCTCTGGACACAAGGTTGAACTTCCCGGATAAGAGGGTTGACCTTTCTGTCGAACTTACCTGAACTTCCCATTTTCTTCAGAGCTACTGATTATACTTAAGAATTTCTCAACCATTTGGTGGAAATGTGCAAATGATATACCGTTGGATAGATAATGAAAAACCGCAACTTTTTCATGTTCACACTTTTCACAGATTATGCACGGTTTAAATTTAATTTTGAAAATACGAAAACGCTTCTATATGGCCAGAAAACGAACTTTTAGTTCGATTTTCGAATCGCTTATCGAAACTGTGCAAATGATATACCGTTGGAAAGATAATGAAATTGCGCAACTTTTTCATGTTTTACGTTTTTTCAAAATCCTCACAGTTTTTGAACAATTTTGAAAATACCAAAATCGGACGTACTTAAAAACGAGCGGACAGTAATTTGGATGATTTGTTTCAACCGTTTGTCGGAATGATGCAAATGATATGGCGTTGGAAAGCTATGGACAAGGCGCAACTTTCTTATTTCAATTATTTTCTCTAATTCCTTACAGTTTAAGAGAATATTGCGAATTACTGTCCGCCCGTTTTATGTGACGGGCATCGAATGATTTTTCCCGTGATTTCCATGCGGAATATTTAAACCATGGAAATGATATATGGTTGAAAAGGTGTCATCTTTTTCATATCTACCATTTTTGCTAAATAAACGGTTTAAAACTAATTTTAGAAGTTTTGAAATCATGTTTTCGGTATACTTTGCGAGATAAAGACTTGAATTTGATGGATTAGATCCATTTATTTGTTGTGAAATGATGTAGGTAACTAAATTAGACTCATACTCTATCATATAAAGCTTTGGGTGGCAATGGTTGAGGTGGTTAGTGATCAAAACAATGAGATTTGCATAATAGATTTCCGCCTCGCAAAAAACAGAGCATTGAACTTACCTCGACATGAGCCCGTACTTCGGGCAATGCGGTTGTACTTCTTCGTGCGGTTTCACGAAATTGTTTAGAAAAACTGATAAAATTTTATCCGAACACTTTCTACTTTCCGTAATTACCGCATGTACTTCCCCGCAATACCGCTTGTACTTCTGAATCACTGATTGTACTTCCTGCGGATGAGGTTTTTTGTTTTTTGTACATTTAGATTTTGACGTTTTTTGTACTTGCTATATTAAGTGAGTGTACTTCTTGTCGAATGGTTGTACTTCTGAGCTTTAAGTCTTTATACTTCCTCGCGGAGGACGAGATTATTTTGTTTTTTGTATATTTGATTTTCATCGGTTTTCTTGTACTTCCTATAAAAAGTGGTTGTACTGCCCATGTCGAATGGTTGTACTTCTCATCGTCAAATATTTGAACTGCCTCGCGGATGATGGGATTTTTGTATTGCACTTCCAAAACCGACGCTTTGTGCTTCCCATGGTTAGCTTTTATACCACGTGATAAGTTTACTACCCAACTTGTAGATCTGCAATTATACTTCTCCATCTAATATTGTGTACTTATTTGGATTAATAACTTGTACTTCCCGATCTGAGCTTGTGTACCTTGAGGACCGAATTTGTGTGCGTCTTGGTGGGACAATGTTTTATTCCACCTTTCCTCATGGGTGTATGCTGAATGGGTGTACTTCTCGCCGTCAAGTATTCGCAATGCCGGTACTATTCCTATGTTCTTCCCTAATAAATTTGAACTTTTTTTGCTTGGACTCCCAATACAGACTACTTGCTCTTATGGGCATTATGAACTTATACTTCCCGACGCTATATACTCATACTTCCGTGCCTAATTTTCTTGAAGCATATCCGCAACGTATTTATTTTTAATTTTTGCCTTTTTTAAAGCTTGACACGGTGATATTTAAAGAAGATCTTAATCGTACTTCCCATTTGCTACTTGTTTGTAATGCATGTACTACCCCTGTGTACTTCCTTGATAAATTTTAACCTTTTTTGTTTGGACATCCAATACGGACAACTTGCACTTCTAAATGTTATGAAATTTTACTTCCCGCGACATATACTCGTACTTATGTGCCTAATTTTATTTGAAAGCATATGTTGCAACATATTTATTTTTATTGTTTGGCTTTTAAGCATGATGCAGTGACAATACGGACTACTTGCACTTTCCGACGTTTTGAACTTGCACTTCTCGACGCCATATAATCATACTTTCTTGCGTAATTTTCTCGGAAGCATATGCTACAACATATTTTATTTTTATTTTTCGACTTTTAGCATGACACAATAACAATTAAGGAATGGAGATTGATGCAGGTAGCAATTTTATACAGAAAATAGAGGCAGAATAGCAACATCGTAGAAACAGAAATATGTATTGATTAAATAAGAGCAGCGTTAAAACATAGCAGAGGTAGCACATGCTGCCAGATACATCATCGCTTGCTCTTGATTCAGCAGCATCAGTGGGAGCACACACAGCAGCACAGGTAAACGTCACCCGCACACAAGTACGAGTGAAGACAAACCCGAACAATTCCTACATAATCATGCAGCGACGGCGCGACACCACACCACTATACTGCTCACAGCCATGCACTAGTACTGCTCACATCCATGTAATAGTACACATTTTCTAGACTATGAATGTTTACTTCTCCCGGGGATGTGTACAGCTCACATCCTTTAGTAGTATTTGTTTTTGCACTTCCCGTATGTAAACACACCGATGGGAACTGTTTTCTGTAGAAAAAAAAATCCACACATAGCAGGGCGCTAGTGGTAGCCAGCACCATTTGCTTTGACGCCACACGAGATCCTCCGTCATCTGGCCTGCCGTCGGCGACGTGGGAGGAACGGGGAGAGGAGGCGAAGCTGTACACATGGCTCGTGTGGTAGTCGAGAACGGAACCTGTATTTTGGCGATGAGTCGATTCTAAGGCATGTACTTCCCAAATTCGAATACATGTTCTTCTGTTGCTGAAAACGAAGAAAAGAAAAGCGTTAGGGGTGGCTCTTCCTTCCAGAGTTAGTCACGCAGATGAGAGGGGGGGCGGCGACTGTGCTGGTGGTGGGGGACAATGGCCGCATAGGAGTGCGCAGGCAGACACCAGATCGCGGGGGAACGGCAGTAGAGACCTGGCAGCGGCGCCTTGGCAGGTGACACACAGCGGCGGCGGGGTCCTATGCCGGTGCTTGATTAGGCGGCGGCGCTGGCCAGTGGAAGGGGCAGCACACGGAGGACGGCCGCCGGAGGTCGAGGTGGTGAGGGGTATGGTCGCCAGAGGTCGAGGAGGTGCGTGGGGGAGGACCTCCGGTGGTCGACGACGAGCGGGGAGGCCAGGCGTGCGGTGGCGGCGGAGCTTGGGAGGCCCTGCGCGCGGTGGCCCGAGGCGGCGGCGGTGGTGCATGGGACTGGGGCGGCGGCGGCAGTGCGTGGGGCCCGGGGCCCAAGGCGGCGGTCGGTGAGGCGTGCTGGCCAGCGCACGCGGCAGGGGAGGTTGGCCGGTGGGATGTCGTGGGGAACGAATCGTGGAGGTGGGGAAGGGAACGGTGGTCCGTGGGTGGTATTTTTTTATATTCGGACCGGTTCACTGGGCTGTCTAACGCGGATCGCGTTCTCTTATAGGGCCGGTGGTGCTCAGAATAATATTCTGAGCACCGGTTTCAGAATAGTGTCACCCTATATATATATATATATATATATATATAGAGCATGTTTTTATTAGATCGGGTTATATCTAGTATAGTTTAGGGTTATGTGTTTTAATTAAGTAGGGTTGATTAGCTAGGGTTAGTTACATATATATGGTTTAGGGTTAATGCATGGCACATTTAATTTAATTAGAGGACCGCGAGGCACCCCTGGGCTGCTCGATGCACAATTAAGTGTCGTTGGCCTATACATAGGGTTTAATTAGGGTTTAGGGTTAGCTAGGGTTTAGGGTTAGGGTTAGGGTTTAGGGTCTAGGGTTTAGGGTTTAGTGTTTAGGGTGTTTAGGGTTTAGGGATTAGGGATTAGGGATTTAGGGTTTTAGGGTTGTTTAAGGTTTAGGGATCATCGATCGAGTGCGCACACACATTATTAGAGGCACCCGCGCCTTTACGCATAAAGTGCATGCGTATATATGTGTGTTTTTTGGGCCACCAACGATATATAGATGATCGAGAGAGAGATTGAAATCCCCAAGAATATGTTCAAATATACATTAAAATATATGCACGAATGCATTGTAGGCCATGCATGCACACTAATTATATATATATTATGAGGCAACTTAATCAAATGTGTTTTCATTCGAGAGAACTTGTCAAAATTCAAGTTAATTAATTTATCACGATAATTATATAATTAATTAATGAATCTCAGGGATATGTTATACAACATGATCGATATAGGCCATGTATATTTTAATTGGTGTTAATCTACGGTTTGCTAGCTAGCTGCTATATATATATAGAGCATGTTTTTATTAGATCGGGTTATAGCTAGCTAGTATAGTTTAGGGTTATGTGTTTTAATTAAGTAGGGTTGATTAGCTAGGGTTAGTTACATATATATGGTTTAGGGTTAATGCATGGCACATTTAATTTAATTAGAGGACCGCGAGGCACCCCTGGCCTGCTCGATGCACAATTAAGTGTCGTTGGCCTATACATAGGGTTTAATTAGGGTTTAGGGTTAGCTAGGGTTTAGGGTTAGGGTTAGGGTTAGGGTTAGGGTTTAGGGTCTAGGGTTTAGGGTTTAGTGTTTAGGGTGTTTAGGTTTAGGGATTAGGGATTAGCGATTAGGGATTTAAGGTTTTAGGGTTGTTTAAGGTTTAGGGATCATCGATCGAGTGCGCACACACATTATTAGAGGCACCCGCGCCTTTACGCATAAATTGCATGCATATATATATGTGTGTTTTTTGGCCACCAACGATATATAGATGATCGAGAGAGAGAGAGATTGAAATCCCCAAGAATATGTTCAAATATACATTAAAATATATGCACGAATGCATGGTAGGCCATGCATGCACACTAATTATATATATATATATATATTATGAGGCAACTTAATCAAATGTGTTTTCATTCGAGAGAACTTGTCAAAATTCAAGTTAATTAATTTATCACGATAATTATATAATTAATTAATGAATCTCAGGGATATGTTATACAACATGATCGATATAGGCCATGTATATTTTAATTGGTGTTAATCTACGGTTTGCTAGCTAGCTGCTATATATATATAGAGCATGTTTTTATTAGATCGGGTTATAGCTAGCTAGTATAGTTTAGGGTTATGTGTTTTAATTAAGTAGGGTTGATTAGCTAGGGTTAGTTACATATATATGGTTTAGGGTTAATGCATGGCACATTTAATTTAATTAGAGGACCGCGAGAGGCACCCCTGGCCTGCTCGATGCACAATTAAGTGTCGTTGGCCTATACATAGGGTTTAATTAGGGTTTAGGGTTAGCTAGGGTTTAGGGTTAGGGTTAGGGTTAGGGTTTAGGGTCTAGGGTTTAGGGTTTAGTGTTTAGGGTGTTTAGGTTTAGGGATTAGCGATTAGGGATTTAAGGTTTTAGGGTTGTTTAAGGTTTAGGGATCATCGATCGAGTGCGCACACACATTATTAGAGGCACCCGCGCCTTTACGCATAAATTGCATGCATATATATGTGTGTTTTTTGGCCACCAACGATATATAGATGATCGAGAGAGAGAGATTGAAATCCCCAAGAATATGTTCAAATATACATTAAAATATATGCACGAATGCATGGTAGGCCATGCATGCACACTAATTATATATATATATATATATTATGAGGCAACTTAATCAAATGTGTTTTCATTCGAGAGAACTTGTCAAAATTAAAGTTAATTAATTTATCACGATAATTATATAATTAATTAATGAATCTCAGGGATATGTTATACAACATGATCGATATAGGCCATGTATATATTAATTGGTGTTAATCTACGGTTTGCTAGCTAGCTGCTATATATAGAGCATGTTTTTATTAGATCGGGTTATAGCTAGTATAGTTTAGGGTTATGTGTTTTCATTAAGTAGGGTTGATTAGCTATGGTTAGTTACATATATATGGTTTAGGGTTAATGCATGGCACATTTAATTTAATTAGAGGACCGCGAGGCACCCCTGGCCTGCTTGATGCACAATTAAGTGTCGTTGGCCTATATATAGGGTTTAATTAGGGTTTAGGGTTAGGGTTAGGGTTTAGGGTCTAGGGTTTAGTGTTTAGGGTTTAGGGATTAGGGATTAGGGTTTCAGGGTTGTATAAGGTTTAGGGATCATCGATCGAGTGCGCACACACATTATTAGAGGCACCCGCGCCTTTGCGCATAAAGTGCATGCGTATAGTTTAGGGTTATTTGTTTTAATTAAGTAGGGTTTGATCAGCTAGGGTTAGTTACATATATATGGTTTAGGGTTAATGCATGGCACATTACATATAGTTTAAATCTCAAGAATGTTTATACATGATAGGCCATATGTGCGAAGTTGAAGTCGCGCCGTGGTTGCTGGTGTACCATGGCCGACGATTTTTGGTCCCTCCGTGGTGCATGTCAAAACTTTTTTTTCTCGTTTTTGAGGCCACCTAGCCCGACGAAAGCGGCCAAAACGTCGCGTATGGTGGCCCGGGACGTGGTGCATCTCGAAATCTCGGGTTCGCCGGCCGAGTCAACGCAAATCCGCACCGCCGAGGGATGTAGGGCCCAGATGGCAGCCTCTCTGGCATTGTTTTTTTCTAGATCGCGCCATCTCGTTCAACGTTCTCCGATCGAGCCGTTTACGATGCAGGATCATGGGTCCCGCATGTCATCCTCTATGAACCAAAATTCTTTCTATTCTTGGATTTTTTTGACCCCCTGATTTCTGGCTACTTCCTTTTTCTTTTGATCCCTTGCCGCCTTGGAAACGTTGAGACGCTGCTGGTAAATGGGACCCGCATGTCATCCTCTATGTGCAATCAACTTTCTTTTCTTGGATTTTTTTTGGCACCTCAAATTTGATCACTTGCCTTTTTCTTTCGATCCCCCGCCTCTCAAACGGTGATACCGCTGCTAACTGGGACTCGCATGTCATCCTCTATGTACTATAAAACTTTCTTTTCTTGAATTATTTTTGGCACCTTATATTTGGTCACTTACCGTTTCTTTCGATCCTCGCCGCCTCTCAAACGGTGATACCGCTGCTGCTAAATGGGACCCGCATGTCATCCTCTATGTACTATAAAACTTTCTTTTCTTGGATTTTTTTGGCACCTCATATTTGGTCACTTGACTTTTTCTTTCGATACCCTGCTGCCTCTCAAACAGTGATACCGCTGCTGCTAAATGGGACCCGCATGTCATCCTCTATGTACTATAAAACTTTCTTTTCTTGGATTATTTTTGGCACCTCATATTTGGTCACTTGACTTTTTCTTTCGATCCCCTGCTGCCTCTCAAACGGTGATACCGCTGCTGCTAAATGGGACCCGCATGTCATCCTCTATGTACTATAAAACTTTCTTTTTTTGGATTATTTTTGGCACCTCATATTTGGTCACTTGACTTTTTCTTTCGATCACCTGCTGCCTCTCAAACGGTGATACCGCTGCTGCTAAATGGGACCCGCATGTCATCCTCTATGTACTATAAAACTTTCTTTTTTTGGATTATTTTTGGCACCTCATATTTAGTCACTTGACTTTTTCTTTCGATCCCCTGCTGCCTCAAACGGTGATACCGCTGCTGCTAAATGGGTCCCGCATGTCATCCTCTATGTACTATAAAACTTTCTTTTCTTGGATTATTTTTGGCTCCTGATATTTGGTCACTTGCGTTTTTTCTTTCGATCTCATGCCACGTTTGAAACTTTGAGGAACCTGCTGGCTCATGGGACCCGCATGTCATCCTCTATGTGCTATAAAAGTTTATTTTCTATGGTTTTTTTCACTCTCTGATTTTTGTCTATTTCCTTTTTCTTTTGATGCCCTGCCGCCTTGGAAACGTTGAGTAAGCTGCTTACTCATGGGACCCGCATGTCATCCTCTATGTACAATCAAGTTTCCTTGAATTATTTTTGGCTCCTGATATTTCGTCACTTGCCTTTTTCTTTCGATCTCATGCCACGTTTGAAACGTTGAGGAACCTGCTGGCTCATGGGACCCGCATGTCATCCTCTACGAACAATAAAAGTTTCCTTTATTGGAGTTATTTTTGACCCCTAATTTCTGGCTATTTGCCTTTTTCTTTTGATCCCCTGCCCCCTTTGAAACGATGAGGACGCTGTTGGCAGGTCGGTCCCATATGTCATCCTCTATGAACAATACAAGTTTCCTTTGGTGGATTTATTTTTTACCCCTAATTAATTTCTGGCTATTTCCTTTTTTTTCTTTGATCCCCTGCCGCCTTGGAAACGTTGAGGATGCTGCTGCCTCATCGGTCCCGCGTGTCATCCTCTCAGAACGATAAATGTTTTCTTTTCTTGGATTTTTTTACCAACTGATTTTTGGTTTTTTTTATTTTCGATCCCCTGCCGCCTTTGAAACGTTGACGACGCTGCTGGCTCATGGGTCCCCGATGTCAGCCTCCCCGTACAAGAAACATGTGATATCTTGATTATTTTGCAGACAATAAACAGTGTATTTCGCTCTGAGCTATTGCAAACGGATAAATTAAATCTTTATTTTTACAACATATATCTTGAATCTCCTTGTTTTTTGTTTTGGCGAAGCATAGGACTTTCCTGTTTTTTTTTTGAGAAAAATCCGAACTATCATGTTCTGGAGTGGGCTGAAATTGTACGTGTCAAAAGGCCCAGAAGGATAGTTCGAAGGCCCAGATGTCCAGATGCAGCCCAATTGAAATCTTTCTTTTCTTGGATTTTTTTCACCCCCTGATTTCTGGCTACTTCATTTTTCTTTTGGTCCTGTGCCGCCTTGGAAACGTTTAGACCGCTGCTGCAAAATGGGACCCGCATGTCATCCTCTATGTACAATAAAGTTTCTTTTCTTGGATTATTTTTGGCTCCTGATATTTGGTCACTTGCCTTTTTCTTTCGATCTCATGCCACGTTTGAAACGTTGAGGAATCTGCTGGCTCATGGGACCCGCATGTCATCCTCTATGTACAATAAAAGTTTGATTTCTTGGATTTTTTTCACCCTCTGATTTTTGGCTATTTCCTTTTTCTTTTGATCCCCTGCCGCCTTTGAAACGTTGAGTAAGCTGCTGGCTCATAGGTCCCACATGTCAGCCTGTATGAACGATAAAGCTTTCCTTTCTTGGAGTTTTTTTTGACCCCCTAATTTCTGGCTACTTTCTTTTTCTTTTGATCTCAAGCCGCATTTGAAACGTTGGGACCGCTGCTGCAAAATGGGACCCGCATGTCATCCTCTATGTACAATAAAGTTTCTTTTCTTGGATTATTTTTGGCTCCTGATATTTGGTCACTTGCCTTTTCTTTCGATCCCATGCCACGTTTGAAACGTTGAGGAACCTGCTGGCTCATGGGACCCGCATGTCATCCTCTATGTACTACAAAAGTTTATTTTCTTGGGTTTTTTTTCACTCTCTGATTTTTGGCTATTTCCTTTTTCTTTTGATCCCCTGCCGCCTTGGAAACGTTGAGTAAGCTGCAAACTCGTGGGACCCGCATGTCATCCTCTATGTACAATCAATTTTCTTTTCTTGGAGTTTTTTTTACCCCCTAATTTCTGGCTACTTTCTTTTTCTTTTGATCTCAAACCGCATTTGAAACGTTGGGACAGCATGTCATCCTCTATGTACAATAAAAGTTTCTTTTTTTGGATTATTTTTCACCCTCTGATTTTTGGTCACTTGCCTTTTTCTTTCGATCTCATGCCGCCCTTGAAAACGTTGAGGAACCTGCTGGCCCATGGGACCCACATGTCATCCTCTATGTACTATAAAAGTTTCTTTTCTTTGATTTTTTTCACCCTCTGATCTTTGGCTATTTCCTTTTTCTTTTCATCCCCTGCCGCCTTGGAAACGTTAGTAAGCTGCTGACTGGTGGGACCCGCATGTCATCCTCTATGTACAATCAAGTCTCTTTTCTTGGATTTTTTTTACCCCCTTATTTTTGGTCACTTGCCTTTTTCTTTCGATCTCATGCAGCCTCTGAAACGTTGAGAAGCTGCTGGCTCATGGGACCCACATGTCATCCTCGATACTATAAAAGTTTCTTTTCTTGGATTTTTTTCACCCTCTTATTTTTGGCTGTTTCCTTTTTCTTTTGATCCCCTGCCGCCTTGGAAACATTGATTAAGCTGCTGACACAAGGGGCCCGCATGTCATCCTCTATGTACAATCAACTTGCAAGATCTTGGGGCGGAAGAGCTTGTATAAGTGGGACCCATATGTCATCCTCTATGTACAATAAAAGTTTCTTTTTCTTGGATTATTTTTTGCTCCTGGTATTTGGTCTCTTTCCTTTTTCTTTCGATCTCATGCCGCCTCTGAAACGTTGAGTAAGGTGCTGGGTCATGGGACCCGCATGCCATCCTCTATGTACAATCAACTTTCTTTTCTGGGAGTTTTTTTACCCCTAATTTCTGGCTACTCTTTTTCTTTTGATCTCAAGCCGCATTTGAAACGTTGACACCGCTGCTGCAAAATGGGACCCGCATGTCATCTTTTATGTACAATAAAGTTTCTTTTCTTGGATTATTTTTGGCTCCTGATATTTGGTCACTTGTCTTTTTCTTTCGATCTCATGCCCCCTTTGAAACGTTGAGGAAGCTGCTAGCGCATGGGTCCCGCATGTCATACTCTATGAACAATAAAAGTTTCCTTCCTTGGAGTTATTGTTTACCGCTAATTTCTGGCTACTTCCTTTTTTCTTTTGATCCCCTGCCGCCTTGGAAACGTTGAGTAAGCTGCTGACACAAGGGGCCCGCATGTCATCCTCTATGTACAATCAACTTGCAAGATCTTGGAGCGAAAGAGCTTGTATAAGTGGGACCCATATGTCATCATCTATGTACAATAAAAGTTTCTTTTCTTGGATTATTTTTTGCTCCTGATATTTGGTCACTTTCCTTTTTCTTTCTATCTCATGCCGCCACTGAAACGTTGAGTAAGGTGCTGGCTCATGGGACTGTACAATAAAGTTTCATTTCTTAGATTTTTTTTACCCACTGATTTTTGCTAACTTGCCTTTTTCTTTTCGATCATATGCCGCCTTTGAAATTGAGGTCGCCGCTGGCTCATGGGTCCCACAAGTCAGCCTCTATGAACAATAAACCTTTCCTTTGTTGTATTTATTTTTTACCCCTAATTTCTGGCTATTTGCCTTTTTCTTTTGATCCCCTGCGGCCTTTGAAACGATGAGGACGCTGCTGGCAGGTCGGTCCCACATGTCATCCTCTATGAAGAATAAAAGTTTCCTTTTTGGATTTATTTTTGACCCCTAATTTCTGGCTATTTGCCTTTTTCTTCTGATCCCTGCCGACTTCGAAATGATGAGGATGCAGCTGGCAGATCGGTCCCACATGTCAGCCTCTATGAACTATAAATGTTTCCTTTGTAGGATTTATTTTTTACCCCTATTTTCGGGCTACTTGCCTTTTTCTTTGAAACGTTGAGGACGCTACTGTCTCATGGGTCCCACATGGCATCCTCTCTGAACGATAAACCTTCATTTCTTGTTAACGACAGGTTTATCAGTATTATTTTCGCAGACTAATACAAGCTCTTTGGCTCCAAGATCTTGCAAGTTGATAGATTAAATCAAGGAATTATTAGGATATGTTTTAAATTTCAAATCCACTTTATGAATTTTTAAAAATACCGTTATCCATGTGGGTATGGAGCGATCAAGGATTTTCATATTGGGCATGAGCAGTTTCAAAAATTGGAACCCTATAATTCAAAATAAATAAAAACAACTTTTATGTAGAATCTCCGTGTATTTTTTTTTTGCCAATCATAGGATCTGTGTTTCATTAGAAAAGGGCCGAAATTGCATGAGCAGAAAGGCCCATTTGTAGTTATTGGGCTTCGACGGCCGGAGCAAGTAGACCGATAACAATTACCATGTAGATGTTCCTTGGCAACCCAAAAGTGAAATATTGGGCCCAACAGGGGAAGGTTGAACAGTACTTTTTCTATTGGGAAGGTGGTACATGGGGTTATCCTGACAAAAAAAATGGAACATGGGTTACTGAAGGTTGCCCATTTGTGCCTAATATGTTTGTCAGCAGGAGCTTTACCTTCCGCCGCCGCCGCTCCGCTTCCGCCGCCGCCGCCATGCCTCGTCGCGGGTCGAGCTACCGGTACGGCGGCGTCTCGAGCTCGGGGTACCGCAGCGTCCGCGCGCGCCCCAAATTAAGGTACTTCCTCCTCGGGACGGCACCTACGATAGGCTCGGCTGGCCTTGGGGCATTTACCCCTAGCCTCTTCCATGCTCAAGTTTTTGAAATGTTTCTGGCTCTGTTCAACACTGGATCAAATTTGTCAACATGACCATTCTTATGGAGTAGCAACGAGTTGAATCTCTCAAAACTCTTTAAGTTCTGCAATATAACGACTAATTGGTACTACCTTATACAAAATGATTACATATCCTTATTTTGGAAGCAAGCAATCACACACTTATAGTTTGCTAGTCAGCTGCACGTAACGTTAAAAATCGGCAATTATAATGAATAAACCTGTAATTTTCACTTAAAATGCATTAAGGAGCATCAAATTTGACAAATCAAACCATGTCGTACTGAAAATTGACATGTCTTTCTCATGCAGAAATGTAAAATTATCCATGCATGTGCGTTTATACAGGTTAAGTTTTGCACGTATTATTTTTTGTAACTTTTCTGACTACCTTCAAAGCTCCAATCCTTCTTCATCATCTTTGTTGTACCGCACTGATGCAAGTGAATGCGAGCTGCTCGCCAGACGCGACTTCGTGTCCGATATGTGTACTATGCCTTCTCCATCTAGTGCTAGTTACGCCTCTGTGCTAATTAATTCAGCACAAACCTCTGTCATTGCAGCTGTGACTCACCTCGACCATTGGAGCCCAATCACAAGAGCGAGCTCAGTCTCAACCAGAGAGGCATGTGTCTCATGGTTAGCTATCTACAACTTGCTGTCTTACTAAAACCGTGCCTATCATACAGATCACCTCGCTGGTGTAGCAATGGCTGCAAGTAGCTGCTAGCATGAGCGAAGGGGATAAGGAAGAAAAGATTAAAAAAATGGGGTGGGGCCAACAAGCAGGAAAGCTATCTACTAGCTTTATGGATGTTTCTGGAATTGGGTAGAAAATAGTAGATGACACTGTAGCAGCGAATCCCAGAGACCAAAGGCCGTTGGATGATGTCTAATGAACGGCAGAACAAAATCGGCGAAATTAGCTTGAATTTTGATAATAAATCTTGGGCATTTTCCCTCGAACATGATTTATCAACTTTGGGTAGTCTCTGGACTAGTCTCCCTCGTCCACCAATTATTATCATACTACTGCGGAAAGTTGAGGGCAGTCCCTAGTCCCGAGCACTTCGCCCACTTCCCCTGGCCTCATCCCAGAGATCTCACACCAACCACCTCACCGTCGACTAGCCGCCAGTCTACAGCCCTCCGAAGAATCCCCAATGGCGGCGACGCCCCTACTAGAGCGCTCCTCACGCGAGCGCATCATCGAGTCTGGCCCACATGTCTTCCGTGCCTGCCGTGTGTCGGCAAGCACGACCGACTTCTCCGTCGGCGAGCCGCCGGCCGTGGGCGAGGGCGAGGCGTCCCCGTACACTATGACAGTGCACATCTTCTTCTCGAGGACGTACGAGCTCAGGAGGATGGCCGGCCCCCTCCCTGCCCCACTGGATGAGGACGATATCACCACTACACCCTGCGAAGAGGTGGTGCTGGATCTTGGCTTGCCTCCGAGGAAGCTGCGTAGTGGGGGCAATGTCGTGCGAACTATGCGCGAGATTCTTGCCCGTGTATGGCTGCTCAAGAACCTGAACCTCACGGAGGAGGAGTGGGACATCATCATGCCTTACGATGTTATGCACCTGATGTGGCAGCAGGCGTGTCGTCGGCTCGGTGGCCTCCACTTCGACCTCACCCTTAGGGTGGACCACCGGCTCATCGTCAACTTGCCGGCGCTGCAGGACAGTTGGGTCCTAGTTGCGCCGGAGGACGGCCACTGCAGCATATGCATGCTGGGGCTGTCGCAGCGCACAACGGTGCGTCTCCGGGGATGCAAACACCCGTTCCATAGGAAGTGCATCTTCTCCTGGTTTGTAACGAACGCCAGCTGCCCTATCTGCCGCGATAAAGTGCTGACCCATCTTATTTTCGATTTGTAGCATAGTATGAATAAAAACCCTGTATGATAGGGATGCCATGCCAACTTGAATCCTATGTCAAGAGAAATTCTATTTGATTGTGGTTATAAGATATTCTGCATTAGTTTGATCTATTATCATTCTATTTTCCTATGGGATATGACCCTATGAATCAAACAGCATGGGATTACTTCCACACAATTAAGTTTGACCAACTTTTAGTAGGACAACAAACATAAATAATTAGTCATCATGGGATTACAATCCAACAGATAATTGTCTTCAGGACTCATACATTTTCCAAATAGAAAAATCAAAACAAATCATGGTTCTTCATCTCACAGCATGATACAGAGACAAGAGTCATCATCATCATCATCATCATCATCATCATCATCATCATCATCATCACCTCCGTCTTCATTCTGATATTCGTGCATGGTCTCATCCTGCTCGTCCTGTCCATTCTCCTCCTGAGATTCACCAGGTAGCTTCAGTTTATCCATCTCTTTGTCGACTATGCTAACCTCAACAGTGAAATCTACTTCTCCATCATGTGCAGGGATACCTGTATCCAACGAGGTTTCATCAATGTCAGCAACTTTAGTTTGCATACAACCAGCGAAATCATCTTGCTGGGCACCAATTATTGGATCCGCATTCTCATCCAAATCATATATGTTCCTTGCCACAAACTTTTGCACATACTGCCATCCTTTTCTAGATCTGTCTTCCAAGAAAAGTACCTTGGCCGCTTGAGGTACCAAAATATAAGGATCATCCTTGTACCACTGAGCAGTAGTATTGACTGATATGAAATACCCATCATTTCTGGCACCTTTGCCCTTGTTTGGATCTTGGTTGTACCAATAACACTTAAATAGAACCACAGATCGGACAGTAACCTTATCACTATAGAACAACTGAATAACCTCTTCTATGTGACCATAATGGTCAAATGACTCTGATCTCTTTTTTCTGGTTGTCAAGTGATCTCCACTGGTTGTGATGCCACTATTTCGTGTCTTCAAATGTTGTTCACGCTCATAGGAGCTGTAATGGACACCATTGGCATTGCAAGCTGCAGCTACCAACACCCTCTTATCTGGACCACGTGATAGGACAAGGAGATCAGCACTAACAGCGCCTGGATTCTCCGCATGGAGTTTCGAGATCTACGATTACAAAATAGACAAGAGGTCATCTCATGTGAAAACACATAGACAAGTCAGAGTGCAATTGAACATCTTACATATTTCTCAAACCAGTCCTGAAACCCACTCCCACGTGCCGATAGCTTTCCATTCGTTTCCATGTACAACCTGCAAAACATAGCCAAGTCAGCTGAATATATTTCATTTTGATACAAGTTCATAGTATATGCGAGGAACTGAGTAGTTCGTGTGCATAGTACTCACTTAACATATTCATCAGCCTCTGTAGCATTATTCAGCACATACCAAGACAGCTGTTCAAATTCAGACTGCTCTAATGTTTTTTCGGTCCTCTTTCCTATTAGCTCAACACCATGATTAAAAACAGATCCTCCAACTTCCAAAATTCTGCGACCCCGATTGAATCTGGTCTCAATATCAGGAATATATCTTGAGGCAAATGTATATGCTTCAGCAGCAATATACGCCACTGCAATGCAAGCCTCCGGTCTAGCTTTGTTCCTAACTGTATTCTTGAAAGTGCACAGTCGACGTTCTATAGGGTACATCCATCCATACTGTACCGGACCTCTTAAAAGTGCCTCATCAGGTAGATGAACAGCCAAATGCACCATCACATCAAAGAAGGCTGGAGGATATATCAGCTCCAGCTTGCACAGGATTACTGCTATGTCCACCTTAAGACGTTCTACAACAGCTCTGCTTAGAGTTTTACTACATATTTCCCTAAAGAACCTTCCCAACTCTGCAATCACGTTGTACATATTTGGCTTCACTAAATCTTTAATGCCAATAGCTAAAAGCCTTTGCAGCAGGATGTGACAATCGTGAGTTTTCAACCCTTGGAGCTTGTTTCCTTCAGCATTGAGACAATTTGCAATGTTGGAAGCAAATCCGAACGGGAACATCACACCTCGGAGGTACTCACAAAATAATCTCCTTTTAGGCATCGGCAATGTGAATTCCGCGCCTCGAAATTTATAATGTTTTTCCTTGCCTTTGTTCACTTTGTCATTACGATCCAGTTGCAAGTGCCTGTTAACATTCAATGTTGCACAATCAATCCTAGCATTTGAGCTATCTTTTGTCTTGGATGGAATGTTGAGTAATGTGCCGACAATGCTGTCACATATATTCTTCTCCATGTGCATGATATCAATATTATGCCGAAGCTTCTTACCAGCCCAATACGGCAAGTCCCAAAGAGTGGTCCTGCGCTTATAAAATATTCTCGGTCTATCATTTTCCATTTCCTTCCTCTTGGTACATGCTGCTATTTCACCTCCCATCTTCCTTTTGGTAGCTGCTAGACTCAGTTCATCTCCTCTCTTCTTCCTTTTTCTATCTGCTACTACTGCTGCTGCATCTTCTGTATTCTTCTCTGCTGTACCTGCTGTGGCGGCTGGTGGTTTTCCTGGTTTAACATTTCTGACCGCTTCTAGGTGCGCCTCCAACTCGTGACTCTTAAAGTGCTGCGGTTTAGTCTTTTTACAGGCCTGATCACCAATAAATTGCAATTTTTTTCTATTTTTTCGGAAACTGTGATCTAATGGAAGGAAACGGCGATGGCCCATATAGCATATCTTGTTTATTATCCTCACTGCCAGCTGATCAGTATCACAGTGAACACATGCATTATAACCTGATGTTACTCTGCCTGACATAGTGCCCAAAGCTGGATAATCATGGGTGCAATACAGTACAGCAGCACGTAATAGAAAATTTTGTTCTTTAGGTTGACACACATCCCGTGTAGGGACACCCTCCCATAATGTTTGCAAGTCTCTAATAAGAGGCTGCATGAACACATCAAAATCCTTCCCAGGAGATTTGGGACCTGGGATGAGTAAGGCCATCATACAGTTCGACTGATCGGTGCATGTCCAGGGAGCCTGGTTGTAAGGTGTAACTAGTACTGGCCACATGCTATACGAGTTGCTCATGTTGCCAAATGGGTTGAATCCATCTGTAGCAAGGCCAAGTCTCAGGTTCCTTGGATCTGCAGCAAAATCTGGATGATCCAGGTCGAATTGCTTCCATTCATCGCCATCAGCAGGATGCCTCAGTAAATCAGGGTCGGGCGTGAGAATCTCTTTGTGCCATCTTGTTTCCCGAGATGTTTGTTCTGAAGCAAACAACCTCTGCAATCTTTGTACAAGTGGAAAGTATCTCAGAACCTTCCAAGGAATCTTTTTCTTACCACCAGCTCCATCATGTTTCCATCTTGATTCCTTACATACTGGACATTCATCGAGGTCATTATACTCCATCCAAAACAGTGCACAGTTATTTTTGCAAAAATCAATCTTCTCATATCCAAGTCCCAGTACCTTGATGTACTGCTTCACCTCATAAAAGGATTTTGGCAGTCCAGCCCCAGGGAGTGCATCGCTGTATGTCTTCGCAACTGCATTGAACGCTTTATTGGTAATCCCCTGGTATGACTTGTCATGAAGTAATTTCACAATTAATTCGAATCTTGACACAACAGAACCAGGGGCCACTAAGCGCTTAGCATCTTCTATCAGGTCATGGAAAAGAGGCTTTTTGTGATAACCATGGGGCTGTTGGCTTGCATATGGATACAGATCCCGTAACAAATTAGCAGTAGCCTCATCCTGGACGAGATCTTCAGGCTGATAACCATCAGAATAAAGAGGATCAATAATGTCAGGCTGATCATAGTGTTCACCATGGTTAATCCACCTGATATATGTCTGGTCCATCCCATAAACGAATAAATGATCTGAGACTACATGTTGAGGCTTGGACCCAATATTCAAACATACACGGCATGGACAAATCACTTCCTTTGTCTTGTCGCCGTCAGTAAAATCACTAACGTGCTTCATGAAGTCTTCAATACCACTCAAATATGTTGGTGTGGTTAATGAGTGAAATAATATCCAAGTTCTGTCCATCTGTTGAGGAGATAGATGGTCAGAGAAGCGATAAGCTATTTCAACAAACAGGTCACCTACGAATGTAAGCAAGCATACCTGAGCAAACAGGTCGAATATAAAACTATAAATGCTACATTATTTGAGCCGATTTCAGCAAACAAACTGAGTGCAAAACTACGGCTACCTAGCGAACAGATTTTTTTAGGCTGACCACTGGGTTTCCCCACTTTGTATTTTTTTATTAATAAAAAGAGGGAAATATGTACAAAAGTTGCTGGAGAGCAGCAACTAAAAGGATCATAGATCCCAAGCAGCAAAATATATATAAAATGTTCTACCCATGATATGATTTCCTCTTTGCCTTATGAACAAGGAGAGCAATTTCATCCTTGAATCTCTTGTGCCATCTATAAATGCTTGGGGGGGAGGGGCGAACAGATCTATCGAAAGCAATACAATACCAACACATTCTTTCTTCTTTTTTGCCGTAATTCCGCCGATCTATTAGCAGTGCAAAGAAGCCAAAAGTAATAAGATTACATACAGGTTCATAGACCACCAGGGCCGTACCTGAGAATACGGAGGGCCTGAGCAAAACAAGAAATAGAGGCCCTCAACATGATCATTGGCAACTAAAATGATTTTATATATACTACTCACTCCATTTCAATAAACAATGCACCCTTGTTTTTCGTATTTTATCTTCGAAAAAATATTAATCTATATCTCTCTATTTAAAAATGATGTTTCAATTTTATGTAGATATACATGTATTTAGATGAGTTTAGTTTGCAGATACATGCAAGTTTTGATGAAGTTGAAACATATTTTTCAGGATGAAGTATATAAAAAAATTGATATAAAACTGGTATCATTAGAAAGTATTTTCCAACACGATTCTAACAATGCTGCTTATGTATTATATGATCGTGATATTGTTGTCCTATTTATTTGGTCAAGGTTCACATTGAAATGTGGTAAAATAAATTAAAAGAAGTGCATCGTGTGAAAAAGCAATCTAAGAATTCAAAAGTGCTAATTGTTAGTCGAAACATGACATCATTGAGACAAAATATTAATATTCATTGGAAGACTAACTGAATTAGCTGCACTCGCGATGAAAGAGAAAGAGAAGATACGGGTAAGAGCAAGTACAATAAGGTACAGTCTTTTTTTTGTTTGTTTGGGTTGCTCATCAAGCTTATCGCTCGATACAATAAGGTACAGTCAGCGGGAGTGGTGTTTGGAACATGGGTGCATAGTGGGTGGTATCATAGAGTACTATCATAGATATGCTATATTTATTATAGTGGAGTATTGAGGGAAAATCGGCTAAATCAATTTGAAGAAAATCGACAAAGTCAAATTAGAGGAAATTCTTCATCGATGATCAGATTTCTTACATAGAAGAGCTGATTGCCCTCAAAAGGAAGAATCTATCCATCTTCATTGATTTAAAAGGGGATTTCTTACAAGGAGAAGCTGATTGCTCAACAAAAGGGGAACAGATTGCTACGGCTAGTCTTATGCTAGTAAATCCCTACTCTAAGGGCTGTTGCCGTCTTCGTCGTCGCTGGGGTAGCTGCCGTCATTGCTACTGTCGACGAATTCCTCGTCGCTGCTACTGTGACCTTCAGCGGAGGCCTCTTCCTCTTCATCATCATCCTCCTCATCGGACCAGGCCCAGCCACGGATGCGCTTTGGTGGCGGTTCATCGGAGGAGGTGTCGTCCTCTGGTTCCTTCTTCGTGTCGGAGGAGATGTCTTCGTCTTCGTCGTCCTCTTCTTCTTCTTCTTCTTCTTTGGTGGAGGAAGTGAATTTACCCCGGAAGAGAGGGTCGTCGTCGTCGCTCTCCGCCTCCAGTTCTCCGTCAATCAGGAATCGGAGGTCATCTTCCCCGTCAGTCAGGGGCATGTCGCCATCCGACCAGACGAGGTCCTCGGGTCGACCCTCTGGTACGAAGTCGAAGTCGAACTCTTGCTCGTCCCAATGCTTGGGAGCGCGCCTATTGTACGCTTCCATCTGGCTGACCTCTGGCTCCAGCTCACTCGAGGAAAAGGATTGGGAGGAGGAAGAGGAAGACATGGTTACAGAGGAGGAGGGTTTTTGGGCCGATGGCTGGTTTGAAGCAGGAGGATGAAGAAGTGAACTGTTCGATGCGGTTAAATAAAAAGAGACATGTGGTGGTCATGTGGCAAATAATAGACACTTTTAAGAAAAGTGTGGCAAATCATAAAATATTCAAAACTGTCAAATCGTGCAGAGAAGTTGAGAAGGCAAGGCGTCATGATGAAGAATACTGCGACGGTTCTGCTCTGCCACGACATGACCCCTCGAAGGAAAAACAGATGGTTTTGATATTATCATTACCAAAACCAGGGGGGCATGTGTTATCACCGGATTTTGGCCAAATCAATCGGATGTCTAATCAATCGGTTACATGCACTAGCTCAGTGTTCGCATGGCTGCACGCCACATGTATTAGCACCGCATGTATACATATACATCACTCATCTTGATTAATTGCTCAGCTCATTAAACTATCAAAGATCTTGCACGGCTTGGACGCAGGGTATGCCGTGGCATATACGGCATACCCTGTAGATCCGCCACCGCAAACAAGGAGAGCCATTTCATCCTTGAATCTCTTGCGGCTTCTGTAAAACGTATCTACTTTCCCGAACACTTTTGCTATTGTTTTGCCTCTAATTTGTGTATTTTGGATACAACTAACACGGACTAACGCTGTTTTCAGCAGAATTGCTCTGGTGTCTCGTTTTTGTGCAGAAATCCAACTTTCGGGAAAATCCTCGGAATTTCTTCAGATGGCCCTATTTTACCAAAATATTGACGGAGCCAGAAGGGCGAAGGAGGTGGAGGCCCGAGGGCCCCACACCACATGGCGGCGCGGCCCAGGGGGGCCCGCGCGGCCATGTGGTGTGGCCCCCTCGGCCGGCCTCCGACGCCCCCCTTCGGACTACTTATTCGCCTCGACCTAAAAACGCACGGGGAGAAGTCGAAGTCGCCAGAAACCCTCCAGAGAGCCGCCACATCGCGAAACTCCGTCTCGGGAGCCAGAAGTCTCCGTTCTGGCACTCCGCCGGGACGGGGAATTGGAGGAGATCTTCACCGCCATCACCGCCAACGCCTCTCCATCAACCAGCCATGTTTCCCCCATCCATGTGTGAGTAATTCCCCCGCTGTAGGCTGAAGGGGATGGTAGGGATTGGATGAGATTGGTCATGTAATAGTCATAAGATTGTTAGGGCATAGTGCCTAGTATCCGTAGATGTCACTTTTATGATATTGTTGCAACTTGTTATGCTTAATGCTTGTCACTAGGGCCCGAGTGCCATGATCTCAGATCTGAACATGTTATTGTTTCATGAAGATATTCATTGTTTATGGTCTTACCTGCAAGTTGTATACACACGTCGCTGTCCGGAACCAATGGCCCCGAAGTGACAGAAATCGGGACAACCGGAGGGGATGGTAGTGATGTGAGGATCACATGTGTTCACGGAGTGTTAATGCTTTGCTCCGGTACTCTATTAAAAGGAGTACCTTAATATCCAGTAGTTTCCCTAGAGGCCCGGCTGCCACCGGATGGTAGGACAAAAGATGTTGTGCAAGTTTCTCATTGCGAGCACGTACGACTAAATATGGAACACATGCCTATTGATTGATTAGTACTTGGATACTGTTTTATTATTATCTGCAAATGCCCATGCTTTGATTGTTATATGAGTTTCTCTCATCCATGCAACGCCCGTTAAATCCGTCCCTATGCCTACAGTATTTTAATCCTGCTGTTTACTATAATCACTACTGCTGTCTTTATTTCACTGCTGCTGTTATTCCGCTATTTCCACTACCATAGAACTGTTACTACTGATAAACTCTTGCGAGCAAGTCTGTTTCCAGGTGCAGCTGAATTGACAACTCCGCTGTTAAGGCTTACAAGTATTCTTTGTCTCCCCTTGTGTCGAATCAATAAATTGGGTAATACTTCCCTCGAAGACTGTTGCGATCCCCTATACTTGTGGGTCATCAAGACTATTTTCTGGCGCCGTTGCCGGGGAGCATAGCTTTATTTGGAAGTTCACTTGGATTGATATTGTTCGCTGCAAATTCTCCATTATGGGTAAACCTCGCGATACTAAGATCGCCATATTACCATCCACTACAAGAAAAGGTACAACTCTGAGTACCTCTGCTGCTCTTGATTCACCATCTGTGATTGATAAACTTGTTTCACCGCCACATGCTTCGCGTGCTGGTACTTCTGCTGAATCTGAAAATTCTCATAATATTGATAATGTTTCTGCTGTGCTTGATGATAGTGGTTCATTGGGATCTTTTCTAGATGCTACAATTGCTAAGTCTAGACAAATTGAAAATACTGAAACTCCTAATGCTGCTACACCTGTTAATTCACCTGAGTCTGTTGAATATTCTAGTGATGATCTTGATGAAGATTATGTAGAGCTTAATGATGATTTTATTGAAAAATGCAATGCTACTACTGATGCAAGAAAAATTAAAAAGTTGCTTGCGGAACATGCTGTTAGATATAAATTGTCTCCTGATCCTAAATTTGCCACATCTCCTATAAGCATTAGGGATAAAGATTATGATTTTTCTCTTGATCTATCTCATATAGCTATTGTTGAGAAAACACCCTTTTGTGGTACTGAAAAAGAAAGTGTTGTTGAACACATGACTGAGTTATCTACTCTTAGTGGCTTGTTTTCTGATGATATTAAGATGCGTACTTACTTTGTCGCTAAAATTTTTCCTTTCTCATTAAAGGATGATGCTAAAACTTGGTATAATAATTTGTCTCCTGGTTCTATTAAAAGTCCAAAAGAATTGCTTGATGTTTTCTTCCGTAAATACTTTCCTGCTAGTGCTCAACATGCTGCTTTGCAGAGAATTTATAATTTTGACCAGGAAGATGGAGAGAAATTGCCTGAGGCTTGGGCTAGATTTTGTTCTCTTATTAGAGCTCAGCCTGACCATGATTTGGAAAAGAATGATTTACTTGATATATTTTATAGTGGACTAACCATTGAGTCTAGGGCATACCTGGATAGTTGTGCTGGTTGTGTTTTCAGGAAAAGAACTCCAGACGACGCTGAAGAATTATTGGCTAAAATAGGCCGGAATCATGATGATTGGTCTACACCTGAACCAACCCCGACACCGATAGTGAAGAAGAGGGGTATGATTAAATTGAATGATGAAGATATGAGGGAAGCCAAGAAGTCTCTTAAAGAGAAGGGTATTAAACCTGAAGATGTGAAGAATTTACCTCCTATAGAAGATATATGTGAGACAATTCCCCCTTCATCCATGATTGAGGTACACTCGCTTCAACACTTTACTAGGGAAGATATTCCGTATTCAAAATCTCCTGCTCAATGCTTAGATGAATTTGATAATTATATTGTTAAGCAAGAAAACTTTAATATGAGAGTAGAGAATCATTTAATGGAAAATTCTCGAGCTATTAGTGAATTGCATGGTATTGTGGAGAGAACCTCCAATGATGTTAAGATACTTGTTAAACATTTTCAAATGGTTCAAACTCAAATTGATCAACTTACTAAAGTGCAAAATGACTTGTTGGGAAATAATTCTAAAGAAAAACATGCTTATGAAGTAACAACTAGAGGTGGTGTTTCTACCCAGGATCCTCTATATCCTGAAGGGCATCCCAAAAGAGTTGAACAAGATTCTCAATTAATTAAAACTAGTGCTCCATCTAAGAAAAAGAAAAAGAAACATAAGAATGTTGTAGAATCCTCTGAACCTGTTAGTGATCCTAATAGTATTTCTATTTCTGATGCTGAAACTGAAAGTGGTAATGAACATGAGGAAGATAATGATAAGAATGATACTCCTGATAAAGAAGAAATTGAAAAAGAACCTGAAAAGCATGCTAAAAATAAAAAGTATACTAAAGAAGATTTTATTACAAAGAAGCATGGTAATGAAAGAGAACCTTGGGTTCAAAAGCAAATGCCTTTTCCTGCTAAGAAACTAAAATCAAAGGAGGAGGAACATTATAATAAATTTTGTGATTGGATGAAACCTTTATTTCTGCAAATCCCTTTGACTGATGCTATTAAATTGCCTCCTTATTCAAAGTATATGAAAGATATTGTTACTAACAAAAGGAAAGTCCCCAATGAGGAAATTTCCACTATGCTTGCTAATTACTCCTTCAATGGTAAGATTCCAAAGAAGCTTGGAGATCCAGGTATACCGACTATTCCTTGTTCCATCAAGAATAATTATGTTAGAACTGCTCTATGTGATTTGGGAGCAGGTGTGAGTGTGATGCCTTTTTCTCTTTATAAGAGACTTGATTTAGATAAATTGATACCTACTGATATATCTTTGCAAATGGCTGATAAATCTACTGCTATTCCTGTTGGTTTATGTGAAAATGTTCCTGTTCAAGTTACTCAGCATTGCTTGATATTAACTGATTTTGTTGTGTTGGAAATGCCTGAAGATGATAATATGTCCATTATTCTTGGAAGACCCTTTCTTAATACTGCAGGGGCTGTTATTGATTGCAATAAAGGCATGGTTACTTTTAATGTTGATAATAAGGAACACACTGTCTATTTTCCCAAGAGGATTGATAAAGTATGTGGAGTCAATACAATTTTTAATGTGAAAACTATCAAAGTGGGATCCATTGATTGTCCTGTATATGAGCCTAAAGAAGAATATCAAACTCTTGTGATTGGATCCATATCAATTCAATATAAGGTAACATGATTGATTTGAGGTTTATTTCTTCTTATGTCATATAAAATTTATTTGGTAGCAAGACTTGATCAACCTTGTTAACAAGTATATTTTATTGCATAGGAGAGCTAAACAACACTTCTTTCTTTCTTTCTCCCTCCACTTATTTTATTTGCTGTAGCACTTTTATTTTGCAATATGCTTTAGTCATTTAAGATTTTAGAAATCATTTTCCTGCGCAGTAATCATTAATTTAATACCCAGAAATGTGCATTTTTCGAAGTTCTCTAAAAATTACAAAAATTACACCGTTGGTCCTATTTTTCGACGAGGCACCTGGGAGCACCAGAGGATGACCTGTGGGGCACCAGGGGGTGCCACACCATAGGCCGGCGCGGCCAGCAAGGGGGCCGCGCCACCATGTGGTGTGGGCCACCCCTTGCCCCACTACACCATCTCTTCCTCCCAGCACCTTCTCTCTCCCGAAAAAACTCGTACCAAGTTTCTCTCACTCGTGTTTCTGCTCAAGAACTCGCGATTTTTCGATCTCCTTGCTCAGCCCAGATTTCTGTCTGAAATTTGGCACATTTACTCCTTGGTATGTGACTCCTTTGATTGTCCAATTAGAATTTCATTTGGTTGAGTATATCTTGAATATTTTGCTGCTGTATGTAACATGTTTAGTGAGCTTGCATGCTTGTTCTAAGTGGTAGAAATTAGTTTTGATGCATGTTTAGCACTCTAGCAAGTTCCTATAGTGGTTCCCTTCAATTACACACCTTGAAATCAAATTTTATAATGATTGTTGAAAATTTCAGAAAATGGAAGAAGGTGTGCCCCAATTGAACCAAGAAGAATTGGAAGTCCAGCAAGTTTCAAGAGTCAATCGTGAGGAGGGAGTATACCCCTCTTACTACCCATGCGTGGACTTTATGAGAAGTGCGGGGATTTTACAAGATGTGCAAACTCTAATCTCTCGTGCAGGGCTGAGTGGTTTTGTTGAAGGAGAGCCAAGACAATATGTAAAATTAACTATGTCTTTTGTGCAGGACTTCAAGTTCAATTGGTCGCGGTCCGACCCCATGGTCCAGTATAAAATTTACAATAAAGCTGTCAACTTGCCATTTGGTGTTTTTTGTGCAGCAATTGGAGTACCGCAATGGGGATCCTGCGAGAAGATCAGGGGAACACCGCGGGAGCTCTCAGATCTTTATACAAGGATTTGTAATGGGAGGAGCCTCTCCAATGATGATGGTAAGATTAGTAGCATTCAACATCCAGCCATCCGCTACTTTGCCTATTTCATTACAAAGTGCGTCCTTGCAAGAAGGACCGGAGGTAAATTATCTGTCCCAGACTTGGCTTTCTTAGCTGCTGCTTTGCAACAGGATAGGACTTATAATTTGGGTGCTTTAATAGCTTGTAGACTTGCTACTAACCGTGAGAAAGGAGGAATTTGTGGAGGTCTTATCGCCTCTCGCTTATTAGCTATGCATGGTGTAGAACCTCACCATTTAGATATTCCGCTTTCTATAGAGAAGCTTGATGTGGTTTCCATGATTAGACATGAGTTTATTTCAGATGCATCTAACTTGAACAACCTGCATTATAGGATAACTTTATATAAGAAAAAATGGAGTATAACTAAGAAAATTGAAAAACTAGTACGATTGCCTGCACCTGCTTTGTTTAACCTTGATGCCAGGGACGGGTGGTCGATCACAGAAAATGAGCTAAATGCATACATAGAAAGAGAAAGCCGTCGTGCGAGGGAAGATGTGGAGGAGACCGAGGAGCATCCCGACTCTTCATCCGATGCAGCAAGCTCCTCATATCAACATCATGGTCACGTGGAGCCTCCACGATATTCTTCTGCACAGGGGCCTTATTACCACTCCATGTATGATCCACCGGCGTGGAACCCCGACCCTCGTTGGGAATGAACTCCACTTAGGCCAAAAGCCTAAGCTTGGGGGAGGTATACCGGCATCACTCATTCTTTGCATATTATGGTTGCTGGATACTTGTACATACTTGTTTAGTCTCTAGAGTGGTTTTCTAATGAGAGGGAGATGATATTTGGGGAAGTGCTGTCCAAAAACAGATTCTGTGCTGTTACCAAAAAAATTCGTACGCACAGCCAGAACGTTATTTTGAGTTGCCAATTTTTGAGCATGTGCCCCAGGTTGTTATCTAACTTTCATTAGTTGAACACTTTTTGGTCTGAGCAATGGAAGATTTTTGTTAAATTCGATTTCTGTACTGCTGTCAGGATTTGGCAGATTTCTGTCATCCTGCTTTTCTGTGTTTCTGTTAGTTTGCATTCTTTTGTTTTCACTTTGTTTCTTTCCTAAAACACAAAAAGACCAAAAATATTTCTGTTGTTTCTCTTCACCATTTATTTATTTGGTACCTTGCTCTTAGTTTGCTTTATTTGCTATCGTTAGTTTGCTATGAGAAAACCCAAAAAGATTTTGCTTTGTTTGCTTGTTTTCTTTCGTTCTTATTTCTAATTCGAAAACACCAAAAATATTTGCTGTTCTTCTTTGGTTTGTAAAGTTCATCATGAGTTCAATGGTCTTCGGTGGCTGGAGCGTGGTTTTCATTTTATATTATCCAAGCTACACAAGTGAAAAGGCAATAATGACGATCTACGACAATCTGATTGTGGTGAGAGGCTGGTATGAACTCTATTTGCTTTCATTTTTGTACATATACTCATCCATATGAGCATGCTTAGTTGGTTCATGTGAGGTATATGTTATTTGAGAAAGTCTAGTAGCTCATGATCTCTCATGTTTGGTTCCGATTTATTAATATGAGTAGCATGTCATGGATGTTTGCTTGCATTGTTTTATTCATAAGTAAGTATGGCATTGTGGTATCCTCCTCTGAATAATTCATTTATATCGACTTGGCACATGCTCACGCATGCATATGACTGAACAAAAAGTCAATTAAGCCTCGATGATTTATATTGCTTCAGAGTTCTTGTATCACTTTTATGCCTCCGTTAATTTATTTTGCCGCAAGCATGATTATGACAGTTATTGCTCTCTTGATTTGTCGCTCCCTAGTCTTTTGCTAGCCTTCACTTGTACTGAGCGGTGACGCCGCTCGTGCTTCCAAACACCTGAAAACCAAGTTGTTCCAAAAGTGTCCACCATAAATACCTATGCATGGCATTTCAAACCATTCCAAGTAAATTCTCATGCGCTACCTTTAAAACTTTCAAAATGCTTCTCAATTTGTGTTAATGTTTCATAGCTCATGAGGAAGTATGTGGTGTTTAGCTTTCAACCTTGTCATTTACTTTTGACGGACTCTCATATGGACTAGTGGCACATCCGCTTATCCAATAATTTTGCAAAAAGAGCTGGCAATGGGATTCCCAGTCCCGAATTAATTAACTTAAATAGACACTCCTCCATGGTTTGTGATTGTTGGACGGCACCCGAAGGATTCGGTTAGCCATGGCTTGTGTAAGCAAAGGTTGGGGGAGTGTCATCATCATAATAAAACTTAAATAAAAAGGCACTCCTTCATGGTATGTGATTGTTGGCAGGCACCCGAGGATTCGGTTAGCCATGGTTTGTGAAAGAAAGGTTGGAAGGAGTGCCAACCAAAAATAAATAAATGGGAGCCGCTCTTGTGAGTCCGGTTGATGAGGGAGTTAGTGTACCCATTACCATTCGTTGACAACAACAAACACCTCTCAAAATAATTTTACTCCTGTTTTACAAATGAAAAGCTCTAGCGCATGTTAATCCCTGCTTCCCTCTGCGAAGGGTCAATCTTTTACTTTTATGTTGTGTCTCCATTCTTTCTTTGAGCACTATCTTGAGAGCACAACTGTCATTCTTAGTATAATATGCTTGTCTCAAAATATGATTGATTGTGGTATAACTTTGATGCTTTTATCTTTGACAATCACTACTTCTAGTCTTTCTATGAACTCAAGAGGTGCCTCGGCATTTATGTTTTGCTGATCAAATACAGGCAAGCGAGATACCACTTTATCATATTCTCTTATGAACATTGCAATCTTGCTTACATACATGATTCATGATGCTTATTATTAATTGTTGGTACTTCTCCATGATTGACATAGCTGTTGGATGATCTTATTTGCATGTATCCTCATTATGAACTGCTTAAGTATTAGCCATAGCATGAGAATATATACATCATATGAGCAAATGTGTTCGTGAAAGTTCTTTTATCGCTCAGTTGTTAACTGAATTGCTTGAGGACAAGCAATAAGCTAAGCTTGGGGGGAGTTGATACGTCCAAAACGTATCTACTTTCCCGAACACTTTTGCTATTGTTTTGCCTCTAATTTGTGTATTTTGGATACAACTAACACGGACTAACGCTGTTTTCAGCAGAATTGCTCTGGTGTCTCGTTTTGTGCAGAAATCCAACTTTCGGGAAAATCCTCGGAATTTCTTCAGATGGCCCTATTTTACCAAAATATTGACGGAGCCAGAAGGGCGAAGGAGGTGGAGGCCCGAGGGCCCCACACCACATGGCGGCGCGGCCCAGGGGGGGCCCGCGCGGCCATGTGGTGTGGCCCCCTCGGCCGGCCTCCGACGCCCCCCTTCGGACTACTTATCGCCTCGACCTAAAAACGCACGGGGAGAAGTCGAAGTCGCCAGAAACCCTCCAGAGAGCCGCCACATCGCGAAACTCCGTCTCGGGAGCCAGAAGTCTCCGTTCTGGCACTCCGCCGGGACGGGGAATTGGAGGAGATCTTCACCGCCATCACCGCCAACGCCTCTCCATCAACCAGCCATGTTTCCCCCATCCATGTGTGAGTAATTCCCCCGCTGTAGGCTGAAGGGGATGGTAGGGATTGGATGAGATTGGTCATGTAATAGTCATAAGATTGTTAGGGCATAGTGCCTAGTATCCGTAGATGTCACTTTTATGATATTGTTGCAACTTGTTATGCTTAATGCTTGTCACTAGGGCCCGAGTGCCATGATCTCAGATCTGAACATGTTATTGTTTCATGAAGATATTCATTGTTTATGGTCTTACCTGCAAGTTGTATACACACGTCGCTGTCCGGAACCAATGGCCCCGAAGTGACAGAAATCGGGACAACCGGAGGGGATGGTAGTGATGTGAGGATCACATGTGTTCACGGAGTGTTAATGCTTTGCTCCGGTACTCTATTAAAAGGAGTACCTTAATATCCAGTAGTTTCCCTAGAGGCCCGGCTGCCACCGGCTGGTAGGACAAAAGATGTTGTGCAAGTTTCTCATTGCGAGCACGTACGACTAAATATGGAACACATGCCTATTGATTGATTAGTACTTGGATACTGTTTTATTATTATCTGCAAATGCCCATGCTTTGATTGTTATATGAGTTTCTCTCATCCATGCAACGCCCGTTAAATCCGTCCCTATGCCTACAGTATTTTAATCCTGCTGTTTACTATAATCACTACTGCTGTCTTTATTTCACTGCTGCTGTTATTCCGCTATTTCCACTACCATAGAACTGTTACTACTGATAAACTCTTGCGAGCAAGTCTGTTTCCAGGTGCAGCTGAATTGACAACTCCGCTGTTAAGGCTTACAAGTATTCTTTGTCTCCCCTTGTGTCGAATCAATAAATTGGGTAATACTTCCCTCGAAGACTGTTGCGATCCCCTATACTTGTGGGTCATCAGCGGCTTCTGTAAAAGCTTGGGGGCGAACAGATCAATCGAAAGCAATATAATACCAACAAATTCTTTCTTCTTTTTGGCCGTAAATCCACCGATGTATTAGCAGTGCAAAGAACCCAGAAGTAATAAGATTACAAACAGGTCCATAGAGGACTGGCACCAAGCGACGACTACAGACATTGGGCAATGGTGAGCAGTACAGTGTACAGTACGAACGAATTCGAGCAAATAGGTAAAGCGGAAAACAATGTCAAACAAACACATCGAGAGGAAAACAATATCAACCGATCGATTCGAACGAACTAACGAACTTATAAGGGCTGGGCGACGGCGACTGACTTCGATTGAGCTATAATGAATCGTACTTGCCCAGGCCTGAAGATAGCATGCATACCGTGAGGATCTACCAGCTGACCGCGCCTGCCGGTGCGGCTGGAGAAGAACGGCGCCACCAGCAGTCGCCGGCTGACGCGGCTGATAGACAGCGTGGGGAAGTTTTGGTGCGCGGCCTGGTTCACCGAGGGTGTGTCTAGAGAAGAACAGGGCGCCGAAGGAGGTGTCTAGAGAAGAACAAGGTGGGCTGGGTGCTGAGTTAAAGGCGAGCGTTCGAAATATTGGGCGCGCGTTCGAAAGTTTAGGTGCGCGAGGGAGGTGTCTGCTGTGCTGAGTTAAAGGCGAGCGTTCGAAATTTCCCCGTCCTCTTCTTTTTTGGGCTAATCTATCTATACCTCTATTCTATCTACATGTTTTTTATTTTTTTTCTATTCTATACATGAGTTTTTGAAATTGAATTTTTTCACTCTGTCAGCCTTCCGGCCAATGCTCATTTGAAGTAATTGAAGCTGTTGATTTGCAGCTTAGAGGTGCTATCTACCGCTCATCATACAAGGACTCTTCAGATCTAAACGGCTGTGAATGCACGGATTCGTCACCCATCCTTCCCTTGGACTGGCGATGCTGAAAGCCTGAAACACTGGAACCCTCTAGATACTTCGGGATACCTCACTGCCCCACATTATTAGACAGGCCTTTTCCGACACGGGAAGTCAAAAGTTGGGGGCTCCATGCAGTACATATGAATACTCGCTAGCTGCATGGTCTAGAAGCAGACTAGAGTAAATCATCAATTCGTCAAATCAATTGGTGTATAATTTTTTTTAGGAGCTAAGACGCCTGCATGAACCATTTTATCAACTTGAATGCTTACTACATGACATAAGAAGACTATGTACTTTGGTTTTTCATTTTTCTGATTTTTTAAATTTTGTGCCCATTTGAATCTTGGTCAAATCCTAGGTTTGACCAAGATTAAACAAGTTTAAAACATGAAAATGAAAAGGTAATCATGGATCCTTCTTAGTCACTCTAAAATGAAGCTTTTGGGATGTTCTTGAAATTTCCATGTTTGAAACCCAAAACGACTTCTCTTCATGCTTGACTTCATAAGACAGAGTTTAGGGGTTAGGGGGTAGATACATGATTTGTCTAGTTTGCATATGTCTAGACCTTTTTTGTCAACTTTAATGCTTACTATATGACATAAGAAGATTATGTGCTTTGGTTTTTCATTTTTCTATTTTTTTTGAATTTTATGCCCATATATTTGAATCTTTGTCAAATCCTAGGTTTGACCAGGATTTAAACAAGTTTAAAACATGAAAATGAAAAGGTAAGCCTGGATCCTTCTTAGTCACTCTAAAATGAAGCTTTTGGGAGGTTCTTGAAATTTCCATGTTTGAAACCCAAAACTCAAGCTAGTTGATAAACAAAGTCTAGACATATTCAAACCAGAAAAATCATGTATCTACCCCTAACCCTAAACTTTGTCTTAATTATGAAGTCAAGCACGAAGAGAAGTCGTTTTGGGTTTCAAACATGGACATTTCAAAAACCCTCCCAAAAGCATTGTGGTGTGACGTACTAAGAAGGATACATGCTTACATTTTCAACAACCCCCCTAAAAGCTTCATTATAGAGTGACTAAGAAGGATCCAGTCTGGCGGGCTTACCTTTTATTTTCTTGTTTTAAACTTGTTCAAATCTCGGTCAAACCTAGGATTTGACCAAGATTCAAAATGTGCATCAAAATTTAAAAAAAATAAAAACCAAATTAAAGCACATAGTGTTCTTATGTCATATAGTAAGCATTAAAGTTGATAAACAAGGTCTAGACACATATTCAAACAAGACAAATCATGTATCTATACCCCTAACCCCTAAACTCTATCTTATGAAGTCAACAACATGAAGAGAAGTGGTTTTGGGTTTCAAACATGGAAATTTCAAAAACCTCCCAAAAGCTTCATTTTAGAGTGACTAATATATATAAGAAGGATCCATGCCTGCTTACCACCTTTTCATTTTCATATTTTAAACTTGTTTAAATCCGTGTCAAATTAAACCAAGGATTTGACCAAAAGATTCAAATGGGCATAAAATTTTAAAAAAATCAGAAAAATGAAAAACAAAAGCATATAGTCTTCTTATGTCATATAGTAAGCATTCAAGTTGATAAACAAGGTTTGGACATGCATATTCAAACCTAGGCAAATCATGTATCTATCCCCTAGCCCCTAAACTCTATCTTATGAAGTCAAGCATGAAGAGAAGTGGTTTTGGGTTTCAAACATGAAAATTTCAAGAACATCCCAAAAACTTCATTTTAGAGTGACTAAGAAAGGATACAGGCTTCCCCTTTTCATTTTCATGTTTTATACTTGTTTAAATCTTGGTCAAACCTAGGATTTGACAAAGATTCAAATGTGCATCAAAATAAAAAAATCAGAAAAATTAAAAACCAAAGCACATAGTTTTCTTATGTCATATAGTTAGCATTAAAGTTGATATAAACAAGGTCTAGATATATTCAAACAAGAAAAATCATGTATCTACCCCTAACCCTAAACTCTGTCTTATGTAGTCAAGCATGAAGAGAAGTGGTTTTGGGTTTCAAACTTGGAAATTTCAAGAACCCCCCAAAAGCTTCATTTTAGAGTGACTAAAGGATCCAGGTTGGGCTTACCTTTTATTTTCATGTTTTAAAATTGTTCAAATCTTGGTCAAACCGTACCTAGGATTTGATCAAGATTCAAATGGGCATAAAATTTCAAAAAAAATGAAAAACCAAAGCATATAGCCTTCTTATGTCATATAGTAAGCACTCAAGTTGGTAAACAAGGTCTAGACATATTCAAACCAGAAAAATCATGTTTCTACCCCTAGCCCTAAACTTTGTCTTATGAAGTCAAGCACGAAGAGAAGTCGTTTTGGATTTCAAACATGGAAATTTCAAAAACCTTCCCAAAAGCTTCATTTTGGAGTGACTAAGAAGGATACAGGCTTACCTTTTCATTTTCATGTTTTAAACTTGTTTAAATATTGGTTAAGCCTAGGATTTGACCAAGATCAAATGGGCATAAAAATTCAGAAAAAATCAAAAAAAATGAAAACCAAAGCACATAGTATTATTATGTCATATAGTAAGCATTCAAGTTGATAAACAAGGTCTAAACAACAAACTAGACAAATCATGTATCTACCCCCTAACCCTAAACTCTGTCTTATGAAGTCAAGCATGAAGAGAAGTGGTTTTGGGTTTGAAACATGGAAATTTCAAAAAACTCCCAAAAGCTTCTCATTTTTGAGTGACTAAGAAGGATTCAGGCTTACCTTTTCATTTTCATGTTTTAAACTTGTTCAAATCTTGGTCAAACTTAGGATTTGACCAAGATTCAAATGGGCATAAAAATTGGGAGGAAGGGTATGAATTACAATTCAAAAAAACAAGGTAACTTAAATACTTGGATGCCCCAAAGATGTGTGGAAGCCCAGAACAATGGCAAAACATGTGCGCACGCTGCATCCAATTCAAGTAGAACACATAGTAGGCATCGATAGTTTGACCTAAATTTGAAATCAAAGAGAAGGTGGTTAGAAAAAATCGAAATTGGCAAAGCAAAGCATGAAATCATAAATTTGTGATGCACTATAGCTATGAAAAGTATCAAACAATGCATACCAAAATGATTTTTTAGAGGAATACTAGTTCAACTTATTTTAATTTTATATTAGTAGCCCAAAATCGAACTAGTAGTTGGATATTTTTGAACTTGATCTGTAGTAGTGGGCAAAACCCTAGTTTAACCTATTTAATCATAGATTCGTAGGTCGATTTTTCTACTTTTTTATTATTACTATGCAGCACATGTGTGTTTGCCCGTCGAGTGAAACTCGGAGGAAGAGGGATCACTCGGAAGGAGAGAAGAAGGGAGAGAATTATGGTGTCTCCCCTTTTTCGGGTGATGATGTTGACTTTTGTGCAGGGTTTGTCAGTGAGCAGGAGCGAGCGAGCGAGCGAGCGAGTCGAGCGAGGCCGAGAATGAGAGAGATTTGTTTTTTTTGTGAGAGGGACAACCGAAGGATCCAGAAGGACCCACATACTTCCAATACGCATCCTGATGCGTCTTTTCTTGACAAAGAAAATGGCTGGGAGTTTGCGTACCTATTGCACGTGACTTGTGCTCACTGAAGTGTGGGACCTCACGCATGGGCACCACACGTAAGTGACAGACCTGTTGATGTAAAAACTCGGTTGATTATTATACTACTACATTTATACAAAGTTTCCTATGGATTCAAGGGTACGAAAGCCAAGTTAAATCATTTACATGACATTATTTTTTCCATGAAGCCAAGTTAACTCATTTATCAATTGGTACATTTTGGAGTGACTAAGAAGGATCCAGGCTTACCTTTTCATTTTCATGTTTTAAACATGTTTAAATCTTGGTCAAACCTATGACTTGACCAAGATTCAAATGGGCATAAAAATTCAAAAAAAAGAAAAACAAAAGCACACCGTCTTCCTATGTCATATATCAAGGTGATAAACAAGGTCTGACATATTCAAACCACAAAAATCATGTATCTACCCCCTAACCCTAAACAAGGATCCAGGCTTACCCTTTTCATTTTCATGTTTTTAAACTTGTTCAAATCTTGGTCAAACTTAGGATTTGACGAAGATTCAAATGGGCGTAAAAATACTTAGAAAAATCATGTACGTATCTACCCCAAACCCTAAACTCTATCTTACGAAGCCAAGCATGAAGAGAAGTGGTTTTGGGTTTCAAACATGGAAATTTCAAAAACCTCCCAAAAGCTTCATTTTAGAGTGACTAAGAAGGATCCATGCTTACCTTTTATTTTCATGTTTTAAACATGTTCAAATCTTGGTCAAACCGTACGTACCTAGGATTTGACCAAGATTCAAATGGGCATAAAAATTCAAAAAAAATGAAAAACCAAAGCACATAGCCTAGCTTCTTATATATGCCATATAGTAAGCACTCAAGCTAGTTGATAAACAAAGTCTAGACATATTCAAACCAGAAAAATCATGTATCTACCCCTAACCCTAAACTTTGTCTTAATTATGAAGTCAAGCACGAAGAGAAGTCGTTTTGGGTTTCAAACATGGACATTTCAAAAACCCTCCCAAAAGCATTGTGGTGTGACGTACTAAGAAGGATACATGCTTACATTTTCAACAACCCCCCTAAAAGCTTCATTATAGAGTGACTAAGAAGGATCCAGTCTGGCGGGCTTACCTTTTATTTTCTTGTTTTAAACTTGTTCAAATCTCGGTCAAACCTAGGATTTGACCAAGATTCAAAATGTGCATCAAAATTTAAAAAAAATAAAAACCAAATTAAAGCACATAGTGTTCTTATGTCATATAGTAAGCATTAAAGTTGATAAACAAGGTCTAGACACATATTCAAACAAGACAAATCATGTATCTATACCCCTAACCCCTAAACTCTATCTTATGAAGTCAACAACATGAAGAGAAGTGGTTTTGGGTTTCAAACATGGAAATTTCAAAAACCTCCCAAAAGCTTCATTTTAGAGTGACTAATATATATAAGAAGGATCCATGCCTGCTTACCACCTTTTCATTTTCATATTTTAAACTTGTTTAAATCCGTGTCAAATTAAACCAAGGATTTGACCAAAAGATTCAAATGGGCATAAAATTTTAAAAAAAATCAGAAAAATGAAAAACAAAAGCATATAGTCTTCTTATGTCATATAGTAAGCATTCAAGTTGATAAACAAGGTTTGGACATGCATATTCAAACCTAGGCAAATCATGTATCTATCCCCTAGCCCCTAAACTCTATCTTATGAAGTCAAGCATGAAGAGAAGTGGTTTTGGGTTTCAAACATGAAAATTTCAAGAACATCCCAAAAACTTCATTTTAGAGTGACTAAGAAAGGATACAGGCTTCCCTTTTCATTTTCATGTTTTATACTTGTTTAAATCTTGGTCAAACCTAGGATTTGACAAAGATTCAAATGTGCATCAAAATAAAAAAATCAGAAAAATTAAAAACCAAAGCACATAGTTTTCTTATGTCATATAGTTAGCATTAAAGTTGATATAAACAAGGTCTAGATATATTCAAACAAGAAAAATCATGTATCTACCCCTAACCCTAAACTCTGTCTTATGTAGTCAAGCATGAAGAGAAGTGGTTTTGGGTTTCAAACTTGGAAATTTCAAGAACCCCCCAAAAGCTTCATTTTAGAGTGACTAAAGGATCCAGGTTGGGCTTACCTTTTATTTTCATGTTTTAAAATTGTTCAAATCTTGGTCAAACCGTACCTAGGATTTGATCAAGATTCAAATGGGCATAAAATTTCAAAAAAAATGAAAAACCAAAGCATATAGCCTTCTTATGTCATATAGTAAGCACTCAAGTTGGTAAACAAGGTCTAGACATATTCAAACCAGAAAAATCATGTTTCTACCCCTAGCCCTAAACTTTGTCTTATGAAGTCAAGCACGAAGAGAAGTCGTTTTGGATTTCAAACATGGAAATTTCAAAAACCTTCCCAAAAGCTTCATTTTGGAGTGACTAAGAAGGATACAGGCTTACCTTTTCATTTTCATGTTTTAAACTTGTTTAAATATTGGTTAAGCCTAGGATTTGACCAAGATCAAATGGGCATAAAAATTCAGAAAAAATCAAAAAAATGAAAACCAAAGCACATAGTATTATTATGTCATATAGTAAGCATTCAAGTTGATAAACAAGGTCTAAACAACAAACTAGACAAATCATGTATCTACCCCCTAACCCTAAACTCTGTCTTATGAAGTCAAGCATGAAGAGAAGTGGTTTTGGGTTTGAAACATGGAAATTTCAAAAAACTCCCAAAAGCTTCTCATTTTTGAGTGACTAAGAAGGATTCAGGCTTACCTTTTCATTTTCATGTTTTAAACTTGTTCAAATCTTGGTCAAACTTAGGATTTGACCAAGATTCAAATGGGCATAAAAATTGGGAGGAAGGGTATGAATTACAATTCAAAAAAACAAGGTAACTTAAATACTTGGATGCCCCAAAGATGTGTGGAAGCCCAGAACAATGGCAAAACATGTGCGCACGCTGCATCCAATTCAAGTAGAACACATAGTAGGCATCGATAGTTTGACCTAAATTTGAAATCAAAGAGAAGGTGGTTAGAAAAAATCGAAATTGGCAAAGCAAAGCATGAAATCATAAATTTGTGATGCACTATAGCTATGAAAAGTATCAAACAATGCATACCAAAATGATTTTTTAGAGGAATACTAGTTCAACTTATTTTAATTTTATATTAGTAGCCCAAAATCGAACTAGTAGTTGGATATTTTTGAACTTGATCTGTAGTAGTGGGCAAAACCCTAGTTTAACCTATTTAATCATAGATTCGTAGGTCGATTTTTCTACTTTTTTATTATTACTATGCAGCACATGTGTGTTTGCCCGTCGAGTGAAACTCGGAGGAAGAGGGATCACTCGGAAGGAGAGAAGAAGGGAGAGAATTATGGTGTCTCCCCTTTTTCGGGTGATGATGTTGACTTTTGTGCAGGGTTTGTCAGTGAGCAGGAGGTGCGAGCGAGCGAGCGAGCGAGTCGAGCGAGGCCGAGAATGAGAGAGATTTGTTTTTTTTGTGAGAGGGACAACCGAAGGATCCAGAAGGACCCACATACTTCCAATACGCATCCTGATGCGTCTTCTCTTGACAAAGAAAATGGCTGGGAGTTTGCGTACCTATTGCACGTGACTTGTGCTCACTGAAGTGTGGGACCTCACGCATGGGCACCACACGTAAGTGACAGACCTGTTGATGTAAAAACTCGGTTGATTATTATACTACTACATTTATACAAAGTTTCCTATGGATTCAAGGGTACGAAAGCCAAGTTAAATCATTTACATGACATTATTTTTTCCATGAAGCCAAGTTAACTCATTTATCAATTGGTACATTTTGGAGTGACTAAGAAGGATCCAGGCTTACCTTTTCATTTTCATGTTTTAAACATGTTTAAATCTTGGTCAAACCTATGACTTGACCAAGATTCAAATGGGCATAAAAATTCAAAAAAAAGAAAAACAAAAGCACACCGTCTTCCTATGTCATATATCAAGGTGATAAACAAGGTCTGACATATTCAAACCACAAAAATCATGTATCTACCCCCTAACCCTAAACAAGGATCCAGGCTTACCCTTTTCATTTTCATGTTTTTAAACTTGTTCAAATCTTGGTCAAACTTAGGATTTGACGAAGATTCAAATGGGCGTAAAAATACTTAGAAAAATCATGTACGTATCTACCCCAAACCCTAAACTCTATCTTACGAAGCCAAGCATGAAGAGAAGTGGTTTTGGGTTTCAAACATGGAAATTTCAAAAACCTCCCAAAAGCTTCATTTTAGAGTGACTAAGAAGGATCCATGCTTACCTTTTATTTTCATGTTTTAAACATGTTCAAATCTTGGTCAAACCGTACGTACCTAGGATTTGACCAAGATTCAAATGGGCATAAAAATTCAAAAAAAAATGAAAAACCAAAGCACATAGCCTAGCTTCTTATATATGCCATATAGTAAGCACTCAAGCTAGTTGATAAACAAAGTCTAGACATATTCAAACCAGAAAAATCATGTATCTACCCCTAACCCTAAACTTTGTCTTAATTATGAAGTCAAGCACGAAGAGAAGTCGTTTTGGGTTTCAAACATGGACATTTCAAAAACCCTCCCAAAAGCATTGTGGTGTGACGTACTAAGAAGGATACATGCTTACATTTTCAACAACCCCCCTAAAAGCTTCATTATAGAGTGACTAAGAAGGATCCAGTCTGGCGGGCTTACCTTTTATTTTCTTGTTTTAAACTTGTTCAAATCTCGGTCAAACCTAGGATTTGACCAAGATTCAAAATGTGCATCAAAATTTAAAAAAAATAAAAACCAAATTAAAGCACATAGTGTTCTTATGTCATATAGTAAGCATTAAAGTTGATAAACAAGGTCTAGACACATATTCAAACAAGACAAATCATGTATCTATACCCCTAACCCCTAAACTCTATCTTATGAAGTCAACAACATGAAGAGAAGTGGTTTTGGGTTTCAAACATGGAAATTTCAAAAACCTCCCAAAAGCTTCATTTTAGAGTGACTAATATATATAAGAAGGATCCATGCCTGCTTACCACCTTTTCATTTTCATATTTTAAACTTGTTTAAATCCGTGTCAAATTAAACCAAGGATTTGACCAAAAGATTCAAATGGGCATAAAATTTTAAAAAAAATCAGAAAAATGAAAAACAAAAGCATATAGTCTTCTTATGTCATATAGTAAGCATTCAAGTTGATAAACAAGGTTTGGACATGCATATTCAAACCTAGGCAAATCATGTATCTATCCCCTAGCCCCTAAACTCTATCTTATGAAGTCAAGCATGAAGAGAAGTGGTTTTGGGTTTCAAACATGAAAATTTCAAGAACATCCCAAAAACTTCATTTTAGAGTGACTAAGAAGGATACAGGCTTCCCTTTTCATTTTCATGTTTTATACTTGTTTAAATCTTGGTCAAACCTAGGATTTGACAAAGATTCAAATGTGCATCAAAATAAAAAAATCAGAAAAATTAAAAACCAAAGCACATAGTTTTCTTATGTCATATAGTTAGCATTAAAGTTGATATAAACAAGGTCTAGATATATTCAAACAAGAAAAATCATGTATCTACCCCTAACCCTAAACTCTGTCTTATGTAGTCAAGCATGAAGAGAAGTGGTTTTGGGTTTCAAACTTGGAAATTTCAAGAACCCCCCAAAAGCTTCATTTTAGAGTGACTAAAGGATCCAGGTTGGGCTTACCTTTTATTTTCATGTTTTAAAATTGTTCAAATCTTGGTCAAACCGTACCTAGGATTTGATCAAGATTCAAATGGGCATAAAATTTCAAAAAAAATGAAAAACCAAAGCATATAGCCTTCTTATGTCATATAGTAAGCACTCAAGTTGGTAAACAAGGTCTAGACATATTCAAACCAGAAAAATCATGTTTCTACCCCTAGCCCTAAACTTTGTCTTATGAAGTCAAGCACGAAGAGAAGTCGTTTTGGATTTCAAACATGGAAATTTCAAAAACCTTCCCAAAAGCTTCATTTTGGAGTGACTAAGAAGGATACAGGCTTACCTTTTCATTTTCATGTTTTAAACTTGTTTAAATATTGGTTAAGCCTAGGATTTGACCAAGATCAAATGGGCATAAAAATTCAGAAAAAATCAAAAAAATGAAAACCAAAGCACATAGTATTATTATGTCATATAGTAAGCATTCAAGTTGATAAACAAGGTCTAAACAACAAACTAGACAAATCATGTATCTACCCCCTAACCCTAAACTCTGTCTTATGAAGTCAAGCATGAAGAGAAGTGGTTTTGGGTTTGAAACATGGAAATTTCAAAAAACTCCCAAAAGCTTCTCATTTTTGAGTGACTAAGAAGGATTCAGGCTTACCTTTTCATTTTCATGTTTTAAACTTGTTCAAATCTTGGTCAAACTTAGGATTTGACCAAGATTCAAATGGGCATAAAAATTGGGAGGAAGGGTATGAATTACAATTCAAAAAAACAAGGTAACTTAAATACTTGGATGCCCCAAAGATGTGTGGAAGCCCAGAACAATGGCAAAACATGTGCGCACGCTGCATCCAATTCAAGTAGAACACATAGTAGGCATCGATAGTTTGACCTAAATTTGAAATCAAAGAGAAGGTGGTTAGAAAAAATCGAAATTGGCAAAGCAAAGCATGAAATCATAAATTTGTGATGCACTATAGCTATGAAAAGTATCAAACAATGCATACCAAAATGATTTTTTAGAGGAATACTAGTTCAACTTATTTTAATTTTATATTAGTAGCCCAAAATCGAACTAGTAGTTGGATATTTTTGAACTTGATCTGTAGTAGTGGGCAAAACCCTAGTTTAACCTATTTAATCATAGATTCGTAGGTCGATTTTTCTACTTTTTTATTATTACTATGCAGCACATGTGTGTTTGCCCGTCGAGTGAAACTCGGAGGAAGAGGGATCACTCGGAAGGAGAGAAGAAGGGAGAGAATTATGGTGTCTCCCCTTTTTCGGGTGATGATGTTGACTTTTGTGCAGGGTTTGTCAGTGAGCAGGAGCGAGCGAGCGAGCGAGTCGAGCGAGGCCGAGAATGAGAGAGATTTGTTTTTTTGTGAGAGGGACAACCGAAGGATCCAGAAGGACCCACATACTTCCAATACGCATCCTGATGCGTCTTCTCTTGACAAAGAAAATGGCTGGGAGTTTGCGTACCTATTGCACGTGACTTGTGCTCACTGAAGTGTGGGACCTCACGCATGGGCACCACACGTAAGTGACAGACCTGTTGATGTAAAAACTCGGTTGATTATTATACTACTACATTTATACAAAGTTTCCTATGGATTCAAGGGTACGAAAGCCAAGTTAAATCATTTACATGACATTATTTTTTCCATGAAGCCAAGTTAACTCATTTATCAATTGGTACATTTTGGAGTGACTAAGAAGGATCCAGGCTTACCTTTTCATTTTCATGTTTTAAACATGTTTAAATCTTGGTCAAACCTATGACTTGACCAAGATTCAAATGGGCATAAAAATTCAAAAAAAAGAAAAACAAAAGCACACCGTCTTCCTATGTCATATATCAAGGTGATAAACAAGGTCTGACATATTCAAACCACAAAAATCATGTATCTACCCCCTAACCCTAAACAAGGATCCAGGCTTACCCTTTTCATTTTCATGTTTTTAAACTTGTTCAAATCTTGGTCAAACTTAGGATTTGACGAAGATTCAAATGGGCGTAAAAATACTTAGAAAAATCATGTACGTATCTACCCCAAACCCTAAACTCTATCTTACGAAGCCAAGCATGAAGAGAAGTGGTTTTGGGTTTCAAACATGGAAATTTCAAAAACCTCCCAAAAGCTTCATTTTAGAGTGACTAAGAAGGATCCATGCTTACCTTTTATTTTCATGTTTTAAACATGTTCAAATCTTGGTCAAACCGTACGTACCTAGGATTTGACCAAGATTCAAATGGGCATAAAAATTCAAAAAAAAATGAAAAACCAAAGCACATAGCCTAGCTTCTTATATATGCCATATAGTAAGCACTCAAGCTAGTTGATAAACAAAGTCTAGACATATTCAAACCAGAAAAATCATGTATCTACCCCTAACCCTAAACTTTGTCTTAATTATGAAGTCAAGCACGAAGAGAAGTCGTTTTGGGTTTCAAACATGGACATTTCAAAAACCCTCCCAAAAGCATTGTGGTGTGACGTACTAAGAAGGATACATGCTTACATTTTCAACAACCCCCCTAAAAGCTTCATTATAGAGTGACTAAGAAGGATCCAGTCTGGCGGGCTTACCTTTTATTTTCTTGTTTTAAACTTGTTCAAATCTCGGTCAAACCTAGGATTTGACCAAGATTCAAAATGTGCATCAAAATTTAAAAAAAATAAAAACCAAATTAAAGCACATAGTGTTCTTATGTCATATAGTAAGCATTAAAGTTGATAAACAAGGTCTAGACACATATTCAAACAAGACAAATCATGTATCTATACCCCTAACCCCTAAACTCTATCTTATGAAGTCAACAACATGAAGAGAAGTGGTTTTGGGTTTCAAACATGGAAATTTCAAAAACCTCCCAAAAGCTTCATTTTAGAGTGACTAATATATATAAGAAGGATCCATGCCTGCTTACCACCTTTTCATTTTCATATTTTAAACTTGTTTAAATCCGTGTCAAATTAAACCAAGGATTTGACCAAAAGATTCAAATGGGCATAAAATTTTAAAAAAAATCAGAAAAATGAAAAACAAAAGCATATAGTCTTCTTATGTCATATAGTAAGCATTCAAGTTGATAAACAAGGTTTGGACATGCATATTCAAACCTAGGCAAATCATGTATCTATCCCCTAGCCCCTAAACTCTATCTTATGAAGTCAAGCATGAAGAGAAGTGGTTTTGGGTTTCAAACATGAAAATTTCAAGAACATCCCAAAAACTTCATTTTAGAGTGACTAAGAAAGGATACAGGCTTCCCCTTTTCATTTTCATGTTTTATACTTGTTTAAATCTTGGTCAAACCTAGGATTTGACAAAGATTCAAATGTGCATCAAAATAAAAAAATCAGAAAAATTAAAAACCAAAGCACATAGTTTTCTTATGTCATATAGTTAGCATTAAAGTTGATATAAACAAGGTCTAGATATATTCAAACAAGAAAAATCATGTATCTACCCCTAACCCTAAACTCTGTCTTATGTAGTCAAGCATGAAGAGAAGTGGTTTTGGGTTTCAAACTTGGAAATTTCAAGAACCCCCCAAAAGCTTCATTTTAGAGTGACTAAAGGATCCAGGTTGGGCTTACCTTTTATTTTCATGTTTTAAAATTGTTCAAATCTTGGTCAAACCGTACCTAGGATTTGATCAAGATTCAAATGGGCATAAAATTTCAAAAAAAATGAAAAACCAAAGCATATAGCCTTCTTATGTCATATAGTAAGCACTCAAGTTGGTAAACAAGGTCTAGACATATTCAAACCAGAAAAATCATGTTTCTACCCCTAGCCCTAAACTTTGTCTTATGAAGTCAAGCACGAAGAGAAGTCGTTTTGGATTTCAAACATGGAAATTTCAAAAACCTTCCCAAAAGCTTCATTTTGGAGTGACTAAGAAGGATACAGGCTTACCTTTTCATTTTCATGTTTTAAACTTGTTTAAATATTGGTTAAGCCTAGGATTTGACCAAGATCAAATGGGCATAAAAATTCAGAAAAAATCAAAAAAAATGAAAACCAAAGCACATAGTATTATTATGTCATATAGTAAGCATTATATTCAAGTTGATAAACAAGGTCTAAACAACAAACTAGACAAATCATGTATCTACCCCCTAACCCTAAACTCTGTCTTATGAAGTCAAGCATGAAGAGAAGTGGTTTTGGGTTTCAAACATGGAAATTTCAAAAAACTCCCAAAAGCTTCTCATTTTTGAGTGACTAAGAAGGATTCAGGCTTACCTTTTCATTTTCATGTTTTAAACTTGTTCAAATCTTGGTCAAACTTAGGATTTGACCAAGATTCAAATGGGCATAAAAATTGGGAGGAAGGGTATGAATTACAATTCAAAAAAACAAGGTAACTTAAATACTTGGATGCCCCAAAGATGTGTGGAAGCCCAGAACAATGGCAAAACATGTGCGCACGCTGCATCCAATTCAAGTAGAACACATAGTAGGCATCGATAGTTTGACCTAAATTTGAAATCAAAGAGAAGGTGGTTAGAAAAAATCGAAATTGGCAAAGCAAAGCATGAAATCATAAATTTGTGATGCACTATAGCTATGAAAAGTATCAAACAATGCATACCAAAATGATTTTTTAGAGGAATACTAGTTCAACTTATTTTAATTTTATATTAGTAGCCCAAAATCGAACTAGTAGTTGGATATTTTTGAACTTGATCTGTAGTAGTGGGCAAAACCCTAGTTTAACCTATTTAATCATAGATTCGTAGGTCGATTTTTCTACTTTTTTATTATTACTATGCAGCACATGTGTGTTTGCCCGTCGAGTGAAACTCGGAGGAAGAGGGATCACTCGGAAGGAGAGAAGAAGGGAGAGAATTATGGTGTCTCCCCTTTTTCGGGTGATGATGTTGACTTTTGTGCAGGGTTTGTCAGTGAGCAGGAGGTGCGAGCGAGCGAGCGAGCGAGCGAGTCGAGCGAGGCCGAGAATGAGAGAGATTTGTTTTTTTGTGAGAGGGACAACCGAAGGATCCAGAAGGACCCACATACTTCCAATACGCATCCTGATGCGTCTTTTCTTGACAAAGAAAATGGCTGGGAGTTTGCGTACCTATTGCACGTGACTTGTGCTCACTGAAGTGTGGGACCTCACGCATGGGCACCACACGTAAGTGACAGACCTGTTGATGTAAAAACTCGGTTGATTATTATACTACTACATTTATACAAAGTTTCCTATGGATTCAAGGGTACGAAAGCCAAGTTAAATCATTTACATGACATTATTTTTTCCATGAAGCCAAGTTAACTCATTTATCAATTGGTACATTTTGGAGTGACTAAGAAGGATCCAGGCTTACCTTTTCATTTTCATGTTTTAAACATGTTTAAATCTTGGTCAAACCTATGACTTGACCAAGATTCAAATGGGCATAAAAATTCAAAAAAAAGAAAAACAAAAGCACACCGTCTTCCTATGTCATATATCAAGGTGATAAACAAGGTCTGACATATTCAAACCACAAAAATCATGTATCTACCCCCTAACCCTAAACAAGGATCCAGGCTTACCCTTTTCATTTTCATGTTTTTAAACTTGTTCAAATCTTGGTCAAACTTAGGATTTGACGAAGATTCAAATGGGCGTAAAAATACTTAGAAAAATCATGTACGTATCTACCCCAAACCCTAAACTCTATCTTACGAAGCCAAGCATGAAGAGAAGTGGTTTTGGGTTTCAAACATGGAAATTTCAAAAACCTCCCAAAAGCTTCATTTTAGAGTGACTAAGAAGGATCCATGCTTACCTTTTATTTTCATGTTTTAAACATGTTCAAATCTTGGTCAAACCGTACGTACCTAGGATTTGACCAAGATTCAAATGGGCATAAAAATTCAAAAAAAAATGAAAAACCAAAGCACATAGCCTAGCTTCTTATATATGCCATATAGTAAGCACTCAAGCTAGTTGATAAACAAAGTCTAGACATATTCAAACCAGAAAAATCATGTATCTACCCCTAACCCTAAACTTTGTCTTAATTATGAAGTCAAGCACGAAGAGAAGTCGTTTTGGGTTTCAAACATGGACATTTCAAAAACCCTCCCAAAAGCATTGTGGTGTGACGTACTAAGAAGGATACATGCTTACATTTTCAACAACCCCCCTAAAAGCTTCATTATAGAGTGACTAAGAAGGATCCAGTCTGGCGGGCTTACCTTTTATTTTCTTGTTTTAAACTTGTTCAAATCTCGGTCAAACCTAGGATTTGACCAAGATTCAAAATGTGCATCAAAATTTAAAAAAAATAAAAACCAAATTAAAGCACATAGTGTTCTTATGTCATATAGTAAGCATTAAAGTTGATAAACAAGGTCTAGACACATATTCAAACAAGACAAATCATGTATCTATACCCCTAACCCCTAAACTCTATCTTATGAAGTCAACAACATGAAGAGAAGTGGTTTTGGGTTTCAAACATGGAAATTTCAAAAACCTCCCAAAAGCTTCATTTTAGAGTGACTAATATATATAAGAAGGATCCATGCCTGCTTACCACCTTTTCATTTTCATATTTTAAACTTGTTTAAATCCGTGTCAAATTAAACCAAGGATTTGACCAAAAGATTCAAATGGGCATAAAATTTTAAAAAAATCAGAAAAATGAAAAACAAAAGCATATAGTCTTCTTATGTCATATAGTAAGCATTCAAGTTGATAAACAAGGTTTGGACATGCATATTCAAACCTAGGCAAATCATGTATCTATCCCCTAGCCCCTAAACTCTATCTTATGAAGTCAAGCATGAAGAGAAGTGGTTTTGGGTTTCAAACATGAAAATTTCAAGAACATCCCAAAAACTTCATTTTAGAGTGACTAAGAAAGGATACAGGCTTCCCCTTTTCATTTTCATGTTTTATACTTGTTTAAATCTTGGTCAAACCTAGGATTTGACAAAGATTCAAATGTGCATCAAAATAAAAAAATCAGAAAAATTAAAAACCAAAGCACATAGTTTTCTTATGTCATATAGTTAGCATTAAAGTTGATATAAACAAGGTCTAGATATATTCAAACAAGAAAAATCATGTATCTACCCCTAACCCTAAACTCTGTCTTATGTAGTCAAGCATGAAGAGAAGTGGTTTTGGGTTTCAAACTTGGAAATTTCAAGAACCCCCCAAAAGCTTCATTTTAGAGTGACTAAAGGATCCAGGTTGGGCTTACCTTTTATTTTCATGTTTTAAAATTGTTCAAATCTTGGTCAAACCGTACCTAGGATTTGATCAAGATTCAAATGGGCATAAAATTTCAAAAAAAATGAAAAACCAAAGCATATAGCCTTCTTATGTCATATAGTAAGCACTCAAGTTGGTAAACAAGGTCTAGACATATTCAAACCAGAAAAATCATGTTTCTACCCCTAGCCCTAAACTTTGTCTTATGAAGTCAAGCACGAAGAGAAGTCGTTTTGGATTTCAAACATGGAAATTTCAAAAACCTTCCCAAAAGCTTCATTTTGGAGTGACTAAGAAGGATACAGGCTTACCTTTTCATTTTCATGTTTTAAACTTGTTTAAATATTGGTTAAGCCTAGGATTTGACCAAGATCAAATGGGCATAAAAATTCAGAAAAAATCAAAAAAATGAAAACCAAAGCACATAGTATTATTATGTCATATAGTAAGCATTCAAGTTGATAAACAAGGTCTAAACAACAAACTAGACAAATCATGTATCTACCCCCTAACCCTAAACTCTGTCTTATGAAGTCAAGCATGAAGAGAAGTGGTTTTGGGTTTGAAACATGGAAATTTCAAAAAACTCCCAAAAGCTTCTCATTTTTGAGTGACTAAGAAGGATTCAGGCTTACCTTTTCATTTTCATGTTTTAAACTTGTTCAAATCTTGGTCAAACTTAGGATTTGACCAAGATTCAAATGGGCATAAAAATTGGGAGGAAGGGTATGAATTACAATTCAAAAAAACAAGGTAACTTAAATACTTGGATGCCCCAAAGATGTGTGGAAGCCCAGAACAATGGCAAAACATGTGCGCACGCTGCATCCAATTCAAGTAGAACACATAGTAGGCATCGATAGTTTGACCTAAATTTGAAATCAAAGAGAAGGTGGTTAGAAAAAATCGAAATTGGCAAAGCAAAGCATGAAATCATAAATTTGTGATGCACTATAGCTATGAAAAGTATCAAACAATGCATACCAAAATGATTTTTTAGAGGAATACTAGTTCAACTTATTTTAATTTTATATTAGTAGCCCAAAATCGAACTAGTAGTTGGATATTTTTGAACTTGATCTGTAGTAGTGGGCAAAACCCTAGTTTAACCTATTTAATCATAGATTCGTAGGTCGATTTTTCTACTTTTTTATTATTACTATGCAGCACATGTGTGTTTGCCCGTCGAGTGAAACTCGGAGGAAGAGGGATCACTCGGAAGGAGAGAAGAAGGGAGAGAATTATGGTGTCTCCCCTTTTTCGGGTGATGATGTTGACTTTTGTGCAGGGTTTGTCAGTGAGCAGGAGCGAGCGAGCGAGCGAGCGAGTCGAGCGAGGCCGAGAATGAGAGAGATTTGTTTTTTTGTGAGAGGGACAACCGAAGGATCCAGAAGGACCCACATACTTCCAATACGCATCCTGATGCGTCTTCTCTTGACAAAGAAAATGGCTGGGAGTTTGCGTACCTATTGCACGTGACTTGTGCTCACTGAAGTGTGGGACCTCACGCATGGGCACCACACGTAAGTGACAGACCTGTTGATGTAAAAACTCGGTTGATTATTATACTACTACATTTATACAAAGTTTCCTATGGATTCAAGGGTACGAAAGCCAAGTTAAATCATTTACATGACATTATTTTTTCCATGAAGCCAAGTTAACTCATTTATCAATTGGTACATTTTGGAGTGACTAAGAAGGATCCAGGCTTACCTTTTCATTTTCATGTTTTAAACATGTTTAAATCTTGGTCAAACCTATGACTTGACCAAGATTCAAATGGGCATAAAAATTCAAAAAAAAGAAAAACAAAAGCACACCGTCTTCCTATGTCATATATCAAGGTGATAAACAAGGTCTGACATATTCAAACCACAAAAATCATGTATCTACCCCCTAACCCTAAACAAGGATCCAGGCTTACCCTTTTCATTTTCATGTTTTTAAACTTGTTCAAATCTTGGTCAAACTTAGGATTTGACGAAGATTCAAATGGGCGTAAAAATACTTAGAAAAATCATGTACGTATCTACCCCAAACCCTAAACTCTATCTTACGAAGCCAAGCATGAAGAGAAGTGGTTTTGGGTTTCAAACATGGAAATTTCAAAAACCTCCCAAAAGCTTCATTTTAGAGTGACTAAGAAGGATCCATGCTTACCTTTTATTTTCATGTTTTAAACATGTTCAAATCTTGGTCAAACCGTACGTACCTAGGATTTGACCAAGATTCAAATGGGCATAAAAATTCAAAAAAAATGAAAAACCAAAGCACATAGCCTAGCTTCTTATATATGCCATATAGTAAGCACTCAAGCTAGTTGATAAACAAAGTCTAGACATATTCAAACCAGAAAAATCATGTATCTACCCCTAACCCTAAACTTTGTCTTAATTATGAAGTCAAGCACGAAGAGAAGTCGTTTTGGGTTTCAAACATGGACATTTCAAAAACCCTCCCAAAAGCATTGTGGTGTGACGTACTAAGAAGGATACATGCTTACATTTTCAACAACCCCCCTAAAAGCTTCATTATAGAGTGACTAAGAAGGATCCAGTCTGGCGGGCTTACCTTTTATTTTCTTGTTTTAAACTTGTTCAAATCTCGGTCAAACCTAGGATTTGACCAAGATTCAAAATGTGCATCAAAATTTAAAAAAAATAAAAACCAAATTAAAGCACATAGTGTTCTTATGTCATATAGTAAGCATTAAAGTTGATAAACAAGGTCTAGACACATATTCAAACAAGACAAATCATGTATCTATACCCCTAACCCCTAAACTCTATCTTATGAAGTCAACAACATGAAGAGAAGTGGTTTTGGGTTTCAAACATGGAAATTTCAAAAACCTCCCAAAAGCTTCATTTTAGAGTGACTAATATATATAAGAAGGATCCATGCCTGCTTACCACCTTTTCATTTTCATATTTTAAACTTGTTTAAATCCGTGTCAAATTAAACCAAGGATTTGACCAAAAGATTCAAATGGGCATAAAATTTTAAAAAAAATCAGAAAAATGAAAAACAAAAGCATATAGTCTTCTTATGTCATATAGTAAGCATTCAAGTTGATAAACAAGGTTTGGACATGCATATTCAAACCTAGGCAAATCATGTATCTATCCCCTAGCCCCTAAACTCTATCTTATGAAGTCAAGCATGAAGAGAAGTGGTTTTGGGTTTCAAACATGAAAATTTCAAGAACATCCCAAAAACTTCATTTTAGAGTGACTAAGAAAGGATACAGGCTTCCCCTTTTCATTTTCATGTTTTATACTTGTTTAAATCTTGGTCAAACCTAGGATTTGACAAAGATTCAAATGTGCATCAAAATAAAAAAATCAGAAAAATTAAAAACCAAAGCACATAGTTTTCTTATGTCATATAGTTAGCATTAAAGTTGATATAAACAAGGTCTAGATATATTCAAACAAGAAAAATCATGTATCTACCCCTAACCCTAAACTCTGTCTTATGTAGTCAAGCATGAAGAGAAGTGGTTTTGGGTTTCAAACTTGGAAATTTCAAGAACCCCCCAAAAGCTTCATTTTAGAGTGACTAAAGGATCCAGGTTGGGCTTACCTTTTATTTTCATGTTTTAAAATTGTTCAAATCTTGGTCAAACCGTACCTAGGATTTGATCAAGATTCAAATGGGCATAAAATTTCAAAAAAATGAAAAACCAAAGCATATAGCCTTCTTATGTCATATAGTAAGCACTCAAGTTGGTAAACAAGGTCTAGACATATTCAAACCAGAAAAATCATGTTTCTACCCCTAGCCCTAAACTTTGTCTTATGAAGTCAAGCACGAAGAGAAGTCGTTTTGGATTTCAAACATGGAAATTTCAAAAACCTTCCCAAAAGCTTCATTTTGGAGTGACTAAGAAGGATACAGGCTTACCTTTTCATTTTCATGTTTTAAACTTGTTTAAATATTGGTTAAGCCTAGGATTTGACCAAGATCAAATGGGCATAAAAATTCAGAAAAAATCAAAAAAATGAAAACCAAAGCACATAGTATTATTATGTCATATAGTAAGCATTATATTCAAGTTGATAAACAAGGTCTAAACAACAAACTAGACAAATCATGTATCTACCCCCTAACCCTAAACTCTGTCTTATGAAGTCAAGCATGAAGAGAAGTGGTTTTGGGTTTGAAACATGGAAATTTCAAAAAACTCCCAAAAGCTTCTCATTTTTGAGTGACTAAGAAGGATTCAGGCTTACCTTTTCATTTTCATGTTTTAAACTTGTTCAAATCTTGGTCAAACTTAGGATTTGACCAAGATTCAAATGGGCATAAAAATTGGGAGGAAGGGTATGAATTACAATTCAAAAAAACAAGGTAACTTAAATACTTGGATGCCCCAAAGATGTGTGGAAGCCCAGAACAATGGCAAAACATGTGCGCACGCTGCATCCAATTCAAGTAGAACACATAGTAGGCATCGATAGTTTGACCTAAATTTGAAATCAAAGAGAAGGTGGTTAGAAAAAATCGAAATTGGCAAAGCAAAGCATGAAATCATAAATTTGTGATGCACTATAGCTATGAAAAGTATCAAACAATGCATACCAAAATGATTTTTTAGAGGAATACTAGTTCAACTTATTTTAATTTTATATTAGTAGCCCAAAATCGAACTAGTAGTTGGATATTTTTGAACTTGATCTGTAGTAGTGGGCAAAACCCTAGTTTAACCTATTTAATCATAGATTCGTAGGTCGATTTTTCTACTTTTTTATTATTACTATGCAGCACATGTGTGTTTGCCCGTCGAGTGAAACTCGGAGGAAGAGGGATCACTCGGAAGGAGAGAAGAAGGGAGAGAATTATGGTGTCTCCCCTTTTTCGGGTGATGATGTTGACTTTTGTGCAGGGTTTGTCAGTGAGCAGGAGGTGCGAGCGAGCGAGCGAGCGAGTCGAGCGAGGCCGAGAATGAGAGAGATTTGTTTTTTTTGTGAGAGGGACAACCGAAGGATCCAGAAGGACCCACATACTTCCAATACGCATCCTGATGCGTCTTTTCTTGACAAAGAAAATGGCTGGGAGTTTGCGTACCTATTGCACGTGACTTGTGCTCACTGAAGTGTGGGACCTCACGCATGGGCACCACACGTAAGTGACAGACCTGTTGATGTAAAAACTCGGTTGATTATTATACTACTACATTTATACAAAGTTTCCTATGGATTCAAGGGTACGAAAGCCAAGTTAAATCATTTACATGACATTATTTTTTCCATGAAGCCAAGTTAACTCATTTATCAATTGGTACATTTTGGAGTGACTAAGAAGGATCCAGGCTTACCTTTTCATTTTCATGTTTTAAACATGTTTAAATCTTGGTCAAACCTATGACTTGACCAAGATTCAAATGGGCATAAAAATTCAAAAAAAAGAAAAACAAAAGCACACCGTCTTCCTATGTCATATATCAAGGTGATAAACAAGGTCTGACATATTCAAACCACAAAAATCATGTATCTACCCCCTAACCCTAAACAAGGATCCAGGCTTACCCTTTTCATTTTCATGTTTTTAAACTTGTTCAAATCTTGGTCAAACTTAGGATTTGACGAAGATTCAAATGGGCGTAAAAATACTTAGAAAAATCATGTACGTATCTACCCCAAACCCTAAACTCTATCTTACGAAGCCAAGCATGAAGAGAAGTGGTTTTGGGTTTCAAACATGGAAATTTCAAAAACCTCCCAAAAGCTTCATTTTAGAGTGACTAAGAAGGATCCATGCTTACCTTTTATTTTCATGTTTTAAACATGTTCAAATCTTGGTCAAACCGTACGTACCTAGGATTTGACCAAGATTCAAATGGGCATAAAAATTCAAAAAAAAATGAAAAACCAAAGCACATAGCCTAGCTTCTTATATATGCCATATAGTAAGCACTCAAGCTAGTTGATAAACAAAGTCTAGACATATTCAAACCAGAAAAATCATGTATCTACCCCTAACCCTAAACTTTGTCTTAATTATGAAGTCAAGCACGAAGAGAAGTCGTTTTGGGTTTCAAACATGGACATTTCAAAAACCCTCCCAAAAGCATTGTGGTGTGACGTACTAAGAAGGATACATGCTTACATTTTCAACAACCCCCCTAAAAGCTTCATTATAGAGTGACTAAGAAGGATCCAGTCTGGCGGGCTTACCTTTTATTTTCTTGTTTTAAACTTGTTCAAATCTCGGTCAAACCTAGGATTTGACCAAGATTCAAAATGTGCATCAAAATTTAAAAAAATTAAAAACCAAATTAAAGCACATAGTGTTCTTATGTCATATAGTAAGCATTAAAGTTGATAAACAAGGTCTAGACACATATTCAAACAAGACAAATCATGTATCTATACCCCTAACCCCTAAACTCTATCTTATGAAGTCAACAACATGAAGAGAAGTGGTTTTGGGTTTCAAACATGGAAATTTCAAAAACCTCCCAAAAGCTTCATTTTAGAGTGACTAATATATATAAGAAGGATCCATGCCTGCTTACCACCTTTTCATTTTCATATTTTAAACTTGTTTAAATCCGTGTCAAATTAAACCAAGGATTTGACCAAAAGATTCAAATGGGCATAAAATTTTAAAAAAAATCAGAAAAATGAAAAACAAAAGCATATAGTCTTCTTATGTCATATAGTAAGCATTCAAGTTGATAAACAAGGTTTGGACATGCATATTCAAACCTAGGCAAATCATGTATCTATCCCCTAGCCCCTAAACTCTATCTTATGAAGTCAAGCATGAAGAGAAGTGGTTTTGGGTTTCAAACATGAAAATTTCAAGAACATCCCAAAAACTTCATTTTAGAGTGACTAAGAAAGGATACAGGCTTCCCTTTTCATTTTCATGTTTTATACTTGTTTAAATCTTGGTCAAACCTAGGATTTGACAAAGATTCAAATGTGCATCAAAATAAAAAAATCAGAAAAATTAAAAACCAAAGCACATAGTTTTCTTATGTCATATAGTTAGCATTAAAGTTGATATAAACAAGGTCTAGATATATTCAAACAAGAAAAATCATGTATCTACCCCTAACCCTAAACTCTGTCTTATGTAGTCAAGCATGAAGAGAAGTGGTTTTGGGTTTCAAACTTGGAAATTTCAAGAACCCCCCAAAAGCTTCATTTTAGAGTGACTAAAGGATCCAGGTTGGGCTTACCTTTTATTTTCATGTTTTAAAATTGTTCAAATCTTGGTCAAACCGTACCTAGGATTTGATCAAGATTCAAATGGGCAAAAAAAAATGAAAAACCAAAGCATATAGCCTTCTTATGTCATATAGTAAGCACTCAAGTTGGTAAACAAGGTTTTTGAAATTTCCATGTTTGAAACCCAAAACCACTTATCTTCATGCTTGATAAGACAGAGTTTAGGGGTTAGGGGGTAGATACATGATTTGTCTAGCTAGTTTGAATATGTCCAGACCTTGTTTATCAACTTTAATGCTTACTATATGACATATAAGAAGACTATGTGCGCTTTGGTTTTTCATTTTTCTGTTTTTTTATTTTATGCCCATTTGAATCTTGGTCAAATCCTAGAGATTGACTTCACAAGACAGAGTTTAGGGTTAGGGGTAGATATACACATGATTTTTCTGGTTTGAATATGTCTAGACCTTGTTTATCAACTTGAGTGTTTACTATATGACATAATTAAGAAGGCTATGTGCTTTGGTTTTTCATTCTTTAGATTTTTTGTCTGAATTTTTATGCCCATTTGAATCTTGGTCAAATCCTAGCTAGGTTTGACCAAGATTTAAATAAGTTTAAAACATGGAAATGAAAAGGTAAGCATCGATCCTTCTTAGTCGCTCTAAAATGAAGCTGAATTTTGGGAGGTTTTTGAAATTTCCATGTTTGAAACCCAAAACCACTTCTCTTCATGCTTGACTTCATAAGACGAAGTTTAGGGTCGATAGGGGTAGATACATGATTTGTCTGGTTAATTTGGATATATCTAGACCTTGTTTATCAACTTGAATGCTTACGATATGACATAAGAACACTATGTGCTTTTTTTTTTTTTTTGTGCCCATTTGAATCTTGGTCAAATCATAGGTTTGACCAAGATTTAAACAAGTATAGAACATGAAAATGAAAAGGGAAGCCTGTATCCTTCTTAGTCACCCTAAAATGAAGTTTTGGGAGGTTTTTGAAATTTCCATGTTTGAAACCCAAAACCACTTCTCTTCATTCTTGACTTCTTAAGACATAGTTTAGGGGTTAGCGGGTAGATACATGATTTGTATGGTTTGAATATGTCTAGACCTTGTTTATCAACTTTAATGCTTACTACATGACATAAGAAGACTATGTGCTTTGGTTTTTCATTTTTCTGTTTTTTTTTGAATTTTCTGCCAATTTTGTTTGACCAAGATTTAGACAAGTTTTACACGTGAAAACGAATAAGTAAGCCTGGATCCTTCTTAGTCACTCCAAAATGTACCAATTGATAGGTGCGTTAACTTTGCTTCATGGAAAAAATAATGTCATGTAAATGAGTTAACTTGGATTTCCTACCCTTGAATCCATAGGAAACTTTGTTCTAATGCACTATAATAATCAACCGAGTTTTTACACCAACAGGTCTGTCACTTACGTGTGGTGCCCATGCGTGAGGTCCCACACTTCAGTGAGCACAAGTCACGTGCAATAGGTACGCAAACTCCCAGCCATTTTCTTTGTCAAGAGAAGACGCATCAGGATGCGTATTGGAAGTCTGTGGGTCCTTCTGGATCCTTCGGTTGTCCCTCTCACAAAAAAAACAAATCTCTCTCATTCTCGGCCTCGCTCGACTCGCTCGCTCGCTCGCACCTCCTGCTCACTGACAAACCCTGCACAAAAGTCAACATCATCACCCGAAAAAGGGGAGACACCATAATTCTCTCCCTTCTTCTCTCCTTCCGAGTGATCCCTCTTCCTCCGAGTTTCACTCGACGGGCAAACACACATGTGCTGCATAGTAATAATAAAAAGGTAGAAAAATCGACCTACGAATCTATAATTAAATAGGTTAAACTAGGGTTTTGCCCAGTACTACAGATCAAGGTTCAAAAAATCCAACTACGGGGTTCGAACAACCCCATTTCTAATCCAAGATTTTTTTCGACCTCATCCAATGGCCTCAAACTATAGGCCGGGTTAGCATCTAGTGCAGTATGTGTGAGAATGTATGCACTATGTGTGCTATAACTTGTGTGTCTTTCAAATTTGAACCAAATTTGAATAAGTTTGAAATATTTGAAATGGGGCTTTTGGCTTAAACGTTTGAAACCCAAAACGACTTCTCCTCATGCTAGACTTCATAAGACCGAGTTTAGGGTTAGGGGGTAGATACATGATTTGTCTGGTTTGAATATGTCTAAACCTTGTTTATCAACTTGAATGCTTACTATATGACATAAGAAGACCATGTGCTTTTGTTTTTCATTTTTCTATTTTTTTTAAGAATTTTATGCACATTTGATTCTGGTCAAATCCTAGGTTCAACCAAGATTTAAACAAGTTTCAAGCATGAAAATGAAAACGTAAGCCAAGATCCTTCTTAATTAGTCACTCTAAAATATATGAAGCTTTTGGGACGTACTTGAAATTTCCATGTTTGAAACCCAAAACCAATTCTCTTCATGATTGACTTCATAAGACAGAGTTTAGGGTTAGGGGTAGATATACACATGATTTTTCTGGTTTGAATATGTCTAGACCTAGCTTGTTTATCAACTTGAGTGTTTACTATATGACATAATTAAGAAGGCTATGTGCTTTGGTTTTTCATTCTTTAGATTTTTTGTCTGAATTTTTATGCCCATTTGAATCTTGGTCCTAGCTAGGTTTGACCAAGATTTAAATAAGTTTAAAACATGGAAATGAAAAGGTAAGCATCGATCCTTCTTAGTCGCTCTAAAATGAAGCTGAATTTTGGGAGGTTTTTGAAATTTCCATGTTTGAAACCCAAAACCACTTCTCTTCATGCTTGACTTCATAAGACGAAGTTTAGGGTCGATAGGGGGTAGATACATGATTTGTCTTGTTTGAATATGTCTAGACCTTGTTTATCAACTTGAATGCTTACTTTATGACTTAAGAGGACTATGTGCATTGGTATTTCATTTTTTGATTTTTATGCCCATTTGAGAATCTTGGTAAAATCCTAGGTTTGTTGAGCAAGATTTAAACAAGTTTAACATGTGAAAATGATAAGGTAATTAAGTCTGGATCTTTCTCTTAGTAACTCTAAAATGAAGCTTTTGGGAGGTTCTTGAATTTACCATGTTTGAAACCCAAAACCACCGTACTTCTGTTCATGCTTGACTTCATAAGACAGAGTTTAGGGTTAGGGGTAGATACATGATTTTTCTAGTTTGAATATGTCTAGACCATGTTTATCAATTTGAATGCTTACTATATGACATAAGAAGGCTATGTGCTTTTGTTTTTCATTCTTTCGATTTTTTTCTGAATTGTTATGCCCATTTGAATCTTGGTCAAATCCTAGGTTCGACCAAGATTTAAACAAGTTTAAAACATGACAATGAAAAGGTAATTAATCATGGATCCTTCTTAATTAACCAGCCGGTCTAATTAAAATGAAGCTTTTTGGGAGGTTTTTGAAATTTCCATGTTTGAAACCCAAAACCACACTTCTCTGCTTCATGCTTGACTTCATATATAATTAAGACAAAGTTTAGGGTTAGGGGGTACATGATTTGTCTGGTTTGAATATGTCTAGACCTTGTTTATGAACTTTTGAATGCTTACTATATGACATAAGAAGAATATGTGCTTTGGTTTTTTATTTTATCTATTTTTTTATTTTATGCCCATTTGAATATTGGTCAAATCCTAGGTTTGACCAAGATTTAAACAAGTTTAAAACATGAAAATGAAAAGGTAAGCCTGGATCCTTCTTAACTAGTCACTCTAAAACGAAGCTTTAATTTTGGGAGGTTTTTGAAATTTCCATGTTTGAAACCAAAAACCACTTCTCTTCATGCTTGACTTCATAAGACAGAGTTATTTATGGTTTTAGAGGGGTAGATACATGATTTGTCTTATTTGAATATGTCTAGCTAGACCTTGTTTATCAACTTTTGAATGCTTACTATATATATGTATGTGACATAAGAAAACTATGTGCTTTGGTTTTTCATTTTTCTGATTTTTTTGGAATTTTGATGCACATTTGAATCTTGGTCAAATCCTAGGTTTGACCAAGATTTAAACAAGTATAGATCATGAAAATGAAAATGGAAGCCTGTATCCTTCTTAGTCACCCTAAAATGAAGTTTTTGGGAGGTTTTTGAAATTTCCATGTTTGAAACCCAAAACCACTTATCTTCATGCTTGACTTCGTCATAAGACAGAGTTTAGGGGTTAGGGGGTAGATACATGATTTGTCTAGCTAGTTTGAATATGTCCAGACCTTGTTTATCAACTTTAATGCTTACTATATGACATATAAGAAGACTATGTGCGCTTTGGTTTTTCATTTTTCTGTTTTTTTATTTTATGCCCATTTGAATCTTGGTCAAATCCTAGAGATTGACTTCACAAGACAGAGTTTAGGGTTAGGGGTAGATATACACATGATTTTTCTGGTTTGAATATGTCTAGACCTTGTTTATCAACTTGAGTGTTTACTATATGACATAATTAAGAAGGCTATGTGCTTTGGTTTTTCATTCTTTAGATTTTTTGTCTGAATTTTTATGCCCATTTGAATCTTGGTCAAATCCTAGCTAGGTTTGACCAAGATTTAAATAAGTTTAAAACATGGAAATGAAAAGGTAAGCATCGATCCTTCTTAGTCGCTCTAAAATGAAGCTGAATTTTGGGAGGTTTTTGAAATTTCCATGTTTGAAACCCAAAACCACTTCTCTTCATGCTTGACTTCATAAGACGAAGTTTAGGGTCGATAGGGGGTAGATACATGATTTGTCTGGTTAATTTGGATATATCTAGACCTTGTTTATCAACTTGAATGCTTACGATATGACATAAGAACACTATGTGCTTTTTTTATTTTTTTGTGCCCATTTGAATCTTGGTCAAATCATAGGTTTGACCAAGATTTAAACAAGTATAGAACATGAAAATGAAAAGGGAAGCCTGTATCCTTCTTAGTCACCCTAAAATGAAGTTTTGGGAGGTTTTTGAAATTTCCATGTTTGAAACCCAAAACCACTTCTCTTCATTCTTGACTTCTTAAGACATAGTTTAGGGGTTAGCGGGTAGATACATGATTTGTATGGTTTGAATATGTCTAGACCTTGTTTATCAACTTTAATGCTTACTACATGACATAAGAAGACTATGTGCTTTGGTTTTTCATTTTTCTGTTTTTTTTTTGAATTTTCTGCCAATTTTGTTTGACCAAGATTTAGACAAGTTTTACACGTGAAAACGAATAAGTAAGCCTGGATCCTTCTTAGTCACTCCAAAATGTACCAATTGATAGGTGCGTTAACTTTGCTTCATGGAAAAAATAATGTCATGTAAATGAGTTAACTTGGATTTCCTACCCTTGAATCCATAGGAAACTTTGTTCTAATGCACTATAATAATCAACCGAGTTTTTACACCAACAGGTCTGTCACTTACGTGTGGTGCCCATGCGTGAGGTCCCACACTTCAGTGAGCACAAGTCACGTGCAATAGGTACGCAAACTCCCAGCCATTTTCTTTGTCAAGAGAAGACGCATCAGGATGCGTATTGGAAGTCTGTGGGTCCTTCTGGATCCTTCGGTCGTCCCTCTCACAAAAAAACAAATCTCTCTCATTCTCGGCCTCGCTCGACTCGCTCGCTCGCTCGCTCGCACCTCCTGCTCACTGACAAACCCTGCACAAAAGTCAACATCATCACCCGAAAAAGGGGAGACACCATAATTCTCTCCCTTCTTCTCTCCTTCCGAGTGATCCCTCTTCCTCCGAGTTTCACTCGACGGGCAAACACACATGTGCTGCATAGTAATAATAAAAAGGTAGAAAAATCGACCTACGAATCTATAATTAAATAGGTTAAACTAGGGTTTTGCCCAGTACTACAGATCAAGGTTCAAAAAATCCAACTACGGGGTTCGAACAACCCCATTTCTAATCCAAGATTTTTTTCGACCTCATCCAATGGCCTCAAACTATAGGCCGGGTTAGCATCTAGTGCAGTATGTGTGAGAATGTATGCACTATGTGTGCTATAACTTGTGTGTCTTTCAAATTTGAACCAAATTTGAATAAGTTTGAAATATTTGAAATGGGGCTTTTGGCTTAAACGTTTGAAACCCAAAACGACTTCTCCTCATGCTAGACTTCATAAGACCGAGTTTAGGGTTAGGGGGTAGATACATGATTTGTCTGGTTTGAATATGTCTAAACCTTGTTTATCAACTTGAATGCTTACTATATGACATAAGAAGACCATGTGCTTTTGTTTTTCATTTTTCTATTTTTTTAAGAATTTTATGCACATTTGATTCTGGTCAAATCCTAGGTTCAACCAAGATTTAAACAAGTTTCAAGCATGAAAATGAAAACGTAAGCCAAGATCCTTCTTAATTAGTCACTCTAAAATATATGAAGCTTTTGGGACGTACTTGAAATTTCCATGTTTGAAACCCAAAACCAATTCTCTTCATGATTGACTTCATAAGACAGAGTTTAGGGTTAGGGGTAGATATACACATGATTTTTCTGGTTTGAATATGTCTAGACCTTGTTTATCAACTTGAGTGTTTACTATATGACATAATTAAGAAGGCTATGTGCTTTGGTTTTTCATTCTTTAGATTTTTTGTCTGAATTTTTATGCCCATTTGAATCTTGGTCAAATCCTAGCTAGGTTTGACCAAGATTTAAATAAGTTTAAAACATGGAAATGAAAAGGTAAGCATCGATCCTTCTTAGTCGCTCTAAAATGAAGCTGAATTTTGGGAGGTTTTTGAAATTTCCATGTTTGAAACCCAAAACCACTTCTCTTCATGCTTGACTTCATAAGACGAAGTTTAGGGTCGATAGGGGGTAGATACATGATTTGTCTTGTTTGAATATGTCTAGACCTTGTTTATCAACTTGAATGCTTACTATATGACTTAAGAGGACTATGTGCATTGGTATTTCATTTTTTGATTTTTATGCCCATTTGAGAATCTTGGTAAAATCCTAGGTTTGTTGAGCAAGATTTAAACAAGTTTAACATGTGAAAATGATAAGGTAATTAAGTCTGGATCTTTCTCTTAGTAACTCTAAAATGAAGCTTTTGGGAGGTTCTTGAATTTACCATGTTTGAAACCCAAAACCACCGTACTTCTGTTCATGCTTGACTTCATAAGACAGAGTTTAGGGTTAGGGGTAGATACATGATTTTTCTGGTTTGAATATGTCTAGACCATGTTTATCAATTTGAATGCTTACTATATGACATAAGAAGGCTATGTGCTTTGGTTTTTCATTCTTTCGATTTTTTTCTGAATTTTTATGCCCATTTGAATCTTGGTCAAATCCTAGGTTCGACCAAGATTTAAACAAGTTTAAAACATGACAATGAAAAGGTAATTAATCATGGATCCTTCTTAATTAACCAGCCAGTCTAATTAAAATGAAGCTTTTTGGGAGGTTTTTGAAATTTCCATGTTTGAAACCCAAAACCACACTTCTCTGCTTCATGCTTGACTTCATATATAATTAAGACAAAGTTTAGGGTTAGGGGGTACATGATTTGTCTGGTTTGAATATGTCTAGACCTTGTTTATGAACTTGAATGCTTACTATATGACATAAGAAGACTATGTGCTTTGGTTTTTTATTTTATTTATTTTTTATTTTATGCCCATTTGAATATTGGTCAAATCCTAGGTTTGAACAAGATTTAAACAAGTTTAAAACATGAAAATGAAAAGGTAAGCCTGGATCCTTCTTAACTAGTCACTCTAAAATGAAGCTTTAATTTTGGGAGGTTTTTGAAATTTCCATGTTTGAAACCCAAAACCACTTCTCTTCATGCTTGACTTCATAAGACGAAGTTTAGGGTCGATAGGGGGTAGATACATGATTTGTCTGGTTTGAATATGTCTAGACCATGTTTATCAAATCCTAGGTTTGACCAAGATTTAAACAAGTTTAAAACATGAAAATGAAAAGGGAAGCATGTATCCTTCTTAGTCACTCTAAAATGAAGTTTTGGGCGGTTTTTGAAATTTCCATGTTTGAAACCCAAAACCACTTCTCTTCATGCTTGACTTCATAAGACATAGTTTAGGGGTTAGGGGTAGATACATGATTTGTATGGTTTGAATATGTCTAGACCATGTTTATCAACTTTAATGCTTACTATATGACATAAGAAGACTATGTGCTTTGGTTTTTCATTTTTCTGATTTTTTTAGAATTTTGATGCACATTTGAATCTTGGTCAAATCCTAGGTTTGACCAAGATTTAAACAAGTATATATAGAACATGAAAATGAAAAGGGAAGCCTGTATCCTTCTTAGTCACCCTAAAATGAAGTTTTTGGGAGGTTTTTGAAATTTCCATGTTTGAAACCCAAAACCACTTATCTTCATGCTTGAGCAAGATTTGACCAAGATTTAAACAAGTTTAAATCATGAAAATGGAAAGGTAAGCCTGGATCCTTCTTAGTCGCTCTAAAATGAAGCTTTTGGGATGTTCTTGAAATTTCCATGTTTGAAACCCGGCCAAAACGACTTTTCTTCATGCTAGACTTCATAAGATCGACACGGGGTACATACATGATTTGTCTGGTTTGGATATATCTAGACCTTGTTTATCAACTTCAATGCTTACGATATGACATAAGAACACTATGTGCTTTTTGTTTTTCATTTTTTGTGCCCATTTGTATCTTGGTCAAATCCTAGGTTTGACCAAGATTTAAACAAGTTTAAAACATGAAAATGAAAAGGGAAACATGTATCCTTCTTAGTCACTCTAAAATGAAGTTTTTGGGAGGTTTTTGAAATTTCCATGTTTGAAACCTAAAACCACTTCTCTTCATGCTTGACTTCATAAGACAGAGTTTAGGGTTAGAGGGGTAGATACATGATTTGTCTTATTTGAATATGTCTAGCTAGACCTTGTTTATCAACTTTTGAATGCTTACTATATATATATATGTGACATAAGAAGACTATGTGCTTTTGTTTTTCATTTTTCCGATTTTTTTAATTTTATGCCCATTTAAATCTTGGTCAAATCCTAGGTTTGACAATGATTTAAACAAGTTTCAAATATGAAAATGAAAAGGTAAGCATGGATCCTTCTTAGTCACTCTAAAATGAAGCTTTTGATAGGTTTTTGAAATTTCCATATTTGAAACCCAAAACCACTTCTCTTCATGCTTGACTACATAAGACAAAGTTTAGGGTTAGGGGGTAGATACATGATTTTTCTTGTTTGAATATGTCTAGACCCTTGTTTATCAACTTTAATGCTTACTATATGACATAAGAAAACTATGTGCTTTGGTTTTTCATTTTTCTGATTTTTTTGGAATTTTGATGCACATTTGAATCTTGGTCAAATCCTAGGTTTGACCAAGATTTAAACAAGTATAGAACATGAAAATGAAAAGGGAAGCCTGTATCCTTCTTAGTCACCCTAAAATGAAGTTTTTGGGAGGTTTTTGAAATTTCCATGTTTGAAACCCAAAACCACTTAATCTTCATGCTTGACTTCGTCATAAGATAGAGTTTAGGGGTTAGGGGGTAGATACATGATTTGTCTAGTTTGAATATGTCTAGACCTTGTTTACCAACTTTAATGCTTACTATATGACATATAAGAAGACTATGTGCGCTTTGGTTTTTCATTTTTCATTTTTTTATTTTATGCCCATTTGAATCTTGGTCAAATCCTAGATTTGACCAAGATTTAAACAAGTTTAAAACATGAAAATGGAAAGGTAAGCCTGGATCCTTCTTAGTCGCTCTAAAATGAAGCTTTTGGGATGATTTTGAAATTTCCATGTTTGAAACCCAAAACCAATTCTCTTCATGCATGCTTGACTTCATAAGACAGAGTTTAGGGTTAGGGGGTTAGATACATTATTTGTCTAGTTTGAATATGTCTAGACTTTGTATATCAACTTGAATATATTATTGTACCATGTCTCCACACAGCCCAAAATGCACATATTTTCAAAAGTTTTCATGCATGAGTACTTGTAACTAGTAAAAATAGAAAGTAAAAATAGGAACCCCATGTATGAAGGATACTAAAAAGAACTCTTTCACATTTTTTTGGTATAGATTATGAGTTTGCTTGGCTTCATACACAAGTGAGTACATGTCATGCAAAAATTAACACGAAATTTAGTTATCATGACCCATTTTTGGCAGGCATTGTGCATATCGCCTTGAGAAACATCTTTGCGAGCTAGTGTATTAAACGTTTATTCACATATAATGGATTTTTTACTTTATTAGTGCACACAATGACAGAATCGGCCAAATGTGTATGATTTTTGTGAAGGTGCTAGAAAAACAAGATGCACTACGATGAAGCATGAAAGGAGGCAAGGGGAGGGATAGTGAAGAGGTGGGAGAGACCGAGAGATGAACCGCAAGGTAATTAAAAAATTGGGGCCAAAACGATTCCAACTTCCTAGGCATTGACCAACTTTGCCCCTCTTAACCCAACGTGGCAGTGAACCCGTATAAGCAACAACTTCCTCTTACTCCGCTTCTCCGAAATGGTAAGAGAACCTCTCCAGCTTAAGTGACCAATCGACATATCTATGGCCTTCCGACTTGGCTCTGGTCGCCGCGCGCGTAGTCCTACCACCGACGAGGAAGCGGAGCATCAGCGCCGCCTTCGCTTCGTCCATCGCGCACCAAGGCATAACCCGCCCGCTCTGCACTGGCCGGTTGTTCAGCCCGCGGCGGCGGCGCTGGCCGTGGAGCCCCTCGCCAGCCGCTTCCCGTGCGGGCCGATGGATGCAGAGGCAGGGATCTCCCACGCAACCCCGCATGCGACGCCCGCTCGGCCCTGGCCGGCTTTTCCGCCCGCGCATGCCGCATGGTTTTCTTTGCCAGCAGGTGAGATCCCCTTCCCGGCCGGCGCGAACGATGCGGAGGCAGGGAGCTCCCGTGGCCAGCCGCCTAATCCGACCGCACTTCAGGCGGTGCCGGCCGTGGAGCCAGGCCGTTCTTTCGAAGCGCATCACGGCGACGCCCTTTGCAGGAGCAACACCGCCAAGGAGCTCGTATATAACGTGATGTTCCCGGCACTCTATAGATGCCGGGATGCTCTGCAAGCTTTCGTGCAGGCTAAGAATGCGGCGGCTGCAAATCCCAGGGACGCAGCATTGCAGCGGCGCGCCGATGAGGCTAAGGTGGCGCACGCTTTCCACCAGGCGTGCCTCGACAGGCTTAACATCCAGCACGGCTTCGTGCAACCGCCAAACGCCGCTCCAGCTAAGATCCAAAAATACTCCGGTGAGCATATCACTCCGGAGTAGAACAATCCAATTTCTAGTACTGTAGGAGTACTTTATTAGTGCACAAACCTGGCGAAATTAAAGGTGTGTTCTTTGTGTGTGATGTAAATCTAAAAATTTGAAGGTTCTAGCAAAAACATTTCTTCACAAATATTCGATGTGTTTGCTTGGCCTTATCTATATATCCGGTGAGCATATATGGATGCCAAATCCTTTACAAACTTTATATTTTTTAAGTGATCGATGTGCATGCATCTATCTCGCCATGGTAAATTAATGAAACAAGTTGCATATTTGCCAGAATTCCAAACTTCGTGAGCAGTATAGAGATCGAGACCTTAATTAATTATTATGAGTAGGATGCATGCATGCATGGCCATTTTCTAGGGTTTTAAAGGATACTAGAGCTTTTCTAGGTTAATTTGCAACTATATGTATATTTGTTTTCTAGTTCTGGGCTGATCATTAAACTCAACATTGAGTTGTAGATTATGTGAAATTAGTACATGCCATAAAATATAGTAATTTTTTATGTACCCTACGAGGCAGTACGTGTGGTGTACCCTTAATTATTAATTGGTAGACATGTACCGTTGGCATGTTTGAAGAAAATTTGAATTTGGAAGAAGTTTTTAAAGTAAAATTAACGCAAGCACAAAATCATGTGTGATGGTGAAATTTCTAGAACACATTAATACAAACCTAGTAATATGAGTTTGTTTGGCTTTCTGCCCACAAGTGAGTATTGTGCGCATGTACTTTGATGCAAAATCCCGCCATACAAAACTTTTTAGTTATCATATGACCTCAAGTTTGGAAGAGATCGTATTTTAAGCAACTTCACAAACAAGAGATTCTAACAATTATATGCATGCATGAAAGAATGATTTCCCTTTTTTATTACTGTACAAAAATGGCTAGATGTGTGTTAATTGTGAAGGAGGGCTACCAAATTTTAACAGTTGCACATTATTGTCATAATTCCACCTTTTGGAAGCAGTAGGGTAGACATGCTTTCCGCTTGGTAGGATGTGTTAGTGCCATCAATTTTGTAGATATAGGTTCAAGGATTTGTTCATCTTAATCTGCAACTATATATGGATTTTTAAGCTTTTGCCTAGTAATTAAACTCATAATTGAAATAATGTAGGTTATTTAACTACATACATGCCATAAATTCTGACAGGAAATACTTGGACGTGCCTTGCGAGGGTGGTAACAAACAAGAACACAATGACCAAACTTCAAATGCCAATCCACCCACCAAGCTATACGATTGGCATGTACAATCGATCGACTCCTTCTAATCAAATTTGAATACAATAGAAGAAGTTTAAAAAAATTTCAAAATGAGATCAACTTGTGCATTGAGTCATCCTTTGTTATTTATTTGCTTGTAAAAATAGAAACATAGGCATATGAATGTATTCGAAACACTTCACTTTTCAACGGGGAAGGGACCCGAAGGTCCCAGAAAAACAAAAAAAAGATTACAATAGTAGTACTCCTTTGAGAAGGCAGTAGAAGAAGGATCCTCGAAGAGCCAAATGCTTTTATTATCCACAGCTGTTCGGCTCTTTTCCTTCTCGTGTAAGCTATCGCGCAATGATTATACTAGGCTGCTCGATTATACTAATGGTCGGATGGTAGTACAACCATTTTCGCAAACTTCTGCGCCCTTCGTCATGTCAGCATCGTATCCCAGTGTGCAAGCAGTCTGCTCGAATGAAATACTCCTAAGTACGTACGGTATTCCCTCCAAAGACACACCACACGGTATTCCCTCCAAAGACGCACCGTCGCCCCGATCTGCTCGAATGAAATACTCCAAAATACTTCTGCGCCCTTCGTCATGTCAGCATCGTATCCCAGTGTGCAAGCAGTCTCCTATGAAATGGAGACGACATTTTGTTGAAAAGTGTCGGTGCATGCTATATACCACACTAGTATGAGAGTTTTTACAGCATTATTCCGATTTCCACAGAATGCATTAAATTTGGACGCGATGCCACACTGACAAGAGTGGTTTAAACAAGGCCATTATTTTTATTATGTTATAGTATTACTACAATACTCCAAGGTAGCACTAGTAGCCTTCGGTTGTACTCTGCCGGTCGCGCTGCCTCATTCGACCAGACTTTATTCTTCTTCTCATATATATATACAAAATACTGTCTGCCGAGGTTCGATGACCGCACCGTCGCCCCTCTCCGCGCCGCCGTCTTGGGCCGCGCCACCATTCTCCCCGCCGAGTTCTCCCCCGTCCCCGACGCACCACCGTCAAGCACCACCGGACCGATCTTCGCAGGTATGTACATCTCCAACCTCCGGCGAGTACAGAGGTTCATCGGTCATTGTGTTCGATATAACCTTAATTTGGGGATTGCAATGTGAGTAACTTACTGGGTTTTCTAGGAAATGAAAACGGCGTCGCTCGATGCCTACACTGCGTCGGCGGATACATGGAAAGCGGAGACGGATGCTCTGCATGCATCGGCGGAGACATGTAAAGCGGATGCGGAGGCAAAGGCGAAGGCGGTGGCTAGGACGGGCCCGGGCGCTGTGGCGCTGGCAAATGCTCGTATCGAAGCTGCATTTTGTTGGAAAGTCTTGGCGCGTGCTTCGAGAGTTTTGGCGGCGCAGCCGGGAGAACCGTCGGAGGCTTCGAAGCTGGCTGCTTTGAACGCGTCGAGAGCTTGGATGGTGACTTCATCTAAGGCGGCGCTTGTTGCATATGATCGTGACTCGTCAACCCCTTTGTAAGTTCTACCTTCCCCAACTGCAATGAGGTTAGATCTGGTGGATTGGGTTTTTTGCCCAAACCAGACGTGATGATGCATTGAGATGTTTTTGTATTTTTGATGATGCATTCTGCTTCTTTTGTAATTTGGGTGATTCATTATGCTTTTTAGGTAGTAATTTTTCTGATGCACTCACCTCTTCAGGAATTTTTCATGGTTTTTTTTGTTTTTGTTTTTCTGTCAACCTAGCTAATGCTCTCTGCTGTTTAGCCAAAAGTTGGATGATGCATTGTACTGTTTACATATATTTTACTCTGATGATGCATTTTGCTCTTTTAGCCTTTTAGGTAATTTTTCTGATTCCTTGAACAGTGTGGGAAATTTCGATGAAGAATTTTGCTGTCAACTTAGATGATGTATTGTGCTGTTTACATTTTATTACCTATATCAAAGCTAACCCCATCTGATGTTACCACAGCGTTTTGGGTCCTGTAGAGGTCTCTTTTTCCTCCAATCGTGTTGACACGTTAGCAATTATTACTGTATATGCGAGATTGCCTTCCGTTGGTGCGTCCTATTTTTGTGGTGTTTTTTTTTTGCAAATTAAGGGCTTCATTGATTATGCAACAGGATTACAATTGCATTGTCCTGTTTACAATATTTTGATTTTGCTGATGCATTGTGCTGTTCACATTATTTTGATTTTGCTGATGCATTGTCCTGTTTACATTATTTTGATTTTGCTGATGCATTGTGCTGTTTACACTATTTTGATTTTGCTGATGCACCGTGCAGTTTAGGAAACTTTGATGATGAATTAGATGATGCATTTTGCTGCTTAGTCAAATTAGATGTTGCATTTTGTTTTAAAAAATAGATGATGCAGTGTGCTGTTTACATAATTTTGACGATGCATCGTGCGATTTGCATAATCCTACCAGCTTCAGTCGAAGGACACCCACAACAATCAACGATCTGCCTGGAGATGTAGTCTCTCAGATTCTTGTCAGGCTTCCTCCCCATCCAACCTGCTTACTAGCTGCATCAGGCACCAAGAAAGCATGGAGGCAATGTATGGGAAGCAATTATTTCAGAAAGCTAACTGTGTCACACAACGGAGGAAACCCGTTGCTAGGGTTTTTCACCAACAACTCCGAGGACAATCGATTCATCACAGAGCATGATCTTCACCCGGCCATCTTGAAGATGCTGGCAATCCCGTCTCAAGTGAACGGTCCCAAAATCTATGTCCTGGGATGCCGCGATGGTATGGTGCTACTCCATTCTAATGTATCCAGAGGGTATATATCAGTCTGGGATCCAATTAGGCAAGTTCTCACAGCGATACCAGAACCACCATTGTGGCGCAATCACACAATTGAAAGCAGCGGCTCAATTCTCTGTTCGAGAAACAACTCTGAACCGTTTACACATTGTGGCAAGTTCTCGGTTGTTTGGATAACAACTAAACGTTACGATGCACAGGCTCATATCTACTCACCAGATTCAAAAGAATGGGAGTTTCTAGCTCGATCAACTCCGATGCTGTCAGAGATTGACCGTAGACCGGCAACTCTCATAGGGGGTATTTTGTACTGGCCAACGAAGTCTAGATATATCATTGAGCTTGACCATGCAAAGAAGGCTCTGAAATATATTCAGTGCCCTCATGAGACGCATGATATATTCATGCTTAACATTCACATCTTCAAGGGACATAATGGAGATGTTGCCCTTGCTGTTATAAGAGACTTCACCCTACAAACATGGACCAGTACAAGATCATCAACAGGCGATCACGAGTCATGGACATGTCATATAAATTTTGAATTGGATACTTTTTTTGGCCTTGACACATCATTTCCATACAATTGGAAACATGCAGTAAGGTTACTCTGCGTATTTGAGGACAAAAATGAGCTGGTTGTACGGGCAAAGGAGGGAGTATTCCAATTAGATATGAGCAACTGGCAGTGGAGAAAGTACAATTCTGCTAGACGTTGGTGCACTTTACATCCCTACTCAGTTAGACCGGGTTAGTCATTCATATGTAACCTTTGCATTCATTTACATATGACTTTTGCTGATCAATTTGTTCATTTCCTGACAGTAACCGACCTGATCCAGAGTGCAACATCAAGGACACGAAAAAGAACGCGCTGTCAGGAACCCATCTAATTCAAAGTTCAACATCCATAAGAGAAAAGGAAGTCGCATATGAAGGAGCAAGGCTTGTTTGGGCAAGAAGTGATAGCCCAGCTTTTGTTTGGTCTGATGTCTTTTAGTTTTCGTTCTGGTGGAAATGTCGCTGCACCATTTGTTTGTACTGCAGCTCCATAGTGCTAGCTGCTAGTACGTTGGCGCTGTCCTACGTCTGCTTGTTTTGGGGGCATAAATATGCCACGAAACCTTTGTTTTATGTGATCAAACGGTCATCTCTGCATGTATATGTTCGGGTTCTGATGAAACCTTTTTTGTGATCTGTACATATATTTGAGTCAGTCTGTGTTTTGTTTTATGATGGGCAGGAGTATTTGTTTTACTACACCATTGTTTATCCGAATTGTATTACTCACTCTATTCAAAAAGTTAGCGGCTCACCTTTTTCCTTCAAGATACGGATGTATCTACACACTAAAAACATATATAGATGAAACATCTTCAGACAAAGTTTAGTCACTTATGTATGGACGGGGGTAGTATTATTTATGTTGTGCTCCCAAACAAGCAGACATCGGACAGCGCCTGTTTAAAGTTCATATGTGTAATCTTATTCCCTTTGGAAGTTAAGCATTAAACTCTACTAGTACAACCGTGGTGGTCTTGTGATGTAGTACTCTTTTGATGCATTTGTGATGTAGTAGTACAGTACTTTTTTTTGAACTGGTATAGTACTATCTAAGAAGAGTACTCCCTCCGATTCACATTCATTTTACACCAATAAATATGGATCGGAGCGAGGGAGTAAATTAAACATGGCATCTCGTGCATGAAGCTTGACAGATCGATCAGGTTGGCTAGAATGGCAATACAATGCTCCTCATTAGGCAAATGCATGCCATGTACGATAGTATACATCCAGTAAAGAAGTCTATACTGACATAAAAAAGACTACATTGGGGATGAGAGTCAATTGGGGAATCTACAATACATAAAATCTTGCTCGTAGCTGATTTTGGCTAAGAGGGTTTTACTCACATTACACGTGCCACTTTCCTTGTCTGCAAAACAAGTTCCAATAAAGGAAGAGGAAAGAAGAGGACATTGTGGGCGAGATTGAACACCTTTTTATGTGTTAAGCTGAGGCCTTGTTTAGCTGAGGATTTCGACTTAGGCCTAACAGCTCAGCACACCCAGAAATAAATTTCCTTGCGCGCACCACTGTCAGCAAAAATAACAAAATTAGCACGCAAGATTAAGAACGAAGTGAATTTAAGTAACTTGGTTAGCTTTTCAAGCAATATATTCAGAGAAAGAGCACACATGTCCGGCAAATAATCGTAAGAGAAGAACAATAAATCTAAGGCATTCCACTTCATATGCAGAAGGGACGCGACAGCGCATGGATTCATACCTTGAGTCGACTCTGGCTCGTAGAAGGGCGGTCGCGCCTCGAGGATGCCGGCGACGTCTCCACCTCGATCTCACATGTGACTGCTTCTCGGTGGGCGGTGCGCCACGCCATGTAGAAGATCTATCAAAAGAGGAGAGCCCGATGACGCTACCGACGCCTCAACCTTGATAGCACCGGCTTGTTGCTCCGCACCGAGATGCGCCACGTGCAAGATTTAGCGGATGCGCCAATTTTAGAGATATGTCATGATCGTTGTAACAAATTTCAACATGATGATGATTTGATCCTGCACTCGGCCTTGAACATAAGTACTAGTACAGTCTCACAATTTTTTTATCATTATACTTTGCGAGATTTAGCGGATGCGCCAAATTCAGAGATAGATCATGATCATGGTAACACAATTTTCAATGTAATGATGATTTGATGTTGCACTAGACCTTGAACATAAGTACTAGTACGGTCTCACAATTTTGTATCATTATACTTTGCAAGTTTTAGCGGATGCGCCTATTTTCAGAGGATCATGGTAACAAATTTTCAACGTGATGATGATTTGATGTTGCACTCGACCTTGAACAGAAGTACTACTACTGTCTTACAATTTCTTTATCATTATACTTTGCAAGATTTAGCAGATGCGCCAAATTCAGAGATAGATCATGATCATGGTAACAAATTTTCAACGTGATGATGATTTGATGTTGCACTCGAACTTGAACAGAAGTACTAGTACAATCTCACAATTTTTTTATCATTATACTTTGCGAGATTTAGCGGATGCGCCAAATTCAGAGATAGATCGTGATCATGGTAACACACTTTTCAATGTAATGATGATTTGATGTTGCACTCGACCTTGAACATAAGTACTAGTACGGTCTCACAATTTTGTATCATTATACTTTGCAAGTTTTAGCGGATGCGCCCATTTTCAGAGGTAGATCATGATCATGGTAACAAATTTTCAACGTGATGATGATTTGATGTTGCACTCGAACTTGAACAGAAGTACTAGTATGGTCTCACAATTTTTATTATAATTATACTTTGAAAGATATAGCGGATGCGCCAATTTCAGAGATAGATCATGATCATGGTAACAAATTTTCAACGTGATGATGATTTGATGTTGCACTCGGCCTAGAATAGAAGTACTAGTACGGTCTCACAATTTTTTTTATCATTATACTTTGATATAGCGGATACGCTAATTTCAGAGATAGATCATGACCATGGTAGTGACCAATATTCAAGATGATGATGATTTGATTTTGCACTCGGCCTTGAACAGAGGTACTAGTACGGTCTCACAATTTTTTATCATTATACTTGGACCTTAGCGAAATTCAAAATCTCATAGCGGCAAAACTTCCCGCCTACAAAATACAAAAATTTCGTACGCTTCCAAATTCCCATTCTACCCCTGTGGAGATGACAGCAAAGTCGGTTGGTGGGGGGGTCTGCCCGTCATTTTTTGGATCACCACCTCCCTAGCCCGGAAACCCTCCCAAAAAAAATTCATTTCCCTCAGACCACCCACCGGAACTTCCCAAGTCCCTCTCTCCCACCTCCACGACCACCGCACCGGAACATCCCCGCCGGACTTCCCTGGCCTACCCGAGGCCTCGCGATCCTCGTCATCCGGCTGCCTGCCGGAGCCGCTTCATCGACGCCGTCATCAACCGGACCGGATCATCCCCGCCGAACCTCGAAACCATATGCTCATCCAGCAGTCTACCGCAGTCGCTTCAGCTGCGGTATCGTCCACCCCGCCGGAGCCGCTTCGCCGGATCCGTCGTCCACCGCATCGGATCTTGCTCACCGACACCGCTGTGCATGAACCGGATCTGCTTCACCGGCGCAGTGCATGATCTAAACTCTTCTACTGTCGCTTTTCTATTGCTTGCCTGCAAGTTCTTGTTTAATCTTGGGGGAACCTGTTTGTGCTAACGACGCGCCGTTACGTTTTTGCAGATGAGATGAGTAACCATGAAGTGTAATGGCCGTCTCTCCAACCCCAAGTAGCACATGTAGCGTACTTCATCACCGGATCTATCAACCCCAGGAAGATCTGCTGTGACTCCCACAGAGTGCTTCTCCTAATGTAAGTCCCTTGTTTTAGCGCCATGTTCTGGGTTCAGATTCTTGTTTGTCTGAAGCTCTTTTAGTTCATTCCTAGCTATGACCGTAACACGTTGCTATTTTCTACTTCATTGCTAACTTTAAGCGATTGAACATTTTGGTTTGCATTCCCTGCTCTGTAGATGTAGCCATCATAACTTCTATCTTGCTCAGTCGTTGTTACAAAAATTATAGGTATTATAGTAACATCCTGCTATTATTTAGTTCATGGCCAATTTTAAGTAATTGCACATGTTGGTTCGCATTCCCTGCTCTATAGCTTTTGGCATCGTAACTTCTATATTTGGTTTACATTCCCTGCTCTGTAGATCTAGCCATCATAACTTTATCTTGCTCAGTCGTTGTTACAAAAATTATGGCCTGCTACTATGTTGTTTGTGCCAATTTTTTACTCCATGAACATGTTGGCTTGCATTCCCTGTACTACAGGTGATGCCATTGTTTTGTATCTAGTTCATTGTAAGCTAACAAAGTAAGGACTTAGTTTGGCATGCTATCACTCTGCTATCTAGCCTGTAGTACAAATAAACTTGTCATACTACTAGATAATAATTTTGCGTGCCATCTTGTTCTTCAAAAGCTGCATTATTGACTTGTTTCTCTGACTTGGCATGACGCTCACATATGGAAAGCTGAACATATTGGTTTGCATTCCCTCTTATACAAGTTCACAGGTGATCCCACTATATTCTGTATCTGGTCCATCCTAAGCTCCAGCATCAACTATCCTCTATGTGTTGCTCATTACAAGTTTATATCCCGAAACATCTTGATTTGCATCCCCTTCACTATAAGTTCAGGAGTATTATTTAGTTCACGGCCAAAATGAAGTAATTGCACTTGGCACATGTTGGTTCACATTCCCTCCTCTTTAGCTTTTGCCATCGTAACTTCTATTTTTTGGTTTACATTCCCTGCTCTGTAGATGTAGCCATCATAACTTCATCTTGCTCAGTCGTTGTTACAAAATTTATAGCCTGCTACTCTGTTGTTCATGCCAATTTTGTACTCCCTGAACATGTTGGTTTGCATGGGACTCGACAGTAGTAAGTCTGCTGTTTCATTCTAACATGCTCTGTTATATTGGCTGTTGGTATGCGGCATGCACTCTTTGTTTGCTTATTGTGCGCATTACAATGATCTTGTTATAACGACGAAATGATGAGTTCCAAATTCTTTGGCAAACAATATTGTAGTGTCTTTGCCTTTCCATTGTTGTTGTCTTAACTTGTAATGTCTTTGTTTCAGATATAGGTGCTGCATGGACAACTTAAAAGATTGCCGGATCGCTTCATTGTATTGCTAGGTTTAATTACCATTCAATTTCTCTGGGTTCTGTAATATTTTTTTCAATGCCTTGCAGCTGATGTAATATTTAGTTAGTTTTTATAGTTCTTTCGCGCATTTTTTCTTTGGTGCTTGTGGTAAGTGAGGCTATCCGACAGAAATCAATGCTGCGTAAATATTCTCAGTATCTAAATCACGAATTCCCATCCCTTAAACGGCCCAATTAAGCGAAATCACATATGTGCCTGCCCGCAAAATCCTAAAGCGCATATTATGCCGGCATATAAACAGCAACTAAACGGGCTGGCCCACTTACTTCTTGGGCCAGCCCATTTGATTTACGGTGGACCCCACACACTAATTGGGCTGGCCCACTTGCTTTAAGGTGGACCCCACCAACTACTGGGCCGGCCCACTAATTAGTTGGGCCAGCCCATTTGCTTTTTTGGAGGACCCCACATAATAAATGGGCCGGCCCTTTAAGAGGAAAGTGGGACCCACCTGTGTTTTTGGCCCGGCCCACTATCTTGTTGGGCCGGCCCACTTGCTATATGGTGGACCCCACATACTAGTTGGGCCGGCCCTTTAACAGGAAAGTGGGGCCCACCTGTGCTTATTGGGCCGGCCCACTATCTTGTTGGGCCGGCCCACTTGCTCTATGGTGGTCCCACATGGTAAATGGGCCGGCCCTTTAAGTGGAAGGTGGGACCCACCTTGTTTTTGGCCCCACTATTTTGTTGGGCCGGCCCACTTTCGTATGGTGGACCCCACATACCAAATGGGCCGCCCATTAACGGAATGTGGGACCCATCTGTGTTTTTGGCCCGCCCACTATCTTGGTGGGCCACCCACTTGCTATATGGTGGGCCCCACATACTAAATGGGCCGCCTTTATCAGGAAAGTGGGACCCACTGTGTTTTTGGCCCGCCCACTATCTTGTTGGGCCGGCCCACTTGCTCTATGGTGGACCCCACAAACTAAATGGGCCGATCCTTTAACCGGAAAGTGGGACCCACCGTGTTTTGGCCCGGCCCACTAGCTTGTTGGGCCCACTTGCTATACGGTGGACCCCACACACTAAATGGGCCGGCCTTTTAACAGATGGGACCCACCTGTGTTTTTGGCCCGGCCCACTTGCTTCTTGGGCCGGCCCAGTTGCTGTAAGGTGGACCCCACATGTTAAATGGGCCGGCCCATTTAAGTTTTGACCAGTCAACCTTAGAGGTTAGGCCCGGCCCACGTAACTAATGGACCAGCCCAGCTATATAGTTGACCGGTCAAACTATGTCATCTGGCCCGGCCCGCTTAAGACGTGGCAGGCCTCGTGTGGGCCTACCATCTACCACGGGGTTTCAGCCGGTTAACGCCGTTAACTGGCAGTTAACGGCGTCTGCCACGTGTCAGTTTGCATGACGTCAGCAGTCAACGGGCTCCCGAAAACACTTCCGCAACGGTCCGATTTTCCGTGGCGGAAGGGCGCCCAAGCGCGACGGACCGAAAAAATCGTCGTTGGACTTTGCCTGACGCAGTTTCGACAACGGAACCCATATCGTCGGGTTAGGCCCATAGGCGACGAAAAATGCCCCTTAGTTGACGATTTTGGGACGTTGTCTATCAGAACTTTTCTTATACATGATAGGCCATATGTGCAAAGGAATTTTTTTCCCCGTGAACTTGTCAAAATTCAAGTTTATCAGTGCCAATGGAAACTAGTCCAAAAAATTACATAGAGGACCAAAAGTACTAGACAATAACTAATAGAACCTGCAACTTTACAAAAAGGACCCCAAAACATATAGAAGAAAATCAATCGAGTCCTTCTGGACCGCACATCAGATCTCTGCTCCGCATCCTTTCCAGCAACTCCGTCGCCGGGGACGCACCACTTGGGACGGTGTCGCCGGTAGTCGCCAGGACGAAGGAGAAGAAGGGCCTCAGCAACGGCATATTGGCTCTGAGAAGGGCCGCTGAAAGGCCAAGATGTGCACGGGCAAGACGGATGACGCCGTCGTATGCCCCGAGCTTGTGAACTTTAGCAGCTTGACTTCCCCATTGGCCAGATCTGAAGCACTGACCAAAGCAAGCCTCACCGTTAGCGCCATCACATTGATGGCACCAGATCGGGGTTTGGCCGGCAAGATCCGCCAGATTCACCATAGGCCAGATCTGAAGCCGATGACGAGATCCCCGACTCCATTGCGCCATTCTGCTCATGGGAAACACTGGATCTAAGCTTACAACAACACTAACTCCCTCGGATCCAAATTAGCTGACTCAACTTTGCTTATCTAAATATGGATGTATCCACACATGTTTTTACTCTAGATACATACACGTCTAAGGAAAGTTGAATCAATTAATTTAGTTCGGAGGGTGTACAATATACAGAGAGAAGTCGGCCTCGTCTCCGGCCGGCGAGGCCGCCGGAGAGAAGGGGGAGAGGAGCCGGGGGAGTGGGAGAGACTCGAGAGAGAAAGAGAAGAGGAAGAAATGAGAGCTCCCTGGGGAAGAACATTATTTTTGTCGTTCTGCTCGTAGCTTGAAACTGAAAATTTCGGCCGCGCGCCAAATCATCCCGCCGCATCCATTCGAAAATCCCGTGACCAGTTTTACCCTTTTAACCCTGGTCCGGAAGCTACAACCCACCGACCATGGAGGGCTCATTCGGTAACAATGAAATATCTTGCCTAGATCCCGAACCCTCCCCACAGGCCCACACCCACCCACCAACCATTCGCCCCATTAGCTCAAAAATACTCTCACACGCCAAAGCTCTGACTCTCTACAGTACTAGATCTGCTTCGCCGCCGGCATACTCCTCCACAGCGTAGCCTTGATCGTGTTGGCTGTCCACCCACCTGATCCGCTCCCCCGCCGCCCTCGTCACCGACGGATCTGCTTCACCGCCGACCTCGCCACCGACGGATCTGCTTCACCGCCGACCTCGCCACCGACTACCTCGCCGCAGCGGCTGTATCAACTTCACCGAATCCCTTGCCAGCCAACCAGATCTGCTTCACTAACGCCCGCTTCTACTGAAACAGGGTCGATTCATCGTCTCCCGCGTTCGCCGCCGCTGGAATGCAAGTTGCCGCCCCCGTCCACCCCGCCGCAGCTTGGTTAGTACGCTGGCCCGTTAGATCGCGGTGTTTCTTTAGCCATGTTTTGTGTAGTTATTTGCAGATCTCATATGCCGTTAACTTTCTTGATGTGTTGCTTCGCATGAAGTTTGTTTAAATATTGTACAGTACAAAAGCATTATCCGGTCGCTACCATCCTGTTCATTCTACTGACACCTGTGTGCATCCACATATTTATAGCCTTATACCCATTCATTTGCTGCCAACTGTTTTTGTACTGCATGCTATTGTCGCACTGCTTTTATAGTCATGCTATGGGCATTTCCAATCTGCTTGTTCTTATACCACGTCATTAGCTCACCGCTAGCCGCTAGCTGTTTTCTCGTGTCTGCTATTCTCACACTGCTTTTATAATCATGCTATGTGCATTTCCAATCTGCTTGCTCTTATACCTCGTCTTTAGCTTATATAGTTATTGTTGCGTGCATGTCTGGTCTTTGTATTATCGTAGACTGACTTGTCAATGTTATTTTTCCTAGGGATTGATCATGCGAACCACTTATTAGAACATCCAACATTAACAGCGGGGACGCTAGGGAAGGTTGGAATCTGAGTTCTTGGTTGGTAATTTTGGCAGTTTACTTCCGTTATTATCTATAACCTATATGCATTGTTCCTTATGCAAGAGATTAACACTTGGAACCCTGCCATAGCAATGCCATTCATGCTTTACTATGTTTCTGCCTATTTGATATGCTTGTCTTGGAGAAACTGCGAAGGTGATTTGAACCTGACATTTGGTCATTCTTAATGCCAGTTTACTTTATGTGGAAAACCTTGGCATTACCCTACTCTAAATCTGAATGTCTGAAATTCGTATCTCATGCAAAGCAACATCTAGTTGGTTTTAATCTGATATCTGGTAAATATTGGCTTATTCATTTGGCAGCTCAAGTTTTTTGTTATTTGAAACCAGCTGACTTGGTCTTAAATGTGATATCTAAACACAGATTAAGGACAATGGAGCAGGAGGATTAGCATTTCACTTGATGGCTGAACCTAAAATGACAGGCATGTTGACCACGACTAGTGCACGCAAGAGAAGGACCTGCAGTGAGCCAGTATGTGCTTAGTACATGCATCTTATCTTATCTTGTGCTTATTTCTGCTACATGTTGTTATCTGATCTCTACATTGCGTAATACATGTTTGAATAGTTAATTGTTGTAACTATGTTTGCAATGTTACCAGAATGCAGTTTTAATGAAGCAGTCATCATTAGAAGATAGTCGCCAAAAAAGGATCTGTAGCGACCCTGTGCAACATTATGATGTAAGTTTGTGCTTAGTACAAGTTCCATACATTGTCTCATTTATGCAACTTGTTATTATCTTATATCTACATTGCATAATAAATGTTTGCATAGTTCATCGTTTAACTCTTTTTGCATTATTATCAGAATGCAGTTGTGATGAAGCAATCTTCATTAGAAGTGAGGCCCACAAAAAGTTCTGATCTTTCTTCTGATGCATCTTCTCATAGCCGTCAACCTAGACCATTTCTTTCATCAAACAGTAAATATCTCAAGGCTGTACTTTATAAAAGACATGGTATTGCTGCTTTAAGATCTGTAGCTGATATGTTGACAAAGAGTACACAAGATTCAATCAAGGCGATTGCCAAATGTCAACGTGTTATTGATGATGGGCTTGAAGGACGTACACGTGGAGCATCTTCGAAGCGGCCTTGCGCTAAGAGTTTGGGCTAAGTTGCCCATGTATCTGTAATATAGTAGATCGTATCGTGTTTAGATTAAAAGATAGAGTCTGGCCCGTGCACGGTTAGGTGCACGCCTCAATTAGAAAGTCCCTTGGACTATAAATATGTATCTAGGGTTATCGGAAAAGGAGGACAATCATCGTTCAACAAACACAAATCAGGCGCATCGCCACCCTTCCTTCGAGGGTTTCTTCCGGGTAAGCACCATGCTGCCTAGATCGCATCTCGCGATCTAGGCAGTATACGTTTATTCGTCTACCTTGTACTGCTCGTGCTGAAGCGTTGTTGATGGCGAGCAGTACTACTTATCATTAGGTGTTTAGGGGCTTGCATTGATGCTTTCTCGTGCATATCTGCGTGGCAATGCCGTCCCTCGACACCTAGCTGCCCTTACACCTATCCAGGTGTAAGGGCAGCATCTTGCTTGTTCGTTACTTAGTAGATCCGATCCGTTATAGTTGCTCCTTGCTCCGCAGGGATTAGTTTAATATCTGCATAGTTAGGCCTTATGCTGGGGTCGGACGATCCGGTAGTGCGTTAGGTGTTGTTCACCGTCCCTGCAAGGGATGTTCCGGGAATCAACGTTATGTTGGTTTTTAGGCCTCTCGTAGGGGTAGTTTGCATCATCTTCCGTAGCTGCTAGGCCCGATCACACGTAGGACGTTCCGGTTATGCGGTGAAAACCCTAAACTGTCGTAGATCGGTTTAGCTTTGTTTTGATCAAGCAGGATCCCCATGTCATTGCAAATCCAACGTGAACCATGGGGCGATCGGCTCTTTGAGCCGATCCACAGGGCAACCTGAGAGCCGATAGGGCTCGTATTTAATGTTTACGTGTCTACCATGCAGGAACAATCGAAGCACTCTAACACCTTCCTGATCGGGTCTAGGTCAGGTGGCACGCCCTAGCAACCGCCAGGACGTGGCTGGAAGATTTGCGGGACGACGCGAGGTGCCAGGGTCCACTAAGCGGCCTTGGGAGCCTCCCGGCTCTTCGTGTTGCTTAGCCATTGCCCGTCGGTGGGTTTTGGAGGGTAACACATTCTGGCACGCCCGGTGGGACATCTTCTGCAACATCCACGTCAACACCGACACCCGAGATGGCAGAGGAACAGATCACATACGAGGATCTCCCTGCGGAACACAAGAAGAAGTACGATGAGCTGAAGGCCATCGTTGAAGCCGAACTCATCGGCTCCTTTGAGACGACCCGTTCTCACGGCATCAAGCTCAAAGGAAACACGTGTCCGTCGCATGGCGTCAACACGGTAGATCTCAGCCACTCCATAAGGGAGCCAGGGTTCTCCTTTAGTGTCAACATGGCAGGGCTGGTGAACGCCATGGCGCGGACAAAGCAGAAAGCAGCCACTCCCGTGGCAAAGATAAAGAGGAGGCCGTTCCACGCGACCGGCCCCAAGATGATGATAGACGGTACCTAACCGAGGAGGAGGTGAGAAGCATACGGTATCAGCGCCCACTCTCCGTGCATCTCCTCAATAAATACGAGCAGCAGTACGACCGACGTCGACGCCACGACGAAGACGACGAAAGATATCGTCGGTCTGATGCTGACAGAAGGTATCGTCAGCACGACGAAACAACGACGGGCACGAGCCTCACGCTAGAGGGAGGTCAAGGGAGCAAGATGACGTGGACAAGCACTGGGACTGTCCTTTCTTCAAACATTGCTGGGACTCAGGAATGAGCCGATTGCCAACAATCGAGAACTGCCCAGAATGCAAGCAGCAAAGGAGGAAGGCAAATGAAGTTTCAGTGTTCGAGCGTCTAGGGCCTCTCCCACCTCATAACAAGCGAGCTGAGTCATCTCAAGAAGAAGACTTTGAGGAGTCAGATGGAGAAGAAGATAGGTATCACCGACCAAGGTGGTGCCCTGATGGACTCTCAGAAGCGTAGAGTGCAGCGGCTGCGAAACCTGGAAGAAGCCGAGGCACAGTACCTGTACACGTTGAGAAGAGCACGGCCCGATCTGGCCGTGAAAATTCAGCAAACATTGGAGACGAAGGCGCGCCCGCCAAAGAAAGTATGGCGCCCCAAACAGGCGAAAGCCGATGCACAGGCATCGGCTGATGCCGATGCAGAGGCATCGGCTGACACAAACATGGTGTTTATACTCCCGTCGGAGTTTCGCGCTCCAAGCGACGAGGAAGTTTCAGTGGCTCAATTCGACTGCGGTCCACGACCAGTTATCTTTGAGAAGCCACGAGATAGAAGCTACAGGCATCTGAAAGCCCTATACTTGAGGGGTTACATCAACGGGCAGCCTGTCAGCAAGATGTTGGTTGACACCGGAGCGGCAGTCAACATAATGCCGTATTCCATGCTACGACGTTTGGGGCATTCCAGTGATGATCTGATCAAGACCAACATCACATTAAGCGACTTCAACGGCCAGGCGTCAGAAGCGAAAGGTGTTCTGAATGTAGAGCTTACTGTAGGCCGGAAAACCATACCTACCGCGTTCTTCATCGTCGACAGCAAAAGCAATTACGCCGTCCTATTAGGAAGGGATTGGATTCATGCTAACTGTTGCATTCCGTCTACAATGCACCAATGCATCATACAGTGGGATGGAGATGAAGTGGAAGTCGTTCAGGCGGATGACTCAATCGAGATATCATTGAGCGAAGCAGATAACCAAGAGCCGCTCTCTGGAATCAGTTTAGAGGGTTGTGAGCGCATCGGAAAAAAATGGGGTAGGCTGGTTTTATCCACCGGACGAGTAGCAAGACTAAGTCATTGGACACACGTGGCAAGGCCGATCCCTGAGATCGGCCCTCAAAAAAAAATGAATCCGAGAAGTTGCAAACCATCGTCAAGCATTGCAATGAAGAGGGAGGCCGATTCCCGCAATCGGCCAAAATTATCCCCAACATGCATTTTGTCTGTGTTCAACGTTGATCCAACAGATGCCTGAAGAGCCGATACCATCAAATATCTGACAGAATCGGCTCGGGGGGCACATAAAAGGATAGAACACGAGGATACGGAGTTTGGAGCAACTCAGGATGTATTCTCTGATAAAGTGGGAGCCGTTACATGGGTAAATCGGCCGTAGAAAATTTCAAAAGGCCAAATTTCAAGAAAAACCTTTAAGAGCAGCCGATGCGCAGACATCGACTCAAGAAGCCCAATGGAATAGTTATCAAATTACATGGAGGAACTCCTCCTTGGCGAGCCATCAGTGCAAAGCAGATCAGGAGCATCGCTTGTGGCGTCCAAACATTACCTTGGCCCATTTAAAGCCACCGATGTTTTCGCAAGATCGAGGATTGCAACCCGACTAACAACAAGAGCAGCATAAAACTTGCAAGTCAGGTTGAGCATGGGCCGACAAGGAACATACTTCCTCTAGGACCGTGAGCAGCCGATGATGAAGCAATCGGTCGTAGCATTTCTCGCCTCGAGGACTTGGTCAAGGTGGCAACTTGGTGGACATTACCTTCGCAGGATGTTACGACCGGAGTTGAGAAGGATGTCGGCTTCATCAAACACCCCCACTAGCGGCGTTAGCCTCACAAGAGGATGAGCCGATATGATCAGGGCGAGAACCGAGCTGAAAAGGCTCTGGGGCGCCGCGCCCCTGAATTTTCTTTCGCTCCGAAGAACCGATTGAGTTGGATCGCTGATTCGCCCTACAACTTGGAGGTCGATGGGAGCCCATCTGCTGGCTCCGCCGTGGTCCTCACCCCCGATCGAGGCTCGGGGGCGTTTGCCCGAATGATACCTTGCGTAGGAAGCCGATTCTTGTCGGATTCGATCGGCTCGGTGTCACGACTTGTCCGAGGAATGGTGCTGATGCTGCAAAATTATCGCTCCAAAGTGCAAGACGATTCAGCGACAGCCCAGCTCTATCAAAGACACCTACCCACAACCAGGTTACCAGCTTGCTGGATTGGCGGCTACACATCGCTGTCAACGAGGAAAGGCGATCGGCTGGTTGGCCCTGCATGATAGCTCTTTCAGATGTGATTGAGCTTGGGTCGGTTGTTTGAATTACGGGTCCCCATCACCGTTTTCACCTCGACCGAGGTTTGGGGCAGCAGCTGGCCTCGTGGATGCTGTTTTTAAAGCCGATTGGAGAGTCATCGGTTGGTCCCGCAACGCAATTCCTCTCAAAGGCGATGGGTTCTGCAAAAGAAGGGTCCATCATCACCGATGGAGAATGGACTCTCGGGCTATCGGTTGTAAAGAACGAACGGGGATATCTGTACTACAGGTCTCGGTTTCAACGGCAAGCTGTTTGAGAGGCGGTTTTAAGACTCTTTTGAAGGCATTAGCCGCCTCACCGTCCATCGGGCTCCAGATCATCGGTCGAAAAGGTGAAGGATAGATCGTATGGGATCGATACGTTGACATTGATTGGTTGAGCATCGACCACGTTCACGATCACTCCGACGTAAAAAAGAGGAAAAGCAGATTATGGGAGACCGATGCATGGAAATCGGCTTGATTGAGTATTAACCGAGTTGACAATCGGGATCAGACGAAGGACGACCGGCTAAATTATCATAAAGGAAATCGGCATAATCAGATTGGGAAATTCTTCATTGATAAATCAGATTTCTTACAAGGAAGAGCTGATTACTCAAACAAAAGGGGAACAGATTGCTACTGCTAGTCTTATGCCAGTGAATCCCTACTCTAAGGGCTGTTGCCGTCTTCGTCGTCGCTGGGGTAGCTGCCGTCATTGCTACTGTCGACGAATTCCTCGTCGCTGCTACTGTGACCTTCAGCGGAGGCCTCTTCCTCTTCATCATCATCCTCCTCATCGGACCAGGCCCAGCCACGGATGCGCTTTGGTGGCGGTTCATCGGAGGAGGTGTCGTCCTCTGGTTCCTTCTTCGTGTCGGAGGAGATGTCTTCGTCTTCGTCGTCCTCTTCTTCTTCTTCTTCTTCTTTGGTGGAGGAAGTGAATTTACCCCGGAAGAGAGGGTCGTCGCTGTCGCTCTCCGCCTCTAGTTCTCCATCGATCAAGAACCGAAGATCATCTTCCCCGTCAGTCAGGGGCATGTCACCATCCGACCAGACGAGGTCTTCGGGTCGGCCTTCGGGCACGAAGTCGAAGTCAAATTCTTGCTCATCCCAATGCTCGGGAGCGCGCCGGTTGTATGCTTCCGTCTGATTGACCTCCGGCTCTCCTCGCTTGCGGAAGAGGATTGGGAAGAGGAAGGGGAAGACATGGCTATGAAGGAGGAGGGTTTTTGGCGACGGCTGGTTTGGAGCAAGGGGATGAGGAAGAGACATGTGGTGGTCATGTGGCAAATAAGGGGACACTTTTAAGAAAAGTGTGGCAAATCATAAAATATTCAAAACTGTCAAATCGTGCAGAGAAGTTGAGAAGGCAAGGCGTCATGATGAAGAATACTGCGACGGTTCTGCTCTGCCACGACATGACCCCTCGAAGGAAAAACAGATGGTTTTGATATTATCATTACCAAAACCAGGGGGGCATGTGTTATCACCGGATTTTGGCCAAATCAGGAGATGGGCCGTAAGTGAAGATGGGCTTGAAGGACGTACACGTGGAGCATCTTCGAAGCGGCCTTGCGCTAAGAGTTTGGGCTAAGTTGCCCATGTATCTGTAATATAGTAGATCGTATCGTGTTTAGATTAAAAGATAGAGTCTGGCCCGTGCACGGTTAGGTGCACGCCTCAATTAGAAAGTCCCTTGGACTATAAATATGTATCTAGGGTTATCGGAAAAGGAGGACAATCATCGTTCAACAAACACAAATCAGGCGCATCGCCACCCCTTCCTTCGAGGGTTTCTCCCGGGTAAGCACCATGCTGCCTAGATCGCATCTCGCGATCTAGGCAGTATACGTTTATTCGTCTACCTTGTACTGCTCGTGCTGAAGCGTTGTTGATGGCGAGCAGTACTACTTATCATTAGGTGTTTAGGGGCTTGCATTGATGCTTTCTCGTGCATATCTGCGTGGCAATGCCGTCCCTCGACACCTAGCGTATCGATAATTTCTTATGTTCCATGCCACTTTATTGATGATATCTACATGTTTTATACACATTATATGTCATATTCGTGCGTTTTCCGGAACTAACCTATTGACGAGATGCCGAAAGGCCAGTTGCTGTTTTCTGCTGTTTTTGGTTTCAGAAATCCTAGTAAAGAAATATTTTCGGAATCGGACGAAATAAAGACCGAGGACCTTATAATTCCCGGAAGCTTCCAGAGCACCGGAGAAGGATGAGAGGGGAGCCGGGGGGCCCCACACCACACCCCGGCGCGGCCAGGGGCGCGCCCCCGTGGTGTGGGCAGCCCGTGGCCCCTCCGACTCCATCTCTTCGCCTATTTAATCGTCCCTGACCTAAAAACACCGACGGAGAAGACGAGACCCGAGAAAACCTTCCAGAGCCGCCGCCATCGCGAAATCAAGATTCGGGGGACAGAAGTCTCTGTTCCGGCACCCGCCGGACGGGGAATTGCCCCCGGAGTCATCTCCACCGCCGTCTCCACCGCCATCTTCACCGCCATCGCTGTCTCCATGATGAGGAGGGAGTAATTCACCCCCGGGGCTGAGGGCTCCGCTGTAGCTATGTGGTTCATCTCTCTCTTTATGTGATCTAGTTGAATATCATCTATGTGCTACTCTAGTGATGTTATTAAAGTACTCTATTCCTCCTGCACGGTGTAATGGTGACAGTGTGTGCCTCGTGTAGTACTTGGTGTAGGCTATGATTGTGATCTCTTGTAGATTATGAAGTTAACTATTGCTATGATAAGTATTGACGTGATCTATGCCTCCTTCATGGCGTGATGGTGATAGTGTGCATGCTATGTTAGTTCTTGGTGTAATTATGTTGATCTATCTTGCACTCTAAGGTTACTTAAACATGAATATCGAATACTGTGGAGCTTGTTAACTCCGGCATTGAGGGTTCGTGTAATCCTACACAGTTAGTGGTGTTCATCATCCAACAAAAGAGTGTAGAGTGGTTCTATTATGTGATCATTGTTGAGAGTGTCCACTAGTGAAAGCAGGATCCCTAGGCCTTGCTTCCAAGCATCGAATCTCCGTTTGTTTACTGTTTTGTTGCATGTTTACTCGCTGCCATATTTTATTCAGATTGCTATTACCACTCATACTCATCCATATTACTTGTATTTCACTATCTCTTCGCCGAACTAGTGCACCTATACATCTGACAAGTGTATTTGGTGTGTTGGGGACACAAGAGACTTCTTGCTTTGTGATCGCAGGGTTGCTTGAGAGGGATATCTTTGACCTCTTCCTCCCTGAGTTCGATAAACCTTGGGTAATCCACTTAAGGGAAACTTGCTGCTGTTCTACAAACCTCTGCTCTTGGAGGCCCAACACTGTCTACAAGAATAGAAGCACCCGTAGACATCAAGTACTTTTCTGGCGCCGTTGCCGGGGAGGAAAGGTAAAAGGCACTCATACTCCGGTTCCAGGTAACAGTACTTTTCTGGCGCCATTGTGTGTGTGCTCGAAGCTATTTCCTTTAGATCCTGCAATTGCATCTTTTTGTTTCTTGTTTTTATTTTCACTAGTTAGGCATAATGGAAAACAACAAAAAAATTAGTGAGCTTTTTAATCTTTTTCCTGATTTAGAATTGTTTGATACAAAAATTAAAAAACCTATGGAACCTTATTTGCATGATAATAGCAATGTTATTGGTATGAATGCAATTACTGCTAATGCTATGAAGAAGTCTAAGCTTGGGGAAGCTAGTTTACATAAAAATAATCTTTTTTGCTCCTCCGCTTTAGAAGAAATATTTTGCTCTGATGATGCTTTATCTCCCATATGCGATAACTCTAATGATGCTTCTGATATTTTAAATCCACCTGCTGAAAGTATTCCGTATAAAATACCTATGGAAATTATTGAACGTGTTATGGATAACCGCTATGAAGGGGATGGAACTGTCCATCCTAGGAATCATTTACTGTTTTTGCATGAATTATGCGGGTTATTCAAGTGTGCAGGTATTTCAATGGATGAAGTTAGAAAGAAATTATTTGTTATGTCGCTATCTGGTGAAGCGGCGCATTGGTATAAACTATTGAAGGACGGGCGCTCTCTTGATTGGAAGGATATTGTGCCTCTATTTTATTCCAAGTTCTATCCTCCAAGTGAAATTCACAAAGATCGAAACCATATATATAATTTCTGGCCTCATGATGGAGAGAGTATTGCCCAAGCATGGGAGAGATTGAAGACTTTAATGCTCAAATGCCCCAATCATGAGCTTCCAGGTAATATCATCATTGATAATTTCTATGCAAGACTTTCTTTTCAAGATAAGACCTTGCTGGATACTACTTGTTCTGGATCATTCACGAGCAATAAAGAAGAGTTTAAAAGGGACCTTCTTGATCGGATTAAGGAGAACGCTGAAGATTGGGAGAACGACAAAGGTAAAGAGTCAGGTATAAATTATGATTATGAATGCATTGAAACTTTCATGGATAGTGGTAAATTTCGAAATATGAGTGCTACTTATGGTCTTGACTCTCAAGTTGCTGCAAATCTTTATAAAGCTTTTGCTTCTCACATTGAATTGCCTAGGAAGAATTTTGATAAGTATCATGAACCTTTTAAAGACGCTTGCATGAAGAATGAAATTGTTGTTAATGATTGCAATAAGCGTGCTCAAACTCCTAAGAATGCTATTTCCTATAAGCATGTTAATTTTTGTGGAATACATAGACCTTGTGGAATTAATCAAATAGAAGATGAATATTGTATCCATCACAGAAATGAAAAAACTAGAAAGTGGTCTAGAGCTCTAGATGATCTTGGAGAAAAAGTGTGTGCCCTCTATCCTTTTATTTGTGAACTTTGCCATAGAGTTGGTCATTTTAATTTTCAATGCTCCTCCAATGATAATTCAAACCCCATGAGTGCTGCAAATTTGTATTGTGATGATGAAATTATTCCTAATCAGCATGATGAACTTACCTTATTTTTGAAGTGTGAAGAATTATCAAGAAAAATTTCTTTGTTAAATATCACTACAAGAAAAGTTCTGATAGACAACGTCTCAAAATCGTCCGCTAAGGGGTATTTTTCGTCGCCTATGGGCCTAACCCGACGATATGGGTTCCGTTGTGGAAACTGCGTCAGGCAAAGTCCAACGACGATTTTTTCGGTCCGTCGCGCTTGGGCGCCCTTCCGCCACGGAAAATCGGACCGTTGCGGAAGTGTTTTCGGGAGCCCGTTGACTGCTGACGTCATGCAAACTGACACGTGGCAGACGCCGTTAACTGGCAGTTAACGGCGTTAACCGGCTGAAACCCCGTGGTAGATGGTAGGCCCACACGAGGCCTGCCACGTCTTAAGCGGGCCGGGCCAGATGACATAGTTTGACCGGTCAACTATATAGCTGGGCTGGTCCATTAGTTACGTGGGCCGGGCCTAACCTCTAAGGTTGACTGGTCAAAACTTAAATGGGCCGGCCCATTTAACATGTGGGGTCCACCTTACAGCAACTGGGCCGGCCCAAGAAGCAAGTGGACCGGGTAAAACACAGTGGGTCCCACTTTCCGTTAAAGGCCGGCCCATTTAGTATGTGGGGTCCACCGTATAGCAAGTGGGCCGGCCCAACAAGCTAGTGGCCGGCCAAAACACAGTGGGTCCCACTTTCCGCTAAAGGGTCGCCCCATTTCGTTTGTGGGTCCACCATACAAAGTGGGCCCCAAAAAATAGTGGGTCAGGCCAAAACACAGTGGGTCCCACTTTCCCGTTAAAGGTACCATTTAGTATGTGGGGTCCACCATATAGCAAGTGGGTCGCCCAAGAAGATGGGTCGGGCCAAAACACAGTGGGTCCCACTTTCTGTTAGGGCCGCCCAATTAGTATGTGGGGTCCACCATATAGCAGGTGGGCCCAACAAGATAGTGGGGGCCAAAACACAGTGGGTCCCACTTTCCTCTTAAAGGGCCGGCCCATTTAGTATGTGGGACCACCATATAGCAAGTGGGCCGGCCCAACAAGATAGTGGGCCGGGCCAAAAACACATGTGGGTCCCACTTTCCTGTTAAAGGGCCGGCCCAACTAGTATGTGGGGTCCACCATATAGCAAGTGGGCCGGCCCAACAAGATAGTGGGCCGGGCCAAAAACACAGGTGGGTCCCACTTTCCTCTTAAAGGGCCGGCCCATTTATTATGTGGGGTCCACCAAAAGCAAATGGGCTGGCCCAACTAATTAGTGGGCCCAGTAGTTGGTGGGGTCCACCTTAAAGCAAGTGGGCCAGCCCAATTAGTGTGTGGGGTCCACCGTAAATCAAATGGGCTGGCCCAAGAAGTAAGTGGGCCAGCCCGTTTAGTTGCTGTTTATATGCCGGCATAATATGCGCTTTAGGATTTTGCGGGCAGGCACATATGTGATTTCGCTTAATTGGGCCGTTTAAGGGATGGGAATTCGTGATTTAGATACTGAGAATATTTACGCAGCATTGATTTCTGTCGGATAGCCTCACTTACCACAAGCACCAAAGAAAAAATGCGCGAAAGAACTATAAAAACTAACTAAATATTACATCAGCTGCAAGGCATTGAAAAAAATATTACAGAACCCAGAGAAATTGAATGGTAATTAAACCTAGCAATACAATGAAGCGATCCGGCAATCTTTTAAGTTGTCCATGCAGCACCTATATCTGAAACAAAGACATTACAAGTTAAGACAACAACAATGGAAAGGCAAAGACACTACAATATTGTTTGGCAAAGAATTTGGAACTCATCATTTCGTCGTTATAACAAGATCATTGTAATGCGCACAATAAGCAAACAAAGAGTGCATGCCGCATACCAACAGCCAATATAACAGAGCATGTTAGAATGAAACAGCAGACTTACTACTGTCGAGTCCCATGCAAACCAACATGTTCAGGGAGTACAAAATTGGCATGAACAACATAGTAGCAGGCTATAAATTTTGTAACAACGACTGAGCAAGATGAAGTTATGATGGCTACATCTACAGAGCAGGGAATGTAAACCAAAAATAGAAGTTACGATGGCAAAAGCTAAAGAGGAGGGAATGTGAACCAACATGTGCCAAGTGCAATTACTTCACTTTGGCCGTGAACTAAATAATACTCCTGAACTTATAGTGAAGGGGATGCAAATCAAGATGTTTCGGGATATAAACTTGTAATGAGCAACACATGGAGGATAGTTAATGCTGGAGCTTAGGATGGACCAGATACAGAATATAGTGGGATCACCTGTGAACTTGTATAAGAGGGAATGCAAACCAATATGTTCAGCTTTCCATATGTGAGCGTCATGCCAAGTCAGAGAAACAAGTCAATAATGCAGCTTTTGAAGAACAAGATGGCACGCAAAATTATTATCTAGTAGTATGACAAGTTTATTTGTACTACAGGCTAGATAGCAGAGTGATAGCATGCCAAACTAAGTCCTTACTTTGTTAGCTTACAATGAACTAGATACAAAACAATGGCATCACCTGTAGTACAGGGAATGCAAGCCAACATGTTCATGGAGTAAAAAATTGGCACAAACAACATAGTAGCAGGCCATAATTTTTGTAACAACGACTGAGCAAGATAAAGTTATGATGGCTAGATCTACAGAGCAGGGAATGTAAACCAAATATAGAAGTTACGATGCCAAAAGCTATAGAGCAGGGAATGCGAACCAACATGTGCAATTACTTAAAATTGGCCATGAACTAAATAATAGCAGGATGTTACTATAATACCTACAGTATAATTTTTGTAACAACGACTGAGCAAGATAGAAGTTATGATGGCTACATCTACAGAGCAGGGAATGCAAACCAAAATGTTCAATCGCTTAAAGTTAGCAATGAAGTAGAAAATAGCAACGTGTTACGGTCATAGCTAGGAATGAACTAAAAGAGCTTCAGACAAACAAGCATCTGAACCCAGAACATGGCGCTAAAACAAGGGACTTACATTAGGAGAAGCACTCTGTGGGAGTCACAGCAGATCTTCCTGGGGTTGATAGATCCGGTGATGAAGTACGCTACATGTGCTACTTGGGGTTGGAGAGACGGCCATTACACTTCATGATTACTCATCTCATCTGCAAAAACGTAACGGCGCGTCGTTAGCACAAACAGGTTCCCCCAAGATTAAACAAGAACTTGCAGGCAAGCAATAGAAAAGCGACAGTAGAAGAGTTTAGATCATGCACGGCGCCGGTGAAGCAGATCCGGTTCATGCACAGCGGTGTCGGTGAGCAAGATCCGATGCGGTGGACGACGGATCCGGCGAAGCGGCTCCGGTGGGGTGGACGATGCCGCAGCTGAAGCGACTGCGGTAGACTGCTGGATGAGCATATATGGTTTCGAGGTTCGGCGGGGATGATCCGGTCCGGTTGATGACGGCGTCGATGAAGCGGCTCCGGCAGGCAGCCGGATGACGAGGATCGCGAGGGCTCGGGTAGGCCAGGGAAGTCCGGCGGGGATGTTCCGGTGCGGTGGTCGTGGAGGTGGTAGAGAGAGGGACTTGAGAAGTTCCGGTGGGTGGTCTCAGATGAGAGACTGAAGGAAATGTATTTTTTTTGGGAGGGTTTCCGGGCTAGGGAGGTGGTGATCGAAAAAATGACGGGCAAACCCCTCACCAACCGACTTTGCTGTCATCTCCACAGGGGTAGAATGGGAATTTGGAAGCGTGTGAAATTTTTGTATTTTGTGGGCGGGAAGTTTTGCCGCTATGAGATTTTGAATTTCGCTAAGGTACAAGTATAATGATAAAAAATTGTGACACCGTACTAGTACCTCTGTTCATGGCCGAGTGCAAAATCAAATCATCATCACGTTGAATATAGGTCACTACCATGATCATGATCTATCTTCTTAATCCCATTCAAAAATGCGTTTGAAATATTTCAGGATTGGTGGGAGATTTTGCCGCCCGACAGAGATTAAATTAAACCACACGTTCGACAATTCAAACTTGAGACCTTGGCTATGATACCATTTAAGTTCGAACTGATTCAAAAAAGGCTAGGCAATTAATTTATATAACATCCACAGGAACAACTACCAAGTTGATCCCAACCGCAGATAAATGCATCCACCAACAAAAGTCTGAACGGTGCCTTAATCTAAGGAAACATTTCACAAGACCAATGTACTCACTATGTTAGTGTTCATCTCCAATTATCTATGGCATTTTCTTAGTCTTTGGGAGATTATAACGAACTTGATTGGCCTCGTGCAGTAGGGCATCACATGCTTCTAATCTCGATCTCAACATGTCAACTTTTGTTCTTAGCATAGCTGTTGCAACTCGTTCTACTTGGAGTTGTTCCTCCAAAACTTGAGCAGAGAAAGACTTGGACTTGGGCTTCAAAACCCAGCATTTCGCAGGAAAGAGTTTTTGGTGATATCTTTATCTTTCCCGGGTTTTGCCATCTCAAATTTCATATTAGCCAGACAAGTTTTGAGTTGTGTAAAAAGAAAAGTTATTACAGAGAAAAATGCAGATGGTAGATTTAATGTGTACGAACTACTTTTAATCATACAAGTTGACATGCCTGACTATAATAAGGACCATCTATCTTGCTAGCAGGCATAATTATTAATGGGCTACCATGTACGGGAACCGTATCCTCTAACGTGAAGGAGCTAAGTCAGGAAAAATAAAGAAGCAAAGTCAGGCTTCTGTAGCATAAGTACAAGGTTATGCACTGTCTTTAACTAATAAAGGTGATTACTGTAGATGTTTAAAAACTAAACTAAATTTTATTACACCATAATTTTCTCTGCATGTAATTACTTCAAATGCAAGACACAAGTTTGTATTGTGCAAATTAATTTAAATTATTTGGATTTTAGACATATGGTTTGGGGGAAGGAAAGTTAGAGTACTGTAGCTTCTCTAACTTTTCACCTTCAAGTTAGAGTACTGTAGCTTCTCTAACTTTTCACCCATGTACGTAGTCCTTCCAAGAAACAGCCGTTATTGCATTACGAGCAGAAAACAGTTCACACGTGCGCTCAGATTCAAATTTTCAGCATGCAGTCGATTTATGGTTTAATTGAAGTACACATCAGGATATTATTTCACACAAAATACAGCAGCCACATGGAACATATCTAATTTTAGTACAACAACAAAATTTGCAATTATTACAGACCACGAAATTTTGAACGAAATTTTGAGCAGTAATTAGTTACAGCATTGGCATCAGCAGTCCACTTGACTGAACAACAGAATCAAAGTTTATTTAGACACCTTCAATTCCCAGACACATCACAACTGGCTTACCATGACAAGTGCATAGGAGATTCTTTAGAACATTTTCTGTCAAAGTTTGCCTATTTTTCAATTCATGTATCTCTTGGCGTGTCTTGGCAATTAATTCATCAGCATCTTTGTTTTCCCGCCCAAATATATCAACTGCCTCTTGGAGTGCATCCCCGAAATCTCTTTGTGCCGGATTAAGTTGACCAATAGATACCATGGGCCTATGCGAGCAATATGCACTCTCACTGCTGCTTTGTGAAACATCAATACTTGAGGCATTGGCCCTTGCTTCTGGCATTGTAGCTTTATTTGAAGCCTGAAATTTAGATAAAACAAGTTACAACATCATATGATGCAATAAAAGACCTCCAATTTCAAGAACATCATTGAGCTGATATAACACAACAAGCAATCAAAAATAGAGCCTCGTACATCTATTTCTTCTGGAATGGTTGGTGTACCGGACTCAGTGGACCAATGAGAGCACGTGCCACTGTCACTGTTGCTCTGTGAAATGACCGCAACACTTGATAAATGGGTTGTCCCTACTGACATTACAGCTTTGTTTGCAGGCTGAAACTAAGACAAAACAAGTTAAAATGCAATACAATACAAGGCAAACAAACAGCATTGTTGACATAATTTTGAAAGAACCATGGGCAGATACAACAAAGAAACCAGTTAAGCCACATGCCTCTTAGAACAAACCAAACTAGATCATGGCGATGATGTATACAATGAACCAAGCAACTAGACATCATGTGCCCAATAACGAAGCCAGGTCACTGCACAGAAGAAATCTAGCAAATAGCCAAATACAGTCAAAAGATGTGCATGTTGGATTTGATACTATTAGGAAAATAATGTATGATTGATTTAAGCATGACTCAGATAGTGCCTTCGACATCGCAGAAGGTCAATGCAACAATTAATTGTATGGCTTGTATGAAGTGCCATAACATTTAAATTAAGCATAACGAGGCATTGCTTAATCTGAGAACTGAGTGCTAGCTCAGTGGCAAGGCTTGCGAGTGCGCAGCCAGCCCACCCGGGTTCGAGTCCCAACAGGACCGAATTAAACGGGGTGTTATCTAGCGCGTATAAATTCGCTGCTAGAGAGGTCTCATCATCTATCTCACAACGTATAGACAAGGGAGGGAATCTTCCTACGTTGGTCAACGTTTAGGCAATGCTTAATCTTGAATTCATGATCAAACTCAAACAAAAAAGGGCATATAACAAGTAGCACCATGTGCATCATGTATAATAGATTACTAGAAACTGAATGAAGCAATTGAACATGGAGCGTATTATATAAACAGCCAGATCATTTGAATATGGATATACCACATCATGTCAATGGGACTCAGAAAAACAAAGCTAGACATTTAAACAAGTAATATAACTATTTTTTCACCATGTTTCAAGTAGAATAGGAAGCTAGGTTAGGAATAAAGCAATCATGTTTCAAGTAGAATAGGAAGCTAGGTTAGGAATAAAGCAATAAAAAAACACAAAGTGCATCATTTCAGCTAGGATCATTTCTATCAAACTTCATGCACTAGCCATGGAACAACAGGCAAACTCAATGAAGCAACAGGCAAAAAATTAACATAATAGAATTTCAGGACTTGTATTAACATAGCCAAATCATGTAACTTATACCCAGGCATGCCGGATGCCAGATGGGTCAAAGGCAGTGTGCAATGTTCCATATGGTCATTGTTTATATTTTATTAGATTCCATTAGGCAACTTAGGTAGTGCAACATACAGAAAATGATGCAATTGAACTATGCACAGGAGGTAAATTAACATTCCAAAAAAAACAGGGAACTTACGTGAGCTTTTTTTTGAGTCACACGGACCTCATCGGGTACTTGGACAGAAGAACCTGGTGCCTCACTGTTTCTCCTCTGCATGAAGGAGAGGCCAATTGTAAACAGAAACAGGTCCAAGATATAGAAGTTTGCATTAAGCAATATACAAAAAACAGCAGGTACTTACATGATTATAGGCGAGCTTTACTCTACGTTTATGAGTGTAAGATGTGCCTGCTGCACGTGTAATAATAACAAACAGTTACGAGTCACGGCTTTGCTATAATTAAATTGACACCAAATAGTAGTAGAAGCATTATGACGTGCATAAACATGTAATACAGGATCGCAGAAAGATATCAAACATGATGTAACTAGAGCAGTAGCCTACGGCCAAATAGTGAGAAATTGTAATCGTGTCAATTGTGGACTTGTATAGCCTACCCCAACTTGTTTGGGAATAAAGGCTTTGTTGTTGTTGTTGTTGTCAATCGTGGACATGTAGAGCATTCAACGGCTCATGATTGGTGGCTCATATTTTGTAGAGTTTCAGCGAATGGGTGGGTTAGGTTACTCAGACCACCACACTGTGTATTTATATCATCTGAGTTAGGGTTACAATACTACTGGACATGGGCCTCTATGGGCCTCACACTGGATACAATATTACTACAGCGCTACTACTAAACTCACTCATGGTCCAACACACCCCCTCAAGATGATCATGGGTAAACAACCATGGCCATCTTGCAACAACAACATGACACATATGACAACTACCAGTAATGAACATTCAGCATAACTCCTAGGATACATGACAGCATTGCACTTTCCATCATCTTGTCATCTCGATTCATCTCTTCATCAGCAGCGAAGATATCCAGCTTCAACCATCTGGGATACGCACAACTCCTAACCATACACGTCCTCAACAACCCCGGCTGCCTCACCACACAAGTTCCGCAGAACCATCCACACTCGCCTCAATGTCCTCAGCCTCTCTTCTCCACTCTGCCCGGCCACCTCTTCCGTCTCTCCCACAAACCCCCAGCCAACTCCTGCCTCAACCATCCACTCCTCAAGCACCCATGCCTATCCCCCGGTCAGGCCTCAACCAGTCTCACCTCAGGCACGCATGCCTTTCCCCTGGACATATCCACAACCATCACCATCACCACTAAACCGCAGCCTCATCAACTCCATCACGACTCAACCGCAGCCTCATCAACTCCATCACCACATATCCTCACAGCCTCACATCTCCATTTTCTCCTCACTTCCACTCGGATGGCGCCTCGTCTGCGCGCCCTGGCCAACCTGGCGTACCGCACCTGGCCACATCGACCGGCTCGCGCTGGTCAACGTCCAGCACCAACCTCCGGCTCCGCCCTGCGCTCAAAGGCTCGCCCCACTCCGCACGCCTCCAACTTCTGCCCCTCACACGGATCCAGATCTCTCTGCCACGGATTCACTTCCTCTTCTCTCCTTTCTAAACCAAAACGATCTTCACCCTCTTCTTTCTCCCCGCGCGAGCAGCCGCCGATCTCACACAGCTCACATCGCTGTGTGTGATAGCCGCAACCGACGCAGAGCACCTGATGCGGCCTCCCGCCGCCTGGATTTCTACATCTCAACGGTGGGTTTTGTGATCAAAGGAAGAACTTGTTTGGTACTGTTTGTGGCGGCTAGCAGGAAGGAAACCTAGGCTCTGATACCATGTAGAGTTTCAGCGAATGGGTGGGTTTGGTCACGGAAAAACATACTTATGCGTCGTGTTTAAACCTAAAGGATGAGGTGGTTATCAACGAAAGCACTTGTAAGTTAGAAATATAGCACGAATTCAGAAATACAGTCAGCTGCAATACTCCTAACAGAACAAAACGCGCAGGGATGTCTGGTTACCTATTTCTGGGCGGCGTTTAGACGTGTTCCGCGTTCTTACGGGTGACGTGGAGGTCGGCGAGGGGACTGCTGTTGCGGTGGGTGCCGGGGAAGCAGATCTTGGGGGGTCGGAGAAGGACATGCTGGGCGGTCGATGAAGTGTTCAGCGCGCCGGCCGAACTAGAAGGTCGGTGAAGCAGATGATGTGCAGTGCACGGTGGCGTCGGTGTCGGCGAAGCTGGTCAGGTGCGGTGGTCGATAGAGTCGGCGAACGAGATACGGTGCGGTGGACGCCGGAGTAGGTGCGGATAGGGCAGCCTCGGGGTTTGAAGCCGTGGCAGCTTGAACGGCGAAGTGCGGCGGCCGGGAAGATCTGGAGGTAGGCAAGAGGGGCGGTTTCTCTGAGGGCTTGCGGGCGAAACTAGGGCGAAGCTGGGCGATAGAGGAGTAGAAGGGAATTTCGCAGTCCTTCTTTTGAGGAAAAAAATATTCGCAGATCTGAAACTTTGCGGCGCGAGATATTTGGGCGTTGGCGGGGAATTTTACCGCTCGATGATATTAAATTTTGGCTGCAGTAGGTTTTTTTTTAGAGTATGTAATAATAATAAATAGTAGGCCCTACTAGTACTGTACGTCTGTTCAGGAATCCAAGGGGGTAGAGGTAGAGGTATAGATATATAGACAATATAGAGATATAAGAAATGGCGGGGGCTAGCGGAAATGCACTTTGCCTCATAGGAGCATATGCTCCCATTATGTGAATCCATATTTCAAAGTGTCAAAAAATTCTAAACTAAAATTTTACATGTATATCTAGACATTTTATGTTGGTACACAAGTTTTCTCACAAAAAAATTATGTGGCTCCTATAAAAAAGACAAATTTTGATGTTGTAACACGACTACGTACAGTATATTTTTTGCCTTTTTTTACACGCCACACAAAATGTCGTTTTTCCACGAAAACTTGTGAACGAACATATGATGTCACAATGTATACCAAAAAAATTAACATTTATATAATTTTTTTAATCATTTTCTATAATTGGTGCATATGCACGCGTGTGCCAAAACGCCACCTCCGCAGGCTAGGAGTTTCTAAACTTCTTATGGCACATCAAATAAAATGTTGTTCAAACAATAATAATAATGTGCTTATGATTGTTACTCCCTTCCACCATGAATAAAGTCCACATCGGTTTCGTGTCAAACTTTGACTCGAGATTTAGGTACCCACATGATAGTGCTAGTATCATAGCTAGTATCATACACATTGGTCCCACAAAAATGTTGATCTGGCAGCTAATTAAGTAGGAGAGAGGAGATTAGTGTAACATAGGTAGATACTGTATCATAGCGCAAACAACGAGAAAACTTAATGCTAAACAAATCTTGTACACAAATTTGCATTGAGATTCTAAAAAATAATAAATGTAGCATTACTATGATACTACTCCATGATACTACCCACTATAGAAATAGTATGACCAGCCTAATTTTATGACATCCGCAAAATATACCATTGGAAAGTTCATCGAAACAAGCATCCGATGATATAGTTTTGAATGACATGCAACTCATAATTGGCGGGCCCAAGTATTAGTCTAAGTTTGCCTCTGAAAACAAATTGGCATTGTACTCTAGGACAAAGGGAGACTACTCGCAATGGCAATATCATAAGTAGTATCATGCACTACATGCATGCAAAATGTTGATGTGTCATATCAGTTAATGATGAAAGAGACGATAGTGGTATCATAGGTAGATATCGTATCATATCATGTAGAACTAGAAAAATTACTGCCAAACAAATCTTGTACACACTTTTGTATTGAGATTCTACAAATCCCTAAATACATGTAACATATTATACTACTACATGATGATACTATGGACTGTGAAAATAATATCGTACATTAGTATCATATGTATGATACTATTATATGATACTCCCCATTGTGACTAGTCTAATAATAACAATAGTACTCAAATTTGTCTTGTCCCTCGGGTGTTTAGAAGTATATGTTCGGTCCCTCACGTATTTAAGAATTATGTTTGGCCCCTCAACTCTAATGTGGTCAAAATTGAGCACTTGAACACTTAGTTAGGTCTAGCAATGATAAAAACTTGATTGGTCTGTTTATTATTTGTTATGTGGCACGGCGGCAAAGCATTTTGCTAAATCTCAAGCACACATAGTTGGGGTCCATTAGAGGGACTAATTAAATCAAAGTACAATGGATTATAAAAGCAGGTTTTATCATTGATTAGCTTTGCAACGGCCTATCAACTGTAAGTGTTGCATGTGTTCTAAAGAACTATGTTCATCGTCACAGATCAAGAGGAGTACGCAGTGGAGGACGCACAAAACAACCGTAGGCCAGGTGGGCACACCTTACTAATTTTCTTTTTTCCACTTTATATGTGATAATTTTTTACATAATTAATTAACTAAAACATTTTAAAATAGGGTGGGCCATTCAACCCAAACACCATGTTGCGTACGTCGCTGAGGGTAAGGGGTTTCATCTTCGTTCTATGGTATGAGTATGTAATGCGCGTGATACTCATCGAAGACAATATATATAGCAGACATCACATCAGATGAGCCTATGGATAAAAATGGGCCAAATCATATCTACTAGTGCACAAATGAAGTTAAAAATAGGTCAACCTTCATTAAACCGATACTACTTAAAAGACCATTGTTTGACCTAAGTAAGCGTATATATGAGGTCAGTAATACTAGTCACAATGCATAGTATCATATATAAAAGTATGGTGTGTATGATACAATTAATACTACATGTTACTATGTCAACGATGCATGGTATCATGTACTAGTATCATAATCTTCTTATATTAATTGATTTGTAGAATCTCAATGCAGATCTATGTACAAGATTATTTAACATTAAATTTTCTAGTACTACGTGCTATGATACGGTATCTACCTATGATATTATAATCCTCTCTCTCATCTTTAATTGCAGTGCCACATCAGCTTTTTTGCAAGCATGAGATGCATGATAGTGTACTACCTATGATACTCCCATTGTGGGTAGTCTAAGGGGGCAATGTTAGACCTAATTAAGTGTTTGAGGTTAGTTATGGACCGCTGTTATACCTAATTGTGTTTGAGGTCAGTTAGGGACCTTATTATACATAATTAAGTGTTAGAGGTGAGTTCAAATAATAATATATAGTTGGGGTCTAAAGTTCACCAACGTATGCAACACACGAGCTGCCAAATGTGTACTTAATTAACCCTATTAGGAAAACACAAGATTATCTCATTCAACAAAATATTAGGAAAGTGTATCACAATTGTATTTATCCCTTATCTCTCTCATGTTAACCGAGACAAGAGTTCGTTCTAGGTCAGCTCTACGACAATTAGCGTCGCAAGGGTGGTAACATAGGTGTGCAGTTGCGAAAGTTTTTTCCCAAGTTATCGACTTCCTCAATCCACACTTAATATTTGTGCATGCGGGCCTAAGTATATGGTACTACTTAGTTCTATTCCTAGTATATATGTTGGGTGACTTAGAAAAATCATACTTCGTACATGATTCCTTCGAAAATCCTTTAGGGCTTCTTTGATTCATATTAGGTTGGTATAAGATAATAGGATTTAGATCTTATAGGAATATTTCCTACACTAGTAGTTTGATTCATATGAACATATCCAATAGGAAATAATCCTATAGGAATCATCAAGTAGTGCAAATCCTAGTATAGGATTAAATATTTGGTCCTACCTCATGGAAAAATTCATTTGGCGCAATCAAACGCAACTCATCTTATTATAGGATTTAACTACACATGTCATCCCAAATCCCAATCCTACATTCCTACTCCTATGATTTCCCTATCCTGTGAATGAAAGGAGCCCTTAAAATCAAACTATCCCGCACCTCGTCGATTCGTATAAAACCGACTCTAGCCAACAACTCTTCGCCCGACCTTTCTTCTTCACCATCAGGCCACCACACACTGTCATTTTCCATTGCAACGCATTTAGGGTGTGTTCGGTTCCAGAACCAAGTGGAATGGAATGGAACCGTTCCGCACCTAGAGCCCATTCTTGTGTTCGGTTGTGGAATGGAACGGAACCGAGTGGTTCCTCGAAAGGGAATATTCTCCCCATATGCAGAATGCACCCATTCCACCGAATCGGTGGAATGTGGTGGAACGGCTGTTACTTAGCCGCTATTAATTACAAAGCACTTCACTAATCCAACCAAAAAAATTATTAGTTGTTGTTAATTATGATTTTGAGATTAAAAAGGCCACTATTAATTACGATATTTAGACAAAAGATTAAACTTTAACTTCATTCCGTTCTACTCTCCAAATTCCCCGACCATACAAAAAATAACATTAATTACGATTTTAAGATTAAAAAGGCCATTAGGCGTTGTTAATTACGATTTTAAGATTTAAAAGGCTATTTGCCATTGTTAATTACGATTCTTAGACAAAAGTTTAGTTTAACCACATTCCGTTCTGCTCTCCAATTCCTCCAACCGAACAAAAAACAGTACCATTCTGTACCTCCTTTTTGTCCAAACCGAACGCGGGGATGGAACCATTCCATTCCTCTGGAAAGGAACCATTCCTTACTAAAATCTTCTTGTGCCACCTCCCAGTTTAAAGGCCTACTCGCATAACCCTACAGCTCTGCACTCGCGTGGGCAACCGAACACACCTACATCATCAATGCCCCGCGTACTTATCCGCACCGCCTACAGCTCTGCACTCCTATGACCTATCCATGGCTGGGCAGTCAAAAAAAGCTGCGTCACCTGGGAAATCAACAAGCCACGCAAGCAAGTCGCAAGCATCATAAATTCCGAATCAATGCCTAGCTACAGTCTACCTGGCCTCCTCCCAACTCATTGTCCTTGAGGCCTTAACAAAGCCTTCTAAAAGGGTTTTATCAAAATATTCCATATGGATTAGTAAAAAAACGCACCTGCTAAAGATTCATATATGCCCATTTGAATCTTGGTCAAATCCTAGGTTTGACCATGATTTAAACAAGTTTAAAACATGAATATGAAAATTAAGCATGTATCCTTCGTAGTCACTCCAAAATGAAGCTCTTGAGAGGGTTTTTGAAATTTCCATGTTTGAAACCAAAAAACCACGTACTTCTCTTCATGCTTGACTTCATAAGACAGAGTTTGGGGTTAGGGGTAGCTTGATACATGATTTTTCTCGTTTGAATATGTCTAGACCTTGTTATCAACTTAATTGAATGCTTACTATATATATGACATAAGAAGACTATGTGCATTGGTTTTTCATTTTATTGTTTTTTTAATTTTATGCCCATTTGAATCTTGGTCAAATCCTAAGTTTGACCATGATTTAAACAAGTTGAAAACATGAATATGAAAAATTAAGCATATATCCTTCTTAGTCACTCCAAAATGAAGCTCTTGGGAGGGTTTTTGAAATTTCCATGTTTTAAACCAAAAACCACATATCTTCATGCTTGACTTCATGAGATAGAGTTTAGGGTTAGGGGTAGATACATGATTTCTCTGGTTTGAATATATCTAGACCTTGTTTATCAACTTAATTGAATGCTTACTAATGTGACATAAGAAGACTATGTGCCTTGATTTTCCATTTTTTTGTTTTTTTTGAATTTTTATGCCCATTTGAATCTTGGTCAAATCCTAGGTTTGACCATGATTTAAACAAGTTTAATAAAACATGAATAGGAAAAATTAAGCATATATCCTTCTTAGTCACTCCAAAATGTAGATCTTGGTAGGGTTTTTAAAATTTCCATGTTTGAAACCAAAAACCACGACTTCTCTTCATGCATGCTTGACTTCATAAGACAGAGTTTAGGGCTAGGGTAGCTAGATACATGATGTTTCTGGTTTGAATATGTCTAGACCTTGTTTATCAACTTAATTGAATGCTTACTATATGACATAAGAAGACTACGTGCCTTGGTTTTTCATTTATTTTCATTTATTTTGAATTTTTATGCCCATTTGAATCTTGGTCAAATCCTAGGTTTGACCATGATTTAAACTAGTTTAAAACATAAATATGAAAAATTAAGTATCTATCCTTCTTAGCCACTCCAAAATGAAGCTCTTGGGAGGGTTTTTGAAATTTCCATGATTGAAACCAAAAACCACTTCTCTTCATGCTTGACTTCATAAGTCAGGGTTTAGGGATATATATATAGGGGGTACATACATGATTTTTCTGGTTGGAATATGTCTAGAACTTGTTTTTCAACTTGAGCTTATCTAGAGCTTGTTTTTAAATTTTTTATACCCATTTGATTCTTCGTCAAATCCTAGGTTTGTTGACCTAGATTTGAACAAGTTTAAAACATGAATATGAAAAGGTAAGCATGTATGCTTCTTAATTAGTCACTCCAAAATGAAGCTCTTGGGAGGGTTTTTGAAATTTCCATGATTTAAACCAAAAACCACTTCTCTTCGTGCTTGACTTCATAAGTTAGGGTTTAGGGATATATAGGGGGTAGATACATCATGATTTTTCTGGTTTGAATATGTCTAGAGCTTGTTTATCAACTTAATTGAATGCTTACTATATGACATAAGAAGACTATGTGCCTTGATATTTCATTTTTTTAAAATTATGCCCTTTTGAATATTGGTCAAAACCTAGGTTTGACAAAGATTTAAAAAAGATTAAAACATGAAAATGAAAAAGTAAGCCTTGATCCTTCTTATTAACTCCAAAATGAAGGTTTTTGGGAGGGTTTTTGAAATATCCATGTTTGAAACCCAAAACCACTTCTCTTCGTGCAGAGTTTAGGGTTAGGGGTAGCTAGACACATGAATTTTCTGGTTTGATATGTCTAGACCTTGTTTATCAACTTAATTGAATGCTTACTATATGACATAAGAAGACTATGTGCCTTGATTTTACATTTTTTTAAATTATGCCCATTTGAATCTTGGTCAAATCCTAGGTTTGACCATGATTTAAACAAGTTTGTTTATCAACTTGAATGCTTGCTATATGACATCAGAAGACTATGTGTTTGGTTTTTGTTTTTTGAATTTGTTATGCCCATTTGAATCTTAGTCAAATCCTAGGTTTGAATATATATGTCTAGACCTTGTATATCAACTTGAATGCTTACTATACATATGACATAAGAATGTTATGTGCTTTGGTTTTTCATTCTTTTCATTTTTTCTGAATTTTTAGGGCCATTTGAATCTTGGTCAAATCCTTGGTTTGACCAAGATTTAAACAAATTTAAAACATGAAAATGAAAAGGGAAGTCTGTATCCTTCTTAGTCACTCTAAAATGAAGCTTTTGGGATGTTCTTTAAATTTCAATGTTTGAAACCCAAAACGACTTCCCTTCATGCTAGACTTCATAAGATCGACAGGGGGTAGATACATGATTTGTCTGGTTTGGATATATCTAGACCTTGTTTATCAACTTGATTGCTTACGATATGACATAAGAAGACTATGTGATTTGGTTTTTCATTTTTCTGATTTTTTTGAATTTTGTGCCCACCCATTTGTATCTTCGTCAAATCCTAGGTTTGACCAAGATAATTTAAACAAGTTTAAAACATGAAAATGTAAAGGGAAGCATGTATCCTTCTTAGTCACTCTAAAATGAAGCTTTTGGGAGGTTTTTGAAATTTCGATGTTTGAAACCCAAAACCACTTCTCTTCACATGCTTGACTTCATAAGACAGAGTTTAGGGTTAGGGGTATAGATACATGATTTGTCTGGTTTGAATATGTCTAGACCTTGTTTATCAACTTGAATGCTTACTATATGACATAAGAAGACTATGTGATTTGGTTTTTCATTTTTCTGTTTTTTAATTATTTTTCTGCCCATTTGAATCTTGGTCAAATCCTAGGTTTGAACAAGATTTAGACAAGTTTAACACGTGAAATTAAACGAATAAGTAAGCATTGATCCTTCTTAGTCACTCCAAAATGTACCAATTGATAGTGTTAACTTTGCTTCATGGAAAAAATAATGTCATGTAAATGAGTTAACTTGGATTTCCTACCCTTGAATCCATAGGAAACTTTGTTCTAATGCACTATTATAATCAACCGAGTTTTTACACCAACAGGTCTGTCACTTACGTGTGGTGCCCACGCGTGAGGTCCCACACTTGAGTGAGCACAAGTCACGTGCAATAGGTACGCCAACTCCCAGCCATCTTCTTTGTCAAGAGAAGACGCATCAGGATGCGTATTGGAAGTCCGTGGGTCCTTCTGGATCCTTCGGTTGTCCCTCTCACAAAAAAAACAAATCTATCTCATTCTCGGCCTCGCTCGACTCGCTCGCTCGCTCGCTCGCACGTCCTGCGCACTGACAAACCCTGCACAACAGTCAACATCATCATCATCACCCGAAAAAGGGGAGACACCATAATGCTCTGCCTTTTTTCTCTCCTTCCGAGTGATCCCTCTTCCTCCGAGTTTCACTCGACGGGCAAACGCACATCTGCAGCATAGTAATAATAAAAAGGTAGAAAAATCGATATACGAATCTATAATTAAATAGGTTAAACTAGGGTTTTGCCCTGTACTACAGATCAAGGTTCAAAAAAATCCAACTACGGGGTTCGAACAACACGATTCTAATCCAAGAACTTTTTCGACCTCATCCAAGTGGCCTCAAACTATAGGGTTAGCATCTAGTGCAGTATGTGTGAAAATGTATGCACTATGTGTGCTATAACTTGTATGTCTTTCAAATTTGAACCAACTTTGAATAAGTTTGAAATATTTGAAATGGGGCTTTTGGCTTAAACGTTTGAAACTCAAAACGATTCTCTTCATGCTAGACTTCATAAGACCGAGTTTAGGGTTAGGGGTAGATACATGATTTGTCTGGTTTGAATATGTCTAAACCTTGTTTATCAACTTTAATGCTAACTTCTCAGTCACTCTAAAATGAAGTTTTTGGAGGTTTTTGAAATTTCCATCTTTGAAACCCAAAACCACTTCTCTTCATGCTTGACTTCATAAGAAAAAGTTTAGGGTTAGGGGGTATAGATACATGATTTGTATGGTTTGAATATGTCCAAACCTTGTTTATCAACTTGAATATGCTTACTATATGACATAAGAAGACTATGTACTTTGGTTTTTAATTTTTCTGACTTTTTTAATTTTCTGCGCATTTGAATCATATCTTGGTCAAATCCTAGGTTTCACCAAGATTTAGACAAGTTTAACACGTGAAAACGAGTAAGTAAGCATGGATCCTTCTTAGTCACTCTAAAATGAAGCTTTTGGGATGTTCTTGAAATTTCCATGTTTGAAACCCAAAACCACTTCTCTTCATGATTGACTTCCATAAGATCGACAGATCAGTTTAGGGTTAGGGGTAGATATATACATGATTTTTTGGTTTGAATATGTCTAGACCTTGTTTATCAACTTGAATGCTTACTATACATATGACATAAGAATGCTATGTGCTTTGGTTTTTCATTCTCTTTTGATTTTTTTCTAAATTTTTAGGCCCATTTGAATCTTGGTCAAATCCTTGGTTTGACCAAGATTTAAACAAGTTTAAAACATGAAAATGAAAAGGGAAGTCAGTATCCTTCGTAGTCACTCTAAAATGGAGAAGCTTTTGGGATGTTCTTGTAATTTCTATGTTTGAAACCGAAAACGAGTTCCCTTCACATGCTAGTAGACTAGCTTCATAAGATCGACAGGCCGGGGGTAGATACATGATTTGTCTGGTTTGGATATATCTAGACCTTGTTTATCAACTTTAATGCTTACTATATGACATATATAAGAAAACTATTGCTTTGGTTTTTCCTTTTTCTGTTTTTTTTTATTTTGATGCCCATTTGAATCATGTCGAATCCTAGGTTTGACCAAGATAATTTAAACAAGTTTAAAACATGAAAATGAAAAGGGAAGCATGTATCCTTCTTAGTCACTCTAAAATGAAGCTTTTGGGAGGTTTTTGAAATTTCATGTTTGAAACCCAAAACCACTTCTCTTCACATGCTTGACTTCATAAGACAGAGTTTAGGGGTTAGGGGTATAGATACATGATTTGTCTGGTTGAATATGTCTAGACCTTGTTTATCAACTTTAATGCTTACTATATGACATAAGAAAACTATTGCTTTGGTTTTTCTTTTTCTGATTTTTTTGAATTTTGATGCCCATTTGAATCTTGTCAAATTCTAGGTTTGACCAAGATTTAAACAAGTTTAAAACATGAAAATGAAAAGGGAAGCATGTAACCTTCTCAGTCACTCTAAAATGAAGTTTTTGGGAGGTTTTTGATATTTCCATGTTTGAAACCCGAAACCACTTCTCTTCATGCTTGACTTCATAAGACAGAGTTTAGGGTTAGGGGTAGATACATGATTTGTGTATGGGTTGAATATGTCCAAACCTTGTTTATCAACTTGAATATGCTTATGTGCTTTGGTTTTTTATTTTTCTGATTTTTTTGAATTTTATGCCCATAAATCTTGGTCAAATCCTAGGTTTGACCAGGATTTAAACAAGTTTAAAACATGAAATGAAAAGATAAGCCTGGATCCTTCTTAGTCACTCTAAAATGAAGCTTTTGGGAGGTTCTTGAAATTTCCATATTTGAAACCCAAAACCACTTCTCTACATGATTGACTTCATAAGACATAGTTTAATTAGAGTTTTAGGGGTAGATATATACATGATTTTTCTGGTTTGAATATATATGTCTAGACCTTGTTTATCAACTTGAATGCATGCTTACTATACATATGACATAAGAATGCTATATATGTGCTTTGGTTTTTCATTCTTTTGATTTTTTTCTGAATTTTTAGGGCCATTTGAATCTTGCATGGTTAAACTTGGGTTTTGCCCAGTTCTAAAGATCAAGGGTTCAAAAAAATCCAACTACGGGGTTCGAACAACACGATTCTAATCCAAGAATTTTTTCGACCTCATCCAAATGGCCTCAAACTATAGGGTTAGCATCTAGTGCAGTATGTGTGAAAATGTATGCACTATGTGTGCTATAACTTGTATGTCTTTCAAATTAAGTTGATAAACAAGGTCTAGACATATTCAAACCAGAATATTATACTGCATTAGTACAAAAAGTTTCCTATGGATTCATCAAGGGTAGTAAAGCCAAGTTAACTCATTGTCATGACTAAGAAGGATCCATGCTTACTTTTTCATTTTCATGTTTTAAACTTGTTTAAATCTTGGTCAAACCTAGGATTTGACCAAGATTCAAATGGTCATAAAAAATCAAACAAAATCAAGAAAATCAAAAACCAAACCACATAGTCTTCTTATGTAATATACTAAGCATTCAAGTTGATCAACGAAGTCTAGACATATTCAAACCAGAAAAATCATGTATCTACCCCCTAACCCTAAACGTTGTCTTATGAAGTCAAGCATGAAGAGAAGAAGTGGTTTTGGGTTTCAAACATGGAAATTTCAAAAACCCACCCAAAAGCTTCATTTTGGAGTGACTAAGAAGGATCCAAGCTTACTTTTTCATTTTCATGTTTCAAACTTGTTTAAATCTTTGTCAAACCTAGGATTTGACCAAGATTCAAATGGGCATAAAAATTCAAAAAAGAAATCAAAAAAATGAAACACCAAAGCACATAAACTTCTTATGTCATATAGTAATTAAGCATTCATGTTGATCAACAAAGTCTATATATATTTAAACAATAAAAATCATGTATATATACCCCCAAACCCAAAACCACTTCTCTTCACATGCTTGACTTCATAAGACAGAGTTTAGGGGTTAGGTATAGATACATGATTTGTCTGGTTTGAATATGTCTAGACCTTGTTTATCAACTTGAATGCTTACTATGTGATTTGGTTTTTCATTTTTCTGTTTTTTAATTATTTTTCTGCCCATTTGAATCTTGGTCAAATCCTAGGTTTGAACAAGATTTAGACAAGTTTAACACGTGAAATTAAACGAATAAGTAAGCATTGATCCTTCTTAGTCACTCCAAAATGTACCAATTGATAGTGTTAACTTTGCTTCATGGAAAAAATAATGTCATGTAAATGAGTTAACTTGGATTTCCTACCCTTGAATCCATAGGAAACTTTGTTCTAATGCACTATAATAATCAACCGAGTTTTTACACCAACAGGTCTGTCACTTACGTGTGGTGCCCACGCGTGTGGTCCCACACTTGAGTGAGCACAAGTCACGTGCAATAGGTACGCCAACTCCCAGCCATCTTCTTTGTCAAGAGAAGACGCATCAGGATGCGTATTGGAAGTCTGTGGGTCCTTCTGGATCCTTCGGTTGTCCCTCTCACAAAAAAACAAATCTCTCTCATTCTCGGCCTCGCTCGACTCGCTCGCTCGCTCGCTCGCTCGCACCTCCTGCGCACTGACAAACCCTGCACAACAGTCAACATCACCAGAAAAAGAATATACACCATCAATAAGAGGGGCCCCGTGACTGCTCTCCCTTCTTCTCCTTCCGAGTGATTCCTCTTCCTCCGAGTTTCACTCGACGGGCAAACACACATGTGCTGCATAGTAATAATAAAAAAGTAAAAGAATCGACTACGAATCTATTATTAAATAGGTTATAAACTAGGGTTTTCCCCAGTACTACAGATCAAGTTGAAAAAAAAATCCAACTACGGGGTTTGATTTTGGCCTACAAATAAAAAATTAAATAAGTTGAACTAGTATTCCTCTAAAAAATCATTTTGGTTTGCATTGTTTGATAATTTTCATAGCTAGAGTGCATCACAATTTTTTGATTTCATGCTTTGCTTTGCCAATTTTGATTTTTTCTAACCACCTTCTCTTTGATTTCAAATTTAGGTCAAACTATCGGTGCCTACTATGTGTTCTACTTGAATTGGATGCAGCATGCGCACATGATATGTTTTGCCATTGTTTTGGGCTTCCACACATCTTGGGGCATCCAAGTATTTAAGTTACCTTGTTTTTTAATTGTAATTCATGTACCCTTTCCTCCCAATTAAATTTTGGTTTTACATTTTTAATTTTTTTAAATTTTTATGCCCATTCTGATGTCATATAGTTAGCATTTAAGTTGATAAACAAGGTCTGGACATATTCAAACCAAAAAATCATGTATCTACCCCCTAACGCTAAACTCTGTCATATGAAGTCAAGCATATGAAGAGAAGTGGTTTTGGGTTTCAAACATGGAAATTTCCATGCTTGAAACCAAAAACCACTTCTCTTCATGCATGCTTGACTTCATAAGACAGAGTTTAGGGTTAGGTGGTAGATACATGATTTTCCTGGTTTGAATATGTTTAGACCTTGTTTATCAAATTAATTGAATGCTTACTATATAACATAAGAGAAGACCTTGTTTTTTTTGAATTTTTATACCCATTCGAATCTTTGTCAAATCCTTGGTTCCACCAAGATTTGAATAAGTTAAAAACATGAATATGAAAAAGTAAGCATGTATGCTTCTTAGTCACTTCAAAATGAAGCTCTTGGGAGGGTTTTTGAATTTCCATGTTCGAAACCAAAAACCACATATCTTCATGCTTGACTTCATGAAACAAAGTTTAGGGTTATGGGTAGATACATGCATGATTTTTCTTGTTTGAATATGTCTAGAACTTGTTTATCAACTTAATTGAATGCCTACTATATAACATAAGAAGACCTTTTTTGTATTTTTTAAATTTTTATACCCATTTGAATCTTGGTCAAATCCTAGGTTTCACCAAGATTTGAATAAGTTTAAAACATGAATATGAAAAAGTAAGCATGCATGTATGCTTCTTAATTAATCACTTCGAAATGAAGCTCTTGGGAGGGTTTTTGAAATTTCCATGTTTGAAACCAAAAACCACATATCTTCATGCATGCGCTTGACTTCATGAGACAGAGTTTAGTGTTAGGGGGTAGATACATGATTTCTCTCGTTTGAATATGTTTGAAACCAAAAACCACATATCTCTGGTTTGCCCGCACTTAGAAATGATATTTGCATCACTTATCATATGTTTGCCCATTTGAATCTTGTCAAATCCTAGATTTGACCAAGATAATTTAAACAAGTTTAAAACATGAAAATGAAAAGGCAAGCTTGTATCCTTCTTAGTCACTCTAAAATGAAGTTTGGGGAGGTTTTTGAAATTTCCATGCTTGAAACCAAAAACCACTTCTCTTCATGCTTGACTTCATAAAGACAGAGTTTGGGGATATATAGGGGTAGATACATGATTTTTCTGGTTTGATATGTCTAGACCTTGTTTATCAACTTAATTGAATGCTTACTATATGACATAAGAAGACTATGTGCCTTGATTTTACATTTTTTTAAATTATGCCCATTTGAATCTTGGTCAAATCCTAGGTTTGACCATGATTTAAACAAGTTTAAAACATGAATATGAAAATTAAGCATGTATCCTTCGTAGTCACTCCAAAATGAAGCTCTTGAGAGGGTTTTTGAAATTTCCATGTTTGAAACCAAAAAACCACGTACTTCTCTTCATGCTTGACTTCATAAGACAGAGTTTGGGGTTAGGGGTAGCTTGATACATGATTTTTCTCGTTTGAATATGTCTAGACCTTGTTTATCAACTTAATTGAATGCTTACTATATGACATAAGAAGACTATGTGCCTTGATATTTCATTTTTTTAAAATTATGCCCTTTTGAATATTGGTCAAAACCTAGGTTTGACAAAGATTTAAAAAAGATTAAAACATGAAAATGAAAAAGTAAGCCTTGATCCTTCTTATTAACTCCAAAATGAAGGTTTTTGGGAGGGTTTTTGAAATATCCATGTTTGAAACCCAAAACCACTTCTCTTCGTGCAGAGTTTAGGGTTAGGGGTAGCTAGACACATGAATTTTCTGGTTTGATATGTCTAGACCTTGTTTATCAACTTAATTGAATGCTTACTATATGACATAAGAAGACTATGTGCCTTGATTTTACATTTTTTTAAATTATGCCCATTTGAATCTTGGTCAAATCCTAGGTTTGACCATGATTTAAACAAGTTTGTTTATCAACTTGAATGCTTGCTATATGACATCAGAAGACTATGTGTTTGGTTTTTGTTTTTTGAATTTGTTATGCCCATTTGAATCTTAGTCAAATCCTAGGTTTGAATATATATGTCTAGACCTTGTATATCAACTTGAATGCTTACTATACATATGACATAAGAATGTTATGTGCTTTGGTTTTTCATTCTTTTCATTTTTTCTGAATTTTTAGGGCCATTTGAATCTTGGTCAAATCCTTGGTTTGACCAAGATTTAAACAAATTTAAAACATGAAAATGAAAAGGGAAGTCTGTATCCTTCTTAGTCACTCTAAAATGAAGCTTTTGGGATGTTCTTTAAATTTCAATGTTTGAAACCCAAAACGACTTCCCTTCATGCTAGACTTCATAAGATCGACAGGGGGTAGATACATGATTTGTCTGGTTTGGATATATCTAGACCTTGTTTATCAACTTGATTGCTTACGATATGACATAAGAAGACTATGTGATTTGGTTTTTCATTTTTCTGATTTTTTTGAATTTTGTGCCCACCCATTTGTATCTTCGTCAAATCCTAGGTTTGACCAAGATAATTTAAACAAGTTTAAAACATGAAAATGTAAAGGGAAGCATGTATCCTTCTTAGTCACTCTAAAATGAAGCTTTTGGGAGGTTTTTGAAATTTCGATGTTTGAAACCCAAAACCACTTCTCTTCACATGCTTGACTTCATAAGACAGAGTTTAGGGGTTAGGGGTATAGATACATGATTTGTCTGGTTTGAATATGTCTAGACCTTGTTTATCAAATCCTAGGTTTGAACAAGAAGACAAGAACACGTGAAATTAAACGAATAAGTAAGCATTGATCCTTCTTAGTCACTCCAAAATGTACCAATTGATAGTGTTAACTTTGCTTCATGGAAAAAATAATGTCATGTAAATGAGTTAACTTGGATTTCCTACCCTTGAATCCATAGGAAACTTTGTTCTAATGCACTATTATAATCAACCGAGTTTTTACACCAACAGGTCTGTCACTTACGTGTGGTGCCCACGCGTGAGGTCCCACACTTGAGTGAGCACAAGTCACGTGCAATAGGTACGCCAACTCCCAGCCATCTTCTTTGTCAAGAGAAGACGCATCAGGATGCGTATTGGAAGTCTGTGGGTCCTTCTGGATCCTTCGGTTGTCCCTCTCACAAAAAAACAAATCTCTCTCATTCTCGGCCTCGCTCGCTCGCTCGCTCGCTCGCACCTCCTGCGCACTGACAAACCCTGCACAACAGTCAACATCACCAGAAAAAGAATATACACCATCAATAAGAGGGGCCCCGTGACTGCTCTCCCTTCTTCTCCTTCCGAGTGATTCCTCTTCCTCCGAGTTTCACTCGACGGGCAAACACACATGTGCTGCATAGTAATAATAAAAAAGTAAAAGAATCGACTACGAATCTATTATTAAATAGGTTATAAACTAGGGTTTTCCCCAGTACTACAGATCAAGTTGAAAAAAAAATCCAACTACGGGGTTTGATTTTGGCCTACAAATAAAAAATTAAATAAGTTGAACTAGTATTCCTCTAAAAAATCATTTTGGTTTGCATTGTTTGATAATTTTCATAGCTAGAGTGCATCACAATTTTTTGATTTCATGCTTTGCTTTGCCAATTTTGATTTTTTCTAACCACCTTCTCTTTGATTTCAAATTTAGGTCAAACTATCGATGCCTACTATGTGTTCTACTTGAATTGGATGCAGCATGCGCACATGATATGTTTTGCCATTGTTTTGGGCTTCCACACATCTTGGGGCATCCAAGTATTTAAGTTACCTTGTTTTTTAATTGTAATTCATGTACCCTTTCCTCCCAATTAAATTTTGGTTTTACATTTTTAATTTTTTTAAATTTTTATGCCCATTCTGATGTCATATAGTTAGCATTTAAGTTGATAAACAAGGTCTGGACATATTCAAACCAAAAAATCATGTATCTACCCCCTAACGCTAAACTCTGTCATATGAAGTCAAGCATATGAAGAGAAGTGGTTTTGGGTTTCAAACATGGAAATTTCCATGCTTGAAACCAAAAACCACTTCTCTTCATGCATGCTTGACTTCATAAGACAGAGTTTAGGGTTAGGTGGTAGATACATGATTTTCCTGGTTTGAATATGTTTAGACCTTGTTTATCAAATTAATTGAATGCTTACTATATAACATAAGAGAAGACCTTGTTTTTTTTTGAATTTTTATACCCATTCGAATCTTTGTCAAATCCTTGGTTCCACCAAGATTTGAATAAGTTAAAAACATGAATATGAAAAAGTAAGCATGTATGCTTCTTAGTCACTTCAAAATGAAGCTCTTGGGAGGGTTTTTGAATTTCCATGTTCGAAACCAAAAACCACATATCTTCATGCTTGACTTCATGAAACAAAGTTTAGGGTTATGGGTAGATACATGCATGATTTTTCTTGTTTGAATATGTCTAGAACTTGTTTATCAACTTAATTGAATGCCTACTATATAACATAAGAAGACCTTTTTTGTATTTTTTAAATTTTTATACCCATTTGAATCTTGGTCAAATCCTAGGTTTCACCAAGATTTGAATAAGTTTAAAACATGAATATGAAAAAGTAAGCATGCATGTATGCTTCTTAATTAATCACTTCGAAATGAAGCTCTTGGGAGGGTTTTTGAAATTTCCATGTTTGAAACCAAAAACCACATATCTTCATGCATGCGCTTGACTTCATGAGACAGAGTTTAGTGTTAGGGGGTAGATACATGATTTCTCTCGTTTGAATATGTTTGAAACCAAAAACCACATATCTCTGGTTTGCCCGCACTTAGAAATGATATTTGCATCACTTATCATATGTTTGCCCATTTGAATCTTGTCAAATCCTAGATTTGACCAAGATAATTTAAACAAGTTTAAAACATGAAAATGAAAAGGCAAGCTTGTATCCTTCTTAGTCACTCTAAAATGAAGTTTGGGGAGGTTTTTGAAATTTCCATGCTTGAAACCAAAAACCACTTCTCTTCATGCTTGACTTCATAAAGACAGAGTTTGGGGATATATAGGGGTAGATACATGATTTTTCTGGTTTGATATGTCTAGACCTTGTTTATCAACTTAATTGAATGCTTACTATATGACATAAGAAGACTATGTGCCTTGATTTTACATTTTTTTAAATTATGCCCATTTGAATCTTGGTCAAATCCTAGGTTTGACCATGATTTAAACAAGTTTAAAACATGAATATGAAAATTAAGCATGTATCCTTCGTAGTCACTCCAAAATGAAGCTCTTGAGAGGGTTTTTGAAATTTCCATGTTTGAAACCAAAAAACCACGTACTTCTCTTCATGCTTGACTTCATAAGACAGAGTTTGGGGTTAGGGGTAGCTTGATACATGATTTTTCTCGTTTGAATATGTCTATAGACCTTGTTATCAACTTAATTGAATGCTTACTATATATATGACATAAGAAGACTATGTGCATTGGTTTTTCATTTTATTGTTTTTTTAATTTTATGCCCATTTGAATCTTGGTCAAATCCTAAGTTTGACCATGATTTAAACAAGTTGAAAACATGAATATGAAAAATTAAGCATATATCCTTCTTAGTCACTCCAAAATGAAGCTCTTGGGAGGGTTTTTGAAATTTCCATGTTTTAAACCAAAAACCACATATCTTCATGCTTGACTTCATGAGATAGAGTTTAGGGTTAGGGGTAGATACATGATTTCTCTGGTTTGAATATATCTAGACCTTGTTTATCAACTTAATTGAATGCTTACTAATGTGACATAAGAAGACTATGTGCCTTGATTTTCCATTTTTTGTTTTTTCTGAATTTTTATGCCCATTTGAATCTTGGTCAAATCCTAGGTTTGACCATGATTTAAACAAGTTTAATAAAACATGAATAGGAAAAATTAAGCATATATCCTTCTTAGTCACTCCAAAATGTAGATCTTGGTAGGGTTTTTAAAATTTCCATGTTTGAAACCAAAAACCACGACTTCTCTTCATGCATGCTTGACTTCATAAGACAGAGTTTAGGGCTAGGGTAGCTAGATACATGATGTTTCTGGTTTGAATATGTCTAGACCTTGTTTATCAACTTAATTGAATGCTTACTATATGACATAAGAAGACTACGTGCCTTGGTTTTTCATTTATTTTCATTTATTTTGAATTTTTATGCCCATTTGAATCTTGGTCAAATCCTAGGTTTGACCATGATTTAAACTAGTTTAAAACATAAATATGAAAAATTAAGTATCTATCCTTCTTAGCCACTCCAAAATGAAGCTCTTGGGAGGGTTTTTGAAATTTCCATGATTGAAACCAAAAACCACTTCTCTTCATGCTTGACTTCATAAGTCAGGGTTTAGGGATATATATATAGGGGGTACATACATGATTTTTCTGGTTGGAATATGTCTAGAACTTGTTTTTCAACTTGAGCTTATCTAGAGCTTGTTTTTAAATTTTTTATACCCATTTGATTCTTCGTCAAATCCTAGGTTTGTTGACCTAGATTTGAACAAGTTTAAAACATGAATATGAAAAGGTAAGCATGTATGCTTCTTAATTAGTCACTCCAAAATGAAGCTCTTGGGAGGGTTTTTGAAATTTCCATGATTTAAACCAAAAACCACTTCTCTTCATGCTTGACTTCATAAGTTAGGGTTTAGGGATATATAGGGGGTAGATACATCATGATTTTTCTGGTTTGAATATGTCTAGAGCTTGTTTATCAACTTAATTGAATGCTTACTATATGACATAAGAAGACTATGTGCCTTGATATTTCATTTTTTTAAATTATGCCCTTTTGAATATTGGTCAAAACCTAGGTTTGACAAAGATTTAAAAAAGATTAAAACATGAAAATGAAAAAGTAAGCCTTGATCCTTCTTATTAACTCCAAAATGAAGGTTTTTGGGAGGGTTTTTGAAATATCCATGTTTGAAACCCAAAACCACTTCTCTTCGTGCAGAGTTTAGGGTTAGGGGTAGCTAGACACATGAATTTTCTGGTTTGATATGTCTAGACCTTGTTTATCAACTTAATTGAATGCTTACTATATGACATAAGAAGACTATGTGCCTTGATTTTACATTTTTTTAAAATTATGCCCATTTGAATCTTGGTCAAATCCTAGGTTTGACCATGATTTAAACAAGTTTGTTTATCAACTTGAATGCTTGCTATATGACATCAGAAGACTATGTGTTTGGTTTTTGTTTTTTGAATTTGTTATGCCCATTTGAATCTTAGTCAAATCCTAGGTTTGAATATATATGTCTAGACCTTGTATATCAACTTGAATGCTTACTATACATATGACATAAGAATGTTATGTGCTTTGGTTTTTCATTCTTTTCATTTTTTCTGAATTTTTAGGGCCATTTGAATCTTGGTCAAATCCTTGGTTTGACCAAGATTTAAACAAATTTAAAACATGAAAATGAAAAGGGAAGTCTGTATCCTTCTTAGTCACTCTAAAATGAAGCTTTTGGGATGTTCTTTAAATTTCAATGTTTGAAACCCAAAACGACTTCCCTTCATGCTAGACTTCATAAGATCGACAGGGGGTAGATACATGATTTGTCTGGTTTGGATATATCTAGACCTTGTTTATCAACTTGATTGCTTACGATATGACATAAGAAGACTATGTGATTTGGTTTTTCATTTTTCTGATTTTTTTGAATTTTGTGCCCACCCATTTGTATCTTCGTCAAATCCTAGGTTTGACCAAGATAATTTAAACAAGTTTAAAACATGAAAATGTAAAGGGAAGCATGTATCCTTCTTAGTCACTCTAAAATGAAGCTTTTGGGAGGTTTTTGAAATTTCGATGTTTGAAACCCAAAACCACTTCTCTTCACATGCTTGACTTCATAAGACAGAGTTTAGGGGTTAGGGGTATAGATACATGATTTGTCTGGTTTGAATATGTCTAGACCTTGTTTATCAACTTGAATGCTTACTTGAATAAGAAGACTATGTAATTTGGAAATTAAACGAATAAGTAAGCATTGATCCTTCTTAGTCACTCCAAAATGTACCAATTGATAGTGTTAACTTTGCTTCATGGAAAAAATAATGTCATGTAAATGAGTTAACTTGGATTTCCTACCCTTGAATCCATAGGAAACTTTATTCTAATGCACTATTATAATCAACCGAGTTTTTACACCAACAGGTCTGTCACTTACGTGTGGTGCCCACGCGTGAGGTCCCACACTTGAGTGAGCACAAGTCACGTGCAATAGGTACGCCAACTCCCAGCCATCTTCTTTGTCAAGAGAAGACGCATCAGGATGCGTATTGGAAGTCTGTGGGTCCTTCTGGATCCTTCGGTTGTCCCTCTCACAAAAAAACAAATCTCTCTCATTCTCGGCCTCGCTCGACTCGCTCGCTCGCTCGCTCGCACCTCCTGCGCACTGACAAACCCTGCACAACAGTCAACATCACCAGAAAAAGAATATACACCATCAATAAGAGGGGCCCCGTGACTGCTCTCCCTTCTTCTCCTTCCGAGTGATTCCTCTTCCTCCGAGTTTCACTCGACGGGCAAACACACATGTGCTGCATAGTAATAATAAAAAAGTAAAAGAATCGACTACGAATCTATTATTAAATAGGTTATAAACTAGGGTTTTCCCCAGTACTACAGATCAAGTTGAAAAAAAAATCCAACTACGGGGTTTGATTTTGGCCTACAAATAAAAAATTAAATAAGTTGAACTAGTATTCCTCTAAAAAATCATTTTGGTTTGCATTGTTTGATAATTTTCATAGCTAGAGTGCATCACAATTTTTTGATTTCATGCTTTGCTTTGCCAATTTTGATTTTTTCTAACCACCTTCTCTTTGATTTCAAATTTAGGTCAAACTATCGGTGCCTACTATGTGTTCTACTTGAATTGGATGCAGCATGCGCACATGATATGTTTTGCCATTGTTTTGGGCTTCCACACATCTTGGGGCATCCAAGTATTTAAGTTACCTTGTTTTTTAATTGTAATTCATGTACCCTTTCCTCCCAATTAAATTTTGGTTTTACATTTTTAATTTTTTTAAATTTTTATGCCCATTCTGATGTCATATAGTTAGCATTTAAGTTGATAAACAAGGTCTGGACATATTCAAACCAAATCATGTATCTATATGTCAAATGTATCAAGTCAAGTTGAAGACAAGGTTTGGGTTTCAAACTCCCTAACGCTAAACTCTGTCATATGAAGTCAAGCATATGAAGAGAAGTGGTTTTGGGTTTCAAACATGGAAATTTCCATGCTTGAAACCAAAAACCACTTCTCTTCATGCATGCTTGACTTCATAAGACAGAGTTTAGGGTTAGGTGGTAGATACATGATTTTCCTGGTTTGAATATGTGTAGACCTTGTTTATCAAATTAATTGAATGCTTACTATATAACATAAGAGAAGACCTTGTTTTTTTTGAATTTTTATACCCATTTGAATCTTTGTCAAATCCTTGGTTCCACCAAGATTTGAATAAGTTAAAAACATGAATATGAAAAAGTAAGCATGTATGCTTCTTAGTCACTTCAAAATGAAGCTCTTGGGAGGGTTTTTGAATTTCCATGTTCGAAACCAAAAACCACATATCTTCATGCTTGACTTCATGAAACAAAGTTTAGGGTTAGGGGTAGATACATGCATGATTTTTCTTGTTTGAATATGTCTAGAACTTGTTTATCAACTTAATTGAATGCCTACTATATAACATAAGAAGACCTTTTTTGTATTTTTTAAATTTTTATACCCATTTGAATCTTGGTCAAATCCTAGGTTTCACCAAGATTTGAATAAGTTTAAAACATGAATATGAAAAAGTAAGCATGCATGTATGCTTCTTAATTAATCACTTCGAAATGAAGCTAGCTCTTGGGAGGGTTTTTGAAATTTCCATGTTTGAAACCAAAAACCACATATCTTCATGCATGCGCTTGACTTCATGAGACAGAGTTTAGTGTTAGGGGGTAGATACATGATTTCTCTCGTTTGAATATGTTTGAAACCAAAAACCACATATCTCTGGTTTGCCCGCACTTAGAAATGATATTTGCATCACTTATCATATGTTTGCCCATTTGAATCTTGTCAAATCCTAGATTTGACCAAGATAATTTAAACAAGTTTAAAACATGAAAATGAAAAGGCAAGCTTGTATCCTTCTTAGTCACTCTAAAATGAAGTTTGGGGAGGTTTTTGAAATTTCCATGCTTGAAACCAAAAACCACTTCTCTTCATGCTTGACTTCATAAGACAGAGTTTGGGGATATATAGGGGTAGATACATGATTTTTCTGGTTTGATATGTCTAGACCTTGTTTATCAACTTAATTGAATGCTTACTATATGACATAAGAAGACTATATGCCTTGATTTTACATTTTTTTTAAATTATGCCCATTTGAATCTTGGTCAAATCCTAGGTTTGACCATGATTTAAACAAGTTTAAAACATGAATATGAAAATTAAGCATGTATCCTTCGTAGTCACTCCAAAATAAAGCTCTTGAGAGGGTTTTTGAAATTTCCATGTTTGAAACCAAAAAACCACGTACTTCTCTTCATGCTTGACTTCATAAGACAGAGTTTGGGGTTAGGGGTAGCTTGATACATGATTTTTCTCGTTTGAATATGTCTAGACCTTGTTATCAACTTAATTGAATGCTTACTATATATATGACATAAGAAGACTATGTGCCTTGATTTTCCATTTTTTGTTTTTTCTGAATATTTATGCCCATTTGAATCTTGGTCAAATCCTAGGTTTGACCATGATTTAAACAAGTTTAATAAACATGAATATGAAATTTCCATGATTTATACCAAAAACCACTTCTCTTCATGCTTGACTTCATAAGTTAGGGTTTAGGGATATATAGGGGGTAGATTCATCATGATTTTTCTGGTTTGAATATGTCCAGAGCTTGTTTATCAACTTAATTGAATGCTTACTATATGACATAAGAAGACTATGTGCCTTGATTTTTCATTTTTTTAAATTATGCCCATTTGAATCTTGGTCAAATCCTAGGTTTGAGCAAGATTTAAACAAGATTAAAACATGAAAATGAAAAATTAAGCCTTGATCCTTCTTATTCACTCCAAAATGAAGCTTTTGGGAGGGTTTTTGAGATATCCAGGTTTGAAACCCAAAACCACTTCTCTTCATGCATAGTTTAGGGTTAGGTGTAGATACATGAATTTTTGGTTTATAGTAAGCATTCAAGTTGATAAACAAGGTTTAGACATATTCAAACTAGAAAAATCATGTATATACCCCCTAAGGCTAAACTCTGTGATATATATGAAGTCAAGCATATAAGAGGAATGGTTTTGGGTTTCAAACATGGAAAATTCAAAAACCCTCCCAAAAGCTTCATTTTTTGAGTGAATAAGAAGGATCCAGGCTTACTTTTTCATTTTCATGTTACTGACTTGTTTAATTCTTGGTCAAACCTAGGATTTGACCAAGATTCAAATAGGCATAAAAATTCAATAAAGAATTCAAAAAATGAAAAACCAAAGCACATAATTAAGCTTCTTAAGTTATAGTAAGCATTCATGTTGATCAAGAGAGTCTATACATATTTAAACATTAAAAATCATGTATATACCCCAACCCTAAACTCTGTCTAATGAAGTCAAGGACGAAGAGAAGTGGTTTTCGGTTTTTTTGAATTTTTATGCCCATTTGAATCTTGGTCAAATCCTTGCAGGTTTGACCAATATTTAAACAAGTTTAAAACATGAAAATGAAAAGTAAGTGTGGATCCTTCTTATTCACTCCAAAATGAAGCTTTTGGGAGGTTTTTTTAAATTTTCCATGTTCGAAACCCAAAATGATATCTCTCCGTGCTTTACTTCATAAGACAAAGTTTAGGGGTAGGGGGTAGATACATGATTTTTCTGGTTTGAATATGTCTAGACCTTGTTTATCAACTTGAATGCTTATTATGTGACATCAAAAGACTATGTGTTTAGTTTTTTTTTGAATTTGTTATGCCCATTTGAATCTTGGTCAAATCCTAGGTTTGACCAAGATTTAAACCAGTTTAAAACATGAAAATGAAAAGTAAGCCTGGATTCTTCTTAGTCACTCCAAAATGAAGCTTTTGGGAGGTTTTTTAAATTTCCATGTTTGAAACCCAAAACCACTCCTCTTAATGCTTGACTTCATAAGACAGAGTTTAGGGTTAGGGGCCAAGTATATACATGATTTTTCTTGTTTAAATATGTCTAGACTTTGTTTATCAACTTGAATGCTTACTATATGACATCAAAAGACTATGTGTTTGGTTTTGATTTTTTTGAATTTGTTATGTCCATTTGAATCTTGGTCAAATCCTAGGTTTGACCAAGATTTAAACCAATTTAAAACATGAAAATGAAAGCCTGGATTCTTCTTAGTCACTCCAAAATGAAGCTTTTGGGAGTTTTTTCAATTTCCAATGTTTGAAACCCAAAACCACTTTTCTTCATGCTTGACTTCATAAGACAGAGTTTAGGGTTAGGGGGTATATACAATATTTTTCTGGTTTGAATATGTCTAGACTTCGTTGATCAACTGTAATGCTTACTATATGACATAAGAAGCTTATGTGCTTTGGTTTTTTTTTTGATTTCTTTTTTGAATTTTTATGCCCACTTGAATCCTGGTCAGATCCTTTGTTTGACCAAGATTTAAACAAGTTAAAACATGAAAATGAAAAAGTAAGCCTGGCTCCTTCTTAGTCATGAAAATGAGTTAACTTGGCTTTCCAACCCTTGAATCCATAGGAAACTTTGTACTAATGCAGTATAATAATCACCCGAGTTTTTACACCAACAGGTCTGTCACTTACGTGTGGTGCCCATGCGTGAGGTCCCAAACTTCAGTGAGCACAAGTCACATGCGGTAGGCAGGCAAAATACCCGATCAATCCGGGCGGTGGCTGTTAAGGACCCGATCGCATTTCTTGCTTTCAGACTGGGGTCTACCATGTAAGAAGTTTGTTCCTTTTGGATGCATCACTCGTATTTGCAAGTTTTTTGGGGGTCCCGCAAATTCAGGGTAGCATCATGCCCCCCTTCCCACGCCAACACAAACAGAGTTCAACACAACCTAATTAAGCAAGGTTCAACACAGACATAGTTCAACAACCCCTAATTAAGCTAATAGGTTCACCACAAACGCTGCTGAGCAGCAAACATAAACAGAGTTCAACAAAAGATGCTGCTTTTGAAGCAGTAGGAGAGACAAACATGCACAACAGTTACGGAGTATATTTACCATCTTCTTCCTGGTCCCGCTTCTTCTGCTTCTTGCTGCCCATACCTTTAATCTTTGGTGGCTTGGGCTTGGGAGGAGGCACACGACCGGTCTCGATAGCTTGGTTCAATTTCTTCCTTAGGAATAGCCCATATGCCATGTGGTTGGCTATGAAGCCGGATCGGTTAACAGTTTCCCCAACTTTGAGACAGCCGGACCCACCGGCTTCGGCATGCTGCAGGACGCTTCGAAAGTCAACCTTTATGCTCTTTGTGCAGAAGGGGCAGCTGTTCCTGGCACCAGTCCAGGGTTCACTCCAATACTTGTCGAACTTCCCCGCCTTAAGCTTGTTGAGAGTGGCCCTGGCCTTCCTATGACGCGACTCGACATCGCTGTCAACCTCATCAGTAGCAACCTGATACATGCCAAATAAACAGGTGAAGCAAATATGTAGCAGTTGCAACTAATAATGAATATGAATCTAAAAAGATTCTGACGCTAATTCAAAACCCTATAGCGCAAAAAAAAGAGGGAGAGACCATAGAGCAAATCGATACAGGGCTATGTTAAATAAGGGAGAGAGGTGAATCGGATGTGAAGCAAATATGTAGCAGTTGCAACTAATACTGAATATGAATCTAAAAAGATTCTGACGCTAATTCAAAACGCTATAGCGCAAAAAAAGAGGGAGAGACCATAGCGCAAATCGATACAGGGCTATGTTGAATAAGGGAGAGAGGTGAATCGGAACATACTTCCTCCCCCTCGTCGACGATATTCTCGTCGAAGGTCGGCGGCGGCGGTTCAAAGATGAGTTCAACCTCGTCCTCGTCATCTAGGGGATGCTTCCCAAGAGAGTGGACCCATCTACCAACAGCATCAGATGCCGATGAGCGACCGATGGCCCGACCTTCGGCAATGGCCTCCGCTTCGTCTTTGGCATCCGCTGCGGCAATGATCGCCGCCGTTGCGGCCATGCGTGCTGCGGTCGCGGCTCTGCACGCCTCCTCTGCGGCTAAGGCCAGCCGCGCGGCTTTCGCTTTCGCTGCGTTGACGGCGTCGGTTGGGCTCTCCATCGGTGGAATGGGAAGGGGAAGTGAAGAGAGGGTTTTTTCCTAGTCCGTGGAGAGAGGGAGAAGTGTGGACGTGAAATGGATAACTGACGATATTTCAAGATTTGGGAGACATAGCACGAACCGGCAGATGACAGCGCGTGGGTGCATTACCTCATAGCCTCTGTCCTAGAAAGAGCGTACGTGTGGGTTTTCAAGGCATATTAAGGATTTTATTATTACATTGGGAAACTGTCATCGACCATCACTTTCCTCTTCAACTTTTCCACCTCCAATGATCTAAATGCATGTAGTAAATAAGAAAACCATATTATGCTAAATACTACTACCTCCATCCCAAAGCGTAAGGCTTATATTATTTTTAGAAGCTCAAACTATGTCAAGGTAAACTAAGATTTTACCAAAAATCATTATCATGCAAAATACAAAATTAATATCAATACATAGACAACGATTTTTTTTGGTATGGTATCTACAAAATATTATATTAGTTGATAGATTGTTCTAAATTTTCGTCAACCTTTACTTGCTTTGACTCTTAAAAAAAGACTTAAGCTTTGTGATGGAGGTAGTACGTACTAGTCGTGAAGAAACTATATCCCTCGTGATGAGAAAGAAATATTTTTTACTACCACTCTTTTGTGGACAAATTTTGAAGTGCATTGCAAAACGAGAAGTACACTCTTTTATGGACAAATTTTAACTCTACACCCATTATTTCAGGATGGAGGGAGTATAACCCAACTTGTTTTTTTCTTCTGGGCACTACACTGCTTTTTCCCTGTGCAATGCTTGGTTCTACCCTTTTTCTCAATGTAATGGTCACTTTAAGTCATTTTTTCCCACACACATTTATTTTGTACTTCTCTACAGTGTTGACCGTGCTACTACTATTTGTGTTAGTGCGCCAAAAACAAAATGTTATTTTTTAAGTGCCAAATTAATCTAGGGCGTTGGTTGTGAATCGGTGAACAAAAAAGAGATAGCCCAAAAGAGGAACACACCAAGGTACAAAAACTAGTATATATGCATGTTTCTATGTACATATATATGACCCTGGGTTTGTAGATAAAAAACATTCATATATGCGCTTACTATTAATATACATAAGTTTATGCTGATTCTCTTGGTTTAGGTATATATATGGTTAGGCATCACTACTAATTCAGAAAAAACAAAAATGTAACTCTTCAAGTGAAGTCATTTTAAGTGACCTAACAACTAAAATTCATATATAGGATTTGTATAGGAATTATGTAGGATTTAGATCACATGTGAATTTTCCCCACACTAGTTGTTTGATTCATAGGAACATATCCTATAGGAATCTTGCAGTGCAAATCCTATAAGAATAAAACATTAGGTCATACCTCATGGAAAATTTCCTTTGGCACAATCAAACACAACTCATCTTCCTATATGATTCAACTAGCCATTAAATCTCAATCCTATGTTTTCCATATTTCTATGGTTTTCCCATCCTATGAATCAAAGGAGCCTTAGGGCTTATATCTTTTTTTAGAAAGGCAAACTATGTTAAGATTGGCCAAGTTTTACGAAAAACCTTTAACATGCAAAATACAAAGTTGAGTCATTTCGTTTGAATCGGAGGGAGTACATTTGACGTTATGGTACTATTTGACAGCTGCTTGGCACTGTATTTTTTTCGAACCAAACTTCCCCCTTCATGAAGCTTTTATTTTAGCTTCAGTGACTTGATACATCCATATATCTAGACAAAGTTGAGTCAATTCATTTGAATCAGAGGGAGTACATTTGACTATATGGGTATTGTTTGACAACTGCTTGGCACTGTCTTCTTTTTTGAACCAAACTGCCCCCTTCACGAAGCTTTTATTTTGGGATAGAGCTTCACTGACTTGATACTTCCAAGTTTCACAGTGACTTGGTGCCACCATCCACCATCCATCTCAGATCCAATGTATGCGATCGACTTAGAATTTAAACTAAATAATTATTATAATTGCTCAGAAATATTTCAAGAACTTCCAGTTAATCGTGCATATTTCGATTTATATTTTGGTGAAGTTTCATTCGATTTGAATCAAAGGTTTGTGAGCAAATATATACTCCCTCCGGTTCATATTAATTGACTCTAATATGGATGTACTAGACACATTTTAGTTCTAGATACATCCATATTGAAGTCAATTAATATGAATCAGAGGGAGTATTTAGTTTAAACTAGTGCTCGTATACGTAAAAAGCTCTTTAATCACAAGCTAATCGTCCGAGTGGGATGAAATATTCACAGATTTTAGAACAAGGCATCTACATTTTACTGGATTTTTTTCATAATTTTTGTTTTTAGGTTCGAAATAAGAGATTAGTTTGGAACGTTGGATCTCAAATGGTTGGTAGATGGTGGCACCAAGTCACAATGAGATTTGGAGACTTCAAGTCACTGCAGCTCTGTCCTTTTATTTTGACAAACTGCAGAGCCGCTGGTGCATCTATGCTTGCGTACGGCCGACGCCGATTCTTAGCAAGGAAGTTCTTCCTATAAGTAGTAGTATCCATACTCCACTCCAAGGCATGTATAAAAAAAAGAACCCATCCCGTTCTCGTTTTCCCGATCACTCTTCTCTGAAGATGGAGGAGGCCCTCTTCTTGTGCCCCCTCTGCCTGCTGCCCTTCAAACCCCCCATATCCAAGGTCGCTCCCTTCCGATTTCATTCTTAGGTTCACCTGTGAGAAATGTCAATGACAACTGATGCCACGTACGTTGTTCCGTGCAGTGCAAGGGCGGTCATATGGGCTGTCGGCGCTGCGTCGGCGAGCTTGCGCCGAACCCGTGCAAGAAGTGCGAGCAGCCGGCGTGGTTGCCGCCGTCGAATCGATCTGGGCCAAGATTGCCGCCGTCGAATCGATCTGGGGCAATGGTCAAGTGCGTCGGCTGCCAGAGCTTGGTCGCCTCCACGGAGTCCTACAAGCACTATATCGCGTGCCCGCATGGTCCGTGCGGCTGCACAGAGGCCATCAATACCGGCTGCAGCTTCACCGGCCCGCCGCGGGAGCTCCTGGTACACCTCCAAGCATCCCACTCCATCCCAGTGTTTACGTTCCAGTATGGCATACCCGCCTGGTGCATAGTTCGTCTTCCGGTACAACCGCGGGGACACCTGTTCATCGGCAGTGGGGAAGAAGACGGTAGCGTGTTCGCCATCACCGTTGGAGCGCTCGGCCCGACCACCATTGTGTCCTGTGTGTGCATCAGGTCGGCCGCGTGCTTGTTTCCGATGTACAAGGCGCAGCTGTTGGTGATTGGTCCGCCGACGCCGGCGACGGCTGGGACCAGTGACCTCTCGACGGACACCTTGATGGCGGTAATCGAGCCGACGAGCTCCCCGACGCCTAGCTCGATCATGTTGCAGCAGCTCACTTCTTTCCTGGCGGTGCCGCCCCGTTACGCGAAGCAGAATGGAGGGCAGCGTGTGTTGCCTATCTGCGTTTGCATCAACAAGAAGGTTATACAATAATCTTCGTTTAGTCATACTGCAATGTAGTTACTCGAAGATCGGAGGGAGTAGTTTAGTTCGAAGTAGGGTTCGTTCGGATGTATTTTGGACTTGTATAGTAGTAGTACTACTACTCCAGAACTATTACTAGCTAGTTGGAGTGCTAGAATGCAGCTCGGAGTATTATAGTATTTTGGCAGTACTACTAGTTATGTATGTGACTGCAAATTCAAACTAAAATGGACTATTTCTTGCTAATGTTGTTCTTTTGGAGTCATCATTTTTTTCTGAACGTGTTAACTATGCTATTGTCTAAGGATTCGTTTAGATTTCTTTGGTTGAATTCATATTTCGTCTCTTCCTAATTTGGCAAAACTGCACTGTCATGGGCATTCTTACAAGGTCGCTGAAGTTTCAAAGTTTCTTAATGTATATTGCGTAGGGTGTACCCCCTTAACATGGATCTGTTGCATTTTTGGGTTGTATTTTTTTTGGCAATTTTCAGGACCATAAAATAGCACGCCTTCAGTTGAAATTTGAATTAGTGGCCGATACTAGCATGGAGTAGTGAAGTTTTTTTGTACTCCCTCGGTCCCACCAAAAGTGTCTCACCTTTGTTAAAATTTAGATGGATAGATGTATTTTTTTTTACAAAGTTGAGACAACTTTGGTGGGACGGAGCCACGGAGTCGTAGTTGATGGCGAGAAGGTTGATGCCTTGCTAGGTTGGTGTACGTTGCAAAAAGAACAAGGTTGGTGTGTATTTGTTTTATTTGTTCACCATAATACTGACATGGCCATCGATTTGATTAGACAACACAAGCCTGGGATGTTTCACTTATTTATTGTAGGAAGCACGATTAATGTTCTGTAATGATGGGGCTACTCCTATAGTCCGTCTGCTCGGCTCCTACTCGGGTGTCGGGTCACATTCACACTCTCCTCTTTTTTTGAACACATTCACACTCTCCTCTTTTTTTGAACACATTCACACTCTCCTCGAAACTGCAGTAGGCAGTATATGAGCGTCTCGGTTCACCTCCGTCGTCTATCCCCACTCCGCCCATCTTCCATAGCACGCGCCTGCGTCTCCGCCATGGCGCTTTCGCATCCTATCCAGCAGTGCCCAGTTTGAGAGCCTCTGTTCTCCAACTCAAACCCCCACCTGCCGCCATTGATCGCCATCTCTCTCCCAAAGTTCGAATCAGTAGATCGCCCAAGAAAATACCAACCCCATTGTACCACCTGCCTCATTGCGATGGCGAAATCGAGCAGGGTCTGTGGATCTGGGCTGTTTCACAAGGTGTTTACGGAAGGCCCCCTTGAAGTGCTCATCAGCCAGTGCGACGCCATCACCGCCGCGTCCCTAGTCGGTTCCTCCAAAAGTATTCTTCAGTCAGCCAAATACAGTGCCACTCTGCCTGCTTCTCAGCCGTTTGGCCTTCCGTGTGTTCTCTGTTGTGACCCGGCGGATAAACCATGGGCGGTGTTCAAGGAGGATTTGCCGGTGCACAGCAAGTGCAAACTACTGCCGCTGGACAGGTTCTCCTATGATGGCCTAATGCCACACGGTAAGGATGAGGAGCGGGCAGGCGCCAATGGAGATTGGATCGCCATGGTTGGCCCCGAAGGCAAGTGGAACCTCCTCAATGTCTACACTCATCGCAAGATTAAGCTTCCATCTTTGAGGGACAAGTTGGAAACCACACACAATCCACTTATATTCGAGTATCAGCGTTCTGCTATTCGACTGCAGAAGATAGCTATTTGCCAAGTTCCTACAGCTGCTAGGGGGTATCAAGATTTCTCCCTTGTCGCAATCTTCGACTTTGCAATTGCCTACCTCCATGGCGAATATCCTCGTGCATGGATATTTCTTGAAAACCAGTTTCAGTACGGCGCCATATACTGCGATGCAATTATACATAACGGACTTGTGTTCGCCGTTACTGAGCTTGGAAATGTTTATGCATGGGATCCTAATCAATTTGGTAACATTTCCTCCCTATCTTTTTTATATACGTAACTTATATAGTATTTCACCTCTTATTTGTTGAACTGTCTTGGCATCTTTTGGCTTAAAGGAATTCCATAGGCGCACACCATAACCCTCTTGTGGTATGGACATATATAGAATTTAACATCTATAGGAATTTTAGTATGGTCTAATGTGCATGTTGTTCCTTAGGAAAAAGGCCCCCTAGTAATTAAGTTTCTTTATTATTACTCCCTAGAAAATTTAAGGTAGAGTAGAAATAGAATCAATAAAGGTGCCATGCAATATTGATAAAAACTTTCATTTGTTTATATTCCCCCGGTTCTAGAGAATAAGGAGTACTATATTCAAACCATCTAAAATTTGGACCAATATTTTCGGGAACATGTTTTAAATCCATATGAAGTTTTACCAAGATGTTCGAAATATATTTCAAACCATCTTATGTTCGACCATGATTTTATAAAGTACTAGTATTGGCATCCCAATATCAAATCAATATCACTAGTAGATAAATCATGAAATATATTTTCATGTGACGTGTTCTTTCCTTTTTCAAGGTCCTATAGTGCTCCCTGCTCCATTCATTCCGTGGACGGCTGGATTTGATGACGATGATGATTTTGACTCTAATAGTCGTACGTGGTGGCTGGCAAGATCTCAAGATCGTTCTAGACTTCTCCTGGTCTATGCACGTGGCGTAATGGATTTTGACGCTGACGGTGCTCCAACTCATTATGATAGTACCCTTTCCATTGCGGTCATGTCACCGCCTATTATGCATACACGGAGATCGGCGTCAGCAGAACGCACGCAAAGGCCAAAATACGGCAAAGCTGCCGTCGGGCTTGCACGGCAAAGATTGCTCGGCAATGAACCGCCTGAAAGCCGCTTTGCCATGCGCCACGAAAATGGCACTAAAGCCTTTGCCGTGCGAACGGCTTTGCCGCGCGGGCCAGCGTTGCCGTGCGAATGTCGTTGCCGTGCGCCATAAGTCTTTGCCGGCCGGCTTTGCGTGTGCTCCACCCCCATCCCGCACGCAAAGTCTCCTCTTGCCGCGCGCTCCTCCACCCCGCACGGCAAACATGCTACAGACTGCCACAGCCCCGCGGTAAGCGGCAACCTTTGCGTGTGTATGTGCACAAAGGCCTTCTTTGCCGTGCATGTGTCTTTGCCGTGTGCATATGCACAAAGGTGCTGAAAAATTCCAGATTTTTCTCTTTCTCATTAATCCCCATATACAATTCACAAATACAAATATATATCCAGATCCATATATAACATAATATATAGAGTATTTGCACATCATCAACAACAAAGTTCATACATAATAGTCCAACAAAGTCCATACAATAGTCCAACAACAAAGTCTCCAACATAGAATGATCCAAATAGCACAACAAAGTTCATACAACCAACATCAACCTCTTCATTTCCGTCTCCACCTCCTTGTCCTTCTCCACCTCCTTGTCCTCCATCTCCTTGTCCTCCTACAAGTTCATTGATGCATAAGTGGCATGGAATGAAAACTGACATGTAAGACATGGAAGAACTAGAATTGACATGGAATGGCTAAAATTGAACATAATCGCTGCTAGGGAGGACTAGAGGTACGAAGTCGCCGTGGCTGGGCATTCTTCCTCCGTGGTGGAGGGCTAGGAGGACCGCTAGGAGGACGTGTCTGCGAGGAACCACTCGAAAGTCCCACAAGCTCAGCCACGGCCTTGATCTTCTTTTTGAAACCCCCCTTTCTTTTTTTTGGCGGCATGTTTCAATCACCTGCAAACACAATAAAAAGAGTGGTTTATTAGTATGCAATGTAAACAGATGAATATTAGTGAAATCAACAATAATGCAAATATATAAGTAGATGAATATTAGTAGATACATCATAGTTTATTACAAATAGCACATAGTTCAGTACATAGATCATAGTTTATTACAAATAGCACATAGTTCAGTACATAGGATAGCCTCACAATTACAACTACATAGATCAGTAGCCTATGTCGACATCCGTGCTGACCACATGTCTCATCATCATCAGGCTCAGCGAACCAATAATCATCGAGGCGCAGCCTGGGGAGGTCGCGCGGCGGGCGGGGTGCCGTCGGTGGCGGCGAGCTGGGAAGGAGAGGGCGGGCGCGTGGCAGTGGAGAGGGGGCGCGCGGCCCAACCCTTATCCACGGCCTTGCCGTGCGACAGCTTTGCACGTGCAAAGCGGCTTTGCGTGCGCCGAGGCTTTGCCGTGTGCTTTTGCACGGAGAGATCTTTGCCGTGCGCCTTTGCACTGAGGTCTTGCCGTGCGCTGCAACGATTTTTTCAACAATGATGTTTTTAGTTAATTTAGGGTGTATATATGCCTCCTGGTGTATAAACATCGTGTCCAACTACTTTTACCACAAAATATTATGTATTTGGGATATCATTTGTGATAGGTGAACCTCGCACGGAGAAATCTAGGGGGTAGACCCCGAGGCACGCAGACCGCCGGGGGGAAGGACCGCCGGGCACCGGAATGGCCAAATGGTGGCAAACCTACCTTTACATGTGTATATGGCCTAAACAAAACTAAACCTATCAAAAAGTATGTTGGTGGAACCTCGCGCGGTGAAATCTAGGGGGGTAGACCCCCCCCCGAGGGGAACGACCGCCGGAGCACCGGAATGACACCAACACTTGCATGTGGACCTAGGATATGTGTGAAAGTGTGGTGGAAGGTGTGATTCACCAAATGGTGCAAGGCATTGCTCCCATGTGTGACATTCCTCTCTTTCGGGCGATAACACTTGGAAGATTCCTCGACTTGTAGGCTGAAGTGTCCCGCTGCGGGTATACCGGTGGCTACAATGTGCCAAAGTGTGGAAAACCTACCTTTACATGTGTATATGGCCTAAACAAAACTAAACCTATCAAAAAGTATGTTGGTGGAACCTCGCGCGGTGAAATCTAGGGGGGTAGACCCCCCGAGGCACGCAGACCGCGTTTTGGGGAACGACCGGAGCACCGGAATGACACCAACACTTGCATGTGGACCTAGGATATGTGTGAAAGTGTGGTGGAAGGTGTGATTCACCAAATGGTGCAAGGCATTGCTCCCATGTGTGACATTCCTCTCTTTCGGGCGACAGCACTTGGAAGATTCCTCGACTTGTAGGCTGAAGTGTCCCGCTGCGGGTATACCGGTGGCTACAATGTGCCAAAGTGTGGAAAACCTACCTTTACATGTGTATATGGCCTAAACAAAACTAAACCTATCAAAAAGTATGTTGGTGGAACCTCGCGCGGTGAAATCTAGGGGGGTAGACCCCCCGAGGCACGGGAACGACCGCCGGAGCACCGGAATGACACCAACACTTGCATGTGGACCTAGGATATGTGTGAAAGTGTGGTGGAAGGTGTGATTCACCAAATGGTGCAAGGCATTGCTCCCATGTGTGACATTCCTCTCTTTCGGGCGATAACACTTGGAAGATTCCTCGACTTGTAGGCTGAAGTGTCCCGCTGCGGGTCTACCGGTGGCTACAATGTGCCAAAGTGTGCCAACCTACCTTTACATGTGTATATGGCCTAAACAAAACTAAACCTATCAAAAAGTATGTTGGTGGAACCTCGCGCGGTGAAATCTAGGGGGGTAGACCCCCCGAGGCACGACCGACCGGGGGGAACGACCGCCGGAGCACCGGAATGACACCAACACTTGCATGTGGACCTAGGATATGTGTGAAAGTGTGGTGGAAGGTGTGATTCACCAAATGGTGCAAGGCATTGCTCCCATGTGTGACATTCCTCTCTTTCGGGCGACTTGGAAGATTCCTCGACTTGTAGGCTGAAGTGTCCCGCTGCGGGTATACCGGTGGCTACAATGTGCCAAAGTGGAAAACCTACCTTTACATGTGTATATGGCCTAAACAAAACTAAACCTATCAAAAAGTATGTTGGTGGAACCTCGCGCGGTGAAATCTAGGGGGTAGACCCCCCCGGGGGGGAACGACCGCCGGAGCACCGGAATGACACCAACACTTGCATGTGGACCTAGGATATGTGTGAAAGTGTGGTGGAAGGTGTGATTCACCAAATGGTGCAAGGCATTGCTCCCATGTGTGACATTCCTCTCTTTCGGGCGATAACACTTGGAAGATTCCTCGACTTGTAGGCTGAAGTGTCCCGCTGCGGGTATACCGGTGGCTACAATGTGCCAAAGTGTGCCAAACCTACCTTTACATGTGTATATGGCCTAAACAAAACTAAACCTATCAAAAAGTATGTTGGTGGAACCTCGCGCGGTGAAATCTAGGGGGGTAGACCCCCCGAGGCAGAGAACGACCGCCGGAGCACCGGAATGACACCAACACTTGCATGTGGACCTAGGATATGTGTGAAAGTGTGGTGGAAGGTGTGATTCACCAAATGGTGCAAGGCATTGCTCCCATGTGTGACATTCCTCTCTTTCGGGCGACAGCACTTGGAAGATTCCTCGACTTGTAGGCTGAAGTGTCCCGCTGCGGGTATACCGGTGGCTACAATGTGCCAAAGTGTGGAAAACCTACCTTTACATGTGTATATGGCCTAAACAAAACTAAACCTATCAAAAAGTATGTTGGTGGAACCTCGCGCGGTGAAATCTAGGGGGGTAGACCCCCCGAGGCACGCAGACCGCCGGAACGACCGCCGGAGCACCGGAATGACACCAACACTTGCATGTGGACCTAGGATATGTGTGAAAGTGTGGTGGAAGGTGTGATTCACCAAATGGTGCAAGGCATTGCTCCCATGTGTGACATTCCTCTCTTTCGGGCGATAACACTTGGAAGATTCCTCGACTTGTAGGCTGAAGTGTCCCGCTGCGGGTATACCGGTGGCTACAATGTGCCAAATGGTGGAAAACCTACCTTTACATGTGTATATGGCCTAAACAAAACTAAACCTATCAAAAAGTATGTTGGTGGAACCTCGCGCGGTGAAATCTAGGGGGGTAGACCCCCCGAGGCACGCAGACCGCCGTTTTCCGACCGCCGGAGCACCGGAATGACACCAACACTTGCATGTGGACCTAGGATATGTGTGAAAGTGTGGTGGAAGGTGTGATTCACCAAATGGTGCAAGGCATTGCTCCCATGTGTGACATTCCTCTCTTTCGGGCGACAACACTTGGAAGATTCCTCGACTTGTAGGCTGAAGTGTCCCGCTGCGGGTATACCGGTGGCTACAATGTGCCAAATGGTGGAAAACCTACCTTTACATGTGTATATGGCCTAAACAAAACTAAACCTATCAAAAAGTATGTTGGTGGAACCTCGCGCGGTGAAATCTAGGGGGGTAGACCCCCCCCGGGGGGGAACGACCGCCGGAGCACCGGAATGACACCAACACTTGCATGTGGACCTAGGATATGTGTGAAAGTGTGGTGGAAGGTGTGATTCACCAAATGGTGCAAGGCATTGCTCCCATGTGTGACATTCCTCTCTTTCGGGCGATAGCACTTGGAAGATTCCTCGACTTGTAGGCTGAAGTGTCCCGCTGCGGGTATACCGGTGGCTACAATGTGCCAAATGGTGGAAAACCTACCTTTACATGTGTATATGGCCTAAACAAAACTAAACCTATCAAAAAGTATGTTGGTGGAACCTCGCGCGGTGAAATCTAGGGGGGTAGACCCCCCGAGGCACGCGTTTTCGGGGGGGAACGACCGCCGGAGCACCGGAATGACACCAACACTTGCATGTGGACCTAGGATATGTGTGAAAGTGTGGTGGAAGGTGTGATTCACCAAATGGTGCAAGGCATTGCTCCCATGTGTGACATTCCTCTCTTTCGGGCGATAGCACTTGGAAGATTCCTCGACTTGTAGGCTGAAGTGTCCCGCTGCGGGTATACCGGTGGCTACAATGTGCCAAATGGTGGAAAACCTACCTTTACATGTGTATATGGCCTAAACAAAACTAAACCTATCAAAAAGTATGTTGGTGGAACCTCGCGCGGTGAAATCTAGGGGGGTAGACCCCCCGAGGCACGCAGAACGACCGCCGGAGCACCGGAATGACACCAACACTTGCATGTGGACCTAGGATATGTGTGAAAGTGTGGTGGAAGGTGTGATTCACCAAATGGTGCAAGGCATTGCTCCCATGTGTGACATTCCTCTCTTTCGGGCGATAACACTTGGAAGATTCCTCGACTTGTAGGCTGAAGTGTCCCGCTGCGGGTATACCGGTGGCTACAATGTGCCAAATGGTGGAAAACCTACCTTTACATGTGTATATGGCCTAAACAAAACTAAACCTATCAAAAAGTATGTTGGTGGAACCTCGCGCGGTGAAATCTAGGGGGGTAGACCCCCCGAGGCACGCACGACCGCCGGAGCACCGGAATGACACCAACACTTGCATGTGGACCTAGGATATGTGTGAAAGTGTGGTGGAAGGTGTGATTCACCAAATGGTGCAAGGCATTGCTCCCATGTGTGACATTCCTCTCTTTCGGGCGATAACACTTGGAAGATTCCTCGACTTGTAGGCTGAAGTGTCCCGCTGCGGGTATACCGGTGGCTACAATGTGCCAAAGTGTGCCAAACCTACCTTTACATGTGTATATGGCCTAAACAAAACTAAACCTATCAAAAAGTATGTTGGTGGAACCTCGCGCGGTGAAATCTAGGGGGGTAGACCCCCCGAGGCACGCAGACCGCCGTTTTGGGGGGGGGGGGGAACGACCGCCGGAGCACCGGAATGACACCAACACTTGCATGTGGACCTAGGATATGTGTGAAAGTGTGGTGGAAGGTGTGATTCACCAAATGGTGCAAGGCATTGCTCCCATGTGTGACATTCCTCTCTTTCGGGCGACAGCACTTGGAAGATTCCTCGACTTGTAGGCTGAAGTGTCCCGCTGCGGGTATACCGGTGGCTACAATGTGCCAAAGTGTGGAAAACCTACCTTTACATGTGTATATGGCCTAAACAAAACTAAACCTATCAAAAAGTATGTTGGTGGAACCTCGCGCGGTGAAATCTAGGGGGGTAGAACGACCGCCGGAGCACCGGAATGACACCAACACTTGCATGTGGACCTAGGATATGTGTGAAAGTGTGGTGGAAGGTGTGATTCACCAAATGGTGCAAGGCATAGCTCCCATGTGTGGCATTCCTCTTTTTCCGGCGATAGCACTTGGAAGATTCCCGAACGCGCGGTTTATTTACTCCGAAACCCCGATATGTTGGAGGGGAGTAAGGACTTAGAGTACTTGTCGTATTGCAAAAATGGTATAAACATTGCATTAATCAAGATGTGGTACTTGTCATATTTCAAGAATAAATATAAGTATTAAAATAAGTACAATAGAAAGAAAAAAAGGAGAAAATGCCACAGCACACGGCAAGGAAAAGCTCCCTGCTCCATTCATTCCGTGGACGGCTGGATTTGATGACGATGATGATTTTGACTCTAATAGTCGTACGTGGTTGCTGGCAAGATCTCAAGATCGTTCTAGACTTCTGATGGTCTTTGCACGTGGCGTAATGGATTTTGACGCTGACGGTGCTCCAATGTTTATTATGATAGTACCCCTTCTGTCCATTGCGGTCGCGCTGTTCACAGCTATTCGGAGTATACCTGCATTGTATTCTCGAATGACACTAGTCGGTTACTTCCAGCCAACCCGTGGGAAAGGGTTACTAATCTTGGAGACTATTCTATGTTCCTTGGGTTGAACTATCCGATTTTCATGCCAGTGGGTGGTGCAACATTTCCCCCAGGATATTTGACAAGAAGAAACTGCATCTACACCACGCCTCAGGCCATTGGCTCTCAGTTTGACACATCACATCAAGAAATTTTCCGCTTCAGTCTAAATGGCGAAGACCACCAAAGCATATCTTTCTCAAGCAGCGGTCCAGGGGCCAACTGGCATACGGGGTTTTGGTTCATCCCAAGCTACACCAACGCGCTGGACTGGAACAAAGACAATCAGAGTTAGGGATATTTATGTAATAGTAGGATCATACTACTAGCTAGCTCAGTTGGTCTTGACTCCTATTTAACTATTTATAGCTAATGTACTTAGGTGATAAATTTATGCTATTTGCATGAACCCAGGCGCTTCTTTTAATTTGATCAAATACGGTCTATACACATGCATGGCTGTTTGGCTGTTTCAGTGTCCCTAGAGGCATACATATATACTGTTATTTAGCAATCTTTATTACAGTACAAAGGTCTTAACCTCATGGTTCACAGAAAGTATAAACGTAGATCAACCATCTAAACATAGAAGACATTCTAGTGTATGATTCTTACATATACACATCAACATCCTATCAGAAAATCTTAATGTGAATTGTACTGGCTGTACAAACCCGTGCATCATTCTCTAGCCGGTTGCACCCAAAAACCAAATCGTGGTACTTCATAGTTGACTGTATGTAGGACAACATACAGATCCAATGCGAAGCCATGGGTATCACCTGCATGACAGAACCATATTTCACATGGTTGGAGGTACTCCATATGGCATTTAAAATCATTCCTTGTCTTTCATATGGTCCTAAAAATAGTACAGTTGGATTTGTGGGTTTTAATTTTTTATTAACACACTCAATTGATTGCCCAAACATTGATTAATAATATTATTAAGGGGTGTGATGTTGAAAGCCATAAGAACAATGTGCCAAACAATCTTTGCTAGCGGACGGTAAATGTATACCCATCAGAAATAATCAGCAGACGTGCATGTTTCTTTGGTCAGAATAACTGCTGCACCATCTTAAAAGTAAATGGCATGACCATTTATTTGATTTGATAGCGTGCAGCTAGATGGCGTACATTACTATCTCTACTTCCTTGGGTCGCCCAAATCTGGAGTACTAAAAGCAAATCCTGGTGATTCATTTGACAAGACAACACAGATGCGACCAAATTTCTCCGTCCATATTATTATAATAATCTGGAGTGCGTTGCCTCGTTGCCTTCCAAGAGAAGCTGCATTCCTTGCCAAAAAAGAGAGAGAGGCTGTATTTATAACTATCTCACCGGCCGCCACTAGTACAAACCATCACTCCCTCTCCACCTCCACCTCCATCTCTTCCCTAGTAGCTCCACCTCCATATCGGCGACGGACCACAATCGCGCGGCTTCGACTTCCTCTTCGACGGCGGCGGCGACAGAGGCGTGAGGCACCTTCTCCGCGGCGCATCACTCATCCTCGTCCCGCGGCAACAATGGCTGTATGTGAAATCACCATACCCTTTTGTATGGTAGAGATGATGATGTGCGGATAAAATTTTATTGGCGGTTGCTCATCCTTGTTTGAATATTTGGTGTAGATTCACATCTAGGGCAGGGTGTCAAGCGGGGTGGGTAGCGGGCTAGCTAGTTTCAGTGCGAGTGCTTTAAATCTGCTCTAATCTCAACCACTATTTGCTCTAATTTTCTGCTTTGCGGGACGATTCGCGGACGCCGCTTGCAACCCTAATCTAGGGTATTGATCCTAGTTTAGTAGACTACTAGGATTTACATGCCAATTTGTTTTTAGACTAGATCCGGATATTTGTCAATACTACTACGTACTTCTTCCGTTCGTATTTAATTGACTCTAGTTGAAAGCATCGACAGTTCATTTTCTTCTCTCCCTCTCGTCGACTAATTAAAACCGAACAGAGGGAGTATTAGGAATCCATGTGCATCCGTACTACCAGTAAGGTATTGCGTTGTTGCAGAGGCTCAGTGTAATCAATATCTTTCGATATTAATATACTCACTTTATCAGAAAATAAATTAGTAATCCATGTTCAAACTTGCTAGTTTGATCGACGTTTGATGATGATTTGTGAGGCCATGTATGGGCCTAGTTTGTTTTGCCTGGTGGTCAGTAGGCTGATGATTTATTTTTTTGCTTGGTCGATCTGTGGTCGTTCCATGGCCACTGCTGATTAAGCATTACTAGAATCAACAATTTTTTGCTTGTCTGGTGATTGGAAGTGTATGCGCTAGCACCATCGCACGATGATTAGTCTTAATGGAGATGCAGATGTCGATCAAGAGGGAGAAACATATCTTGATCATGCATTTCTCACGAGATTACTTGGTGATTGGAAGTAGAATCCACAATTTGTTGTGCAAACTTCTCAACATATGCATATATTCAATGAATTGGCTTTATGTGATCAATAGTACTTCTTATTGCAGATGGATGGAGGGGAAAGAGCGAAAAAACCGATACTTAGTGAGATGACTTCTCATTCTTTGACTTCTGATATCCCAGATAACAAGGTAAATATATAGAACGACGATTCGTAGGTGATAAAAGCAGAATCCACAATTTGCCGTGCAAACTTCTCAACATATGCATATATTTGATTAATTAGTTTTATGTGATCAATAGTATTACTTATTCCAGATGGACGTAGGGGAAGGAACGAAAAAGCGGATGCTATGTGAAATGACTTCTAAATCTGTGTGTTCTGATATCCCAGATGACAAGGTAAACATATGGACCGACGCTTGTTTTGCCGCTGCCCCTGTTAGATGGCTAGATGCTCTGGTCTAATTTCTGTTCATGTGCTTATTATTGCAGAAACATAGAGTTGAAGAAAACTCTATATTGTCTGATGACAAAGGTGAAATGGCATGCCAGTCTTTTAAACCTCCGACGCCACCTTGTTTACTGTCTATGGAGACTGATGCAGCTGGACCTGGTACTGATGAGCCTATACCTGGCATCATCGTGTCACATGAAGAAGGTTGTGGATTGGGTTTACCCCCTGCTGTAGAAACTGGTGGTGCAGCTGGAGCTGCTAGTGTAGAGCCTCTAGTGAACGGTGTCGTGCCACGGGAATTCTCTGAACTGGAGCAAAACGGTTTACCTATTGTCAAGACCGATATAACTGGTGCTGATGCTGGAGTTGCTACTGATGATCCTGCACCTGAAGTATGTTTTGCATTGTTAAAACCCGTCCTGCCCAGAGTACTGACTGGTGGTGGACCTGGAGCTGGTAGGGTAGAGCCTCTAACTGAAGTGGATATTGGTGGTTTACCCTCTGGTATTGTAGAGATTTCAGCAAGCGGTCCTGTCCGAGAACATATCTGGTCCTACTATCCCTTTAGGTTCTACCGTGCTACCGACTCCTATGAACCGGAGCATGTACCTGATGTGCCTTCTGTTGAACCTGACGCACCTGTAAGTAGTGGTGATGATCAAGAAGGATCTGCATCTCTAGGACAAGATGTCAGCTGTCATTCACCTGATTCTGAGCTGAAGTCAGCAACGGTAGCTTATATAGCACGGACTGTCCTTCAAGCTCTAAAGATCCAGTTGGGTGGTTCACAGGACCAGCTACTCCAAGCCATTGTCACTACAAAAGACCAGCCAGCATGCTTCGTCATCTCCTGCATACTGTTTGACAAGCTGAAGCACTGCAACTGGCGCATTGTTCAATCCCATCAGCATGGAGAGAGGAGCTATGTTTATGTCAAGATGATTCATGCTGATTTGGTAAGGTTCCATGATAAGATGTATGGGTGGGGTGAGGCAAGAGCCACATTTTGCAGCATTCACACAGTCTTCGCTCTTGAGCCAGACCCCATGGATGCTTACCCAGTGGTGCAGCTGTCCTGACTTGATATATGTTTTATGATCAGTATGCTGCTGTCGTGGAACTGTGATGTGGAGCTACCTTTCTTATGGTTTCTAGGCTTTTGGTTTCAACATGTATTATGGAGCTTACCTTAGGACTTTCGCATGCGTTTGGCTGTTGACCTGTAATGTTTGTGGTTGGTTGTCTAATCTACTTGGCACAATCACATTGCAAAGGCAAATGTTCCTTTTCTCTTTAATTGTTATTATGACTTATGTGTTATAACCAGGCAAGAATATGCAATCTTGGTTCTCTGACCGATATATATGTACATACAACTTTTGTTCACATAATAACACTTACACGGGAAAAGAGTAGCTTTCTCTGTTGGACAAACACCAAACCACAAAAGGGTAACAACACAATATCCAAACTAGGTACGGCACCTGTTGAGCATACATGACTTTTGTCGTAAAATCACGTTAACCAACACTAGCAGCATCTTGTTCTTTGCAAGGTGCTATGCTTATCAGTCTAATCCCAATACACAACCTACTTCAGGTGGCACGATGATGTCAGGTGCAGGTTCACCAGTACCAACTCTCTTGCATCAGTCTCCATTGAAGGTACGCCACTGCTGCAGTAGACACCATTAGCAATGCAACCTGAAGGTGTTCTTATCCTCATATCAGGATCACATAATACAGGTGTCAAGCTTCATGCACTAGCCAACACAATGAAAAGTCCGAACTAGGATAGCTAGGAAAAAAACATGAAGATCTTTTTTTCGAATCCCACGCTGAACATCTTTTTTTTAACTAATTAGGTAAGCTCCTGCTGACAAACATATTACAGCAACTCCAGCAGTGGCTCTATATTTAGGCGCTGTGGGCTGAATGGCTGATGCTGCGCATGGAGCCGGCAATAGCTTCACCGGAAGCTGCAAACTGTGGCGGCCAAATGCAGGGCTGAAACAGCGTATTTTCAGAGGCGCTATAAATGCAGCGCCAAAAACAGAATATAATGAAAAATAGAGTGCAGTAAAACAGAAGATCAAACAAAGACTAGAAATAGACATAAAATAGGATAAAATTAGCTTGATAGATACTCCGTAGTTCATATTTGTACAAAGTAGTGCGATAAAACTAAACTAAAACTCGACATCTGACGAGTCCGGTGTCGTGCCCGACACCGGATCCGACGAGAAGAGGTCAATCCAACGGGGGTCGTCCTCGCCAATGGTGGTCGGCCCGGCGAGCTGCGCTTCGATGAAGGCCCGCTTCGTCGCCTTCTCCGCCCTCCGTCGTGCGCGGTCCTCCTTCTTCGCTGCCCGCCTCGTCGCCTTCTCCGCCCTCCGTCTGCGGAAGTGCTCGTTCTCGGCGGCAACGTCCTCGGGGAAGCGGGCCGCCCACTCGCGCGCCGCGCGCTCGTCCCGCTCGGCGATGCGCAAACGGCGCTCCGTCTCGCGGCGGCGGTGCTGTTCCTCCTGTCTAACGATGTACGGCGGCGGCGCGAGATCCTCGGCCTGCTGGCGCGTCCACACGTCATGGAAATTCATCGACGATCGCGGGCGCCCGAGCCGCCACGCCACGGCGTCGTACGCGCGCGCGGCCTCGTGCGCGGTCTCGTAGGTGCCGAGGCCGATGCGCTCGCCGCCGTCACGTATCTCCGCGTAATACGTACCTTTGGGGCGCGCGCGGACGCCGCGGTACCCCGTGCCCGAGACGCGGCAGTACCGCGAGCTCGACGCGAGACGAGGCATGGCGGCGGCGGCGGAAGCGGAGCCGCGGCGGCGATATTAGGCGCAGATGGGCAAATTTCAGCAACCCGTGTCCATCTTTTTTTTTGGCAGGATTACGCCATGTACCACCTTCCAATTAGAAAATAGTACTGTTCAGCATTCCCCTGTTGGGCCCAATATTTCACTTTGGGTTGCCAACGGCCATCTACATGGTAATTGCTCTCGGCCTACTTGCTCCGGCCGTCGAAGCCCAATAACTACAAATGGGCCTTTCTGCTCATGCAATTTCGGCCCTTTTCTAATGAAACACAGATCCTATGATTGGCAAAAAAAAATACACGGAGATTCTACATAAAAGTTGTTTTTATTTATTTTGAATTATAGGGTTCCAATTTTTGAAACTGCTCATGCCCAATATGAAAATCCTTGATCGCTCCATACCCACATGGATAACGGTATTTTTAATAATTCATAAAGTGGATTTGAAATTTAAAACATATCCTAATAATTCCTTGATTTAATCTATCAACTTGCAAGATCTTGGAGCCAAAGAGCTTGTATTAGTCTGCGAAAATAATACTGATAAACCTGTCGTTAACAAGAAATGAAGGTTTATCGTTCAGAGAGGATGCCATGTGGGACCCATGAGACAGTAGCGTCCTCAACGTTTCAAAGAAAAAGGCAAGTAGCCCGAAAATAGGGGTAAAAAATAAATCCTACAAAGGAAACATTTATTGTTCATAGAGGCTGACATGTGGGACCGATCTGCCAGCTGCATCCTCATCATTTCGAAGTCGGCAGGGATCAGAAGAAAAAGGCAAATAGCCAGAAATTAGGGGTCAAAAATAAATCCAAAAAGGAAACTTATATTCTTCATAGAGGATGACATGTGGGACCGACCTGCCAGCAGCGTCCTCATCGTTTCAAAGGCCGCAGGGGATCAAAAGAAAAAGGCAAATAGCCAGAAATTAGGGGTAAAAAAAATACAACAAAGGAAAGGTTTATTGTTCATAGAGGCTGACTTGTGGGACTCATGAGCCAGCGGCGACCTGAATTTCAAAGGCGGCATATGATCGAAAAGAAAAAGGCAAGTTAGCAAAAATCACTGGGTAAAAAAAATCTAAGAAATGAAACTTTATTGTACAGTCCCATGAGCCAGCACCTTACTCAACGTTTCAGTGGCGGCATGAGATAGAAAGAAAAAGGAAAGTGACCAAATATCAGGAGCAAAAAATAATCCAAGAAAAGAAACTTTTATTGTACATAGATGATGACATATGGGTCCCACTTATACAAGCTCTTTCGCTCCAAGATCTTGCAAGTTGATTGTACATAGAGGATGACATGCGGGCCCCTTGTGTCAGCAGCTTACTCAACGTTTCCAAGGCGGCAGGGGATCAAAAGAAAAAAGGAAGTAGCCAGAAATTAGCGGTAAACAATAACTCCAAGGAAGGAAACTTTTATTGTTCATAGAGTATGACATGCGGGACCCATGCGCTAGCAGCTTCCTCAACGTTTCAAAGGGGGCATGAGATCGAAAGAAAAAGACAAGTGACCAAATATCAGGAGCCAAAAATAATCCAAGAAAAGAAACTTTATTGTACATAAAAGATGACATGCGGGTCCCATTTTGCAGCAGCGGTGTCAACGTTTCAAATGCGGCTTGAGATCAAAAGAAAAAGAGTAGCCAGAAATTAGGGGTAAAAAAACTCCCAGAAAAGAAAGTTGATTGTACATAGAGGATGGCATGCGGGTCCCATGACCCAGCACCTTACTCAACGTTTCAGAGGCGGCATGAGATCGAAAGAAAAAGGAAAGAGACCAAATACCAGGAGCAAAAAATAATCCAAGAAAAAGAAACTTTTATTGTACATAGAGGATGACATATGGGTCCCACTTATACAAGCTCTTCCGCCCCAAGATCTTGCAAGTTGATTGTACATAGAGGATGACATGCGGGCCCCTTGTGTCAGCAGCTTAATCAATGTTTCCAAGGCGGCAGGGGATCAAAAGAAAAAGGAAACAGCCAAAAATAAGAGGGTGAAAAAATCCAAGAAAAGAAACTTTTATAGTATCGAGGATGACATGTGGGTCCCATGAGCCAGCAGCTTCTCAACGTTTCAGAGGCTGCATGAGATCGAAAGAAAAAGGCAAGTGACCAAAAATAAGGGGGTAAAAAAAATCCAAGAAAAGAGACTTGATTGTACATAGAGGATGACATGCGGGTCCCACCAGTCAGCAGCTTACTAACGTTTCCAAGGCGGCAGGGGATGAAAAGAAAAAGGAAATAGCCAAAGATCAGAGGGTGAAAAAAATCAAAGAAAAGAAACTTTTATAGTACATAGAGGATGACATGTGGGTCCCATGGGCCAGCAGGTTCCTCAACGTTTTCAAGGGCGGCATGAGATCGAAAGAAAAAGGCAAGTGACCAAAAATCAGAGGGTGAAAAATAATCCAAAAAAAGAAACTTTTATTGTACATAGAGGATGACATGCTGTCCCAACGTTTCAAATGCGGTTTGAGATCAAAAGAAAAAGAAAGTAGCCAGAAATTAGGGGGTAAAAAAACCAAGAAAAGAAAATTGATTGTACATAGAGGATGACATGCGGGTCCCACGAGTTTGCAGCTTACTCAACGTTTCCAAGGCGGCAGGGGATCAAAAGAAAAAGGAAATAGCCAAAAATCAGAGAGTGAAAAAAACCCAAGAAAATAAACTTTTGTAGTACATAGAGGATGACATGCGGGTCCCATGAGCCAGCAGGTTCCTCAACGTGGCATGGGATCGAAGGAAAAAGGCAAGTGACCAAATATCAGGAGCCAAAAATAATCCAAGAAAAGAAACTTTATTGTACATAGAGGATGACATGCGGGTCCCATTTGCAGCAGCGGTCCCAACGTTTCAAATGCGGCTTAAGATCAAAAGAAAAAGAAAGTAGCCATAAATTAGGGGGTAAAAAACTCCAAGAAAGGAAAGCTTTATCGTTCATACAGGCTGACATGTGGGACCTATGAGCCAGCAGCTTATGAACGTTTCAAAGGCGGCAGGGGATCAAAAGAAAAAGGAAATAGCCAAAAATCAGAGGGTGAAAAAAATCCAAGAAATCAAACTTTTATTGTACATAGAGGATGACATGCGGGTCCCATGAGCCAGCAGGTTCCTCAACGTTTCAAACGTGGCATGAGATCGAAAGAAAAAGGCAAGTGACCAAATATCAGGAGCCAAAAATAATCCAAGAAAAGAAACTTTATTGTACATAGAGGATGACATGCGGGTCCCATTTTGCAGCAGCGGTCTCAACGTTTCCAAGGCGGCACAGGACCAAAAGAAAAATGAAGTAGCCAGAAATCAGGGGGAAAAAAATCCAAGAAAAGAAAGATTTCAATTGGGCTGCATCTAGACATCTGGGCCTTCGAACTATCCTTCTGGGCCTTTGGACACGTACAATTTCAGCCCACTCCAGAACATGATAGTTCGGATTTTTCTCAAAAAAAAAAACAGGAAAGTCCTATGCTTCGCCAAAACAAAAAACAAGGAGATTCAAGATATATGTTGTAAAAATAAAGATTTAATTTATCCGTTTGCAATAGCTCAGAGCGAAATACACTTTTTATTGTCTGCAAAATAATCAAGATATCACATGTTTCTTGTACGGGGAGGCTGACATCGTGGACCCATGAGCCAGCAGCGTCGTTTTAAAGGCGGCAGGGGATGGAAAGAAAAAATAAACCAAAAATCTGTTGGTAAAAAATCCAAGAAAAGAAACATTTTCGTTCTGAGAGGATGACATGCGGGACCCATGAGGCAGCAGCGTCCTCAGCGCTTATTGTTCATAGAGGCTGACATGTGGGACCCGTGAGCCAGCAGCGTCCTCAACGTTTTAAAGGCGGCAGGATATCGAAAGAAAAAATAAGCCAAAAATCATTTGGTAAACAATATCCAAGAAAAGAAACATTTACCGTTCTGAGAGGATGACATGCGGGACCCATGAGGCAGCAGCATCCTCAACGATTCCAAGGCGGCAGGGGATCAAAGAAAAAAAAGGAAATATCCAGAAATTAATTAGGGGTTCAAAAAAAATCCATCAAAGGAAACTTTTATTGTTCATAGAGGATGACTTGTGGGACCGACCTGCCAACAGCGTCCTCATCGTTTCAAAGGGGCAGGAGATCCAAAGAAAAAGGCAAATAGCCAGAAATTAGGGGTCAAAAATAACTCCAAGAAAGGAAACTTTTATTGTTCGTAGAGGATGACATGCGGGACCCATGAGCCAGCAGCTTACTCAACGTTTCAAAGGCGGCATGAGATCGAAAGAAAAAGGCAAGTGACAAAATATCAGGAGCAAAAGATAATCCAAGAAAAGAAACTTTATTGTACATAGAGGATGACATGTGGGTCCCATTTTGCAGCAGCGGTCTCAATGTTTGTAATGCGGCTTGAGATCAAAAGAAAAAGAAAGTAGCTAGTAATTAGGGGGTGAAAAAAATCCAAGAAAGGAAAGTTGATGGACATAGAGGATGACATGCGGGTCCCTTGAGCCAACAGCTTACTCAACGTTTCAAAGGGGGCAGGGGATCAAAAGAAAAAGGCAAGCCAAAAATCAGAGGGTGAAAAAAATCCAACAAAGGAAACTTTTATAGCACATAGAGGATGACATGCGGGTCCCATGAGCCAGCAGGTTCCTCAACGTTTCAAACGTGGCATGAGATCGAAAGAAAAAGGCAAGTGCCCAAATATGAGGAGCCAAAAATAATTCAAGAAAAGAAAGTTTTATAGTACATAGAGGATGACATGCGGGTCCCATTTAGCAGCAGCGGTATCAGCGTTTGAGAGGTGGCAGGGGATCAAAAGAAAAAGAAATTGCCAAAAATCAGATGGTGAAAAAAAACCAAGAAAAGAAAGTTTTATAGTACATAGAGGATGACATGCGGGTCCCATGAGCCCAGGTTCCTCAACGTTTCAAACGTGGCATGAGATCGAAAGAAAAAGGCAAGTGAAAAAATATCAGGAGCCAAAAATAATTCAAGAAAAGAAAGTTTTATAGTACATAGAGGATGACATGCGGGTCCCATTTAGCAGCAAGTATCAGCGTTTGAGAGGTGGCAGGGGATCAAAAGAAAAAAAGAAATTGCCAAAAATCAGATGGTGAAAAAAAACCTAGAAAAAGAACTTTTATAGTACATAGAGGATGACATGCGGGTCCCATGAGCCTGCAGGTTCCTCAACGTTTCAAACGTGGCATGAGATCGAAAGAAAAAGGCAAGTGAAAAAATATCAGGAGCCAAAAATAATTCAAGAAAAGAAAGTTTTATAGTACATAGAGGATGACATGCGGGTCCCATTTAGCAGCATCGGTATCACCGTTTGAGAGGCAGCAGGTGATCGAAAGAAAAAGTCAAGTGACCAAATATGAGGTGCCAAAAAATCCAAGAAAAGAAAGTTTTATAGTACATAGAGGATGACATGCGGGTCCCATTTAGCAGGCGGTATCACCGTTTGAGAGGCGGCAGGGGATCGAAAGAAAAAGGTAAGTGACCAAATATGAGGTGCCAAAAATAATTCAAGAAAAGAAAGTTTTATAGTACATAGAGGATGACATGCGGGTCCCAGTTAGCAGCGGTGTTTGAGAGGCGGGGGATCGAAAGAAAAGGCAAGTGACCAAATTTGAGGTGCCAAAAATAATCCAGAAAAGAAAGTTTTATAGTACATAGAGGATGACATGCGGGTCCCCAGCAGCCGGTATCACCGTTTGAGAGGCGGCGGGGAGAAAAAGGCAAGTGACCAAATTTGAGGTGCCAAAAAAACTCCAAGAAAAGAAAGTTGATTGCACATAGAGGATGACATGCGGGTCCCATTTAGCAGCAGCGGTCTCAACGTTTCCAAGGCGGCAAGGGATCAAAAGAAAAAGGAAGTAGCCAGAAATCAGGGGGTCAAAAAAATCCAAGAATAGAAAGAATTTTGGTTCATAGAGGATGACATGCGGGACCCATGATCCTGCATCGTAAACGGCTCGATCGGAGAACGTTGAACGAGATGGCGCGATGTAGAAAAAAAACAATGCCAGAGAGGCTGCCATCTGGGCCCTACATCCCTCGGCGGTGCGGATTTGCGTTGACTCGGCCGGCGAACCCGAGATTTCGAGATGCACCACGTCCCGGGCCACCATACGCCACGTTTTGGCCGCTTTCGTCGGGCTAGGTGGCCTCAAAAACGAGAAAAAAAAAGTTTTGACATGCACCACGGAGGGACCAAAATCGTCGGCCATGGTACACCAGCAACCACGGCGCGACTTCAAGAGTTGTCAAGAAAAATTTCTTTGTTAAATATTAACGATCTTGATATTGATGATGTCCTGCATGGTTGTCTTTCTTATTGCATTAATAATTGCCATACAAATACTTACATACAAAATATTTTAGAAGATGACACCTTGCCAAAATATGATAGGACCGCTGTGTGTTTTCAACTAATTAATGAAAAGGAGGGATCCTCCCAAGTTTCTTCTATTGTTTCTAAAAGAAAATCAGGTTATGCGGACAAGCCACCCTTCAAGCCTCTTCCTCCTAAAGAAGGGAACGAGGAGAAGGAAGAGAAGAAGAAGAAGAAGAAGGGAACGAAGAAGAAGAAGAAGGAGAATAAAAAGAAAGAGGTAACGGCATATCCCCGCGTGAATGAGATAACGCTAGGTAACCGTAAGTATGTTGCTCCTAATGATTATTATGATAATGAATCTGAGTACGATGATCTTCCTATACCCTTTACCCATATTAGTGATCATGATTTGGATGAGCACACTGCCTTTGATATTGAAAATCTCTTTGGTACTGATTATGAAAGTAATGATGATAGCATTATTCATGTCCCCTTAAACGATGATATTGAAAGCTCTAAGCTTGGGGATGTTGTGCTTGAAGATCCTATATTTGAGACCTCTACTTTTAGTGAAAATGATGATATTACATATTCTGGTTTAGATAATTGCTATAGAGATGTATATGACACATGTTACAATTATCCTTATGAAACTTGTCATAGTTATGATGGGCTTGCCAAAAACAATTCTTTTAATATGCAACTTGTTTACCATGTTCAAATTCTTGATAATAATCTTGCTCCAATTACTATTAATGAGAATAACTCTTCTTATGCCAAAATTAATGATACTTCTATGCATATGAACCATGATAAGAATGTTTTAAGTGACGGGTATATTGTGGATTTCATCAATGATGCTACTGAAAGTTATTATGAGAGAGGGAAATATGGTTATATGCATCTTAATAATATTAAGTTTCCCCTCTTTATGTTGAGAATCTTTAAGTTACTCGTGTTTTATCCTCTTATGCTTGTCACTTTGCTCTTCATGAATTCATTTGTGTATAAGATTCTTCTGCATAGGAAGCATGTTAGGCTCAAATGTGTTTTGAATTGCCTCTTGAAGCTCTCTTTTGCTTCAAATACTATTTCTTGCGGGTGCATCACCAAAATTGCTGAGCCCATCTTAATGGCTATAAAGAAAGAACTTCTTGGGAGATAACCCATGTGTTATTTTGCTACAGCACTTTGTTTTATATTTGTGTTTTGGAAGTTGTTTACTACTGTAGCAACCTCTCCTTATCATGTTTTTGTGCCAAGTAAAGTTTCTATGCTAAAGTTGATGTTATATTTGGGATCGCTGCGCAGAAACAGCATTGCTGTCTGTCACGAATCTGGGCACAGGTCTCTGTAGAAAATTCGAAAAAATCTGCCAATTTACGAGCGTGATCCTCAGATATGTACGCAACTTTCATTAGTTTTGAGTTTTTCCATTTGAGCAAGTCTGGTGCCATCTTAAAATTCGTCTTTACGGACTGTTCTGTTTTTGACAGATTCTGCCTTTTATTTCGCATTGCCTCTTTTGCTATGTTGGATTCATTTCTTTGATCCATTAATATCCAGTAGCTTTATGCAATGTCCAGAAGTGTAAAGAATGATTGTGTCACCTCTGAACATGTGAATTTTTGATTATGCACTAACCCTCTAATGAGTTTGCTTGAAGTTTGGTGTGAAGGAAGTTTTCAAGGGTCAAGAGAGGAGGATGATATACTACGATCAAGAAGAATGAAAAGTCTAAGCTTGGGGATGCCCCGTGGTTCATCCCTGCATATTTTAAGAAGACTCAAGCGTCTAAGCTTGGGGATGCCCAAGGCATCCCCTTCTTCATCGACAAAGTATCAGGTTCCTTCTCTTGAAACTATATTTTTATTCGGTCACATCTTGTGTACTTTACTTGGAGCGTCTGTGTGCTTTTATTTTTGTTTTTGTTTTGTTATTTTCATTCTCTGAATAAGTTCATCCTTGTGTGGGAGAGAGACACGCTCCGCTGGTTCATATGAACACATGTGTTCTTAGCTTTTAATGTTCATGGCGAAGGTTGAAACTGCTTCGTTAATTGTTATATGGTTGGAAGAAAATGCTACATGTAGTAATTGGTAAAATGTCTTGGATAATGTGATACTTGGCAATTGTTGTGCTCATGTTTAAGCTCTTGCATCATATACTTTGCACCTATTAATGAAGAAATACATAGAGCTTGCTAAAATTTGGTTTGCATAATTGGTCTCTCTAAGGTCTAGATAATTTCTAGTATTGGGTTGAACAACAAGGAAGACGGTGTAAAGTCTTATAATGTTTACAATATGTCTTATATGTGAGTCTTGCTGCACCATTTTATACTTGAGTTTGCTTCAAATAACCTTGCTAGCCTAAACCTTGTATAGAGAGGGAATACTTCTCATGCATCCAAATACTTGAGCCAATATTCATGCCATTTGTGTCCACCATACCTACCTACTACATGGTATTTCTCCGCCATTCCAAAGTAAATTGCTTGAGTGCTACCTTTAAACAAATTCAAAAGTTATTACCTCTTATTTGTGTCAATGTTTTATAGCTCATGAGGAAGTATGTGGTGTTTATCTTTCAATCTTGTTGGGCAACTTTCACCAATGGACTAGTGGCTTCATCCGCTTATCCAATAATTTTGCAAAAAGAGCTGGCAATGGGATTCCCAGTCCCAAATTAATTAACAAAAATAGACACTCCTCCATGGTATGTGATTGTTGGACGGCACCCGAAGGATTCGGTTAGCCATGGCTTGAGAAAGCAAAGGTGGGGAGGAGTGTCATCATAATAAAACTAAAATTAAAAGGCACTCCTTCGTGGTATGAGATTGTTGGCAGGCACCCGAGGATTCGGTTAGCCATGGTTTGTGAAAGAAAGGTTGGAAGGAGTGCCACCCAAAAATAAAATAAAATGGGAGCCGCTCTTTGAAGGTTTGTTTGGCAAGGGGGTTAGAGTACCCGCTACCATTCGTTGACAACAACAAACACCTCTCAAAACTTTACTTTTATGCTCTCTATATGTTTTCAAAATCAAAGCTCTAGCACAAATATAGCAATCGATGCTTTCCTCTTTGAAGGGCCATTCTTTTACTTTATTGTTGAGTCAGTTTACCTATTCTTTCTATCTTAGAAGCAAACACTTGTGTAAATTGTGTGCATTGATTCTTACATGTTTACCTATTGCACTTGTTATATTACTTTGTGTTGACAATTATCCATGAGATATACATGTTAAAGTTGAAAGCAACCGCTGAAACTTATATCTTCCTTTGTGTTGCTTCAATACCTTTACTTTGATTTATTGCTTTATGAGTTAACTCTTATGCAAGACTTATTTATGCTTGTCTTGAAGTACTATTCATGAAAAGTCTTTGCTTTATGATTCACTTGTTTACTCATGTCATTATCATTGTTTTGATCGCTGCATTCATTACATATGTTTACAAATAGTATGATCAAGTTTATGATGGCATGTCACTTCAGAAATTATCTTTGTTATCGTTTTACCTTCGGGACGAGCAGAACTAAGCTTGGGGATGCTGATACGTCTCCGTCGTATCGATAATTTCTTATGTTCCATGACACTTTATTGATGATATCTACATGTTTTATACACATTATATGTCATATTCGTGCGTTTTCCGGAACTAACCTATTGACGAGATGCCGAAAGGCCAGTTGCTGTTTTCTGCTGTTTTTGGTTTCAGAAATCCTAGTAAAGAAATATTTTCGGAATCGGACGAAATAAAGACCGAGGACCTTATAATTCCCGGAAGCTTCCAGAGCACCGGAGAAGGATGAGAGGGGAGCCAGGGGCCCCACACCACACCCCGGCGCGGCCCAGGGGGCGCCCTGGTGTGGGCAGCCCGTGGCCCCTCCGACTCCATCTCTTCGCCTATTTAATCGTCCCTGACCTAAAAACACCGACGGAGAAGACGAGACCCGAAAACCTTCCAGAGCCGCCGCCATCGCGAAATCAAGATTCGGGGGACAGAAGTCTCTGTTCCGACTGCCGGACGGGGAATTGCCCCCGGAGTCATCTCCACCGCCGTCTCCACCGCCATCTTCACCGCCATCGCTGTCTCCATGATGAGGAGGGAGTAATTCACCCCCGGGGCTGAGGGCTCCGCTGTAGCTATGTGGTTCATCTCTCTCTTTATGTGATCTAGTTGAATATCATCTATGTGCTACTCTAGTGATGTTATTAAAGTACTCTATTCCTCCTGCACGGTGTAATGGTGACAGTGTGTGCCACGTGTAGTACTTGGTGTAGGCTATGATTGTGATCTCTTGTAGATTATGAAGTTAACTATTGCTATGATAAGTATTGACGTGATCTATGCCTCCTTCATGGCGTGATGGTGATAGTGTGCATGCTATGTTAGTTCTTGGTGTAATTATGTTGATCTATCTTGCACTCTAAGGTTACTTAAACATGAATATCGAATACTGTGGAGCTTGTTAACTCCGGCATTGAGGGTTCGTGTAATCCTACACAGTTAGTGGTGTTCATCATCCAACAAAAGAGTGTAGAGTGGTTCTATTATGTGATCATTGTTGAGAGTGTCCACTAGTGAAAGCAGGATCCCTAGGCCTTGCTTCCAAGCATCGAATCTCCGTTTGTTTACTGTTTTGTTGCATGTTTACTCGCTGCCATATTTTATTCAGATTGCTATTACCACTCATACTCATCCATATTGCTTGTATTTCACTATCTCTTCGCCGAACTAGTGCACCTATACATCTGACAAGTGTATTTGGTGTGTTGGGGACACAAGAGACTTCTTGCTTTGTGATCGCAGGGTTGCTTGAGAGGGATATCTTTGACCTCTTCCTCCCGAGTTCGATAAACCTTGGGTAATCCACTTAAGGGAAACTTGCTGCTGTTCACAAACTCTGCTTGGAGGCCCAACACTGTCTACAAGAATAGCACCGTCCCTCGACACCTAGCTGCCCTTGCACCTATCCAGGTGTAAGGGCAGCATCTTGCTTGTTCGTTACTTAGTAGATCCGATCGTTATAGTTGCTCCTTGCTCCGCAGGATTAGTTTAATATCTGCATAGTTAGGCCTTATGCTGGGGTCGGACGATCCGGTAGTGCGTTAGGTGTTGTTCACCGTCCCTGCAAGGGATGTTCCGGGAATCAACGTTATGTTGGTTTTTAGGCCTCTCGTAGGGGTAGTTTGCATCATCTTCCGTAGCTGCTAGGCCCGATCACACGTAGGACGTTCCGGTTATGCGGTGAAAACCCTAAACTGTCGTAGATCGGTTTAGCTTTGTTTTGATCAAGCAGGATCCCCATGTCATTGCAAATCCAACGTGAACCATGGGGCGATCGGCTCTTTGAGCCGATCCACAGGGCAACCTGAGAGCCGATAGGGCTCGTATTTAATGTTTACGTGTCTACCATGCAGGAACAATCGAAGCACTCTAACACCTTCCTGATCGGGTCTAGGTCAGGTGGCACGCCCTAGCAACCGCCAGGACGTGGCTGGAAGGCGGGACGACGCGAGGTGCCAGGGTCCACTAAGCGGCCTTGGGAGCCTCCCGGCTCTTCGTGTTGCTTAGCCATTGCACAAGATTCAATCAAGGCGATTGCCAAATGTCAACGTGTTATTGATGATGCTAATAGAAGTCCTCAATGATTCTATGTAATTTTTTTATTTGGGCACATTAATTGCCTTGTAATTTTCCTACTTGTTTTATTTGTGTATGTAATTGTGTGTATCATTGATATCAGATTTTAGGCTCATGAAATTTAATGCAAGTTGACTAGTCAAACAAGTAGGGCCCTACAACTGATTGGGCCGGCCCACTTACAGTAGTGTGGGACCCACTTTCATTTTGGGCCGGCCCACTTCTTTAGTAGGCCGGCCCGGTTACACGATAGTGGGCTCCACATGCTTATTGGGCCGGCCCACTATCTTGTTGGGCCAGCCCATTTGCTATATGGTGGTCTGATACGTCTCCAACGTATCGATAATTTTTTATGTTCCATGCTACTTTATTGATGATACCTACATGTTTTATGCACATTATATGTCGTATTTACGCATTTTCGGAACTAACCTATTAACAAGATGCCGAAGAGCCGTTCCTGTTTCTGCTGTTTTTGGTTTCAGAAATCCTAGTAAGGAAATATTCTCGGAATTGGACGAAATCACGCCCAGGGTCCTATTTTTGCACGGAGCTTCCGAAGACCGAAGAGATAACGAAGTGGGGCGACGAGGCGCCGCCACCATAGGGCCGCGCGGCAGGGCCCGCGCCGCCCTATGGTGTGGGCCCCTCGTCAGCCCCCCCGCCTACCCTTTCGCCTACTTAAAGCCTCCGTCGCGAAAACCCCAGTACCGAGAACCACGATACGGAAAACCTTCCAGAGACGCGCCGCCGCGAATCCCATCTCGGGGGATTCAGGAGATCGCCTCCGCCACCCTGCCGGAGAGGGGATTCATCTCCCGGAGGACTCTTCATCGCCATGATCGCCTCCGGAGTGATGAGTGAGTAGTTCACCCCTGGACTATGGGTCCATAGCAGTAGCTAGATGGTCGTCTTCTCCTAATTGTGCTTCATTGTTGGATCTTGTGAGCTGCCTAACATGATCAAGATCATCTATCTGTAATACTATATGTTGTGTTTGTCGGGATCCGATGGATAGAGAATGCTATGTTATGGTGATTATCAATCTATTGTTTATGTGTTGTTTATGATCTTGCATGCTCTCCGTTATTAGTAGAGGCTCTGGCCAAGTTTTTACTCTTAACTCCAAGAGGGAGTATTTATGCTCGATAGTGGGTTCATGCCTTCATTGACACCTGGGACAGTGACAGAAAGTTCTAAGGTTGTGATGTGTTGTTGCCACTAGGGATAAAACATTGATTCTATGTCTAAGGATGTAGTTGTCGATTACATTACGCACCATACTTAATGCAATTGTCTGTTGCTTAGCAACTTAATACTGAATGGGGTTCGGATGATAACCTGAAGGTGGACTTTTTAGGCATAGATGCAGTTGGATGGCGGTCTATGTACTTTGTCGTAATGCCCAATTAAATCTCACTATATTTATCATATCATGTATATGCATTGTTATGCCCTTCTCTATTTGTCAATTGCCCGACTGTAATTTGTTCACCCAACATGCTTTTATCTTATGGGAGAGACACCTCTAGTGAACTGTGGACCTCGGTCCTATTCTTACATAGCATACAATCTACTGCAATTGTTCTTTACTGTTTTCTTGCAAACAATCATCTTCCACTCGATACGCTTAATCCTTTGTTACAGCAAGCCGGTGAGATTGACAACCTCACTGTTTCGTTGGGGCAAAGTACTTTGGTTTTGTTGTGCAGATTCCACGTTGGCGCCGGAATCCCTGTTGTTGCGCCGCATCACATTTCGCCACCATCAACCTTCAACGTGCTTCTTGGCTCCTCCTGGTTCGATTAAACCTTGGTTTCTTTCTGAGGGAAAACTTGCCACTGTGCGCATCATACCTTCCTCTTGGGGTTCCCAACGGACGTGTACATTTACGCGCATCAAGCCTGTTTTCTGGCGCCGTTGCCGGGGAGATCAAGACACGCTGCAAGGGGAGTCTCCACTTCTCAATCTCTTTACTTTGTTTTTGTCTTGCTTTATTTTATTTACTACTTTGTTTGCTGCACCTAAACAAAACACAAAAAATTTAGTTGCTAGTTTTACTTTATTTACTGTCTTGCTCACTATATCGAAAACACAAAAAAATTAGTTACTTACATTTACTTTACTTAATTTATCATGTTTCCTTTTAATTTTACCACAAAAGACATACCGGTAGGACGTGGGTCTATAGTTGGGAGAAATAATATAGAAGAATTTTTCAATCATGTTAGTATTACTGAAGATTTTGAAGATAGACACTTGGTAGAACTTGCACCTACCTATGAAATTGCTGCTGCTGCTTTAGTTCGCATGTTGGAAACTAAATTTGTTAATCTCAATCCTATAATCCAACACATGTTTCTTACACTCGGTGATATGGAAGAAGGGGAAAAGAAAGATTTTGTTTTAGAAACTCTTCTTAGAGAATTTGGTGGTCTAGCAAGAGAGGCTAGAAAGGTCTTTGCTAAATTTAATATGCTAGGTTCTCATACTAATTTTGTTGGTCTCCTTGAAAAAATGGACATAGATAGAATAAGATACACTAATAATATTAATGATGGTGGGGAGATCAAAGCACCAATACCATGTAAACTCCTAGCTATGAATGATGCACTAGAAAATAACTATGCTTGGCTTGTTCCTGAAAATTTGTTCGATGAGAATAGCAAGCCCAAGACTAATGAAAAGGGAGACGCTAAAACTTATGTATCCAATATACTATGCTTGGTTGAGAAAACTCCCAACACCCAAAGTTATGATGTTGATGCTTCTACTCTTGATGTTACTTGATTTGCACTTTCTGCGCCTAGCTGAAAGGCGTTAAAGAAAAGCGCTTATGGGAGACAACCCATGTTTTTACTACAGTACTTTGTTTTATATTTGAGTCTTGGAAGTTGTTTACTACTGTAGCAACCTCTCCTTATCATGTTTTTGTGCCAAGTAAAGTTTCTATGTCAAAGTTGATGTTATATTTGGGATCGCTGCGCAGAAACAGCATTGCTGTCTGTCACGAATCTGGGCACAGGTCTCTGTAGAAAATTCGAAAAAATCTGCCAATTTACGAGCGTGATCCTCAGATATGTACGCAACTTTCATTAGTTTTGAGTTTTTCCATTTGAGCAAGTCTGGTGCCATCTTAAAATTCGTCTTTACGGACTGTTCTGTTTTTGACAGATTCTGCCTTTTATTTCGCATTGCCTCTTTTGCTATGTTGGATGAATTTCTTTGATCCATTAATGTCCAGTAGCTTTATGCAATGTTCAGAAGTGTAAAGAATGTTTGTGTCACCTCTGAATGTGTGAATTATTAATTGTTCACTAACCCTCTAATGAGTTTGCTTGAAGTTTGGTGTGAAGGAAGTTTTCAAGGGTCAAGAGAGGAGAATGATATACTATGATCAAGAGGAGTGAAAGCTCTAAGCTTGGGGATGCCCCCGTGGTTCATCCCTGCATATTCTAAGAAGACTCAAGCGTCTAAGCTTGGGGATGCCCAAGGCATCCCCTTCTTCATCGACAACATCATCAGGTTCCTCCCCTGAAACTATATTTTTATTCAGTCACATCTTGTGTTCTTTACTTGGAGCGTCGGTTTGTTTTTGTTTTTGTTTTTGTTTGAATAAAATGGATCCTAGCATTCACTTTGTGGGAGAGAGACACGCTCCGTTGTTGCATATGGACAAATATGTCCTTAGGCTTTACTCATAATGTTCAAGGCGAAGTTTCTTCTTCGTTAAATTGTTATATGGTTGGAATTGGAAAATGCTACATGTAGTAATTCTAAAATGTCTTGGATAATGTGATACTTGGCAATTGTTGTGCTCATGTTTAAGCTCTTGCATCATATGCTTTGCACCCATTAATGAAGAAATACATAGAGTTTGCTAAAATTTGATTTGCATATTTGGTCTCTCTAAGGTCTAGATAATATCTAGTATTGAGTTTTGAACAACAAGGAAGACGGTGTAGAGTCTTATAATGTTTACAATATGTCTTTTATGTGAGTTTTGCTGCACCGGTTCATCCTTGAGTTTGCTTCAAATAACCTTGCTAGCCTAAACCTTGTATCGAGAGGGAATACTTCTCATGCATCCAAAATCCTTGAGCCAACCACTATGCCATTTGTGTCCACCATACCTACCTACTACATGATATTTCTCCACCATTCCAAAGTAAATTGCTTGAGTGCTACCTTTAAAATTCCATCATTCACCTTTGCAATATATAGCTCATGGGACAAAATAGCCTTAAAAACTATCGTAGTATCGAATATGTACTTATGCACTTTATCTTTTATTAAGTTGCTTGTTGTGCGATAACCATGCTTCTGGGGAACGCCATCAACTATTGTTGAATATCATGTGAGTTGCTATGCATGTCCGTCTTGTCTGAAGGATCTATCACCTTAATGATTGGAGCATGCAAATTGTTAGAGAAGAACATTGGGCCGCTAACTAAAGCCATGAATCATGGTTGAAGTTTCAGTTTTGGACATATATCCTCAATCTCATATGAGAATAATAATTGTTGCTACATGCTTATGCATTTAAGAGGAGTCCATTATCTGTTGTCCATGTTGTCCCGGTATGGATGTCTAAGTTGAGAATAATCAAAAGCGAGAAATCCAAAATGCGAGCATTCTCCTTAGACCTTTGTACAGGCGGCATGGAGGTACCCCTTTGTGACACTTGGTTGAAACATGGCATGCAAAGATCCGGTAGTCCAAGCTAAGTAGGACAAGGTGCGGGCACTATTAGTATACTATGCATGAGGCTTGCAACTTGTAAGATATAATTTACATAACTCATATGCTTTATTACTACCGTTGACAAAATTGTTTCATGTTTTCAAAATAAAAGCTCTAGCACAAATACAGCAATCGATGCTTTCCTCTTTGAAGGACCATTCTTTTATTTTTATTGTTCAGTTTACCTATCTCCTCCACCTTAGAAGCAAACACTTGTGTGAACTGTGCATTGATTCCTACATACTTGCATATTGCACTTGTTATATTACTTTATGTTGACAATATCCATGAGATATACATGTTATAAGTTGAAAGCAACCGCTGAAACTTAATCTTCCCTTGTGTTGCTTCAATACCTTTACTTTGATTTATTGCTTTATGAGTTAACTCTTATGCAAGACTTATTGATGCTTGTCTTGAAGTACTATTCATGAAAAGTCTTTGCTATATGATTCACTTGTTTACTCATGTCATTACTTTTGTTTTGATCGCTGCATTCATTACATATGTTTACAAATAGTATGATCAAGATTATGATGGCATGTCACTTCAGAAATTATCTTTGTTATCGTTTTACCTGCTCGGGACGAGCAGAACTAAGCTTGGGGATGCTGATACGTCTCCAACGTATCGATAATTTCTTATGTTCCATGCTACTTTATTGATGATACCTACATGTTTTATGCACATTATATGTCGTATTTACGCATTTTCTGAACTAATCTATTAACAAGATTCCGAAGAGCCATGTTTTCTGCTGTTTTTGGTTTCAGAAATCCTAGTAAGGAAATATTCTCGGAATTGGACGAAATCACCGCCAGGGTCCTATTTTTGCACGGAGCTTCCAGAAGACCGAAGAGATAACGAAGTGGGGCGACGAGGCGCCGCCACCATAGGGCCGCGGCCAGAGGGGGCCCGCGCCGCCCTATGGTGTGGGCCCCTCGTCCCCCCCGACCTACCCTTTCGCCTACTTAAAGCCTCCGTCGCGAAAACCCCAGTACCGAGAACCACGATACGGAAAACCTTCCAGACGCCGCGAATCCCATCTCGGGATTCAGGAGACGCTCCGGCACCCAGCCGGAGAGGGATTCATCTCCCGGAGGACTCTTCATTGCCATGATCGCTCCGGAGTGATGAGTGAGTAGTTCACCCCTGGACTATGGGTCCATAGCAGTAGCTAGATGGTCGTCTTCTCCTAATTGTGCTTCATTGTTGGATCTTGTGAGCTGCCTAACATGATCAAGATCATCTATCTGTAATACTATATGTTGTGTTTGTCGGGATCCGATGGATAGAGAATGCTATGTTATGGTGATTATCAATCTATTGTTTATGTGTTGTTTATGATCTTGCATGCTCTCCGTTATTAGTAGAGGCTGGCCAAGTTTTTACTCTTAACTCCAAGAGGGAGTATTTATGTCGATAGTGGGTTCATGCCTTCATTGACACCTGGGACAGTGACAGAAAGTTCTAAGGTTATGATGTGTGTTGCCACTAGGGATAAAACATTGATTCTATGTCTAAGGATGTAGTTGTCGATTACATTACGCACCATACTTAATGCAATTGTCTCGTTGCTTAGCAACTTAATACCGAATGGGGTTCGGATGATAACCTGAAGGTGGACTTTTTAGGCATAGATGCAGTTGGATGGCGGTCTATGTACTTTGTCGTAATGCCCAATTAAATCTCACTATATTTATCATATCATGTATATGCATTGTTATGCCCTTCTCTATTTGTCAATTGCCCGACTGTAATTTGTTCACCCAACATGCTTTTATCTTATGGGAGAGACACCTCTAGTGAACTGTGGACCCCGGTCCTATTCTTACATAGCATACAATCTACTGCAATTGTTCTTTACTGTTTTGTTGCAAACAATCATCTTCCACTCGATATGCTTAATCCTTTGTTAGTGAGATTGACAACCTCACTGTTTCGCTGGGGCAAAGTACTTTGGTTTTGTTGTGCAGATTCCACGTTGGCGCCGGAATCCCTGTTGTTGCGCCGCATCACATTTCGCCACCATCAACCTTCAACGTGCTTCTTGGCTCCTCCTGGTTCGATTAAACCTTGGTTTCTTTCTGAGGGAAAACTTGCCACTGTGCGCATCATACCTTCCTCTTGGGGTTCCCAACGGACGTGTACATTTACGCGCATCATGGTCCCACATGGTAAATGGGCCAGCCCTTTAACAGGAAGGTGGGACCCACCTGTGTTTTTGGCCCGACCCACTATCTTGTTGGGCCGTCCCACTTGCTATATTGTGGACCCCACATACTAAATGGGCCGCCTTTTAACCGGAAAGTGGGACCCACCGTGTTTTTGGCCCGGCCACTGGCTGGGCCAGCATCTATATGGTGGACCCCACACATCAAATGGGCCGGCCCTTTAATAGGAAAGTGGGACCCACTGTTTTTTGGCCCGGCCCACTATCTTGTTGGGCCGCCACTTGCTATATGGTGGACCCTACATACTAAATGGGCCGACCCTTTAAAGTGGGACCCACCTATGTTTTTGGCCCGGCCCACTTGCTATGTGGACCCCACACACTAAATGGGCCGGCCTTTTAACGGAAAGTGGGACCCACTGTATTTTGCCCGGCCCACTTGCTTCTTGGGCCGGCCCAGCTGCTGTAAGGTGGACCCCACATGTTAAATGGGCCGGCCCATTTAAGTTTTGACCAGTCAACCTTAGAGGTTAGGCCCGCCCACGTAATAATGGACCAGCCCAGCTATATAGTTGACCGGACAAACTATGTCCACCGCCCGATTAAGACGTGGCAGCCTCGTGTGGGCTTCATCTACCACGGGTTTCAGCGTCGCCTTAATCGCCGTCGCTGGTCGCCGGCTCTGATCCCCAACTCCAAATCGAAGGAACGGTCGATTTTCCAACAAGCGCGAAAAAATTCGAAGGTTTTGCTCGACAGAGCACAAAGAACCCATATCGTCGGGTTAGGCCCATAGGCGATGAAAAATACCCCTTAGCAGACGATTTTGAGACGTTGTCTATCAGAACTTTTCTTGTAGTGCTTCTAGCAAAACCCTAGTCTACAATCTGTAGGCATTGACAAATTAATCCTTTGTCAGTAGTCCACATCTAGACTTTTTTTTGGAAGTAGCTTGTATCATCTCTGCCTATGATCTTCACTAATTAGTATCACATGAGTTTCCTACATGATTCTGGTGAATCTTTGGTTATAAGATGAGTTATGACATGCAATGCATTAGTGTTATGTGTTGGAGTGTATTGATAGATGCATATGTTATCATGTTTTATATGCTATGTTCTGATCCAACTTGTATGCATAAACATGTGGGAGATTTGTGTTATTTGGAGTAACTTGGTGCGATGCACGTGGTTGCGACAAAAATATGTATTTTACCTTTCCATTGATTACCTCAATAGGTATAAAAATATGGTGCATGTTATCGTTTATCTCGTGACATTCAAGGTGGGCAAGTCCCAAGCTAGGAAGTGCCCCCACACGGGGACACGGTAATGTTATTGTTTATCTCTAAAAATATGAGGCAAGCACCTTGGTATTGTAGGGGACATTCCGACCTTGTCCCAGGGCTTCTCCCTAGTCTGAGTTTTAGCCAGGCCGAGTCCCCGTGCGGGGGCACTTCTCCAGGGGAACGTGGGCAGGCTCGCTCCTGGACGGACCATGGTTACACCCTTTTCCACGAGACTGACACTTGGGTTTAGGGGAAGAGGTGTGTTCGTAGATTCGTCATCTAACAAACAATGGATAAGGCGAGGTTTTTCCCAGATTCATGCCCCCGGAGTGTAATACCCTAATCCTTCTTGTCCGATCTTGATTATCGATGGAGATTACAATGTTGCTATAATGGCTATGGCGGTGTAGATCGGATCTTGACTAGGGAAGATTATGAGTGAGTTTGAGAGAGCCCCCGACGGCCCCTCCTATCCTTTATATATGAGGCTAGGTCTTAGGTACTATCGCTGAGTCGATTGCAAGTACGAGGCTAAGCCCAGGGTTTCCTAATATTGGGCTTGTATTTGTTCCACAAGCCAGGAACGTGGGCTTCTGATGCTTCATAGCTGTCAGCTTCTCTTGGGCTTTGTGGTGCCGAACAATCCATCATGTGTGCATGCAGTTGGGCCGAACCAGGTACACTAATGGTGGGTAACCGATGGGCTATACCCACATCATTAGCCCGCGAGTGTCTGGTCAACTAGTAGACTCAAGTAGAGACTCAAAGTCATAGGTCATGTATCGTACAGTCGTAGTCGACAAACATGCGAGGAGAAACCACTAACCCATAAGTGCATCAGCTCAGCATCTTGCACGCTTTAAGATGTTGAAAACTCATAAGGATGATGGCTTAACACGTCTGGTGATCTCGATGAATCGGGACTAGCTATCGGGCAAAACCAACGCTAACCTACTCAAGCTCGAGTACCCGGACATGAACCTGGTATATGCAAGAGTAGCTCAACTCGTGTCGCTAAGGCCTTATAGAGTCGAACTACATCCAGTTAATGGGTACCCAACACGTTCGTTGGGATTTTCTTCATGACCTAGGCATAAAAATCATTTGGTAGAGCGTAGCGGATGTGGTTTACAGGCAGTAGATTCAGTCTACGGGTCTTATCTTCACATCGTAGACATGGCACCCATACATGTTTTTCGTAGCGCATGCAATCTGGGCAGTCGAGGAGATATTCTCTCGTACTCGAGCTCATATCAGTTGTAGTGGATGGATTTGACGCGGCAAGTAGAGTTGTCTGGTACATGGCCATAAGGAGCCAGGAGTCGACTAAGGACAGAGTCGACGTAACAGACAAGTTATGTGTCCATTTTCGTCGGGTGCACGACCAACGCTCTCGGTGGGCGTAGCCCCTGAGGCTATGTTTGGACACTTTTAGCCGTGCATATGCTAGTTTTGTTACGGCATCAAGAGATGTGATCATCCGAGGTACTCGACTTGCGCCATGCGCCTACGGGCGCGAATAATTGTCGGTGACTCCGTCGGAGGACCCGATAAAGGGGTGCGGTGTAGCTAACGTCATGGGTGATGAAACGATGTACTCGAGTGTTGATCTAAGCAGCTGATGGGACGCGTTGATGGTGGGACCATGGTAAATGTTTACCGGCGCATGCGATGGTCGAGGTCAATTTGACCGCTCGCGCACGAAAATCAGAGCACGACAGTAATCTCCTTGATTCTCACATGGGTGGAGTTAATAAGAGCATGATGGTTCGCTCCACGTGTCGCCACGCATCGCTGCGGATGCAAGCCACATGACAGTGAAGTAGATCAGACGGTTGCGGATGGCTTCTCCTTCCATTCCCATGTTGCTGCTCTTCTTCCTCCCATCGCACATCGCCATTGTCTCTTAGAGGCCTAATCTTTAGTGTCCTCTCTTATACCTAGGAAAGATCCCACGTTGCATCCATGGGGAAAGCTAATGGCGCCGGCTTCTCCCCAGGGTGCCACCGCGCTGAACAAGAAGGCTGACGCTTGGAAGAAATCTGTGTGCTCAATCCATAAGGGATCTCAAGACACTTAAGAAAGTCAGGTTGCTATTGGAGAGCGACAAGAATGTGCGGCTCCCCGACAATGAGAGGTAACCTAGTGCCCTGACGATGGCTGGCGGGTGTTGTTTGTGGCTTTCCTCTTTCGCGGCCTTTCTATTCCTGCCCACGAATTTCTTCGTGAGATGTTTTTTGTTTATGGTGTTCAACTCCATCAGCTCACACCCAACGCAGTGTTTCATCACCCTCTGTGAGTGCTTCTTGGGCGTCCACCCTCACTAGTTCCTATGGAAGTGCCACTATTTTGTGAAGAGGCAGGCAGGAAAGGAGGGCGTTTATGTCGTTGGCAGTTTTAGGATCTCAGTTTGGTCTGATGTAGAGTACTTGGCCTTCAAGATACTCGAATTCGTCCAAGGTTGGAGGTAGAAGTGGTTCTCCATTTGCGACGAGCAGGGAGCTTCCCAAAAGTTTTAGCTCGCTGAGTTATCGGCTGATGCGGTTGTCAAGAAGAAGTCCTGGCATCATGGGTTGTCGGCTACTGAGGCGGCCGAAGCAGACAAACTTATGGCTCGTGTCCTGTCCCTTCAGAAGATTGTAGGTAAGGAAGTATTGGGGATCCAAATCATCTCCACCTTCATCGACATCGAGTCCAACCGCTCCAGGTAGGGTTCACGCCATGTGGCAACACACGGGGGTCACGGACCTGACGTGAATCCATAAGGAGGAGCTCTCCATCAACGAGCTGGAGACTCGCATCAGGTCCCTCACCACCTTGACAGCTGAGGATCTATTCCTAGGTAAGCCCTCAGTAGCACCTTATGGAGAAGTCAACAAGCTTCCCGAGGTAAATTTTTATCTTCAGTTTTCTTTGGTTGTTGTCGAATCTATTCTGGTGGATGGCTCAGCTAATTGCCTCTTTGGTTGTAGGATCACGAGCACCTCGCGTGTTTTCCGGCGTTAATGGAGGGAAACATAGTGCCGGAGGAAGAGGAAGTAGATGATTCACACTCATCTATTTCTACAACTCACTGGGAGGTGAGGAAGTCTATGGCGCTATGCGTATGCGGAGCCTGAAGAACCCGAGGAAACTGCAGACTCCAGTTCTTTAGTTCCATCATGTCCCAAGGAACATTTGAATATGGTGCCTTTGTGATCAGATCCCCCGAGCAACGACCACCAAGAAGTCGCGCTTAGGAGCAGAATGGGACCTTGCGACCTCAATCGGCTCGTAAGTGACTTTACTGTGTAAACTTTGGTGACTTTGTCGATGTAAGAAGAGACTCGCCGGAGGAGGAGCCTTCCTTGAAGAAGCTGATGGATCTAGACGGCAAGGTCATAGAGTTGACGAACAAACAAACAGAGTTGACAGGTTCGAAAGGAGATGCTTACGCTCCATCACTTCTAAGGTTGAGAAGAATAAGGAGGTTGTTTTGTTACACATATAAGCTTTATTTATATATGTATGCATAGCTGCAGGTGGAAACTTAAACCTGGACTATTTCCATCATTCAACAAAACCCCCTTAAAAGTAAACTAGATAGGTCTGGTAAACCGAAGATAAAATATACTAGCAAAGTCTTGCAGCCGTTTCCTTCATACACCATTTAACAGTGCTTCCCAAGGTTAGATTAAACCTAGGTCTTCTAGGGAAAATCTTACCATACTACAATCTATAATCCGGATCGGAGGTATCAGGCCCCCAATTTTTGTACTTATGATTTTTTCTTTGTGTTGAAGTTTCTTCATGTTTGTTCAGACATTTGACCCTATCTGCATGAGGAGGGGAAGCATGTCAAGAATCTGTTGAACGCCCTCAGCGATATCGCCTCACGGGTGATCCCCTCCTTTTGGTCATATAAAACGAAAGGCTATGCACTAGTGTGCTTCAGGATCACGTCAAACAAGTCGGTTAGTTCGACGAGTGTTGCCGTGCAGCCTTGGAGCTGGGACATGTGACATAGGCATCCCCAATGGGCCTGCCAAAGATGGTACCCGGGGTTTAATCAAAGCCCAGGACTCGAAGAATAAGAAGACTTGGAAGCCCATTTAGTGTTAAGGAAAGATAGTTTGTATTAGGAAAGATAGAGATTTGTAATCTTACGGGTTGGGTACGAAACCCTCCCGAACTTTGTAACTTGTGTACTACGAAACCCTCGGCTCCGCCTCCTATATAAGGGGGAGTCGAGGGACAAAGAAAGGATCGAATCTACCGTCAACATAACCCTAGTTTTCATAATCGTCGAGTACTTTTCGGCTGAAACCTTCGAGATCTACTTGCCCTCTACTTCTAGCAAAACCCTAGTCTACGATCTGTAGGCATTAGCAAATTAACTTTGTCAATTGGCGCCGTTCGTGGGAATTAGAGGTTGCAAGGAGCTGATCTCGATGGCACGTTCAAGATCGTCGACTTCGTCGGTGGCGAGCAATGCGATGGATCGAGGTAACCAGGGAAAAACTGATCTAGTCGATTTTATTCCTCACCCGCCCTCCCGTGTGGATGCATGTGCCTATCTGGAGGAGCCCATCATCATGACGTTCGGAGAATTCCGATTTGGCGTCAACAAGGAAGGATCCTACCGTCTCGAAGTTCCGATCTCGTCGGAATTTTCAGCGGTCGATTCTAACTTTTCGTCGAGTGACGGGGAGTTTTCGTCGCCACGCTTCGTCGACAGCAAGGCAAGCGGAAAGCTCGCCAAGATCTTCAGCAACACATCCTTCGTCGTCTGCGGACTCCTTTATAAGCAGCGATTCCGACAGCGTCGACAGCTTCAACTTCATCGACAAATCTGCTGCCATCGGAAAGGTCTTCACCACTCTATATGATGGTGTCACCAATCCCGACAAAAATCAATACGCAAAATATCATCAGATCTATGCGATAGAAGAGGCAGGATCAGAACCAGAAACGTCGAGGCTTTCGATGATTTGGGAAATCCTTACATCGATCCCGCTGATCTCAGAAAAGGCTTAGGCACTAAATATGCTGGGACTTCAACTCGAGCACAAGTCCAACTCCCGCGCAGATAGGGCTGCAAGAGCCATGGATGTTCAGAACCAATGACCACCACTGCTATTGTGCAAGAACTACAAGCATATCAATATAGACTTGCTCGAGTAAGTAGAGAGTTGGAAAAACAGACAGATCCTTGAATAGGAGAAAAGAGGCAGCTTCCGCGTCAAGCAGGCCGAGCAGAACTCAGTCGACAATCAGAAACTTCGGTGGATAGCCATAGAGAGGCTCGAAGGAGATCGAGATCTCGGCTGCAAAATATACCCGAAGAAGAGAGAGGAAACCTAATTCAAAATCTCGACATGTCCTTCATGATGATCGATGAAAGGGGAAATATCATCCCAAAACGCCAGAAGCAGGTTACATGGCAATGCTTACATCCTCGCGTCCAGACCACCCCCGGGGACCCGAGAGAACCATTGTTCAATATGGCAATGGCTGGAGTAGGAGTTATGGGAACAGCGTTTGCAGCCACGCCTCCCGAAGGAAATCCTAGGCAAAATAGTCCACGACCCGCTACAACGGTTCAAGATCCACCGAGAACAAGTGGAGCAAGAGATACAGCAGCTCAAGTAAGGGTGGATAGAGCGCGACAAAGAAAGAAGACGTCAGCACTCACCAGAAGTTGCCGACGAAGATATGTGCGGACTCCCGTGCTTTACGAGAAGAGTTCGAAAGACTCGAGTTCCAAAAGGGTTCAAGTTACCCGAGAATTTTAAGAAGTTCGATGGCCTGCAGGATCCCGAGGATTGGCTCGTAGATTACCTCGAGATTGTGAAGCTGGTAGGAGGAACCAGAGCAACAGCTATGCAAAGTATCCAAGTTTACTTGAGTAGTGCCGCAAGATCTTGGATAAAGAAACTCCCCCCAGGCTCCATCGACAGCTGGGATACTTTGAGGATATCTTCGTGAGAAATTTCCGATCCACCTGCAAGAAACTGCGTCATTGGAAGAGCTGAGGCGTGTCGACAAAAACATGACGAGTCGATGAAAATATATACAACGGTGGAACATTATAAAAAACTCGGCAGAAGATATATCTGACGAGAGAGCAATAGATGCGTTCGTGGCAGGAATTCGGCGAGGAGACTTCGTCGAGGACTTAGGGAGAACTAACCCTAAGACCATATCAGCACTCATGGAGATAGCCAATAAGTGGGCAGATGGAGAAGACGCAATATACAACAACACAGGTCGCCAGAAGAGGATCGTGGTCGAAATTATCAAAATAGAAGGCGATTTTCTCGCCAGTTCTACAACAACGATGCTCCCGGCCATATATCGGCTGGCTTTCGGGGAAATCCTGGAGGGAATAGTCGAGATGACTATCAAAGGAGTAATGAGCAACAAGGCGACAATAGAGGTGATTCTCGCGGCAACAGGCAAAATAGTGGACCAAGGTTTCAAAGACCTTACGTGTCACCCGAAGAGATGATGAACGGTCCATGTCAAATGCATTTTTATCTCGACAACAACGGAAAAAGGCAGTCAGGACATCTCCTAAAGATTGCCGAAACTTTCAGGCAATGTTGCGAGCGCAGGAATTGCAAATGCCCAAGCCATGAACAGAAACCCCCAGCCAAGGAGTGAGATCCACCTTCCACCTCCTCCCGCAATCACTGACGAAAATCGGCACCAGCTCAGAATAGCGGCAGCACCACACCCACCTCCATATGTTGATCCTAATTCCAACGGTGCGGTCTCAATGATTCAGAAAGCTAGGCCATCCAACAGGGCGCAGAAGGTAATCTCACGACAAGTGTTCATGGCAGAGAAGATGCCTCCACCAACAGTCGAATACTTAAATTGGTCGGGGCAAGACATCGGCTTCACAATCGCGGACCATCCGCAGCAAGTTCTCGACCAGGACAATCAGCACTCATCTTACCCGCAGTAATCGCTGGTTTTGACGTGTCGAGAATTTTCATAGATGGCGGCAGCAGCTTAAACCTTATGTATGCAGATACATTGAGGAAGATGAACATATCCCTGGCAAACTTGAAACCAACTGACACACGTTTCCACGGGATTACACCAGAGAAGCCAAGTTACCCATTGGGCAAGATCAACCTCGACGTTCAGTTTGGAACCCGAGAAAACTACAGGATAGAGAATTTGGAGTTCGAAGTGGTGGATTTCCCGTCGCAGTATCACGCTTTGTTGGGACGATCAGCATACGCTAGGTTTATGGCGGTACCACATTATACGTATCTATTGTGGAGATTGCCCGGACCCAAGGGACCCATTACAATCAAGGGAAGCTTCGCGTTATCCGATAAATGCGACAAGGATTTTCATCGACTATCAGAAACCTTCGGGATGCAAGCAGAATATACGGCGCCAAGGTTCACTGATTATGATGTGCTGCCAGAAGTAGGAAGGTCCTCGAAGGAGCCAACTTTCAACACAAACAAGGATTCAAAAGAAGTACAGATCCACCCGACCAAAGAAAACGACATCCATCGCAACAAACATGGATATCGCATAGGAAAGCGCGCTCGTCGAGTTCGTCCGTGAGCACTGGAAAATCTTCGCATGGTGTCCAGCTGACATGCCAGGAGTACCCAGGGAACTTGCCGAGCACCACCTCAACTTGGATCCTCTCGCAAGACCAATCAAGCAACCTTTGCGGCGTTTTTCGGAACCTAGTCGCAAAGCCATGTTATCGGAAATAGATCGACTCAAAGATGCTGGTTTCATCAAAGAAATATCTACAGAAGCCACATGGGTAGCTAACCCAGTGATGGTGCCGAAGAAACACACAATAGTCCTTCGCATGTGCGTCGACTTCACGTGTCTCAATAAACATTGTCCCAAGGATCACTTTCCCCTCCCAAGGATCGATCAAATCATCGACTCCACGGCAGGATGCGAACGTCTTTCCTTTTTGGACGCGTACTCTGGTTATAACCAGATCAGATTAAAAGAAGAAGATGAAGCCAAGACAGCGTTCATAACACCTTACGGCGTGTTTTGCTACAAAACAATGCCCTTCGGTTTGAAAAACGCGGGAGCACATATCAGCGGATGATGCAGAAGTGCCTAGCAACACAGATTGGAAAAAATGTGCAAGTCTACATTGACGATGTCTTAATAACATCAAAGAAGGGGTCGACTCTGATCGAAGATTTGAAGGAAACCTTCGACAACCTCGACAAGTTTTGCCTCAAGTTGAACCCGACAAAGTGCTCTTTTGGAGTTCCAGGAGAACTTCTCGGGTTTTTAGTATCAGCAAGGGGGATTGAAGCTAATCCCAAAAAATCAGGCCATCGTTACTATGAGAAAGCCAACAAAGTTGAAAGAAATACAACAGCTTAACGGGGCGAGTCGCAGCTTAAGCAGATTCGTCAAAGTTAGGAGAAAAGGCATTGCCGTTCTACGCATTGATCAAACAGGGGGGAAATTTGAATGGAACGAGGAAGCAGATAGGGCTTTCGAGAACCTCAAGCGGACAATCTCGACACCACCAATCTTGGTGGCGCCTAAAGACAAAGAACCTCTCCTTTTATACATTGCAGCCACACCTCAGGTGGTCAGCACAGCCCTAGTAGTCGAGAGAGAAGAAGAAAAGCTTCATGGAGTTCAGAGGCCAGTATATTTCATCAGCGAAGTACTGTCGCCTTCAAAACAGCGGTACCCGCAATATCAGAAACTGGCGTATGGAGTATTCACGACAGCAAGAAAATTGCGACACTATTTTTCGGCGCACCCGATAATAGTGGTCAATGAAGCTCCCTTGTCAAATATATTGAACAACCCAGAAGCTACGGGTCGTGTCTCCCTTTGGGGAATAGAACTTTCCCTCGGGACATGAAAAAAGAAAGGCAATAAAATCGCAGGTTTTACCAGATTTCATTGCAGAGTGGATGGAGCTACAAAACGGGGCCTCCAGATTTATCGAGAACTTGGACCATGAACTTCGACGGGTCCAAAAGGTTGGAAGGTGCTGGAGCAGGCGTGATATTGGTATCACCTGAAGGCGACAAGTTGAAATATGTCTTAAGGATGACATTTCCAAATGCGTCTAACAACGAAGCAGAATATGAAGCTCTCATACATGGGATGAAGATGGCGAAAGCTTGTGGTGCAACCCGATTGAAAATCTTCGGCGACTCACAATTGGTGGCACAGAAGTTATGAACCAATGTGATGCGTTCAACGAAAGTATGATAGCATACAAAGAGGTGTACAATGAGCTGGAGAAATTGTTTGATGGATGCGAGGTAAACCACATCAGCAGGCTAAGTAACGATGAAGCCGATGTTCTTGCAAACGTCGGGTCACAATGTCTCGCGATTCCTCCAGGCGTGTTTTGGGAAGAGATAAGCGAGAGATCAACAAAGTCAGCAAAAATAAAGAAGGAGAAAAAAGAGAAATCCTCGAGTACCACCAAAGACCCAGCAGAAGAAGAAGAGGAGCAGAGCTAGTCATGATGGTGCAAACTCCATGGATGCAGGCTTATATATCATACATCCTAAGGAAAACAATACCCGACGATCCAGTTGAAGCAAGGCGAATAATTAGAGATCAAAAGCTTTTACTGTGGTAAAAGGGGAGTTGTACAAACGAAGCATCGGGCGTGCTACAGAGATGTGTTACACCCGAAGAAGGAAGAATCATCCTGAAGATGTGCACGAAGGAATATGCGGGCACCACGCAAGCAGCCGAGCTATCGCGGCTGTTTTCAGAGCAGGATTTTATTGGTTAACAGCAATCGAGGACGCGAAGGAAATAGTGAGAACTTGCGACGCGTGCCAAAGGTTTGCCGCCAAACCTCACTCTCAACAGCAGAACTTATGCCAATCCCATTGTCTTGGCCCTTTGCTCAATGGGGTCTCGACATGGTAGGAAAACTACACAAAGCTTCGCCAGGAGGCTATGAGTATATGCTTGTTGCTGTCGACAAATTCACAAAGTGGATAGAAGCAAAGCCGATAAATTCACCGGACGGCGCGTCGGCATTAAGTTCGTGAAAAGCATCGTCTTTAGATTTGGAGTCCCTCATAGCATTGTCACGACAACGGCAGTAATTTTACATCCAAGGAGTTCAAGGCATATTGCGCAGAAGTAGGCATCAAATTGAGTTTTGCGTCTGTCGCACATCCACAGACCAATGGTCAAGTCGAGAAAGCTAATGGCATCATCTGCAACGGTATCAAGAAGCGCTGTTGGGACCCTTGGAAAAAGCTTGGCATACTTGGCCGGAGGAGTTGCCAAGTGTGTTGGAGTATTCGAACAACACCAAATACGGCGACACAGAAACACCGTTTTTTCTGGTCCATGGAGCCGAAGCAGTCCTGCCGATAGAAATAGAGCACGATTCTCCAAGAGTCACAGAATATGATGAAGAAACTTCGAGAAAAGCTCTAGAGGATGATGTCGATGCACTTGATGAAGCTCGAGACGAAGTCCTGTCACGAGTCGCCAAATACCAACAGGACCTGAAAAACTACCACAGTCGACGATTGCGGCCAAGATCCTTCCAAGTTGGCGATTTGGTTTTGCGACTCAATCAAAAAAGCCATGAAAAACTAGAGTCACCATGGCTCGGACCCTACATCGTCACAAGTAATCGAAGGAGGAGCATACATAATCAAGGACAAGAAGACGGGGATTGCCGAGCCAAATCCTTGGAACGTGGCGCAGCTCAGGAGTTTTTACGCTTAGATGCCGAAATATAGTCTCCTCTGTAAACATACAATGTACTGAAACGCCCCGCGAGTTTTCGACGACTTTTCCTTTTTCGGGCACCGAGGGCCGGGTTTTTAATGAGGCGGGCTCGGTGCTGCAATATAATAAAAATAGTAGAGATATACTTTTTATTCGTCAACACACTTGGGGGCTCCACACCTTCAAGTCTCAAAATACATACAATACAGACAAACTAGACTTACCGAAATATTTCGCCTTGGTATAATAATACCTCGCCAAATACATAAATCGGAAGCTAGTAATTTTAAATATAGTATACACGTCAAAAATCTCATTGCTTTGGTCCAAGAACCTTTGCAACAAAAATATAGAACTCCGACACTAAAATACTCGAGGGCTTGCAGTCCATCAAGATGTCTTATTACAACAGAAGGAGAAATCCTCGAAAGGGAAAAACAGTACAAATTCTAGCCAAAAGGCTCGGGGGCTCCAACAATATAGAGCACTTTGCAATATACAACAAATTTCTTTGACAAGGTTTTGCCATATGGAACAAATCAGTCAAAACCTAAAATACTATCTATTGACAAGCCTCTGGTTGTTTTATGCTCAGCATAAGATCCCTTGACGAAGAATTCTGAGTCCATCCGAAGAAGCTCATCTATCATCGACTCGGCCACAGGAGTCACCATTTCATTGATTGTGTCAATATCATTCTTCCGCCGCGATTTTTTCGCCAGGCAATCAACGACAATCTTCGTCAGGTCTAATTTTGGATGGCAAATATTTATCATAATCATGGCGAATCTTGCTCCAGCAGTCAATTGGGCTCGCACAAAATTATGAATACGAGGAGCATCTCTGAAGGTCTCTAGCAATTCAGGAAGAGTTGCAGGAACCTCATTTCGAGGAAACAAAGTCTTGAAAACAAGGGTTAATGTTGTCGTGCAAAAATTGAGAAATTCGCGCACTTGGCAAGCACGATCTTGGAACCTGACAATCTGCTGGGTTCGCCGGTGGCCCAAAATAAACAGCCATGGTTAAGGGAAAGGTTGACAAGAAGATTCGTTCTCTCGTTCACTCTTCGATCTTCGGCGGCAGCATCAAGAACCGAGCCTATTAGGCAACAAGGCAAGAAACTTGGAAGAAGGCACAGCAAAATAAAGAGGAGGCATCGTGAGGTTGGAGATACATACCTAACATATCCGTGCTAGCTTCCAACATTAGCTCGAGCATGCTATTTTCTCGGGTAGTAGCTCCTTTTGCTTCCAATACAGCAGTATCCTTGGCAACCATAGCCTCTTTGGCTTGTTGAAGGGCAAGTTTCTCTTGTTCAGACGCTTTCCGAGATTGTTCCATCATTGCCAGAGTTTGTTTCTTCATGGATTGAAGTTGTTGTCGAAGTTCTAAATCTTCCGACAAAGGTTTGCTTGAAGAACCTTCAAGGAGATTATCATCGACTAGTATTTTCTTCGAGAAGGAAGACGCAGGCGCAGCATCAGGAGAGCAAGGGTTGGTCGAATAATTATCAAATATTAACTGGAAAAGAAAATCCCAGGATCAATGATAGTGCCAAGAGGAATTTCATTGATTTTAGAAAGTTTACACGGACATTACAAAAGAAGTTCTCCAAAGGGACTGACAGGGTAATTGTCGCCAAGGCTAGAATGGCGACAATAGCAAAAGAAATAAAGAAAGCAAAATATAGAAAAAGCAAAGGCATTCAATTAGACCTCCGGCCTTGACGAGCTAGGAGTCGAAGATGGTTTGATCCCGAGATAGGCCAGGATTTTCTTCGTATTCAGCTTTGCCGCCTTGATCAATGATCGCCATTTTGCTTGCTCTATCTGCTCCGTGTTGCCCACTTTCGTCCAGTCAATGGTCTGTTGACTATCAGCAACCAAGGCAACGGTGCTTTCAACGGCAACCTTCATATTTTCATGGCGCATCTTCAGCCCAAGATCTTCGGGAGGATTAAAGCACTTGGCAAGAGCAAGGAAAGTTGCGGGTTCCTCTTTCTTCGGGAAGAAGTAGGGGAAGAGCCGCGACAGCCCTGTCCTGGCTATGATTTTGCGTCCTTAGACGTTTAGTGATCGCTTCTTCACGAGTGGATTGTGCAGTTATGTGCTCGCTTAACGAAGTCTCGGCATTGTGCAGACGTTTCCGAAGATCTTCGACACCAGCAGCATCAGCCTTGGCTTTGTCAGCTTCTCGCCTAGCTTGAATGACATCTGACTCGGCCCTCTTACGAGCCTCTTCACATTGCTCTAATTTTTGAGCAAGTGTATTGGCACGCTCGTTGGCTTCTGCCAGTTTTTCTGCAAAGAAAGTTCAGATTAGATAAAAATGTCGACAACAAAGGAGTAAGGAAGCAGAAGCAAAAAGAAGCAGCCAGGCACTACCTTCAGTTTTACTGGCGTAATCACGGTACCCAACGACAATCGACACGTCTCAACGTATCGATAATTTCTTATGTTCCATGCTACTTTATTGATGATACCTACATGTTTTATGCACATTATATGTCGTATTTACGCATTTTATGGAACTAACCTATTAACAAGATGCCGAAGAGCCAGTTGCTGTTTTCTGCTGTTTTGGTTTCAGAAATCCTAGTAAGGAAATATTCTCGGAATTGGACGAAATCACCGCCCAGGGTCCTATTTTTGCACGGAGCTTCCGAAGACCGAAGAGATAACGAAGTGGGCGACGAGGCGCCGCCACCATAGGGCCGCGCGGCCGAGGGGGCCCGCGCCGCCCTATGGTGTGGGCCCTCGTCGCCCCCCGACCTACCCTTTCGCCTACTTAAAGTCCACGAAAACCCCAAGATCGAGAACCACGATACGGAAACCTTCCAGAGACGCGCCGCCGCGAATCCCATCTCTGGGATTCAGGAGATCGCCTCCGCACCCCTGAGAGGGGATTCATCTCCCGAGAGGACTCTTCATCGCCATGATCGTCCTGAGTGATGAGTGAGTAGTTCACCCTGGACTATAGCAGTAGCTAGATGGTCGTCTTCTCCTAATTGTGCTTCATTGTTGGATCTTGTGAGCTGCCTAACATGATCAAGATCATCTATCTATAATACTATATGTTGTGTTTGTCGGATCCGATGGATAGAGAATGCTATGTTATGGTGATTATCAATCTATTGTTTATGTGTTGTTTATGATCTTGCATGCTCTCCGTTATTAGTAGAGGCTCTGGCCAAGTTTATGCTCTTAACTCCAAGAGGGAGTATTTATGCTCGATAGTGGGTTCATGCCTTCATTGACACCTGGGACAGTGACAGAAAGTTCTAAGGTTGTGATGTCTGTTGCCACTAGGGATAAAACATTGATTCTATGTCTAAGGATGTAGTTGTTCGATTACATTACGCACCATACTTAATGCAATTGTCTGTTGTTTGCAACTTAATACCGAATGGGGTTCGGATGATAACCTGAAGGTGGACTTTAGGCATAGATGCAGTTGGATGGCGGTCTATGTACTTTGTCGTAATGCCCAATTAAATCTCACTATATTTATCATATCATGTATATGCATTGTTATGCCCTTCTCTATTTGTCAATTGCCCGACTGTAATTTGTTCACCCAACATGCTTTTATCTTATGGGAGAGACACCTCTAGTAAACTGTGGACCCCGGTCCTATTCTTACATAGCATACAAACTACTGCAATTGTTCTTTACTGTTTTCTTGCAAACAATCATCTTCCACTCGGTACGCTTAATCCTTTGTTACAAAGAAGCCGGTGAGATTGACAACCTCACTGCTTCGTTGGGGCAAAGTGGTTTTGTTGTGCAGTCCACGTTGGCGCCGGAATCCCTGTTGTTGCGCCGCATCACATTTCGCCACCATCAACCTTCAACGTGCTTCTTGGCTCCTCCTGGTTCGATTACACCTTGGTTTCTTTCTGAGGGAAAACTTGCCACTGTGCGCATCATACCTTCCTCTTGGGGTTCCCAACGGACGTGTACATTTACGCGCATCAAGTTTTTCTGGCGCCGTTGCCGGGAGATCAAGACGCGCTGCAAGGGAGTCTCCACTTCTCAATCTCTTTACTTTGTTTTTGTCTTGCTTTATTTTATTTACTACTTTGTTTGCTGCACCTAAACAAAACACACAAAAATTAGTTGCTAGTTTTACTTTATTTACTGCCTTGCTCTCTATATCAAAAACACAAAAAATTAGTTACTTGTCTTTACTTTATTTGCCTAGTTTACTTTATTGCTACTAAAATGAGTAATCCTGAAGTTGAAGTTCGTTCTTTTAAGCAACAAGGTGGAGAAAGTTTTAAAGATGCTTGGTATAGAATTAGTAATGCTCATCATAGGTGCATTAAGAAACACTCCACCACTATCCTTCTTAGGAACTTTTATGTTGGTTTATCTAGTTGGAATAGGTATGTTCTTGATACTCTTTCGGGAGGCAATTTCCTAGGTACTCCCGCTTTAGAAGCTAGTTGCATCATTGAGAGTCTAGTTGGAATACCACCTGTTAATGAAGTTAAAATTGAAATCTCTCTTGAAGATGTTATGAAAAAATTGGAAACCATAGAGAAAAAATTTTCAAGTGTTGAAACTAAATTGGAAATGTTATTTGATAAAACTTATGAACTTGATAAATCCTTAGGAGGAATTGATGAAAGAATTAGTGTCCTAGGAACTTGTGTTGTCCATGATAATCAAACCAATAGGATTGATGAACTTGAAAAAGCTATGGGAACCTTGGGTTCAACCTTTTCTTCTCTCAAGTATAATGAGAAAGCTTATGTGGGTAAAGAGCAAAAATTCATGTACGCCTCTAAAGTGCCTAAACAAAAGAATTATTATAGGCCTAAAATTTCTAAAACCCCTAGCACCACCATAGAGAATTTAGATAATGGAGCACCTAAAGTACCCTCTGCAACAAGTTGTGTTTGCATGAAAAATAATAATGTTGATGCTTCTACTCTCGATAATACTTGATTTGCACTTTCGCGCCTAGCTGAAAGGCGTTAAAGAAAAGCGCTTATGGGAGACAACCCATGTTTTTACTACAGTATTTGTTTTATATTTGAGTCTTGGAAGTTGTTTACTACTGTAGCAACCTCTTCTTATCATGTTTTTGTGCCAAGTAAAGTTTCTATGTCAAAGTTGATGTTATATTTGGGATCGCTAAACAGCATTGCTGTCGTCACGAATCTGGGCACAGTCTCTCGTAGAAAATCGAAAAATCTGCCAATTTACGAGCGTGATCCTCAGATACGTACGCAACTTTCATTAGTTTTGAGTTTTTCCATTTGAGCAAGTCTGGTGCCATCTTAAAATTCGTCTTTACGGACTGTTCTGTTTTTGACAGATTCTGCCTTTTATTTCGCATTGCCTCTTTTGCTATGTTGGATGAATTTCTTTGATCCATTAATGTCCAGTAGCTTTATGCAATGTCCAGAAGTGTAAAGAATGTTTGTGTCACCTCTGAATGTGTGAATTATTAATTGTGCACTAACCCTCTAATGAGTTTGCTTGAAGTTTGGTGTGAAGGAAGTTTTCAAGAGTCAAGAGAGGAGTATGATATACTATGATCAAGAGGAGTGAAAGCTCTAATCTTGGGGATGCCCCGTGGTTCACCCCTGCATATTCTAAGAAGACTCAAGCGTTTAAGCTTGGGGATGCCCAAGGCATCCCCCTTCATCGACAACATCATCAGGTTCCTCCCCTGAAACTATATTTTTATTCAGTCACATCTTGTGTTCTTTACTTGGAGCGTCGTTTGTTTTTGTTTTTGTTTTTGTTTGAATAAAATGGATCCTAGCATTCACTTTGTGGGAGAGAGACACGCTCCGCTGTTTCATATGGACAAATATGTCCTTAGGCTTTACTCATAATGTTCAAGGCGAAGTTTCTTCTTCGTTAAATTGTTATATGGTTGGAATTGGAAAATGCTACATGTAGTAATTCTAAAATGTCTTGGATAATGTGATACTTGGCAATTGTTGTGCTCATGTTTAAGCTCTTGCATCATATGCTTTGCACCCATTAATGAAGAAATACATAGAGCTTGCTAACATTTGATTTGCATATTTGGTCTCTCTAAGGTCTAGATAATATCTAGTATTGAGTTTTGAACAACAAGGAAGACGGTGTAGAGTCTTATAATGTTTACAATATGTCTTTTATGTGAGTTTTGCTGCACCGTTTCATCCTTGAGTTTGCTTCAAATAACCTTGCTAGCCTAAACCTTGTATCGAGAGGGAATACTTCTCATGCATCCAAAATCCTTGAGCCAACCACTATGCCATTTGTGTCCACCATACCTACCTACTACATGGTATTTCTCCGCCATTCCAAAGTAAATTGCTTGAGAGCTACCTATAAAATTCCATCATTCACCTTTGCAATATATAGCTCATGGGACAAAATAGCCTTAAAAACTATCGTAGTATCGAATATGTACTTATGCACTTTATCTTTTATTAAGTTGCTTGTTGTGCGATAACCATGCTTCTGGGGAACGCCATCAACTATTGTTGAATATCATGTGAGTTGCTATGCATGTCCGTCTTGTCTGAAGGATCTATCACCTTAATGATTGGAGCATGCAAATTGTTAGAGAAGAACATTGGGCCGCTAACTAAAGCCATGAATCATGGTTGAAGTTTCAGTTTTGGACATATATCCTCAATCTCATATGAGAATAATAATTGTTGCTACATGCTTATGCATTTAAGAGGAGTCCATTATCTGTTGTCCATGTTGTCCCGGTATGGATGTCTAAGTTGAGAATAATCAAAAGCGAGAAATCCAAAATGCGAGCATTCTCCTTAGACCTTTGTACAGGCGGCATGGAGGTACCCCTTTGTGACACTTGGTTGAAACATGGCATGCAAAGATCCGGTAGTCCAAGCTAAGTAGGACAAGGTGCGGGCACTATTAGTATACTATGCATGAGGCTTGCAACTTGTAAGATATAATTTACATAACTCATATGCTTTATTACTACCGTTGACAAAATTGTTTCATGTTTTCAAAATAAAAGCTCTAGCACAAATACAAGCAATCGATGCTTTCCTCTTGAAGGACCATTCTTTTACTTTTATTGTTGAGTCAGTTTACCTATCTCCCTCCACCTTAGAAGCAAACACTTGTGTGAATTGTGCATTGATTCCTACATACTTGCATATTGCACTTGTTATATTACTTTATGTTGACAATATCCATGAGATATACATGTTATAAGTTGAAAGCAACCGCTGAAACTTAATCTTCCTTTGTGTTGCTTCAATACCTTTACTTTGATTTATTGCTTTATGAGTTAACTCTTATGCAAGACTTATTGATGCTTGTCTTGAAGTACTATTCATGAAAAGTCTTTGCTATATGATTCACTTGTTTACTCATGTCATTACCATTGTTTTGATCGCTGCATTCATTACATATGTTTACAAATAGTATGATCAAGATTATGATGGCATGTCACTTCAGAAATTATCTTTGTTATCGTTTTACCTCTCGGGACGAGCAGAACTAAGCTTGGGGATGCTGATACGTCTCCAACGTATTGATAATTTCTTATGTTCCATGCTACTTTATTGATGATACCTACATGTTTTATGCACATTATATGTCGTATTTACGCATTTTCTGGAACTAACCTATTAACAAGATGCCGAAGAGCCAGTTGGCTGCTGTTTTTGGTTTCGAAATCCTAGTAAGGAAATATTCTCGAATTGGACGAAATCACCGCCCAGGGTCCTATTTTTGCACGGAGCTTCCAGAAGACCGAAGAGATAACGAAGTGGGGCGACGAGGCGCCGCCACCATAGGGCCGCGCGGCCAGAGGGGGGCCCGCGACGCCCTTGGGGGCTGATACGTCTCCAACGTATCGATAATTTCTTATGTTCCATGCTACTTTATTGATGATACCTACATGTTTTATGCACATTATATGTCGTATTTACGCATTTTCGGAACTAACCTATTAACAAGATGCCGAAGAGCCAGTTGCTGTTTTCTGCTGTTTTTGGTTTCGAAATCCTAGTAACGAAATATTCTCGAATTGGACGAAATCAACGCCAAGGGTCCTATTTTTGCACGAAGCTTCCAAGACCGAAGAGGGAAGGAAGTGGGGCCACGAGGCGCCGTCACCATAGGGCGGCGCGGCCTGCCCCGGCCGCGCGACCCATGGTGTGGGGCCCTCGTGTGGCTCCCCACGTTGCCCTTTCGCCTACTTAAAGCCTCCATCGCGAAAACCCGCACGAGAGCCACGATACGGAAAACCTTCCGGAGACGCCGCCGCGAATCCCATCTCGGGGGATTCAGGAGATCGCCTCCGGCACCCTGCCGGAGAGGGGATTCATCTGAGGACTCTTCATCGCCATGATCGCCTCCGGAGTGATGAGTGAGTAGTTCACCCCTGGACTATGGGTCCATAGCAGTAGCTAGATGGTCGTCTTCTCCTAAATGTGCTTCATTGTTGGATCTTGTGAGCTGCCTAACATGATCAAGATCATCTATCTGTAATACTATATGTTGTGTTTGTCGGGATCCGATGGATAGAGAATGCTATGTTATGGTGATTATCAATCTATTGTTTATGTGTTGTTTATGATCTTGCATGCTCTCCGTTATTAGTAGAGGCTCTGGCCAAGTTTTTACTCTTAACTCCAAGAGGGAGTATTTATGCTCGATAGTGGGTTCATGCCTTCATTGACACCTGGGACAGTGATAGAAAGTTCTAAGGTTGTGATGTGCTGTTGCCACTAGGGATAAAACATTGATTCTATGTCTAAGGATGTAGTTGTCGATTACATTACGCACCATACTTAATGCAATTGTCTGTTGCTTTGCAACTTAATACTGAATGGGGTTCGGACGATAACCTGAAGGTGGACTTTTTAGGCATAGATGCAGTTGGATGGCGGTCTATGTACTTTGTCGTAATGCCCAATTAAATCTCACTATATTTATCATATCATGTATATGCATTATTATGCCCTTTTCTATTTGTCAATTGCCCGATGTAATTTGTTCACCCAACATGCTTTTATCTTATGGGAGAGACACCTCTAGTGAACTGTGACCCGGTCCTATTCTTTACATAGCATACAATCTACTGCAATTGTTCTTTACTGTTTTCTTGCAAACAATCATCTTCCACTCGATACGCTTAATCCTTTGTTACAAGCCGGTGAGATTGACAACCTCACTGTTTCATTGGGGCAAAGTACTTTGGTTGTTGTGCATTCCACGTTGGCGCCGGAATCCCCGTTGTTGCGTCGCATCACATTTCGCCACCATCAACCTTCAACGTGCTTGGCTCCTCCTGGTTTGATTAAACCTTGGTTTCTTTCTGAGGGAAAACTTGCCACGTGCGCATCATACCTTCCTCTTGGGGTTCCCAACGGACGTGTACATTTACGCGCATCAAGCTGTTTTCTGGCGCTGCCAGGGAGATCAAGACACGCCGCAAGGGGAGTCTCCACTTCTCAATCTCTTTACTTTGTTTTTGTCTTGCTTTATTTTATTTACTACTTTGTTTGCTGCACCTAAACAAAACACACAAAAAAAATAGTTGCTAGTTTTACTTTATTTACTGTCTTGCTCTCTATATCGAAAACACAAAAAAATTAGTTACTTGCATTTACTTTATCTAGTTTGTTTTATTTACCGTTGCTAAAATGAATACCCCTGAAAATACTAAGTTGTGTGACTTCACAAATGCAAATAATAATGATTTCCTATGCACACCTATTGCTCCACCTGCTACTACAGCAGAATTCTTTGAAATTAAACCTGCTTTACTGAACCTGGTTATGAGAGATCAATTTTCTGGTGTTAGTTCTGATGATGCTGCTGCCCATCTCAATAATTTTGTTGAACTTTGTGAAATGCAAAAATATAAGGATGTAGATGGTGATATTATTAAATTGAAAGTGTTTCCTTTCTCATTAAGAGGAAGAGCTAAAGATTGGTTGCTATCTTTGCCTAAGAATAGTATTGATTCATGGACTAAGTGTAAAGATGCTTTTATTGGTAGATATTATCCTCCCGCTAAAATTATATCTTTGAGAAGTAGCATAATGAATTTTAAGCAATTAGATACTGAACATGTTGCTCAAGCATGGGAGAGAATGAAAACTTTGGTAAAGAATTGCCCAACCCATGGACTGACTACTTGGATGATCATCCAAACCTTCTATGCAGGACTAAATTTTTCTTCGCGGAATTTATTGGATTCAGCTGCTGGAGGTACCTTTATGTCCATCACTTTGGGGCGGCTACAAAACTTCTTGATGATATGATGATAAATTACTCGAATGGCACACGGAAAGAGCTCCACAAGGTAAGAAGGTAAATTCTGTTGAAGAAACCTCTTCCTTGAGTGATAAGATTGATGCGATTATGTCTATGCTTGTGAATGGTAGATCTAATGTTGATCCAAATAATGTTCCTTTAGCTTCATTGGTTGCTCAAGAAGAAAATGTTGATGTGAATTTCATTAAAAATAATAATTTCAACAACAATGCTTATAGGAACAACTCTGGTAATAACTATAGGCCATATCCTTCTGCTAATGGTAATGGTTATGGTAATTCTTATGGGAATTCTTACAACAATAATAGGAGTGTACCCCTGGTCTTGAAGCTATGCTTAAATAATTTATTAGTACACAAACTGCTTTTAACAAATCTGTTGAGGAAAAGCTTGATAAAATTGATACTATTGCTTCTAGAGTTGATAGACTTGCCTCTGATGTTGATCTTTTAAAATTGAAAGTTATGCCTAATAATGATATTGATAATAAGATTACTACTACAGCAAATGCCATCCAAGTTAGAATTAATGAGAATATAAGATTAATGGCTGAATTGCGTGCTAGGTGGGATAGAGAAGAAAATGAAAAACTAGCTAAAGAGAATAATGTAGCTAAAGTTTGGACTATTACCACCATTAGTAATGATAATGATTCACATGTTGCTGCACCTCCTACTATCAATGGTAAAATAATTGGTGTTGGCAATGTTTCTACTCCTAGTGCAAAGCGAACAAAACTGCCTGAAATTGCTAAAACTGCTGAAACTGCTTGTGATAAACTGCTGAAATTTTTTCCAACCTTGGGAACAATGATCCCATTGCTGTAGCTCATAATGATTTAGATTTTGATGATTGCCACATCTCTGAAGTTATAAAGTTCTTACAAAAACTTGCTAGAAGTCCTAATGCTAGTGCTATAAATTTAGCCTTTACAAAACATATTACAAATGCTCTCATAAAAGCTAGAGAAGAGAAACTAAAACTTGAAACTTCTATTCCTAGAAAGTTAGAAGATGGTTGGGAGCCCATCATTAAAATTAAATTCAATGACTTTGAATGTAATGCTTTATGTGATCTTGGTGCAAGTATTTCTGTTATGCCTAAAAAGATTTATGATATGCTTGACTTGCCACCATTGAAGAATTGTTATTTGGATGTTAATCTTGTCGATAATGTTAAAAAGAAACCTTTGGGGAGGATTGATAATGTGCACATTACGGTTAACAATAACCTTGTCCCCGTTGATTTCGTTGTTTTGGATATCGAATGCAATACATCTTGTCCTATTGTGTTGGGAAGACCTTTTATTCGAACCGTTGGTGCTGTTATTGATATGAGGGAAGGTAATATTAAATATCAATTTCCTCTCAAGAAAGGTATGGAACACTTCCCTAGAAAGAGAATGAAGTTGCCTTTTGATTCTATTATTAGAACAAGTTATGATGTTGATGCTTCTACTCTTGATGTTACTTGATTTGCACTTTCTGCGCCTAGCTGAAAGGCGTTAAAGAAAAGCGCTTATGGGAGACAACCCATGTTTTTACTACAGCAATTTTTTGTTTTGTTGAGTCTTGGAAGTTGTTTACTACTGTAGCAACCTCCTTATCATGTTTTTGTGCCAAGTAAAGTTTCTATGTCAAAGTTGATGTTATATTTGGGATCGCTGCGCAGAAACAGCATTGCTGTCTGTCACGAATCTGGGCACAGGTCTCTGTAGAAAATTCGAAAAAATCTGCCAATTTACGAGCGTGATCCTCAGATATGTACGCAACTTTCATTAGTTTTGAGTTTTTCCATTTGAGCAAGTCTGGTGCCATCTTAAAATTCGTCTTTACGGACTGTTCTGTTTTTGACAGATTCTGCCTTTTATTTCGCATTGCCTCTTTTGCTATGTTGGATTCATTTCTTTGATCCATTAATGTCCAGTAGCTTTATGCAATGTCCAGAAGTGAAAATAATGATTGTGTCACCTCTGAATGTGTGAATTATTAATTGTGCACTAACCCTCTAATGAGTTTGCTTGAAGTTTGGTGTGAAGGAAGTTTTCAAGGGTCAAGAGAGGAGTATGATATACTATGATCAAGAGGAGTGAAAGTCTAAGCTTGGGGATGCCCCGTGGTTCACCCCTGCATATTTTAAGAAGACTCAAGCGTCTAAGCTTGGGGATGCCCAAGGCATCCCCTTCTTCATCGACAACATCATCAGGTTCCTCCCCTGAAACTATATTTTTATTCAGTCACATCTTGTGTTCTTTACTTGGAGCGTCGGTTTGTTTTTGTTTTTGTTTTTGTTTGAATAAAATGGATCCTAGCATTCACTTTTGGGAGAGAGACACGCTCCGCTGTTGCATATGGACAAATATGTCCTTAGGCTTTACTCATAATGTTCAAGGCGAAGTTTCTTCTTCGTTAAATTGTTATATGGTTGGAATTGGAAAATGCTACATGTAGTAATTCTAAAATGTCTTGGATAATGTGATACTTTGCAATTGTTGTGCTCATGTTTAAGCTCTTGCATCATATGCTTTGCACCCATTAATGAAGAAATACATAGAGCTTGCTAAAATTTGATTTGCATATTTGGTCTCTCTAAGGTCTAGATAATATCTAGTATTGAGTTTGAACAACAAGGAAGACGGTGTAGAGTCTTGTAATGTTTACAATATGTCTTTTATGTGAGTTTTGCTGCACCGTTTCATCCTTGAGTTTGCTTCAAATAACCTTGCTAGCCTAAACCTTGTATCGAGAGGGAATACTTCTCATGCATCCAAAATCCTTGAGCCAACTACTATGCCATTTGTGTCCACTATACCTACCTACTACATATTTCTCCGCCATTCCAAAGTAAATTGCTTGAGTGCTACCTTTAAAATTCCATCATTCACCTTTGCAATATATAGCTCATGGGACAAAATAGCCTTAAAAACTATCGTAGTATCGAATATGTACTTATGCACTTTATCTTTTATTAAGTTGCTTGTTGTGCGATAACCATGCTTCTGGGGAACGCCATCAACTATTGTTGAATATCATGTGAGTTGCTATGCATGTCCGTCTTGTCTGAAGGATCTATCACTTTAATGATTGGAGCATGCAAATTGTTAGAGAAGAACATTGGGCCGCTAACTAAAGCCATGAATCATGGTTGAAGTTTCAGTTTTGGACATATATCCTCAATCTCATATGAGAATAATAATCATTGCTACATGCTTATGCATTTAAGAGGAGTCCATTATCTGTTGTCCATGTTGTCCCGGTATGGATGTCTAAGTTGAGAATAATCAAAAGCGAGAAATCCAAAATGCGAGCTTTCTCCTTAGACCTTTGTACAGGCGGCATGGAGGTACCCCTTTGTGACACTTGGTTGAAACATGGCATGCAAAGATCCGGTAGTCCAAGCTAAGTAGGACAAGGTGCGGGCACTATTAGTATACTATGCATGAGGCTTGCAACTTGTAAGATATAATTTACATAACTCATATGCTTTATTACTACCGTTGACAAAATTGTTTCATGTTTTCAAAATAAAAGCTCTAGCACAAATACAACAATCGATGCTTTCCTCTTTGAAGGACCATTCTTTTACTTTTATTGTTGAGTTAGTTTACCTATCTCCCTCCACCTTAGAAGCAAACACTTGTGTGAACTGTGCATTGATTCCTACATACTTGCATATTGCACTTGTTATATTACTTTATGTTGACAATATCCATGAGATATACATGTTATAAGTTGAAAGCAACCGCTGAAACTTAATCTTCCTTTGTGTTGCTTCAATACCTTTACTTTGATTTATTGCTTTATGAGTTAACTCTTATGCAAGACTTATTGATGCTTGTCTTGAAGTACTATTCATGAAAAGTCTTTGCTATATGATTCACTTGTTTACTCATGTCATTACTTTTGTTTTGATCGCTGCATTCATTACATATGTTTACAAATAGTATGATCAAGATTATGATGGCATGTCACTTCAGAAATTATCTTTAATGTTATCGTTTTACCTGCTCGGGACGAGCAGAACTAAGCTTGGGGATGCTGATACGTCTCCAACGTATCGATAATTTCTTATGTTCCATGCTACTTTATTGAGGATACCTACATGTTTTATGCACATTATATGTCGTATTTACGCATTTTCACTAACCTATTAACAAGATGCCGAAGAGCCATTGCTGTTTTTCATTGTTTTTGGTTTCAGAAATCCTAGTAAGGAAATATTCTCGGAATTGACGAAATCAACGCCCAGGGTCCTATTTTTGCACGAAGCTTCCAGAAGACCGAAGAGGGAAGGAAGTGGGGCCACGAGAGCGCCGCACCATAGGGCGGCGCGGCCCAGCCGCCCGCGCCGACCATGGTGGTGTTTGTGGCCCCCCACGTTGCCCTTCGCCTACTTAAAGCCTCTCCGCGAAAACCCCAGTATCGAGAGCCACGATACGGAAAACCTTCCAGACGCGCCGCGAATCCCATCTTGGGGGATTCAGAGATCGCTCCGCACCTTGCCGGAGAGGGGATTCATCTCCCGAGGACTCTTCATCGCCATGATCGCCTCCGGAGTGATGAGTGAGTAGTTCACCCTGGACTATGGGTCCATAGCAGTAGCTAGATGGTCGTCTTCTCCTAATTGTGCTTCATTGTTGGATCTTGTGAGCTGCCTAACATGATCAAGATCATCTATCTGTAATACTATATGTTGTGTTTGTCGGGATCCGATGGATAGAGAATGCTATGTTATGGTGATTATCAATCTATTGTTTATGTGTTGTTTATGATCTTGCATGCTCTCCGTTATTAGTAGAGGCTCTGGCCAAGTTTTTACTCTTAACTCCAAGAGGGAGTATTTATGCTCGATAGTGGGTTCATGCCTTCATTGACACCTGGGACAGTGACAGAAAGTTCTAAGGTTGTGATGTGTTGTTGCCACTAGGGATAAAACATTGATTCTATGTCTAAGGATGTAGTTGTCGATTACATTACGCACCATACTTAATGCAATTGTCTGTTGCTTTGCAACTTAATACTGAATGGGGTTCGGACGATAACCTGAAGGTGGACTTTTTAGGCATAGATGCAGTTGGATGGCGGTCTATGTACTTTGTCGTAATGCCCAATTAAATCTCACTATATTTATCATATCATGTATATGCATTGTTATGCCCTTTTCTATTTGTCAATTGCCCGACTGTAATTTGTTCACCCAACATGCTTTTATCTTATGGGAGAGACACCTCTAGTGAACTGTGGACCCCGGTCCTATTCTTTACATAGCATACAATCTACTGCAATTGTTCTTTACTGTTTTCTTGCAAACAATCATCTTCCACTCGATACGCTTAATCCTTTGCAAGCCGGTGAGATTGACAACCTCACTGTTTCGTTGGGGCAAAGTACTTTGGTTTTGTTGTGCAGATTCCACGTTGGCGCCGGAATCCCTGTTGTTGCGCCGCATCACATTTCGCCACCATCAACCTTCAACGTGCTTCTTGGCTCCTCCTGGTTCGATTAAACCTTGGTTTCTTTCTGAGGGAAAACTTTCCACTGTGCGCATCATACCTTCCTCTTGGGGTTCCCAACGGACGTGTACATTTACACGCATCAGGCCGCTCGGCAGCCCCCCTGACCTACCCTTTCGCCTACTTAAAGCCTCCGTCGCGAAAACCCCAGTACCGAGAACCACGATACGGAAAACCTTCCAGAGACGCCGCCGCCGCGAATCCCATCTCGGGGATTCAGAGATCGCCTCGGCACCCTGGCGAGAGGGGATTCATCTCCGGAGGACTCTTCATCGCCATGATCGCTCCGGAGTGATGAGTGAGTAGTTCACCCTGGACTATGGGTCCATAGCAGTAGCTAGATGGTCGTCTTCTCCTAATTGTGCTTCATTGTTGGATCTTGTGAGCTGCCTAACATGATCAAGATCATCTATCTATAATACTATATGTTGTGTTTGTCGGGATCCGATGGATAGAGAATGCTATGTTATGGTGATTATCAATCTATTGTTTATGTGTTGTTTATGATCTTGCATGCTCTCCGTTATTAGTAGAGGCTCGCCAAGTTTTTACTCTTAACTCCAAGAGGGAGTATTTATGCTCGATAGTGGGTTCATGCCTTCATTGACACCTGGGACAGTGACGAAAGTTCTAAGGTTGTGATGTGCTGTTGCCACTAGGGATAAAACATTGATTCTATGTCTAAGGATGTAGTTGTCGATTACATTACGCACCATACTTAATGCAATTGCCTGTTGCTTTGCAACTTAATACGAATGGGGTTCGGATGATAACCTGAAGGTGGACTTTTTAGGCATAGATGCAGTTGGATGGCGGTCTATGTACTTTGTCGTAATGCCCAATTAAATCTCACTATATTTATCATATCATGTATATGCATTGTTATGCCCTTCTCTATTTGTCAATTGCCCGACCGTAATTTGTTCACCCAACATGCTTTTATCTTATGGGAGAGACACCTCTAGTGAACCGTGGACCCGGTCCTATTCTTACATAGCATACAAACTACTGCAATTGTTCTTTACCGTTTTCTTGCAAACAATCATCTTCCACTCGATACGCTTAATCCTTTGTTACAGCAAGGTGAGATTGACAACCTCACGTTGGGGCAAAGTACTTTGGTTTTGTTGTGCATTCCACGTTGGCGCCGGAATCCCCGTTGTTGCGCCGCATCACATTTCGCCACCATCAACCTTCAACGTGCTTCTTGGCTCCTCCTGGTTCGATTAAACCTTGGTTTCTTTCGAGGGAAAACTTGCCACTGTGCGCATCATACCTTCCTCTTGGGGTTCCCAACGGACGTGTACATTTACGCGCATCAGGCACCAATGCGAAGAAGCTCTTTGATCATAGGCTATCAAGGAAGGACAAAGAAAGAAAATGTCGGCATGGAAAAAATGATTGCATACAGAAGCAAACGAAGGAAATATAGGTCATGACAAGCAAATTAAGAACTTACATCATCCAAGAGAGGGCTAGAGGAGCTACTTATTTGGAGAGTAGGCTCCGGGATTGTGTCAATTGCCCTTTTTGGTGAAGGGACAAGGGGGCTTGAAGGAGGAGTAGCAGCGCCGACATTTTGTTGAGGAGGCGAAGTTTCCTCTCCTTCAACTGGCGTCTCTGAGGCGACTAGAGTATGTGACGTGCTCGTTCGAGCCGCCACATTGGAAGCTGGTACTATTTCCTCATCATCACTACAATTAAATGTCGGCAATATAAAAAGCAATATAGACAAAAATCAAGTGAAATAAAAAAAAAAAAAAGAAAAAAGAGAACTTACGAATGATGAGGGTCTCGAGATATGGATCATAAGCTGCCTTCTCGCGTGAAGGAACAACTTCTTCGGGCTTGGAGGTGCCGGAATCTTCGGATCATTCCTTTTCCTTTTGTTCTTTGGAGAAACAGCAAGAGAGGAGATTGTGTGACAAGAAGCCAGAGGCACCCTCCTTTTCATCGCACCCGCAGATTTTCGAGAATCATGGGTTCATCACAAAAGAGGGGGCATCTTGGTTATCATCGAAAATAACCTTTCTTCGACTTCTCCACCTTCAGGAAGGAGGAAGAAGCGAAACAAGACTTGGATGGTTCTATATAAAAATAAGGAAGACGTCAAAAGAGTAATAAAAATAACAAGACAATAACAAATTAAGTGACAATGTTTAGGAAGCGCATTGGTGGCGCTGTATGGTTTTACACGACAAGAGGAAGGGATAGGATCTTTTTTGTTGAGAGAGGAGATTTTTCGGACAAGCCTTTCCAAATCCTTGACTTCCAGATTCGTCGACAAACGATCTGTCTTCATCGCAAGATAATTCCAGAGAGGGTTTTGCGAGCCTGAAGAGGTCACTCTAGTTCTAAGGAAATACGCCGTAATTTGGATGCTCCTGATAATTCTTTTCCAGTATTCTGCAACTCATGGATGCGAGTCATCAAGGCCTCTGTCGAAGTTCTTTCTTCCTCGGTAGCTTCCGCGTCCCAAGAACGGCGGCAAAGGATTTTCTCACCGTCGAAAGGAGGGATATTGTCTTCAGCGCATCCATGGTTTTCCCGAATATACAACCACTTCTTGCGCCACCCTTGAACGGAGTCGGGAGTTTGACGTCGAAGTAATTATCGAGGAGCGAACAATAACAACGCCGCCTATATTATAGGCGACATTGGGAGAGCCATTACGGCGACAGAAGAAAATGCGCTTCCATAATGCCCAGTTAGGCCGGACACCAAGGAAGGCCTCGCAAAGGGTGATGAAGATGGAGATATGGAGGATTGAGTTGGGCGTGAGGTGGTGAAGTTGGAGACCGTAAACAAAGCAACCCTCGAAGAAAAGGATGAATGGGGGCGGAAAGACCGCGGATGAGATGATCGACAAACTTACCCGGTACCCCATTGGAGGGGATGGGTAGCTCTCTTCACTAGGGAAGCACACCGCCTTGGGTTTCTTGCTAATCCCCGCTTCTTCAGGAGATTGATGTCCTTGGTGATCTTGGACCTTTCCCACTTCCAGTTCAGCGGCAGCCATTGATGATCCGGCGTGTGTGCCTGGTCAAGCGACGCGGTGGCATCAACAATAGCGGAGAAATGCAGCTGGGAAGAGATGAGCTCTGAGAGTTGTGGGGCGCAGGAGGAAGTTTGCAGTGTAGAAGCAAGGGAACGGCGCGAGCGGAAGTGCTCGAGGTAGAAGAAGGAGATCTTATAGAGGTGCGGTGAAGCGGCGGACCGTTGGATGGAAAAGTATGCGGCAGATGTTAACCAAGTGGAGACGAGGGTAAAACAGTATTTTAACATTGAGAAGTTACGGTACGTGCGCCAGAAAAAGCGGAGGACGTGTGTCCCCCACTAGCATGACGTGTCAAGATAATGGTTACTTAGGACCCACAAGGCAGTGAGAGAAGCGGTTATCGCATATTTCCAAAACAGAAATCGTGGTTATCATCAGCAACGACGTCATCAAGGTAAAAGAAAAGCTCGACTATGAAGCTTGGAGAGTTTATCGACAACGCAAGATTATTTCGGGAACCTTTGATCAAATACAAGTTTTTGCCCAAACGCTCGGGGGCTCTGGAAAAGAGAAAATTTCGAGTATGACAAGATAGAATTGACGAGAGCCTATGACCAAATGCAAGCATTTGTTCATAGCCTCGGGGCTACTCCCATCGGGAGCGCTGGTCGCGCACCCGATAAATAGAAAAATATCGAGAAGGATTATAAATATAGCGGTAAAGGATACTAATCTGTGGAGCCTACACCCAAGCACAAGTCCTTGGTTGTAGCCTCGGCTACTCCCATCGGGACGCTTTCGCGTGCCCGATGAATTTTCATTAAAAGAAAGAAATAGAAGTGGGTATATTTCGAGTTACAGATAACTCTACATATACTCCCATCGGGAGGACAAAATAAGTCATCAAATATGACTCAATAAAATATGCTATTCCAACAGCCGAAAAGCACTCGACAAAATATTCTCAGAGCGCTAAAAGTCGCGAATAAATCTCTGAATGCCGCAAAACTTTGCGAAGGTAAGACCCCAGATCCGTCCGAGCGGCGTGGCACCGTCTCGACGGCGGATTGCTATTTTCCGTATCAACAGATACGAAGAAAAATCCTAACGGACGCGTTAGGTACCCGATAAAATATGACCGGGACTCGACAGAATGGTAAGACCTTAAGCGGCACTCGTCGAAGTTTACAGTATCCCGAAATCATGTCCAGGGACGTGATTTTGAAGTAGGTTTTTGCGGATTGCCACTAGAGCAGTTAACTAGTACCTGATCCGTCGATGAACTAGCCCCAATTACCGTTATCCCTGTACAAAATAGTGTTTGCATATCGAAAGATTATGTAATGAGTAAATTGGAGATTTTCCCCGATTCTTCGATTCAAGAAAATCTCGGGCTACTGACATAGGCATCCCCAATGGGCCTCAAAGATGGTACCCGGGGTTTAATCAAAGCCCAGGACTCGAAGAATAAGAAGACTTGGAAGCCCATTTAGTGTTAAGGAAAGATAGTTTGTATTAGGAAAGATAGAGATTTGTAATCTTACGGGTTGGGTACGAAACCCTCCCGAACTCTGTAACTTGTGTACTACGAAACCCTCGGCTCCGCCTCCTATATAAGGGGAGTCGAGGGACAAAGAAAGGATCGAATCTATGTCAACATAACCCTAGTTTTCATAATCGTCGAGTACTTTTCGGCTGAAACCTTCGAGATCTACTTGCCCTCTACTTCTAGCAAAACCCTAGTCTACGATCTGTAGGCATTGACAAATTAATCCTTTGTCAACATGACACACTGTTTTCGCTGAACCCCACAATGCAAGGACTTGTGGCTTTGATGCGGGAATTTTGTAGCGTAAAGGCGATTCATGACTTCCTCCGGGAGCAGCACATCGCAAGTGCGAAAGTATCTTTGTCGTTCGTGCACATCCATCAACCATGCATTCACCTGAAGTTTATTGAGAGAGGACTTCCTACGACTCATGGTGGCGGGAATGTGAAGATGGAGGCTCATTATTTGGCTTGTCGAAGGCAACACCAATAACATCCTACAGCGGCAAGGAGGACACTAGGGGTCCCGGTAGTCAACCATCTTGTAAATTGTAGAAAATGTGAAGAGTTGTGAAGTATTTATCACTTAAGAAGTGTTGCATTTGCGTCTTATAAGTTTGTTGGTTGTGATTGGACTCGACGCGTTGCCACCGTACGCTAGGCCTTTTCGTTGGCCTGATTCCCTTAGTTTTGTGACTAGCCAACCTATCAGTCGGTGTGCAGCTGGGTTGGAGTTTCAAGGATTCGACGCCTAGGATGAGTCAGCTGCTCGGACTTTTGCATGTGAGGTGTTGATCACGCTGACTTGATGACATGTAAGGTTAGCATGTGGGGCACATCCCCCGAGTATCGGTGCAGCGAAAGTAAAGAGTTACAGACTCCTATTAGAGGAACACTTATCTTTATTGATAGCATGTACATGGGTGGATAAGTAGCCTTATTTAAGAAGGGAAAAATCATAACCGTACAAACGACGCGGCTGGGCATGCACGTTCCATGGGTTGGAGTAGACGACGTCGGTCTTCAACTCCTTGAGGCGATATGCCCCAACAAATATCACCTCCTTCATGATGTAGGGTCATTCCCATGGGGACTCTAGCTTGTGGTGGCCCTTTTGTTTGAGCCGTAGCACGAGGTCTTCTGGTGGATAAGGATGTGCCGCATACTCGACGACTGTGGTAGTTGTCGTCTCAGTTAGTGCTTCGTCTAGATTGAGTCAGAGCGTGATCAGCTAATTTTGACCATATCCATCGTTTCCGACTGAGTAAACCACAAACTCGTTGACCTCCAAAATCCTGCAGCTAGAGAGAAATGGCTAGCCCTAGGAGACTTAAACCAAATTTATAGAGCCCGATATGAGAATAACATCAATCTGAGCCTCATAAATAGATTCCACAACACTATGCAAAGTCGTGAGCTCTAAGAGATTCACCTCCAAAATAGGTGTGTCACTTGTTCCAATGAGAAAGTCAAACAATGAGCAAGCTTGACTCACTCTTTTGCAACATCGCATGGGACATGCGATTTGACACTCATGTTCTACATTCCCTCTCTTCCGCTCTCTCCGACCATTGCCTCCTCCTCCTCGTTGATGATGTGAACCAATAAGGCCGCAAAACTTCATATTTGAAAACATTTAGACTTATGATGATTGTTAAAATACTAATCTTTATCACCATTTAAACCTTATATTATTCATTGAAAATATGATAATATCTCTCTAGACCCGCTCCTAATCATTAATTATTGCATAGGTGTGCAAATCCTTGTCTTTCTTTATTTCTATGTTGAAATGTGTGTTTTAGGAAGGAAATCAGAGGCAATTAAAGGAGAATTGCGAGCTAGGAACTTCACCAAAGTCTAGTAGGCCACAAAAAGACGCATCGTTGGAGACTTAACGACATATGGTATGGACATACCCCCTCATACTAGGGACCATGCTGCATGTCGATGGCTTCGCCTCGTCAAACCAAGTATTTAATGTGAAAGAACCTAGGTCATTAGAGACAGAGAGCACCACTGAAACACAATTTCGCCGCCACAAGTCACATATCCAGCAACATCGAAGCTCTATCGCCTCCATGATCATCTCCATCATCATCCCCACTCTGATATACTTTGTAATCTTGATTCCATCGCAATTGGCGGCATTGTAAGACTATTAATATTAAAGTTCTTTAATAAATGTTTGTGATTATTGATCTAATCATGTGTGATTATTCCTCATGGGCCGAGGGTTGGGGCCTACCCTCGCAGTAACAAGTGCATATTTATATTATCATTGAGATATTGTATATTATGTTACATGGATCCTTGTATTAGTTTTTGTCTTTGTATACAAATCTTTGGGCTTGTCAGGTAGCCAAGTCTCGTGTGAGGTTGATAATGTTATGAAGGTAGTGGTAGGTGTTGATTCGCATACTTTGATGTCGGTATGGTGAGAGTTGGCATAGGGTCAAATGTGTAGTTGCTATCTAGGGAGTAATGATAATGTCACTGATCTTAAGGCTATTTCCGTTTACTTAATTATCGTTGTCACCAAGTGATGCTCGGGGCAATGGTATGATATTTGATCCATGGTGCATGTTGTACGCACGTCATGGTGTCCTTTGCATGCATCACCCCTTTACATTATATCTCTTATTGTCACATACTTCACATATGTACTTATTTCCATCCACGGATAAACGTATTTGCACAGCTGCACGAGAAACCCTAGCCTATCTATTTCCATCCATTGATAAAAAAACAACAAAAGAAACGTTTGGTCCAATGAAACAACAACTAAACCAAGTCTTGAAGTCTCGTGCAGTCAATTTACACCATTAGCATTCTTTTTGTGGATTCGATAAACAAAGTTACAAATGAATCCGCCGGCTCAACAATCATTGATGGCTAGGGTCTCCTAGGAAAAAAGAAGCGTACTACAATCTGATAATCCGGATCGAATGTATCAACTTGCCTTCCATGGTTCAAGATGTGGTCCGACAAGCTTGAAATGAGTCGGCTGGTCAAACTGAGTCCTACAGAAATCTCTTACAAAATCTTTGAAACATGGGAATGTTCCTTCCTGTGTAGGCCCGCAAAATCGTGCCAAAAACCAAAGTAATCCTTCGCGCTGCCCTTTTAGTAATTCCTTGACTCGACATTGCCCAAGAGAATCTCCCCCACTCCCTAGATGGAGCAAGACCTTAGAGATTCCCTTAAAGAAGAGTCATTAGCTTGGCAATCACTGAGCGGACAAGAAAGAAGCAAAGCTCGAAAATCTCTAACATCGGAAAGGGATACGCAAACATACATAGAAAAATCACTTATGGGTGAACCTCGCACACGGATGGAAAATTACATGCACCGACTCAAGCATAAAAATGGTTAGGTCACCGAGCACAAGTAAAAAGAGCACATCATTCATAACCATTTATCCTCGGTCTTGGGAATGAGGCCTCCTAGGAGCCTTGACTTTAATTTTTGGAGCCTACATTTTGGAGAAGTTGATATGGAGGGCTTCGATGCACCTTTATCCATGGAGGAGTGCCAAGAAGCGGTAAACCAAATGCCCTCTGACAAAGCGCCTGACCCGGATGGACTCACATGTGACTTTTTTCAAGGAATTTTGGGACATAATAAAGGAGGATGTAATGGCTGCCATTCATCATTTCAATAACCTTTGTATGTACCTATAGCCTATTAGGATCTTTCCATTCGTACCAAGGCATATCAACTGGAGAGCACGCGCAAATTTCTCAATGTGGAGAGTGCAAAGGCCGCCAAGATGATTAGGCCTACACAGTGCATCCAAATTTTAGGCCTATAAGCCTAATTCATGCCATCGCAAAAATCATTGCCAAGATGATTGCTACACAACTTTCTCCTCTCATGAAGGACTTCGTATCCAATGCCCAAAGCACCTTCGCCAAGAGGTGGAGAATCCATGATAATTTTATGTCATGCACAATCTTGCCAGAAGACTTCACAACAAGCAAAATCCCGACACTTCTATTCAAGCTTGATATTTGCAAAGCTCTCGACTCTGTGAGATTGGATTTCATCCTTGAGCTATTAAAGAGACATGTTGACGAGGGTGCTCATCGGCAATTCCCACCTTTTTGGGGGCTTAGGGTTGACGGAATCCTGCAGGCTGACACGAGACATCGGATACCAAACAGACAGGGAGAGAGATTTACCCAGGTTTGGGGCCCTCGATGAGGTAAAACCCTTACTTCCTTCTTGTCTGATCTTGATTATCAAAATTATCGGGTTACAATGGGGTAGCCGAAGGCTAAGACTAAGATCTCATCGAGAGGCTAAGATTTCTAATGACCTAGCTCTAGACTTGCGGTGAATCTGGTTGTGGTGATGGTGTGTCCCTCGGCAGACCCTCTCCTGGCCCTTATATTGTAGGCCAGGTCTCGAGAGTTCTGTCCGGGTTCGGCTAGGTTACAAAGAGTTCTATGTCTAAACTTTCCTTGTTCTTCTGTCTTCTTGCCTTGTTCATCAAGAGTCTTTCTTTGGAACCGATATATCGGCCCACCTTGGTCGGTGGATGATCTTCATGGGCCCCTGGTTGGGTCGTAGGAGATAGCATAACATTGGTTACCCGAAGGGTAATGCCCACATCACATGTCTTCCCACCTAAATTTTGTGAGCGTATATCTGACTTGATTTGCTCCTCCTCTTCGAGGGTCCTCCTTAATGGGCTTGTCAGCTCCCCTATTAAGCATGGAAGAGGGTTGAGGTAAGGAGACCCACTTTCCTTGCTCCTTTTTGTGCTTGACATTGACCCACTCCAATAGATATTTGAGTGGTGCACCCATCATGAGCTCCTTCACAAGATCAGATGGAGGAGTGCCGCCCTTAGAACTTCACTATATGTGCATGATGCGATAGCTTTTGTGCCTCCACACAAAGAGGAGATTCGAAACCTTTCCAATATCATTGCATTGTTTGGCCACTATCCCTCTGGGTTGCCTCACAAGCATGAACAAGATCGAACGAGTTTTCCTATGGGCCGGTACAAAACAAGTTACCGCAAGATAAATTTGGATGCTCTGTGTAGGCCTAACCATCTTGGCGGCCTTTGCACTCTCCACATTGAGAAATTTGTGCGTGCTCTCCGGTTGATATGCCTTGGTACGAATGGAAAGATCCTAATAGGCTATAGGTGGGATTGTGTACTCCTTGTGTTGAGATTGATATGGACCTTTTCTATGCTTCTACCACAATCTCAGTTGGTAATGGGAAGATTGCGCCTTTTGGGGAGTCCCCATGGCTCATCAATGGTAGGAAGCCTAAAGACATCGCCATGTTCATACATGAAACGTCAATAAGGAAAAAAAATTCATGTTGATCAAGCCACCCGTGGGAAAGCTTAGATCTCAAAGATCAAAATGGATATCAACTTGACAATCCCCCATCTTAGGGGCATTTGTCTCTCTTTGGAGGGAGCTTCATGGGTAAATCTTAGAAAAAATGTGGAGGATTCTATTACTTGGAACCTCACGGCTAATGGGGAGAATATAATAACTTCGGCGTATAAGGCCCAATTCTTCGGAGCCACTTAGCACTCTCATGAACAAGACGGTGTGGAAGGCTTAGGCGCAGTCTAGTATTAAACATCTTGCATGATTGGCTATTCAAAATAGGCTTTGGACGGCGGATAGGCTTGAGAGAAGTGGTTGGACAAATTGTGGTCTTTGCCCTCTTTGCAAGCGAACTCAAGAAACGGTGGCACATCTCTTCTCACATCACTTCACTAAGAGGTTTTGTGGTATGATCAAAGGGTGGACTGGCATCGAGTCAATTGACACAAACAATTGGTTGATGGACCTTTCCATTGACACTAGGTGGGCAAACATGTCGAGCAAAAATGCCTCCAACCACTAGGGCCATGCATGGAGACGCTCACTATGCTCACTAGTTGGACTATTTGAAACGAAAGAAACACGTTGGTCTTTCACATCAAATCCACCCCAACGACAATTTTTCTGAAGTCAATCAAGGACGAGGCAAAGCTTGGGTTACTGCGGGCGTCAAACATTTGAGTCTTGTAATATTTGGAGAGTAGTTCATTTTTACAAATACTTTACACTTTATCTTGTCAAGACACTTCTCCCTAATCAAGGAATGGAGAGAAATCTTCGGTCTCCACAGAAATGATAATCAGCAATGCATGTATGCTGACAGTTTATCCGGCAGACAAAGAGAATAGAGACCGTGTAGCCTTAGAATGCTCGGGGCACATGCTACTCAGCGGTTATGCCGTACCGAAGTTTGTTCTGTTCCTGCTTATATCATTTTACAGCTGCCGTTTTGCAGTAACCTAGTTCACATATCTGCTAAATGTCTTCGGGCACTTTGTCTTACTCCACCTTGCCTCTTATCGGATATCTCTGCATATTGTATTGCAGACTGGCAGTACCTATGTTAAAAACAAACTATTGCCTACCTTCTGTCATTACTTAAGACATCCATGAAGCATCACATATAAGATTATGTGAAAAGTGAGCACACCATTGTTCTCTGGAAAAGAAAAGGAAGATATGCGAAAGATTGTTGAGTACAATTTGCCATTTCTATGTAAAATTCTTTGATAAGATTTACCCTAACAAAAAGTTATGATGTCATTTGCATATCATCTATGTAACTCCACTCTATATGTATGTCTCCACACCGGGCATAGGACACAGGAGCAGCATATACCAGCCGGAACGCTGACAGGCCGGCCTTGCCTGTCAGTCCGACAGCTATGGCCAACAAATCAGAGAGCACAAAACCTTGTTTCTCTATAGCCGATCGAGGCGCGCGCCAAACGAGAAAATTGGAGGCCCTACGGGCGCAGCGGCCGGAGATGGACGGGCACGCCGTGCTTGGGACGGAGCGTGAGGACATTAACCGGCGCGTGGCGGTAGTCGTCGGAGATGGTGAACCTGAAGTTTGCCAGCAGCATAGCGAGGACGACCTTGGCCTCGTAGAGCGCGTACGCCTGCCCGACGCAATTGCGCGGCCCTGCGGCGAATGGCAGGAACGAGGAGCGCCGCCCGCTGCCGGCGGCGAACCTCTCCGGCCGGAACTCGTGCGCGTCGGCGCCCCAGATGGACTCATCGTGGTGAATTGCCAGCACCGGTATCCACACAGAGAGGCCGCGCGGCAGGTGGAGGCGGCCGTCGCCGAGCGTGATGTCCTCGAACGCCATCCGCGGCAGCAGCGTCGCCGGCGGGTACAGCCGCAGCGTCTCCTGGATGATCATCTGCAGCTGCAAACGTTTGAACAAAAGCTGTAAGATTTTCGGGCATAGCAATTGGTCAATGCCGCAAGACTTCAGTATATGCAAATGTGCACTGGCCACTGTACGACAGAGACATACCACGGTGAGCTTGGAGAGGTGGTCGGCGGAGGGCGGGTCGTCGCCGCAGACCTGTGCGACCTCGGCGCGCGCTTTTTCCTGCCACTCCGGGTGTGTGGCGAGTAGCATGAGCGTCCACGTGAGAAGCAGCGCCGACGTATCGTGGCCGGCGAAGAAGAAGGTCTTGCACTCGTCGACCACCAGCTGGGTGTCGTAGCTGAACTTGCCGCCGTCGCGTGCACCCTTGCCGTCCTTCTTCTTCTCCTCCATCTCGGCGAGCAGTATGGCAAGGAGCCCCCGGCCGTACATGGACGTCGTCCGGCCCTCGTCGGCGATCTCGCGGCTCCGGCCGATGGACTCCAGTACCACGCCCTCTAGCTCGCCGTTCAGCCGGCTGATCTCCCTCCTGTACTTGCTCGGGAAATACCTGCAAGCGACGATCGATCGAACACCCTGGTCAGTATGATGATCAGGCTATGTACTGCAAACAGTTGTTTACTCGTGTGTGCGCGTACGGATGGGCTAGTGGATGATGGAATCAATCCAATGCGCCGGACAAATTGAACTCAGTGCCAGCATCCAAAAACTAACCGGACATGGATGGGCTGCACACCGCATAATTAACTAAGACCAATTAGCACCAAGAGCAGCTTAGATTAGCCTAATCCGCCTAGTTATCTTGCGGGGAACAAGGCGTGCGGGCGCGCATATATGTATTCAAGGATGCGGCCGGAAGTGAACGACGGTAGAGACAAAGGCCAGGTAACTAGGCGAGTGAGTGCGTCTGTTCGATCAGGGCAAGAGAAGGCCGGCCGGCGGCAGTGGAATTGAGCTGGCCGGCCTGTAGTGGAAGGGAGGGTGATCGTGTCATGACTCACTGGCTGCCGGGGATCCAGAGGTAGCGGCTGGATCGCGCGGTGAGGCGCTGCAGATCTTCGAGGAGGTGGAAGATGCGCTTCCCGGTCTCGTAGCTGGTATCGAACTCCGTGCGGGAGATGATGTCGCCGGTGAGCCGGGTCATGTGCGCGCCGATCTCCACCTCTCCGCGGCCCCGCGCCGCCGCGTCCCGCAGCGACAGGATCGTCTGCTTCGTGCACTCCACCATGTGCCCCACGCGGCCCTGCGTAAAAAACACGTGAGATATGTCCCAGATACGGCAAGGCCAGGATTCAGGAACCGGCCGGGGGTAGTGGCAATGCCACCACCACCATGTGTTCGATCGACGCTCTGGGTGGCGTACCTTGAGCTTGTCGGGCATGAAGGCTGGCGCGACGACGTGGCGCTGGTGAGACCATCTGGCGCCGTTGGCCATGAGCAGGCCCCGGCCGATGAAGTGCCTCGTGCCCTGCCGCTGCAGCCACGATTTGCCGGTGGCGTGCGCGTACTTGGACGACAGGAACTCCTTGATCATGTCCGTGTCCGTCAGGCACAGCCGCGGCTCGCTGCCGTACCAGTATACGAACAGCTTCCCGTAAATCCCTGACCAGTGTACGTAATGGGGCATCAGGCGACCGACGATGTCGTGGCTCAGGGACGGCATGTCGCCGGCGGTCGCCTTAGCCACAAGAGCCGACACCTCGCGGAGGTTGCCGACGAGCAGACGCGGTGAGGGTCCGTGGACACCCTGCGCCGCCATGGCCCTACGGATCCTCATTGGCGTCAGGAAGTAGCAGGATAGGGTCACCCATGCCGCCCTCAGGAGCAACGCCACGGCAGCCGAGGCGATCGCCGTGACCATGACCGCCGCGAAAGCCATTAGAGAACACGCAAAAGCCTGGAGGAATTGGTGGGTGGAGATAGCGACGACTCCAGACGTTACTAGTTTTGATTGATGATTCTTGCAAGCTGCCGCCTGCATCGCCTGCAATGCAGGCTTTACCTATGCCCCCCTCTTGGCTATATATACACGATCTCCATGGGAGGGCCGCGCGAATTTGGCATGTCACTAATCGTGTGATATATTTCCTTGGATAGCCCAGCACCCAGGTTGGGTGCCCGTTTTCTACCTTTTATTGCCTCAAACATGTGTTAATCTTTTGGTAAATAGAAGCTGTATCTGTATGAGAAAGAGAATTTCCTTAGCTAAGAGATTATCCCTTAGAAAATAAGAAAAAGCTATTTTATGTGTTGCACAATATATCTTCCTTTAGTAAATTATTTTTCACTAAATATTAATTATCTATTAATTGCTAGAGATACAATAAGAGATAATGCATTAATTGTATGACGTATCTCTATCTTTATCTCTACGGCTTTACCTAGATGATGTGGGAAAGCTACCTTCTCTACCATTATACATACCTTTAGGAAAGCAAAATACATTACCATGTGAGACCAAAGTGATTATTCTTCTTTGTTGGTGCGGTCACTCCATTAGCGGTGGATGAGTGCCTTAATTGGACAGCCTAATCTACTTACTGCTAGCTGGATCACTACCATCGTTGAGATGTTCCGAATTTGTTTATATTTATCAGCAATTGATATGGTCAATGTATCTTCCCACTACTACTAGGAAAAGGTAGTAGCGTATCAGTAATATAAGGAAGCCTTTTATTAACGATAAAGATGAGATATCAAGGATTCAATTCTTAATCACTAGCCGCTTCCTAATAATATTCTCCCAGCCCATGGTCTTCATTCTACCGAGATTGTAGAGATCAGGTACAAACATCCTATGAAATTCATATACAAAACTTGTATATATATACAACACACTGACCGGTGAGTTTTTTTTTCCAAGAATACACCCTGAAAGGTGTATTGATCACATAGAAGAAAGGGACCAGAAGGGTCAAACCACAGAATTCATACTGTCAACGAGGGGTGACAGCTCCCTATACGAAAGCCTAATCTCCATCCCTCCACGAAAAAGGAAACGGCTCCGGGAAACCGAAGGTCCCTGAGCGGAAAAGTCTAGCTAGACGCCAACTCTGAAACTCGTCATTGATCCTACTTCTAATGGCTTGAGCCTCTGACCTAGCGCCATTGAACACCACATAACTGCCGTCCAGAGGTCCCTCCACACCTTCGAAGGGTAGGAAGGACCACCACTGTAGAAGCTTGGAGTCTGTCGATGGCATCCACTCCATCTTACCCCACCTCTCGCCAAGGCCTAAGGCCAAACCTCGTGAGCCACCTCACAGCCGAGAAGGAGGTGCTGGATGGTCTCCGGTTCTTGGTCGCATAAAGGGCAGGCCGCCGGGTGGGGCAGACCGCGGTGCTGCGGCCTTCCGCTGTCTAGCATCAGTTTTGAGCAGCAAGTCACGCGAAGAATTTGCAGCTGTAGCCTGTAGGGAGCTCTCGACCGCCAGATCTCAGGTACTGGCGAAGAAGGCGCCATAGGCTGACTTGGCGGAAAAGGTGCCGTCAGCCGTCCACTGCCACGCAAAAGAACCCTCACGCTCCGGCGAGAGCTGGACATTGGCCAGGATGCCCAAAGAAGGAAGAACTCCGGCACAACGGTGGATCCCAAGTTCGGCCCGCAATCGCGCAGCCACTCCCCTCGAGACCCTCCTTGACAGTGCGGGAGTTGGTGCACCGTTTGTTAACCAAGGCCACCAAGTTTGGCGCGAGGTCCGACACCCGGGCGCCATGCAGCCAACGGTCCTTCCGGAAAAGGGCTCTCTCCCCATTGCCCACTGTGACCGCAGTGGCGGAATCAAAAAGGGTGGGCTAAATGGACGCCAAGGAACTAGACGACCACTATAAAGTTTTCTTACTCGATTTATGCAAACTGTTCCCTTCATAAGCATGGCTTCTGTATAACATAAGAGACACCAATATAGTACATAGAGAAATTCCAAATCTGAAGCACTCGAAGACAGCATCATAAGGATGGCACCAAATGGTGTTCTAATAATCTAGTAGGAATTCTTGTCTGAACCAGGCCTAGTTTAGAGTATCAGCGTATCATCATCACATAGAGTATGCAGAGACTGGTCAATCCCTTAAACAAATGGCAAATCGCATTCAGGATCGAGTGCTTTATATATTCTATATTCTCTATCCCTGCACTTTAACCATATATGATTCTGAGAGATAAAGGTCTCTGATGATGATAACAAACATAAAACCGTAGATGGTTCTGAAACAAAGGGTTTTTCTGACAGGTGACATAAACTAGCTACGCAGTACAGCAAACGAAACGCGAAAGGCCGATGTGGGACAGAAAGGAGTCCATTTTTGTTTTCAACAGCAAGCCAATTTAGCCTAGTTCTCTGCACCTGCTGCAACTTGGAGAAAGAAAAGCTGTGAGGAGCTTTGGGCATAAGTACAAAACCCTAGCCTCACAGAGACCATTGTTTAGAGCTGAGCTATCGTATATTTATATGTCAAGAAAAGAGAAAGTTCAGTGTTTGGTTGGGGCAGAAACAGCGGGGATGAGCTGTGCAGCTGATCGAAGCAAGTCGGTGCACCGGCATACACTCCTAAGTACTCCTGCTAGTCGGTGCACCCGCATACACTCCTAAGTAGTCCTGCATGTCGGTGATGAGTTGATTTAGTTCATAGACTCACACACACACGCAGATAGATTTCAAGTCTCAGCAGTTTCCGCTGTTGGCGGTTTCTTGTCGGTCTGTAAAAGTAGGAAACACTCCAACAAGACCAATTTTAAGCCCTCTTTGGTCAAGAATTAGTCAGAGCATCTACCATTTTTTCAAGAAACATAGTACTAGCGTGTACTTTTGGTTCCTAGAAATGACTGAAGTGTGACTGAAACTGAAACCCCAGTGTGCTGGATAAATTATCAAGAAACCTTTTCAGAGATGTAGATCACTGGAAGTATGAAAGAAGGCAAGTGGTGGTCGACAATGGGGATTTTCGGAACCTAGGTATGCCAAAACCCAACTTTGAAACACCTAGAGAAATTGTATTTCTAATTTTTAAAAATGCGAAAACAACTCGTAGATATAGGGTAGAAACTTACTTCTGTAAATTTTCACCATGAGATTTGAAATTTTGTGAACAGTGCAAAACTCATAAGATCTCAACTGTCGTTTTTAAGTTTCAAAATGTGGAAACTCATTATAGATACCAAATTGTTATATGTATGTTCTAAAATTTACATGGACATACATGTATCCATTACCTACGTGCGCGATTATTTTCATAAACTTTTGAAACATGGAAATATCATTTTCATGATTTATTTAAGAGTTGGGTTCTGGTGTACATAGGTTCTTCTGATGATTTCCAGGTGGGGAGTCCAATGGAAACTCTTGTAAAAGTTATTTTTTTACAAGTAATGGAAGAAATCGGTATCCAACCTCTGCAGTATGTAGTATGTGACATTTGTTTTTAATAATGGCCGGTTTATTACTCAAAAAAGCAATTACACCCGACCTCTGCATAGCTAAGATGCACACAGCCGTTCAAAGAGTTTCAATAGTCTGGAATACTAAAAAAGGCGAATTACATATCAGGCATGAGGAAATATAAAACGCCTAAGGTGAAGACAGAGGCTCAATCCGTAGATTATGCTGCCACCCATGTAGGGAAAAAGTATCCCTCGCCGTGTCCCCCAACCGTGTACAGACCTCCGTAAATAGGTCGCGGTTCTCCACCTTTTGCAGCGCAGACCACGAATGGAGAGTAGCGGTACATCTGTAGATAACCTGCAATAGAGAAAAATTCTTATCATTAAAATTTTGGTCATTTCTACACAGACCATATAATAGCAAGTGCCCCCACCCTAATAAACGTTCTAAATCTGTGATCGATCTCGTGAAGCCAATTACCGAAGATGTTGGCCACACTAGTCGGGGGATACAGGTTAGAAGCTATTTGGATGCATGACCATATAGATCTAGCAAAGCGACATTGGAAGAACAAGTGTTTAATTGTCTCATCATGTTGACAAAAAACACACTGCGTACTCCCATGCCAATTACGTTTCACAAGATTATCTTTGGTTAGGATTACTTCTCGACGCAAATACCAGCCAAAAATCTTAATTTTGAGCGGTATCTTCATCTTCCAAATCTTCTTGTTTTTATCAACTGGTATTACCGGTTGGATAATGGCATTGTACAATAAACTTATAGAGAATTTTCCATTGGATTGTAAGTTCCAACGAAATTCGTCTTGCCCTTGAGACAACTGGATGGATTCCAAAGCAACAGTAAGGCGTTCCATGCAAGAAGTCTCGGACCGATTAAATCTCGTCTAAACGTTACAGCTGGAGATGAGGTTGCCATTACTAATGCAATGGTATCACTTTTGCGACGAACAATGATGTATAACGCTGGATATTGTTCAGAGAGAGGCCTATTCCCTAGCCATGTATCCTCCCAGAACCGTATCTGCGATCCATCCTTAATAGTGAAAGTACCACATCTGAAAAAAAATCTTCGTTGCCATTAGGCCAGCCCAAAAATACGAATCTCCCGGTTTCCAAAGGGTCTGGGCCGATGTACTTTCTTCTAAGCATGGTCCGCCATACGCCATCTTCGGTAAGCAGCTTAAAAAGCCACCTACCTAATAAGGCTGAGCTCTTGACTTCAAGATCACGAACTCCTAGCCCACCCATATATATCTTTAGGTCGGCATATGACAGACCACTTGACTAGTCGATATTTCTTTTTTTCACTATCCGCTTGCCAAAAAAATCTCGATCTATAATAATCAAGCTTGCGTAATACACCTTTTGGCAATATGAAAAAGGATATCATATACAGCACCATATTGGTGAGTACTGAATTAATGAGAATCAATCTTCCTCCAAGGGAGAGCAATTTACCTTTCCAACTACTAAGTCTCTTCTGAAGTCTTTCTTCGACTAGTTTCCACTCAACCATCGTTAATATCCGATAATGAATCGGGATACCCAGATAGTTGATAGGAAACTGGCATTGCCTACAACCAAACAGTTCCGAATATCCGGTGACTGAGTCCTGAGCGTCGCCAAAACAAAACAATTCACTTTTATGGAAGTTGATTTTGAGACCCGGTAAATGCTCGAAAGCAGCCAAAATCAGCTTTAGGTTTCGAGCTTTATCAAGATCGTGTTCAATAAATAAAATTGTATCATCGGCGTATTGAAGGATTGATAAACCCCCATCTACAAGATGTGGGATCACTCCTTCAATTTGACCATCAGATTTGGCTCGTTCGATCAATATAGCGAGCATATCCGCCACAATGTTGAATAAAAGTGGGGATAGAGGGTCGCCTTGGTGTAAACCTTTTCGTGTCTGAAAGAAGCGTCCCGTATCATCGTTGACACGAATCGCAACACTTTCTCCATACACAAAATTATCGATCAACGCTCTCCACTCTGGTGAAAAACCTTTCATCCTGAGTGTCTGATGGAGAAAAGACCAGTTGATTTTATCATAAGCTTTCTCAAAATCAAGTTTTAAGATTACCCCATTCATCTTTTTGGTATGCAGTTCATGAACCACCTCATGTAGAACCACAACTCCACCTCATGTAGAACCACAACTCCATCTAAGCGGTTTGCGACAGCCTTACCACATGATCAGCCACTGTATTCATTCTAATGGTGGCCACTTTCGTGAATATCTTGAAACTTACATTTAAGAGGCAAATAGGTCTATATTGTTGGATCATTTCTGCCTCTTTAACTTTGGGTAACAAGATAAACTCACCAAAATTTACACGGAATAATTCTAGGTGTACAGCGTGTAAAACACTGAACATTTCTAGAAGGTCATCTTTGATAGTATCCCAAAAGGTCTGATAAAATTCAGCAGGGAAACCATCTGGACCTGGGGTTTTGTTATGTTCCATTTGGAAAATAGCTCTATTAACTTCCTCCTTCGAGTAAGGAGCCGTTAAAAATAGCATTCTCCTCCTGAGACACTTGGGGTATATATGCTATTTGGGTCTCATCCAGAGAGAAGAAACTCTCATCTGGCGGACCAAATAGACCCTTATAGTAATTAGTAATATAGGATTTGAGTTGCTCATGGCCTTCAATCAGACCCTCATATTGTACTAGAGATTGTATACGTTTCTTCCTGTGATGGCCATTGGCAATCCCATGAAAATATCTTGTATTTGAATCTCCTTCCAGAATGGATTGGGCTTGTGAACGTTGACACCATTTCAACTCTTCTTCCAGAAGGAGACCCGCTAATTGAGTATTAGATTGATTTTTCAAATCCAATTCGATGCTCGTTAGCGGTCTTACTTCAGCAAGCGCTTCTATCTTATCTGTGATAGGTGATAGACGAAGCTTCTTCTTTTTAAGAATACAAGCTGTATGGCTCGCCCATCCAGAAAGGTGTTTGCGAACAACTCGCATCTTTTTATTCCACCTTATAACCGGATTGTTGGCATACACTGGTCTTTCCCACACATTTTTAACCATCTCGTGAAAACCTTCCCGTTGTAACCATCCAAATTCAAACTTAAATGGTTTCTTAGACAGTGGTCTTGTTAACCCGGTAGTTAAAAGTATGGGAGCATGGTCCGACAGTTTCTCAATACGTCGATTTCTTCACATCTTCGGTCAATCGGACTTTTTCTAGTCTTGCCTTCCTAAAAGGTATTCCCATATCGGGTGAATGACCAGATCGAGATAAGTTGGCCTTCTCTGAATCTATCTGAATCCTGAATCTATCAATAGAAGGACGACGATACTCGAAGACTTTCAGCCCTAGAGCGCGGACTGACACCATCGGAAATTTATCTTCCCACCTGGTGTCCATCAAAACGCGGTCTAATTTTTCGTATGTTGGGTCAGGTAAACTGTTTGCCCATGTGAACTGTCTGCCTGCCATCTCAACCTCCCTCAAGTCTAAGCTATCTATGACAGCGTTAAACAAGAAAGGCCAGGCCAGTGGCCATTAAAAGGGCATTTACTTTTCTCATGGAGGAATCTCAGCAAGTTAAAATCACCCCCTATGAGAATAAGGTATGGATCGTCCTTTGCAAGATTCACAAGCTCACGCAAAAAGTCAGCCTTAAAGTTATCCTGGGCCGCACCATAAACGGAGACCAGACTCCAAATGAAATTATCAACTCTATTCCGAATAGTGAGTTTGATATGATGCTCACCATCAGAATTAGCCAAAACTTCCATCGAATCTGTCCGGACTCCAATGAGCAAGTGATACGTCCATTTTGCATCACTATTTTATATCATAATTTGCTGTTATTCATTGATATATTTCATATTTAGAGATGATACTTATGTTATTTCACCTATTTTGCATGTTTCATGATCATTGGAGAATTATTCACGGAGTCAGGATTCTGGAAAAAGCACCGTCAGACACCATATTTCGGAAGATCAACAATTGACGGAAATTATATGAAAAATCCTATTTTTCCAGAAGACGAAGAGAGCCAAAAGGAGGGGCCGAGAGGGCCTCCATGGGCCCCCATAGGCGCGGCGCTGGCCTGGCCGCGCCGCCATGTGGGGAGGGGCCCACAGCCCCTCTGGCCTCCTCTCCTTCGCGTACTTCGTCCCAAAACCTAAGGCACGGGAGTTACGGAGATTTGAGAGCCGCCTCGCGGGGCGGAGAGACACCAGAGAGAAAGAGCTCTCCGGCGGGCAGGAACTGGGAAATTCCCTCCCGGAGGGGGAATCGACGCCATCGCCACCGTCATCGAGCTGGACACCATTGGGATCATCATCATCATCATCTCCACCATCTACACCGCCATCTCCACCGCTGCGCTTCGTCACCGATGTAACAATTAGGGTTGGATCTTGATTGTTTGATAGGGGAAACCCTCCCGGTATTGATTTCTACTTGTTATTGATGCTATTGAGTGAAACCATTGAACCAAGGTTTATGTTCAGATTGTTATTCATCATCATATCACCTCTGATCATGTTCCATATGATGTCTCGTGAGTAGTTCGTTTAGTTCTTGAGGACATGGTTGAAGTCTAAATGTTAGTAGTGAACTTGTTGAGTAATATTCAATGGTTTGATATTTAAGTTGTGGTGTTATTCTTCTAGTGGTGTCATGTGAACGTCGACTACATGATACTTCACCTTTATGGGCTTAGGGGAGTACATCTTGTATTCGTTTGCTAATTGTGGGGCTGCCGGAGTGACAAACCTAAACCCCCGTTAGTATATCGATGGGAGGGATAGCAGGATCTCGAGTTTAAGGCTGTGGTTAGATTTATCTTAATTACTTTCTTGTATTTGCGGATGCTTGCAAGGGGTATAATCACAAGTATGTATTAGTCCTAGGAAGGGCGGTGCATTAGCATAGGTTCACCCACACAACACTTATCAAAACAATGAAGATTAATCAACTATATGAAGCGAAAGCACTAGACTAAAATCCCCGTGTGTCCTCAAGAATGTTTGGTCATTATAAGTAAACACACCGGCTTGTCCTTTGTGCTAAAAGGATTGGGCCACTCGCTGCAATTATTTCTCTCGCATTTTATTTACTTGTACTTTATTTATCTGCTATATCAAAACCCCCCGAATACTTGTCCGTGAGCATTTACTGAATCCTTCATCGAACTGCTTATCAACACCTTCTGCTCCTCGTTCGGTTCGACACTCTTATTTATCGAAAGTACTACGATACACCCCCTATACTTGTGGGTCATCAGCAAGACACCAGTCCTACCTCTAGGTTGGCGAGAAAACCATTCAAAGTCTATCCCACCGGATAACCGGTTTAAAAAACTTTGAGAGTAATCATGCTTACCCGTCTCAGAAATAGCAATAAAATCTAAATTATAGTCCTTACAACAATCGGTAATATGAGAATGCTTAGCCAAGTCACGAAGACCTCTGCTATTCCTAAACATGCCATTCATTTAGAAACTAACTTAGATTTTGTGACTAAACCTGACTTATGCCTCTTCTTCTTTTCCGCAAAAGACTTAGAAGACCGTCGAGAGGCTTTTAGGTCATAGATTGACTCTAACCCCGACTGCTCCAAGTCCACCTCCGAAATACCACCTACTAGAGTAGAAAGAAGACGACCATCTAAGATGACATCATCTTCCTCCTCCTCTAGAGAAGATAGTTCAGCCCCCGCCGAAGCCTTCGGAATTACCGTAATACGGTCATATTCCAAATGCCTCAAGACATTGGCCGAAACCGAAATCTCCTCCGAAGTGCGACCCAAAGAAACGCCTACACTACCTAATGTAGAAGAAATTTTGGAATCTGAAAAACTAGTAAAAGACATGGAGGAACTTTTCGTACCTGACGCATCCAGGTTCTTCGCCGCCTTACGACACATCGCCCTCTGCATCATATCCTCATCCGTAGCCCCAGCCCAATCCTCTGCTGTCGCATATCTCCCACTCCTCCTTAGCTCAGGATGATGAGTAGGAGGGGGATGCGTAGGCTGAGGGCCAGGGGGAGGTAGCTCCACCGAAGGAAACGAAAGCGTCGACGACCTAGGCGAGGAGGGGGTAGGCGACGTAGACCCCCCTCGACCGCGGTCTGAAAACGCAAGTTGTGCCCCCGTAGATGACAGGGGTGGTGGCGCAGTCGATGTAGAAGCCCTTGCCATCACAGAGGCACCAACCGCTCTCTCCTGAGCTTTGCCTAACTAAATCTTACGAAATGGTAACAAATGCCACATTATAGCCGGTATGAGTGGTTAAGCTTCCACCGCGAGTGGGACTCCCCAAGGCAAAAATCTTTGAAGGTATAAACAAGGCTTGTGCATTGTTTTAGCCAATCCATCGAACAAAGACATCTGATAGTTTTTCACTAAATTAATACTCTCAGTGAATTCCCAAATTTCATCATTGCGGGAAGAGTCCAAGCCAATAAGAGTGGATATCACACTATACCAAGCGGAGCAATTATACATATGGGGACTGAAGTTCATCGCCATATATCAAACACAACAACATCAACGCCTTTTTCCCAAGCAAGTATACATATGGGGATTAAAGCTCATCACCATATATACATCGGTTTAATTCAATTGTCACATTCCACCATCGTTTCCTTAACCAAGAACATTCCTAAACATGTCCTTATATGAACACCTCTTGGGAGCACGAGGAATGCACTTGCCCTCGTGCCACCCTTCCACGGCCCTCTCGGGTCTCATGTGCAATACACAACCTGTAGCGGCCAACTATCTTGATGCGTCACTCTTTGAAAACTGATCTTATTAGAAAGACACCATCCACAACCTCAACCGGTTCAGAGTCTGTCTTCACCCTAAGTAGTCGTGCAAAGAGATCTCTCAAAATCCCGGTGCGAAAAGACCCACATTCACCTAGAACCTTCATCAAAGGATAAAAGTAGAACAAATCTGCGGCACATTATAACATGGGAGGTTAATGACACAGCAGTCGTTCTTTTAAAAAGAATTGGTAATAGGATTGACACATTTTTTAAAAAAATGCAGAGAATTTCCTTCATGATCTGCCACAAAGGTGGATTTTAAGAACCTCAATACCTACACCTCAACTCCCCTCTCCTTTGTGTCATCGGCTCTTTCATGCCGGCTGACAGCAATGGGGCCTCGTCCCCGCATCTCACCATGTTGTGGCAGTGTCTTCCATGTCATACCTCCACCCGATGTCTTCTCTTCATCCATCAACGCTCCTTGAATCTATCTGATCATCTTGGAGGCCTCATTTTGGGGAAAATTTGAATCTTACGACTTCAACCTAGTGGGGTTTTGATAGTGCTTTACTACAAGTTTTCTTGCCAAATGGGATACTAGTGTACATTGTGTAACCATTTTTTTTTGTCTATACCACTTCTATCTGAATGCCTTTGCAACATGAATGATGTCCATGTTCGGTATTTCAGTTGTTGGGTCGAGCAATGTCGGATTTTTGAGTTTTGAAGTGTAATCCTGACTTGTTCGATTTGGCAAGACAACAGTGATGTGCTAGCTACCAAACGCGCCCTTGGTTGTGTGCATTGGGGTGTTCTGTATACAGAACTACAGATGCAACTGTATTCAGCATAACCAGTGTCCGGCTGTATCTTGGACCTGGAGCCGTTCCAAGTGTGCGGTTGTGACTCGGAATACCCAGCACGCTGTATATAATAGGCGAGCAATCCATCCTCGTGCCCAAATTTTTATAAGTTTCCATACTTATCACACGAGATACTTGCAGCTGACGGTGTATCTCCCAGCTCAGAGTAAACTCTGGTCAGCTTATGGCAAATTAAGCTGCGACGAAGATGTCTGCGGAACCACATGTCCATACTAATTAACGAGATCCCTGCCGAGTGTGCGCGCGTATATAGTGAAACTGGCACGTCAGATGGATACGGGAATCTCAGGCCTAGACAGACACAGGGAGCTCTGACTTTGTGCGGTATATTTGCTTTCTAGAATGTCTGTGACAGCCTCTCAAAAAAAAAGTCTGTGACAGCTTGTAGCTCAGCTCTGCATATTCAGCAAGCGACTAGCTTGGTAGACTATATATCAGCTTGATTCTCCTGAACTCGTCAAAGAAACTTTGCCAAAGTTCCAAAACTGTAGGACTTTGCTAGATTATTAATGGCACGATTTATCCTTCTACTTGCCCACTAATTTTTTCATGACAGTTGGTTCAACTTGGCGACTAATTTTGTCTACTTCTACTCATAAGTCTTAACTAAACTTCTTCAACCATCGTGCCCTGGGGAGCCCCTGTTTGACGTGTTTTGCGTCTGGGACCGCATCGACGCCCGCATGAGGAAGTGGTGGGCCATGCCCATTGACCTCATCTTCTTCCTCCCGCCACGGTCGCCTCCATCTCAATTCACGACACCGCTGCCTTCCTCTGCTTTCTCTCCAGCTCCGGGCGCCACCTGTGCCGCCCGCCACCGTCGGCCGAACCGCCTGCTGCCACCGCGTTGTCGTGCCACCTCGTCGCCCCGGCCTACCTAGGCCACCACCTCCGTCGGTCCGCCGCCTCCCCTCCCCCCACCTCTAAACCTCCCTTCGTTTCCATCTTCGTCTGGATCCAGCACCACCACCCGGAACTCTAAGTCACCGCACCCAAAACCCTAAGGGTTTCTTCCTCACCTCCGTCGGCGACACCGTGGCCACCTTGTCGTCCCCGTATCCGGTGAGGTCCCGGACTCGCCTCCGTCGGGAACGCCACGGCCAACCACGTCTTTCCCGTCTCCAGCGAGGTCCTCTGGTCGTCACTCTTCTTCATGTTCGGTCAACCAGACGAGCAAGGTGGGCCAGCCCATTGCGTCGGACGGGGTACGTGTTGACCCGCTAACCGACGCAACGGACGTCAAATAGGAATCACTCGTGCTCTGGTACTTCAAACCGTGGGGGGCTGTTGTACGCCGACCGGTGCGGGAGTTACGGTGTGCCGCACACCCAGGCGTGCCCTGCCGCGATTAGTTGGGCCGCGGCCCAACGGACCAGGTAGTATTTTTTCGTTTTTCTGTTACTTTATTTGTTTTTTCAAAATCTGATTATTTCAAAATAAATGAACATTTTTTTTCACAATGTGAAAATCTATAAAAAGTTTGTACAATTTAAAAAATGTGAAGATTTCTAAATTTTGAACATTTCTTAAATTTGAACAACTTTCAAATTTGAACATTTTTTGTTTGAGCTTTTTTTTCAAATTTGAACATTTTTCAAAGTTGAAATTTTTTGAAAAAAATGTGCACATTTTTCGAATTTAAATATTCTTTTAGATTGAACATGGTTTCAAAATTTTGATGTTTTCTAAAATTTAAACACTTTTCAAATATGAAATTTTTTTGAATACGGAACAAATTTTAAATTTGAACAATTTTCTTACTTGAACAAATTTATTTATTTTCCCAAATTTGAACTTTTTGAATTTAAACTTTTTTGAATTTGAACAAAAATAGAAACAGGAAAAAAGGAAACAAAAAAGTAAGGCAGAAAAACAAACAAAAAAAAGAAACGAATAAAAGAAGAAAGACGAAAATGGGCCGGCCCATACCCGACCAGGGGTGTGCGGTGCCTGGTAAGTACCGACCTGGTTGGTGTATAGGATTCGGTCAAATCGTGAGGCGCTAGCTGGATTGCTAACCCCAGCTGGACCGTAAATCGAGGCTCGTGGGCTAAGGCCTAGTACGTACTACGTTTGGGCCCTAAAAAGTACAGCACATGGCACGACAGCCTTTTCGAATAACGTTCGCATGGGGTATCGAAATCGTTAGAAAAAAGCTGACATTGACGAAGGGAAGACAACTCGCTCAGCACGCGACAAGTGACGCGCTGTGGTGCCAGAAAATTCCTGGGAAATAGTCTGCATGCTCGACACGTATCGCAGTGGGAAGTAAGGCGGGGATGAGGGAGGAGAGAGAAGACAGGGGAGGCCGGGTTGTGTCAGCTTTTTCCCTTTTTTCTAGATTCATTTTTTCAGAATGAAATATCTTGAGAACCGTAAGTCCAAATTACGAACCGTTTTCACTTTTGAGACCCTCTCCTCGAGATCTTCAAAAATAGATCCTATGTTGATAGGTTTTGAGATATTTTTTCCGTACTTTCTATACTATTATGGTTGTAATTGTAGTGTGTACCTAACTGTATTCGTGTTTCAACTGATAAGTACTTCTGTTTTTAGTGTATTTGATGCAATTTTTCCATTTACTCAGTAACTGTACTTACTCGTGTGGGCAACTGTATATGTGCTTCTGTACCAGTACTTCCTCGTGTGCGCGACTGTACTTCTGTACATGTAGTTGCTCGTGTGCGTCACTGTCTGTACATGTATTCGCTCGTGTGCACGACCATACTCGCTCGTGTGCGCGACTGTACTTCTGTACATGTAGTTCCTCGTGTGCGTCACTGTATGTACATGTATTCGCTCATGTGCACGACCATACTCGCTCGTGTGCGCGACTATCCTCGCTCATGTGCGCGACTATATTCGCTCGTCTGCGCCACTGTACTCGTGTGTTGTACGCAACTGTACTTGTCTGTTATACGTAACTGTACTCGTGTATAGTATGTAATTGTACTCGTATTTCCGACTATACTCGCTAGCTAGTTTTGTCGTTGATATTGATCTATTTTGCATCATGTTGGATGCATGCGTACGCAGCCAAGCATGGACAGTGGCAAGTACTGCCGTTGTACCTACACGGGAAGGCTCGTCCGACATGCTTGAAGAAATTGCATGGAGAGTGTCTGGCAAGGGATTAACTTGTCAATGCATACAAGTTGTAGACTAGGGTTTTGTTGGAAGTAGAGGGCAAGTAGATCTCGAAGATTTCAGCCGGAAAAGTACTCGACTGCTATGAAAACTAAGGTTTCGTGACAATGAGTCGATCATTTCTTTGTCTCTCGACTCCCCCTTATATAGGAGGTGGAGCCGAGGGTTTCGTGATGTACAAGTTACAAAGTCCGGGAGACTATCTGAGTCTGTCCCGTAATAGTTACAAGTCGATATTCGTAATACAACTCTATCATTTCAAACTATTTCTGACTGGGTTTTCAGGCTTCATAAACTTTGGGTTGTGGGCCTTCAGTAAACTCCGGGTATCTTCTTCGGCAGGCCCATTGGGGATGCCTATGTCAGTGTCCGCGTTGTGTTCTTCGGTGACAAAATTAGCTAAGTTGTTCATTAAGCTGAGTTGGCATTGTTTTTGTAACTAAGCTGGATTGGTATTGTTTCGTGAGAGAATGTGCATCATCAACATGTAAGGTAGGTGATTAAAGAAAAATACTGATTGTAATGGAAGTTGGAATACTGAACTACAATGTTTTCCTTGATGTGCAGACAATGGAGGGGATTACTGAAATTAGTCTGACTCCAATGGAAGCTTTATCAGGCGCTGCATCATTAAGCCTCCCCTTTGTTTGTAAAGGTAGACTTCTTAGTATAATTTTTCCTTCCATTGAGATGATTTTTCCACATCCAAATATTCTATATCATATAAAATAAGTAAAGTGTTCTGCACTCATAGCTAGCAATATGTCTTCTTCCTTTCTATTAAAAAACTATCCCCACAGGTCTGATTTTGGAACTGTTTTTCTTTTGTACCCCTTCTAAACCATCTGCATTCTTTTTATACCTATTGTCACTTGCTCAAGAATTTAAAAATGTGCATTCTTTTAGTTGCTTGAGAAACCAAGATTATCTTATTTTCCTGAAGTTTGAATATGGTATAAAGAATCTCATCATTCGTTGTAGAAGCTATGCATCATCCTATCATGGACAAATTCTTCTCTGGCGGCCATGCTCTAGATTGGTCTCTACGGTTTTTTATGTGCATCCATATGTTATTTCGAGAGAGACCTGTTAACAATGCAACGCCTCATTTACCGTTGCGACCGTTCCCCGCCACAGACGTAGTGTTTAAGGTATGTAGATGAACCTGGATTTTATCCCAATTTCGATCCAAGAAAGGAAACCTGAATGAACCGTCTCCCAAAACCTACGGATGCTGAAGCATGAGCACGCGGCGAGCTATCTGAGGTTGTCACAACGGAGCTGGATCACTCGGCGCCGACCAGCAACGAAGGTCGCGACGAGGACACGCCGCCATTACCTACCACCGAGGTAGCCTTTGGGGTAACCTCATCTGCCTTATTCCAATCTTCAACTCAATAAACTTGAAACCTAAACGACTCTCTACTATTTGCAGACAAAGCTGGAGCAACTGAAGGTCATGCTCAGCGCTCTCACAAGCTGGCGCTACGTTGATGTCTTCTACATATTGCTGCAATCCACTTCACCACCTTAATTAGAGAACGGTTTCTATTAATTACTCCGTACAATGATGGTTCCCCTTCTGTTTCTATGTTATGTCAATGCGTACTGCTAGCTAATTTTACTTTACGAATTTAATTAGAACCTCAGAAATACAACTATACAAGCAAATCGAGTATAACTAAGTTCTTGCATGGCGTCCATACAGTGTATCCAATTGTCATCAACTAATGAACTTCATTTGCGAAGTGCGTAAAACCAACCGATCATAGCAATGAATGCACCAAACTATATATTAAGGAAAATAAGAATGCCAATGCCGTAGCTTTTTACTAAAGCAAAGAAAAGGCCATGGAAGAACGAGTGGCCACCGACGCGGCGAAGCGCACTGCCCGTCTAGTTCAACGTAAACTTGGAGCCGTTTCAAATGTGCGACTGTGACACCAGAATATCCTGCACACTGCCCACAGCTCAAATTTTAATAGGTTTCCTTACTTATCAGTTATCACACGATAACAGATGCCAGTGTATCTCCCAGTTCATGAATTAACTCTGGTCAGCTTGTGGCAAAGCTACGACGACGAAATGGTCAGTTAATTAGCGAGATCTGCGGAGTGTGCGTGTATATATAGTGAAACTGGCACGTCAGACGGATACGAGAATCACAGGGAAGTCTGACTTTGTGCGGTATATTTGCTTTCTAGAATGGCTGTGACAGCTTGTAGCTGAGCTCTGCATATGACTTTTTTTTTTTCGAACAGGCATATGACTAGCTTGGTAGACTATATCAGTTTGATTCTCCTGAACTCGTCAAAGAATTAAAGAAACTTTGCCGAAGTTCCAAAACTTTAGGACTTTGCTAGATTATTAATAGCACGGTTTCTCCTTCATCTTGGCCACTAATTTTCTCTACTTCCTAGTCGTATGTCTTAACTGAACTTCTTCAACTGTCAGGCTGGCACTTTGAAGCTTGAACCGTGAGGCGCTAAGGTGGACTGCTAACACCAACTGGGCCGAACATCTCGGCCCGTGGGCTAAGGCCTAGTACGTACGACGTCTGGGCCCAGAACAGTACAGCGCATGGGACGACAGCCTTTTCGGGCAACTTCCGCTCGGGGCCGAACCCTATATTTCCCTCAAAAAAGGAAGGAGGCGTACGGCGCCTGGGAAAGGAAAGAATCCCCGGTACAGCTCAGAAAGCCACGCAGCGGGGAGGGGATCCTCTGCGGACGACGCGCCGTGTGGCCGGCGAGCATCAGGTCGTGCGCTGGGTTTTCATTGGCCCCGCGCGGTGTCTGCTGTTGCGCGAGGCACGAAACAGGGCGCACGGGCTAGTACGCCGCCGTCTGGTGCTGTATGGGAGGCGGTTTTGCGCGTGCACCCCTGTGCTGATCGAGTTTTCTCGGTTTGGGGTTGGCTCATGGCTGGACTTGTGAGGACAAGTATAATTCTTTGCTTGGAAACTAGGTTTTACATGTTACAATTCTTTGCCATTTTCATGGCCGAAGTAATAGGGCCAGGTATGAAAGATATTTTTCCTTGAAACCCATAGTAGGAAATTAGTTTGAACGAGAAAACAAAATATTAATACTCCAATTTAGGTGGGTAACGATTATAACACATAAGGGCATGTACAACGCGGACGCTTAGATATAGACGCCAGGAATTTAATCCCACCCGATCGGCAGTTGCATCGTACAATTCCTGCAGGCAGGCGCTTAATTATAACCATCGACGCAAAAAGTTGCGGCGGACGCTTCGGTAGAAATATGCATGTGGCATACAAATCGGATCCAGCCGTTACAGAGGAAAAGGCGTCTCAGATTGGAGGCTGCGTTGGAGCCATGGACTCTTAATGAGGCGCTAGTATTAAAACTCCTGATTTCCTTTGCTCAAGCGCCTCCACTCGCGCTCACCATTGGACATGCCCTAATTATCATTAGACACCTAAAAATCTACGTGTCACATTTGAAGTTCTTTAGATATGTTTCTGCTACCTAGTTCATAGTAGTCTATAAATTGGAAGCTCAAATGAAGGCACCATGGTGCATGGGTACCTAGAACATCAAACGCGACACATGTTACTTTGTCATCTATATTTTTGTTTCTTTTAGATCAGAAATTTAATCCAGCTCCCTAGTGCATATGTTGCCTCCACCAATAAAAAACATATTTCTTATTTTTAGAAAGTTCCAACAAAAAAATCTCATGTACTTCTCGATAATCCATGTGCGTTCATACAATTTCACGAAAAACCAATATTTTTTTATGGTCGATGTAGAACATACAAAGCATGTCTCGCAAAAGCCATATTTTTACTACCAAATTTTGTGTTTTTTTACATAGCCCAAACGACAAGTCAATTTTTCGTGGAAATAATTTGTGTGCACTTAGCATGTGAAGATGTACACGTGAATTTTTTATTTGATTGTTTTACATTTTAAAATAAATAAAAGCGTATGCACCCAAGGGTCAATATCACTCCCCATTTAGATATCTACCTAGTTTATAGTAGTGTATAAATTGGAAGCATAAACGGGGCACCATGGTGCATGGGTACGATACCGCAAATAGGTACAATTTGCTTTGAATTATACATACCCAAGGGTATGCATACTTAAGTTACGTATGAAAGACCAAGGATGCCGCTAAAAGGGTGAATAAGCTGTTTAAAAACTCTTTACTTAGGGCTTGAGAGAGTGCGGGATGAAACTAATGTTTAATTTGACAAGCATAAAATCTATAAGCTAGGGTTCATCTATGTGCACCAACAAACTATCATAAGCAAGATAAGCAACATGGTGATAGCAAGATGTATAAATAGCTTCAAGCACGAAGGTTATCACCAAGTAAAGTGCATAAATAAAGGAGCTCGGGTTAAGCAATAACCAAGACATGTGGAGATAACGATGTATCTCGAAGTTCACATCCTTATGGTTGCTACTCTCCATTGAAGCGGCGTGGAGGCACAAGGCACTCCAAAATGCCACAATGGCACACAGTATTCTCCTCGAGACTTCCCATCGAAAGAAAAATCATCGATCAACTAAGGCACCCTTGACCTTGAGTGTGGTCATCGAACCCGTACAAGTTTGGGGCGAGCTCCTCCCAACTTAATTTGGAGGCTCCCAAATAAACTCCACAAGAAACTCCACAACAAATGGAGGCTCACAAGTAATTTCCCAAAAAAGGCCATACCACTAGAAAGGACCACAAAGCCATCTAGGGTTCCAAGAACCCAAGAGACCGGTACAAGCTCCGGGTAAAAACACCCGAAAGAAAATCACCCACGAACTCTCATTTTACCGAATTTCCATATAAAACTCAAACCAATGCATATTATGCAATAGCAAGAACACAAGTACTCAAGTCCTTCACTTCTAAATTCCACCAAAACTACAAAAACTTACGGAGGAATAAGAAAGAAAACACAAAGGAAGAAATCCACAAAAGACTCCAATATCTAAATCTAGAATGTTCCCCTTACCAAACGCAAATATTTTTTTGGAATATTTTAAAATCTGAAAATACGAATTTTGAGCCCGGCCCAATATCAAGTTCATGACCAGGCACGTTTTATCGACTGGAGAAATAAACCCAAACCCAATAACACACAAAAAAAGCGATCCTTGCAGAAAGTACGGCCGTATATATAAATCCAGCAGACCAGAGGGGCTAACCTAGAAAACCACCGTCCACGCTGCTCTCGGGGGCCGAAACAAAAAACAAATCCGAGAAAACTCGCCGCCTCCTCCTCCTTGTTCTCCCCTTCTCCCTCCGCCTCCGCCTCCTCTCGAACTCGACGAACGCCGCGGCGACGCGAGCGAGATGAAGGTCTCCGTGAAGACGCTCAAGGGCTCCAGCTTCCAGATCGAAGTCAACCCCGCCGACAAGGTACCGCCCACCGCCCCCTCCCCGCCTCCCGATCTGTACGTCTGCCGTCGCGAGGGTCGGCGTGTCTGCGCGAGATTTAGGGCTGTTGCTCGCGGGGCTGGGTTGCTTGGTACGGTTTCTGCGCCGAGCGATTGGTAGGGTGCGTGCGTGCGGGACTGGCGGGGTGCGAGTCGTGCGAGGGCCCAAACAGACGTTTACTGCTGTTCCAATCTGTAGTTCGTGGTTTGGGTTGTGCTGCGGCCTGCGGGTGGAGCAGAGAGCGGATGCGGGGTTCGTCTAGGTTGTGGTCGTTTCGATGAGTAGGTTGTGATTGTTTTGGCGGATACATGGGTGTAGAATTTGCGGGGTTGGACTGATTGGTGTGTTTACCAGATGCACAACCAACTTGAATCCTGACCTTACGCCGAAGTGTGGAAGGTAAGGGTTGTTCTGTTGGGACTTTCTCCTTCCGGGCTGTAGGTGCCATCTATTGATGAAGATTTTCTTCTGGGGGTCTATGTTGATGAAACTTTGAGCCCTTGATTACCCACTCAGATAGGAGCAGCAGGAGATTTGGAAATACATACAGTTGTTGGCTGTTAGAACACAGTTTTTCTTCAGAATATACTAACTTGTTAGTTAGTAACATTTTTTTTGTTGCCAAAATAGATGAGGACTATTTGAGTGCGGGTGGTCATTCATTTTTTGAATGATTTTATTTGTCAAAACGAAGGGATAGTATGCTGGGAACAATCAGAGGAAAAGCGATGTTACAAATTAGAGTTAGAGGATCAATGTTTGAGACATGGTTTGGGCTGGCCACAATTGTACTCTCTGTAGGCTGTAGATACCTTTTCTCGGTATGAATGTACCCTTGCAGTACATAGGGTAGGAACAGAAAAGCGAAGGACATCCTTAGTTATTACTGTAGTGCTTCTTGAACATCTCTCTGCTACTCATATACTTTTATCACTTGAAAAGCACATAATATAGAAGGTTTGGCATAACTAACTGAATGAATTCTGTATATATTGTCATCTTCCCCCCTATGTGCAACGCCCTCATGTTGGGCCCATTATGGTATTGATTTGGTATTTCGGGCGTTTCATAAATCTGTATTTATGAAAATAATCGTGAGCATGCCGAGCCCGTTCCATCCATCTCGGTTTCTTTTCAGATTGCACGAGCCTGGCCTAATCGTTAGCAAGTAGTCGGTATAGGGATATTGCAAGATCACGTGAATAGTCCATCGGCACAGACTGGATTCTTCATAGGTGCAAAAGATGTTGGGCTCTTTGCCATGTTTTTGTGTAGTATGGGGTGTAGCCTTTAGATTCATGTGAATTCCTGGTTCTTTAGATCCTTTGTTATGGAAAACTACAACTTATATAGTTGATTCATTTGTGCAGATTTCTGATGTGAAGAAGCTCATTGAGACTTCACAAGGGCAGAATGTGTACCCAGCTGACCAGCAAATGCTTGTACATCAAGGGAAGGTGCTTAAGGATGAGACTACGCTGGAGGAAAACAAAGTTCTTGAAAACAACTTTCTTGTGATAATGCTTAGACAGGTAGGGCATCGTGCTTGGTACTAGTTAATAGATTTCATAATGTCCTGGATTAGCATAGCAATAGAATATCAATTACAAATTTACAATCTTCGTCTTGTGCATCGTTAAGTATTTATTTTGGATATCAAGAATTTGAACTCTCTGATTGTAATGAACTTCAATATGTATTGGAATTTCCTTGAAAGATATAGTTGTTACTATTATCATTCCTTTTATTTGTATAAATGATGGCCTACAATTGCTTTATCTTAACAGATCATCAGATTGATAATTGTTATTATTTTGCTTCTGACTCAACTCCTTTCACAGAATAAGGGCTCATCAAGTGCAGCGCCAGCTAAATCGAAGGAACCCTCAAATCAGGTGAGATGGAACTTCATTACACTGATATGGGCTACTCATGGCTAATGTGACTTTATGTTCATTTGGCACAAAATTTTCTTATACATATATATAAAGCTTTTGAAGTTATTTGCCAATAGTACCACCTTTTACCACATTTAGTCACTGAAACTACAGTATGTTTAAGTTTGTTGTCCTCTAATAGGCAGACATAGTTAATCAGTATGGTTTAAGTTTGTTGAATTAGAATTGAAAATTTTACAAAGTTCTCAACTACTATCTCTTGACTGGATTAATTTTTATCACCTTGTGTTTTTCTTGTAAAGTCATTATTACTTGCTTATTTCCCAACAAAAAAGATTATGCTCGAGTACGTTAATATGTTGCAGTGCTTCCTGGCTGTGTATCCTTCTATTCCTGAGATCCCACAGTTTAACTTGCATTTATTTTGCAGGCACCACCTACTCAGACAGTGCCTGCTACTCCTGCCTCTCAAGCTCCAGTCACCCCAGCACCTCAAGCAGTGACTGCACCAGCACCCATGTTAGTTTTACCCATATTGAAATAAGAAACCTGATTTGACCCTTTTCAGTTCTATTCCGCTGTGTTCAGGGTTTCTTTTGCTCTCTACTTTTTCTCCTTGGAGACATTTTTTACAGGAAGTATAAAATTCTTATACTGGTTTAGCGTTTTAATTGACATGCCATAAGAGGCAGAAGTCTGTATCTCTTATCTTTTTAGTTCAGTTACGAACATAGTATTTTACATCCTGGCTGTAGGTTATTTTTAACTTACATAGGAAAGTTGGCTGTCGGTAAATGATAGCTGTCCTATCATTGATTTGCACTATTATTGTTATGTTATATGGCAAGTGGTTGTTGCCAGCTAGATAACTCTATCCTTATCTTTACTGAAATAGTGTACCTGTCAGTGCTCCTGGTCCAGCTGCCACAGCCTCCCCAGCTCCTGCTGTTGCCGTCTCGTGAGTTGATTTATTTTCTTCATTTCATCTCAATTTGATTTGTAATCTCATAAATACATTTCCTGTTTCACTGAAGTCATACTACTTCCCTGTTAATCCGATTGACTTATTACCATCATTTGTACAGCACTGAAGCAGAAACTTATGGTCAGGCTGCCTCAAACCTTGTTGCGGGGAGCAACCTAGAGGCAACAATTCAGTCGATTCTTGAAATGGGTGGCGGAACATGGGACAGAGACACTGTGCTGCGTGCCCTACGGGCTGCTTTCAACAATCCGGAGAGGGCTATTGAATATTTATACTCTGTAAGAAGATATCCTACTTTAATAATTCGCAGGTCCCCTTTGATGGTTTGATTATGACTCATTGTTCTCAAGTTTAGACAAGCAAATAAGCATATTAGATGTCTAAATTATATGGTTATTTACTTGTTGTAACCTCTTTTAGGACGATTTTATGTATTCTAGTAATTTAGCTACCATGTAATATATACTCCATTCTTCCCAAAATATATGCAGGGGATACCATGGTAAATTCATATTGACATAACTTATATTGCATATCTCTTGGCTACATAACTAATACCTTTTGATCTTTCATGCAGGGTATTCCTGAGCCGATGGAGATTCCTGCACCACCTCCAAGTGCCCAGCCAGCTGATCCTGCCCAGGCTTTACAAGCAACTCAAGCTGCGGTTGCCTCTTCTGGACCTAATGCTAGTCCCTTGGACCTCTTCCCTCAAGTACTTTCTCCCTCCCTGCCCTTCATCCTGTGGTTCTGCGATTTCCTCTTTTATATATAGTGTTAAGTGTTAACGCTTGCCCTGTTTAACTTGCAGGCCCTTCCAAATGCTTCAGCAAATGCTGCTGGTGAGGGAAATCTGGATGTTTTGCGTAACAATGCACAGTTCCGAAGCTTACTTTCCTTAGTGCAGGCTAACCCTCAAATCTTACAGGTATTTTTGGTGCTGCTGCCCTTTTTCCTGTGTCAAGTAATCTGCTTATTACAATTGATTAATGCATCATTTTGTTTACAGCCATTGCTTCAAGAGCTGGGAAAGCAGAATCCTCAGATTTTACAGCTGATTCAGGACAACCAAGCTGAGTTCCTTCGTTTAATCAACGAACCAGCTGAGGGTGATGAAGACGAGTATGAACCTTTTCCCCCTTTGTGACACTTTTACTTGAGTTTTGCATGTTGTTTGACAGTCTCATGCTTGCTGAACCAGGAATCTCCTAGACCAGTTTGCAGAGGGAGTTGTTCCTCAGACCATAGCTGTTACTCCTGAGGAGAATGAAGCTATACTTCGTGTAAGTCCATAGATCTTGAGAAAGTTCCTCGACAACTGCCCGCATTTGCATTTTCTTGTACCTATCATGGTTATTTGCTGCACCACGATACAATCTCATTGCATTTTGCATATGCAGCTTGAAGGAATGGGCTTTGACCGGGCGCTTGTTCTGGAGGTGTACTTCGCCTGCAACAAAGATGAGACCTTGGCTGCAAACTACCTGTTAGACCACATTAATGAGTTTGATGACGGAGGGCCGCAGTAAGACGAAGCGGGTTGTTTCTGAATTACATGCAAATGCCACAAGCCCATTGGAAGGGTGTGTGGGAGGCTGATACTCCTGCACTCAGGGCAGGCATTAGAGATCTTTTTGAGATTTGTCTTCTTTAGTCTTAAAATTCTTCTCCGCCTTACAAATTAGTACATGCTCTAGATTATCTTTGAGTGTTAATTACAGACTTGACAACAGCTTATAAAAGTTCTGTGTCAGTTTTACTGGATCTGCTGATCTAGTGATAGTCCAAATGGATGTTTCTAAAGCGTTATGAGCTCTTTGCTTCTGAACAAGCCTGTATCACCTGGCTGCTCGGTCTACTTTTGGGTGTGACTGACCGTGACCCCGTTCTCATTGCCGTTACCAGCTGCGCCCTTAGAAAAACATAGTACGAGACAAAAGAGAAATTATTCTTTGCCCCAACCTTTTTTTTTTGTTGTCTTAGCTTCTCGTTGCACTAAAAACGGGCCATACTTCCAAAGCTTTGGTACCATGAAGACTGGGAAATTCCAGCGAGTATATGCAGTCCATACTCGTCTATTTAACCCAGCACTGCAGTAAGATGCATATATTCGTAGAAACGCCATGGCAAGCAAGGAGTGGCAATAACCAGAAACACGTTACAATAAAGAAAATATGAAATGGAGCAGCACAGCTGACCATAGGCTGTAGCAGGGATACTGTTCTTTTTTTAACAACTTGAGGTGCCGGAGATTTGGTGTTTGCATCTGTTGAACTGCAGAGATGCAAAAATGATCTACAGAGTAACAACAAGTCTCAGCTTTCTCAGGATATGCCCATCTTTCAACAATACACTGCAGTTGCTCCAGTTCACCATGCGCATTGCACGTAGGCCCGGGCATTCGGTTTTAACCGATAATTCGGTTTGGTTTTTTGGTTTTTTTTAGTAATTCGGGTAATAGGAAATGATAACACCTTCGTGCTAAAGCAGTTGGTAATGACTCATTGGAAACTTCTACTGGATCTGGGATCAGAAGAAATCCAATCAATGGGTAGGTAGTCAATTTCTAGCGAAAGCACAAACCTTTTCTCCTACTTAAGGCGAAGCCAATCCATTCATTTCGATAATAATCTGTTTGAGATGTGTATTACCGAAAAGGTATATGGTTTAGGGTTCTAAGCCATTGAGTTCGTGTTTTGGTAGTAGTTGTTTTGAAGGATGGCGGATCTAGAGTTGAATATGCCAAGAGCTTGTCAGAATCGTGATTCTGAATCGGATCGAACTTTTATGGTAGCATCACAAACAGCGGGATCCTAACTTTCAGAATCGTGAAATCTTACTTAGCAGGATCATACAATCGTTCCACTCAATTTGGGTTGTACAGTCATAGAATCGTATAATAAAATCATGAATCTGATAACTACGAAAACACTGCCAGCGTTAATCCAGAATAAGCAAAGTATAGAGTTGATGGAGATGAAGTTCAGTCATCATCAGATATGTCTATCACGTCAGGGCTATCAGTGGCGATGGCGCTTGCTGCTGGTGGTTGTGACTGATGTACAGGGGCTCGAGTCATCACCTGGTCAGCAGAGGGGACTGCAGCAATGTCCATGCACGTAGATGGAAGTGGAACGGACGGATCTGCGTGGGCTTGAGTTGCCGCCAGGTCCGCAGGAGGGATTACAATGTTCATGCATTGAGCTTGTGGCTGGAACTGACCTCTAGGGATTCGAGTCGTCACCTGGCCTACAGGAGAGACACCAACAATATCCATGCTTGGAGCTGGTCGCTGGGATTGATCTCTAAGAGTTTGAGTTGGTGGCTGGGACTGAACTCTTGGGGTTTGAGTCTTCACCTGATCTGCAGGAGGGGCAACAACAATGTTCATGCGTGGAGCTGGTCGTCGGAACTGATCTCTAGGGTCTTGAGTCACCACCTTGTGGGCAGTACCAATAAGAATGAACTCCAAGCATTGAGATCGAGGTGGTGGCTTGGCTTGTTCAGATGAGACTTCTTCCTCCGCAGGTTCGGCCTTGACGGAGCTCATTCCGCTGGCACTTCGCTTCCTTGACCGAGAATATGTTATCTGAACTGCACGTTCTCTCTCTCGCTTCCTTCGCTCTGTTCTTTTGTTTACAAGCGGCTCGGCTGATCCACTTGAACATTCTGATTCATAGATGTTTGCCCACACACTAACACAAGCATACTCCTTTTTCTTTCTCGGTGCAACGCTTCTCCTTTTTTTCCTCTCACGTGCAACGCTTCTTGTTTGTTGCCTCTCGGGCGCAACGCTTCTCGTCTTTTGCCTCTCCGGTGCAGCATGGGTTGATTGCTTCAGTTTACTTTGAGAAGCAGCACGCTGAAAATCTTGAGGACTATGCTGCTTCCCTGCCTTGGCTGATGAGTTGGTTATGTTTTGCTGCTTGGGTATACTTTGAGGGGCGGCAGGCTGCGTGATGGGTTTCCGAGTCACTTCAGGCTCATGCTGCTTGTGTGCCTGCTTTGAGAAGACATTGTCCAGTACATTTGCATTGCTGCGACCCACACAAGAGGAAAGCTCATTCTTCTCCGACGCAACCAAGTTTTGTTTCAGTTTTCTGGGAGCGGTAGCAGGTAGAACACTGGCTTTCTGAATGTCTCCAGGCTTGTGAAGTTTGCCTTCTTTGTTTCTGTTGCTGCTTCCAAGTGGTTTTGTATCTTCTTGTTTCTCAACAAAGTCTTGCACAAACTTCAGTTTTTTTGTGGGACAAGGAAGTGCGATACTGGATTTCTCAACAACCTCGGGCTTGTGCCACGTGCTTGCTTTCCTGGATGTGCTGCTTCCTGGTGGTTTTGCATTTTTGTAACTCCCTGGAGAGAAAACTCCATATTTCTCTGATAAAGTCATGTCTTCCTCGAGCTTCAGTTTTTTCTGAGATGCAGCAGGCTGCTCATTGGATTTCTGAACGTGCTCTGGCTTATGCCACCTGCTTTCCTTCGTGGAGGTGTCACTTCTCGACGATTTTGCATTGTAGAAACTCTCTACAGATCTAATTTCATGCTTCTCCGATGCAATAGATCTTTGCTTCCGCTTCAGTTTGCTCAGAGGAGAAGCAGACGAAACAATTTTTTTCTGTAAGTCCTCTGGCTTCTTTGAGGAGCAACTACCAAGTGTGTTTTCATTTTTGCAACTTCCTATAGAGAAAAGCTCATACTTCTCCGATGAAACAAACTCCTGCTTCAATTTTCTCCGAGGGGTTGCAGGCACAATTGCTTTCTGAAAGTCTTCAGGCATATTACTCTTGCTTGCCTTTCTCCGAGGGATAAAAGGCACAATTGGTTTTGGCACAGTAGAATTCTCCTGAACTTCATCTGAATATGATTCTTCTACAGCATCTTGTGACTTGGATGTTTCAGTCAGAAGCCCCTGTTTACCTGAACAAGCCATGTTGTTAGTTGATATGGTAACATGAACTTGCTAGAATAACATTAGCTATAACAGGAATTGTCTTGGGGGCCATTCTAAAGTCTGCGTTCTTGTTGGAGAATGACATTTTCATGCTAATATTGGAAGTACCGAAGTTTGCATAATGAAATGATTAAACAAAACAAAAGTTCAGTATATCTAAACATTTATATGATCCACTTAGTTATTCAAGTGTAGAAAGAGCTACCATACAGTGGACTTGATCCTTCAGTTGTGAGGGCAACATATTGTGTATTTTTTTTGTTAGGATACCATGGTTTAAGTTTCAGTGCTACTCCGGACAGAGACATCTTGTTTTTCAGTTCCTGAATAGCATAAGCGAAATATATATTCCGTATAATATACAAACACCTACAACATCAACTACAAAATTTCATAATACATGGCAACCATGCTAAATGCATCAAGCTACAGAATAAAATACAAAATGGGCACAAAGAGCTGCATGCTGACAATAATTAACGTGTTTCCTTATAAAAATGGAGAAGCTTGAATCCATACTTCAATTGTGCTTGCACGAACATGATGCATCAATGGCAGATACAAGAATGTAGATTGATTGTAAACCGAACTAATTAAGGTGGATTACATAGTAGGAAAACTATGAAGTGCGGTGGCTAAGTTAGTTCAGAACTTACAACCAACAGCATAACCTTTCGGAACCATCTTTTGACCTCGTTTCGGCACCACATATGTACCACCACAATTCATCTTGTGGCTGCAGACAAGAGCATCAGTCAATGCACCTTTGAAGTTCACCACGCAAACAATAGTTGAAAGTAAATATTATCAAGAGATAAATTGATATAACCGATCAAGAGTATTAAAAAACAAATGGAACATGCATCTACTTCTCAGTTTGAGAGGTCATTATGCATCTGAATGATTCAGAGGCAAATTCGCAAGATCAGATGCACCACCCACGGACCAACGGCATATTTTATCGACTTTGTGCGAAAAAACAATATTTAAGAATGTAAGGTACAATTTTGAGCCGCATGCACCGGTTGATGCAGAGGCTGGGGCTGCCCCATTTCGAAAAGAAAAAAAGAATATAAGGTACAATTTTACGACGCTATCCTATAATCATGATGAGTTTATACGTCAGGGCAAACTTATGCAGTCTTACTTGTGCCAGTTGCAAAGCATGTTGCCACAGGTAGCATGTTTGCTAACATTCTCAATACAGCAGGAATCAGATGGAGGGCCCAACTTTGTGGCTCTCAAAAGTGTAACAGCACATGATTCACACTGAAATGTAAGAAGTTGAACATGCCGGTAAGAGGTAAAACTAGAAAGCATTTTAACAACAAAAAGGGGACTTTCAAAAAGAGAGCTATGGAAAGTAGTACCTTCCACAGATTTCCCTGGATGCTCGGGAGTTCTTCTGGACTGAAATCATGGGTGGTGGTGATACAATAGCCACCTTTTGGTCTCTGGGCGGCACAAGCGAAAACGAAATCATCAATGGAGTATAATGGTTTAGAACTTATCTGCCAGAAATTACTAACCAGGTAATCTTCAATGGAGCAAGCATTGATAGCATCCATCCAATCACGGAAAACAGGACCATGCATACTGCATGGATTCACAAAAATAATTAAGCAGCAGGTAGGCTGGGAGATGACTAAAGTAGAACGCACAATCTTAGTTTAACAGGAGAACATTTACCTGAGTTTCGCCAGACCATGCTTCATAAATACGATTGCATGAATCATCAGATGCAGAAGGGCATTCTTCAGATCATCCTTTGTGCGATGTTGCAGCATTGGTTGATAGAGTGTTATGGTTTTGCTTCCAAATGAACAGGATCCGAAACCACTGCTTATAGACAATGAAATCAGCGCTTTCATTAAGCCTTTCCATATAAAGTTTACAAACACAATCTAATAACTGAGCGAAACACTATATTAACACATATTTTATAGCGCAGGATCAACATGCAGTAAAACAAAAAAGCTCTTGCAGAAGTCTATCTAGGTAATGTGATAATGAACTTGGTAAGGATGTGATGCAACCTACTACCTAGAGAGATAATTAGCTCAAACAAGAAGTCAATAGGAAACTGCTATATCTGAAAGCAATAATTCAAGTGTATATACACCAATCTCTCTTGCTCCTGTTGGCGCCTGGCAGCCGCATGTTGCTTCATCCTGTTCGGCAACCCGACACGTCGTCTTCTCCGCTGCCGGCTGGGAGCGTGGGGGCTACAGGCGCGGTTTTCAATAAAGGTGGTGGTCCTTTGGTTTCTCTTGTGCGAAGATGATGGCCTTCCTGAGGCATGTCCTTGATCTGGCTGGAGTGTTGAGTTCCGGAAGGCTCCACCGGCGGATGTAACAGTGCACCTCTTGCCTGGAGTTTGCTGGATCGGGTGGTAGTCGGTCGTGCGCACCCATGCTTTTATTCCGGCCGTTTGGTTCTGGAGGGAGTGGTGCGAAACTCTGTTCTGTGTTGTCATCTGGTGACATTTTGGTCCATGATGAAGTCAGATGCAGAGAATATCATGGAGGCCGGATTGGAGGACTAGCCAAGGGAGGTTCAAGTCTCCGCGCTTTTGAGGGATTTGCTTGGTGTTCCGGGCGTCACAACAGTGGTATGAAAGTGGGGGGCAGCAGCACAGATGGAGTTCAGCGTCTTACCTTTCAGGGTGAAAACCTAAGGTCTGGCCTTAACTGGTTGTGCCTGGTAATGACCTTGTTGAAGGCATTGTTTTCAGAGCGGAGACTATCTTCAGGGTGAAAACCTAAGATCTTTGATCGGGCGACGACAGCGCTGGTGCAATGTTTTCTTCTTGGAGACGTCTCTTTTGGAGAGTCTGTATTTCAGGTGTTGTCTTGGTGGTGGATGTATTGTTGTTGCTAGGGTTGGAATACAGTAGCGGGACTTTTGTTTCTTAGTTTTTTTCTCTATTTTTGGCTGTGTGCATCCGCACTACCATTAGGGTATTGCGTTGTTGCAGAGGCTAGGTGTAATTGGTATCTTTTGATATTAATATATTCCTTTTATCGGAAAAAAATACACCAATCTCTCTAGGAGTAACTAATTTGGCATGTACCGCAAACCAATATTCAATATTTGAAATGCATCCGGATGATCTAAATGTCAGTTTAACCAATGAATTGTTCCTTCCGCTATGCATAGCCACTTTTACACTGAATAAGTAAGTAGAGCAAAACCATAACGTTAAGCAGAGTCTGCGATTGGTATGCAGTATTCTTTTTTTTTTCCGATAAAATTCGTATGCAGGATATGCTCGGTTAGCCTAAAGCCACAACCTCTGGCAACACATTTATTTATGTTTAATTATAATATACACAGCACTTGAACACCTTCAGTGCTAATTTAACCTTCTTGTAATTCTAACCCCCACGCCCTATTAATAAAGCATCAATGTAGGCCAAAATTAAAAAACCCCTCTGAAATTTGATCATTTTGCACGATCTACTCGGAAACACCGAGCTTTTCCCATCGAGAAAATGAAATGAAAGGAAGGATTGCAGAGAATCGAAGTGGGGAATCTAAGGCAGGAGTAAGAAGAACAAAAGAAAAGGGGAGGGAAGGGGGCATCTTTTATGGAGATTACGAAGAATCCAAAGCAGCGATCCTAGGCATGATCGGTCTTCAAAGAATCGAAGAAAAAATCGGCGAGCCAGCCGGGGAGTAGCAACAACCGGGGCACGCCCAAAATCAAAGAAACAGGGGCGCAAGAACCGAGTTGAGCAGCAGCAGGCCGAGGAGGAGGCCGAGAGGTGAGGCCTACGCACGCACCTGCAAGTCTTCATGCGCGGGGAGGTCCACTCGACGGCGAATGCGGCGTCGTCGAGCGCGCCGCGGAAGTAGAGCCTGTCGTAGTGCCGGAACAGCTCCCACACGTCCGGGCTCTCCTCCGCCTCCGGATCCGACGCCGAATCCATGGCCGCCGCTCACGCAAATGCAATGCAAGGGCCGAGCAGCAACACAAATTTCGCTTGTCGGGTGAGCAGCAAGAGGAGCCGGCGAGGGGAAGGGAGAAGGGGAAAAAATTGGGGTTTTTGATCTTGAAGGCTCTGCTGGTGCATGAGAATGGTGCTGGGAGAGAAAGCAGGAGAGACAGTGTGGGTAGTGGGGGTGTCAGTGAGGCTGACAGTGGGCCCGGGTGGAGACTGTGGTTCTGGGTGTGTGGGTGGCTGGACGGTTGAGATGCTACGGCTGGGTGCGGGTGCGAGCTGAGCCGTCGGATGGGGAGTCACGCGGACTCTTTGACTTGTCATTGGCTTCCAGCTCGCTGTGGGTTCCACACCCAGCACCCAGCAGGAGCTACAGGAGTAGACAAACGAAAAGGGAAGAAGGCGCTTCTCGCTGTAGAACTGAAAGTTTTACTGTGTCCTCTCTTTTGGTTCGATGTAGCTGTGGCATCGTTCTTTTTTTACTGTGCATTCTTGTTAAACTGTTCACTTGTTCAGGATAGCAATTTGTCCTGCCGATGCATCGTTGTTAGGAGTATTTGGCTAGAAATCTAGAATCCTAGGGTGTGAACCGTTCCATTCCCAGAATCCATTCTTACGGTTTTTTTTGGAATGGAGTGGAATGAAATGGTTTTAGAAAATGGAATATTCCCTCAATATTCGAAACCGATCGGTTCCACCGATTCGCCCGGACGAGGTGGAATGGCACAGTAATGCTGGGCGATTAACTTTAATTTAATCAAGTTTAGCAATAATTAATTCAGATTAATTATAATTAATCAAGATTAGGAATAATTAATCAAAATTAGGAATAATTAATCAAGTTTAACAATAATTAATTAAGTTTAGCAATAATTAATCTAGATTAGGAAATAATTAATCGAGTTTGATTCCGTTCTCATTCCATTTCACCCATCCCAGAAAAGAACACAAAAATGGAACGGTTCCGTGACAATTTTTTGTCCAAACCGAACACAAGGATGAAATGGTTCCATGACACTAGAATGGAATGGTTCCATTCCATTCTCTCCCATTCTACAACCGAACAGACCCCTAGTGTATCACATTGATACGTCTCCAACGTATCTATAATTTCTTATGTTCCATGCTAGTTTTATGACAGTACCTACATGTTTTCTTCACACTTTATGATGTTTTGATGCATTTTCCGGCACTAACATATTAACAAGATGCCGAAGCGCGCCTGTTTTCTTTTCTTGGTTTCAGAAATCCTACAGGAAATATTCTCGGAATTGGACGAAACAAAAGCCCACGGTCTTATTTTTCCACGAGTTTCGGAAGACCGAAGAGGATACGGAGAGGGGCCACGAGGCGCCCTAACCACGGCGGCGCGGCCAAGGAGGGCCGCGCCATGGGGTGGGCCCTCGAGCCTCCTCGACTGCCCTCCGCCTACTTAAACTCTTCGTCGCGAAACCCTAGTCGAGAGCCACGATACGGAAAAAGTCCCCGAGAGCCGCCACCGCCAATCCCATCTCGGGGATTCAGGAGATCGCCTCGGCACCTGCCGGGAGGAATCATCACCGGAGGGCTCTACATCACCATGCCCGCCTCCGGATGATGCGTGAGTAGTTTATCTTTGGACTATGGGTCCCTAGCAGTAGCTAGATGGTTGTCTTCTCCTCTTGTGCTATCATGTTTAGATCTTCTGAGCTGCCTATCATGATCAGGATCATCTATTTGTAATGCTACATGTTGTGTTTGGTGGGATCCGATGAATATGGAATACTATGTCAAGTTGATTATTGATCTATCATATATGTGTTGTTTATGTTCTTGCATGCTCTCCGTTGCTAGTAGAGGCTCTAGCCAAGTTGATACTTCTAACTCCAAGAGGGAGTATTTATGCTCGATAGTGGGTTCATGCCTCCATTGAATGCAGGACGAGAAAGTTCTAAGGTTGTGGATGTAATGTTGCCACTAGGGATAAAATATCGATGCTTTGTCTAAGGATATTTGTGTTGATTACATTACGCACCATACTTAATGCAATTGTCTATTGTTTGCAACTTAATACTGGAAGGGTGCGGATGCTAACTGAAGGTGGACTTTTTAGGCATATATGCATGTTGGATGGCGGTCTATGTTCTTTGTCGTAATGCCTGATTAAATCTCATAGTGATCATCATGATATGTATATGAACCTTTATTTGTCAATTTCCCATCTGTAATTTGTTCACCCAGCATGCTATTTATCTTATTAGAGAGACACCACTAGTGAACTGTGGACCCCGGTCCATTCTTTTACATGAAATACAATCTCTGCAATCTCTGTTCTCTATTGTTCTTCGCAAACAAACATCATTCTCCACACCATACGTTTAATCCTTTGTTTTAAAGCGGTGAGATTGACAACCTCATTACGTTGGGGCAAAGTATCTTGATTGTGTTGTGCGGGTTCCACGTTGGCGCCGAAATCCCTGGTGTTGCGCCGCACTCACTCCTTCACCAACAACCTTCACGTGGCCTTCTCCTATGGTTCGATAAACCTTGGTTTCATCTGAGAAACTTCTTGCTATACGCATCACACCTTCCACTTGGGGTTCCCAACGGACGTGTGCTTCACGCGTTATCAAGCTAAATTTCTAGCGCCGTTGCCGGGGAGATCAAGACACGCTGCAAGGGGAGTCTCTCACATCCAATCTCTTTACTTTGTTTATTGTCTTGCTTTACTTTATTTTATTTTTGTCTTGCTTTCTCTATATCAAAAACACACAAAAATTAGTTACTTGTTTTTACTTTATTCTGTTTGCTTAGTTTACTTTTACTTGTTAAGATGAATCTCCTGAAAATACTAAGTTGTGTGATTTCACTAGCACAAATAATAATGATTTTATAAGTACTCCTATTGCTCCTGCTACTACAGCAGAATTTTATGAAATTAAACCTGCTTTACTGAATCTTGTTATGAGAGAGCAATTTTCTGGTGTTAGATATGATGCTGCTGCCCATCTTAATAATTTTGTTGAACTTTGTGAAAAAGTATAAGGATATAGATGGTGATATTATAAAACTGAAATTGTTTCCTTTCTCCTTAAGAGGAAGAGCTAAAGATTGGTTGCTATCTTTGCCTAAGAATAGTATTGATTCATGGACTAAATGTAAGGATGCTTTTATTAGTAAATATTATCCTCCTGCTAAGATTATATCTTTGAGAAGTAGCATTATGAATTTTAAGCAATTAGATAATGAACATGTTGCTCAAGCATGGGAGAGAATGAAATCTTTGGTGAAGAATTGCCCTACCCATGGACTAACTACTTGGATGATCATCCAAACCTTATGCAGGATTGAATTTTTCTTGCGGAACCTATTGGATTCAGCTGGAGGTACTTTTATGTCCATCACTTTGGGTGCTGCAACAAAGCTTCTTGATGATATGATGATAAATTACTCTGAATGGCACACGGAAAGGACCCCACAAGGTAAGAAGGTAAATTCTGTTGAAGACATCTTTTCTTTGAGTGATAAGATTGATGTTATTATGTCTATGCTTGTTAATGGTAGGACTCATGTTGATCCTAATAATGTTCCTTTAGCTTCATTGGTTGCTCAAGAAGAGCATGTTGATGTGAATTTCATTAAGAATAATAATTTCAACAACAATGCTTATAGGAATAATTATGGTAACAACAACTGTAGGCCATATCCTTTTAATAATGGTAGTGGTTATGATAATTCCTATGGTAATACTTACAACAATAATAAGAGTGTACCCTCTGGTCTTGAAGTCATGCTTAAAGAATTTATTAGTACACAAACTGCTTTTAATAAAACTGTTGAAGAAAAGCTTGGTAAAATTGATGTTTTTGCTTCTAAGGTTGATAGTCTTGCTCTTGATGTTGATCTTTTAAAATTGAAAGTTATGCCTGATGAAGTTAAAGATACTAAGTTTGCTAAAACAAATGCTATCCAAGTTCGAATTAATGATAATATTAGAATGTTGGCTGAATTGCATGCTAGGTGGGATAGAGAAGAAAAAGAAAAACTTGCTAAAGAGAATAATGTAGCTAAAGTTTGGACTATTACCACCACTAGTAATGTTGATTCTTCACATGTTACTAAACCTCCTACTATCAATGGTAAAATAATTGGTGTTGGCAATGTTTCTACTCCTAGTACAAAGCGTGTAAAATTTGAAACTGCTGAAACTGTTTGTGATAATAGTGCTGAAATTTTTCAGAATACTGTAGATCATAATGGTTTAGATTTTGATTATTTTCATATCTCTGAAGTTATTAAGTTCTTACAAAAACTTGCTAGAAGTCCTAATGCTAGTGCTATAAATTTAGCCTTTACAAAACATATTACAAATGCTCCCAATAAAGCTAGGGAAGAGAAATTAAAACTTGAAGCTTCTATTCCTAGGATGTTGGAAGATGGTTGGGAGCCCATCATTAAGATGAAATTCAATGATTTTGATTGTAATGCTTTATGTGATCTTGGTGCAAATAATTCTGTTATGCCTAAGAAAATTTATGATATGCTTGACTTGCCACCATTGAAAAATTGTTATTTGGATGTTAATCTTGCTGATAATTCTATAAAGAAACCTTTGGGGAGGATTGATAATGTAGCATTACGGTTAACAATAACCTTGTCCCGTTGATTTTGTTGTTTTGGATATTGAATGCAATGCATCTTGTCCTATTGTCTTGGGAAGACCCTTTCTTAACTGTTGGACTATTATTGATATGAAAGAAGGAAATATTAAGTATCAATTCCCTCTCAAGAAAGGTATGGAACACTTCCCTAGAAAGAGAATGAAGTTGCCTTTTGATTCTATTATTAGAACAAATTATGATGTTGATGCTTCTTCTCTTGATGTTACTTGATTTGCACTTTCTGCGCCTAGCTGAAAGACGTTAAAGAAAAGCACTTCTTGGAAGATAACCCAAGGTTTTATTTTTACTACTGTTTTGTTGAGTCTTCGAAGTTGTTACTACTGTAGCAACCTCTCATTATCATGTTATTGTGCCAAGAAAAGTCTCTAATAGAAGGTTGATAATAGATTTGGATTTCTGCGCAGAAACAGATTTGTTGTCTCACGAATTCGCGTCCTTCTCTCTGAAGAATCAAAAACATCTGCCAATTTACGTGCGTGATCCTCAGATATGTACGCAACTTTCATTAGTTTTGAGTTTTTCCATCTGAGCAAGTTAAGTGCCTCAGAAAAATTCGTCTTTACGGACTGTTCTGTTTTGACAGATTCTGCCTTTTTATTTCGCATTGCCTCTTTTGCTATGTTGAATGGATTTCTTTGTTCCATTAACTTTCAGTAGCCTTGGGTAATGTCCAGAAGTGTTAAGAATGATTATGTCACCTATGAACATGTGAATTTTTGATTATGCACTAACCCTCTAATGAGTTTGCTTAAAGTTTGGTGTGGAGGAAGTTTTCAAGGGTCAAGAGAAGAGGATGATACAATATGATCAAGAAGAGTGAAAAGTCTAAGCTTGGGGATGCCCCCGTGGTTCATCCCTGCATATTTCAAGAAGACTCAAGCATCTAAGCTTGGGGATGCCCAAGGCATCCCCTTCTTCATCGACAACTTATCGGGTCACTTCTAGTGAAACTATATTTTTATTCCGTCACATCTTATGTACTTTACTTGGAGCGTCTGTTTGCTTTTGTTTTTGTTTTTGTTTTGGTTTGAATAAATTTGGATCCCAGCAATCCTTATATTGGAGATATACACGCTCTGTTTTTTCATTTGAACACTTGTGTTCTTAGTTATGCTTTAATGTTCATGGCGAAGACTGAAAACTGCTTCGTTGATTGCTATTTGGTTGGAATCAAAATGCTTCATATGGTCTTGAATAATTTGATACTTGGCAATTGTTTTGAGCTCTCATAGATCATGTTTAAGCTCTTGCATCATGTAGTTTAAATCTATTAGTGGAGAACTACCATAGAGCTTGTTGAAATTTGGTTTGCATGATTGGTCTCTCTAAGGTCTAGATATTTTCTGGTAAAAGTGTTTGAACAACAAGGAAGACAGTGTAGAGTCTTATAATGCTTGCAATATGTTCCTGTGTAAGTTTTGCTGTACATGTTTATACTTGTGTTTGCTTCAAATAATTTTGCTAGCCAAAGCCTTGTACTGAGAGGAAATGCTTCTCGTGCATCCAAACATCTTGAGCCAAAACCCATGCCATTTGTGTCCACCATAACTACATATATGTGGTATTTTTCTGCATTCCAAAGTAAATTACTTGAGTGCTACCTTTAAAATTTCATTCCTTTGTCTTTGCAATACATAGCTCGTGGGAAAATAGCTTAAAAACTATTGTGGTGATGAATATGTAGCTATGTATCTTAGTTCTTATAAGTTGCTTGTTGAGCGGTAACCATGTTTCTGGGGACGCCATCGACTTTTTACACCTTTGTTGAATATCATGTGAGTTGCTATGCATGTTCGTCTTGTCTGAAGTAAGGGTGATTTATCATGATCAAATGGTTTGAGTATGCATATTGTTAGAGAAGAACATTGGGCCGCCAACCAAAGCCATGTATCATGGTGCAAGTTTTCAGTTTGGACATTAATCATCAATCTCTTATGAGAATATTATCTTTTGTTGAATGCTTAAGCATTAAAGAGGAGTCCATTATCTGTTTTCTATGTTGTCCCGGTATGAATGTCCTTAGTTGAGATCTATCAAAAATGAGAAATCAAATGCGATTTATCTCCTTGGACCTTTGTACAGGCGGCATAGAGGTACCCCTTTGTGACACTTGGTTGAAACATATGTTATGCAATGATAATCCATTTAAATCCAAGCTAATTAGGACAAGGTGCGGGCACTATTGATATTCGATGCATGAGGCTTGCAACTTGTAGGAGGTTTTATGCATAACACATATGAATTATTACTACCGTTGACAAAATTGTTTCTATGTTTTCAAAATACAAAGCTCTAGCACAAAAATAGTAATCCATGCTTCCCTCTGCGAAGGGCCTTTCTTTTACTTTATGTCGAGTGAGTTTACCTACTTCTTTCTATCTTAGAAGCAAACACTTGTGTCAACTGTGTGCATTGATTCTTACATGTTTACTTATTGCACTTGTTATATTACTTTATGTTGACAATTATCCATGAGATATACATGTTACAAGTTCAAAGCAATTGCTAAAACTTAATCATCCTATGTGTTGCTTCGAAACCTTTTACTTTGAATCTATTGCTTTATGAGTTAGCTCTTATGCAAGTCTTTTTGATACTTGTCTTGAAAGTAGTATTCATGAAAAGTTTTGCTATATGATTCAGTTGTTTAGTCATTATCTTGTTGTTAGCAATCTATTGCTTCGAATCACTTCATTCACCTCATATGCTTTACAATAATGTTGATCAAGATTATGATGGTAGCATGTCACTTCAGAAATTATTGCTTTTATCGTTTACCTACTCGAGGGCGAGTAGGAACTAAGCAGGGATGCTTGATACGTCTCAATGTATCTATAATTTCTTATGTTCCATGCCGTTTATGACAATACCTACATGTTTTGTTCACACTTTATGATGTTTTGATGCATTTTCGGCACTAACCTATTAACAAGATGCCAAGCGCGAGTTCTTTCTGCTGTTTTGGTTTGAAATCCTACACGAAATATTCTCGAATTGGACGAAACAAAAGCCCACGGTCTTATTTTTCCATGGAGTTTCCGAAGACCGAAGAGGATACGGAGAGGGCCACGAGGTGCCCTAACCATAGGCGGCGCGGCCAAGGAGAGGGCCGCGCCACCCTATGGGGTGGGCCCCCGAGCCTCCTCCGACTACGCCTTCCGCCTACTTCTCCGTCGCGAAAACCTGTGCGAGAGCCACGATACGGAAAAAGTTCCAAAGGCGCGCCGCCAATCACATCTCGGGGGATTCGGAGATCGCCTCCGCACTTGGGAGAGGGGAATCATCACCGGGGGGCTCTACATCACCATGCCCGCCTGATGATGCGTGGGTAGTTAATCCTTAGACTATGGGTCCCTAGCAGTAGCTAGATGGTTGTCTTCTCCTCTTGTGCTATCATGTTTAGATCTTGTGAGCTGCCTATCATGATCAGGATCATCTATTTGTAATGCTACATGTTGTGTTTGGTGGGATCCGATGAATATGGAATACTATGTCAAGTTGATTATTGATCTATCATATATGTGTTGTTTATGTTCTTGCATGCTCTCAGTTGCTAGTAGAGGCTGGCCAAGTTGATACTTGTAACTCCAAGAGTATTTATGCTCGATAGTGGGTTCATGCCTCCATTGAATCGGGACGTGACAGAAAGTACTAAGGTTGTGGATGTGTTGTTGCCACTAGGGACAAAACTTCGATGCTTTGTCTAAGGATATTTGTGTTGATTACATTACCATACTTAATGCAATTGTCTGTTGTTTGCAACTTAATACTAGAAGGGTGCGGATGCTAACCGAAGGTGGACTTTTAGGCATAGATGCATGTTGGATGGCGGTCTATGTTCTTTGTCGTAATGATTAAATCTCATAGTGATCATCATGATATGTATATGAATCTTTATTTGTCAATTGCCCACGTGTAATTTGTTCACCCAGTACGGTATTTATCTTATTGGAGAGACACCACTAGTGGACCCCGGTCCATTCTTTTACATCTCAAATACAATCGGAAATGTGGTTTGGCTCCCCGGTGCATCTACACTCGCACCCTGGACCAACCAGGCCTGGACAGATGGAAGCCCAAGTGGGTATATTCGGGAGTATTGGAGGCAGTATCTGGATTAATAAACAGTGCCCAGGCCCACTAGGCAGCACAATTGAATACGTTGCAGTCCTCTCCATATTGACGGTACATATGGCCGGCTGACGACTTGGACCGTACACCCACCATCTTGGACCGCACATGTTCGCGGCCCAACGGCGCAATGCCTGGTACCACGCGTGGAGTAACCCATGGCTTCGTCTTTTTCATCCATATTGAGGGATTGGCTGCTCACTACACCCCTGCATCGCCTAGGATTGGGAAACTGCTCGTCTAGCTTTCTCTTCACACAATCCTTATTGTCTATCTGAATGAGCACCCCATATGTTTCTCTAAGCCTGGAAGCTGAACGCAAAGTCCGTACACCTACAGCAAAGGTTAGAAGCACAACTTTCAGACAGTGAGCAACAACTAGCCATATCAGATTCAGATTACACTCAACTGGAAAGTTTTTTCGCCACCACATAGTAATGTCATTAATACTTTGCACGACATACCAGTTATAGTGCCGAGGCTCCAACTAAACGATGCCCCTGGATACGTCGCCACTCGTGGTACCTGCTGAATACGCAGTATAACATGGCATTAAGAATTATCCAAATCTCACCCATTGTATCCCAGGTATATACTCAAATTCATGAATTACCAGCTGCTGATGCACAACGATGAGTTGTCCTGGTCGTCTTTGCACTCCCGTCACTATGTCCTCCTTGATATGCTGATAACTGTAAACCATTATCAGAATTACAAGAATCTAGGAACACACTATCACAATTATGCACAGCTAAACCCATTACCGCTACCCGCTTTGGTAGCTGCCAGTTCCTCACGATCAGCTGACTCATTGACTGCATTTTTTTCTGACAAAAAGTAGGCATCATTAGATTACTGAATTTGCACACCCCACAACATAAAACACAGGTCTCTGAAAATTACATGCGTTCATGAGATTCCTACCCCCTCATGCTAGACTGGCACCGGATGCAAACCGAACTCTCTTTGGTGCATTCAAAGGTAAACCAGCATGATCTCGTTTATTTCTCCTATCTCAGATAGGCGTGGATGACTGGACAGCTTTGGCAACACCGTTTTAGCCGCTGGAGCATCTGGCATGTCATCATCCATTTCTGGCACTTCAGGTTCCTCGATATCATCTGTGCCATCAGGCACAACAGCACCACCATTGGACGGGGCATCTGCGTAGAAACACACAATTTTCTGAATTAAAATTATGCATACCCCTTAATTTTTCCATTATAGGGAATACAAACACAAGGTGTGCTACAAACAGAAGGAGAACTCACCCGCTGAAAATTTTGGAGCACCTTTTCCATTATTTTCTGGAACCCCTGCAAATACGTAATTTTGATTCTGTTCAGCCAATGTTTTTTTTTACTGTAACTACGGCGGGTGTGAGCCAGCCTGAACATATATTCAGTCAAGTTCCTACGAAGCTTTTCAGCCTCTACAAGATGGGTTCAAATGAACCGGAGTACACGGAGGTTACGAAGGAGAAGAAGAAAGGAAAAAACGCACACCACCAACAGACAAGACTAAGAAGAGAAAACAAAGTGGCCACCCCTCAAACTAGGGGACGGTTGGCCGATGAGAAATCTCATCGCGACCCAGGCACAACAATCACGAGGAAGAGTCCCAAGGACACGAAGGAGGGACAACCCAGCTCGAGGACTCGCCGGAGTAGTCGAACGGCCTTGGTCCGCCGAGACCCAGCACTGGCACTGCACCATCGACGTAATCGAAGGGCAGCGCGCATCCGAGACCACACTACGCACCGACACCACCTGTGTCGAGGGTGTGGCCGAAAGGTTGCGCACGGCCGAGACGACGCCACGACGCCTGTGTGCCACCGGCTAGAGTCGAAGGGCATCAAAAGGCAGAGACACCCATAGATTACTCTCGCATGGAGCACCCGCCGCGCGCCGAAGATCCCCACCAAGGACCCGACACCAGAGCCCAGCAACCGGCAAGAAGACGCCACCACCACCTCTGCCACGGCTCACCTCGCATCGGAGAGGAGACCGCACCCATGGTCGCCATCTGCATCACCATGGGGCACACCAGAGCAGACGGAAGCAGCGTCCTCCGCCACTGATGGCAAGACAGAGGGGCTCCACACCCAGCCACGACGCCCCCCCGGGTGGGAAGCGCGTCACCACCGTGGCCGCCACTGCGAAACCACGGCACCCGCCAGCCCCAACGGCAAACCGCTGCAGGCTGATAGCAAGGTAAGGAGGAAGCGACTCACGCAGCCACTCCACCGACCACCAGAAATGGAGAGCTCGACGACCCAAACCAGCAGCACCACACCGCGTGGAGGCAAACCACATCGGAGACGCCGGCTCAGCCAGCACCATGCTGGCAGCAGCACCTCCAGACCCGCCCGACGTGCTGCCCGACGCAGCCACGCCGGCCGCCACCGCCAACACCCACCGTGGGCCGCCGCCCGAGAGCCCCCACCACCCTCTACGGAGGAGACCGCCGGAGGAGCCGCCACACGCAGCAGCCGCGCCGCGCCGCCTCGTGCCGCCGCCGTCCGGCCAGCCCCCGAGCCGCAACAGCCGGAAAAGGGCGCCGAAGCCGGGCCGCCCAGATTCCGCGCGTAGGAGGGCGCCCCGCCGCCACCGCGCCGCCAGGGCTTTCCCCGACGACGGCCACAGGTGGCGGCGAGGACAGGGGAGACGGGGGAGGTTGCGGCTGGCCGGATCTGGGCGCTCCGGTGCGGCCAGCCGCACGGGAGCGGGAGCGGGGGTTTCTTCTGAGCCCGAGGCGCTTCTTCCTGTTCAGCCAATGTCAAAAGTATTTTTGTGTCCGTTCCGTAGCCGCTCTTGCAGCGGCAACCATTGTGTCTCCATGGCACCATGTCCTCTGGTGCCTGACTGACCTTTACCCTGCACAGGTTCGCAACATCAACCAGTGGTTAGTTACAGCTACAGAACACTCATACTAATTCTTTCATCGTCATTTCGCCTTTTTACACGCAACTGCACAAACTGATAACTGTTGGCAACCTGCTAGCGAGGGCTGCAAATTCATGCTATCTCTGTATGTGTAAATTCTACCTTATCATCACTGCCACTTACCTGCATCTAGTTCACTCGACAACTGAACAATTAACTTTTTCTATACAGGAATGGGTACCTCAGCAGTTTACAACCTGGCTCAGATTCTTGCCATTTCCAGATAAATTTTAACTTTAACTACAACGGACAACCCCCTCTAATATTCACTAACTTCACACCAGTGCATCATTCACAATAACAATTCTTCTTTACCTGACGATGCACGATCAGCCGTTACTCAAATCGACATGATTTTACTTTTTTTGCTAGGCTGATTTTCATGTCTTGCTTACACCGGTCGACCAAACTCAGATTTCTGGGCTGCTATTTATATGTTATCCACCCACAAAATGACTGACATTTTCCAAAATTTCAGAAATTGCGAATATGCTTCCTACTTTTTTATCTCTTGGCGCAGTCCGCCGATGTCTGATTCTTCGTCGCCGGCACCTGCTAGCGCTTGCAAGATGCCCGCCACGGATGGATCTGACTTCAACCGGCCCGACATGGCTGCAGGCACCGTCTTCCACAACTGCATCACGGATGGATCTGCACCATTTTCGGCCACAGCACCTGCACCCTCGTAGATTGGCGCACCGCAATGACAGAAATAATCCGCCGCCGTCATAATTGGGGACAAATTTCTCACCCACAGTTTCCAATCGAGGAAAATCGCATGCATTTAATTACCTGCTCACAGACTCCAGGGGAAATCCATAGCAGCGCCGCTGAAGTACAGTAGTGTCTCACCGGCGCCAGGCGAGTCGCCAGAATCGGTCTGGGGAACCGATGATGTGTTGCTAGAGTCGTGTGGCTAGTGGCCTGCTCTGTTTCTGTACCATGTTGCATGTTGGTCCATGTAATCATATGCCCGTCTTGCTCCGCGGGTACAGGTCGGCAGTACCACTTCTCCGTCAAACTCAACCCTAGTACTGTACAGCGGGGCACGAGCGTATCCCTATTTTTCTGCTGCTTGCGTGTCAGAGTATTGTCCCGGGTACACCAATCTTGGGCACTTTCTGATGGTCCAGATGCCAGGAGCAAGTACACCCGGGAGCCAAAACTGCATCCCCAAATACAATCTACTACAATCTCTGTTATCTGTTGTTCTTCGCAAACAAACATCATTCTCCACACCATACGTTTAATCCTTTGTTTTCAGCAAGCCGGTGAGATTGACAACCTCACTGTTACGTTGGGGCAAAGTATCTTAATTGTGTTGTGCAGGTTCCACGTTGGCGCGGAATCCCTGGTGTTGCCGCACTCACCTTCACCAACAACCTTCACGTGGCCTTCATCTCCTACTGGTTTGATAAACCTTGGTTTCATACTGATGGAAACTTGTTGCTATACGCATCACACCTTCCACTTGGGGTTCCCAACGGACGTGTGCTTCACGCGTTATCACACACTCTCTAAACTTTTCAGGCTTCTTCTTTTTTGCCAGGAAAGCTTGTCAAGCTTTCATTGCTATTGGAGTTGTGGGAGTGTAACCCAGATATTGAATTTGTCTTAAGGAAAATAGTTTTATACTTACACATATGTGTGTGGACATTTCCGTCACCGTCTATTGTACTTTGAGATTCGAATAAAAAGAGGAGAGAGAAAAAAATCTTTCCATCTACCATGGTGAGCACGAACCTCAAGAAATAAATGGACGAGGGCTGCTCCGGTGCTCCCCCTATACAATTTAAAGGGTCATAGTTAGTTTTTTTCCTGTGATGGGTTGACCGAAACCCATATCGAGCATTTATACTCGTCAGCGCGTAAGAAGAAAAAAAGAGGTCACGTGAACAAGATTTTTATAGAACTTTTCTATTTCGGCACACGCATGTGATTAAGGATGGCAATGGGCAGGGTATGGGCAGGGTAGAGCAATACCATACCCATGCCCGTATAGTCAATGGGTACAAACTTCCACCCATACCCGTACCCGCGGGTATAAAAACTTTACCCATACCCGGCGGGTACCCGTACCCATTGGTTACCCGGTGGGTAGGTCAAATTGTATGCAAGTCACTCGCAATTTTACATTTCTTGACAACAAATTTTATTGAAAAAATGAATTATCTCAACTCAATAACAGGTAGTTAAGTACATAAAAAATAACAAAATATAAAAAGCACATTCTCATATTTTAACTCATAAGTCAATAAAATTAGACGTATCACATAAGAAATTGATAATAAACGGGCAGGGTATGGGCATACCCGCGGGTACGAGGCTATACCCATGCCCTACCCATGACTTAGTGGGCAGGGTATGGGTACTACCCATGGGCATAAAAGTGTACCCATACCCTGCCCATATGGGTACGGTACCCGCGGGTACCCATACCCGTGGGTAAAATTGCCATCCTTACATGTGATCGTAGATACGTACAAAAACGAGGTACAACACAACGCGGGCCATACGGATAGGGGACATACATTGAAATTACAATCGTGCCCTAGCTTACAAACATATACGAGAAGATCTCCACCCTTATTGTGTTTGACGCGTTCAAAATTTTGCCAAGGGGGAGCACCGGAGCAGAAGTGTAAATGGACACGGAAAGACCCATACCCATGCGTGTGTAAGTACAAAATCCACTCTACCTTTAACAACCATTTTCCTTTCGTCTCCCAACCTTGGGTAAGAGTTTTTGATCAGCTTCTCGTTGCAGAAAAGAGGGCCAGACATCCAGAGCTTCAATACCATGGAGACTAGGAAATATATCAGCGGATTCTCTCGTTTTTTATGTCGACATTTTGTTCCCATGCTCGTCCCAGAATCACAGTGGACATATTTCGTTTACCAAATTATCATGTTCATAAAAACACAATGGCAGTAACCAGTAACACGGCACAGAAGAATACATGAGATGGAACAGCAAAGCTGAACACAAGCTATAGCATTTTTAGAACAAGTAGCAAGAGGTGTGAAAATGATCTAACAACAAGTCCCAACTTTCCCAGAATTCATGCTTCAGTTCACCAGACACAACTGCACAAGCCAGTGTCTAAAAATATGTTGCAAAAAGATATTGTAGTACGACTAAGCACCATCGGTCATTCTACCTTTATGATGTTTATACATTTCATGCTGAAGCGGCAGCTATAAGCTACTAGTACTACTACCTCTCTATAGCAAGCGCCAACCAAACCTCTGAAAATAAACTCCTCAAAATGCCTATGACATACTATTTTAGAGGTGTTTTACGGTAGGGATTACTAGTCGTTTGGGCCAGTAGTATTGCGTCAATATCCACATTAATTGCAAGGGTAATTTAGGAAATTTAACTTTGTCTATTTCCATATTATTTCTATTTGTGTAAGTGCAATTTGGTCCATGATTAGAGCATAATTTAACTGCTGTGTCCATGCTACTATCACCGCTGTGTCCTGGGCGTTGTTAGCTGAAGCCCCGCTGCGAGCCTGCGATGCACACGTTACAAACTAAGATAAGCAACCAAGCACATAGGTGGATCATTTTAGCAAGCACAAACTGCACGTCGCCGACTGGAAACACAACAAATGCGTGAAAGCAAATCGACGAGCAAGCTAGCATGTACCGGTGCAGCAAGTTGGTCGCTGGCGCAGCTGCTGATCTACAACCATGGCGTCCTCCGCTGCTGCTGCTGCATGCTGCTGCTTGTTCGCCGGCGTCTCTGCAGCAACCATGACGTTCTTGGCTGCTGCCACTTGGTCGTCGGCGCCCCTGCTAGAACGTCCAACCATGGCGTCCTCCCCTGCTGCCGCCGGCACCGCTGTCCTTAGTCGCCGGCGCCGCTGCTGCAACCATGGCGTCCAACAAATGGCCGTTGCTGGCGCTTGCATGAAGGTCGTACAATTTTGGACGGGAAAGTCATACGTGAAGCAATTTTCGCTCCTAAAATTGTCCTTCCTTGTGATTTTCTGTTTAATGTAGTGCCAGATTTGTTTTAATCGCCTACCATATTTGGCTTTTCTTGAAAATATACTACTCCTTTTGGTCACAAGTATTAGTTAATCCAGTCCATCAAATATTGCTGGCTGGACGGTCCATATTCCTCTGTCCCTACCGTAAAACATGCCCTATTTTAACACCCAGAGAGATGGCTGAGTACGTACACTACCAGCATTAATCCAGAAGAAGCGAACTTTAGAATTAACGGAGATAAACTTCAGTCATCATCAGAAATGTCTATCACATCAGGGCTACTGCATGGATTTGAACTGTCTGGATCAGCCGAATGAGGCGGAACCACCTGAGAAGTGGCGATGGCACTTGCGGCTGGTGGCTGTGACTGATGTACAGGGGCTCGAGTCATCACCTGGTCAGAGGGACGGACAGCAGCATTGTCCATGTGCCTAGATGGAATCGACAGATTTCCGTGGGTTTGAGTCATCGCCAGGTCAGCTGGAGGGATAACAATGTCCATGCATTGAGCTGGTGGCTGGGACCGACCTGTAAGGGTTTGAGACGTCACCTGGTCTGCAGGAGGGACAACAACAATGTCCTTGTGGGGAACTGGTGCCTTGAACTGATCTCTAGGGCCTTGAGTCACCACCTTGTTAGCAGCATCGATAACAATGAACTCCAAGCCTTGAGATGGTGGCCTGGTTTGTCGAGATGAGGCTTCTTCATCGGCCACACTTCGCTTCCTTGACCGCGAATAAGTTATCTGAACTGCACGTTCTCTCTCTCGTTTCCTTCGCTCTGTTCTTTTGTTTACAAGCGGCTCGGCTGATCCACTTGAGCATTCTGATTCATAGATGTTTGCCCACACACTCACGCAAGCATACTCCTTTTTCCTAGCAGGGCTACTAGTTTTGCTTCTCCTCTTTGGCCTCCCCGGCGCAGCATGGTTTGGTTGCTTCAGTTTACTGTGAGAGACAGCAGGCTGAACAAATGTTCTCTGAAAGTATCCAGGAATTTGTTGCTTCCCTTCCTTAGTTGAGGAGTTGGTTTTGGTTTGCTGCTTGAGTATACTTTGAGGGGCAGTAGGCCGCGCAATTGGTTTCTGGGGCTGTTCATGCTCACGCTGCTTGTGTGCCTTCTGTGGGGCAGTAATCAGGACAGTAGATTTCTCAACACCCTCATGCGTGTGCCGCTTCCCTGCCTTAATTGAGCAGTTGGTTTTGTTTTGTTGCAATGCAACCAAGTCTGTCTCGAGCTTCAGTTTCTTCTGTGGGGCAGGAACTGAGACACTAGATTTCTCAACACCTTCGGGCGTGTGCCGCCTGTCTTCTTTCCTGGAGGTGCAGCTTCCTGGTGGTTTTGTAGTGTTATAACTCCCTGGAGAGAAAACTGCATATTTATCCGATACACCCAAGTCTTGCTCCAGCTTTGGTTTTTTCTGAGATACTGGGGGCTGCACACTTGGTTTCTGAACGTGCTCTGGCTCCTGCCACTTGTCTGCCTTGCTGGAGGTGTTACTTCTCGACGATTTTGCGTTGTTACAACTCCCTACAGAGATAAACTCATGCTTCTTCGATGCAACAGATGTATGCTTCCGCTTCAGTTTGCTCGGAGAGAACTCCTCTGCCTTCTTCGAGGAGCAACTTCCCAGTGGTTTTGCATTGTTACAACTTACCATAGAGAAGAGCTCGTGCTTCTCCGATGCAACAACCTCCTGCTTCGGCTTCAATATTTTTTTCCGAGGAACCTGTGATCTTGCATTCCTGCAGCCCACTTGAGAGAGAAGCTTGCCTTCTGCATTTGGTTTTCCCACAGTAGAATTCTCCTGAACTTCATCTGAGTCTGATTCTTGTACAACTTCGGATGTTTCCCGCTTAACTGAAGAAGCCATGTGGTTGGTTGATATGGTAACATGAACATACTATAGTAATATGTTAGCTATAACAAAATCTGTCTTTGGGAACCGTTCTTAAGCACACGTTCTTGTTGGAGAATGATATTTCACACTACTAATTGAAGTGCCAAAGTTCACATAATGGAATGATTAAAGAAAAAAAAGTTCACTACAGCAAAACATTTATATGACCCACACAGCTACTCAAGTGTAGAAAGAGCTTTGTTAATAAGTGTAAAAAGAGCTACCATACACTGACTTGATCCTTCATTTGTGTGTGTAACAGATGATGTATCTTTTGTTAGGATATCATGGTTTCAGTTTCAGTGCTACTCCTGTCAAAACATCATGTTTTTCACTTGTTGTATAGCACAAACGAAAAAATATATAATAGATAAGCACCTACAACATCAATTACGAAACTGTATAATATATGGTAACTATGATGAATATATCAAACTACAGAGTAAAATACAAAATATAAACACCAACAGTTGCATGCTGACAAATAAACGGTGTGTTTCTTTATAAAGATGAAGAAGAATCCTTACTTTAACTGTGCTTGCACCAAATTTTTTTTAACAATTGTTTAGTTGCTCACCACGTGTAAACACCAACAGTTGCATGCTGACAAATAAACGGTGTGTTTCTTTATAAAGATGAAGAAGAATCCTTACTTTAACTGTGCTTGCACCAATTTGATGCATCGATGGCAGATATAATAATGTAAATTGATTGTGAACCGAACTAATTTAGGTGGATTACATAGTAGGAAAAGTATGAAGCTCAGAAGCCAAGTTAGTTCGGAGCTTACAACCAACAGCATATTAGATGCTTGAATTTAGACATGTACCTTTCAGAACCATCTTTTGACCTCGTTTCCCTGGCACGACATATTTACCATCACATTTCATCTTGTGGCTGCAGAAAATAGCATCAGACCATCAGTCAATACACCTTTGAAGTTCTCCACGCAAAGTTGAAAGTAAATATTATCAAGGGATACATTAATATAAGTCACTGAGAATATTAAAAAAGCAAATGGAACATGCATCTAGCTATCAGTTTTTGAGAGGTCATTATGCACCTGCATGGTTCAGAGGCAATTTAGCAAGAATAAATGAATCACCCACGGCAATTTAGCAAGAACTAATACACCACCCACGGCAATTTAGCAAGAACAAATGCACCACCCACAGTTCAAGGGCGTATCTTATCGACTTTGTGGAACAAAACAACAGTTAAGAATGTACCCCCTCTGTCCCAACATACATGATGTATACATTTAGCTAAATAGTTAATGCTTTCTACGTTTTACCAAATATATAGTAGAGAATATCAATAGCTAAATATTGAAAAAAAATACATTGGTTTTTATGATCCGATAAAGAATCAAACTTGTTTAAATGTTCCAGCTATTCTCTATTTCCTTGAAAAGGGTGCTCAACCGACAAGAACTGTTTATGATATTTTAAGGAAGGCAGAATTCTTTAAAGAAAAAGAAAGAACTTTGAGTTTATTGAAGAACTAAATGAATAAATAAAGTAGAAGAAGATCACTAGTATTCCTCGAAAAAAAGACATTATGAAAACGTATCTTAATCCTATAAACATGATGAGTTATATGTCAGGAAAACTTATGCAGTCTTACTTGTGCCAGTAGCAAAGCATGTTGCCACAGGTTGCATGTTGGCTAACATTCTCGATACAGCAGGAATCAGATGGAGGGCCCAGCCTCGTGGCCCTCACAAGTGTATTGCCACAGGATTCACACTGAAATTTGAAAAATTGAACATGCCAGTAAGAGGTAAAACTAGAAAGAAATTTAACAACAAAAAGGGGACTTTCAAAAAGAGAGCTATGGAAAGTAGTACCTTCCACAGATTGCCCTGGATGCCGCAGAGTTTTTCCGGGCTGAAATCATGGTTGGTGGTGATACAGTAACCACCTTTTGGTCTCTGGGTGGCGAAAGCAAGAAAGGAAATCATCAATGGAGTATAATGGTTTAGAACTAATCTGCCAGAAAAATACTAACCAGGTAATCCTCAACGGTGCAATCGTTGATAGCATCCATCCAATCACGGAAAACAGGACCATGACTACTGCATGAATTCACATAATAAATAGTTAAGCAGCAGGCAAGCTGGGAGCCGACTACCTAGGAAAGCGCAATCTTAGTTAACACTTAACAGGATATGAGCATTACCTAAGGCACGTCATACCATGCTTTACAAATATGATTGCATGAATCATCAGATGCAGCAGGGCTTTCTTCACATCAGCACTCGTGCGATTTGTGCGATAGAGTGTTATGGTTTTGCTCATTTTTCCAAATGAACAGGATCCGAAAGCACTGCTTATAGACAATGAAATCAGTGCATTCATTAAATTTTTTCTTATAAACTCTGCAAACACAGTTTAACAACTAAGCAAAACACTATATAACACACATTTTATAGCTCAGAATCAGCATCCAGTAAAAATATTTTTTGCTGAAGTCTATCTAGCTAATGGATAACGAGCTACTTAAGAATGTGGCGTGATATAAAGAACTAATTAGCTCAAGCAAGCAGTCCATGTATCTAGACGCGTTTTAGCCTGTAGACACATACGAATGTAGTGAAATCCGAGTGACTTATTTCCAGATGGAGGGAGTACTGTATTTGAAAGCAATAATTCAAGTACCTGCACTGTAAATACATTGATGTACACCAATTTTTGTAGGAACAACTGATTTGGCATATATCCAGATACATAATCAAAATCTAAAATGCATCGAGATGGTAGAAATGCCAGACTAACTAATGAATTGTTGCTTTTCCTAACCATTTTTACACTGCGAATAAGTAGGTAAAGAGAAACCATAACATTAAGCAGAGTCTATAACGCGTATGCTCTTTTGGTTGGTTGGCCTGAAGCCATGAACCTGGACAATAATGTTTAGGACATGTACACAGCAATTGAACACGTTTGGTACTATATTATTTATTTTGCGGGGAAGTGGTGGTACTAAATTATTAACCTGCTTGTAGCCCTAAATCCCTAATCCCCTATGTTCCCTTATCCGTCTAGGAAAAATTAACAACTCATGGGACAAAATAAAAAATCCCCCCTCTCAAATCTGAACATTTTACATGATCTCCAGCTCTACCCATCTGGAAAAGGTAAAGAAAGGCGGAATTACAAAAGAATCTAATAAGAAGAACAAAAAAAGGGGGCATCTTTTATGCGAATCGAAGTGCCAAATACTACTAAACAATGGCATATCACTGTGGAGATTAGGAGGAATGCAAAGCATCGCGATTCTAGGCATGATCGTTCTTGGAAGAATTGAAGACAAATTTGGCGAGCAAGACACATCTCGTGCTGGGGATTATAACAACCAACCACACCAAAAATAAAAAATAAATCAAAAAGAAACAGCAGGAGTACAAGAACCGCCCGACCCGAGCAGCATGAGGTGGCCAAGAGGGCTACGTACTTGATCGCGTTCGTGCGCGGGGAGGTCCATTCGAGGGTGAAGGCGGCGTCGACGAGCGCGCCGCGGAAGTAGAGCTCGTCGTAGTGCCGGAAGAGCTGCCACACGTCCGGCTTCTCGCCGGCGTCCGGATCCGCCCCCAATCCCATGCCCTCCCCCGCTCACGACCTCACGCAAATGTAAGAATGAAACAGTAACAAGGAATCTCTCACTCTCTCTTCCGGAAAGAACCGGCGAGGACAGAAGAGAAGGGGAAAAATTGCGGTTCTGATCCCGGAGAAGGCCGCCTACTTGAAAATTGGCAAGAGAAAGAGGGAGTGAGAGTGTGAGAGAGCAGGAGAAGTGAGTGCTGCAGTATGGGGAGTGGGCGTGTCAGTGAGTCTGACAGTGGGCATGTGTGGAGACTTCTGCCTCTGTATGAGAAAGTGGGTTGACGCTGGAGCTTCTCCTTGCGTGCGCGGACGGTTGAGATGCTCCGACGCTTGGTGTGCGAGCGGCCTGAGCCGCCGGATGGGAAGTCACGCGGACTCCTTTCAGCGTACAGTGTGTGGCAGTAAAACCCATTAGGCTGGTGCCAATGCACCGCCTCACTCCCGCCCCGCCACGTCAGCTTTTCTCTCACTCTCACCCCACCTTGCCGCTGTCACTCTCTCTCTCCTCCACATCACCATTTCCTTTTCACATTAAGTTATTTCACTCGATTTATTTTAGACATTCAAAATAATGCAAGAAAATTATTTTATTGAACTTAAAATATTACCGATTACATAATAATTAATAAAATTGCATAATAAAAATTAAAAATTACATAATAAATAAAAATTCTACTCTTCTGCCTCTTGTTCCTGCTCCTCCTCCTCGTTGTCATCATCCAGACCAAGCTCTGTTTCCACCATCTTGATGGCCTTCGCATGTTTGCGCTTTTCTGCTTCGGTCATGTCGGCGGTTGGTCGGTCTCTCATTTTGTTCCATTGCTTGAACAGCTTAGCCTTCACTAAACCCTGCATCATGTTACTCATCGCGAAGGATTTACTTCCTACCTCACTGCTTGATGAGGTTTCCTTCCCCTTCCTCCTGCCCTTACGTGCCGCGGTCTTCGCCCTATCGCGGCCCATTGGACGCTCTTCCTCCGTGTCGCCTGTTGCGTCGCTACTCACCACCAGGTCCTAGACGGCTTCTCTTGGAAGTGGAGTCGGTTCCACTACCAGGACCATGTTGTCCTTTCCACTTCGCTTCATTTTTTACAGCATCCCACCAGTCTGAACGGTGAGTCACTCTTTTGTCATTCGCGTACCTCTCCATTGCCGCCTTCATGACCATAGCATCGTCTGCTCCACTCTGACGCATATTGGTTTCTTGGATGTGGTATGCATTGAACAGGGACACCTCCTTGTTGTAGACGTTCCAATGATCCTTCAGCTGCTTCGAGGTCCGATGACGGGAAGGATCCGAGGTAGAGTTGAAGGTTTCAGCTATCTGACCCCAAAAACTAGTGCCGGTCTTGCAATTACCGGCAACAGAGTCCTTGGAGTGAAAAAGCCAAGCATTAACCTACCACGAAATACATATTGTTAGTGAAAAATCCTACCAAGAACCAACCCAAAATAAATATGTGATGGGTTAGTAAAGTACCAGTTTTTCCTCTTCCGGAACAGTCCAGTCAAGCCTCTTTGCACGCGTTGGTGCGATTGGTTCCGCGGCATTGGACTCGGAGCTTGGAGCGGAATCTGGTGGAGTCCAACCGGACATGGTGGAGAAGATTTGAGAGAGGGAAGATGATGAATGGAGATGAATTGGGTGTGGAGTGAGTGAAACAAATGGGGGTATTTATAGGGGTGGAGCTGAAATTTGAACCAACAGCTGGGCGCGTGGACCAATCAGGTCGCACCATGTCGGCTAGCCGTTCTCTCCCGCCCTCTGCCTCCCGCCCGCTACCGCCACTCCCGCCCCACTAACGCCCGCCTACCGCCTCCCGCCCGCCCTCTCGCCCGCCCACCTCCCCCCCGCCGCCCCGCCTCCCGCCCCGCTCCCGCCTCCATCTCGCCGCCAACGCGGGCGGCAGCCGGGCGGTAGCGGGCGCTACCGCCGGGCGAGCCAGCCACCGCCCGCCCCTCCAGTCCCGCCCGCCTCCCGCCCCTCTCCCGCCCCGCCGCCGCCGCTACCGCCTCCGCTACCGCCTGCGCTGGCACCGGCCTTAGACGCTACTAGGAAAATGCATCCGTAATTTAGAAAAAGGAGAAAAATATAAATTATATTGGAAACTAAAGATGATTAAGTATTGCACTTGTATAAAAATATAAATCCTTTTGATCAACTTTTGTTTACAGGAGGATTCGGAATTTTTTTCAATATTTGAAATTATCATGAATTTTGGAGTTTTTAAGGTGCATAGCAACCATGTGCCAAAAAATCGCGGCCATTATATCGTATGTGTATGAAATAAAAAATATCTAATTACATTATTAGTTCAACAACTTGTCCATTATGGAAATTTTGGTTCTACATCTTGTAAAAGATGAAACCGCCGTCCTACAACTTTTTTTTTTATTTCGCGTGAACAACTAATCCCCAGCTTTCGAAACCAAGAAGAAACCGACATGTGGCGTTTGCAAAAAATATAACGCCATATATTAGTTTCTGATTGGTTTCGGATGTCGAGGACCAATTATTCAACCGAAAAGGAAGTTGTACAACTTCGGTTTCACCTTTTGCGAGATTTAGAACCAAAACTTTGCATCGTGGTCAAGTTGTTGGGCTACCGGTGTAATTATCTCACTAAAAAGATTATTCATGGATATGTAAAAAAAAAAGATCGTCGGAGTCGCCCCCGGTTGCTCCTTCGCCTCCATCAGCACCGTCACCATAATGAAGAGAGAGTAGTTGAACGGGTAGGTGAGCGACTAGAGGGGTGTGAATATGTGCTACTCAATTTTTAGTCTTATTCAATTGTAGGCTATGCAACAACGTAAAGTGAGTATCTTGAAAGTAGAGGTGATCCTAGAATGATGCAACAACAAGGAAACAACAAGTAAGATGTATGATATGAAGGAAGCGATACTACCATGCCGAATGGAGACGAGACGCATGAGATGTTTACCGTAGTTCTTTCTGAAGGGAAGTACGTCTAAGTTGGAAAGGTGTGGTGCCATGAAGGCGACCAACAGCCACAAAGGTGCCACCTTATTTCCCGGTGAGCACATCACCAAGGTGTATCCACTTCTCCATTAAGCAAGGCCAGTCAAGGTGGCTAACCTTCACACAAGGTTGGGGAAAGACTCCACATACAATTTGGAGGCTCCCAACAACATCTAGAGTATAACACCAAGCTCACCTCTTATGAAAAATCAAGTTGTGGTGATGTTCCGTGCAAGCTATGTTCTTCTCGGAATAAGCCGTTCCGCCCCAAAACCCGGGAGCGAGTGTAGTGCTCCCGGCAAAACCCCAAAGCCCGGGAGCGAGTGTAGTGCTCCTGGCAAACTAGTTGTAAACAAACGTATGTGGTTTGGCTAGCCTATGAGTCAACCGCATAATCTGGAGGTTGCTCCCGTCTTGGAATGGAAATCCCGCCACTCTCGCTTCTCCTGCCTGCGCGTCAGGACGTGAGTAACGAAGATTTTTAAAGCCAGAAACGTCCTACTCGCATGATCCGCTCTGAGGTATTACTATTGTGCCCCCGGCTCAGCCGGAGACACTAAATCGCGCAGACACACTTCTCACGTCCGTGCTGACGTGGGTAATAAATCGTCAAGTCAGGAAGCGTCATACTCTCATGATCCGCTCTAAGGTATGAGTGTTGTGCTCCCGGTACGGCCGGAGACACTACATCTCACAGACTCACCTCCCACGTCAGGCCCACGAGTTGGCTAAATCGTGCGCCCTGATCAAGCACACGACACCCTATGTTTTTAAACCCGAGGCATGGGTAAGATGTCGTAAGGTGTCTTCCTTGTGTTTCAGAATAAGTGGAGGGGAAAGCCGATGAGCAAAGAGAAGGGATTCAAGCCTGGATCCCGGCAAGGTCTGTGGCATGTGCACCCTGCAAGTTTTAAGCTCCGGCAGCAGCAAGTCCAGGGACTACAGGTCCCCGCAAGAAAGATCCATTTGAGCAAGTGCGGAGAAGTACGAGGCAAGATGCATTGGATCGAGTATGAACAACGCCCCAACGGGCTTAGCGATTCGGGCAAGGATGAGGCACGATGATAGCAAGCCAAGATCGACACCAAGCAAGGCGATGCACAAGGAAACATTGCGAGAAAAGGTAAATCTAATATTATATGGCTGGTCGGCATTACATTTATGTGAAATACAATGCAGCAACTAGCGTAAGGGAAATAGCAACAAAGGGGAGCAGGTGGAAGGTCTCGCACTAAGAGGCGAGAGCAGCGGACACACTCTGTGACTCTGTGCACAACCGCATAACCGCATCACCCACTCGACCCTCCGTCTCGTCCAGCTCAAGGGTCGTCGGAGCCAAACTCGTCAAGGAGCGGCGGGTAGTAGCTCTGACGGCAGCGGGTGTCCTCGAAGATCTTCACCGACAGGCGGCCTTTGATATGGTATCGTAGCTTCAGGATGTGTCCGACACGCAACTCGTAATGCGCAGGAGTGTGTGCCCGCCATTGTTCGTCCACATCTCCAGTTCCCAGATGGGTTGATCGTCGCTGGCCTATCGCATCCGGAGCTCGCAAGAGGGATATTTGCTGAGCTCCTCAACAAACATGCCCGGAAGCTTGACCCAACGCATGAAGCCCGCTGGGAGGAAGACAAGGAACTCGAAGCCGATCAAGCTGGCGGTCTGATCCTCGCTCACCCTAGCGCATTGCGGAGGACGGGGAGAGTACCAGGTGGGTTCTCGCCAGCCGTATCGCATGCCGCGTTGGGGGCTGCGGCCACGCCTCACATCAGGGGAACCGCGCGCCGGGAGCCTCCTGGCCCACGGCGACCGCGGCGGACCAGGGCTCTGCCGGCCAGCAGGGAGAATCTTCATCAGCAGCAGCGGCACCGTGGCGGCCTCAACGATGGCGCCTACGCCCACAACGCGGCGCCTCCATCCAAGGAGGGTCGGCGTCACCCTCTGGGAGAAGGAGGTCGTCTTCATGGCCATCGTCCGAGCCTCCCGACGCCATCGCGATTAGCGCTGGAAGAAAGAACGGTGGAGGGGCGGACATGGTTGTAGGGGAGAGAGTGGCGGATGAGCCGTTGCGGCCGCTCCCACTTCCCCTTTTATAGCAAGGAAAGGGAACAACTGGTACCCTCCCCTCTAACCCAAAGGAAGCCGAAAGTCGTGCCCTCTCTACGCTGGATCTCTGTTTTACAGGACTCAAAGCAACCGCAATCAATGCAAGTTGCCGCGGAAGATGAGGTGAGGCACGTCGTCTGCGTAAGGGCATCTCCAGCGGCGCGACGCATTTCGGACGCCCGCTGGCGTCCGTTTGCGTCGCCTGGCGGACGCCAAAATGACCGCGAGGGGCCAAATGTCCGTTTGCGTCGGGGGCTATCTCCAGCGGGCCGACGCATTTTGGACACGCAAGTGTTTTTTTGGGTGCTACTTCTTTTCAATTTTGTTGAATGATCAAGTTTTAAACGCGGAAAAGTTGTACTCAATGATGTCATGTTGGTCCAATCGAATAGATTATAGCCTAAACAATTAACTGGATACTTCAATCGAGTAGATTCAAACATAGTTAACATACAAAGAAGAAGAAATTTAAAAACATATAAACTAAAAATATTTTTTGGCCTTCTTAGAAGGCCCTGCCGTCGTCGAAACTCCGGCGCCTCTTGCTTATCACCTCCTCGTCGGCCGAGGACGCGCGATACGTCTCAACGTATCTATAATTTCTTATGTTTCATGCTACTTTTATGACAACATCATGTTTTATACATACTTTACATCATTATTATGCATTTCCGGCACTAACCTATTAACAAGATGTCGAAGCGCAGTTGCTGTTTTCTGCTGTTTTTGGTTTCAGAAATCCTACAAGGAAATATTCTCGGAATTGGACGAAATCAACGCCCAGGGTCTTATTTTTCCACGAAGCTTCCAGAAGACCGAAGGGATTACGAAGTGGGGCTACGAGGCGCCGCCACCATAGGGCCGCGCGACAAGAGGGGGGCCCGCGCCGCCCTATGGTGTGGGCCCCTCGCGCTGCCTCCAACCCTACCCTTCCGCCTTAAAGCCTTCGTCGCGAAACCCCTGTCCGAGAGCCACGATACGGAAATACTTCCAGACGCGCCGCCAATCCCATCTCGGGGATTCGGAGATCGCCTCCGGCACCTGCGGAGAGGGGAATCATCACCGGAGGGCTCTACATCATCATGCCCCTCCGGATTGATGCGTGAGTAGTTCATCCTTGGACTATGAGTCCATAGCAGTAGCTAGATGGTTGTCTTCTCCTCTTGTGCTATCATGTTTAGATCTTGTGAGCTGCCTAACATGATCAAGATCATATATTTGTAATATGCTACATGTTGTGTTTGGTGGGATCCGATGAATATAGAATATTATGTCAAGTTGATTATCAATCTATCATATATGTGTTGTTTATGTTCTTACATGCTCTCCGTTGATAGTAGAGGCTCTGGCCAAGTTGATACTTGTAACTCCAAGGGGGTATTTATGCTCGATAGTGGGTTCATGCCTCCATTGAATCTAGGACAGTGACAGAAAGTTCTAAGGTTGTGGATGTGATGTTGCTACTAGGGATAAAACATCAATGCTTTGTCTAAAGATATTTGTGTTGATTACGTTACGCACCGTACTTAATGCAATTGTCTGTTGTTTGCAACTTAATGGAAGGGGTGCGGATGCTAACCCGAAGGTGGACTATTTAGGCATAGATGCATCTGGATGGCGGTCTATGTTCTTTGTCGTAATGCCCTGATTAAATCTCATAGTGATCATCATGATATGTATTGAATCTTTATTTGTCAATTGCCCACCTGTAATTTGTTCACCCAATGTTATTTTTCTTATTGGGAGACACCACTAGTAAGCTGTGGACCGTTCCATTACATACATACAATCTACTGCAATCATTGTCTCTACTGTTCTTTGCAAACAAACATCATTTTCCACACTATACGTTTAATCATTTGTTTTCAGCAAGCCGGTGAGATTGACAACTTCAACGTTACGTTGGGGCAAAGTATCTTGATTGTGTTGTGCGGGTTCCACGTTGGCGCCGGTTTCACTTGGTGTTGCGCCGCACTACACTCCTCCACCAACAACCTTCACGTGTTCCTTGACTCTACTGGTTCGATAACCTTGGTTTATTCTGAGGAAAGTTGTTGTACGCATCACACCTTCCTCTTGGGGTTCCCAACGGACGTGTGCTTCACGCGTGTCAAGCTTTTTCGGCGCCGTTGGGAGATCAAGACACGCTGCAAGGGGAGTCTTCCACATCCAATCTCTTTACTTTGTTTTTGTCTTGTTTTACTTTATTTACTGTCTTGTTTGCTTTATATTAAAAACACAAAAAAATTAGTTGATTTACTTTATTTTATTTGTCTTGTTTACTTGCTCTATATCAAAAACACGATAAAATTAGTTACTTGTCTTTACTTTATTTTATTCTGTTTGCTTAGTTTACTTTTATTATTACTATAATGGGTACTCCTGAAAATACTAAGTTGTGTGATTTCACTAGCACAATAATAATGATTTTATAAGTACTCCTATTTCTCCACCTGCTACTACAGCAGAATTTTATGAAATTAAACCTTCTTTACTGAATCTTGTTATGAGAGAGCAATTTTCTGGTGTTAGTACTGATGATGCTGCCCATCTTAATAATTTTATTGAACTTTGTGAAATGCAAAAGTATAAGGATATAGATGGTGATATTATAAAACTGAAATTGTTTCCTTTCTCATTAAGAGGAAGAGCTAAAGATTGGTTGCTTTCTTTGCCTAAGAATAGTATTGATTCATGGACTAAATGTAAAGATGCTTTTATTGGTAAATATTATCCTCCTGCTAAGATTATATCTTTGAGAAGTAGCATTATGAATTTTAAGCAATTTGATAATGAACATGTTGCTCAAGCATGGGAGAGAATGAAATCTTTGGTAAATAATTGCCCTACCCATGGACTAACTACTTGGATGATCATCCAAACCTTTTATGCAGGATTAAATTTTTCCTCGAGGAACCTATTGGATTCAGCTGCTGGAGGTACTTTTATGTCCATCACCTTGGGCGCCGCAACAAAACTTCTTGATGATATGATGATCAATTACTCTGAATGGCACACTGAAAGAACTCTTCAAGGTAAGAAGCTAAATTATGTTGAAGAAACCTCTTCTTTGGGTGATAAGATTGATGCTATTATGTCTATGCTTGCAAATGGTAGATCTCATATTGATCCTAATAATGTTCCTTTAGCTTCATTGGTTGCTCAAGAAGAAAATGTTGATGTGAATTTCATTAAGAATAATAATTTTAACAACAATGCTTATAGGAATAATTATGGTAACAACAACTATAGGTCATATCCTTCTAATAATGGTAGTGGTTATGGTAATTCTTATGGTAATTCTTACAACAATAATAAGAATGTACCCTCTGGTCTTGAAGTCATGCTTAAAGAATTTATTAGTACACAAACTGCTTTTAATAAAGCTGTTGAGAAAAGCTTGGTAAAATTGATGTTCTTGCTTCTAAGGTTGATAGTCTTGCTCTTGATGTTGATCTTTTAAAACTTAAAGTTATGCCTGAGGAAGTTAAAGATGCTAGGTTTGCTAAAACAAATGCCATCCAAGTTCGAATTAATGATAATATAAGAATGTTGGCTGAATTGCATGCTAGGTGGGATAGAGAAGAAAAAGAAAAACTTGCTAAAGAGAATAATGTAGCTAAAGTTTGGACTATTACCACCACTAGTAATGTTGATTCTTCACATGTTGTTACACCTCCTACTATCAATGGTAAAATAATTGGAGTTGGCAATGTTTCTACTCCTAGTGCAAAGCGTGCAAAAAACTGCTGAAACTGTTTGTGATAATAGTGCTGAGATTTTTCAGAGTGTTGTAGATCATAATGGTTTAGATTTTGATGATTTTCATATTACTGAAGTTATAAAGTTCTTACAAAAACTTGCTATAAGTACTAATGCTAGTGCTATAAATTTACCTTTACAAAACATATTACAAATGCTCTCATTAAAGCTAGGGAAGAGAAATTATGACTTGAAGCTTCTATACCTAGGAAATTAGAAGATGGTTGGGAGCCCATCATTAAGATGAAATTCAATGATTTTGAATGTAATGCTTTATGTGATCTTGGTGCAAGTATTTGTTATGCCTAAGAAAATTTATGATATGCTTGACTTGCCACCATTAAAAAATTGTTATTTGGATGTTAATCTTGCTGATAATTCTCTAAAGAAACCTTTGGGAGGATTGATAATGTTCGCATTACGGTTAACAATAACCTTGTCCCGTTGATTTTGTTGTCTTGGATATTGAATGCAATGCATCTTGTCCTATTGTCTTGGGAAGACCCTTTCTTTGTTGGTGCAGTTATTGATATGAAAGAAGGAAATATTAAGTATCAATTTCCTCTCAAGAAAGGTATGGAACACTTCCCTAGAAAGAGAATTAAGTTGCCTTTTGATTCTATTATTAGAACAAATTATGACGTTGATGCTTCTTCTTTTGATGTTACTTGATTTGCACTTCTCTAGAAAGGCGTTAAAGAAGCACTTCTTGGGAGATAATCCATGTTTTTATTTTACTACTGTATTGTTGAGTCTTGGAAGTTGTTACTACTGTAGCAACCTCTCCTTATCATGTTTTTTATGCCAAGTAAAGTCTCTATGGTAAAGTTGATGCTAGATTTGGATGCGCAGAAACAGATTTCTGTCATCACAATTTGCGTAGATCTCCGTAGAAAAATCAAAAAATCTGCCAATTTACGTGCGTGATCCTCAGATATGTACGCAACTTTCGTTAGTTTTGAGTTTTCCGTTTGAGCAAGTTAAGTGCCTCGAAAATTCGTCTTTACGGACTGTTCTGTTTTGACAGATTCTGCCTTTTATTTTGCATTGCCTCTTTTGATATGTTGAATATATTTCTTTGCTCCATTAACTTTCAGTAGCTTTGTGCAATGTCCAGAAGTGTTAAGAATGATTATGTCACCTCTGAATATGTGAATTTTTGATTATGCACTAACCCTCTAATGAGTTTGCTTTAAGTTTGGTGTGGAGGAAGTTTTCAAGGGTCAAAAGAAGAGGATGATAGAATATGATCAAGAAGAGTGAAAGGTCTAAGCTTGGGGATGCCCCGGTGGTTCATCCATACATATTTTAAGAAGACTCAAGCATCTAAGCTTGGGGATGCCCAAGACATCCCCTTCTTCATCGACAACTTATCGGTCACTTCTAGTGAAACTATATTTTTATTCCATCACATCTTATGTTCTTTACTTGGAATCTGTTTGCTTTTATTTTTGTTTTGGTTTGAATAAAGTTGGATCCCACCATCCTTGTATTGGAGATATTACGCTCCGCTTTTTCATTTGAATACTTGTGTTCTTAGTTATGCTTTAATGTTCATGGCGAAGGCCGAAAATTGCTTCGTTGATTGCTATTTGGTTGGAATCAGAAAATGCTTCATATGTTTGGAATAACTTGATACTTGGCAATTGTTTTGAGCTCTCATAGATCATGTTTAAGCTCTTGCATCATGTAATTAAATCTATTAGTGGAGAACTACCATAGAGCTTGTTGAAATTTGGTTTGCATGATTGGTCTCTCTAAGGTCTAGATATTTTTGGTGAAGTGTTTGAACAACAAGGAAGACAGTGTAGAGTCTTATAATGCTTGCAATATGTTCTTGTGTAAGTTTTGATGTACCTGTTCATACTTGTGTTTGCTTCAAACAACCTTGCTAGCCAAAGCCTTGTACTGAGAGGAAATGCTTCTCGTGCATCCAAACACCTTGAGCCAAAATCCATGCCATTTGTGTCCACCATATCTACCTACTATGTGGTATTTTTCTGCCATTCCAAAGTAAATTACTTGAGTGCTACCTTTAAAATTTCATTCCTTTATCTTTGCAATATATAGCTCATGGGAAAATAGCTTAAAAACTATTGTGGTGATGAATATGTAGCTATGTGTCTTAGTTCTTATAAGTTGCTTGTTGAGCGGTAACCATGTTTCTGGGGACGCCATCAACTTTTTACCTTTGTTGGATATCATGTGAGATGCTATGCATGTTCGTCTTGTCTGAAGTAAGTGTGATTTATCATGATCAAATGGTTTGAGTATGCATATGTTAGAGAAGAACATTGGGCCGCTAACCAAAGCCATGTATCATGGTGGAAGTTTCAGTTTGGACATTCATCCTCAATCTCTTATGAGAATATTATTTGTTGTTGAATGCTTATGCATTAAAGAGGGGTCCATTATCTGTTGTCTATGTTGTCCCGGTATGGATGTCCTAAGTTGAGATCTATTAAAAACGAGAAATCAAATGCGATTGATCTCCTTGGACCTTTGTACATGCGGCATAGAGGTACCCTTTGTGACACTTGGTTGAAACATATGTTATGCAATGATAATCCATGTAAATCCAAGCTAATTAGGACAAGGTGCGGGCACTATTGGTATTCTATGCATGAGGCTTGCAACTTGTGGGAAGTATTATGCATAACACATATGAATTATTACTACCGTTGACAAAATTGTTTCTATGTTTTCAAAACAAAAGCTCTAGCACAAAAATAGTAATCCATGCTTCCTCTGCGAAGGGCCATTCTTTTACTTTATGTTGAGTCAGTTTACCTACTTCTTTCTATCTTAGAAGCAAACACTTGTGTAACTGTGTGCATTGATTCTTACATGATTACTTATTGCACTTGTTATATTACTCTATGTTGACAATTATCCATGAGATATACATGTTACAAGTTGAAAGCAATTGCTGAAACTTAATCATCCTTTGTGTTGCTTCAATGCCTTCTACTTCGAATCTATTGCTTTATGAGTTAGCTCTTATGCAAGTCTTGTTGATACTTGTCTTGAAAGTACTATTCATGAAAAGTTTTGCTATATGATTCATTTGTTTGGTCATTATCTCTTTGTTAGCAATCTATTGCTTCAGATCACTCCATTCATCTCATATGCTTTACAATAATGTTGATCAAGATTATGTTGGTAGCATGTCACTTAAGAAATTATTTGTTGTTATCGTTTACCTACTCGAGGGCGAGTAGGAACTAAAGCAGGGATGCTTGATACGTCAACGTATCTATAATTTCTTATGTTCCATGTTACTTTTATGACAATACTCACATGTTTTATACATACTTTACATCATTATTATGCATTTTCCGGCACTAACCTATTAACAAGATGCCGAAGCCATTTGTTTTGCTGTTTTGGTTTCAGAAATCGTACAAAGGAAATATTCTCGAATTTGACGAAATCAACGCCCAGATCTTATTTTCCACGAAGCTTCCAAGACCGAAGGGATTACGAGTGGGGACGACGCCGCCACCATAGGCGCGGCAAGAGGGGGCCCGCGTCGCCCTATGGTGTGGGCCCTCGCGCCGCCTCCAACCCTACCCTTCCGCCTACTTAAATCCTTCGCGAAAACCCTGTACGCGAGAGCCACGATACGGAAATACTTCCAGAGATGCCGCCGCCGCCAATCCCATCTCGGGGGATTCAGGAGATCGCCTCGGCACCCTGCCGGAGAGGGAATCATCACCGAAGGCTCTACATCATCATGCCCGCCTCCGGATTGATGCGTGAGTAGTTCATCCTTGGACTATGGGTCCATAGCAGTAGCTAGATGGTTGTCTTCTCCTCTTGTGCTATCATGTTTAGATCTTGTGAGCTGCCTAACATGATCAAGATCATCTATTTGTAATGCTACATGTTGTGTTTGGTGGGATCCGATGAATATAGAATATTATGTCAAGTTGATTATCAATCTATCATATATGTGTTGTTTATGTTCTTGCATGCTCTCCGTTGCTAGTAGAGGCTCCAAGTTGATACTTGTAACTCCAAGGGGTATTTATGCTCGATAGTGGGTTCATGCATCCATTGAATCGGAGACAATGAGAAAGTTCTAAGGTTGTGGATGTCTTGTTGCTACTAGGGATAAAACATCAATGCTTTGTCTAAAGATATTTGTGTTGATTACGTTACACACCGTACTTAATGCAATTGTCTGTTGTTTGCAACTTAATACTGGAGGGGTGCGGATGCTAACCCGAAGGTGGACTATTTAGGCATAGATGCATGCTGGATGGCGGTCTATGTTCTTTGTCGTAATGCCCGATTAAATCTCATAGTGATCATCATGATATGTATTGAATCTTTATTTGTCAATTGCCCACATGTAATTTGTTCACCCAGCATGTTATTTTCTTATTGGAGAGACACCACTAGTGAGCTGTGGACCCCGGTCCATTCTTTTACATCTGAATACAATCACGCAATCATTGTTCTCTCTTGTTCTTTGCAAACAAACATCATTTTCCACACTATACGTTTAATCCTTTGTTTCGGAAGCCGGTGAGATTGACAACCTCACATTACGTTGGGGCAAAGTATCTTGATTGTGTTGTGCAGGTTCCACGTTGGCGCCGTTTTTGCGGTGTTCTACACTCCTCCACCAACAACCTTCACGTGTTCCTTGACTCCTACTAGTTCGATAACCTTGGTTTATTACTGAGGAAAACTTGCGTTGTACGCATCACCTTCCTCTTGGGGTTCCCAACGGACGTGTGCTTCACGCGTGTCACGCGCCGTCGAGTTGTCGGTACTCGTCCTCCTCCTCCTCCTCCTCGTCCTGGCCTCTCCTCGTCCTCGGAGTCGTGCGCCCGCTCCGTCCTCCTGGCTTGCCATTGCCGCCTCCGTCCTCGTCGTCCTCGGTCGGCGTGGAGGAGGCGGGTCGCTGGTCGTGGAGCCGGATCGCTTGGCGTCGCGGATTCCCACCAATGCAGCCATCGGGCGACTTGCCCTCGCTCTCCGAGTCGGACGGTAGCGTGCAGGCGTGGCGTTGTCGGAGAAGAAGAACAAGAGGAAGAAGAAGGAGGCGGTTGAACTTGAATTACCGTACACGCGGGGTTATAATGTGCACGGATTAACGGCGACACGTATAACGAAGAAGCCTGCGGTTTCTCTTTCCCGGCGGTTCGGCGCTCCATTGCGGCGGTTACCACACCAGCGCGCGTTGTGAATTCGAGGCCGATCGAACCTAGGTCGCTGCCATGAGGGCCCGTGGGGAAGCGAGCGGACGCTCCGCGTGACCGCCGAGCGTCCGCGGAGACGCAAACCTAACGCATATTTAGGCTAGGTTTGCGTCTCCGCGGACGACCCGGTTACTTTGCGTCGTGCCGCTGGAGAGGGTGTAAGACGCATTTTCGGTTAAAGCGGAGGCAAACGATCGCGCCGCTGGAGATGCTCTAACCACTTGAGTGCGAACACGCCCACGCACGACAACGATGTTCAAGACCGGAGCACGTCGGCCCATCTCGTCGCGCCCTGCGCAACAGGCTGGGCCCATGCGCCACTATATGGCGAAGCCCAACAACGGTCCCTTCATGGAAGATGGAGCAAGTTGCGATCCAATACGGTTCCATTGCATTGTCGGCCCTCGTCCGGGGGGCTTCTTTCAGCGTGATGAGACTGGGGGAATTCCAGGTTACACCTTGGCGCGTGAGCATAGTTCATCTAAATAATGCAGTTTTGAGTTTGTATTGACCATCTCTTGTCCCTTTTTAATATGAGAGAAAAGGAGTCGAATCAAAATAAATGGCTGGTCGTTTCAGTTGTCAAAGTCATCTAGCGGAAAGCTTGTAAGACCATCTCCAGCCGCGTCCCCAAAGCGTTCCCAAAAGGATTTGGGGCACGTTGGAAAAAAAAAGTTCCCAGCTGTGCGCCCCAAAGGTTCTATTTGTCCGGCGCGGCCTAATACGGTGTCCGGCATCCCGAGTCCGTCCCCGCTATACAGGGGTGCTCCGGGCACGCCGGACACAACTAAATGAGAGGCGAGGAGACGCGGGCCCGACGTGTCAGCGGCTCGGACGCTCAACAGCCGCCTATGTAGCGACGGTGCAGTTGCCAGGAAGGGGAACCGTCGCATTGGCAACCGCGGCGATCGACGCGCGAACCGCCGGAATGGAGCGCGAACTCTGCGGAAGAGCAACCGCCGCTCTCTTCGACTTCTGCGCCGCCGTTCATCTGCGCTCAATAAGACCCCTATGTAGGTGCTTTCGGATCTACAACCGGCCACCATTCATCCAAACCTCTCACTATGAGTGACCTCTCTCAGCTTCCATCAGACACCGACAGCGAGGGCAAGCCTCTGGGATGGCGCCATTGGTTGGACAGAGTTGCGACGCCTAGCAGCGGTGATGATTCCCCGCCGCCGTTGGACAGCGCGAAGGAATGGGAGGCCATGGAGGAGGAGGGGGGAGGAGGAAGGGTCTGAGGAGGCGACGGTGGCGGCGGCCTGGGCGAAGGTGGAGGCGAAAGCAAAGGCCAAGGCGCAGCCGGCGAGCACCGTCGATGACGAGGAGGACACAAGTTCCTTCGACGCGTCGGCCGACATCGCCTCTTCAGAATAGGTGACGAGCAGGAAGCGCCACCATGAGGACGACGAGGCGGGGCCATCAAAGAAGAAGAAGTAGTTTAATTTTTTTAAATGTAATTTGTTTATGTTTTTTAAAGTTTTTATATGTAATTTTTTTATGTTGTAATGTTTGAATATTAGTACAACAATATTAGTACATAGTTTTCTTCTATCTATTAAAATAAAAATACAGTGTTTTTAAGTTTTGGGGCGCGTTTGGGGGACGTCGCTTCCCGGACGAGGCTGAGAAGCGACGTCCCCCAAACGCGACATGAAGGAAACACGTCCCCCAAACGATAAATCCGATGCCCTTTGGAAACCGCTTTTGGAGAGCTCGTGGCTGGAGATGCTCTAACCTTGCATGGGGAAAGGAGGAGCGGTCACATTAATAAACACTCTTGCAATTCTTTTCATTGCTCGACTTTACGAAATCCTCTTGTTTGCGGTTTAGTTTCAAGGTCTTGTCGAAATAAAGTTGAAGGGGAAGAGGGCGCAAAACAGATTTAGAGGTTGAGCTAAAACATTTTCAAGTTTCCAACTGGAAAAAAGTTTATACCATTCGTGGTGCTCGGCTCTTAAGTGCATGAAAAATGGTTGAAATGTGTTGTAGTCGTTAGATGAGAATACGGATATTAAATAGGAATGCATGTTTGGTTCATATCCGCATTTGGTTCAAAATCTAATAACGATTTTATCCGGGCACGGATACATCCATTTTCATACCCGGGGAGGGTTCAAAATCTAATACTCCCTCCGATTCATATTAATTGACTCTAATATGGATGTATCTAGACACATTTTAGTTCTAGATACATCCATATTAAAGTCAATTAATATGGATCGGAGGGAATACTTGATTTGTTTTTGTATTATCCGAGTACCACTTTTGTTTTTGTATTTACAAAACGAATTCCAATATTTACCACGTTCACTATAGTGTTTTTGTAAATCAAGCTGACACTCAGTCACTCCAAGTTGTTCACAGAGATGTTATTACTGACCTTGCTCAAGATGTGTATGCAGGTGATCTGACTGTACCTAGCATGGATAACAATGCCTCGTTCAGGGAATTCCTTGGTACTTTGACAAGAAATATGAGTGATAAAGACTTCATGCATCAGAAGAAGTATCAAAAGCTGATGGAACCAATAATTGAAGAATAGGAGATACCACCTGCACAACAAGATGATGAAGATGAGAATATTGAAATGATAGATTATGGCAGTAGTGGAGAAGAAGAAGAGGAAAATCTAGAAGAGCAGGATGGGAGAATTCATTCAAGGAGCTATCTTGGGATTGGTGATACGTCCAAAACGTATCTACTTTCCCAAACATTTTTGCTATTGTTTTGCCTCTAATTTGTGTATTTTGGATACAACTAACACGGACTAACGCTGTTTTCAGAGAACTGCTCAGTGTCTCGTTTTGTGCAGAAATCCAACTTTCGGAAAATCCTCGAATTTATGCGAGAAGGCCCTATTTTACAGTATCGACGGAGCAGAAGGGCAAGAGAGGTGGAGCCCGAGGGCCCCACACCATAAGGCGACGCGGCCTAGGGGGGGCCCGCGGCCCTATGGTGTGGCCCCTCGGCTGGCCTCCCCCCTTCGGACTACTTATCGGGTTCGACCTAAAAACGCACGGAAGGAGGTCGAAGTCGCCAGAAACCCTCTAGAGAGCCGCCACATCGCGAAACTCCGTCACGGGAGCAGAAGTCCTTCGGCACTCCGCCGGACGGGGTGGAGGAGATCACCGCCATCACCGCCAACGCCTCTCCATCGACCAGCCATGTTTCCCCATCCATGTGTGAGTAATTCCCTCCGCTGTAGGCTGAAGGGGATGGTAGGGATTGGATGAGATTGGTCATGTAATAGTCATAAGATTGTTAGGGCATAGTGCCTAGTATCCGTAGATGTCACTTTTATGATATTGTTGCAACTTGTTATGCTTAATGCTTGTCACTAGGGCCCGAGTGCCATGATCTCAGATCTGAACATGTTATTGATTCATGAAGATATTCGTTGTTTATGATCTTGCAAGTTGTATACACATGTCATGTCCGAACCAATGGCCCCGAAGCATCGGGACAACCGGAGGGGATGGTAGTGATGTGAGGATCACATGTGTTCACGGAGTGTTAATGCTTTGCTCGGTACTCTAAAGGAGTACCTTAATTTCCAGTAGTTTCCCTAGAGGCCCGGCTGCCAGCTGGTAGGACAAAGATGTTGTGCAAGTTTCTCATTGTGAGCACGTACGACTAAATATGGAACACATGCCTATTGATTGATTAGTACTTGGATACCGTTTTATTATTATCTGCAAATGCCTCAACTTTGATTGTTACATGAGTTTCTCTCATCCATGCAACGCCCATTAAATCCCGTCCCTGTGCCTACGTATTTTAATCTGCTGTTTACTATAATCACTACTTGCTGTCTTTATTTCACTGCTTTGTTATTTCCTATTTCTTCTATGATAAACTCTTCGAAAAATAAAAGTTTCAGTTTCAGTGAATTGAAAACCGCTATTAAGGCTTTAAGAGTATTCTTTGTCTCCTCTGTGTGAATCGAAATTGGGTAATACTTCCTCGAAAGCACTGTTGCGATCCCCTATACTTGTGGGTCATCAAGACTATTTTAGGCGGGAGCATAGCTTTATTTGGAAGTTCACTTGGATTGATATTGTTACGCTGCAAATTCTCCATCATGGGTAAACCTCGCGATACTAAGATCCATATTACCATCCACTACAAGAAAAGGTACAACTCTTAGTACCTCTGCTGCTCTTGATTCACCATCTGTGATAAGTAAACTTGTTTCACCACCACAAACTTCAAATGCTGGTACTTCTCTACCGAATCTGAAAATTCCTCTCATAATTGTGATGATGCTTATGCTGTGCTTGATAATGATGGTTCGTTAGGATCTTTTCTAGATGCTACAATTGCTAAGTCTAGACAAATTGAAAATGAAACTCTAATGAAAATGCTGCTACACCTGTTAATTCAGAGTCTATTGAATATTCTAGTGATGATCTTGATGAAGATAAATAGAGCTTGATGATGATTTTATTGAAAAATGCAATGCTACTACTGATGCAAGAAAAATTAAAAGTTGCTTGCAGAACATGCTGTTAGATATAAATTATCTCCTGATCCTAAATTTGCCACATCTCCTATAAACATTAGGGATAAAGATTATGATTTTCTCTTGATTTATCTCATATAGCTATTGTTGAGAAAACACCCTTTTGTGGTACTGAAAAGAAAGTGCTGTTGAACACATGACTGAGCTATCTACTCTTAGTGGCTTGTTTTCTGATGATATTAAGATGCGTACTTATTTTGTCGCTAAAATTTTTCCTTTCTCATTAAAGGACGATGCTAAAACTTGGTATAATAATTTGCCCCCTGGTTCTATTAAAAATCCAAAAGAATTGCTTGATGTTTTCTTCCGGAAATACTTTCCTGCTAGTGCTCAACATGCTGCTTTAAGAATTTATAATTTTGACCAGGAAGATGGAGAGAAATTGCCTGAGGCTTGGGCGAGATTTTGCTCTCTTATTAGAGCTCAGCCTGACCATGATTTGGAAAAGCATGATTTACTTGATATATTTTATAGTGGACTAACCATTGAGTCTAGGGCATGGATAGTTGTGCTGGTTGTGTTTTCAGGAAAAGAACTCCAGACGAAGCTGAAGAATTATTGGCTAAAATAGGCCGGAATCATGATGATTGGTCTACACCTGAACCCCGACATCGATAGTGAAGAAGAGGGTATGATTAAATTAAATGATGAAGATATGAGGGAAGCCAAGAAGTCTCTTAAAGAGAAGGGTATTAAACCAAGATGTGAAGAATTTACCTCCTATAGAAGATTTATGTGAGATAACTCCCCCTTCATCCATGATTGAGGTACACTCTCTTCAACGCTTTACTAGGGAAGATATTCCGTATTCAAAACCTCCTGCTCAATGCTTAGATGAATTTGATAATTATATTGTTAAGCAAGAAAACTTTAATATGAGAGTAGAGAATCATTTAATGGAAAATTCTCGAGCTATTAGTGAATTGCATGGTATTGTGGAGAGAACCTCCAATGATGTTAAGATACTTGTTAAACATTTTCAAATGGTTCAAACTCAAATTGATCAACTTACTAAAGTGCAAAATGACTTGTTGGGAAATAATTCTAAAGAAAAACATGCTTATGAAGTAACAACTAGAGGTGGTGTTTCTACCCAGGATCCTCTATATCTGAAGGGCATCCCAAAAGAGTTGAACAAGATTCTCAACTAACTAAAACTAGTGCTCCATCTAAGAAAAAGAAAAAGAAACATAAGAATGTTGTAGAATCCTCTGAACCTGTTAATGATCCTAATAGTATTTCTATTTTTGATGCTGAAACTGAAAGTGGTAATGAACATGATAACGATAATGATAAGAATGATACTCCGATAAAGAAGAAATTGAAAAAGAAACCTGAAAAGCTGCTAAAAATAAAAAGTATACTAAAGAAGATTTTATTACTGAGAAACATGGTAATGAAAGAGAACCTTGGGTTCAAAAGCAAATGCCTTTCTCGCTAAGAAACTAAAATCAAAGGAGGAGGAACATTATAATAAATTTTGTGATTGGATGAAAACCGTTATTTTTGCAAATCCCTTTGACTGATGCTATTAAATTGCCTCCTTATTCAAAGTATATGAAAGATATTGTTACTAACAAAAGGAAGTCCCCAATGAGAAATTTCCACTATGCTCGCTAATTACTCCTTCAATGGTAAGATTCCAAAGAAGTTGGCGACCCAGGTATACCGACTATTCCTTGTTTCATCAAGAATAATTATGTTAGAATTGCTCTATGTGATTTGGGAGCAGGTGTTAGTGTAATGCCTTTTTCTCTTTATAAGAGACTTGATTTAGATAAATTGATACCAACTGATATATCTTTGCAAATGGCTGATAAATCTACTGCTATTCCTGTTGGTTTATGTGAAAATGTTCCTGTTCAAGTTACTCAGCATTGCTTGATATTAACTGATTTTGTTGTGTTGGAAATGCCTGAAGATGATAATATGTCCATTATTCTTGGAAGACCCTTTCTTAATACTGCGGGGCTGTTATTGATTGCAATAAAGGCATGGTTACTTTCAATGTTGATGATAAGGAACACATTGTCTATTTTCCCAAGAGGATTGATAAAGTATGTGGAGTCAATACAATTTTTAATGTGAAAACTATCAAAGTGGGATCCATTGATTGTCCTATATATGAGCCTAAAGAAGAATATCAAACTCTTGTGATTGGATCCATATCAATTCAATATAAGGTAACATGATTGATTTGAGGTTTATTTCTTCTTATGTCATATAAAATTTATTTGGTAGCAAGACTTGATCAACCTTGTTAACAAGTATATTTTAATACATAAGAGAGCTAAACAACATTTCTTTCTTTCTTTCTTTCTCCCTCCACTTATTTTACTTGCTATAGCACCTTTTGTTTTGCAATATGCTTTAGTCGTTTAAGATTTTAGAAATCATTTTCTGCGTGAGAATCATTAATTTAATACCGAAATGTGCATTTTTTGAAGTTCTCTAAAAATTACAAAAATTACCGTTGGTCCTATTTTTGACGAGGCACAGGAGTACAGTATGACTGGGGCACTGGTGCCACACCACTGCAGCGGCCAAGGAGGTGGGCGCGCCACCTGTGGTGTGGGCCCTCCTTGCCCCCTACATCATCTCTTCCTCCCAGACTTCTCTCTAAAACTTGTACCAAGTTCCTCTCACTCGTGTTTCTGCTCAAGCGCGATTTTCGATCTCCTTGCTCAGCCCAGATTTCTGTTGAAATTTGGCACATTTACTCCTTGGTATGTGACTCCTTTGATTGTCCAATTAGAATTTCATTTGGTTGAGTATATCTTGAATATTTTGCTGCTGTAGATAACATGTTTAGTGAGCTTGCATGCTTGTTCTAAGAGGAAGAAACTAGTTTTGATGCATGTTTAGTATTCTAGCAAGTTCCTATAGTAGTTCCCTTCAATTACATACCTTGAAATCAAATTTTATAATGATTGTTGAAAAATTTCAGAAAATGGAAGGAGTGTGCACCAACTTAACCAACAAGAGTTGGAGGTACAGCAAGTCATGAGAGTTCATCGTGAAGAGGGAGTATACCCTCTTATTACCCATGCTGTTTTGCGGAATGCAGGAATCTGCAAGATGTTCAAACAACGATTTCCAATGCGGGGTTGGAAGGTTTTACTGTTGGTGAACCTCACCAATATGCTAAACTAACGGTGTCGGTTGTAGGATTTCGAATTTCATCGGTCTCAAACTAACCCCATGGTCCGGTACAAGATTTATAACAAAACTATCAACTTGCCTTTCAGTGATTTTTGTACACAATTAAAGTGCCGCGGTGGGGATCCTGCGAGAAGATCAGGGGGACACCGCGGGAGCTCTCAAATCTTTATACAATGATTTGTAATGGGAGGAGCTTCTCCAATGATAGTGGTAAGATTAGTAGCATTCAACAGCCAGCTATCCGTTACTTTGCCTATTTCATTACAAAGTGCGTTCTTGCGAGAAAGACTGGAGGTAAATTATCTGTCCAAGATTTGGCTTTCTTAGCTGCGCTGCAACAGGATAGGACTTATAATTTGGGTGCTTTAATAGCTTGTAGACTTGCTACTAACCGCGAGAAAGGAGGAATTTGTGGAGGTCTTATCGCCTCTCGCTTATTAGCTATGCATGGTGTAGAACCTCACCATTTAGATATTCCGCTTTTTATAGAGAAGCTTGATGTTGTTTCCATGATTAAACATGAATTTATTTCAGATGCATCTAATTTGAACAACCTGCATTATAGGATAACTTTGTATAAAAAAAATTGGAGTATAACTAAGAAAATTGAAAACTAACGATTGCCTGCACCCTTTGTTTAACCTTGATGAACGGTGGTCATCCTGAGAAAATGAGCTAAACGCATACATAGAAAGGGAAAGCCGTCGTGCAGGGGAAGATGTGGAGGAGGCCGAGGAGCACCTCTTCATCCGATGCAGCGAGCTCCTCATATCAACACCATGGTCATGTGGAGCCTCCACGATATTCTTCTGCGCAGGGGCCTTATTATCACTCCATGTATGACCCATCGGCGTGGAACTCCGACCCTCGTTGGGAATGAACTCCACTTAGGCCAAAAGCCTAAGCTTGGGGAGGTATACCGGCATCACTCATTCTTTGCATATTATGGTTGCTGGATACTTGTACATACTTGCTTAGTCTCTTAGAGTGGTTTTCTAATGAGAGGGAGATGATATTTGGGGAAGTGCTGTCCAAAAACAGATTCTGGGCTGTTACCAAAAAAAAAGCGTGCGCACAGCCAGAACATTATTTTGAGTTGCCAATTTTTGAGCATGTTCCCCAGGTTGTTATCTAACTTTCATTAGTTGAACACTTTTTGGTCTGAGCAATGGAAGATTTTTGTTAATTTCGATTTCTGTACTGCTGTCAGGATTTGGCAGATTTCTGTCATCCTGCTTTTCTGTGTTTCTGTTAGTTTGCATTCTTTTTTTTCGCTTTGTTTCTTTCCTAAAACACAAAAAGACCAAAAATATTTCTGTTGTTTCTCTTCACCATTTGTTTATTTGGTTCTTTGCTCTTAGTTTATTTTATTTGCTATCGTTAGTTTGCTATGAGAAAACCCAAAAAGATTTTGCTTTGTTTGCTTGTTTTCTTTCGTTCTTGTTTCCAATTCGAAAACACCAAAAATATTTGCTGTTCTTCTTTGGTTTCTAAAGTTCATCATGAGTTCAATGGTCTTCGGTGCTGGAGCGTGGTTTTCATTTCATATTATCCAAGCTACACAAGTGAAAAGGCAATAATGACGATCTACGACAATCTGATTGTGGTGAGGGGCTGGTATGAACTCTATTTGTTTTCATTTTTGTACATATACTCATCCATATGAGCATGCTTAGTTGGTTCATGTGAGGTATATGTTATTTGAGAAAGTCTAGTAGTTCATGATCTCTCATGTTTAGCTCCAATTTATCAATATGAGTAGCATGTCATGGATGTTCGCTTGCATTGTTTTATTCATAAGTAAGTATGGCATTGTATCCTCCTCTGAATAATTCATTTATATCGACTTGGCACATGCTCACGCATGCATATGACTGAACAAAAAGTCAATTAAGCCTCGATGATTTATATTGCTTCAGAGTTCTTGCATCACTTTTATGCCTCGTTAACTTATTTTGCCGCAAGCATGATTATGACAGTTAGCTCACTTGATTTGTCGCTCCCGGTCTTTTGCTAGCCTTCACTTGTGCTGAGCGGGAACGCCGCTTCAAACACTGAAAACCAAGTTGTTCCAAAGTGTCCACCATAAATACCTATGCATGGCATCTCAAACCATTCAAGTAAATTCTCATGCGCTACCTTTAAAACTTTCAAAATGCTTCTCAATTTGTGTTAATGTTTCATAGCTCATGAGGAAGTATGTGGTGTTTAGCTTTCAACCTTGTCATTTACTTTTGACGGATTCTCATATGGACTAGTGGCACATCCGCTTATCCAATAATTTTGCAAAAAGAGCTGGCAATGGGATTCCCAGTAATTAACTTAAATAGACACTCCTCCATGGTTTGTGATTGTTGGACGGCACCCGAAGGATTCGGTTAGCCATGGCTTGTGTAAGCAAAGTTGGGGGAGTGTCATCATCATGATAAAACTTAAATAAAAAGGCACTCCTTCATGGTATGTGTGTTGGCGGCACCCGAGGATTCGGTTAGCCATGGTTTGTGAAAGAAAGGTTGGAAGGAGTGCCACCCAAAAATAATCATGGGAGCCGCTCTTTGAGAGTCCGGTTGATGAGGTAGTTAGTGTACCCATTACCATTCGTTGACAACAACACAACCTCTCAAAATATTTTTCTCCTGCTTAACAAATGAAAAGCTCTAGCGCATGTTGATCCCTGCTTCCCTCTGCGAAGGGTCAATCTTTTACTTTTATGTTGTGTCTCCATTCTTTCTTTGAGCACTATCTTGAGAGCACAACTGTCATTCTTAGTATAATATGCTTGTCTCAAAATATGATTGATTGTGGTATAACTTTGATGCTTTTATCTTTGACAATCACTACTTCTAGTCTTTCTATGAACTCAAGAGGTGCCTCGGCATTTATGTTTTGCCGATCAAATACGGGCAAGCGAGATACCACTTTATCATATTCTCTTATGAACATTGCAATCCTGCTTATATACATGATTCATGATGCTTATTATTAATTGTTGGTACCTCTTCATGATTGACATAGCTGTTGGATGATCTTATTTGCATGTATCTCATTATGAACTGCTTAAGTATTAGCCATAGCATGAGAATATATACATCATATGAGCAAATGTGTTCGTGAAAGTTCTTTTATCGCTCAGTTGTTAACTGAATTGCTTGAGGACAAGCAATAAGCTAAGCTTGGGGAGTTGATACGTCAAAAGTATCTACTTTCCCCGAACACTTTTGCTATTGTTTTGCCTCTAATTTTGTATTTTGGATACAACTAACACGGACTAACGCTTGTTTTCAAATAACTCTCGTGTCTTTTGTGTGAAATCCAACTTTCGGGAAAATCCTCGAATTTATGCAGAAGGCCTATTTTCAGAATACGACGGAGCAGAGGGCAAGAGAGGTGGAGGCCGAGGGCCCCACACACCATGGGCGGCGCGGCCTGGGGGCCCGCGCGGCCTATGGTGTGGCCCTCGGCTGGCCTCCGACGCCCCCCGGACTACTTATCGGGTTCGACCTAAACGCAGAGGGAGGTCGAAGTCGCCGGGAAACCCTCGAGCCGCCACATCGCGAAACTCCGTCACGGGAGCAGTCTCGTTCGCTCCTGGAGGGAATTGAGGAGATCTTCACCGCCATCACCGCCAACGCCTCTCCATCGACCAGCCATGTTTCCCCCATCCATGTGTGAGTAATTCCCCCGCTGTAGGCTGAAGGGGATGGTAGGGATTGGATGAGATTGGTCATGTAATAGTCATAAGATTGTTAGGGCATAGTGCCTAGTATCCGTAGATGTCACTTTTATGATATTGTTGCAACTTGTTATGCTTAATGCTTGTCACTAGGGCCCGAGTGCCATGATCTCAGATCTGAACATGTTATTGATTCATGAAGATATTCGTTGTTTATGATCTTACGCAAGTTGTATACACATGTTGCTGTCAGAACCAATGGCCCCGAAGTGTAAGAAATCGGGACAACCGGAGGGGATGGTAGTGATGTGAGGATCACATGTGTTCACGGAGTGTTAATGCTTTGCTCCGGTACTCTATTAAAAGGAGTACCTTAATTTCCAGTAGTTTCCCTAGAGGCCCGGCTACCGGCTGGTAGGACAAAAGATGTTGTGCAAGTTTCTCATTGCGAGCACGTACGACTAAATATGGAACACATGCCTATTGATTGATTAGTACTTGGATACCGTTTTATTATTATCTGCAAATGCCCCTGCTTTGATTGTTACATGAGTTTCTCTCATCCATGCAACGCCCATTAAATCCGTCCCCGTGCTACAGTATTTTAATCCTGCCGTTTACTATAATCACTCTGCTGTCTTTATTTCATTTGCTGCTGTTATTTCACTATTTCCTTTGCCATAAAATTACTACGATAAACTCTTGCGAGCAAGTCGTTTCCAGTGCGGTTGAATTGACAACTCGGCTGTTAAGGCTTACAAGTATTCTTTGTCTCCCCTTGTGTCGAATCAATAAATTGGGTAATACTTCCCTCGAAGACTATTGCGATCCCCTATACTTGTCGGTCATCAATTGGCTGCTCCATCACTTGAGCATGAGAGAATGGTTGTTGTCATCCCTGTCCTAAAGTGGAGAATATGCAGGAAGCCATGCAGGAGGGACTGACACAGGAGGAAGTTCAAGAAGAAGATGCAGGTGGAGCAGGCAGAAAAGTTGTACCAAGTGAGCAAGACAGACAATCCATCAGGATGAGTTCAAAAATTGTTGGCCAGCCCACCACAGTTGGCAGGGTTGATGATGGAGTGAGACATCACACCCAGACACGGACTGTTCCAGGTACAAATCTTAACTCTCTAAATTCTTTTGCTATTTTAGATGATGATGATATATGTGCTAGAGCTCTAGAAATGGGAGTTACTCCGAATACTTTTAATTTGAAAAAATAAATTATTTAAAAGCTTTAGAAATTTCTAGACATAATTTGAATGACAAAATGAACAAGGATAATAATGTTGTGGTGGAACAACATGCTGTTGGTTGTGTTCAGACTCTTTTTCTTGGTTTTGGTGAAGAAGATGTGGATGATGAGGGGTATACACCAGTTCTGTCCAGAAAGACTAAAAACAAAATGAAATCGGCTTGTAAGATACAAAGATCTCTAGAGAGGAACAAGCAGAAAAATAATGCTTTGGGCGCACATGCATGATTTGGTGCTGCTCATGTGAAAGTCAACAATGACCACCCTGGGTGTGGCATTGTGTCTGGATCCAGGATCAGGAGGAAAAATTCCAAGTATTTATGATAGGAGTAAGCTTGAAATGTAGAGGTGTGGGGAAGAAAGGTATGAGTATTTTCTTGATAGATTTAATCAGTGAACAACATCTTGATTTTATTGGCTTACAGGAAACTATCAAAAAGAACTATTCTCCCTCCTTTTTCAGAAGAACTGATCCTGGGAATCAATTCTCCTGAAAATGGATTCCCTCTATAGGAAGGGCAGGTGGTATACTGGGTGGTTTCAAGATTTCCAGATTTCATATTATTGATACTGTGATGGGGAGATATTGTATCAAGGTGTCTCTACAAGATTTGAAGTTACAGAAGAGATGGAATATGGTGTTGGTTTATGGTGGTGCACAGGAGGCAGAAAAGGAGGATTTCCTAGTGGAATTTGGTAATGTCTGTAGTGATTAGAGGTTGCCATTGCTGATAGGTGGTGACTTTAATATTCTTAGATTTCCTTCTGATAAAAACAAGGAGATGAGGAGAAGAAAATTGTCAAGTTTGTTCAATGCTATTATCAACAGTTATGAACTTAGAGAGATTGATATGTCTGGAGGACAATTCACCTGGTCCAACAATCATGCAAATCCTACCTTGGAAAAGCTTGACAGATTTCTGATGAATAGTGAATGGGAAAATCTATTCCCTCTAGTTACTGTCCATAAAATCTCTAGAGATATTTTTGATCACAATCCAATTATACTGGATACCTTGGAAGATATGGAACAGAGAAGCAAATCCTTTTGATTTGAAAAAAGCTGGTTGAAGGAGGAGGATTTCTTAAGCATGGTTGGAAGGGTTTGAAGAGAGCCTGTAAATACCAGGAATTCCTTGGAATTGATGCAAATTAAGCTTAAGAGAGTAAAAAATTATTTGAAAGCCTGGGGAGCAATTAGAGGAAGAGACAAGAAGAAAAAACAAGATTTGCAAAAAGAACTTGATGAGCTGAAAGATTTAGAGGAGAAAGGCTGCATATCTTGTACACAAGCTCACAGAAAATCACAGATCCAAATAGAGATACTGGTGTTACTAGAGAAAGATAAAGCTTTTTGGCAACAAAAATCTAGAGAACAATGGTTTCTACAGGGAGACAATAATACTAGTTTCTTTCATAGAGTTGTTAGTGGAAGAAAAAGGAAGAGGACTATTTTTTCTCTGAAGGATGGATCTAATGATATCAAGGGAACACCTGCCTTGCTGTAACATGCTACAAATTTCTATAAGAAATTGTTTGGCCCAGTAATAGATGCTGGGGTGAGATTGGATGATAATATCTGAGACGAAAATGAAAAACTAGATGAAGCTGACAGGAAAATCTTGGATATTCCTTTTACTGCAGAGGAAATACATCAGGTGATTGAATAAATGAAGAGAAACAAAGCTGCTGGCCCTGATGGTATCCCAGTAGAATTTTACCAACTTTGCTGGGGATTGTGAAAAATGATATCATGAGAATGTTCAATTATTTCCATAATCATCAAATTAACCTGGAGAGAATCAACTATGAGATTTTACCCTTATCCCAAAAAGTGATACAGACCTATCTGCTTGCTTCAAGTGTTATTCAAAATTTTCACGAAAGCTATGACTGTCAGGGTGGAGCCTGTCATGAACAAATTGATCCATCCTTGCCAGAATGCATTCATAAAAGGGAGATTTATCACTGATGGTGTGATGGTGTTGCAAGAAGTGTTGAGGGAGTCCACGAGCAAAAAGAAACAAGGAGTGATTTTGAAAATTGACTAAGAAAACGCTTATGACAAAGTTAATTGGAATTTCTTGATTGATTGTTGTAGACAAAAGGGTTTCAGCAATAAATGGATTGTTTGGATTAGGGAAGCTGTCACAAAAGGTACTCTCAGTGTTAAGATCAATGACACAGTGGTACCATACTTTGGTAGTTTCAAAGGTGTTAGACAGGGGGATCCTTTTGCTCCCTTCTTGTTCAACATGGCTGCCAATAGTTTATCCAAAATGATAGTTTCTGCATAGAGAAATGGAGTGTTGAAAGGCTTGGATGATAATTTGGTGGAACAGGGTGTAGCTATTCTTCAATATGCAGATGACACAATTCTTCTGCTACATGATAACATGGAGGGAGCCAGAAACTTGAAATTTCTGCTATATATATTTGAATGTATGTCAGGCTTGAAGATTAATTTTGAGAAGAGTGAGACAATGTTGGTATTGGGAGATCCAGATAAACTACAAGACTATGTGAATTTGTTTAATTGTCAAAGTGGAAATTGGCCTATTAATTATCTAGGTACCCCTGTCTGTGCCAGGAGACTGGCTGAAATGCATTTTATTGAAGAAAAAGTAAAAAAAAAAAGAGTATGGGTGGCTGGATGGGTAGAGCTATGTCCATTGGAGGGAGATTGATCAAAATTGATTCCTGCCTGTCTAATATTGGAGTATATCAAATGTCCATTAGATTATTACACAAAACAACTGTGGGAGCAATTTCAAAACCCATAAGAGCTTTCTTTTGGGCTGGTGATGCGAACAAAAGGAAATATCACTTTGTCAAATGGAGATGGATTTGTAAACCCTAAAGTAAAGGGGGTTTGGGGATCAAAGACTTGTACAAATTCAATATAAGCCTGATGTGCAAGTGGTGGTGGAAGATGGAGAAAAAAGAGGGGACTTGGCAAGAGTTCATGAGAAGAAAGTACTTGGGAGATGCAGGGATTCAATGGGGCAGGCACAGGACTGGTGATTCCCCACTGTGGTCAGATATGCTTCATGCCAGGGAAGTATACTTGTGTGGCAGAAGAATGAATGTAGGAAATGGCTGCAGAACTAGCTTCTGGGGAGATGCTTGGTGTGGTCACACTCCTCTTAAATAAAAATTCCCTGAGATTTATGATATTTGTAATGAGCAAAATATCTCTGTGCATGCTGCTGCTCAGATGGGTTGGGGATTGACTTTCAGAAGATGGCTAACCAATGATCTATATATACAATGGCATGTGCCTGCTGCTGCTCAGATGGGTTGGGGATTGACTTTCAGAAGATGACTAACCAATGATCTATATATACAATGGCATGGACTGGTGAATATCTTGAATCAAAGGACCTTATCAGATGAGGCAGAGAAATCAGGTTGGAAATGGACAAAAAATGGCCAATTTTCAGTTAAGAGTTTGTACAAACAGATGTGCAACAATGGTTTGGACAGATCCTTCAAACATTTGTGGAAAAGTAAAATTCCTTTAAAAATCAAAGTGTGGCTTTGGCTGATCTGGCATAATGCAATAGCTACTAAAGATAATTTGCTGAAAGGGGTTGGATAGGAGATCCTCTTTGTCAATTCTGTTCCACACATGAATACATTTTGCATCTGTTCTTCTCTTGTCCTCGAGCTAAATATGTTTGGAGCTTGGTGGGGATGGTAGTGGGTGCCTCTACCTGTCCTGTATCTTTTGCTCAATACTTTTGGTGGATGACACAATTCTCCAGTGCAAGTCGCAATGTCCAGATCGCTAGCATTGCAGCCATTTGCTGGGCGATTTGGAAAACGTGTAACAACTCATGTTTTGAGAGAAAATTTCTAAAGAATCATGTTGATCTAATTTGTCTTGCTGCTACTTTTATAAAATATTGGACAGGTCTTCACTCGGATGTTGTTGCGACGCAGCTCCAACAAGGCGCGGATGCCCTCCTCAACCCGGCCCTTGGTGCTGGAGGTAATGTTGGTGGAAGAAGCTCTGCAACGGCTGATACTCGCCGTCTGACTAATCAAGCAGGTGATGATATGGATGCTGGCGCACATAATGATGGTAATGATATGGAATCTTGATCTTTGTCCGGAAACAAAAGAAAGTTTCGGCCCTCTGCTCCGCTGTGGTCATGCATTTGTGTTCCAAACACTTGTGTTGCTTTTGCTGGTGCTGGGAAGTTAATTGCTCCATCTGTGAGCGTGCTGATGATGGATGTAAGCTTTTGTCTTAGTTTTTGGGTAGCCTGGTCCCTTGTGTGCATATATAACTGAAAAAAAACGCCTGATGATGTATTTTCGTTATCGCTGATAATGAAAATTCGAGCCCTGTGTGGGTTTGCTTGGAAAAACTATAGTGTTCATTTGGATTTGGATATTGTCGTGACCACCCGGTGACAAAGGATTAATTTGTCAATGCCTACGGATCGTAGACTAGGGTTTTGCTAGAAGTAGAGGGCAAGTAGATCTCGAAGGTTTCAGCCGAAAAGTACTAAACGATTATGAAAACTAGAGGTTCGGTGGCAATAGATTCGATCATTTCTTTATCCCTCGACTCCCCCTTATATAGAGGGTGGAGCCGAGGGTTTCGTAATACACAAGTTAGTTCGGGAGGGTTTCGTACCCAACCCGTAAGATTACAAATCTCTATCTTTCCTAATACAAACTATCTTTCCTTAACACTAAATGGGCTTCCAAGTCGTCTTATTCTTCGAGTCCTGGGCCTTTAGTAAACCCCGGGTACCATCTTTGGCAAGCCCATTGGGGATGCCTATGTCAGTAGCCCCCAAGATTTTTCTTGAATCGAAGAATCAAGGAAAATCTCCAACTTTACTCATTACATAATCTTTCGATATGCAAACACTATTTTGTACAGGGATAACGGTAGTTGGGGCTAGTTCATCTAACGGATCAGGTACTAGTTAACTGCTCTAGTGGCAATCCGCAAAAACCTACTTCAAGATCACGTCCCAGACATGATCTCGGGATCTGGTGTAAACTTAGACGGTCCGCTTAAGGTCTTACCATTCGTCGAGTCCCAGTCATATTTTATCGGGTACCTAACGCGTCCGTTAGGATTCGCATCTGTTGATACGGAAAAAAGTAGCAATCCGCCGTCGGAGACGGTGCCACGCCGGAAACGGATCGGGTCTTACCTTCGCAAAGTTTTGCGGCATTCAGAGATTTTGTCGCGACTTTTAGCGCTCTGGGAATATATTGTCGAGTGCTTTTCGGCTGTTGGAATAGCACATTTTATCGAGTCATATTTGATGACTTATTTTGTCTTCCCGATGGGAGTATATGTAGAGTTATATGTGTAACTCGAAATATACTCACTTCTATTTTTCCCTTTGATAAAAATTCATCGGGCACGCGAACAGCGTTCCCGATGGGAGTAGCCCGAGGCTACGGCCAAGAACTTGTGCTTGGGTGTAGGCTCCACAGATTAGTATCCTTTGCCGCTATATTTATAATCCTTCTCGATATTTTTCTATTTATCGGGTGCGCGACCAGCGCTCCCGATGGTAGTAACCAGGGCTATGAACAAATGCTTGCTTTTGGTCATAGGCTCTCGCCATTTCTATCTTGTCAAACTCAAAATTTTCTATTTTTTCAAAGTAGCCCCCGAGCGTTTGGGCAAAAACTTGTATTTGATCAAAGACTCCCGAAATAATCTTGCGTTGTCGATAATCTCTCCAAGCGTCATAGTCGAGCTTTTCTTTTACCTTGATGACGTCGTTGCTGATGATAGCCACGATTTCTGTTTTGGAAACATGCGAGAACCGCTTCTCTCACTGCCTTGTGGGTCCAAATTCCTTATCTAATTGACACGTCGTGCTAGTGGGGGACACATGTTCTCCACTTTTCCTGGCGCACGTTCCGTAACCTCGTCCATGTTAAAATACTTTTTTACCCTTGTATTCTCGTGGCTGTCATCTACCACATCTCTTTTCCATCCAACGGTCCAACGTTTCGCCGCACCCCTATATAAGAACTTCTTCTTCCTCGAGCACTCTGCTCACGCCGTTCCCCTCTAAAATCTTCTCCTGCGCCCCAGAGCTCATTACGCTCACACTCCGCACTCTACGCCATTGTTGATGCCACCGCGTCGTTTGATCAAGCACAGCACGCCTGAATCATCAATGGCCGCCGCAGATCTGGGGACCACAGAATGGGAAAGGTCCAAGATCACCAACCAAGACATCAATCTCCTGAAGAAGCTGGGGATTATCAAGAAACCCAAGGCGGTGTGCTTCCCTGAAGAAAGCTACTCAACCCCTCCAATGGGGTATCGGGTAAGTTTCGTCGATCATCTCATCCGCGGTCTTTCCGCCCCCATTCACCCTTTTCTTCGAGGATTGCTTTTGTTTACGGTCTCCAACTTCACCATCTCACGCCCAACTCAATCCTCCATATCTCCATCTTCATCACCCTTTGCGAGGCCTTCCTTGGTGTCCAGCCTAACTGGGCATTATGGAAGCGCATTTTCTTTGTAGCCGTAATGGTTCTCCCAATGTCGCCTATAATATAAGCGGCGTTGTTATTTCCATTCGCTCCACAGTCAATTACTTCGACGTCAAACTCCACGACTCCGTTCAAGGGTGGCGCAAGAAGTGGTTGTATATTCGGAAGAGAACCATGGATGTGCTGAAGACAATATCCCTCCTTTCGATGGTGCGAGAAAATTCTTCGCCGCCGTTCTTGGGATGCGGAGGCTACAGAAGAGGAAAAGCTTCGACAGAGGCCTTGATGACTCGCATCCATGAGTTGCGAATACTCGTGGCAAAGAATTGTCAGTATTCAAATTACGACGTATTTCCTTAGAACAGTGACTTCTTCGGGCTCGCAAAAACCCTCTCTCGGAATTATCTTGGCGATGAAGACACAGATCGTTTGTCGACAAATTTGGAAATCAAGGACTTGGAGAGGCTTGTCCAAAAAATCTCGTCTCTCAACAAAAAAGATCCTTCCTCTTGTCGTGTAAAACCATACAGCGCCACCAATGCGCTTCCTAAGGTAAACATTGTCGCTTAATTTTTTATTGCCTTGCTATTTTTATTGTAACTCCTTTTTTGACATCGTCCCTTATTTTTATATAGGACCATCAGAATCTTGTTTCGCTTCCTCCCCTTCCTGAAGGTGGAGAAGTCGAAGAAAGGGCCGTTATCTCCGACGATAACCAAGATGCCCCTCTTTTGTGAATGAACCCGCAGAGTCTAATCTGCGGATCGATGAAAACAGGGTGCCTCGAAGCCATGCGTCGGCACAATCTCCTCCTCCTGCTGTTTCTCCGAAGAACAAAAGGAAAAGGAATGATGCCGAGGATTCGGCAGCCTCAAACCCGAAAAGTTGTTCCTTCACGCCAGGAAGGCAGCTTATGATCCATATCTCGAGACCCTCATCAGTTCGTAAGTCCTCTCTCCTGTTTTATTGCACTTGAAGATTTTTGTCTATCTTGCTTTTTATGTTGTCAACATTTAATCGTAGTGATGATGAAGAAAACCAACTCCTGATGTGGCTGCTCGAACGAGTACGTCACATACACTAGTCGCCTCGGAGACGCAAGTTGAAGGAGAAGAAACTTCGCCTCCTCAACAAAATCGGCACTGCTACTCCTCCTTCAAGCCCCTTGTCCCTTCTCCAAAAAGGGCAAGGATTGAAACAATTGAGCCTACTCTCCAATTGAGTAGCTCCTCTAACCCTCTCTTGGATGATGTAAGTTCTTAATTTGCTTTTTACTGTCTATATTTCTTCCGTTTGCTTCTGCTTGGCATCATTTTTCCCATACCGACGTTTTCTTTTCTTTGTCCTTCCTTAACAGCCTACGATCAAAGAGCTTCTTCGCATTGGTGCCCAATTCATTGGGTACCGTGAATATGCTAATAAGGCTGAAGGTAAGGCCTGGCTACTTATTTTTTCTTCTGCTTTCTTACTCCTTTGTTGCCGACGTTTTTAACTAATGTCAACTTTCTTGGCAGAAAAACTGGCAGAAGTCAACGAGCGTGCCAATACACTTGCTCAAAAATTAGAGCAAAGTGAAGAGGCTCGTAAGAAGGCCGAGTCAGATGCCGTTCAAGCTAGGCGAGAAGCTGACAAAGCCAAGGCCGACGCTGCTGGTGTCAAAGATCTTAGGAAACGTCTTCACGATGCCGAGAATTCGTTAAGCGAGCACATAGCTGCACAATCTGCTCGTGAAGAAGCGATCCTTAAGCATCTAAGGACGCAAAATCGTCGCTTTGTCAGTAAGTATCTGAACCACTTCATATCCGTTAGATTCTTTTCTGCACTCATTTGTTGATCGGAATTTTTTTTTATTTCGACAGACAAGACTTCTCAGGAATTTGAGCTTGAAGATCCCGACAATGATCCTCTTCTTGACGCCGTTTCATTCCTTGAATTTTATGGGACAGAAGCACGTGATGGCATTGATGAAGCTAGGACAGGGCTGTCGCGGCTCTTCCCCTACTTCTTCCCAGAAAGAGGAACCGCGACTTTCCTTGCTCTTGCCAAGTGTTTTAATCCACCCGAAGATCTTGGACTGAAGATGCGTCATGAAAATATGAAGGTTGCCGTTGGACACTGTTGCCTTGGTTGCTGATAGTCAGCAGACCATCGGCGGGCGAAAGTGGGCAACACGGAGCGATAGAACAAACAAATGGCGATCATTGATCAAGGCGGCAAAGTGAACACGAAGAAAATCCTCGCCTATCTCGGGATCAAACCATCTTCAACTCCTAGCTCGTCAAGGCCGGAGGTCTAATTGAATGCCTTTGCTTTTTCTATATTTTGCTTTCTTTATTTCTTTTGCTGTTGTCGCCATTTTAGCCTTGGCGACAATTACCCTGTTAGTCCCTTTGGAGAACTTCTTTTGTAATGTCCATGTAAACTTTCTAGAAATCAATGAAATTCCTCTTGGTACTATCATTGATCCTGGGATTTTATTTTCCAGTTAATATTTGATAATTATTCGACCAACCCTTGCTCTCCGATCTTTGCGCTGCGTCTTCCTTCTCGAAGAAAATACTAGTCGATGATAATCCCCTTGAAGGTTCTTCAAGCAAACCTTTGTCGGAAGATTTGCAAGAACTTCGACAACAACTTCAATCCATGAAGAAACAAACTCTGGCAATGATGGAACAATCTCGGAAAGCGTCTGAACAAGAGAAACTTGCTCTTCAACAAGCCAAAGAGGCTATGGTTTCCAAGGATATTGCTGTATTGGAAGCAAAAGAGCTACTACCCGAGAAAATAGCATGCTCGAGCTAATGTTGGAAGCTAGCACGGATATGTTAGGTATGTTTTTCCAACCTCACAATGCCTCCTCTTTATTTTGTTGTGCCTTCTTCCAAGTTTCTTGCCTTGTTGCCTAATAGGCTCGGTTCTTGATGCTGCCGCCAAAGATCGAAGAGTGAACGAGAGAACGAATCTTCTTGTCAACCTTTCCCTTAACCATGGCTGTTTATGGGCCACCCCTGAACGAACCCAGCAGATTGTCGGGTTCCAAGATCGTGCTTGCCAAGTGCGCGAATTTCTCAATTTTTGCACGACAACATTAACCCTTGTTTGCAAGACTTTGTTTCCTCGAAATGAGGTTCCTACAACTCTTCCTGAATTGCTGGAGACATTCAGAGATGCTCCTCGTATTCATAATTTTGTGCGAGCTCAATTGACTGCTGGAGCTAGATTCGCCATGATTATGATAAATATTTGCCATCCAAAATTAGACACGTGATTGTCATTGATTGCCTGGCGAAAAAATCGCGGCGGAAGAATGATATTGACACAATCAATGAGATGGTGACTCCTGGCCGAGTCTATGATAGATGAGCTTCTTCGGATGGACTTGAATTCTTTTTCCTCTATGTTGCTAAAACAACCTTCAATAGATAGTATTTTAGGTTTTGACTGATTTGTTCCATATTGTAAACCTTGTCGAAGAAATTTGTTGTATATTGCAAAGTGCTCTATATGTTGGAGCCCCCGAGCCTTTTGGCTAGAGTTTGTACTTTTTTTCTCTCTCGAAGATTTTTCCTTTTGTTGTAATAAGACATCTTGATGATGGACTGCAAGCCCTCGAGTATCTTAGTGTCGGAGTTTTATATTTTTGTTGCAAGGTTCTTGGACCAAAGCAATGAGATTTTAGACGTGTATATTATATTTAAAATTACTAGCTTCCGATTTATGTATTTGGCGAGGTATTATTGTACCAAGGCGAAATATTTCGGTAAGTCTAGTTTGTCTGTATTGTACGTATTTTGAGACTTGAAGGTGTGAGCCCCCAAGTGTGTCGAATAAGAAGTATATCTCCACTATTTTTATTATATTGCAGCACCGCGAGCCCGCCTCATAAAAAACCTTTCCGGCCCCACTCGGTGCCCCGAAAAGGAAAAGAGTGCGTCTGAAAACTCGCGGGCATTTCAGTACATTGGATGTTTACAGAGGAGACTATATTTCGGCATCTAAGCGTAAAACGCCTGAGCTGCGCCACGTTCAAGGATTTGGCTCGGCAATCCCCGTCTTCTTGTCCTTGATTCTATGCTCCTCCTTAGATTACTTCTGTGACGATGTAAGGTCCTAGCCATGGTGACTCGAGTTTTCATGACTTTTTTGGTTGAGTCGTAAAACCAGGTCACCAACTTGAATGATCTTGCCGCAATCGTCGCGTAGTTTTTCAGAGTCTGATATTTGGCGACTCGTGACAGGACTTCGTCTCGAGCTTCATCAAGTGCATCAACATCGTCCTCCAAAGCTTTCCTCGAAGTTTCTTCATCATATTCTGTAACTCTTGGAGAGTCATGCTCTATTTCTCCGGCAGGACTGCCTCGGCTCCATGGACCGGAACGGCGTCTCCTGTCGCCGTATTTGTTGTTCGAATACTCCACAACGCTTGGCAACTCCTCGCCAAGTATGTCGAGCTTTTTCCAATGGTCCTAACAAAGCTTCTTGATACCGTTCAGATGATGCCATTGGCCTTCTCGACTTGATTGTTGTGTGGATGTGCAACAGACAAAACTCAATTTGATGCCCTTACTGCGCAATATGCCTTGAACTCCTTGGACGTAAATTGCTGCCGTTATGTGACAATGCTGTGAGGGACTCCAAATCGAAAGACGATGCTTTACGAACTTGATCACCGCTCGGTGAATTTATCGGCTTTGCTTCTATCCACTTTGTGAATTTGTCGACAACGACAAGCATATACTCATATCCTCCTGGCGAAGCTTTGTGTAGTTTTCCCACCATGTCGAGACCCCATTGAGCAAAGGGCCAAGGCAGTGGGATTGGCATAAGTTCTGCTGCGGCGAGTGAGGTTTTGCCGCGAATCTTTGGCACGCTTCGCAAGTTCGCACTATTTCCTTCGCGTCCTCGATTGCTGTTAGCCAATAAAATCCTGCTCTGAAGACTTTGGCCGCAATAGCTCGGCTGCTCGCGTGGTGCCCGCATATTCCTTCGTGCACGTCTTTGAGGATGATTCTTCCTTCTTCGGGTGTGACACATCTCTGTAGCACGCCTGAAATACTTCGTTTGTACAACTCCCCTTTTACCACAGTAAAAGCTTTTGATCTCCTGATTATTCGCCTTGCTTCAACTGGATCATCGGGTATTATTTTCCTTAGGATATATGATATGTAAGCCTGCATCCACGGAATTTGTACCATCATTACCAGCTCCTGTTCCTCTTCTTCTGCTAAGTCTTTGGTAGTACCCGAGGATTTCCCTTCTTTCTCCTTCTTCTTTATTTTCACAGGCTTTGTTGATCTTTCGCTTATATCTTCCCAAAATACGCCTGGAGGGATCGCGAGGCATTGTGACCCGATGTTTGCAAGAACATCGGCTTCATCGTCTCAGCCTGCTAATGTGGTTTACGCATCCATCAAACAATTTTTCCAGTTGTACACCACCTTGTATGCTATCATACTTTCGTTGACTGCATCACATTGGTTCATAACTTGCTGTGCCACCAATTGTGATTCGCCGAAGATTTTCAATCTGGTTGCACCGCAAGCTTTCGCCATCTTCATCCCGTGTATGAGAGCTTCATATTCTGCTTCGTTGTTAGGCGCGTTTGGGAACGTCATCCGTAGGACATATTTCAACTTGTCGTCGGGTGATACCAATATCACACCTGCTCCAGCACCCTTGGACCCGTCAAAGTTCATGGTCCAAGTTCTCAACAAATCTGGAGGCCCCGTGTTTTGTAACTCCATCCATTCTGCGATGAAATGCAAAATTTTATTGCCTTCCTTTTCATACGTGATGTCCCGAGGAGAGAGTTCTATTCCCCAAGGAGACACGACCCGTAGCTTCCGGGTTGTTCAATATGTTTGACAAAGGAGCTTCATTGACCACTATTATCGGGTCCAAAAATAGTGTCGCAATTTCTTCTTGTTGTGAATACTCCATCCCAGGTTCGATATTGCGAATGCCGCTGTTTTGAAGGCGACAATGCTTGATGAAATATACGGCCTCTGAACTCCATGAAGCTTTCCTTCTTCTTCTCTCTACTACTAGGGTGCTGCCACCCGAGGTGTGGCTGCAATGTATAAAAGGAGGGGTTCTTTCTCTTTAGGCGCCACCAAGATTGGTGGTGTCGAAATTGTCCGCTTGAGGTTCTCGAAGGCCCTATCCGCTTCCTCGTTCCATTGAAATTTTCTCCCTGTTTGATCAGTCATGAACGGCAATGCCTTTTCTCTAACTTTGCGATCACACAAAAGCTGCGACCCGTTAGTGTTGTATTCTTTCAACTTTGTTGGCTTTCTCATAGTAACGATGGCCTGGATTTTTCGGGATTAGCTTCAATCCCCCCTGATATTAGGGCAGAAGTTCTCCTGCAGGAACTCCAAAAGAGCACTGTGGGTTCGCTTAGGAACATCGAGGTTGTCGAAGGTTTCCTTTAAATCTTCGATCAGAGTTGATCCTTTATTTGATGTTATCACGACATCGTCAATGTAGACTTGCACATTTTTTCCAATGTGTTGCTAGGCATTTCTGCATCATCCGCTGATATGTTACTCGCGTTTTCAAACCAAGGGCATTGTTTTGTAACAAAACGCGCCGTAAGGTGTTATGAACGCTGTCTTGGCTTCATCTTCTTCTTTTAATCTGATCTGGTTATAACCAGAGTAGCATCCAAGAAGGAAAGACGTTCGCATCCTGCCGTGGAGTCGATGATTTGATCGATCCTTGGGAGGGAAAGTGATCCTTAGGACAATGTTTATTGAGACACGTGAAGTCGACGGACATGCGAAGGACTATCGTGTGTTTTTTCGGCACCATTATTAGCTACCCATGTGGCTTCAGTAGATATTTCTTTGATGAAACCACGATCTTTGAGTCGATCTATTTCCGATAACATGGCTTTGCGGCTAGGTTCCAACGCCGCAAAGGTTGCTTGATTGGTCTTGCGAGAGGATCCAAGTTGAGGTGGTGTTCGGCAAGTTCCCTGGTACTCTGGCATCAGCTTGGACACCATGCGAAGATTTTCCGAGTGCTCACGGAGGAACTCGACGAGCGCGCTTTCTATGCGATATCCATGTTTGTTGCGATGGATGTGATTTCTTTACTGTCGGGTGGATCTGTGCCTCTTTTGAATCCTTGTTTGTGTTGAAAGTTGGCTCCTTGAAGACCTACTCTGGCAGCACATCATAATCGGTGAACCTTGGCGCCGTATATGCTTGCATCCCGAAAGTTTCGGTCGATGAAAATCCTTGTCGCATTTATCGGATAACGAAGCTTCCTTGATTGTAATGGGTCCCTTGGGTCGGGCAACCTCCACAATAGATACGTATAATGTGGTACGCCATAAACTTTGGCGTATGCTGGTCGTCCCAACAAAGCGTGATACTGCGACGGAAATCCACCACTTCGAACTCCAAATTCTCTATCCTGTAGTTTTCTCGGTTCCAAGCTGAACGTCGAGGTTGATCTTGCCCAATGGGTAACTTGGCTTCTCCGGTGTAATCCCATGGAAACGTGTGTCAGTTGGTTTCAAGTTTGCCAGGGATATGTTCATCTTTCTCAATGTATCTGCATACATAAGGTTTAAGGCTTGCGCCATCTATGAAAACTCTCGACACGTCAAAACCAGCGATTCTGCGGGTAAGATGAGTGCTGGTGTCTGGTCGAGGAACTTGCTGCGGATGGTCCGCGATTGTGAAGCCAATGTCTTGCCCCGACCAATTTAAGTACTGTGTTGGTGGAGGCATCTTCTGCCATGAACACTTGTCGTGAGATTACCTTACTGCGTCTGTTGGATGGCCTAGCTTTCTGAATCATCGAGACCGCACCATTGGAGTTAGGATCAACATATGGAGGTGGGTGTGGTGCTGCTATTCTGAGCTGGTGCCGATTTTCGTCCGTGATTGCGGGAGGAGGTGGAAGGTGGATCTCACTCCTTGGCCCCTGGGGGTTTCTGTTCATGGCTTGGGCATTTGCAATTCCTGCGGCTCGCAACATTGCCAAATTTTGGCAGTCTTTGGAGATGTCCCGACTGCCTTTTTCCGTTGTTGTCGAGATAAAAATGCATTTGACACGGACCGTTCATCATCTCTTCGGGTGACACGTAAGGTCTTTGAAACCTTGGTCCACTATTTTGCCTGTTGCCGCGAGAATCGCCTCTATTATCGCCTTGTTGCTCATTACTCCTTTGATAGTCATCTCGACTATTCCCTCTAGGATTTCCCCGAAAGCCAGCCGATATATGGCCAGGAGCATCGTTGTTGTAGAACTGGCGAGAAAATCGCTTCTATTTTGATAATTTCGACCACGATCCTCTTCGGCGACACTGTGTCGCTTGTTGTATATTGCGTCTTCTCCATCGCCCACTTATGACTATCTCCATGAGTGCTGATATGGTCTTTAGGGTTAGTTCTCCCTAAGTCCTCGACGAAGTCTCCTGCCTGCTACGAACGCATCTATTGCTCTCTCGTCAGATATATCTTCTGCCGAGTTTTTTATAATGTTCCACTGTATATATTTTCTCATCGACTCGTCATGTTTCGTCGACAGGCCCTCCTCTTCTAACGACGCAGGTTTCTTGCAGGTGGATCGGAAATTTCTCACGAAGATATCCTCGAAATTATCCCAGCTGTCGATGGGGGGGAGTTTCTTTATCCAAGATCTTGCGGCACCACTCAAGTGAACTTGGATACTTTGCATTGTTGCTCTGGTTCCTCCTACCAGCTTCACCATCTCGAGGTAATCTACGAGCCAATCCTCGGGATCCCAGGCCGTCGAACTTCTTGAAATTCTCGGGTAACTTGAACCCTTTTGGAACTCGAGTCTTTCGAACTCTTCTCGTAAAGCAGAGTCCACATATCTTCGTCGTAACTTCGGTGAATACGGCGTTCTCTTTCTTGTCGCGCTCTATCCACCCTTACTTGAACTGCTGTCTCTTGTCCCACTTGTTCTCGGTGGATCTTGTACTGCTGCAGTGGGTCGTGGACTATTTTGCCTAGGATTTCCTTCGGGAGGCGTTGCTGCGAACGCTGTTCCCATCCTACTCCAGCCATTGCCATATTGAACAATGGTTCTCTCGGATCCCCAGGAGGTGGTCTAGACGCGAGGATGTAAGCTTGTCTTGCCATGTAACCTGCTTCTGGTGTTTTTGGGATGATATTTCCCCTTTCATCGATCGTCATGAAGGACATGTCGAGGAATTAGTTTCCTCTCTTCTTCGGGTATATTTTGCAGCGAGATCTCGATCTCCTTCGAGCCTCTCTGGCTATCCGCCGAAGTTTCTGATTGTCGACTGAGCTCTGCTCGGCCTGCTTGACGCGGAAGCTGCCTCTTTTCTCCTATTCAAGGATGATGTCTGTTTTTCCACTCTCTACTTACTCGAGCAAGTCTATATTGATATGCTTGTAGTTCTTTGCAATAGCAGTGGTGGTCATTGGTTCTGAACCATCCATGGCTCTTGCGGCCCTATCCTGCTTGGAGTTGGACTTTTGCGAGTTGAGACCCAGCATATTTAGTGCCTAAGCCTTTTCGAGATCAGCGGAATCGATGTATGGATTTCCCAAATCATCGAAAGCCTCTGATGTTTCTCCTCGGCCTGCCTCTTCTATCGCATAGATCGATGGTATTTTGCGTATTGATTTTTGTCGGGATTGGTGACACCATCATATAGATTGGTGAAGACCTTTCCGATGGCAGCAGATTTGTCGATGAAGTTGAAGCGTCGATGCTTTCGAGTCGCTTATAAAGGAGTCCGCAGACGACTCGAAATATGTGTTGCTGAAGATCTTGACGAGCTTTCCGCCTTGGTGTCGATGAAGCGTGGCGATGAAAACTCCTCGTCGTCGACGTTATCAGAATCGCCGCTGAAAATTCCGACGAGATCGGAACTTCTAGGCATTGAGATCCTTGACGCCGAATCGGAATTCTCCGAATGTCATGACGATGGGCTCCTCCGAGATAGGCACATGCATCCATACGGGAGGCGGGTGAGGAATAAAATCGACTAGATCAGTTTTTCCCTGGTTACCTCGATCCATCGCATTGCTCGCCACCGACGAAGTCGACGATTTGGACGTGCCATCGAGATCAGCTCCTTGCAACCTCTAATTCCCACAGACGGAGCCAATTGACAAAGGATTAATTTGTCAATGCCTACAGATTGTAGACTAGGTTTTGCTAGAAGTAGAGGGCAAGTAGATCTCGAAGGTTTCAGCGAAAAGTACTCGACGATTATGAAAACTAGGGTTCTGTTGGCAATAGATTGATCCTTTCTTTGTCCCTCGACTCCCCCTTATATGGAGCCGAGGGTTCGTAATACACAAGTTACGAGTGGGGAGGGTTTCGTACCCAACCCGTAAGATTACAAATCTCTATCTTTTCTAATACAAACTATCTTTCCTTAACACTAAATGGGCTTCCAAGTCGTCTTATTCTTCGAGTCCTGGGCCTTTAGTAAACCCCGGGTACCATCTTTGGCAAGCCCATTGAGGATGCCTATGTCACCCGGACACATATATAGCAGATAATTTAAATTATCCACTACGAGTTTCCACCCTAGTCGTATAACTTATACTTTATACGTCAAGCCTTTTTTCCCATGAAAATATATGTCGCCATCCTCCAATATAGGGATCGATAATTGGCAGTTCGTGGATCATCGATCTCGCACCGTCGCGTCGCATGCGGTACCATAATTTTCGCCCCTTTACCCTTAGACCATGCACTATGTATGAGAAAAGCGATTCCTAACCTTCTCTCTCCTGCTTTTGAACCGGTTCAATACATAGCAAGTCATCGGTTCATAAAGGCTGACACATGATGCGGTTCAAGAAGTTGGTTCGCTTCTTCCATACAATTGTGGGATCTAGCTGTAAAGTTGTGAGGGAAAAGGAAGATACATGCATGCAAACGATGTGAATAGAGGATCCCACCACCGTTTCCATACATAGCAACTCAACTTGACCGTTTTGTAGTTCTGATATAATATTCTTTGAACCGAACACACATAGTACATGGCCTTATATTTCCCACCGCGTATGCACAATCATGGCTACCTTTAGATGATGCATGATAAAAAAGAAAAACAAAGGAAAAAACGGTATGGCGTTTCCCACCTTAAGTTACTGGACGTTACACAAAGCCTATCTTCCAATTTAGGGATCGATAATTCGAAAAGTGCTTTTAGCTCACGAGTTCTAGTGCTCTCGCTCAGTTAAAAAAATTAAAAAAAAATTTACAAGTTATAAAAAATCATGAAAATAATTCTGTACATTACAATTGATACATCCCACAATCATGAAAAATCCCAATCCGAAATTCTTTTTATTTTGGCCTGGACAAAAATAACAAATTCTGATATGTTTTGGAGATTTGAAAATGACTACTCAAATCTACAATTTTGTCATTTTTATGTAGCTCAAACTATTAAGTATTTGAAATTAATTTTTTGCCTGTTTGTGGGATACATCATTGACTACGTGTGTATTTTTTTCTGGAATCTTTTACAACTCAAAATTATTATTTTTATTTTTTTTTAAAAACGAGATCACTGGTGCCCATGTGCACTAAATCTCTGTCTCGATAATTGGCATTTCATCGATCATCGATCATAATTTCCGGTCCTTTTCCCCTTATGTCACCCCGCTCCCGTCGCACTCATGACTCGCCCACCAATTACCTCGCAGTTTTGGCCGGCCGCCCATCAAAACCCCCATCGCACGCCAACTGCAAATTAACACGACTCCAAACACGATTCACTCGGTCCATGGAGACCAACCCACCACAGCCCTTTCTTCCCGCGGCGGCGGCGGCGACGACTAGCGCGGCGGGGACATCAGCGAGGCGTAGATCCGTCCGATCACGCGGGGCCAGCAAACGCCGGAGGATCGCCGCCCAGGACGGCTGGGCGTCGCTCCCCGACGACATAGTCCGCCTCGTCGCCGACCGGGTGCTGATCGCCGGCGACGTCGTCGACTACGTCTCCCTCCGCGCCGCCTGCTCCGACTGGCGCGCCAGCACCGACTCCCCGCTCCTCGCCGGCCACCGGCACCACCCCGCGCGCGGCTGGGCCGCGCTCTGCGGCGGCGACGCGGCGCGCCCGGACGACGCCGACGAGGTCGCCTTCTTCAACCCCGCCACCGGCCGCCGCGTCCGCGCCCGCCGCCTCCGCCTCCGCGGCAGCAGGATCGTCGCCTTCAGCGCCGGCCTCCTCGTCCTGCTCCACAAGCGCCACACCACCGTCCAGGTCCTCCACCCCTTCACCCGCGCCGTCCTCCTCGACCTCCCCAGCCTCGCCACCGCCTTCCGCCTCGTCGGGGGCACCCGCGACTCCCTCCTCCGCATGAACGCCGCCGTCTTCACCACCCCCACCGCCACCGCCACCACAACCTCCACCATCGACGCCGTCGTGGCCTGGTTCCCCGGCACGCGCGCCGTCCTCTACGCCAAGCCGGGCGACGCCGGCTGGGAGTGGGACGCCGCCGTCCTCGACATCCACCTCCACAGCGTCCTCGCCTTCCGCGGCGGCCTCTACGCCACCACCAAGACCTCCACCAACATCCTCCAGCTCTACCCTCCCACCTCCAACAACAACACCTTCCCGGTCGACACCCCGATCCCGGACGCGCTCGGCGACCCGTCCTCGTGCCTCTACTTCCTCCTCGAGTCCGAAGGCCGCATGCTGCTCGCCGTCCGCCACTACGCCGCCACGCCCACGGTGCACACCGCCATCAAGGTCTTCCAGGTGGACCTCGACCGCCGCCGGCTCAAACTCGTCAGAGGCATCGGCGACCGCGCGCTGGTCCTCGGCGCCGACAGGTGCCTGTCCGTCTCGGCCAAGGACCTGCCGTCCATCAGCGGGAACTCTGTCTACTGCTCCTCTCAGTACGGTGTCGAGTGCTTCTCCATCGGCGGAGGCCCTGCCGGCCACGAGTGGTTCGCCGCCTTGCGCTCCGTGCGGCCATTCACCATTCTCGATCATCTCGTCACATACTGCAATCACCTTGAGTGGTAAGCACGATCACATATATACTGCAATCTATAACGATCTAGGACACGAGCCTAGTTTTCTTACGCACGCCACGGATCAATCTAATTCGTGTGCCATGTTCTTATATATGTAATGTAGGGCGAGGGGGCTCATGTTCCATGAGTATCAGCTCATACCTGATTGTCTATTGGAATTGAAGACCAAAATCAAGAAGCAGGATTCACAGCTGCATATTCCAATTCGCGAGCCGGATAAGAAGACCACCAAACCATCTCCTGCTGCAAACTTAGCACACTAGCTATGCATCTATGATAAGTGTGATCGAAAAAACATGTACAATCGTACTAATAAAATACAAGAACTGAGGGACTCAACTATGTAGCAATGATCACTATAATCAATATATGTATATCTCATAGTTGTTCCTAACAATTGTTTTTCTTAGGTCATCATTTACAGTTGAGCAGTGCCTACCTGGCCATCGATCATGGACCTGTGCGGCCGTCGTGAGCTGAGTTCTTAGGATTGTCGTGGAACCTAAGATGACACGATTCAGACGGGGGTGTGCGCGGCACGTCCTCCTCTTGTTTCTGAATAAAAGAGGAGAACAGAAAAGCAGCGGACATTATGCTGAGCCAAAACCTCTCGGTGTTCCTCTCAATCTCTCAGTTTGATTCTAGGACTTCAGGCATCGACGAGACTCTTGTGAGCGCTCCGACCACGGCAAGGATGACCGTCTTATTACAGTGACCTGCTATGCGCATATATAGAATATGACATTCGCTGGGGTTTTAGGGTTGGTGTTGATATCTGTCTAAAATCTGAGTGTATTTGTTGTGTAACATACTCTCTAACATTGTCAGGCTTTGATTGCTATGGGAATTGTCGGAGTGTAACTTTGCTGAGCCCATGAACTGAATTTATCTTGAACAACCATTTTCCTTTCGTCTCCCAGCCATAAACACTAACCAAACTGTACTACCAAGACTGTGTTTTTGGTTAGCTTCTTTTCCTAGCAGAAAAGAGGGCCAGACTAGTTTCAGAGCTTCAGTGCCACCGAGACAGGGAAATATCAGCAGGCATCTGGGAAATATCGTCCCCGAATCACAGTAGAATGCGTAGTCATAGGACAATATAATTCGTCAAGTATCATGTTCATACAAACACCATGGCAATAATCACATGCTGTAGCACAGATGTGAAAATGACTCATCTAACAATATGTCCCAACTTTCCCAGGATTCATGCTTCAGTTCACCTGGAACAAGCCAGTGTCTAAAAATTGCTGAAAAAGATACTGCGGTACGATCAAAGCCGTATGCCCATAGCAATTCGGTCATGCTACCTCCATGATGTTCACAAATTTCATGCTAAAGCGACAGTTGCAAGCTACCACTACTTCTCTACAGTAAGCACTAACAAAACCTCTGAATATACCACCCCCCAGAATGCTATGATCTACTGTTTTAACACCCCGAGAGCTGGCTGAATACACAGCCAGTCCAGTGTAAGAAGAGTATAAAGTGATGGAAAAGTTCAGTCATCATCAGAAATGTCTATCACGTCAGGGCTACTGCTTGGATTTGAAGGAGTTAAACTGAGTGGATCAGCTGAATGAGGTGGAACCACCTGATTAGTGGCGATGGAGCACAGGGCTGGTAGCTGTGACAGATCAGCAGGGGCTCGAGTCATCACCTTCTCAGCAAGAGGGGCAGCAGCAATGTCCATGCGTCTAGATGGAACGGACAGATCTCCGTGGGTTTGAGTCATTGCCAGGTCCGCAGGAGGGGTGACAATGTCCATGCGTGGAGCTTGTGGCTGGGACCGACCTCTAGCGGTTTGAGTCGTCACCTGGTCTGCAGGAGGGACAATAACAATGCCCTTGCGGGGAGCTGGTGCCTTCGACTGATCTCTAGGGTCTTGAGTCACCACCTTGTTAGCAGCATTGATAAGAATGAACTTCAAGCATTGAGATTGAGACGGTGACTTGGTTTGTTGAGATGAGATTTCTTCTTCAGCAGGTTGGGCCTTGATGGAGCTGATTCCACTGGCACTTCGCTTCCTTGACCGCGAATAGGTTATCTGAACTGCGCGTTCTCTCTCTCGTTTCCTTCGCTCTGTTCTTTTGTTTACAAGCGGCTCGGCTGATCCGCTTGAGCATTCCGATTCATAGATGTTTGCCCACACACTCACGCAAGCATACTCCTTTTTCTTAGAAGGATTAATAGTTTTGCTTCTCGTCTTTGGCCTCTCCGGCGCAGCACGGCTTGATTGCTTCAGTTTACTTTGAGAAACAGCTGGCTGAACAAATGTTCTCTGAGAGTATTCAGGAATTTGCTGCTTCCCTTCCTTAGTTAAGGTGTTGGTTTTGCTTTGCTGCTTGAGTATACTTCGAGGGGCAGCAGGCCGCGTAATGGGTTTCTGAGGCTGTACAAGCTCAAGCTGCTTGTGTGCCATCTTTGAGGAGATATTGTCCAGTACATTTGCATTGCTCCTCCCCACAAAAGAGGAAAGATAACTCTTCTGCGATGCAACCACGTCGTGTTTCAGTTTTCTGGGAGGGGCGGCAGGTGGAACACTGGCTTTCCGAATGACTTCAAGCTTATGAAGTTCTATTTCTTTGTTTCCGGTACTGCATCCTAGTGGTTTTGCATCTCCATTTTTATCTAATGCAACCAAGTCTGGTTCAAGCTTCAGTTTTTTTCGATAAACAACAGGCTGAACAAATGTTTTCTGAAAATCTTCAGGGTTAAGCTGCTTCCCTGCCTTAATTGAGGAGCTGGTTTTGTTTTGTTGCATTGCCAAGTCTGGCTCGATCTTCAGTTTCTTCTTTGGGGCCGCAACCGGGATACTGGATTTCTCAACACCCTCCGGCGTGTGCCGCTTGCCTGCTTTCCTGGACATGCTGCTTCCTGGTGGTTTTGTAGTGTTGTAACTCCCTGGTGAGGAAACTCCATATTTCTCCGATACACCCAAGTCTTGCTCTAGCTTTGTTTGTTTCTGAGATGCGGAAGGCTGCACACTGGATTTTTGAACTTGCTCTGGCTCATGCCACTTGTCTGCCTTCCTGGAGGTGTTACTTCTCAACGATTTTGCACTGTTGCAGCTCGCTAGAGAGATAAGCTCATGCTTCTCTGATGCAACAGATGCTTGCTTCCGCTTCAGTTTGCTCGGAGGGGAAGCAGATGGAACAATTGCTTTCTGAAAATCCTCTGCCTTCTTTGAGGAGCACCTATCCTGTGATTTTGCATTGTTGACACTTATCATAGAGAAATGCTCCTGCTTCAGCTTCAGTTTTCTCCGAGGGGTTGCAGGCAAAACAATCGCTTTCTGAAAGTCTTCAAGCATATTACTCTTGCTTGCCTTCTTTAAGGAGCTACTACCTGGTGATCTTGCGTTCCTGCCGCCCACTTGAGAGAGAAGCTTGCCTTCTGCCTTTAGTTTTGCCACAGTCAAATTCTCCTGAACTTCATCTGAATCTGATTCTTGTGTAGCTCCTTGTGACCTCAACATTTCGGACATTTCGGTCAGAAACCCCCGCCTACCTGAGGAAGCCATGTTGTAAGTTGATATTGTAATATGAAATTACTACAATGATAAGTAACTCCCTCATATATTATGGAACTGGGGGAATAGCTACAGCAATTATTGTGTTTGGGAATCATTCTGAAGTCTGTTCTTGTTGTAGAATGACATTTCACACTACTATTGAAACTATCAAAGTTCACATAATGAAATGATTGAACAAAAAAGACAATACAATTTATATGATGCACTCAGTTACTCATGTGCTGAAAACGCTACTATACAGTGGACTTGATCCTTCATCTGCGAGGGCAGCAGATGATGTAATTCGGTTAGGATATCATGGTTTCAGTTTCAATGTTACTCCTGACACAAACATCTCGTTTGTTCACATAGTTGAATAACGGAAACAAAATAATATGTAGAATAGATAAACACTTACAACATCAACCAATATATATATATAATATACTCCCTCCTTGCCACATTAAAGTGCATATAAGTTTTTTGAAAGTCAAACTTCAACAACTTTGACCAAGTTTATTGAGAAAATTATCTATATCTACAATACCAAATGTATACCATACGAAAATATACGTCATGATGAATCTAATGGTATTTGGTATTCTAGATGTTAGTTTTTTCGACATACTTGGTCAAACTTTACATCGTTTGACTTTTTTAAACGAAAATATATGCAATACACTTTGGCAAGGAAGGAATATTTGATAATACATGGTAACTATGTAGAATTAAGTTACAGAATAAAAAACAAATGCAGACACAAAAGTCGGATGCTGACAATATAAAAAATGTGTTTCTTTATAAAGATGGAGGAAAATTCTTGCTTGAACTACACCTGTGCGAATTTGATGCATCGATTGAAGATACAAGAATGTAACATTGATCATAAACCAACGAAATTTAGGTGGATTACATAGTAGGAAACTATGAAATGAAGGAGCTAAGTTTGACCTCTATACTGTTTGTTGGTTAGTTCAGAGCCTTATAACGAACAGCATATTAGATACTTGAATTTAGACATGTACCTTTTTGAACCATCTGTTGACCTGGTGTCTCTGGTGATTTGGTCACCACATATGTACCACCACAGTCCACCTTGTGGCTACAGAAAATAGCATCAGTCAGTACACCTTTGAAATTCACCACGCAAACATTAGTCAAGAGTAACTATTATCTAGAAATGCATTACTCCAATAGAAGTTACTAAGAGCATTAAAATATCAAACAAACATAATTTGCATATAAATGATTCAGACGCAAAAATTTCAAGAGCAAATGCACAAGTCATGGTCAATGGGACATATCTTATTGACTTTGTGAGACAAAAGAACAATTAACAATGTAAAACAAGTTACAACTTTCTCCTATAAACATGGTGAGTTATATGTCAGGGTAAACTTATGCAATCTTACTTGTGCCAGTTGCAAAGCATGTTGCCACATGTTGCATCTTGGCTAACATTCTCAATACAGCAGGAATCAGATGGAGGCCCCAGCTTCTTGGCCCTCAAAAGTGTAACCCCACAAGATTCACACTGAAATGTAGCAAGTTGAACATGCCAGTAAGAGGTAAGACTAGAAAGAAGTTTAACGACAAAAAGGAGACATAAATAGAGAACTATGGAAAGTATTACCTTCCACCAAAAACCCTGCATGTTGCCACATTTCTCCGGACTGAAATCATGGGTGGTGGTAATACAGTAGCCACAAGTTGGTCTCTGTGTGGCACGAGTAAAAAAAAGGAAATCATCAACAGATGGAGCATCATGGTTTATAATTATCTGCCAGAAAATACTAACCAGGCGATCATCAATGGAGCAAGTGTTGAGAGCATGCATCCAACCACGGAAAGCAGGACCATGGCCCCTACATGAATTCACAGAATTTAAGCAGTGGGCTAGTTGGAGCTGATGGAACACAAAATCGTAGTTAACAGGATATGAACATTTACCAGATGCCCTTAGCATCACACTTCACAGATAGGAATGCATGAATCATCAGATGCAGAAGGGCGTTCTTCAGATCAGCATTTGTGCGGTATTTCAGAATTGGCTCATAGAGAGTTATTGTGTTGCTCTCTCCAAAGGAACATGATCCGAAAGAGCTGCTTATAGACAATCAAGACAGTGCTTCCTTAAAATCCTTTTTCATATAAAATTTGCAAAGCAATTAAAAAACTGAGCAAAACACTGCATAACACAGATGTTGTAGCCCAGAATCAACATATACTAAGAAACTTCTCTTGTTAAATGTAGCTAATGCGAAAGGATATTTCTTTTCGGGGCAAAAAAAGAAGGATGAGATGCATCCAAGAAAAAATTAATGTTATGCTTAGCTCAAGCAAAGCAATCAATGGGTAAGTGGAGTTTTTGAAGCAATAATTCAAGTACCTGTCCTGTACATATATACACTGATGTGTATCAATATCTGAGAAACAGTTAATTTGGTCTGCACTTGAATACTCAAAAAATCAAATACATCTAGTCAATCCGAACAAACGTCAGGCTAACCAACATATTGAATTGTTTCCAGACCTTTTTTTTGCATTGCAAATAGATACGTGCAGTGGGACAATAAAATTAAGCAGAGCTTGTAATTCACATGTATTTATGTCTTCTAATAGAAACTTGAGATGTGATGGCAACATATGATTCCCCATATAAAATGGATATCTAGAAACATGTCATCACATTTTGTTGTGTAGTTCAATTTGTCAGAGTGATCGCTCGTTTAAGAGATGTCGGTTTGAAGCCATAAACCTGAAAATGTGCTTTATGTACACTATACACAGCATTTCAAAACCTTCAGTACTCAATAACCTCCTTGTAGCCCTCTGTACCCATAACCAAGGGGGGGCATGAACTTAGGGCTGCATCTATGTAAGAGTGGAACTAGACGACAAGAAAGAATTAAGACATTCCCCCTTCCACACCCAAATATTGTGCATGATCTCCTCGGAATCAGGATGCAGGTGGGCCTCTCTGTGGAATGCCCACATTAGCCGCATCAATCGCAAAGTGCAAGATGCTGGATTAGCAGGTGCCCATTTCGGCAAGGCTGAGTGGCCGCAATGCGTTGCAGGATAAGCGGTCTTGGCAGCCGGCAGGTAATGTGGACTTAACGTAGATTCAGAAGGTAAATTCCTATGTTTGACATGTTCAGTTCATGGCCTATGATGATAGGAACAGGACAGGCCGTCAACATTGTTATTGATTTTTGTTTGCAATGGTTGCCGTAACCGGCCAATTTCAGACTTCTTCAGGCTTTGAGCCTTGCCACACGTTTGCACTGCATACAGAGTTACAGAAACGACAACAGGTTACTTAACAAGTGGCGGGCACAGTCACATCATCGATTGATCATTTCTAGGGAGTACCGAACGGCAAGCGCGGCGCTGCGCCTGCGTAGCACAGGGGCAACGAGCGGTGCGGCACGGGCGGTGGTGACCAACTGCTGCGGGTGCGTGCGATGGCGAAGTGCAGAGGCTAGCGATCTTTTATGTGAAATAAAAAATCAAGAAAAAAAGGGGCATCTTTTATGTGAAACGAAGCGCCAAATCCTAGCACGATGGAACATCCTTTCGTAGATTACGAAGAACCCGAAGCTCCATGATCCTAGGTATGATTGTTTCTTTAAAGAAATTTCGAAAAGAACTTGCGACCAAGCCATCTCCTGCTTGGGGAGGCCCCCCAAAATCAAGGAGACGGCGGGCGAGCGCGAGAACCGCATGGGCAGCAGCAGCAAGAAAGCGATGAGGCGCGCGTACCTGATGGTCTTCATTCGCGGTTGGGTCCACTCGACGGAGAAGCCGGCGTCGACGAGCACGCCGCGGAAGTAGAGCTTGTCGTAGTGGCGGAAGAGCTGCCACACGTCCGGGTTCTCGCCGTCGTCGTCCGGATCCGCCCCCAACCCCATGGCCTCAAATGTAAGAACGAAGCAGCAAGAACTCTCTCTTCCGGTGGGTGGGCAGGAAGGGGAACCGGCGAGGCTAAAAGAAAAGAAAAGAAAAGGGGATTTTTTGTGTGGGTTTGATCCTGGAGAAGGCCGGCGGCCCGCCGCCGGTTGTACATGCAAATTGGCATTGGAGAGAGAGAGAGATGGCAGGAGATGTGTTGCTACAGTTTGGGTAGTGGGTGTGTCAGTGAGGCTGACAATGGGTCCTCGTGGAGGCTGCAGCTTCTACTGAACGAGTGGACGGCTGAGATGCTCCTATTCTCGGTGCGGGTGCGACCTGAGCCGCCGGATCGGGAAGTCACGTGGACTGTCTGTCGTCTTGCCATTGGCTTTTCATCTAGCACCCAACAGGAGCTACAGGAGTAGTACTACTCCTTGACAGGAAAAGGGTAAAGGACCCTTGGAAGTTTTACTATGCCTTCTTTTGTTTCTTTTCATGGTTTTTACTATGCTATTCTTGTTAAACTGATCACTTGTTCATGGTAGATGGAGGAGTTTGCACGGATGAATTGCATGTGTAGCAGGAGCAAACTTAGACCATCTCCTCTCGGGTCCCAAAGAAGAGCGAAGACGAAGAATTTTCATCTTGCTATTTTTTTTTGCGAATATTCATCTTGCTATTTAGAAATTATGTAAATCAAAACACACATAATCTCGGCCATAGATTTGAAGTCCTGGTCACCAAAACCCGAGCAAATTATACCACACATATTACAACCCATCATGCACAACATGGAAATCAAATGGAAGATGGATGTTCCGTCGTTAGCGTCGGCTCTTCCCTCGCTGATGTTGGTGCCATCGTTGGCGTCGGCTCTTCCATCGCTGATGTTGGTGCCAGTGTTGGCACTACCCTTAAGAAAACTTCTATGTTAGGAAGGTAGAGGTAAGACACATAAATAGAAGTGAATCACACATTATCTCATCATATCCTATCTTAACCGTCATTTTACCTATCATCACTAGGGACTGATCATTGTCAATTATCAAGTAAATCCTCAAGTCACTAACCCAAGACTTGACTTTCCAAACCATGATCATCTTAAACAATGATCTATTGAAACAATACTACCCATTCCAATCTTCTAAGAGAAGAGGTTTAGTAAGTCAAGGTAATCCTAAACCCTAGGTTAAGAACCTATTTAGAAGTTGGTGAGATGAAACCTATTCCCAGTTGATTAGAGTATAATCTCGAAGAATAAGATTATACTGATATGCTAACGATAGCAAGGCTTATCTTGGCAGGATAAATGGAGAGACTTAAGAAATAGTTCTCTTAGTCAAATGGACATGCTAAGAGACGAGTGGTAGAGCAAGTTAACCACTGGTTACACAAAGGACCTTGATTAGCCAAATAGAACATAAGCCAAGATGATCAAAGGATTATAATAATCATTCTTAAGTCACTTGTAATTGAAATCATTACAAGGGTGACATTTATGGAGAGAAGTTGATCTGTTAATAAACTACCTATCTTAGAATATCTAAGTATAGGCAGACCATTAGGAGACTAAGTGTGCATATGAACCATTTGGAAGAACATCTTGGTAGTTCAATGCCACTTAACCTTGGATTTTAGTGTCATGATCATATGACTAAGTGGTATATAAGAGCCACATTAGATTATAGGTTTAGTAGATGAGGCTATAGGATAAAAGAGTAAAAGAGATAAAAGTATTATGAGTGAAAACTCACAATTTGGTGGATACAACCAATCTTAGATTGGTAATTAAGAGAGTTGCCAATAGTTGATACTAAGAAAGAGTTTCCAACCTTCAGGGATTAAAAGGTGGAATAATTGGAGTGTTGTTATAGACCAGAGAGAACAATGGTAGGTGGAAACTCAAGATGATCAATGTGACCATTTAGAAGTATTAGACAAAATGTTGATCATAGGATCTTAAATAGGTTTAGCTAGTGATTTAGAACCACTACACCAATAAGTTGGAGTGATCAAAGTGAATAAATCAAGTAGATGACACTTGATATAAAGGAAAGATAATATGAAAACATTTATTGACAAGATTATTGGATTGACCAGGGGATTAGTAGTAGTTGATATAACTATGATGAGTTAGACTGGAATAGCGAAGTGGACTAGAGGAGTGTAAGAGGGAGTAGGAGAGCCTTAGAATATTTAGGGAGGAATTGCTTAAACAAGATTCCTAGTCAGGAGTATAGTTAAACCCTAGGAAAAGCCTCTTAATAAACCTTAATTATGGTTAAGATGATCCATTCCAAATCATCTAGAGACTATATCTATTTGAATATCCTCATTCATTTATCTGCTTATAGCAAAGCCACTGTAGCTGATACCGCAAAATCATTTACAAGTATCTTAAACTAAATTTTGAGTGATACAAGATCTTATAAAGTACTTTGCAACAAAAAGGGCATCCATATAAGAGTTCTCTCGGAAGAGGAAAACCGTTGTAGTTATTTTGCACCTCATGTGAGCTATGAGTGTAGATATCTTTTCTAAACTGTCCAAACTAGAGAAATGAAAATATAGAGAACCTCTGGAAATTCTATTAGGTTCAAATATACATTTTTAAACCAGGAATTCATTTTAGAGGATTATCAAATATATTTTCCTTCTATCCAGAATTCTTTCCTATTTGGGAAGTAATTCCTAAAACCTTATTCCAAATAGAGGGATGCAAATCACTTGAAAAGCATCTGAGTTATGTATCAAGTACATTGACTTGTTGAAGTTCAAAATAATCATTTTCAACCAAAATATTACTTGAATACAACATATTGTTATGTGAGGCATCAAATAGCTAAAACTATATCTCAAATATCTTTAACGGCTGCCAAATACCTCTCAATCATTCCCCAAAAAATTCAAGCTATTGAATTACTTAAACTATTCCCAAATTTGAAATAATTTTCTTGGCGATATTAATATATATTCTCTTTGTTGAAAAAATTATTTCTTAGCATGCATCGTACTTTGTACCTAGGATATACTACCTCCATCCCAAGGCTTAAGGCCTTTTTTTCAGAAAGTCAAACAAAGTAAAGTTTGACTAAACTTTTAGAAAAATTTATAAACAAATATGATATTTCGTAGGTACCATATGAAAATATATTTCATTATCTATCTAATGATATTGATTTTGTACTTTTCATGTTAATATTTTTTGATAAACTAGTAAAAATGCCCGTGCGTTGCCACAGGAAAACAAAATATGAAGAAAGGTGATTTTATTTTGTTGGGGGTCGCAAGCAAGGTGACTTGTGTTTTCAAATACACATCCAATACATCTTTAAAAAGCACATCCTGCCATTTTTATTTTTATCCATCTTATATGGGCGTCGCAAGCAAGGTGACTTCCGTGTCTTACCTAGATATTTTCCATTATGCAAGTCATCTCTGTGTTAGACAATTAGTGGGACTTTCATTAACTAAATGGAATCCGATTCATTTTCCTGCAACATATAATGGCCCTCTCGAGTTAAATGGAATCAAGACATATTTTCAATGAAAACAGAATATAGTTTCTTGGAAGACATACCAACAAAAAGTTATCTTATTGATTCACAAAAACCAAGCTCTTACAATCTTGCTCAACTGGTAGCATTGAATTAAACATCACACTCGCACTTGACACACTACGTCCTAGGTTAGCAAGATCCATCTTCAGTACTGAGTGTGTCATCGTCCACTGAGGGTGCAAGAGATGAAGAAAGCATTTGACGAAATTTCAGGAAAATAAACATTTGAATAACTTTACATAACTTGAAATTTACAAGAGAAGAACAAAGCACAAAACAGAATTGGGGAACAAAAGCTTGAGATAGTTTGTAGAACACTGCCTGGACACTGTGGTAGCTAAGAACTTGTGTGTTAGATGAGTGATTGGATTTTCCTGAACATTAAATTGAATACCGTGATAAAACGGTTGCTAAAATTCTGCATAGAACCAGCAGACCCAATTGCCAGCTTTTTCGCTGAATTAGGATCGCTTGGGGTGATAACATAAGTTAGTAAAGCTTACTGAAGTGATGTTTAAAAGTATTTTAAATTCCTAATCCATATAAATTATGACCCCTAAAAGGAACATTGGTAAATATCCTGTGAGATAGAACATATCTTAGTTACCCATTCATATATGTCCATCTGAATGTTGGCTTGAAACCAACAATGCTACAAACGAAAGATTGAATCCTAACAAAACCCGTGCCACACAAAAGTGATATCTAGTGATAGCTGGCAGATTTATGTATACAAATCCGATGACACAAGTGCAGCTAGACCAGATGAAGAACCGCAAGTATATTTGTCAACTGTAATGTGGATTTCTTGTTGTCATGCAAAACAAAATGGTTAAAACATGAAGATAAAGTGATAAACATCTCAACAAAATAATGAATGGGCATTCATCATCTTCTTTCCTTTTTACTGCTTCATCAGAATATTTAACTGCATTCCACAATTCTCATTTGTTGTCAAGCTTTACTGAACGCTCATATGAGTCTGATGGGGCACAATGTTTTTGTTAAATAATTTCGAAACACCACATATAGAACTACAAGTTGTAAATGCAACCCACCAGATAGACTTCCATAGCCGTATGCAATAACATAGATCTATAAGTTGTGATGTAATTAACCTCAGTAGATGTATGTATAATTTATTAGGCTAAACATAGATGTACAGTAATTCATAAAATGAGGATCATGTACTAAAAATACAACTGCCATTGAAATGATAACCATGCCAGAATTATGAAAGCAAACAAAATGCAAGAAACAACTAAAATTTGTCAATGGATATCTGATAAGCCACAATAGAAGCTCATAAAGTGGGTCTGAATGGAGTAAGATAAGTACCAATTGATTTAATATGGGAACACCTTCTTTACTTCACAAAGGTTGAAACCAAATACAAAAATGAGAATAAGCTTTCTCAAAATCCCCATATGGAGAAAAATTAGATACAAACAAATGGACAGATTTACTTCAGCATCCTATCTCAACTTCCTAACTGTATCATATTCAATATCCTGTATCCTGATTTAGAATTTGCATCGAATCTTGACAAAAAAGCACAAGAGATGGAACACCACGAACTTCTCACCATCTAAAATGCAAATAAAGCATAAGCCAATGTGCAACTATAAACCCGACTCAAATCTGTCAAATATTGCTTAACAGAGAAGTGCCCAGCTAAACACCATTTTATCATATCGCATATACCAGTCCTTGCTATACAACATATGTAAACCTACAGACTTTAATGTGCATAAATAATAGATATATGAAGTAAGGTGGATGACTGACTGAGAAGACAACAAATATAAAGTGTTGGGACATTCAACCACTGAGGATGACATGTACATTGAAAAGAACACCTCACATGGTAGATATTATAGTGCATAATCATGACGTGCTAATATTTCTTACCAGTTATTTGGTTCAGTGAACCTGCTTTCCTAAGATTTGTTTGTGCTATCACATCATGTCTCATTCCTCCTGGATTTTCTTGCGTCTGACCTACATCATTTACGTGTGATTGTGTTAAATATATTATACCAACTGAAGCCACATGTACATAATAATTGCAGGTGTATTTGCATTTCTCTAAACATTACATCCAGGACGCATAGTACCTGTTGCTGCAGGTAGTGTGCACGGTTGGGTGACTCCCAATTTAGTTGGTGTACCAAAAACCATGTTCTCATCAATATCCAGCATCGCTGACTGCTTTTTAATTTTTCGTGCTTGTTGTATCGGCTTTGCAATTTCATCTTTATTTTTTGCATGATACTCGCTATTCCGCTGCCTCTTCGGCTCTCTAGGATCTGCATATATGGCACAATTTAATCACCTGTATTTAGCAACACGACAATTGTTGAAGACATCAGTTTCTAATCACCTTGGTTTTACATGATTGTAATGTCCTGAAATGGAGTGTAGGCTGCAGGCTCAAATATTCATTCATAGAAATATTCATTCCCCTTATGTCTAGTACTTTAGCAGACTTGCTAAAGTGTTCCATCAATTATATATTCTGTAATATAAATGCACATGTATGATAGAAAACGTAATGTGCCACAATTAAATGCAGATTTTATAATTCTTCTAAAATAGAAAATTTAAACATCAAACATTCATATGGCTTGTTTTCATAGCATAAACTTACACAAACAATTGAGAACATTCATATGGCTTCTTTTCATAGCATAAACTGACACAAGCATTCATATTGCTTCTTTTAATCGTTTGTTTAGGTATCACTGTAGTTTCTCAAATAAAATCGGCTTTTTCAGTTTCAAGTATACACAACCGCATCTCCAGCTGTATACATGCGTCGCTAAACCTGGACCATCACTCAGGTTTGATAACATAGTTCAATCATATGTAGCAAATGGCTAATTTACTTTGAAATAGAAGTACCCAACATCCTGTAGAAAATATTTTTGTTTGATACAAAAGTGAGTTGTAACTACAAAGCATCTCCATAATATTATATAGAACCAAATTGGTTGTACAAACTACTGGGTTGACTCTGCAATGGTTTAATCAACAGAGACAATAATTTTTTTATCCCTGCAATGGTTTAATCATCAGAGCTTAAGTATCTGCGTCTGATACGTCTCCAACGTATCGATAATTTCTTATGTTCCATGCTACATTATTGATGATATCTACATGTTTTATACACATTATATGTCGTATTTACGCATTTTGGAACTAACCTATTAACAAGATCGAAGAGCCATTCTTTTTTCTGCTTTTTTGTTTCAGAAATCCTAGTAACAAAATATTCTCGGAATTGGACGAAATCAACGCCCGGGGTCCTATTTTTGCAAGCTTCCAGAAGTCCGAGGAGACGAAGTGGGGCCACGAGGTGGGGACACCAAGGGCGCGGCCCAAGCCCGGCCGCGCCGCCTAGTGTGTGGGCCCCCGTGCCGCCTGACCTGCCCTTCCGCCTACTTAAAGCCTCCGTCGCGAAACCCCCGATCGAGAGCCACGATACGGAAAACCTTCCGGAGACGTCGCCGCCGCGAATCCCATCTCGGGGATTCGGGAGATCGCCTCCGGCCTGCCGGAGAGGGGAATCATCTCCGGAGGACTCTTCATCGCCATGATCGCCTCGGAGTGATGAGTGAGTAGTTCACCCCTGGACTATGGGTCCATAGCGTAGCTAGATGGTCGTCTTCTCTAATTGTGCTTCATTGTTGGATCTTGTGAGCTGCCTAACATGATCAAGATCATCTATCTGTAATACTATATGTTGTGTTTGTCGGGATCCGATGGATAGAGAATACTATGTTATGGTGATTATCAATCTATTATTTATGTGTTGTTTATGATCTTGCATGCTCTCCGTTATTAGTAGAGGCTCTGGCCAAGTTTTTGCTCTTAACTCCAAGAGGGAGTATTTATGCTCGATAGTGGGTTCATGCCTCCATTGATATCTGGGACAGTGACGGAAAGTTCTAAGGTTGTGGATGTGCTGTTGCCACTAAGGATAAAATATTGATGCTATGTCTAAGGATGTAGTTGTTGATTACATTACGCACCATACTTAATGCAATTGTCGTTGCTTGCAACTTAATAGGAAGGGGTTCGGATGATAACCCGAAGGTGGACTTTTTAAGCATAGATGCATTTGGATGGCGGTCTATGTACTTTGTCGTAATGCCTGATTAAATCTCACTATATTTATCATATCATGTATATGCATTGTTATGCCCTTTTCTATTTTTCAATTGCCCGAGTAATTTGTTCACCCAACATGCTTTAATCTTATGGAGACACACCTCTAGTGCTGTGGACCCCGGTCCTATTCTTTACATCGCATACAATCTACTACAATACTTGTTTCTGTTTTCTTCGCAAACAATCATCTTCCACACAATACGGTTAATCCTTTGTTACGACAAGCGGTGAGATTGACAACCTCTTGTTCGTTGGGGCAAAGTACTTTGGTTGTGTTGTGCGGTTCCACGTTGGCGTCGGAATCCCTGGTGTTGCGCCGCATCACATTTCGCCACCATCAACCTTCAACGTGCTTCTTGACTCCTCTGGTCCGATTAAACCTTGGTTTCTTGCTGAGAAACTTGCCTGTGCGCATCATACCTTCCTCTTGGGGTTCCCAACGGACGTGTACATCTGTGCGCATCAAGCAAATTTGGCGCCGTTGCCGAGGAGATCAAGACACGCTGCAGGGAGTCTCCACTTCCCAATCTCTTTACTTTGTTTTTTTTGTCTTGCTTTATTTTATTTACTACTTTGTTTGCTGCACCTAAACAAAACACAAAAAAATTAGTTGCTAGTTTTTCTTTATTTACTGTCTTGCTCTTGATGTCTACGGGTGCTTCTATTCTTGTAGACAGTGTTGGGCCTCAAGAGCGAGAGGTTTGTAGAACAGACAAGTTTCCCTCAAGTGGATCACCCAAGGTTTATCAAACTCGGGAGGAAGAGGTCAAAGATATCCCTCTCATGCAACCTGCAACCACAAAGCAAGAAGTCTCTTGTGTCCCCAACACACCTAATAGGTGTACTAGTTCGGCGAAGAGATAGTGAAATACAAGTGGTATGAATGAATATGAGCAGTAGTACGGCGCCAGAAAAATAGCTTGCTGGCGTGGAGTTGATGGTAGTAATATTGTAGGAAGTAAACAAGCAGTAGTAACTCAGCAGTATTTAGGAACAAGGCCTAGGGATCATACTTTCACTAGTGGACACTCTCAACATTGATCACATGAGAATAGATAAATGCATACTCTACACTCTCTTGTTGGATGATGAACACATTGCGTAGGATTACACGAACCCTCAATGCCGGAGTTAACAAGCTCCACAATTCAATGTTCATATTTAAATAACCTTAGAGTGCATGAAAGATCGACACGACTAAACCAAGTACTAACATAGCATGCACACTGTCACCTTCACACCATGTAGGAGGAATAGATCACATCAATACCATCATAGCAATAATTAACTTCATAATCTACAAGAGATCATACTCATAGCCTACGCCAAGTACTAACACGGATGCACACACTGTCACCATTACACCGTGCAGGAGGAATAAACTACTTTAATAACATCACTAGAGTAGCACATAGATAAATTGTGATACAAAACACATTGCAATCATAAAGAGATATGAATAAGCACTTCACTACACCATTCATAACAGTGAATAAGTATTACATGAAATATAGAAAGAGACCCACACGGTGCACACTGTCACCTTTACACACGTGGGACAAGGAGTCTCCGGAGATCACATAAGTAAAACTCACTTGACTAGCGTAATGACATCTAGATTACAAGCATCATCATATGAATCTCAATCATGTAAGGCAGCTCATGAGATTATTGTATTGAAGTACATAGAGAGAGATGAACCACATAGCTACCGGTACAGCCCCGAGCCTCGATGGATAACTACTCCCTCCTCATGGGAGCACGGCGGTGATGAAGATGGCGGTGGAGATGGCAGCGGTGTCGATGGAGAAGCCTTTGGGGGCACTTCCCCGTCGGCGGCGGCAGAGACTCTGTCACCCGGATCTTGGCTTCGCGATGGCGGCGGCTCTGGAACTTTTTCGTACCGTGGCTTATTCGTCTCGTGTTTTAGGTCGGACCTTTATATAAGCGAGGCGGAGTCGGAAGGTCAACGAGGCGACGACACACTAGGGGGGCGCGGGCCCAGCCCTGGCCGCTCCACCACCATGTGTGGGCCCCACTGGCTCTCCTCTGGTGGCTCTCGGGTGTTCTGGATGCTTCCGGGCAAAATAGGAACCTGGGCGTTGATTTCGTCCAATTGAGAATATTTCGTTACTAGGATTTCTGAAACCAAAAACAGAGAAAACAGACTGGCACTTGGCATCTTGTTAATAGGTTAGTTCTAGAAAATGCGAATATGACATAAAGTGTGCATAAAACATGTAGATATCATCAATAATGTGGCATGGAACATAAGAAATTATCGATACGTCGGAGACGTATCAGCATCCCCAAGCTTGTTCTGCTCGTCCCAGCAGGTAAAACGATAACAAAGATAATTCAAGTGACATGCTTCATAACTTGATCATATTGTAAACATATGTAATGAATGCAGCGATCAAAACAATGGTAATGACATGAGTAAACAACTGAATCATAAAGCAATGACTTTTCATGAATATCACTTCAAGACAAGCATCAATAAGTCTTGCATAGGAGTTAACTCATAAAGCAATAATTCAAAGTATAGACATTGAAGCAACACAATGGAAGATTAAGTTTCAGCGGTTGCTTTCAACTTGTAACATGTATATCTCATGGATAGTGTCAATATAAAGTAATATAACAAGTGCAATATGCAAGTATGTAGGAATCAATGCACAGTTCACACAAGTGTTTGCTTCTTGAGGTGGAGAAGAGATAGGTGAAGTGACTCAACATAAAAGTAAAGAAAGGTCCTTCAAAGAGGAAAGCATCGATTGCTATATTTGTGCTAGAGCTTTGGTTTTGAAAACATATAGAGAGCATAAAAAGTAAAATTTTGAGAGGTGTTTGTTGTTGTCAACGAATGGTAGTGGGTACTCTAACCCCCTTGCCCGGACAAACCTTCAAAGAGTGGCTCCCATTTTATTTTATTTTTGGGTGGCACTCCTTCCAACCTTTGTTTCACAAACCATGGATAACGAATCCTCGGGTGCCTGCCAACAATCTCATACCATGAAGGAGTGCCTTTTTATTTTAGTTTTATTATGATTACTCCTCCCCACCTTTGCTTTCTCAAGCCATGGCTAACCGAATCCTTCGGGTTGAGTCAACAATCACATACCATGGAGGAGTGTCTATTTTTGTTAATTAATTTGGGACTGGGAATCCCATTGCCGACTCTTTTTGCAAAATTATTGGATAAGCGGATGAACCCACTAGTCCATTGGTGAAAGTTGCCCAACAAGATTGAAAGATAAACACCACATACTTCCTCATGAGCTATAAAACATTGACACAAATAAGAGATAATAACTTTTGAATTGTTTAAAGATAGCACTCAAGCAATTTACTTTGGAATGGCGGAGAAATACCATGTAGTTGGTAGGTATGGTGGACACAAATGGCATAGTGGTTGGTGATACATCCAAAACGTATCTACTTTCCCGAACACTTTTGCTATTGTTTTGCATCTAATTTGTGTATTTTGGATACAACTAACACGGACTAACGCTGTTTTCAGCAGAATTGCTCTGGTGTCTCGTTTTTGTGCAGAAATCCAACTTTCGGAAAATCCTCGGAATTTATGCAGAAGGCCCTATTTTCCCAGAATAGAGCCAGAAGGACAAGTAAGGTGGAGGCGAGGGCCCCACACCATAAGGCGCGCGGCCTAGGGGGGCGATACGCGTAGATGCACACGTCCGTTGGGAACCCCAAGTGGAAGGTATGATGCGTATAGAAGCAAGTTTCCCTCGGTATGAAACCAAGGTTTAATCGAACCAGTAGGAGCCAAGAAGCACGTTGAAGGTTGATGGTCGCGAAATGTGATGCGGCGCAACACCGAGATTCCGGCGCCAACGGAACCTGCACAACACAACCAAGTACTTTGTCCCAACGAAACAATGAGGTTGTCAATCTCACCGGCTTGCTTGTAACAAAGGATTAAACGTATCGAGTGGAAGATGTTTGCAAAGAAAACAGTAAAACAAGTAGATTGTATGCTATGTAAAGAATAGGACCGGGGTCCACGGTTCACTAGAGGTGTCTCTCCCATAAGATAAAAGCATGTTGGGTGAACAAATTATAGTCGGGCAATTGACAAATAGAGAAAGGCATAACAATGCATATACATGATATGATAAATATAGTGAGATTTAATTGGGCATTACGACAAAGTACATAGACCGCCATACAACTGCATCTATGCCTAAAAAGTCCACCTTCAGGTTATCATCCGAACCCCCTCCAGTATTAAGTTGCAAAGCAGAGACAATTGCATTAAGTATGGTGCGTAATGTAATCAACAACTACATCCTTAGACATAGCATCAATGTTTTATCCCTAGTGGCAACACACATCCACAACCTTAGAACTTTCTGTCACTGTCCCAGATTCAATGGAGGCATGAACCCACTATCGAGCATAAATACTCCCTCTTGGAGTTAAGAGTAAAAACTTGGCCAGAGCCTCTACTAGTAACGGAGAGCATGCAAGATCATAAACAACACATGAACAATTGATTGATAATCACCATAATCATAGTACTCTCTATCCATCGGATCCCGACAAACACAACATATAGAATTACATATAGATGATCTTGATCATGTTAGGCAGCTCACAAGATCCAACAATGAAGCACAACAAGGAGAAGACGACCATCTAGCTACTGCTATGGACCCATGGTCCAAGGGTGAACTACTCACTCATCACTCCGGAGCGACCATGGCGGTGTAGAGTCCTCCGGGAGATGAATCCCCTCTCCGGCAGGGTGCCGGAGGCGATCTCGAATCCCCAGAGATGGGATTCGCGGCGGCGCGTCTCTGGAAGGTTTTCGTATCGTGGCTCTCGGTGCGGGGTTTCGCGACGGAGGCTTTAAGTGGCGGAGGGTCAACGCGGGGGCCACACGAGGGCCCGGGGGCAGGGGCCGCGCGGCCAAGGGCCTGGCCGCGCCGGCCTCCCCTCTGGCCGCCTCGTGGCCCCACTTCGTTATCTCTTCGGTCTTCGGAGGCTTCGTGCAAAAATAGGACCCTGGGCGAAAGTTTCGTCCAATTAAGAATATTTCTTTACTAGGATTTCTGAAACCAAAACAGCAGAAACAGCAAGCTGGCTCTTCGGCATCTTGTTAATAGGTTAGTTCGAGAAAATGCATAAATATGACATATAATGTGCATAAAACATGTAGTATCATCAATAAAGTAGCATGGAACATAAGAAATGTCGATACGTTGAAGACGTATCAGCGTCTAAGCTTAGTTTACTCGTCATAAGTGAATAAGACAGATAAAAGTGACATGCCATCATAATCTTGATCATACTATTTGTAAACATATGTAATGAATGCGGCGATCAAAGCAAAGGTAATGACATGAGTAAACAACTGAATCATAAAGCAAAGACTTTTCATGAATAGTACTTCAAGACAAGCATCAATAAGTCTTGCATAGAGTTAACTCATAAAGCAATAAATCAAAGTAAAGGTGTTGAAGCACACATAGGAAGATTAAGTTTCAGCGGTTGCTTTCAACTTATAACATGTATATCTCATGGATATTGTCAACATAAAGTAATATAACAAGTGCAATATGCAAGTATGTAGGAATCAATGCACAGTTCACACAAGTGTTTGCTTCTTAAGGTGGAAGGAGGTAAACTGACTCAACAATAAAAGTAAAGAAAGGTCCTTCAAAGAGGAAAGCATCGATTCTGTATTTGTGCTAGAGCTTTTATTTTGAAAACATGAAACAATTTTGTCAACGGTAGTAATAAAGCATATGAGTTATGAAAATTATATCTTACAAGTTGCAAGCCTCACGCATAGTATACTAATAGTGCCCACCTCGTCCTATAACTTGGACTACCGGGTCTCGCATGCCATGTTTCAACCAAGTGTCACAAAGGGTACCTCCATGCCGCTGTACAAAGGTCTAAGGAGAATGCTCGCATTTCGGATTTCTCGCTTTTGATTATTCTCAACTTAGACATCCATACGGGACAACATGGACAACAGATAATGGACTCCTCTTAAATGCATAAGCATGTAGCAAAGTTATTATTCTCATATGAGATTGAGGATATATGTCCAAACTGAAACTTCCACCATGATTCATGGCTTTAGTTAGCGGCCCAATGTTCTTCTCTAACAATTTTGCATGCTCCAACCACTAAAATGATAGACCTTCAGACAAGACGGACATGCATAGCAACTCACATGATATTCAACAATAGTTGATGGCGTTCCCCAGAAGCATGGTTATCGCACAACGAGCAACTTAATAAAATATAAAGTGCATAAGTACATATTCAATACTACGATAGTTTTAAGGCTATTTTGTCCCATGAGCTATATATTGCAAAGGTGAATGATGGAATTTTAAAGGTAGCACTCAAGCAATTTACTTTGGAATGGCGGAGAAATACCATGTAGTAGGTAGGTATGGTGGACACAAATGGCATAGTAGTTGGGCTCAAGGATTTTGGATGCATGAGAAGTATTCCCTCTCGATACAAGGTTTAGGCTAGCAAGGTTATTTGAAGCAAACTCAAGGATGAACAAGTGCAGCAAAACTCACATAAAAGACATATTGTAAACATTATAAGACTCTACACTGTCTTCCTTGTTGTTCAAAACTCAATACTAGATATTATCTAGACCTTAGAGAAACCAAATATGCAAATCAAATTTTAGCAAGCTCTATGTATTTCTTCATTAATGGGTGCAAAGCATATGATGCAAGAGCTTAAACATGAGCACAACAATTGCCAAGTATCACATTATCCAAGACATTTTAGAATTACTACATGTAGCATTTTCCAATTCCAACCATATAACAATTTAACGAAGAAGAAACTTCGCCTTGAACATTATGAGTAAAGCCTAAGGACACATGTGTCCATATGCAACAAGAGAGCGTGTCTCTCTCCCACAAAGTGAATGCTAGGATCCATCTTATTCAAACAAAAACAAAAACGAAAACAAACCGACGCTCCAAGTAAAGAACACAAGATGTGATTGAATAAAAATATAGTTTCAGGGGAGGAACCTGATGATGTTGTGAAGAAGGGGATGCCTTGGGCATCCCCAAGCTTAGACGCTTGAGTCTTCTTAAAATATGCAGGGGTGAACCACGGGGCATCCCCAAGCTTAGAGCTTTCACTCCTCTTGATCATAGTATATCATTCTCCTCTCTTGACCCTTGAAAACTTTCAAACTTCAAGCAAACTCATTAGAGGGTTAGTGCACGATTAATAATTCACTCATTCAGAGGTGACACAATCATTATTTTCACTTCTGGACATTGCATAATGCTACTGGACATTAGTGGATCAAAGAAATAAATCCAACATAGCAAAAGAGGCAATGCGAAATAAAAGGCAGAATCTGTCAAAAACAGAACAGTCCGTAAAGAAGAATTTAGAAATGGCACCAGACTTGCTCAAATGGAAAAACTCAAAACTAATGAAAGTTGCGTACATATCTGAGGATCACGCTCATAAATTGGCAGATTTTTCGAATTTTCTACAGAGAATTGTGCCCAGATTCGTGACAGACAGCAATGCTGTTTCTGCGCAGCGATCCCAAATATAACATCAACTTTGACATAGAAAATTTACTTGGCACAAAAACATGATAAGGAGAGGTTGCTACAGTAGTAAACAACTTCCAAGACTCAACAAAACAAAAAAAAATTCTGTAGGTAAAAACATGGGTTGTCTCCCATAAGCGCTTTTCTTTAAGGCCTTTCAGCTAGGCGCAGAAAGTGCAAATCAAGTAACATCGAGAGTAGAAGCATCAACATCATAGCTTGTTCTAATAATAGAATCAAAAGGCAACTTCATTCTCTTTCTAGGGAAGTGTTCCATACCTTTCTTGAGAGGAAATTGATATTTAATATTACCTTCCCTCATATCAATAACAGCACCAACGGTTCGAAGAAAAGGTCTTCCCAACACAATTGGACAAGATGCATTGCATTCGATATCCAAGACAACAAAATCAACGGGGACAAGGTTATTGTTAACCGTAATGTGCACATTATCAATCCTCCCCAAAGGTTTCTTTTTAACATTATCGGCAAGATTAACATCAAATAACAATTCTTCAATGGTGGCAAGTCAAGCATATCATCATCTCTTTAGGCATGGCAAATTGCACCAAGATCACATAAAGCATTACATTCAAAGTCATTGAATTTCATTTTAATGATGGGCTCCCAACCATCCTCTAACTTTCTAGGAATAGAAGTTTCAAGTTTTAGTTTCTCTTCTCTAGCTTTTATGAGAGCATTTGTAATATGTTTTGTAAAGGCTAAATTTATAGCACTAGCATTAGGACTTTTAGCAAGTTTTTGTAAGAACTTTATAACTTCAGAGATGTGGCAATCATCAAAATCTAAATCATTATGAGCTACAGCAATGGGATCATTATTCCCAAGGTTGGAAAAATTTCAGCGTTTTATCACAAGCGATTTCAGCAGTTTTAGCAATTTCAGGCAGTTTTGTACGCTTTGCACTAGGAGTAGAAACATTGCCAACACCAATTATTTTACCATTGATAGTAGGAGGTGCAGCAACATGTGAAGAATTAGCATTACTAGTGGTGGTAATAGTCCAAACTTTAGCTACATTATTCTCTTTAGCTAGTTTTTCATTTTCTTCTCTATCCCACCTAGCACGCAGTTCAGCCATTAATCTTATATTCTCATTAATTCTAACTTGGATGGCATTTGCTGTAGTAGTAATCTTTTTATCAATATCATCAGGTTTAGCAGCCATTTTATTAATTAAAGAAGATTGTGATGCGGACATGTATGAGATTCGGGTTTCAGCATTTGAAATTTTAGTTTGCAGACCAGAAATCTCCCTATTCAAGTTTTCAAGTTGATTTCCTATATTTTTCAACAAGGTAGATTGTTCATTCATAGTTCTAGTAAACAATTGATTTTGCTCATATTGTGATTGCATAAAGTTTTTAGTGGATCTTTCAATTTTCTAGCATCCTTTCCTCATATCTACCATAATCATTACCACTAGCAGGATATGGCCTATAGTTATTACCGAGTTGTTCCTATAAGCATTGTTGTTGAAATTATTATTTTTAATGAAATTCACATCAACATTTTCTTCTTGAGCAACCAATGAAGCTAAAGGAACATTATTTGGATCTACATTAGATCTACCATTCACAAGCATAGACATAATCACATCAATCTTATCACTCAAGGAAGAAGTTTCTTCAACAAATTTACCTTCTTACCTTGTGGAGCTCTTCCGTGTGCCACTCAGAGTAATTTATCATCATATCATCAAAGTTTTGTAGCCGCCCCCAATGTGATGGACATAAAGGTACCTCCAGCAGCTGAATCCAATAAATTCCGAAGAAAAATTTAGTCCTGCATAGAAGGTTTGGATAATCATCCAAGTAGTCAGTCCATGGGTTGGGCAATTCTTTACCAAAGTTTTCATTCTCTCCCATGCTTGAGCAACATGTTGAGTATCTAATTGTTTAAAATTCATTATGCTACTTCTCAAAGATATAATTTTAGCGGGAGGATAATATCTACCAATAAAAAGCATCCTTGCATTTAGTCCATGAATCAATACTATTCTTAGGCAAAGATAGCAACCAATCTTTAGCTCTTCCTCTTAATGAGAAAAGAAACACTTTCAATTTAATAATATCACCATCTACATCTTTATACTTTTGCATTTCACAAAGTTCAACAAAATTATTGAGATGGGCAGCAGCATCATCAGAACTAGCACCAGAAATTGATCTCTCATAACTAAGTAAAGCAGGTTTAATTTCAAAGAATTCTGCTGTAGTAGCAGGTGGAGCAATAGGTGTGCATAGGAAATCATTATTATTTGCATTTGTGAAGTCACACAATTTAGTATTTTCAGGGGTATTCATTTTAATAACGGTAAATAAAACAAACTAGATAAAATAAATGCAAGTAACTAATTTTTGTGTTTTCGATATATAGAGCAAGACGGTAAATAAAGTAAAACTAGCAACTAATTTTTGTGTTTTGATTTAGTGCAGCAAACAAAGTAGTAAATAAAATAAAGCAAGACAAAAACAAAGTAAAAGAGATTGAGAAGTGGAGACTCCCCTTGCAGCGTGTCTTGATCTCCCGGCAACGGCGCCAGAAATTTAGCTTGATACGCGTAGATGCACACGTCCGTTGGGAACCCCAAGTGGAAGGTATGATGCGTATAGAAGCAAGTTTCCCTCAGTATGAAACAAGGTTTAATCGAACAGTAGGAGCCAAGAAGCACGTTGAAGGTTGATGGTCGCGAAATGTGATGCGGCGCAACACCGGGGATTCGGCGCCAACGGAAACCTGCACAACCAAAGTACTTTGTCCCAAGCAGATGAGGTTGTCAATCTCACCAGCTTGCTGTAACAAAGGATTAAACGTATCGAGTGGAAGATGTTTGCAAAGAAAACATTAAAACAAGTAGATTGTATGCTATGTAAAGAATAGGACCGGGGTCCACAGTTCACTAGAGGTGTCTCTCCCATAAGATAAAAGCATGTTGGGTAACAAATTACAGTCGGGCAATTGACAAATAGAGAAAGGCATAACAATGCATATACATGATATGATAAATATAGTGAGATTTAATTGGGCATTACGACAAAGTACATAGACCGCCATCCAATGCATCTATGCCTAAAAAGTCCACCTTCAGGTTATCATCCGAACCCCTCCGGTATTAAGTTGCAAAGCAAGAGACAATTGCATTAAGTATGGTGCGTAATGTAATCAACAACTACATCCTTAGACATAGCATCAATGTTTTATCCCTAGTGGCAACAGCACATCCACAACCTTAGAACTTCTCTGTCCCAGATTCAATGGAGGCATGAACCCACTCCCGAGCATAAATACTCCCTCTTGGAGTTAAGAGTAAAAACTTGGCCAGAGCCTCTACTAGTAACGGAGAGCATGCAAGATCATAAACAACACATGAACAATAGATTGATAATCACCATAATCATAGTACTCTCTATCCATCGGATCCCGACAAACACAACATATAGAATTACATATAGATGATCTTGATCATGTTAGGCAACTCACAAGATCCAACAATGAAGCACAACAAGGAGAAGCGACCATCCGCTTTTGCTATGGACCCATGGTCCAAGGGTGAACTACTCACTCATCACTCGGAGGCGACCATGGCGGTGTAGAGTCCTCAGGGAGATGAATCCCCTCTCCCGTGAGGTGCGGAGGCGATCTCAGAATCCCGAGATGGGATTCGCGGCGGCGCGTCTCTGTAAGGTTTTCCGTATCGTGGCTCTCGGTACGGGGGGTTTCGCGACGGAGGCTTTTAAGTGGGGCGGAGGGTCAACGCGGGGGCCACACGAGGGGGGGGGCAGGGCCGCGCGGCCAAGGGCACAGCCGCGCCGGCCTCCCCTCGGCCGCCTCGTGGCCCCACTTCGTTATCTCTTCGGTCTTACGGAAGCTTCGTGCAAAATAGGACTGGGCGAAAGTTTCGTCAATTCCGAGAATATTTCTTTACTAGGATTTACGAAACCAAAAACAGCAGAATAGCAACCGGCTCTTCGGCATCTTGTTAATAGGTTAGTTCCGAGAAAATGCATAAATATGACATATAATGTGCATAAAACATGTAGGTATCATCAATAAGTAGCATGGAACATAAGAAATTATCGATACGTTGAGACGTATCGGGACCCGCGTGGCCCTCGGCCGGCCTCCGACGCCCTCCTTCGGACTACTTATCGGCCTCGACCTAAAACGCACGGAGAGAGAGGTCGAAGTCGCCGAAACCCTCCAGAGCCGCCACATCGCGAAACTCCGTCTCGGGGCAGAAGTCTGGATTACGGCACTCCGCGGGACGAGGAAGGAGATCTTCACCGCCATCACCACCGCCTCTCCATCGACCAGCCATGTTTCCCCCATCCATGTGTGAGTAATTCCCCGCTGTAGGCTGAAGGGGATGGTAGGGATTGGATGAGATTGGTCATGTAATAGTCATAAGATTGTTAGGGCATAGTGCTAGTATCCGTAGATGTCACTTTTATGATATTGTTGCAACTTGTTATGCTTAATGCTTGTCACTAGGGCCAGAGTGCCATGATCTCAGATCTGAACATGTTATTGATTAATGAAGATATTCGTTGTTTATGATCTTACACTGCAAGTTGTATACACATGTTGTCCAGGAACCAATGGCCGAAGTGACAGAAATCGGGACAACCGGAGGGGATGGTAGTGATGTGAGGATCACATGTGTTCACGGAGTGTTAATGCTATGCTCCGGTACTCTATTAAAGGAGTACCTTAATTTCGGTAGTTTCCCTAGAGGCTTGCCACCGGCTGGTAGGACAAAAGATGTTGTGCAAGTTTCTCATTGCGAGCACGTACGACTAAATATGGAACACATGCCTATTGATTGATTAGTACTTGGATACCGTTTTATTATTATCTGCAAATGCCCTACTTTGATTGTTACATGAGTTTCTCTCATCCATACGCCCGTTAATCCGTCCACTGTGCCTACAATATTTTAATCCTGCTGTTTACTATAATCACTATTGCTGTCTTTATTCCTTTCTTCTTTGTTATTTCACTATTCCTCTTTGCCATAAAGCTGTTACTCTTTGATAAACTCTTGCAGCAAGTCATTTTCAGTGCGGCTGAATTGACAACTCATTGTTAAGGCTTACAAGTATTCTTTGTCTCCTTGTGTCGAATCAATAAATTGGGTAATACTTCCCGAGAAACTGTTGCGATCCCCTATACTTGTGGGTCATCAAGACTATTTTATGGCGCCGTTGCCGGATGCATAGCTTTATTTGGAAGTTCACTTGGATTGATATTGTTACTGCAATTCTCCATCATGGGTAAACCTCGCGATACTAAGATCGCCATATTACCATCCACTACAAGAAAAGGTACAACTCTTAGTACCTCTGCTGCTCTTGATTCACCATCTGTGATAAGTAAACTTGTTTCACCACCACAAGCTTCAAATGCTGGTACTTCTGCTGAATCTGAAAATTCCTCTCATAATTGTGATGATGCTTCTGCTTGTGCTTGATAATGATGGTTCGTTAGGATCTTTTCTAGATGCTACAATTGCTAAGTCTAGACAAATTGAAAATCACTGAAACTCCTAATGAAAATGCTGCTACACTGTTAATTCACCTGAGTCTTTTGAATATTCTAGTGATGATCTTGATGAAGATTATGTAGAGCTTGATGATGATTTATTGAAAAATTCAATGCTACTACTGATGCAAGAAAAATTAAAAAGTTGCTTGCAGAACATGCTGTTAGATATAAACTATCTCCTGATCCTAAATTTGCCACATCTCCTATAAACATTAGGGATAAAGATTATGATTTTTCTCTTGATCTATCTCATATAGCTATCGTTGAGAAAACACCCTTTTGTGGTACTGAAAAAGAAAGTCTTGTTGAACACATGGTGAGTTATCTACTCTTAGTGGTTTGTTTCCGATGATATTAAGATGCGTACTTATTTTGTCGCTAAATTTTCCTTTCTCATTAAAGGATGATGCTAAAACTTGGTATAATAATGTGCCTCCTGGTTCTATTAAAAGTCCAAAAGAATTGCTTGATGTTTTCTTACGAAAATACTTTCTGTAGTGCTCAACATATTGCTTTGAGGAGAATTTATAATTTTGACCAGGAAGATGGAGAGAAATTGCCTGAGGCTTGGGCGAGATTTTGCTCTCTTATTAAGCTCAGCCTGACCATGATTTGGAAAAGCATGATTTACTTGATATATTTTATAGTGGACTAACTATTGAGTCTAGAGCATACCTGGATAGTTGTGCTGGTTGTGTTTTCAGGAAAAGAACTCCAGAATATTTGAAGAATTATTGGCTAAAATAGGCGGGAATCATGATGATTGGTCTACACCTGAACCAACCCCGACACCGATAGTGAAGAAGAGAGGTATGATTAAATTAAATGATGAAGATATGAGGGAAGCCAAGAAGTCTCTTAAAGAGAAGGGTATTAAACCTGAAGATGTGAAGAATTTACCTCCTATAGAAGATTTATGTGAGATAACTCCCCTTCATCCATGATTGAGGTACACTCTCTTCAACGCTTTACTAGGGAAGATATTCCGTATTCAAAACCTCCTGCTCAATGCTTAGATGAGTTTGATAATTATATTATTAAGCAAGAAAACTTTAATATGAGAGTAGAGAATCATTTAATGGAAAATTCTCGAGCTATTAGTGAATTGCATGATATTGTGGGGAGAACCTCCAATGATGTTAAGATACTTGTTAAACATTTTCAAATGGTTCAAACTCAAATTGATCAACTTACTAAAGTGCAAAATGACTTGTTGGGAAATAATTCTAAAAAAACATTCTTATGAAGTAACAACTAGAGGTGGTGTTTCTACCCAGGATCCTCTATATCCTGAAGGGCATCCCAAAAGAGTTGAACAAGATTCTCAACTAACTAAAACTAGTGCTCCATCTAAGAAAAGAAAAAGAAACATAAGAAGTGTTGTAGAATCCTCTGAACTGTTAATGATCCTAATAGTATTTCTATTTACGATGCTGAAGCTGAAAGTGGTAATGAACATGATAAAGATAATGATAAGGATGATACTCCCGATAAAGAAGAAATTGAAAAAGAACATGAAAAAGCCTGCTAAAAATAAAAAGTACACTAAAGGCTTTTATTACTTGAGAAACATGGTAATGAAAGAGAACCTTGGGTTCAAAAAAATGCCTTTTCCTGCTAAGAAACTAAAATCAAAGGAGGAGGAACATTATAATAAATTTTGTGATTGGATGAAACCTTTATTTTGGCAAATCCCTTTGGCTGATGCTATTAAATTGCCTCCTTATTCAAAGTATATGAAAGATATTGTTACTAACAAAGGAAAATCCCCAATGAGGAAATTTCCACTATGCTTGCTAATTACTCTTTCAATGGCAAAGTTCCAAAGAAGGGCGACCCAGGTATACCTACTATTCCTTGTTCTATTAAGAATAATTATGTTAGAACTGCTCTATGTGATTTGGGAAGAGGAGTTAGTGTAATGCCTTTTTCTCTTTATAAGAGACTTGATTTAGATAAGTTGATACCAATGATATATCTTTGCAAATGGCTGATAAATCTACCGCTATTCTGTTGGTGTATGTGAAAATGTTCCTGTTCAAGTTACTCGGCATTGCTTGATATTAACTGATTTTGTTGTGTTGGAAATTCCTGAAGATGATAATATGTCCATTATTCTTGGAAGACCCTTTCTTAATACTGCGGGGGCTGTTATTGATTGCAATAAAGGCATGGTTACTTTCAATATTGATGATAAGGAACATATTGTCTATTTTCCCAAGAGGATTGATAAAGTATGTGGAGTTAATACAATTTTTAATGTGAAAACTATCAAAGTGGGATCCATTGATTGTCTATATATGAGCCTAAAGAAGAATATCAAACTCTTGTGATTGGATCCATATCAATTCAATATAAGGTAACATGATTGATTTGAGGTTTATTTCTTCTTATGTCATATAAAATTTATTTGGTAGCAAGACTTGATCAACCTTGTTAACAAGTATATTTTAATGCATAGAGAGCTAAACAACATTTCTTTCTTTCTCCCTCCATTTGTTTTACTTGCTGTAGCACCTTTTTGTTTTGCAATATGCCTTAGTTGTTAGGATTTTGGAAATCATTTTTCTGCGCAGTAATAATTAATTTAATACCCAGAAATGTGCATTTTTCAAAGTTTTCAAAAATTAAAAATTACACCGTTGGTCTTATTTTTCGACGAGGCACACAGGAGTACGAGGATGACACTGTGGGGCACCACGGTGCCACACCACGAGCCGGCGCGGCTAAGGAGGTGGGCGCGCCCTGTGGTGTGGGCCCCTCCTGCTACTACTTCATCTCTTCCTCCCGGCATCTTCTCTCTCCAGAAAAACTCGCACCAAGTTCCTCTCACTCGCGTTTCTGCTCAAAGAACTCGCGATTTCTCGATCTCCTTGCTCAGCCCGAGATTTGTCTGAAATTTGGCACATTTGCTCCTTTGTATGTGACTCCTTTGATTGTCCAATTAGAATTTTGTTTGGTTGAGTATATCTTGAATATTTTGCTGCTGTAGATAACATGTTTAGTGAGCTTGCATGCTTGTTCTAAGAGGAAGAAATTAGTTTTGATGCATGTTTAGTACTCTAGCAAGTTCCTATAGTAGTTCCCCTCAATATATACCTTGAAATCAAATTTTATAATGGTTGTTGAAAATTTCAGAAAATGGAGGGGAGTATGCACCAACTTAACCAACAAGAGTTGGAGGTACAGCAAGTCATGAGAGTTCATCGTGAGGATACCCCTCTTATTACCCATGCATGGATTTTATGCGAATGCAGGAATCTGCAAGATGTTCAAACAACGATTTCCAATGCGGGGTTGGAAGGTTTTCTTGTTGGTGAACCTCACCAATATGCTAAACTAACGGTGTCGGTTGTGCAGGATTTTGAATTTCATCGGTCTCAAACTAACCCCATGGTCGGTACAAGATTTATAACAAAACTATCAACTTGCCTTTTAGTGATTTTTGGGCAGCAATTGGAGTGCCGCGGTGGGGATCCTGCGAGAAGGTCAGGGGAACGCCGCGGGAGCTCTCAAATCTTTATACAATGATTTGTAATGGGGGAGCTTCTCCAATGATGGTGGTAAGATTAGTAGCATTCAACAACCAGCTATCCGCTACTTTGCTTATTTCGTTACAAAGTGCGTTCTTGCTAGAAAGACTGGAGGTAAATTATCTGTCCAAGATATGGCTTTCTTGGCTGCCGCTTTGCAACGGGATAGGACTTATAATTTGGGTGCTTTAATAGCTTGTAGACTTGCTACTAACCGTGAGAAAGGAGGAATTTGTGGAGGTCTTATCGCCTCTCGCTTATTAGCTATGCATGGTGTGGGACCTCACCATTTAGATATTCCGCTTTCTATAGAGAAGCTTGATGTTGTTTCCATGATTAAACATGAGTTTATTTCAGATGCATCTAATTTGAACAACCTGTATTATAGGATAACTTTGTATAAGAAAAATTGGAGCATAACTAAGAAAATTGAAAAACTAGTACGATTGCCTGCACCTGCTCTGTTTAACCTTGATGCCAGGAAAGGGTGAGCTAAACGCATACATAGAAAGAGAAAGCCGTCGTGCAAGGGAAGGTGTGGAGGAGGCCGAGGAGCACCCCGACTCTTCATCCGATGCAGAAGCTCCTCATATCAACATTATGGTCATGTGGAACCTCCACGACATTCTTCTGCGCACGAGGGCCCTATTACCACTCCATGTATGATCCACCGGCGTGGAACTCCGACCCTCGATGGGAATGAACTCACTTAGGCCAAAAGCCTAAGCTTGGGGGAGTATACCGGCATCACTCATTCTTTGCATATTATGGTTGCTGGATACTTGTACATACTTGTTTAGTTTCTTAGAGTGGTTTTCTAATAAGAAGGAGATGATATTTGGGGAAGTGCTGTCCAAAAACAGATTCTGGGCTGTTACCAAAAAAATTCGTATACACAGCCAGAACGTTATTTTGAGTTGCCAATTTTTGAGCATGTTCCCCAGGTTGTTATCTAACTTTCATTAGTTGAACACTTTTGGTCTGAGCAATGGAAGATTTTTGTTAATTTCGATTTCTGTACTGCTGTCAGGGATTTGGCAGATTTCTGTCATCCTTTGCTTTTCTGTGTTTCTATTAGTTTGCATTCTTTTGTTTTCGCTTTGTTTCTTTCCTAAAACACAAAAAGACCAAAAATATTTCTGTTGTTTCTATTCAACATTTGTTTATTTGGTTCTTTGCTCTTAGTTTACTTTATTTGTTATCGTTGGTTTGCTATGAGAAAACCCAAAAAGATTTTGCTTTGTTTTCTTGTTTCTTTTGTTCTTGTTTCCAAATCGAAAACACAAAAATATTTGCTGTTCTTCTTTGGTTTGTAAAGTTCATCATGAATTCAATGGTCTTCGGTGGCTGGAGCGTGGTTTCATTTCATATTATCCAAGCTACACAAGTGAAAGGCAATAATGACGATCTACAACAATTGGATTGTGGTGAGAGGCTGGTATGAACTCTATTTGTTTTCATTTTTGTACATATACTCATCCATGTGAGCATGCTTAGTTGGTTCATGTGAGGTATATATTATGTGAGAAAGTCTAGTAGTTCATGATCTCTCATGTTTAGCTCCAATTTATTAATATGAGTAGCATATCATGGATGTTCGCTTGCATTGTTTTATTCATAAGTAAGTATGGCATTGTGGTATCCTCCTCTGAATAATTCATTTATATCATGCACATGCTCATGCATATGACTGAACAAAATTCAATTAAGCCTCGATGATTTGTATTGCTTGAGTTCTTGTATCACTATACTCGTTATTTCTATTTGCCGCAAGCACAATCATACTGCTCTCTTGATTTGTAGCTCCCTCGTCTTTTGCTAGCCTTCACTTTATCTTTGGCGAGCTCGTGTTCCAAACACCTGAAAACCAAGTTGTTCCAAAGTGTCCACCAAAATACCTATGCATGGCATTTCAAACCATTCCAAGTAAAGTTCTCATGCGCTACCTTTAAAACCTTCAAAATGCTTCTCAATTTGTGTTAATGTTTCATAGCTCATGAGGAAGTATGTGGTGTTTAGCTTCCAACCTTGTCATTTACTTTGACGGACTCTCATATGGACTAGTGGCACATCCGCTTATCCAATAATTTTGCAAAAAGAGCTGGCAATGGGATTCCAGTCCCAAATTAATTAACTTAAATAGACACTCCTCCATGGTTTGTGATTGTTGGACGGCACCCGAAGATTCGGTTAGCCATGGCTTGTGTAAGCAAAGGTTGGGGAGTGTCATCATCATAATAAAACTTAAATAAAAAGGCACTCCTTCATGGTATGTGATTGTTGGACGGCACCCGAGGATTCGGTTAGCCATGGTTTGTGAAAGAAAGGTTGGAAGGAGTGCCACCCAAAAATAAATAAAATGGGAGCCGCTCTTGTGAGTCCGGTTGATGAGGTAGTTAGTGTACCCATTACCATTCGTTGACAACAACAAACACCTCTCAAAATAATTTTACTCCTGCTTTACAAATGAAAAGCTCTAGCGCATGTTAATCCCTGCTTCCCTCTGTGAAGGGTCAATCTTTTACTTTTATGTTGTGTCTCCATTCTTTCTTTGAGCACTATCTTGAGAACACAACCTGTCATTCTTAGTATAATATGCTTGTCTCAAAATATGATTGATTGTGGTATAACTTTGATGCTTTTATCTTTGACAATCACTACTTCTAGTCTTTCTATGAACTCCGGAGGTGCCTCGGCATTTATGTTTTGCCGATCAAATACGGGCCAGCGAGATACCACTTTATCATATTCTCTTATGAACATTGCAAATCTGCTTATACATGATTCATGATGCTTATTATTAATTGTTGGTACCTCTCCATGATTGACATAGCTGTTGGATGATCTTATTTGCATGTATCTCATTATGAACTGCTTGAGTATTAGCCATAGCATGAGAATATATACATCATATGAGCAAATGTGTTCGTGAAAGTTCTTTTATCGCTCGGTTGTTAACTGAATTGCTTGAGGACAAGCAATAAGCTAAGCTTGGGGGGAGTTGATACGTCCAAAACGTATCTACTTTCCCGAACACTTTGCTATTGTTTTGCCTCTAATTTGTGTATTTTGGATACAACTAACACGGACTAACGCTGTTTTTCAGTAGAATTGCTCTAGTGTCTCGTTTTTGTGCAGAAATCTAACTTTCGGGAAAATCCTGGGAATTTATGCAGAAGGCCCTATTTTCCCAGAATGCGGCGGAGCCAGAAGGACAAGTAAGGTGGAGCCCGGGGCCCCACACCATAAGCGGCGCGGCCTAGGGGGCCACGCGGCCTATGGTGTGGCCCACTCGGTCGCCTCGGCGCCCTCCTTCGGACTACTTATCGGCCTCGACCTAAAAACGCACGGAGAGAGGTCGAAGTCGCCCAGAAACCCTCCGAGCCGCCACATCGCGAAACTCCGTCTCGGGAACCAGAAGTCTCCGTTCTGGCACTCCGGGACGGGGAATTGGAGGAGATCTTCACCGCCATCACCGCCAACGCCTCTCCATCGACCAGCCATGTTTCCCCATCCATGTGTGAGTAATTCCCCCGCTGTAGGCTGAAGGGGATGGTAGGGATTGGATGAGATTGGTCATGTAATAGTCATAAGATTGTTAGGGCATAGTGCCTAGTATCAGTGTCTCTTTTATGATATTGTTGCAACTTGTTATGCTTAATGCTTGTCACTAGGGCGAGTGCCATGATCTCAGATCTGAACATGTTATTGATTCATGAAGATATTCGTTGTTTATGATCTTACATGCAAGTTGTATACACATGTCACTGTCCGGAACCAATGGCCCCGAAGTGTGACAGCGGGACAACCGGAGGATGGTAGTGATGTGAGGATCACATGTGTTCACGGAGTGTTAATGCTTTGTCCGGTACTCTATTAAAAGGAGTACCTTAATTTCTAGTAGTTTCCCTAGAGCCCGGCTGCCCATTTTGGTAGGACAAAAGATGTTGTGCAAGTTTCTCATTGCGAGCACGTACGACTAAATATGGAACACATGCCTATTGATTGATTAGTACTTGGATACATTTTTATTATTCTGCAAAAATGCCCCTGCGATTGTTACATGAGTTTCTCTCATCCATGCAACGTCCCTGTGCCTACAGTATTTTAATCCTGTTGTTTACTATAATCACTACTGTCTTTATTCCACTACTGCTTTGTTATTTCACTATTCCTACGCCATAAAGCGCCACTACGATAAACTCTTGCGAGTAAGTCTGTTTCAGGTGCAGCTGAATTGACAACTCCGCTGTTAAGGCTTACAAGTATTCTTTGTCTCCCCTTGTGTCGAATCAATAAATTGGGTAATACTTCCCTCGAAAACTGTTGCGATCCCCTATTCTTGTGGGACATATTTGGCTCAAGGATTTTGGATGCATGAGAAGTATTCCCTCTCGATACAAAGGTTTAGGCTAGCAAGGTTATTTGAAACAAACACAGGATGAACCGGTGCAGCAAAACTCACATAAAAGACATATTGTAAACATTATAAGACTTTACACGTCTTCCTTGTTGTTCAACCCAATATATACTAGACCTTGAGACCAATTATGCAAGCCAAATTTTAGCAAGCTCTATGTATTTCTTCATTAATGGGTGCAAAGTATATGATGCAAGATTAAACATGAGCACAAATTGCCAAGTATCACATTATCCAAGGAAATTTTACCAATTACTACATGTAGCATTTTCTGTTTCCAACCACAACAACAAGTGAAGCGATCAACCTTCGCCTTGAACATTAAAAGCTAGAACACATGTGTTCATATGAACCAACGGAGCGTGTCTCTCTCCACACAAGGATTTATTCAAACAAAACAAAAATAAAAACAAGCAGACGCTCCAAGTAAAATACATAAGATGTAGTGAATAAAAATATAGTTTCGGGGGAGGAACATGATGTTGTCGATGAAGAAGGGGATGCCTTGGGCATCCCAAGCTTAGATGCTTGAATCTTCTTGAAATATGCAGGGGTGAACCAGGGGCAAGCTTAGAGCTTTCACTCCTCTTGATCATAGTATATCATACTCCTCTCTTGACCCTTGAAAACTTCCTTCACACCAAAAAAGCAAACTCATTAGAGGGTTAGTGCACAATAAAAATTTACATGTTCAGAGATGACACAATCATTCTTTACACTTCTACATTGCATAAAGCTACTGGACATTAATGGATCAAAGAAATTCATCCAACATAGCAAAAGAGCAATGCGAAATAAAAGCAGAATCTGTCAAAACAGAACAGTTCGTAAGACGAATTTTAAAATGGCACCATACTTGCTCAAATGGAAAAACTCAAAACTAATGAAAGTTGCGTACATATCTGAGGATAACTCACGTAAATTGGCATAATTTTCTGTTACCTACAGAGAATAGGCCCAGATTCGTGACAGCAAAGTTGTCTCTCGCAGTAATCCAAATCTAGTATGAACCTTACTATAGAGACTTTACTTGGCACAACAATGCAACAAAACTAAGATAAGGAGAGGTTGCTACATTAGTAACAACTTCAAGACACAAATATAAAACAAAGTACTGTAGTAAAAAAACACATGGGTTATCTCCCAAGAAGTTCTTTCTTTATAGCCATTAAGATGGGCTCAGCAGTTTTAATGATGCTCGCAAGAAATAGTATTTGAAGCAAAAGAGAGCATCAGAGGCAAATTCAAAACACATTTAAGTCTAACATACTTTATGCATAGGAATCTTGTAAATAAACAAGTTCATGAAGAGCAAAGTAACAAGCATAGGAAGATAAAACAAGTGTAGCTTCAAAAATTTTAGCACATAGAGAGGTGTTTTAGTAACATGTAAATTTTTACAACCATATTTTCCTCTCTCATAATAACTTTCAAGCAACATGAGCAAACTCAACAATATAACTATCACATAAAGCATTCTTATCATGAGTCTCATGCATGAAATTATTACTCTCACATAGAGCATAATCAATTTTATTAGTTGTAGTGGGAGCAAATTCAACAAAGTAGCTATCATTTATTTCTCATCATCAAATATAGGAGGCATAGTATATCATCAAAGTAAATTTTCTCCTCAATGCTTGGGGGACTAAAAATATCATGCTCATCAAGCCAGCTTCCCCAAGCTTAGAATTTTCCATAGCATTAGCAACAATAGTGTTCAAAGCATTCATATTAATATGTTCCATGGGTTTTTTAATTTTTGCATCAAACCATCCATGTCTTAAATCAGAAATAGAATAATAAGGTCATTGTTGTCCATTATGCCTAACTAGTGTAAACAAGAAACCAAATGTATAATTCTGATCTAAGGGAAATAAGCTTCGAGTACTTACAACGGTGTGGAAAATAGCTTAGTAGCCGAGATCCGGGTGTGATATCTTTTACCTTTCCTCCCGGCAGCGCGGGAAAATAGCATGATGTCTACGGGTGCTTCTATTCTTGTAGGCAGTGTTGGGCCTCCAAGAGCGAGGTTTAACAGCATCAAGTTTCCCTCAAGTGGATCACCCAAGGTTTATCAAAGGGAGGAAGAGGTCAAAGATATCCCTCTCATGCAACCACAGCCAAGCAGAAGGCAGAACCTAACACACCTAATAGGTGCACTAGTTGGGCAAGAGATAGTGAAATACAAGTGGTATGAATGAATATGAGCAGATGACGCAGAAAATAGCTTCTTGGCGTCGATTGATGGTAGTAATATTGTAGGAAGTAACAACGATGTGCACTGACGGTATTTAGGAACAAAGGCCTAGGGATCAGACTTTCACTAGTGGACCTCTCAACATTGATCACATAACAGAATAGATAAATGCATACTCTACACTCTCTTGTTGGATGATGAACACATTCGTAGTTACACTAACCCTCAATGCCGAGTTAACAAGCTCCACAATTCAATGTTCATATTTAAATAACCTTAGAGTGCAAGATCAATACGACTAAATCAAGTACTAACATAGCATGCTGTTATCCTTCACACCATGTAGGAGGAATAGATCATATATCATCATAGCAATAATTAACTTCATAATCTACAAGAGATCATAATCATAGCCTACGCCAAGTACTAACACGGATGCACACCATGTCACCGTGCGGGAGGAATAAACTACTTTAATAACATCACTAGAGTAGCACATAGATAAATTGTGATACAAAACACATTGCAATCATAAAGAGATATGAATAAGCACTTCACTACACCATTCATAACAGTGAATAAGTATTATGTGAAATATAGCCTAAGAGACCCACACGGTGCACACATCACCTTTACACACGTGGGACAAGGAGTCTCAGGAGATCACATAAGTAAAACTCACTTGACTAGCATAATGACATCTAGATTACAAGCATCATCATATGAATCTCAATCATGTAAGGCAGCTCATGAGATTATTGTATTGAAGTACATAGGAGAGAGATGAACCACATAGCTACCGGTACATCCCGAGCCTCGATGGAGAACTACTCCTCCTCATGGGAGCAACAACGGTGATGAAGATGGCGGTGGAGATGGCAGCGGTGTCGATGGAGAAGCCTTCGGGGGCACTTCCCCGTCCGCGGCGTCTTGAGCAGAGACTCTGTCCCCGGATCTTGGCTTGCGATGGCGGCGGCTGCGGAACTTTTCTCGTACCGTGGCTTATTCGTCTCGTGTTTTAGGTCGGGACCTTATATGGAAGAGGCGGAGTCGGAAGGTCCACGAGGCGAGACAACTAAGGGCGCGGGCCCAGCCCTGGCCACGCCACCACCATGTGTGGGCCCCCTGTGGCTCTCCTGGTGGCTCTCGGGTGTTCTGGATGCTTCGGGCAAAATAGGAACACAGGCGTTGATTTCGTCAATTCAAGAATATTTCGTTACTGGATTTCTGAAACCAACAATGAAAAGAGGAACGCGCACTTCGGCATCTTGTTAATAGGTTAGTTCCAGAAAATGCACGAATATGACATAAAGTGTGCATAAAACATGTAGATATCATCAATAATGTGGCATGGAACATAAGAAATTATCGATACGTCGGAGACGTATCAGCTCTCTATATCAAAAAACACAAAAAAATTAGTTACTCGTCTTTACTTTATTTGCCTAGTTTACTTTTTGCTTATTTCATCATGCTTAATCCTAAGTTTACTTTGGAAAAGATACCGGTAGGGCGTGGGTGTATCATTGGAAGATAATATAGAAGAACTTTTCACCCATGTTAGTATGAATGAAGATTTTAAAGATATACCATTATTAAAAACTGCCCCTACTTATGAAAGTGTTGCTGCCTGTTTAATACACATGTTGGAAACTAGATTTGTTAATCTCAATCCCATAATACAACATATGTTTCTTACGCTTACGGATATAGGAGATGGGAGAAGAGAAATTTTGTTTTAAAAGTCTTTGTTAGAGAATTTGAAGATATAGCTAAAGAAGCTAGAAAAGTTTTTATCAAACATAAGAGGCTTGGTTTCTTTCCTGATTTTAAACAAATACTTGAAAAGATGGACATGGATAGAATTAAGTATACTAGTAATGTTAATGATGGTAGGGAAATTAAAGCGCCAATACCTAGTAAGCTACTAGGTATGCATGAAGCTTTGAAAAATAATTATGCTTGGCTTGTTCCTGAAAATTTGTTTGATGAGAATAGTAAGCCTAGGCAATGAGAGAGGAGTTACTTATATAGACCAGATACAATGCATTGTTGAGAAAAGTCCCAACTCTCAAGGTAATAATGTTGATGCTTCTCTCTTGATGTTACTTGATTTGCACTTTTGCGCCTAGCTGGCGTTAAGCGCTTATGGGAGACAACCATGTTTTTACTACAATTTTTTTATTTGAGTCTTGGAAGTTGTTTAATACTGTAGCAACCTCTCCTTATCATGCTTTTGTGCAGTAAAGTTTCTATGTTAAAGTTGATGTTATATTTGGGATCGCTGCGCAGAAACAGCATTGCTGTCTGTCACGAATTCTGGCATAAGTCTCTGTATAAAATTCAAAAAAATCTGCAAAATTACGAGCGTGTGATCCTCAAATATGTACGCAACTTTCATTAGTTTTGAGTTTTTCCATTTGAGCAAGTCTAGTGCACCTTTCTGGTTCGTCTTTACGGACTGTTCTGTTTTGACAGATTCTGCCTTTTATTTAGCATTGCGTATTTGCTATGTTGGATGAATTTCTTTGATCCATTAATGTCCTGTAGCTTTGTGCAATGTCCAGAAGTGTTAAGAATGATTGTGTCACCTCTGAATATGTGAATTTTAATTGTGCACTAACCCTCTAATGATTTTGCTTGAAGTTTGGTGTGAAGGAAGTTTTCAAGGGAGAGAGGAGTATGATATACTATGATCAAGAGGAGTGAAAGCTCTAAGCTTGGGGATGCCCCCGTGGTTCATCCTGCATATTTTAAGAAGACTCAAGCGTCTAAGCTTGGGGATGCCCAAGGCATCCCCTTCTTCATCGACAACATCATCAGGTTCCTCCCTGAAACTATATTTTTATTCACATCATGTTCTTTACTTGGAGCGTCGGTTTGTTTTGTTTTTGTTTTGTTTGAATAAAATGGATCTAGCATTCACTTTGTGGGAGAGAGTACGCTCCATGTTGCATATGGACAAATATGTCCTTGGCTTTACTCATAATGTCAAGGTGAAAGTTGAAACTTCTTCGTTAAATTGTTATATAGTTGGAATTGGGAAATGCTACACGTAGTAATTCTAAAATGTCTTGGATAATGTGATACTTTGCAATTATTTATTGCTCATGTTTAAGCTCTTGCATCATATACTTGCACCCATGAAGAAAATACATAGAGCTTGCTAAATTTGGTTGCATATTTGGTCTCTCTAAAGGTCTAGATATTCCTAGTATTGAGTTTTGAACAAGGAAAACAGTGTAAAGTCTTATAATATTTACAATATGTACTTTATGTGAGTTTTGCTGGCACGGTTTATCTGAGTTTTGCTTCAAATAACCTTGCTAGCCTAAAGCCTTGTGTCGAGAGGAAATACTTCTCATGCATCCAAAATCCTTGAGCCAACCACTATGCCATTTGTGTCCACCATACCTACCTACTACATGGTATTTCTCAGCCATTCAAAAGTAAATTGCTTGAGTCTCTTTTTAATTCCATCATTCACCTTTGCAATATATAGCTCATGGGACAAAATAGCCTTAAAAACTATCGTAGTATTGAATATGTGCTTATGCACTTTATCTCTTATTAAGTTGCTTGTTGTGCGATAACCATGTTCTAGGGACGCCATCAACTACTCTTTGTTGAATATCCATGTGAGGTTACTTTATGCATGTCCGTCTTGTCTGAAGTAAAAGAGATCTACCACCTTAATGGTTGGAGCATGCATATTGTTAGAGAAGAACATTGGGCCGCTAACTAAAGCCATGAATCATGGTGGAAGTTTCAGTTTTGGACATATATCCTCAATCTCATATGAGAATAATAATTGTGTCACATGCTTATTCATTAAAGAGGAGTCCACTACTGTTGTCCATGTTGTCTCAGTATGGATGTCTAAGTTGAGAATCAATCAGCGAAATCCAAACTCAGGCTTTCTCCTTGGGCTCTATGCAGTGACATGGGTACCTTTGTGACACTTGGTTGAAACACGTGTATTGCGAAGTCCAAGTGATGCAAGCTAAGTAGGACAAGATGCGGGCACTATTGGTAATCTATACATGAGGCTTGCAACTTGCTGGATTAAATTACATAACTCATATGCTTTATTACTACCGTTGACAAAATTGTTTCATATTTTCAAAATAAAAGCTCTAGCTGTCCGACAATCGATGCTTTCCTCTTTGAAGGACCTTTCTTTTACTTTTATTGTCGAGTCAGCTATTTATCTCTACCTCAAGAAGCAAACACTTGTGTGAGCTGTGCATTGATTCCTACATGCCTTTTTACTTGTTATATTACTTTACATTGACACTATCCATGGAATATACATGTTATAAGTTGAAAGCAACCCGGCTGAAACTTAATCTTCCTTTGTGTTATTTCAACCTCTTCTTTGATTTATTGCTTTATGAGTTAACTCTTATGCAAGACTTATTGATACTTGTCTTGAAGTACTATTCATGAAAAGTCTTTGCCTTATGATTAATTTGTTTTTAATGATACGTTGTTTTGATCTTTGCATTCATTACATATGTTTACAATAGTATGATCAATATTATGATGGCATGTCACTCCGGAAATTATCCTTGTTATCGTTTGCATGCTTGAACTAAGACTGGGGATGCTGATACGTCTCAGCGTATCGATAATTTCTTGTGTTCCATGCTACATTATTATTGCCGATATCTACATGTTTTATACACATTATATATCGTATTACGCATTTAAGACAACCTATTAACAAGATCTGAAGAGCAGGACTGTATGCTTTCTGCTGTTTTTGGTTTGAGAAATCCTAGTAACAAAATATTCTCGGAATTAGACGGGAAATCAACGCCCAGGGTCCCATTTTTGCACGAAGCTTCCGGAGGACACCAAGAGGGAGACGAAGTGGGGCCACGGAGCGCCACACACCAGGCGGGCGCGGCCAGGCCCTGGGCCGCGCCGCCTGGTGTGTGGGGCCCCCGGGACGCCCCCTGACTGCCCTTCCGCCTACTTAAAGCCTCAATCGCGATAACCAAGAGCCACGATGCGGAAAACCTTCCGGAGACGCCGCCGCCGCGGGTCCCATCTGGGGATTCGGAGATCGCCTCAGGCACCACGCCGAGGAGAGAGAGATCATCTCCCGGAGGACTCTTCGACCATGTGATCGCCTCGGGAGTGATGGTGAAGTAGTTCACCTGGACTATGGGTCCTGTGATAGCTAGATGGTCGTCTTCTCCTAATTGTGCTTCATTGTTGGATCTTGTGAGCTGCCTAACATGATCAAGATCATCTATACGTAATTCTATATGTTGTGTTTGTCGGGATCCGATGGATAGAGAATACTATGTTATGGTGATTATCAATCTATTATTTATGTATTGGTTCTGATCTTGCATGCTCTCGTTATTAGTAGAGGCTCTGGCCAGTTTTGCTCTTAGCTCGGGTATTTATCTTTCGATAATTGGGTTCATGCACCTCCATTGATGCTCACAGAGACGGTGACAAAAGTTCTAAGGTTGTGGATGTGTTGTTCCACGCTAGGGATAAAGCATTGATGCTACGTCTAAGGATGTAGTTATTGATTCACCACAGCACCATACTTAATGCAATTGTACATTGCTTGCAACTTAATGCTGGAAAGTTGGACAAATGCTTAGGGTGGACTTTAGCGTAGATCATCTTTGGATGGCGAAGTCTATGTACTTTAATAAGTAATACCCTGATTAAATCTCACTATATTTATCATATCAATATATGCATTGTTATGCCCCTTTCTATTTGTCAATTGCCGACTGTAATTTGTTCACCCAACATGCTTTAATCTATGGCGGAGACACCTCTAGTGGTATGGACCCGGTCCTGTTAGCTACATCATCTGATGCTGTGATACTTGTTTTCTGTTTTCTTAGCAAACAATCTTGCACCTGTAAATCTACGAACGGTGAGATTGACAAGCCTCCAGCACATTTCGTTAGAGGCAAAATGCACCAGTTGTGTTGTGCGGGTTACGTTGAGCGCGGAATCACACAGATGCGCCGCATCACCATTGTGTCCAGTGACACTTGACGTGTGCGACTCTACTGGTCCGATTAACGCAGTTTTAACTTTGCAGCTTGCTGGCTGTGCTTGTGTCTGTATTCTCTTGAGTTCCCAACGGACGTGTACATCTACGAGCATCTGCGTCTGTCTTGCATAATTGGCAGTTTTGTCTTAACAGATATTTCAGAAATTTCTTTGCATACTAACCTCTGAATTTCCAGCGACAAACCACGGATGAAACCATGCAAACTTGCACTTTGTAATGTAACCAGTTAGCTACATGTTGTCCGCGTCCTTGTGAGAATACATCCCATAGAGAGAAGACAGACTCGACCATATCGCAGAGTGCTCCAACACAAGGAATTTGTTTGCTCTTTTCAGAATCAACTCAGCTAATGTTAAACGAAATGCACCATAAATATATCACCTTTGAATAATTCTTTGTCCATGTAAGTATGAGATAGGCGAAGAAAAATTACCCCTGTTTCTATCCCTGACATTCCTTATCGCTCCTCTGCTGTCCCCTATCCTTGGCCGAGCTGAACCATTCCAGCAACCAAAGAAGGAGACCTTGCTGCCCATGCACATCAGCAGGTGGGGAGGTGATCTTGTCAGATACATTGTCATGGATCATGCCTGGTCGCACCAGTACAGATGGTGTCAAAATCCAGAACCATAGAAATCTAAGCTGGTTTTCAACATGCGGTTCCAAGTTTTAAGAATAAAGAAACAATCCTGAGGAGGATATCTGAGGAGGATATATGAGCACAGATTCAAGACAGGCCTCGATATTCAATTGCATAATTGACGAAGGAATAATCATAAAACTTGTAGGGGGAGATAGAGCCAGTTAATTACCATCATCTTCCATGCTAGGTAACCGATGGGGCCTCCAGTCTCGCCGTCGTAGTCCGCTCCCGCGCCGACGCTTCCCCTCCTGAGCACGTCCCTGACGACCTCGACAGCGCGCGCCCTTTCGCTGCGGTCCCAGTAGAGCGCGACGGCCTTCTCGACGAGGCTGAACCCGGGGCGGAGGCCGACGCAGTCCATCTCCCCGAGCAGCGTGGAGATGTCGCCGCCGGCCCCCACGAGGCGCTCGATCCAGCCGCAGGCGATGGCGGTCATGAGATGCCTCCATGACTCCATGGTCTCGCCGTCGACGTAGTCGGTGCGGCGTAGCCAGTCGAAGACCTCGAGGAGCGCGCAGTAGGGTCGTCGTGGCCCTCCTACGTGAAGTAGACGAGCACGAGCTGGAGCTCCCGCGGGGAGAGGTCGGCGAGCGAGGCCTTGTCGTCGGCCACCGCGGTGGGCTCACGCTGTAGGTGCTCGATGGCGGCGGCCAGGAGCCTGCGCCGAGGCGCACCGAGGCGCAGGGGGGCAGAGCGAGACAGCGGCTGGGCGCGGGGAGGCGAGCGAGACGTGCGTGAAGGCGGCGGTAGGATGACGAGCTTTGCGGGCGGTAGGGTTTCAGGTGCGGTTCACGTGACGAGGTAGCTGGGCCGTCCCAGCTGAGCCCGTGCGGAAAAAGAATGCTTGGCGAATCCTACGACGAAGATTTTGACGTACGAAAACGTATTGGAGGATGGGCAGAATAAGAAATATGTTTAGTCTTTTTAAATAGTAGAGATACTTTGCAGTAAAAATATAGGCCTTAAGTTGGGATGAAGGTAGTATAAGAGGTTAGATGAAAAGTCCTTAATTTACCTGCACCCGGCTATTAAGGCACGAGATCGCACTGCAGAATCCACATACAAAACCGGATCGTCTAGTTTGCGTATATAATATATATACCGGGAGGGGCTAGACTAGCGAGACTTCGTTTGGGTGCTTGGAAGTCAGTAGGACGTAGTCGCAGATCGTATTATGATGGAGACGGAGAACAACGCACCACCGCCCTGTGCTCCCGCGGCGGCTCCTCCGATTGCCCAAGCCGCGGCGGCTCCTCCGATTGCCCAAGCCGCGGCGGCGATGGCGATGATGACGACGACGAGCACGGCGGGGACGGCATCAGCAAGGCGTAGATCAGTCCGATCACGCCAGGGTCGCAAGCGCCGGAGGATTGCCGCCGAGGAGGTCGGAGGCTGGGCGTCGCTCCCCGGCGACATAGTCCGCCTCGTGGCCGAGCGGCTGCTGATCGCCGGCGACGTGGTGGACTACATCAACCTCCGCGCCGCCTGCTCCGACTGGCGCGCCAGCACGGACTCCCCCCTCCTCGGCAGCCACCACTACCTCCCCGCGCGCGGCTGGGTCGCGCTCTGCGACGGCGACGCCGTGCGCCCGGACGACGCCCGCCAGGTCGCCTTCTTCAAGCCCGCCACCGGCCGCCGCCTCCGCGTCCGCATCCGTGACCTCGCCGGATACAGGGTCGTCGCCATCAGCTCCGGCCTCCTCGTCCTCCTCCACAAGCGCTACAACACCGTCCGCGTCCTCCACCCCTTCTTCAACCGCGCCATCCTCCTCGAGCTCCCCAACATGGCCCCCACTTTGCGCGTCCTCGGCACCGACCGCTACTCACTCCTCCGCATGAACGCTGCCGTCCTCACCACCCCCACCTCCGCGACCACCTCCACCATCGACGCCGTTGTGGCCTGGTTCCCGGGCCCGTGGCTCCTCTTTGCCAAGCCGGGCGACGCCGCCTGGGACGCCGTCACCCTCGACCTCCACATCCAGAGCGTACTCGCCTTCCGCGGCCGCCTCTACGCCACCACCACTACCTCCACCAATATCCTCCAGGTCTACCCTCGGACCAACAAGAATACCTTCGCGGTGGACACCCCTATCCCAGACACGCTCGGTGTACCGGCGTTGTGCCGCTACTTCCTCGTGGAGTCCGACGGCCGCATGTTGCTCGCCGTCCGGCACAATGTCCGCCATGGCACAATCACCAGGGCGGCCATGAAGGTCTTCGAGGTGGACCTCGACCGCCGCCGGCTGGAGCCAGTGAGCGGCATCCGCGACCGCGTGCTGGTCCTCGGCACAGACAGGTGCCTGTCCGTTTCGGCCAGGGACCTGCCCTCCACCATCAGCGGGAACTCTGTGTACTGCTTCTCTCAGTACGGTGTCGAGTGCTTCTCTCTGGGCGGCGGCTCTGCCCACGTCGTGCCCTTCCCCGCATTGGGTTCCGTGGGGCCCTTCACCATTGTCGAGCATCTCGTCACATACTGCAATCATGTTCAATGGTAAGCGTACGTACGGAGAGTGGTACTACCTCCGTTTTTAGAAAGCTAAATTAGATTTCTAAAAACCCTTTATTTTAGATCGGAGGTAGTAATAGATGAGATCACGGATTCAAGATTGAGCCTAGTTTGATCTATTTTGTGTGCTCTTATTTACTGTAGGGCAAGAGGGCTCATGTTTGATGAGTATCGTTACATACCTGATGACCATTCCCTCAAGGCGAAAATAAGGACGCAAGATAAGCAACTGCGTATTACAACCATTACAACTGGTGTGCCCAAGAAGAAGAAGAAGAAGACGAGCGAACCATCTCCTGCAACTTAGCACGGTATATTTTTCTTGAGATGAACTTAGAACAGTACTAGCTATGGGTCTAATGTACAAGTGTGAAAATATGAATAGTTAAAACAAATTAGAAGAACTGAGGCCAGAATATTAAGAGCCCAAAACTCATATATACATCTATACTATGAAGCAATGATATTCATACATATTAACCATTGCTGCTCGATCTTGGATCATCATTTTTTCACTGGACCTACGCGTCAGCATTCCGCCCACCAAAGACGGTGTACCGATGCGGCTCCCTCCATGGCCATGGACCATGGACCAATGCTTAATGAAGCTCTCGCCGTATCCATGGCCCGGCCATCTCTTGGTTTGCGGCCACCTCCTGAGATTGTACGTTTGAGGTGGCTACTACAAGTTCTCACTAATTGTTAGCCCGTATTGTGTTTGTGATATAACAATATGGCTTTTTTTTTAATATGGGCATCAACCCTCAGTCGTTAGTGAACATCAAGGTGGAGTCATGGAGATGGTAACAACAGAGGTTATGTTTGGGGTTAGGTGTTGGGTGGAGGAAGAAGAAATATAATCGGTATATATTAAAAAAAACAAATATCAACCATGATTTGATTAAAAAAAAGCGGGTGACTATCATCAATATGTTCAACGATGCGCAAATATTCAACATGTTCTCTCGTTGTCATGAAATCAGGTACAATTAGAAGAAGGGTGCACCCCTGCAAAGCAATCGAACGAGCGACCCCCCATGTCATGTTCTGGGGCGGTCCCACTCATGTTTTTCTGTTTTTGTTTTTAATTTTTTTTTGAAGTACACAAATTCAAGGTATAATTTTTTTCCACGGTATGAACTATAAAAACATGTACAAAGATATAACTGAAAAAGGGAGTACAAAAAATACTTAGGAATTTTGGTTTGCATCAATCTTTACTATTGAGAATAATATAGGACACCGTTGGTATCGCATGAAAATATTTTGGTGTTTTCTTCTTTGCTAAGAGATATTCATATGTATGCCCCTCGCAATTGTTCTTGCTCATATATAACTTTGTATCAGTCCATGAAGGTTATTCAAATTCACACATCATTTTGAAATTAACTTTTTTTTCTCCGGAGCTACATCACAACAAATTGGTTCAAAATATTTTGACACATCTGACTTGCTTATACTCGCTTCCACAATCCTGAAAAGAACTTCGAGAGTCATAATTCTTCCACCAATTCAAGTGATATTTCAATTTTAGATATTTTTTAGTGTCATAGATCTTATTCTTATTTTTTTTTTCAATCTGCAACTTGTTTTATTTTCTATTTCGTATGCCAGAGTAAAATGAAAGATCATCAATGTCTTTCTAGGGCTAACTTCTAGAGTTCTTATTTATTTAATTATTGTTCTCCTGTTGGACTTCATTTCAGGCTTGTCGGATAGATTTCATACCATGTCCTCCATATCGAGGACATGATTGGGAAATTAAACTTGGACGCTATCCAATATTATATGAAAAGAAAAATGCATGATTAGAATTTGCGGATATGCATCGAGAAATTTACCCAAACTCGGGACGATTCTCGCGAGGCTAGTTTACCCATTCAAAAGTCTAATAATATATAGTGTTCACCAAGAATCCCAAGAGTATCTAATGATACCATATGTTTCTTCCGCCTATATAGTTTGCTTAACATGAGCAAGCCTCATCAGGTGATATGTGACAAGCATGATAGAATATATGTCTTACCATTTTGTTTACCTATCCCAATACTAAAAAAGATCAAAAGTTTTCTTGACACCAGATAAAATAAATGAATGATTGCTGTCTATTACAACCGTTTTTAGAATTATGCTTTAAGGACACAAAAAAAATATTACAACACTACTACACAAAATTTTAGCAGACATGGTACGATGAATCTTGTAAAATTGTGTAGGATGAAAAAAATAGACCTAACACCGTCCCCGCCTCAGTCACCATCACCACCCGCCATCTCTTATTCATCCTTGTCCTCATACGAAACAAAGCCTTGCCGCCGTCGCATCAGTCATCACCATCACATAAGTCATTTGTGTCCACTCCAATGAAGATTTCGAGGACCCCAACCCATTAAGCGTCAAGTCGGTGAAGAGAAGGTGACACTTGGCTATATGTGAGAATGAGAAGGCGGGTGGTCGACCCCGTACGCAACATTAGGGATGAACTAGAGCGGGTGAGGCAAGTCAATGCCGAATCTTCGGGATGTGGGCAATGTAGCAAAGATGGGAAGACAAATTGGGGAAGATCAACAGATAAGACAAAGTGTTGCTTTGGTAGGATAAAGAATGGGAAGAGCATACGACGGAGGAAAAAAATAAGACATGCATGGGAATAAGGTTAGAAAATGTAGTCGCTCCATTAGTGAAAAAGAGAAACATTTCAACCAAAATGCCACTTAAACTTCTCCATGCTCTGTGACATCACATGCTTTTTTAATGGTGTTATCAATGAAATGTTGAAATATTAGGTTAATGTTTACGCATGCAGCCATAAAAAAAACTTGATGACCGAAGTTAAGGCATCGGCATTCAGCGCTAGTTATAACCATGCGGCATAACTATTGCCGGCTATATATATCAAAGCTTGCGCCACTTCATCCTATTATTTATATGCATGTATTGTTATTCGCACAATTAAAAGGAGAAAAATTATCTGCAAAAAGATAAGTATTTTTGTAAAACCAGTTCCATAACAGAACAATGTTCACCAAAAATTACAAGAAAACACACGGACATATCACGCAGAGTCACGTAAGGAAAGACTAGGGGTTTGATTGTTTCGAAGTGGTGTTTTGAAACATGGGAGCATGTGCTTTCTCTATTTTGAAATGCATCTTACACATATTTTAAATTTATAAAAAATAAAATAAAAATTCTCGCACGTATATCTTCACGTGCTACACGGTCACAAAGTCGTAAAATAATGATTTTCACATGATAAGTTTTCTCTATTTTACATAGACCACAAAAAATATTAGTTTTTCGTGAAACTTGACGAACGAACATATAACATGGAGATGTTCATGTTAATTTTTTTGTCAAAAACTTTCTACACTTCAAAATATGATATTTGGGTAAAGGGAGCATACGCACCCGGAAGCCAAATTGAATTTCCAGGTTTCATCATCATAATAATCACTACATTATGTTTGTTTGAAGGCTGTTGGCATCTAATTCTGATTAAGGCCTCACGGAAACGCTATGTATTTGATTACATTGAAGACTTGTACCGGATCGACGGCGGCGAGACCAGATCGGGGCGGCGGGGAATTTGTCAGTGGCGGCGGCTGTCAGTGCTGCACCCACATGAGAAGCCAAAGAGGCGAAGATGCCAGGACAAACAGGATATTGCGAGTTCTTCATCCATCGGGAGTGATTTGGGCACCAACCCGTGATTCCCAAGCAGAACCTCCGTGCGAACATCGAAGTCCAGTGAGACATCAGCGCCACCTAGGTTCCAAGAGAGATCAGCGCCACATCACCAGAAGAGCGAATTGGCAAGGAACACGCCATTTGAAGCTAGTGAGCCAGCTCGTGTATTTTTATCTTATAGAAAATTACTAGGCTAGTTAGCTAGCTCTATCTCTTGCGCAAGCGAGCTAAGTATTATTCATATACATACGTCGTCCCACATTGTCTTACACTTTTGTACACACACGCATCATGTTCATTTAGTTGGGACTTCTCGGTGAAACTTGCTTCTAGTGTCCGCATCCGAGCTTATGATCTAATCCCTCTGTTTCAAAAATTTATCATGATTTTAGCGACAAGAACTATATAACGGAGGGCGTAAATAAAAGCATGCTACAATACAACTGACCTTCAAAAATTTATCATGATTTTAGCGACAAGAACTATATTACGTGTCATGTGATGGAAATGTCCAAGAAATCAATAAGTAGCTAAATATGTACTCCCTCCGTTGTAAAAAGAAAAGATGATGTATCACATTTGTGTAAATTTAGATGCATCTAGATACTAAGTTGTGAGTAGATACACCCAAATTTACAATACATCATTTCCATGATGGAGGGAGTAGTAGCTCATCCAGTGCTATTTAATTTTTTTCTAAAAGACTAGGTACTATTTTCCTAGTTTATGTTGTAAGTAAAAAGTTAACACGGGGAAATATATAGAGCGAAGAAGAAGAAAGTCTGATTCTTGCGAGTGAGTGGATGGTGCGAGGCATGCATAGGTGAGTTAACTAACGAGGAAACAGAAATCTGCTCGTACATGTAAAAAAGTTCTTGGTCAAAAATAAATTTGGTAGGCTATGTGCGCCGTCGCCAAGCGTCCAAAGTCTTAAGTCGCGAATATTCACGCGAGCGCACGCGCTATGTGTAGTGTAGCCATATGTATGTACTACTAACTAGAAGGCAACAAAATAGCCCCCTTATAAGGTGGTCTCCACTCTCTTGGCTTAGCAATGTGGGACTAAACATAGTGCAATGGTTCAACTGTTGAGACATTTTTGCATGCCGCATGGGCCAGAGCTGAAGTACACAAATTTATCATGTTTTTCTGTTTTTGTTTTTATTTTTTTTCTGAAGTACACAAATTCAAGGTATAATTTTTTTCCACAGTATGAACTATAAAAACATGTACAAAGATATAACTGAAAAAGGGAGTACAAAAAATACTTAGTAATTTTGATTTGCATCAATCTTTACTATTGAGAATAATATAGGACACCGTTGGTATCGCATGAAAATATTTTGGTGTTTTCTTCTTTGCTAAGAGATATTCATAGGTATGCCCCTCGCAATTGTTCTTGCTCATATATAATTTTGTATCAGTCCATGAAGGTTATTCAAATTCACACATCATTTTGAAATTAACTTTTTTTTCTCCGGAGCTACATCACAACAAATTGGTTCAAAATATTTTGACACATCTGACTTGCTTATACTCGCTTCCACAATCCTGAAAAGAACTTCGAGAGTCATAATTCTTCCACCAATTCAAGTGATATTTCAATTTTAAATATTTTTTAGTGTGATAGATCTTATTCTTATTTTTTTTTCAATCTGCAACTTGTTTTATTTTCTATTTCGTATGCCAGAGTAAAATGAAAGATCATCAATGTCTTTCTAGGGCTAACTTCTAGGGTTCTTATTTATTTAATTATTGTTCTCCTGTTGGACTTCATTTCAGGCTTGTCGGATAGATTTCATACCGTGTCCTCCATATCGAGGACATGATTGGGAAATTAAACTTGGACGCTATCCAATATTATATGAAAATAAAAATGCATGATTAGAATTTGCGGATATGCATCGAGAAATTTACCCAAACTCGGGACGATTCTCGCGAGGCTAGTTTACCCATTCAAAAGTCTAATAATATATAGTGTTCACCAAGAATCCCAAGAGTATCTAATGATACCATATGTTTCTTCCGCCTATATAGTTTGCTTAACATGAGCAAGCCTCATGAGGTGATATGTGACAAGCATGATAGAATATATGTCTTACCATTTTGTTTACCTATCCCAATACTAAAAAAGATCAAAAGTTTTCTTGACACCAGATAAAATAAATGAATGATTGCTGTCTGTTACAACCGTTTTTAGAATTATGCTTTAAGGACACAAAAAATATTACAACACTACTACACAAAATTTTAGCAGACATGGTACGATGAATCTTGTAAAATTGTGTAGGATGAAAAAAATAGACCTAACACCGTCCCCGCCTCAGTCACCATCACCACCCACCATCTCTTATTCATCCTTGTCCTCATACGAAACAAAGCCTTGCCGCCGTCGCATCAGTCATCACCATCACATAAGTCATTTGTGTCCACTCCAATGAAGATTTCGAGGACCCCAACCCATTAGCGTCAAGTCGGTGAAGAGAAGGTGACACTTGGCTATATGTGAGAATGAGAAGGCGGGTGGGCGACCCGTACGCGACATTAGGGATGAACTAGAGCGGGTGAGGCAAGTCAATGCCGAATCTTTGGGATGTGGGCAATGTAGCAAAGATGGGAAGACAATATAGAGAAAAGTGGGGCTACCTGCGAGAGAGGTAAACGCCTGCAGAGTTGAGCCGATGATTTAAATAAAAATGACGGAGATCCATGTGAGCTCGGCTGCTACGGACATATCACGCAAAGTCACGTAAAAATTATCTGCATCTTTAAGTAATTTTGTAGAGAAGCTCTTGGTGTCGTGTCGTCCTAGGGATTCTAAAATCTATGGACCAGCCCCATTTCAGTTATCCTGCAAATTCATGTGCCATAGTAAAGTTGGTACCGACATAATGACATACAGGAATCAGAAATCTCATCGTACATGTAAAAAAGTTCTTGGTCAAAAACAAATAAAAGTAAATTTGGTAGGCTATGTGCGCCGTCGCCAAGCGTCCAAAGTCTTAAGTCGCGAATATTCACGCGAGCGCACGCGCTATACACGTAGTGTATGACTCCATCTATTACTACTAACTAGAAGGCAACAAAATTGCCACCTTATAAGGTGGTCTCCACTCTCTTGGCTTAGCAATGTGGGACTAAACATAGTGCAATGGTTCAACTGGTGAGACATTTTTGCATGCCGCATGGGCCAGAGTTGATTCGGTCCGCTAAGGTTCTAGCCAGATTGCAGCCTTGTTAGGGGTCTTTTCATGCAACAACGATGTGGGATATGGGCCACATGCATATATTTCTTTTATTTGTCCGTTGGAGCCTAACAAAGCTAGCTACGCTCCAGCTTCCATGTGATCTCAGTTTGGTAGCTAGCTGAACCTCTGTGAAGTAGTACTGCTCATGTCATCACACAATAAATTTTGAGCTTCACAAATAGAATGCCACAGAATTACGGACACATTTGGAGGTAAGCCATACATTGTAGTACTTTCTCTGTCATCCAAAGTAGAACGTTGTGCATCGTATTAACCAAAAATTCACATAAACATAAAGAGCATGTGTACGCATTTCACAAAAAATGGATTTTTGTAAAAAATTAAAAATACCATTTTTACTTTTTTTCAAACCCCGAGATCTAGTGAGCTCTAGTGACACAAATCCGTGTCCATTTGATACGGAAAGAAAAGAAAATAGTGTCATATGCATGCTTATCGACGAGAAGAACTTTCCGTTGTCGCCGGTCACCGAGGAGAAGAAGACGCCGTGGGCGCCAAACTTGACATATATGTCTTAGATGAATATGTATGGTGTATGTCACGTATGTGCACGTAGTGCCGCGAGGTATGGCAGTATTGATGCAGCGAGTAGTTAGTCGCATGCATAGCTAAGCGAGCGCACGCACTATCGGTATGTACCTCGTCTACTACTACTAACTAGAAGGCAATAAAATGGTCCCCTCATAAGTTGATCTCTAGTTTCTTGGCTTAGCAATGTGGGGCTAAACATATTGCAATGGTTCAACTCACTGAGACACATGTGTGTGTCGCATGGGCCAAAATCTGTTCGGTCCGGTAAGGTTTCCATGCAACAACAGTGAGGGATGTTGGGCACATACGCATGTTGAATCTGGCCCATTTGTTAGAAAGCCCATACACTGGAATACTGCCCACTGATTGATTATGGTGAAATCTAACATCGTGGGCTGCCGAGTAGTGTGGATATTTATTTTCTACAAAGCGTGTGCTGATTGTTTGAATCACTCGTGGCATCAATGAAGCTAACTAATTAGTATCACTAGCATCTCGTGTTTCTAAAAAAAATACTACTACTAAGACTAGTCACAATGGGAAGTATCATACACTAGTATCATGCACATGATACTAGTTTATGATACTACCCCCATAATGCATAGTATCATAAGATAGTATCATAGTATCATCATATTTAATGTTTTGTAGAATCTCAATAAAAATTTGTGTACATGATGTGTTTGCCACTAAGTTTTCTAGTTTTACGGTATCATATTATGATAACACTCTCATCTCTCACCTCATTAATTGGTGTGCCACATCATATTTTTGCCAACATGACATGCATGATACTACTTAGACTACTCATAGTGCAAGTAACTTCACTAGTAACTAAGTGTCCAACTAAGCAAATTTGCTTATATGTGGCAGTGAGTTAATGAGGAGAGAGGAGGAAAGAGTAGCTAGTTACTGTAACATCACATTTCCCAAGATACAATGAGTCTACAAGCTAATTAATGAATACACTATGATACTACTATGATGTTACTTACCACTATGAAGGTAGTAACATAGAGTAGTAATACTACTCTATGTTACTTCCCACTATGACTAGTCTTATGATACTCCCATTGGGGCTAGTCTAATACATGTTTAGGGCGGATAGCAAGATGGAGCCGGAGTCAATAATAAAAGTGTATCAGCTAGATATATATACGTGCATGCAATCAATGTGGCTAGCGAGGATATGTGTGGGTCAACGTGGCTAGTTTCTACCTGAAGTCATCCACTTCCAGGTCGATGTAGTTAGTCGTTTGGCCATGTTGCAAGGATAGATACACACATGTCCATCCCTATAGAGTCACCAGGTTGGTCGTGTAGCCGTTTGGCACTACGTGTGTGATGCCGCCGCCTTGGAATTCACCGTGATTCTATTGCCACTGAGTCTTTCCTGGCGCAGGCGAACCGCTCAACCTTGCGCGGAGATCGGCGAACGACTTTCAGCCTCCCGAACCACAGACTGCAGACGTCAACATCACGCACGAGGCTCTGCAGTTGCAACAGACCGCCTACTGTACCCTCGGTCAGCTAGTCGGGCCACTGTTTTTGTCCACGCTTGCTCACCGCGTCATCATTCCCAATGTCTTGATGGTGTTGTTGGTGGCTATTGTGTGGCTCCAATCTGGGCTTAGAAGCTAGCTTTGCTGGTTAGTTGCACGTGCATGCGCTGCTGCAAGGAAAATTAGTAACACGTCGAGACCCAGGTCGTGGTGGCGCCTACATTGCCCCCATTGATGTGCCGACCATCTTCAACTCGACGCCGTAGTGTGACCAACGCAATGAGACTGGGCATGTCTTCATGCTATCTTCGTCGCCTCCGAGATGCTCCTTGGCATGCTCGTGACGAAATTCATGACATGTCAACATGGGTCAACGCCAAGGGACACACTGCGATGGAGTAGTTGCATCAACCAGATCTAATCAAATCATGATAAAAACCTATTACATCTGGTCTCTTATATAATATGTGTTAATTGTTTGGTCAAGGAACACAAGACACATCTCGATGCCGCTTCGTCGTATCGTACGAGGATGGCGTCTAGGTTACAAAGAGCTGGTAATCAAGTACAAGTGCACCAGGTTACAAAAATTTCACTTTATTAGAAGCCTGGTAGAAAATACATTATGTTGCAAAAATCATTCCTATTATCCAATATTTAATGTTTTCCAAAAATAATAATATAAAACAATTGGTAGTCCAATGAAAATGGCACAACAAAAAGATTAGTCAACGAAATGAACATGAAATGATAGCTAGCAGTTAAAGTAACGATTTGTATTGAATTATCGTGCTTTATTTGGTGAATCTTGTGCAAGGTTCATGATTGGAGGCCGGTAGGTCTGGTTTTCTCCTACAATGTCGTCGCATAGAGGTGCCAGAAGTTCA